>VSWD01000010.1:6164966-7558716 GCA_033119305.1 Pinctada imbricata | reverse complement strand
TAGGTCAAATATTACATTAAATGAATTGAAAGGTCTTGTCAGATGCAACCTACCTGTATAATAATATGTTTTACTGTCTACAGTTTCTTAGATTTTGCTTTGACCAGAAACTTTAACAAAAATCTTTAACTGTGTCAAGTCCAAGGTCAAGGTCACTAGATCAAACGTTATGGCATAAATTGAAAGGTCTTATCATGGGCAACCTACATGTATAATATCATGATTCTATTACATACAGTTCCTTAGATTTTGCTTAAACCAGAAACTTAAACCAAAATGTTGACGACAGATGGACAGACAGACCGACAGACAGATGGACAGACATCGTCAGTCCATAGACCGGAATTGCTTGCAGATGTATGTGCATACCTTCATACCTAGATGTATGTGCATACCTACATACCTAGATGTCAGTGCATACCTACATACCTAGATGTCAGTGCATACCTACATACCTAGATGTATGCGCATACCTACATACCTAGATGTCAGTGCATACCTACATACCTAGATGTATGTGCATACCTACATACCTAGATGTCAGTGCATACCTACATACCTAGATGTATGTGCATACCTACATACCTAGATGTATGCGCATACCTACATACCTAGATGTAAGTGCATACCTACATACCTAGATGTAAGTGCATACCTACATACCTAGATGTCAGTGCATACCTACATACCTAGATGTCAGTGCATACCTACATACCTAGATGTCAGTGCATACCTACATACCTAGATGTATGTGCATACCTACATACCTAGATTTATGCGCATACCTACATACCTAGATGTCAGTGCATACCTACATACCTAGATGTATGTGCATACCTACATACCTAGATGTATGTGCATACCTACATACCTAGATGTCAGTGCATACCTACATACCTAGATGTATGTACATACCTAGATGTATGCACATACCTACATACCTAGATGTCAGTGCATACCTACATACCTAAATGTAAGTGCATACCTACATACCTAGATGTATGTGCATACCTACATACCTAGATGTCAGTGCATACCTACATACCTAGATGTATGTGCATACCTAGATGTATGCACATACCTACATACCTAGATGTATGCACATACCTACTTGTATGTGCATACCTGCATACCTAGATGTATGTGCATACCTACATACCTAGATGTTAGTGCATACCTACATACCTAGATGTAAGTGCATAACCTACATACCTAGATGTATGTGCATACCTACATACCTAGATGTTAGTGCATACCTACATACATGTACCTAGATGTAAGTGCATACCTACATACATGTACCTAGATGTAAGTGCATACCTACATACCTAGATGTAAGTGCATACCTACATACCTAGATGTAAGTGCATACCTACATACCTAGATGTAAGTGCATACCTACATACATGTACCTAGATGTAAGTGCATACCTACATACATGTACCTAGATGTATGCACATACCTACATACCTAGATGTAAGTGCATACCTACATACCTAGATGTAAGTGCATACCTACATACCTAGATGTAAGTGCATACTTACATACCTAGATGTAAGAGCATACCTACATACCTAGATATATGTGCATACCTACATACCTAGATGTAAGTGCATACCTACATACCTAGATGTGTGTGCATACATACATACCTAGATGTCAGTGCATACCTACATACCTAGAGTGTGTGCATACCTACATACCTAGATGTAAGTGCATACCTACATACCTAGATGTAAGTGCATACCTACATACCTAGATGTAAGAGCATACCTACATACCTAGATATATGTGCATACCTACATACCTAGATGTAAGTGCATACCTACATACCTTGATGTGTGTGCATACCTACATACCTAGATGTCAGTGCATACCTACATACCTAGAGTATGTGCATACCTACATACCTAGATGTCAGTGCATACCTACATACCTAGATGTAAGTGCATACCTACATACATGTACCTAGATGTATGTGCATACCTACATACCTAGATGTAAGTGCTCTATATCCATTCTCAACCTCTTAAACTTTGGTCCATTATCCTCCCATTTGTGTTGGTTATCGGCCTGAAAAAAAATCCATGTAAATCAAGAAATGAGTTTATCAGCAATCACGGAAATGAGCATTTTCGTGTACAAGACATACATTAACAAGCCTTTTAGTCCAGACTGACTGAGTTTCTATTGCAAAGAAATATTTAGCAGATTATGGCTCTGAACTCAACGGGACCTTTGCAATAAAACCATATAATAGCTTTTACTTCTACTGTAATCTGCTTGTACTTGAGTGATATGAATGTGATTATATGAACCAACTAGGTCTTGCTAATTTATTAGATGTAGAATCTTAGAGTCCTAGGTGAGGCATACCTTATACCTAACAGTCCCTCTGTCTATCAGAACAAAAGCTACCTCAGTCTCGTTAGGCATTGCTCTCTGGATCCAGTGAGATAAATTACCTACAAATATGAAAATTCATACATGAAAGTCTGAGAACACCTCAAAGGAAGACATTAATTCTTTCTTTAGGTTTCAACTGTACAAAAAATACATGTAAGAGATTCGATACAAAATAAAAAGGCATTAAAAAGGCGGTGACTTTAAATAAATCTTAATTTACTCAGTGGATAAATCAATATCAGTTACTGAAATGCATTTTACATAAATTACATGCAATACATGAAGACATATTTCTATTTTAGTTTACTTGCCCTTTCCTGCTCCAAGCTCCACATAACAAAGCCCAGATCTTAGTAGATCCATCTGCTGTAGGTGACCAATCAGAGAGGCCTGAGATACAAAATACATGTAAACATCGGTAAAAACACAATACGGTAAATATTGTACTATCAAAAACAAGTCACATAAGTATAAACAATCATAAAGAATTTAATAGCATATTTTTTCTTCATTCAAAAGGTAATTTTTTTACAAATCAAACATTGTTATCGTACAAGAACATCCAGATACCACCTCACAGCTGACCTGCTGTTTTCTGTGTCTAATAGCAGGAATACCATACGTCTTATTGGAAAGCTCCTCATCCAAACAGGGATGGTGAAGTATTTCTTTATTTACACTGCCAATATATTCTGTAATGATTGAGATTTCTTTTAAAGTAGACATTCTAATTACATATAATTGCATGTATGTAATTGAAATATGAAGTACATGTAGTCACAAAATGGAAAATGATGCGTAAGATTTTAAAATATATAAATCAATTACCATCATACAAAGTATTGACTTTCTGTATCAATTCCTTCAACTGTTGTGAGGAAATCTCCTGCCAAGGTATCTGAAATCAATTAAGAGATATTTCAAACATAGGAAATCACAGATTACAAAGCTCACCTCATGGCATCAAAAGTTTTGTGAATGGAGCATATGATTGAACAAAGCATACATGTATGATTGGTAAAACTTTGCCAGGTCATAACTTTTCACTGCTTGCATGGATTCAAATAATATTTCAAAGCATTGCTGCCAAGAACCCAAGGATGTGTCATGACCTAGAACAAAGGTCAAGGCCAAGGTCATACTGCAGTTTACTGATGGTACCTTGTCAAGGTTATTATTTTCACTCCCTCCTCTGATTTCAGAAATACTTCACAGAATTGTTGCTTTGAACCCAAGTGGAGATCAGAGTGTAAAAAGTTGTTTTAATGTACAGGTCCGCGTAAGAATCAGGCAGGTGAAATTTTCCCGCTTTTTAATTCTCCCTAAGAATCCTTCCATAAATTGTGACATGAACTTCTTGCTTCACCCTAGCTACCTTAAGAAATGAATTTTCATATGTTGCTTTTTACTACATATTTGTCTCAAAACAGAAATGAAAATTTTTGCAAAAAAATTTGATGTATCACCCCTGCCTTAATGAATATGAAGAGTAAGTTACAGAATTTTTGCTTCAGACCCAAGTTGCGACATGAAATGATGATTTTAAACCAAAGTAATATGTAAGTAATAAGTCAGAATTACAATGTAAATGTAAATTGAAATGATATCCATATCACAAGTGTCATTGCCTGTTTATCTTAAAGAAATACAGGATGTCATGACCTTGAATAGCTTGGTACAATAGGATGTCATGACCTTGAATAGCTTGGTACAATATTATGTCATGACCTTGAATAGCTTGATACAATGGGATGTCATGACATTGAATAGCAACATTATTACCAAGGACCCAATGATGGTGTCTATGATGTGCTAAATAGACAATATTCTATCATATGAAATTGTCTGGTATTGTACAATTTGCCTGAATAAAGATGACCTTTACCTTAGCTTGGAGATCTTCCTGTGATGTCCCACTGTTAATACCAGGAACATGGTAAGCCTGAAATGAAAAGTATACATACATGTATATACACGAAAAAGTTCTTATAACTTAATATACTTGTATGAAAATATTATACAATGTTCATTAAACACATATTGCGAAATATTAATTTGATTAATCTAAAAGTGACCGATCAGTTAAACAGAAAGTTCTCTACAATATACACATGTATATGACTCACTGGTAGGTCTTTCTGTTGGTTTCTACATTTTTTAAGGTGCTTCTCAAGTTTGTCCTCAAAGCAAGTGCTGTAACGGAACAATGAATGAAATAAAACTGATGTAACATGTAAAGAACAACAATGATAGCATGTTCACTATGAGCTCTTCATCTCTACTAAGTTTCATCAAAATCCAGCAATTCTCAGCACTTCAAATGTATCCCTCTCTCAATATAAAAGTTATATCTATAAAAATACTTTGTTTTGTATAAGATGTCAATATGAAAATGTATTTGTGTAATAATTATTTCAAATACTGTGATGTATATGTATAATATAAATAAGAAGCAAGTCAGTTTGTTATATAAGACGCATTAAATTACTTAATTCATCTCAGGGCTTGTACAGACTTGTTTCCTCAACAGTAAAACTGACATTTGAGTATTTATTATCTAACTTAATCAATTATCAAACGCATGGAAAATGAGAAAAATCAGTTGTGAAATCTGATTTACAACAAAAACATTCAAATCTTCGTCTTCTATAAAAAATGAGAGACAATTGTTTTCATTTCATTCAGTTATGGATTCTGATAGGCCAGTATCAGTACTATCACTCACTGTTTTGGATCTAATGGGCACACTATCCTCTTTTTTCCCTGCTCAATCTGAAAAAAATTACTATAGCTATTAAGAGACTTATTAGAACTTTTAAATCCATTTCTTTACAAGACCCTCAAGCTACATATTATATTTGACCTTTGACTTTCTGATTAATGATCATTAGCTATCATTTCAATGTATTGGACAATATCTTATATTCTTTTGTAAGGATCTCATTTAAAGCTAATTGCAGATAAAGTGAGAAGAATTCCTATAGATATTAATTATGCTAAATTCTAATAATGAAAAAAAAACCCAAATGAATTGTGTTTGTGAAACATGGATGCCCTTCGTACTGTAAGAAGTCGGAATAGGATTTTTTTCTTCTTTTGGTCCCTATGCAAAAACGGAACCAATTATTTTCTTTAAGCCATATACTGTAAATCTTCAGTGGCAGATTCAGGGGGGTGCAGAGGGGGCGCCCGCCCCCCCCCCCCCCCTGGCACTGGCCCAAATATTTCCAAAAACAGGTATATTTTGGCCCATTTTCAGTCAAAATCGGCAAAATTCGCCCCTTGACCCCCCGGCAAAGGGGGCGCTGGATCCGCCACTGAATCTTAATCAAATAGCATGGGCGGATCCAGGAATTTTTTTCAGGGGGGGGGTCCTAAAGTCCGAATTTTTTGAAGAGCAAAAAAAAAAAAAAAAAAAAAGACCGCAAACGCAAGAAGATAAAGTTATTGATTGATAATTGTTGGTTCTGTTTCGAGCAGAAAGCTTAAAATCTTGAATTTTCACGTCATAGTACCTGATTATTGATTGGCAGTTCTACTATGTGAGTACAACCAATGGTGAGCGATTTTTTTTTTTTTTTTGAGAATTGAAATAAAATTTTCTATTCGTGTCCTTTTCAGTTTTTTTTCGTCTTCTTAGTGCCCTTGTTTATTGACTTAGGTGTTATGTGTATGTGTTGTATATGAGAAAGTGCAGCATCATTTGAAATTAATGCACATGTATGTAATAAATTCTGGCGAGCAGCAGCGAGCCAGAGAAAAATTTTTAAATCCTGCCGGCAAAAAATATTATCAAAATGAAAGATTTCTAATACAAATTCATGATATTATTTTTCAAATATTATGACAACAAAAGGGGAATTGGGACTTAATCTTATGAAATATGTATATTAATATAAAAAAAAAGCTTTGTTTCGAAAATTCCAACCCCTCTGGATCCGCACTTTAATAGGTATGAAATAACAAAAATCCATGTAGGATATATGAACTTAGGTCGATTCCGTTTTAACCTGGTCTGTGTTTAAGTCCTTGGTCTCACCACAGATAACTGAGTCGGATTACCCCCCCCCCCCCCCCCCCCCCCCCCCCCCCCCCCCCCCCATCATGCCTCATAGATAAAAATTAATAACTTACTCCCAGTAAACCCGCGTGCTCTGCACAATATATCTCATTTACAGATGGTCTGAAACGACAAAAACGTTTCTTTCTTTCTAGGAAAAAAGCGCATTGGCCGGAGGGGGGAGTTTTGTTGACACCAAAACTGCCTGAGACAGAATCCTCCATCATCCACTGATTTTACAGATCAAAGTGAAAGTAGAGAAGACGAGATAAAAAGATAAAAAATATTTTTCACAAAGTTTTTTACGAAATAAAATCAAAATAAGATCAAATGAGTTTTAGTTTCTCTTCCAGAATTTTAAAACTTCAATATGCTCTTTGCAAAGAAGTGAATTTTACTGCAGTACATTAAGCGCGGAGCGCAAAACGAAAGTTCCGGATGTTGTTTTGAGTCAGAGAAAATCGAGGATTCGTTAAAATTTTTATTTTTTCATGAAACTGTTGCTGTAAAGATGTTTATCACACTAAAGACCTTACAGCAACAAACATTTAAAGTGGAAATTGATGGAGACAGCACGGTAAATTCACTCAAAATTTAATGAATTTACACAAAACGCGTTAGCTCGAGTTGGAGTGGAGTGACCACGCAGAAAATTCGGCTTTGTCTATAAGCAGAACTTATGTGCCCTTTCAACCTTTACTCATTTTAAACATGAGTCTGTCCTTCCTAACTAACGTTTGATCTATCCAACTTTCTGCTACATGTGTTGAGCCTAAATTTTCCTTGATCAGAGAAAATTCAGAAAACATATATGTCGATGTGTAATATGAATCGAGGCAAAGCCTTTTTGTGATTTGATAAAAGCGGAGATAAAAATCTTTCTATTTTTCTCGCATTTTACACTATGACGATTTATCTTGTGTTACCATGATTACAAGATTTGTAAAACTTGTACAGGTTTACATGTAGGCTGACTCATGGAGTCGTGCAGACTTATGATAGTGTTATCATTTTTTTCGTCTTTTGTCTGACTGCTATGCATAGGCAAATCTTGAGAATGTCGGTGGGAAAAAATTTCAGCAAATCGTCCTTTTTTTGATAAATTCCAGTACCTTCAACCAAAAAATACATGTAACTCGCCCAGTCCTCCTGCCCCAATGTACAAATGGTCTTGTCCATTTACATGTAAACAGTGTTAACATTTTTCTTTGGCAGTGTCTCGATAGTTTCAGATGAAGGTTTGCATGTTGACCTTTGACAATGGAAACCAACTCTTATCTTCTATGGTTTATTTAGGTAAAGATATGTCGTGATTCTAACTTAGTACATAAGACATTTGATGTTTATTTGTACAATGGATACCTTAATTTGTCCTGTGATATGTCGGCATTTTTTCCATGAGCTAAATGTTCAACATTGGCGATGTCAAATGTCTTATAATATCAAATGTTATGATCAAATAGATGCCTTCTCTGTAATAAATTGCAATAGGGATACAAATATATCACATGATTATAAATACGGCATTGAAAGGCTGAGCTGCATGTGGTCGTTCTCACTGTTGAATATTAGTGCTGGACTGATACTGTACCTATTGGACGGTCCGATACGTATATGTATCCTGATACCAACCTTTTAAATTCAAAACAATATCTATCATGACCAGGCATACCTCTGGACCTAATGAATGTCTAGGTGGCTATCAAAACCTCTGCCTGAGGTACATGTAGTGGGACTTTAGTTCAAAGCTATCCAAATTGATTACAGAAAGTGGATTAAACTTTTTGTGTAGCCTGCGAAGCACAGCGACACTTAGGGATAATTTTGTCCATTGTCCGTCAGTCAGTCTGTCTGTCTGTCTGTCTGTCTGTCACTTTTTGGGTGTCACACCCCATAACTTTTCATTGGTAAGTGATAGGGCTTTGATATTTCACATGTGTATTCCTTGTGATGAGACCTTTTTACGCATACCATAATTTTTGACCTAGTGACCTTGACCTAGATATTTGACCTACTTAAAAAAAAAACAACTAAGTTTGGCTATATCTTTTGATTGGTAAGTTATAGGGCTTTGATATTTCACATGTGTATTCCTTGTGATAAAACCTTACTATACTTGCCATAATTTTTGACCTAGTGACCTTGACCTAGATATTTGACCTGCTTTTCCAAAAATTAAGATTGGCTATATCTTTTGATTGGTAAGTGATAGGGATTTTATATTTCACATGTGTATTCCTTGTCATGAGTCCTTTCTTTTATTCTCAAAAATTTGTACCTAATGACCTTCACCTAGATGATTGACCTTTTCTGAAAGTAATACATTGTCCATATCTTTTGATTGGTAAGTAAGAGGATTAATATTTATTTGACAAGACTTTCCCACAGATACATATACAAATATTAAACCAAGTGACCTTAACCTACATATTTGATAAACTTTTTAAAAATAGGCCGCTTCGCAGGCGACACTAGCATTCCTTGGATTGCTATTTTTTAATTAGGTGTGTATTGTATTGTGAAATTAAATATTGCAATCATGAATCAGTAATTTGGCACATTTCTAATGACTACCTTTATGGACCAAACTTCTCGTACCTCTTACTTTGGGTCATTTCTTGTCTCCCAAGTGACTTAGTCTACTTCAAGATGATAGGCTAAGACACACATACATGTTAGGATATTCTAGCTGTCTATATGTACTGTAGGTATGGGTTAGGGCGTAGGATTTCACTGTTTCAATTTGATGTCTTAATTTAATTTTAATTTTAAGCTAATCTGTTTTGTTCTCCCAAAGAGAAGTAGAAATTATGTGAAGAAATGTGCTCAAAAGTCAAGCTGAGTCCTGTTACATATGTAAATAATGATGGATAAATCAAACTCTGGATTGGTCAAATCAGTGTAAAATGACCTGCTCAGTTTTACAAAACAAAATGTGCTTGTACATGTATCAACAACTTGCCCACGATCTCCCTTATACATGTATGATTACATGTTCTAGGAATATTTCATAGTTGATGTGACGACTGAAGTTACCAGTACAAGTTTTCTCATCAATTTCCGCTATAACTTATGTAAGGTTCATTTTCAGCGGGCAATACTGGTATTTACTTATAGACTTTTGTAAAAGACATGCTAGCATTTTTTACAATATTTCTCCTTTCTTTAGGTGAAAATTTTGAAAGAAAAAATTGAAGCTGAGAAAGGAAAAGATGGCTTCCCTGCAACAGGTCAAAAACTCATATATGCAGGTACATGTTTGAATAAACTTATTCCTTGATTGCTTTATGCTTACAATGTCTATTTCCTTATGTTTGTATTAGGGAAGATGTATGTATGATACGGACTCTTGTTTATCATTTCCTTGAATGGTTATAATCAATTCAAGCTTCCTTTGATGATAATCAGAAAACCATGATACAATAAGGTTTGGTAGAATAAAGGAAACATCCACGGCTTTCATTTGATAGGAAGTCACTATTTGTATTTACATGTACATGTAGTAAACATATTGATTTACAAACTGTGCAGATGGTAAAAAGTTTGATAACATAGAATATAGTAAAATAGCATACCAAATCCATGATTTTATTGCAAATCCAGTCTTCATTACATTATGATTTTATACTTTCAGGAAAAATTCTTGATGATGAAAAGAAGATTGCAGAATATAAAATTGAAGAGAAGAATTTTGTAGTTGTGATGGTAACAAAGGTAAGAAGAAACAGAATACAGTATGTGAGGGATCAAATTTGTAGTCCTCAATAAGGCTTGTGTAAATTATGATAGTAGTCAAATTTAAAATGTTTTTCTTATTAGGTTGATTATTATAAGACTCTTTCATGGTCTTCTATGAAAGATACATCGGTTCCACCCGAGGGGTCTCAAAATCATGTAAAACCCAAGGCTTGCCGAGGGTTTTGCAAAATTTTGAGACCCCGAGGGTGGAAACGATGTATCTTTCATAGAAGACCATGAAAGAGTATTTTTCTCTCATATCTAAGGGTCAAAAACAAAACTGAAAGAAAAGGGACAAAATTTGAAAAATGTCAAGTTGATCTATTCGAGAAAATTTTGCGATATTCGAATTCAGCGCCCCCGAAAATGGTTTATTCTGTAAGAATAAACCACGAATATTAGGTTTTTCAAAATAAAACGCAAGAGTACATTGTAAAACGATCTTAAAATCGATGTTTTAATGCGACGTCGCCGCTAACTTGTTTGTTTTGCGGGCTGAAATCATGACGTCACAATAGCGTAAACAATCGAAACAATAGGGTCACGTGATATGTGATACAGCTGTCACGTGATATGTGATACAGAAGCAGCTCACATAGCTGTATTTCATTGGCCTACTCTGTAACTCATACGCGGGTATGAGAGAATAGGTATTACATGTATTCTGTAAATGATGGCATTCAAGCTCCGTGTAGATAATTGGGTACCAAAATTCTTGTGTAGAAGAAGAAATAATCAACTATCAATTCTAATCTTTATGATTCTAAAATCATTGTAAATCAGTCACTTGTCTTTTCAAATAGCATGAATTTGAATTTTCTTCATTGTAATTAAAGGGTTTTTTTTTTTTTTACTTTAAACCTTTTCATATTTCAATTGTCATACTTTTGTGAGATAGAACATGTTGAGCCATTTGCATGTGATGAAAAATAATAATAGAGTCTTATGTTGAATCTTGACTTTCTGTTCACTTTTGTGTCAATGAGCTGGCCATTGATTTATCTTTATTAATCTATTTTAGCCCAAGGCAGCCCCGGCTCCTCCCAAACCTGCGGAACCTGCCCCTACCCCTGCAGCAACGGAGTCGAAACCTCCTGAGGAAGAAGTCAAAAAGGAAGAACCGAAATCAGAATCAACACCAAGGTAATCTTTTTCATTCAAAATTTAGATTATATTAAATGCGATCCAGAGGTCAAAATATGATCAAACACTGTAGATATGACTTTGATGTCTGTTCAGCAGTTTATAGTTGTATACAGTGAATGTTTTATGCCCTGTATCAGATATTAGTAAGCAAATATTTGTTGGTGTGTTATGTTTGTTTGCAAAAACAGTATGACAAAACATTTCAGTCGATACCAAAAATTGTTGAGTTTGACGTGGTGCCTACTTTCGAACCTTTGATATTAAGATTGCACAGTAAGAGATAGGAATTTTATATTTCACAAGTCTTGTGATAAGACCTCTCTTTTGGTACCAAATGTTTTGACCTTGTCATCTTGACCTTTGATTATGATCTACTTTTGACAAATTTACCTGGATAAGTTTTCAAATAATAATAGGACTTTTATCCAAAAATAGTATACAGTTATTTCAAGGCTACTTGGGGAACAATCAAACTATTGTCCCGAGGTAGTGGTGGAGACCTGGGTTGAAGCAAGTAGCCGTGAAATAACTGTTTTATTACCCAATTGATCGGTATTTTTTTGCAAGGGCAACAGTTTGTCACATGACCATGAAAATAGTTTTGACTGTTGCCCAGTTGAACAAACTGTTATACTATGGAACAGAAATCGGGGAAAATGGGGGAAATAGTCAAAAATACAATACGTAATTTTTATCAAGTAGTAAATTGGGTAATAATACTGTATTTCTTAAGAGAGAATATTCTTATGTAAGAAACTTCAACTGAATAGAGTTTCACCTACATGTATTTCCTAGTATGAACCAAGGCAAAGCCTTATGTGTGAGCGGAGAAAAAGCAAAAAGAACAAGATACAATATTTATAAATCATTTTACCTATTGCTCTCAAAATCAAAAACTTCTTCACCTTCTTAAAAGTAAGCATATTTCAAAATTATAATCTTGCAATTCCAGGAGCCCCTACCCAGTGGACTGGACATCCCCCCTTGTCCACTTAAAAAAACACATTCTGGATCCAGGTCTGGATATAGTCTCTTCCTATACACAGATGTAGATCTTTAGAGAGAGCATCTGAAATCCTTCCCCTTTCCTCTCTACTGACCTTGAAAATCAAATCTTTGTTATCCTCACTTCTTTACTACTGGTACATAATTATTGTAGATCATCTATCTTGTTTGTTTGATGCATGTGAAAAGTGTGCTAGAAAATTGCAGCTGTCCTGCGCTAACTGATTTTCCTTCATGCATTAGCATTGTTGCACATGAAAATAGACGTGCAGCTACCATGACATCACATATAGAGGAATAATGATGTCAAGTATACTGCAGAGTTACGTACCATTGTGTCGTCATTAGTTATAAAGATATTGGATTTGTTGCTGTTGGATTTCTGATTTTTAGACAAACAATTCGGCATGTTTCACTTATTTTCCTAATGCCAAAAAATAGAAGAATTCTATCCTTTGCGAATTTGACAAAGCATGTTCTCCTTCTCTATCCTTTAAGGAAACGAAGTCACTTTTACCCGTATCTGCGACCCTGTTACCTAAGTTTTTTATAGCTCTAAGTATGTACATGTATAATTTTTGCTTGTGCATTTTCCCATACTTACGTATATGCGTTACCTTAAATGCGAGCTCTGCTCGCTATTAGATATTTTAACAAAGGGGAGACTTATGGGCTTTTAAGATTTGAAAGAAGTGGGGATAAAAACTCTGAATTTGCTTGTTTACAACTTTACAGTGAACCTGCCCCAGCAGCCCCTGTATCCACAGCAACAACCCCTGCTGCCATGGAAACGACTCCAGCTGCCACGGCAACAGCACCACAAACAGCATCAGCAGGGTCAGGTGTGTCACCGTCTGACCCTACACTCCAGGCTAGCGGTTTACTGGTGACAGGGGAGGACTATGAGAAGATGGTACAAGAAATCACATCCATGGGCTTTGAGAGAGAACAGGTTGTGCGGGCCTTACGTGCTAGCTTTAATAACCCTGACAGGGCAGTGGAGTACCTTTTCAGTGTAAGTTCAAGAAGATTTTGTCCTATGAGTTACACATTTTGGTTGTCCAAGTATTCATCCTTATGAAATTTATCATTGTCTAAATGATATCCTAAAACCAGATTTTTAACAAAGGAATTCACGTTTACAAACAAATAAGCCACAAGTTGTTATTTATTTTGTTTTTGGCATTTTAGGGGATTCCTGATGTTCCTGCAGAGCCAGAGGCACCGACTGCTACCCAGACAGCCCCACCCACCACTCCTACTGGAGGGGGTGGGACCACAACATCAACCACACCCCCAACAGCCACACCCCCAGCATCTACTGAATCAATACCGGTATCCAGCATACCTACACCCAGACCAGGTAATATCATGTGATGGTAAAGTCAACTTGTTTCTAAGGCCAGATAAGCTGCATGGTCTGTTGTGTCTTTTGTTTTTATACGTTGTCTTTATTTTGTCATCTTTAGATGGACATTTATGTAATATGGTATGGTGATGTCCCCGTCCCCTTGTAAACTAGATAGTGACCAGTGTGAGTTAGGAACTTGAAATTTGCCATGTGAATTGACCTTAACATTTATGGTTTGAAATAGATCTTTTTGTATACATGTACAATTTTAAAAATTCATTAAAAATCCATTATTGGTCAAACTGTTTTGAAATGTTTTATAATATGGTGATGTTCATCCATCACCTTGTAATCTAGATAAAGAACAAACAGTTTGAGCTAGAAACTTAAAATTGGCAATGTAGATTCACAAGATTGACCTCAAGGTCATTTTGGGCCTGAAAATAATTTTTGTTTTGCAAAAACATTTCAAAAATTCATTAAAAAATCTATTTTTGATCAAAAAATATTTTGAATGTGTAACAGATTTGTAAATCCTTTTTTGCATCATAGAGAAATCATATGTTAGAAGGGGGGGGGGTTACATTTTTGGCTGGAAATTGCTTATTTGATGAAAATGTTTTAAGAATTCATCAAAAATCTGTATATGCTTGCTTTAAAAATGGAGTATACCACACAGCTTTAAACATTTTGCATTCACTTAAATGAAGATGAAAAAAATCAAAACAGGCATTTTTTTTTGCAGCGTTAGCATTGCTGTTTTTCATAGATTGTGTTTTGAATTTTCTACATACATGTATCGGCCCTATAATTTCGACGAAAAATGTTTTTAATAAACGAATTATTGATTATCAATTTTTGCAATGTTGACTGTTTGAGAAAATACCACGTCATAATTTTGAGCCCTCATAACGTCACGCGCGTGATGTATGATGTTTTTAGACGTTTTGAGCGACGTATTATTCAGTATAGGACTGTGAAATCAAAAAAGGCTTTCCTGATTTGGAATCACCATACATTTGACATTTTATAAACTAGAATATTATGGATATATAAACAACTTTGAAAATAGGGTCGAAATGGCAGGTTACCACACCTACTCCTTTGCTATTAAGTTGTTTGGTAAAATGAAATGACCTAAAGTTTAGTTAGATATAGTAAGATACAGTGGACTCCGGATAATTTGAAATTCAGGGGAAACTATAAATCTTTCCAAAAAAGCAGATTGTAAATTTCTGATTTTGGTACCAAGTATTACGGTGGGCTTAGATGAAGATAATCTATTGAGTCTGTACAGGGTTTATATTGGCTTTGATTAATTTGAAATTTGCGTATTTGATACTATTTGCACAGATATTAAATTACCTAAAGTTTACAAATTTAAAATCTTAAACTTACATTTATTTCTGTGTAAAAAAGTATGTAGAACAAGTTTGTGTTCTCTTCTTGTTGGCTACTGGTTGGGATGTTAGAATCTCTCGCACGTGTAAATTACGTAAAAATTCATTGTATAATCCTAATCTAAAACGTTTTCTCATAGAAGAGTGCCTTCCTAACGTCTCCATGAAGTTTTCTTTTCCGTTCAAGTGTTAAAATAAATTTAAATTTCCATTACGATGTCAGATTTCAACTGTGTTTTGTTGTCAACTTTCTCAATTAAACGGATCTTTTTCCCATAAGTCAATTATGTACGTTTCCTTTTCTTTGTCAGTTTCACGTTAACTGTGATAAATGTGATGATATGAATAAAATAACACATAGGCTTACAATCGATGACATGCTTTGATAATCTGTTGTTAATCCATTATTATGCTTAGACGATCAAAACTGAGAAGCACTTGCGGCCACTTCAAATAATCTAATGTCCAAACAAGGTAATTTGCTAATTGGGACGTGTGAAAGCTTTCAAATGAGGTGGTTTTTCAAATCAAGCAATTTCAGATAAAGTGTTAAATATCTATATAGATTATTAAAAGAGATTGCAGGGAATTTGTAAATGTTTTCAAATAAAGCGGTTTTTCAAATGAAGCGATTGCAAATAAAGTGGTCGAGTCCACTGTATGTGCTTTCACGTTTATTACACATGTGCAGTATACAGTGATTCATTTTGGCCTGTGTTTTGCGTATTTTACGCTTAAAATGCATTAAAAACCCAACAATTTCTGCCGAGCGCGTCATGAGTATGCATGCGAATACAAAGGTAATCCTAGGGGCGACTTGTGTGAAATAGTCGCTCTTATGCTACATGTAATTTGTTTTAAGGAGCAAGTTCCCTAAAACCCTCACACCCATCAAGCGGTCGAAATTCTCAGTCTCGGTATTGGTTTTTATGTAAGCATGAAATGTCGGTCTGCTAACCACGATAGTCATGTTACAATGACCAGTGTGAGCAATGTTCCATTAGATAAATGATGCTGTTTAGATATAACGCTGCATTTTACATGTAGATAATGGAAGGTATTCATGCATGTATTTGCCGATTTGAGTCAAAGTTATAGAAATAAAAAACATTTAACAGTGTAGATCTAATTGAAAAGAATTGGTACATTTTCTTGTGAATTCAGGTGTTATATTAATGTTACTAGTAACATCAAAAACAACAAAAAATTAAAAGCAAAGGTTATACTGGGTATTTCTCAAACTTGCTAGATAAAAGAATTGCTAGAAAATACATTTATTGTGAAATCGGATAGGTTATAGTTCTTTGAAATCTATCGGTAATTTTCTTTCAATATCGTACACAACGAAGTACATGTGTTTAAGGAAGTCGGGCAGAAAGGTCATGTATAAATACAAATCTGACCCATTGAAGTTGAGTATGACCCATTCATTTCTGCTGAACGGGTACACTGCACTCATTCAAACAATTTTCAAAATGAATAACTGGGTATATACATTAAAAATATATTTACAGGTGAAGATCCTTTAGCATTTTTGAGGACACAACCTCAGTTTCAGAGGATGAGACAGCTCATACAAGAAAATCCACAGTTTCTCCCCGCTCTTCTACAACAAATAGGTCAATCAAATCCACCCCTCTTACAGGTAAGATCAGATCCCTCTATTACAGGTAAGATCAGATCAAACCCATTTACAGGTAAGATAAGATCCACCCTTCATACAGGTAAAATCAAATCAACCCCTTTACAGGTAAGATCAAATCCACCTTTTGTACAGATAACATAAAATCCACTCCTCTTAAAGGTGAGATAAAATCCACCTTTTACCTGTAAAGTCAAATCCACCCCTCTTACAGGTAAGATCAACTCCATCCAATTTTCAGGTAAGGTCAAATTCACCCCGCTTACAGGTAAACTCAAATCTACACCTCTTACAAGTGAAATCAAATCCACCCCCTTACAAGTAGGATCAAATGCAACCCTCTTGCAGGTAAGATAAAATCCACCTCTCTTACTGGTAAAATCAAATCCACACCTCTTACAGGTAAGATCAAATCCACACCTCTTACAGGTAAGAACAAATCCGCACCTCTTATAGGCAAGATCAAATCCACACCTCTTACAGGGAAGATCAAATTTTGGTAAATCAAATCCACCCCAATCACTCTTTTCATGAAGATAAGGTCAAATGTATCTTTCTGACAAGTTAGATTGGATTTTGTGCTGTTATTTCAAAATCAATTGTTTAATTTTGTTAACGAGGAATGTCCAGGAGCTAATGTCATAGCCTGATCATCAGTTGCATTGACAAAATTTTAACCTGGGCTATATCTGATGAACTATGAGGGATAGGGCTTTGATATTTCACGTCTATTCCTCATGACTAGACCTTTCATTTGGGACCTTGTGACTTTGACGTAGGAGTTTGACCTGCTTTTACAGAACTCTTTGAAGAACTCCTTACCTTGACTGGTCAGAAAGCCATCCACTGCAAGTAAGACGTCATCATTGAACTGAAAGTAGGCGCCAGAAATTGCTGCTTTCAATTTTGGGAATAGATGAAAGTCTGATGGAGGAAGATCAGGTGAAAAAGATGCTCAATCACATAAGCCACAATCATGAATGGCAGCCATGGCAGTGACAGACTTGTGAACAGGAGCATTGTTCTGATGGAACAACACACCTTTAGTGAACTTTCCGCAGCGCTTAAGTTCAATATTTTCCCATAACTGTGTCAGAAGTGAAGCATAGTACTTGTATGTGCCATTGATTGTTTGCCCTTTTGGAGATAATCTATCAGCAGAATACCTTCTGCAACCCAGAAAACCGAGGCTCACCACATATCAATCAGCCCTCATACATGCAATGATAAGATCATGCAATATTAAAATGTGTCATAATTTGTCAAAACTGATGAATTCTATATTGTACAAACTTCCCTCTTATTTCTCAAGTGTCATATCAATATGTTCAGCTTAACATTCAGTAGGAATGTTCAAATATTGTTTTCATGCATGACATACAGAAAAACTTACAATGTAATCTAATCAAAGGAAGGCGATACCGTATAACCAGAAATTTTTGCGAGTATCAAATTTCGTAATTTTATTGTAAAATAGGATGTCTTTATTTTCGCGAGAACAATTTTTCGCAATTCCTCAATTACAAACAAATATGTACATATGATTTTACTGTTTTGTACCATTCATTATAGAAGTTTTAGGTATTTCTATCATAAGAACTTCTCTTTATGTTTAATCGGTATATGTGAAGAATGACACATGTACAATAAGCACAAAATGCTACTGATATGCCAATAAATGTTATTCCTTACCAAGCACAATTTTTTGCGAGATTAATTAAATTAGTATCTCACGAAAATTTCCGATGATACGGTATTTTGTGATAATATCTCTATTTACTATAGTTGATATACTCACATCACAGTTATAATATGTTTTTAAAAATTACATATAATTAACAATTTTTTTCTTCAGATGATTAGTCAGAATCAAGAACGATTTATACAAATGTTAAATGAGCCAGTGGAGGGCCAGGGATCTGAGGCTCCAGCACTTGGTACTGCACCAGGTGGTGTAGCCCCTCCCATGGGGGCAGGAAATTATATTCAAGTCACACCTCAAGAAAAAGAAGCAATAGAAAGGGTATGTATTTTATATGAAACTTGTACTTCAGGATACAAGCTAATACTTTCATTCCCTCTGTAACTTATCACAAGCCATCAGTTAATTGTTAAATGTTATTACAGATTTTAGTCTCTTACTGGCAAAGCCATTTGGGACTTTCATCTTTGTTTGTCTCTCCATCCATCAATCTGTTATTTTCAGTTTTCCAAAAGGTTTAGCTCAAATGAGTCAAAGGTGTCTGTCATTTGTAAACTTTTTGAGTTGTTGATTTCTCCTCCACAACTGCAACAAAGAATCATGACCATATGGCTGCCGATGATTCCAATTGGCCGAAGTATTCTCCTAAAAAAGGTTGATTTTTGAAATTTGATGAAACCTTACGGAAAGTAATTACTCAAGGTTCCATATCAAGTTTGTGTTTACAAGCAGATTGGTCAACAAACATTGCCATTTAGGACTCTGATTTGCAATCGCTGCATTCACTTTCATGAAACCTTACAGGAATCAGGTACTCAAGGACCTTGGCTTAGTATGTGCTCTTTAGCCAATCGCTCAACATATTTTACCACCAAGGACTTTGAGGCTCAAGTGAGCTTTTATAATACATGTAGTGTATTGTTAATTTATTTTTGTTTTCTGTGTCCATCCATTATTATAAAACATCTGCATTTTTGGTTTCAGTACTTTGAAACTCTATAAACGTTACATGTGTTCCTGATTTCTTTTGCAGTTGAAAGCTTTAGGATTTCCAGAGGGGATGTGTATTCAAGCATACTTTGCATGTGAAAAAAATGAGGACATGGCTGCAAATTTTCTACTTTCACAGAACTTTGACGATGATGATCAGAGTTGATTCTCCTAACCTAGATTTAAATACTGAATTTTTTTTCAATTGGTGCCAGCTGATTATTTAAAGAAAAAAGAAGGAAATATAAGCCACTGCTTTCTTCCCTTGTGTTTGTAAACATGTAATATGTGCAACTAATACATCATAATACTATAAAAACATCATCTGTGGACTCAGAATGTGTGCATTATTGTACTTCTGTTACTATTATTACATGTATCCATATGGGAGAAGACCACACCGGATGAATTTAACGTTGCATATTCTAGAAAGAGTTATCATACATGTATACTATTGATTAAATGTATACGCATTTATCTTGAAAGTCTCTTTAACATTATGTTAGTTCCCCATCTTTGATTCATGATTCATAAACCACCCCTTTTTTTTTTTAAATATATGTACATTTCATGGTATATATCGTAATCCCCTTTCCCTGTTTTGCTATAAAGAGAAATGATTTACATTGTAGCAAGTACTGAAAGTAAATGTGGGCAGTGCACTTCAAATAAATCAAGCATCTACGGTACATAATCAGTAATTCTTAATACAATTTATACTCAGAAATCCATAGGAAATCATTAAAAAAACACTACATTTACTAGAAACTGCCATCAATCAGATATTTCTCAATAAAGTGCAAGTAATTCTGCCAGTCCATTACAGAACTGTGCTGTTTAATCTGGATATATGTATTGCCAACCAACATTGAGATTTAGAAAATTCTTTAGCTTTGTTCCCTTTAATACAATTCAGGGAGGAGATTTAATCATATACAACATTCTTTCATGAATCTTCTAAGAGTACTTTGCACTATTACTGGCTAAAGTAGGGAAAACAATCTTACAAGAAGAAGAAATCTTACTTCTTCTCTTTAAATGTATGATGACTTACTTTCATGCATGTGCAGGTTGGTCTTATAATATCGTTAAAATATCCAAATTTCAATGTACACATGTATATGCAAATTTATGAGTTCAGTTACCTGAATGTTATGGAAAGATAGCATATAGATATAATAAACATGAAACACATGTAAAAGCTTGACAATTCATGTCCACTCTAGCAAATGCTATCTATAAATTTAGTGTTATGATAATTAAATATTTGATTTAGATTATGCTTTGTATGTTTTTTCGTAATCAGAATGGAAAACAAAATTTTCCTCACAGGGCAATAACAAGAGTATGTCAGCAAATATGAGGTCAAACTGATTATTATGTCATTGGAATGAAGCTTTGCAGCAAGTTCCATTGTACAAGTTCCATTGTAATATCTTTGAAATTCTTAAAGTTCAGATTTTCAGAGAGCAATTATTCTTTTGAAGACTAAAATATTCATGATTGTCAAAAGTAAACCTTGTCAAAATCGTTTCTGTATGATTACTTTTTAACCTATGGGTGTTACTAAATTTGAAAATATTTTATAGAATTGTTGCCAAGAACCTAAGGCTGTGTCATGACCTTGAACTAAGGTCATTTTTATAAATATAAAGGTCAAAGTGCACATTGATATTTAGAAAATCTTGTCTAAAAATAAATTTTCAATTCCTGCATGGATTTGAACAATATTTCACATAATTGCCTCTGCCCAAGACCCAATGGGAATCTTGTGACCTTTAATCAAAAATTCAACGAATGGCAAAATATTGTCTGGGCACATAATTTGCCAAGCACCTAAGATTATGCAATGACCTTGAAATAAGGTCATTTCGATGAAAAGATGGCAATAACTTTATGATACAATAACCTTGTAATCTGAACGCAAAATGGTTGCCAAGAATCCTTGGTCTAAGGTATTATTTGCAAGGTCAATGTAATAATTTGTCTAAATATTAAGGACTTGTACATTTAAGGTTTTAGGGGTGTAATACTCTACTTCCTGTTGTTTTGTGTTTAAAAAAAAATAAATACAAATGTACCATAAAGCTGGTGGAAGTCAAATGACCTTGGTTATGTTCAGGACAATACATTTTCATGGTGAATTGAATGAAACAAAAATAAAATCTAAAAATATACAAGACACTGCAATAAGTAATAACATTTACTACATTTTCAATAACATTGTTATTATACCTCTGACGCCTTGATACTGATCTTCTCAATGTTTGATCTTTTCCACCAGGATGATCAAGTGACGTCTTTTAATTTCTCCGTTTATTATTGGAAACAGCCGTACAAATATATGTATACAGTACAAAGTATAATAAGATATGTATAAAATATCTTAAAATGACATCTTGACCAAATGGCATTTTGTAAATATATTGTATTTACATAATGTATCTTAACCATAAGGAAAAGAGGTATGAAAAGATTTGTTCATCATAAAAATGTAACTTGGTGACAGTGACGTGTACATCTTGTCTATTATGTCAAGGTTATATAGGTGTAACAAAATGGTATAAATAACAAACTTTTAGTATCACCCTTACTGCCAGGATGAGATATATTTAACATATCATTTACATGTATATTTTTGTATAAATATTCTGATTAATAGCACTTATTCCCTAGTCTTCTGATTAATAGCACTTATTTCCTAGTCTTTATTACATATATAGATCATAGAGACACGCCTATTTCTTTCATCCATTTCAACCCTTCTTCTGTATTACCTACAAATATAACATAGAAATGGTGGATAAGAAACATCAAAATATAATCGGAGTAATCATTTATATTTCCTAGATGTGCTAAAAGAAAAAAAAATGTTTTATAAGAAATTGACATTATTGGTGAAATCGGAAATTGGTTCAGCTCAACTCAAAAAAGTGATCTTATGTTGTTCTGAAGTTTAAAAGAAAACACTTTACCAATTGAGCTAATAGAGATATCCAACTTGCCTGCAAGTGAGATGTATGATTTTAAAAGTATTTATACCTGAGCTGTTATGTTGACATGGAAAAAAGTATCAAAGCATTCAACCAGTACAATGAATCATCAAAATAGTCTGCATGATATAAACTCAATGGCTATGAAGACATGAATTTCAAAGTAAGATAGAAATAAAATTGTGAAAGACATCAATTATAACATTTTGTTAAGAGCTATCCTTTGTGTGTAGATTTACTGATGTAGTAATCAGGTCATAATTTTGTAAAAACAACGCTTAATTCCCCATGAACAGAAACAAAGTGCCCTGAATCTTTGACAGCTAATACAAAATGATCGATCATATTGACTGCTGATTTAGCCACGAACTATATGTCACTTTCAGATCTCGGCCTTGTCTGTGAAACTTGACATAATTACTGTACTTCATAATTTTGTCTCAATCAAATATTATCAAACTTGCAAACAGCTAGTACCTCTAGGTTTATATTCTAGGCCTACAAAGCCGTTATAGTTTAATTCTTCTAACAATTTGAATAGATATCTGAAGTTGATTTCCCCTTTATCATCAGGCTCCCCTCTGTCTGGTACCTGGGCCACCTGGATATGACCTACAACAAAAACAACGAGTAATAATAACTACATTGTCATTTCTCTCTTTTTTTTTAATGGAAGATCAAATCACCAATATGATTCAATCTTAAAATTTAAAGTATGACTTGAAACTTTGAATTTTGATCTTGAACATTTTCAATAAAAACAATTGAGCTTATCATTTTACAATTTATACTGTTAGATATATTCATAGATCTTCAAAGGCTTTTACATCTGTACAATCTCATTAACAAACAATATATAAATCATACCTATTTATGGTAAATACTCATTAACAAACAGTATATAAATCATACCTATATATGGTAAATACTTTATATCTGTACAATCCCATTAAGAAACAATATATAAATCATACCTATATATGGTAAATACTTTATATCTGTACAATCCCATTAACAAACAATATATAAATCATACCTATATATGGTAAAACAATATATAAATCATACCTATATATGGTAAATACTTTTTCAGATTTTCTGTCAGGTTTCCATCCATTATCTGTATATGAAAAGCATCCTGAAAAATTCAATAAATGACCCAATTTCAGTTTACATGATTTTAAAAGATGTGAATTCTTGAAATGACATTATGAAACCAGAAAAAAATAATTGTTCTGGCAGGACAAATTATACCCTGTCTCTCATCACATCCTATCATAATGTGTCATAGTATTATTTACATGGAATTCTCAAATAGAAGTCAAAGTTAATTATCAAGGTCACCAGCTGAAGGTCTTATTTTCAAAATGTAGTTCTCTATCCGTTTCGAGAACAGAGATGTCTGCTTTCAGAACTTCTAAATTTTTCTCCGACAGGGCGATTCCTTTGCTTGGTATGATAATTATAAATATCTTACAATGGAAACGGTGATGAACAAACTTCAACCAGATGTACTGATGATACAAGTACTGTCATACAAAACAAATAAGTTCCAAAGAATGAACAGTCAATACAGTTATTTCCATTGTCTACACAGATTAAGTATACATGTACTTACAAACTGAAGTTTCAAGTTAGGACTGTTAATACTTCTGACAATGTTAACAGCTGTAATGATAAAGAGTTGTTATGAGAAAAATTCAAAAATTACATATACTGTACTTTAAAAAGAGACAAGAATATCTTAGAATTGTTTATTTATAAAAAAAAAATCAGCAAAATAATAATGAATAATAATATGCAAAGATTTTGATAAAAAGAAAAACCCAATAAAACAGTATTTACTGTTTGCACCCAAACAATTCAAAATATTGAAGAAACAAAGATTTTTTTTTAAATTCAGCTGAAACTAAACTCTTTAATCCATGTTCAGATATCCCATACAAAAAAAACCCCACATTTAAATTTTTAAAAATTTTGAGTAAAGAATATCTCTGAACTCATTCACAAAGTTTAAAACCAGAAATGTTTACTGTATAATACATGAAGCATATCATAAACTGTCCTTTTTTACTAACTTACCTTCATGTATATCTGTGAGGTAATATTTAGGGATCGTTATCCTGCTATTTATTGGCTCAATAAGTCCTATTATATCCTCCTGTCAAGCATATTTGAAATTCAGCTTAACTTCATTAAATAATTGAACAAAAAAATTCATAAATATTGAAATTTAATAGAAAAAAAGTTAATAGCAATTCTCTGTAACCATTTAAACAATTTCGGCACACATGGTCTCCGATTTTCATGAAATTTCACACATAGGTAGGGACCAATGAAAAAGGGTCATCTGGTTACCATGGCAACGGCCTTTAAAGTTGAGAAATTGGCAAAATTGAGCTACTTTGAAGCTCTATAATTTGGTCTATATACAGCATTAATTTAAGATTTTTTATGCATCCTTAAAAGTATATATTAGATCTAGTGATTATGATGAAAGTAATGATTCTGGATGTTTTTCTTTTTCATTTTTATTTCTGACCTTTTCGAATCTTGCAGCTACTTTTCGTAGATTATCCACGTAAGTTTTTTTCATTTCTTCTTCAGATGAACCATTTTTCAATCCAGCCATAACATGTACTCTGAAAAACATTTTAAACTGTTCTGAACATGAAGTTAAGCTAACTGATCCAATGTCAAGCTTAAGTCCAAGTACAGTATATTCATTTAGCAAAGATCTCTCGACTAACAAAAAAATTTGTTTTGATCAGGACTTGAAACACTTGGAAACTAATTTATTCCAGATTTCAATTCTCCATGTGATCAAGGTCAACCATTAGTCAAGGTCAAATAACCTTTTTTCCATTTATTGACAATTGATAAATTACAATCCACATTGTTAGAAAATATATGTCTCACTTGAAAAACCTTCATGATTACATAGTATCAGTATTATGATAAATTTTAAAACCATAAAAAGGCATACCCATTTACCTTTTACAATTAAGTGCTTTAGCATATTCTATGGTGGTTTCAAGCTTTTCATCAAATTCTTTTTGTTTCTCTTTCAAAGCAGCAATTCCAATCTCACCTTTACTCAAATCTCCTGCATAAATTTAGAATAAAGTTTTATTAATACTAATGTATTTACAAACTATTCCATAGTAGCAGAAAACAATGAACCTGTCAAAGCTTATACAAAATGTATCTCTTTTCTGTGAATGTATCATATTCATCACTGGTAAAACAATTTAATCTGTTGTAATCTTAACTTAAAAAGAACAGGCAAAATTGCCATCTGCATTTTTTCCCCTTCTGCACCTGTTGGTTTATAAGAAATGAATGTATCTGAAACTGATTCTTTCTGCAATTCCCTCTTTTGGGGCATCAAGCAATAAATTAATAGAATGTCACAAACAGCTGTTAATTATTCACTAGGTTTGTCATTTCAAGTTTCATAACTGTGTCATGATATTCCATCATCAGCTCACAAAAATAAAATCATTCACTTATGGATTTCAGTAGAAACTACATGATATGCTTTGTTTAGATTATTATCTAATAGATATATTTCATCTATTTTATTCCCTATCACTGTCAATGACCAATGATTGAAATTTCAGATAAGGTTAAATTAATTATGCAGAATTCTATATAACATAAGAGCCCCTAATCCTTTGAAAAAAAAAGCAGTGTACAAAATTTAAAATTCTGTCAAATATTTTGATTCTGTAATTACCATGGCAACAATTTTAAAGTATATAGTTGTCATGTGTTTTAAAATATTTATTACAATAATGTAATCAATCACACATTTTTTCCTCTTTTGGTTTTACAAGAGGTACCTGGCCATGCATTTATGAGAACTTGTTCTACACCGGCAGCTTCTTTGGTGTCTTTTAGAGACTGGATGAGCTCGTGGTATGCAAAACCAAACTCAACATATTTGAATCCAGCATCTTTCGCAGCTTTGTAGCGCTCGCAATACGATGGTTTTTCGGTGAACATCATAGATAGATTAGCTGAAAACTTCAATTTCATCGTGACAGTACTGAACTGTTTGTAAAAACGCGAAAAACTTGGTGGACGACGCGAAAGTGAAACTAAACACAGCATGGATAGGAGGTCAAAGGTCACAAAAAGTAAATAAAAGATTATTACGCCATGAATTTTAATAACTGAATAGAATTCAAAATGAGCACATATTTGGAATAGTTTAGATGCCATAATTTTGTGTACTTATAACATAAATACTACTGAATTGAAATTATGGAAATCCATGTGGACTTTTTTTCGCTGTTTTAGAATACATTCGTGAACAGTTTAACATCCGGTCAAAGTGAAACAGCATCTGCTTCGTTTTCCGGTGTGATGTGTCAATAAACAAATCTCCAAAACGAAGTAAAATCATGGGTCTGTGCAAATGTCCCAAGAAAAAAGTGACAAACATCTTTTGTTTTGAACATAGAGTCAATGTATGTGAACATTGTTTGGTTGCCAACCACGAAAAGTGTGTAGTGAAATCGTATCTCCTTTGGTTACAAGACAGTGATTACAATCCTATTTGTAAACTCTGTGACAAGAGATTAGATGATGATGATTGTGGAGAATGTGTCAGACTTGTTTGTTATTGTTTATTTCATTGGTCATGTATCAACCAGTATGCCCAGCAGATGCCACCTAACACAGCACCAGCCGGATACTTGTGTCCAGAATGTCAGGCCGGCATCTTCCCAGCACAGAATCTTGTGTCACCAGTAGCTGACAAATTGAAGGAGAAATTGTCAACTGTCAATTGGGCACGGGCTGGTCTTGGTCTGCCTTTGATTGATGAACCAGTAGAAGAAGAAATTAAGCCTACAAAAGCAACAGCAGCTGAAGCTTCAATAGCATCTAATACTCCATCAACGCCTGCAAAATCAGATACGGCATCTCTGCAGTATGTGTCCTCAGCTCTGGGTGTTACACCATTGGCATCTTCACCAAAGTACACCAGACCAAGCGCACATGTCAGTCCTAATCAACACAGTGTCATTTCTGTTGATGCTGGAACTTCAGCGAGAGGACTTGAAAAGTCATTTGCAATGGGTGATACGAGGAAATTATTTGATACTACAAAGGAAGAGACAACTGGACTTTTGAATATGTCGACCGATCATGACGAAAATAAATATAGGAGAAGGTCAGCCTTTGAGTGGCTGACAAAATGGTTAAACTCGCGAGAAAACAAGCATAAGAAGAAAGATCCAAACGCAGTGAGGAAGAAGTTTCTGATGGTTCTTGTCATAGGAATAATTGGATTCATTACGCTTGTCATTGTGTTCTCCAGATTAGGCGAAAGAGCTACAGATGACGATCCATTCCTTGATCCAAGAGCAAATCCAAACATTATAGTGGATGATGTTGACAAAAACAGAGTATTAGTAAACTAAGAAAAAAATTGGTCGGAAGATGATAATATATGCCTAGATTTCTGTACCATTATATTGCAAGTCATTCCTGTAAATTATTCTTTACTTGGCAATAGTCATGTAACCATGATTTAGTGTTTTATGATACTCGAGTCATATATGATACTGTATACTGCAGAACTGACTTAAAAGATACATGTACATGTATGTCACACTTCTGTCATAAATGCATAATTTTGTAATGTACATTTTTTTTTTTTTAATTTCAAAATAATCTCTTTATGATAAACTCATTCAGTGACTGAAGGGACCAAACATCAAAAGTTAGAAATAGAATACCTGAAACAGTACATTGAGCAAGCCAATTATATTTCTGTCAGAATGTTTTTTGTTCCAACATGCTCAAAGAGGAGTTGGAATTTTGAAAAAGTCAATGGAAACATTCTTTATTACGGTTCCTTATTGTTTCTGTGAATCTGTTTTATATTATTTTCCTTGAGTAACTACTATTGTTAATGAGTATACATATTGTGAGTTTGTTAGTGTCTTGAAAATGACCTTTTTTCAATGTATCAAGCTTGCTAAATATTTTCAGACTGCAGTTCAAAGTTTATTCTTAGTAAATTTTATAGCTGTTTAACCAGTAATATATATATATATAAATATTGATTTAAAATATAGCATCAATAATTCTGTAAGTCTTGCAGCCTTAATCAATAAGATGTTCAAAATTTTTGTTTTGAATTTGAGACTTTGAACTAAGATTTCTTTTTATGCTGAGTTTGAAATTTGCTACATTTGTAATATTACTGATTTAACTTTGTGTTTTTCAAGTATTTCAGGAACAGAATCATTTTATATGTAGATTAAACATATTTTATTCAATAAAACTTCAAAAGAGACAAGTTATCTGCAATGATGAAAAATTCTTCTGATGAACAAAATATTTTCCCTATCAGCATTAACTGAAAATCAATTACACTGTATCTTTGGATTTTAATCAATATTATGTGTATGTTATCATAATGATCATGTATATTCAAATATATTTGGATTGGTACATTTCATACATACCATTACATGTAACAAAATAGAGTTCATGAAAAGTATTGGTTTTATTGGATTTGCCGATAAAATATTATTTGGTCGATAAAAACACACGTTGTGTGAGTGTGTCTATTATTTGGATTTCCAAATGTCTGACATTTCACTGGAAGATTTCAAGAACTGTGCAAAATTAAATACACACGGCTCAAAAATTAAAGGAGGGATTTTTGCATTGTAATATAATCGTACATAGAATGAAATATTATTTGGAACCAGCAAGGCTATCTAATTGTTCCAATAAATCATGTGTAATGGTTCATCTGTTTGATACAGGCACAGGTTAGTAAGAAATGACCATTAAATAACGGTATGTCTAAATGACATACGGTAGAATAAATATAACAACCAATATCTGACACATGAAAGTAGAACCTTGCTCCCTTGATTTTTTAGCAGTGTATATTTTGAAATATTAACATGATTAAGGTGAGGTTGAAAAGCTAACATTCAAACTACATGTAACTTTAGCTTACAATTAGAAAAAAGATTTTGAACAATTTAAGGTAGTTCTCTTGTGACCTTTACATTTGAATTCAACCTAGCTTCTTTTTGAAAACTACATTTATCTTATCTTTGATATTTGAACATGTTGAATGATATTTGACTATCACTGTATTCATATATCATTTACATTAGAATTTATACCTTGGCATTTGGTACAATTTAAATACAACTCTTCTATGAATTTTTCCAAGATAGGCTTACACAAGTGATTGTTTGAATGTTAGAAATCCACTGGACCACATACAGGTAATCAAAATTTCTGTATGATGTAATTTGTACATGTATTTGAAGTTCAAATTCAGTAGTGCTTTTAAATTTTAGCATAATTTATTTCTTGTTTTTCTTTTCAATGGATCACAGAGTAATCTAGACTTGCTCAAGTCTTTATATCAATAAGGTATCCGGTGTACATTAGAGTTATTTTACATAGCAATTTAATCATCTACATTGTAAAGTATGGTAAATTTTATGCCTGGTAAGGTACTATAAACTATATATTCTGAAAGGTAATGATGCCCTGAGTACAGATATAAGACTCCCAGGTCTTAAAAATCAAAGGGGGAAAACTCTTATACAACTTAGATATTTTGCACATGTTATAATCAAAATTAGAAAACAGAAAAAAAAAATAGAAAACAGACACTTTAAATGCTTCAGAAGTTATTCCCCTTGTAACCCAAAATTATTATTTCTGAGCTGTGGGCATTATTACCTTTCAGAAAATATATACTTTATTTAATAGTGCCTTACCCGAGGCATGAAAAAATGCCTTATTGTACATGGTATATAATTTATGAAGAGAATTGCAAATTTTTATAAGAAAAAAAAACATGCGTTTGTGAAATATGAATGCCCCGTTGGCATCTTTGATAGTAAAACAGCTGTAACTAATAAAGTATATCATACTCAATGGTCAAGGCCTCAAGGTAAAAAATTTTGGTATCCATGTGAAATATGAAAGTCTTACCTGACTTACCATTTAAAAGTTATGGACAATTTTAAAGTTATTCAAAACTAGGTAAATCTCCAAGGTCAAGGTCACAAGGTCAAAACTTCAGGTATCCATGGAAAGGTCTTGTCACAAGGAATACACATGTGAAATATGAAAGTCCTATCACTTACCATTCAAAAGGTTAAAATTCTTGAGGACAAACAGACAGACACACAGACACGCCAAAAACTATATGCCCCCAAATCTCTAATTACAGGGGCATAAAAATGCCCCTTTAAAACTATAGCCAGGGAGCAATTGGTTGTAGAGATATATTACTAAACAGAGAAGAAAAAAATTGTTAGGTAGTGAAGAGATTTGATTCAATTGTTAATAAAAGTGGTTTATTTACTTTTAGAATTATTTAATATAAGGACTTGAGCAAGTCTAAGAAATTTCTGTCATAGACAGATAATGTCTGTCTATCTATCAGTCCATCATTCTGTCAAATTATCATGTGATTTACAAGATGTTGGTAACAAATTCTGGTCCAAACAAAATCTGTACACCTAAAATGGTAATAAAAGAATCTTTATCTGAAGATGCCCATGACAAAACATTTCATTAATTTTCTGTTGAAGCAACATCTCAACAACTTTAAGAAATAGGAACACAAGACTTTAGCTTGTGACATTGACCAACATCTTTAAATCCAGCTTTTAATTTGCAGCACAGACTGCCGATGTTTATCTATCAAAAGATAAAAACCAATCTTTATTTCCTGTATGTATGATAAAAAACAGCAAAAGGTTGGTTTTTATTTTCTAATAGATAAACATCGGCAGCCTGTGATTTGCAATCTTTGGCAGTTTCTTGTTTACTAGTTAGTATTGTCGTGATAAAATTATTGATGGTGAAATAAAATACTTTAACCTTATTGTTATAGTTTATCAGTCTTTATGTTCCCTGCAATGCAAGAGCAACATCTGTCTGTCGGGTAAAACATGCAACAGGTGACATATGGTACCTTTTCTTGAACAGTTTTAATTTTTTATGCTTTGTTATACTCCAGTTGAGTGCTAAAGTTCAACAAGGATCTCCTCTCTCGGTTATGGTCCGCAAACCAATTGTTGTTGTCCACCAGCTTGCAGTTTCTGGATCCTAACTGAGTGTGTATTGCACCTATCAACATGAATCTTGCCAGGAATATTCCCAAATGGATCAAGGATGCCCTCTAATTTTCATTTGGGGGCAAAGGTCAAGGTCATAGGACTTTGATTATTAAAAATGGTTTCTGGATCCTTACTGAGTGTGTATTGCACCTGTCAACACGAAACTTGCTAGGAATGTTAACCTTGAGTCAATGATGTCCCCTATTAATTTTGGGGGTCATAAGGTCAAGGTCATAGGACTTAGATAATTGAAAATGGTTCCTATATCGCAACTGAGTGTGTATTGCACCTGTCAATACGAAACTTCCCAGGAATATTCCCCATGGATCAGGGATTCCCCTATTGATTTTTGGTTGAAAAGCTATGACAAGGTCATATGACTTTGAAGATTGAAACTGCAGGTTTTCAGTTCATAGCTGAGTACATATTACACCTATTATGATGAAACTTGCCGGGAATGTTCCCCTAGAGTCTAGGAAGTACTCCAAGGTCAAAGTCACAGGATTGATTGTCATTGAAAATGGTTTCAAGATCATAATTGAGTGATTGATAATTGCATCTATTGACATATAATTTTCTGTGCAAGATAGCAATTATTCAAGTTTTTCTTGTCATTCAAAAGAGACTTTTGTTAACGTATCCAATGTACAAATAGATATCTTGCGGATGTCTCATCCATTTAAACATTGTTAAAATTATCTCGATAATCTTCAGCAGTGTCTCGATAGTTTCCGTACTGGCTTGAGCAACGGTTGGCAAATTGTTGAACTTTGATGATCTAGAAACCATTTTTTTGGTACAGGTATATTTAGGTAAAAGTATGCCATGTTTCTTGCTGTATAATACACTTGATACATATTTGTACAACAGATACCTTAAGAGGCCTATTTCTTTATTAAGGTTTATTGCGAGTCCTTTTGTCTACCCAATTGATAATCATTTATGTTTAGTTCACAATATGGTTTGTCATTTAGGGCTGGGCACATATGTTACAACAAAAAAAAAGTCATGTGACTAAATGGGAAGACCACTGATCATTGACCATTTGATGACTAATCAAGTGACCTAGCTTATATTTAAAGAACATTGAAGTGAGTGCCTATCTGAGGCAACCTACCTACATGTAACTGCACCACAGGAGCTCGATGCCAACAATCCACAAGAATATATCCGCCTCTACTTTCCTTATACTAATTTGACTATATAGAGAGATGTGAAGGGGTTGGTGTCATTAAGGGTTGTTGGCTTGAGCTCCTGTGAACTGCACTGTTCAAAAGCATGATTGTCTTTGAAGGTAAAACAACTCACTTTGAAAGTTAAACAATCCAGGGCAGACCATGTCATTCTAAAGTGAAGGGGAGTCGGTTCTAACACTTCATGAAGATATCGAGATGTTCAAGGTCGGAATAGTCTTTGTTCGAAAGCGTCCTTGTTTAAATTTGAAAGCGAAAGTAAATATTGTATCACGTTGTTAAACTTGTTGTCGGGTTACTTCTTCACTACTTACTTCTTCACCATTTTCCTATATTCATATGAAAAGCACAAACAAATATTGAATCTGAGTAGTTTTCTATCTTTAAGACACATCACAATGTAATAAATACGTACAGTAACAGAGAAAATTCGGGGACAGTGACTCATTATCTTTAAATAGTTATTAGAAGATCAAATGGTATGTTTACACGAAATAGTTGAGAGTTTGAAGAGGTGATAGGTTCATTTTATGTAGATAAATATTCATAATGTTTGTTCTGGTCTGACTTGTTGTGCAATCAAATTGGAATTCAGTTAAACTGCACATGATCCCTTTTGATACTCCGGCACAGGTCGTTTTATTATGCTGCCTTTGACAGATTGCCCTTATCTGAAAGTCTTATTATAGCCATTTCTGGAATAATCCCAGACCTGTTAAATGCATGACACATACTTGAAGAAAAAATTTCTGCACGTATGTGTGAAGGGAGGTGTTTGCCACGTCAAAGTGTGTTTAGGCAATGTCCATTTGATATTCTGGGGGGGATTTGAATTTTTGGTCTGAGCAAGAATTTTTTTTTTTCGTCCCAGACCAGAGCAAAATTATTTTTTTCTTGCAAAATTGGAGCAAGAAATTTTTTTTCTAACAAGTGATGTGCAATATAATATAATAAGACTGTTTCTGTTTCATCAATAGAAATTCTTTATTTTCACTAAAAACTCTAAAATGTTTCTTTATTTTTATGCAAAAATTTAATTCACATCTAAACAGAGAGATAAGAGAATTTACAATATAATTAAGCGGCAGTAAACAAAATTTATATAAGGTACAAATAAGAGGGCCTGCATGCCTGAGGGGAGGGTCTAGCTTCTAGACTAATTTTCAAATTTAGAATTGTAAAGCTTGTATATAGAATTAGACTCCATGGTGATATATGCATCTTATAATTTTTATTATTGAATGGTAATATACAGTACATTGATAATATATTTAAACCTTTGAGGAAACTTTTTTTTTCATAAACATGCATTCTTTTGATATTTTTTCTAACATGACATTTACTATTATGTTTTGATAGAAACGTATGGCAGGCCAGGCAATCCAAATTTTTTTTATATGAATTGTAAACTGCGGCGAGCAAAGCGAGCCGGAAAATTTTCAGAAATATCAAGTAAAATTTTATGGTAATTCTGCAAATTCAGATTACTTATAAGAGCAAGATTCTCACACACATTAAGCAGATTTATTTTTGTCATCATAATTCAGAGCAAAATTATTTTTTTCGAAAAAAAACCCAAGGCCCTGCCCCCCCCCCCCCCCCCCCCCCCATATCAAAAGGACCGTATGTGTGAAAGGAGGAGTTTGTGACGTAACAGTGTGTTTACTCACTTGATATCGAACTCCTGTATTGAATCATACAATTTTTGTACACTGTAAGCGCTGACTGTAAATAAATATAACTGAAAATTTTCAGGAATATCAAGCGAAATTTTATGGTAATTCTTCAAATTCAGATTACTTGTAAGAGCAAGATTATTTTTTTCTCACACACATTAAGAAGATTTATTTTTTTCATCAAAATTCAGAGCAAAATTATTTTTTTCGAAAAAAAAACCCCAAGGCCCTGCCCCCCCCCCCCCCCATATCAAATGGACCGTATGTGTGTGACGTTGCAGTGTGTTTACTCACTTGATATCGAACTCCTGTATTGAATCACACAATTCATGTACAATGTAAGCGCTGACTTTAAATAAATATAACTGAAATTTTTCAGGAATATCAAGCGAAATTTTATGGTAATTCTTCAAATTCAGATTACTTGTAAGAGCAAGATTATTTTTTTCTCACACACATTAAGAAGATTTATTTTTTTCATCAAAATTCAGAGCAAAATTATTTTTTTCGAAAAAAACCCCAAGGCCCTGCCCCCCCCCCCCCCCCATATCAAATGGACCGTATGTGTGTGACGTTGCAGTGTGTTTACTCACTTGATATCGAACTCCTGTATTGAATCACACAATTCATGTTCAATGTAAGCGCTGACTTTAAATAAATATAACTGAAATTTTTCAGGAATATCAAGCGAAATTTTATGGTAATTCTTCAAATTCAGATTACTTGTAAGAGCAAGATTATTTTTTTCTCACACACATTAAGCAGATTTATTTTTTTCATCAAAATTCAGAGCAAAATTATTTTTTTCGAAAAAAACCCCAAGGCCCTGCCCCCCTCCCCCCCATATCAAATGGACCATATGTGTGAAAGGAGGAGTTTGCGACGTTGCAGTGTGTTTACTCACTCGATATCGAACTCCTGTATTGAATCACACAATTTATGAACACTGTAAGCGCTGACTTTAAATAAATATAACTAATACAACATTACATTTGTCTATAAATTTTTGGTTCAATTACATACTCTTTTGATAAAGTTTTGAACTCTTAATTCTGCAATTTGTGCCACATCAAATATATTAACATTCACATGTAATAGTAATTTATTATGTTTCACAAATTTCAGCTGACTCTGTGATGGCAGAAGCCTCGTCCAACACCAAATCATCAAAATCTGATGGAAAAGGTACAAGATCAAGTTATCCTCCCCGTGACTCTCTATCCCAGGATGAATACCAGGATGTCCCAGAACCTCACAACACAGAGGAAGATTACGAGGAGGATGACCCCCTGACCTTAGACACCCTCCCTGTAGAACTGTTGATGTATATATCTAACTTCTTAGATGCCAAGTTTCTAATTCATACACTGAGTAAGGTCTGCCAAGTGTTCCATGATCTACTAACCAGAGATATCTACTGGAAGACCAGGATCAGTAAAAGATGGCCAAAACCATATCCTCCTGTATACGGTAAGAGCAATCATAACACGTGTGAAGTGCTATATCCCATAACTTTTAATTAATGAGGAATATGGCAACAGTATTCACGACAAAATGCATCTGCTTAATATCAAAGTTTTTGTCATCGTGACCTTGACCTTGATTTTTGACTTACTCTCGAGTCCATGATTGTTTGGATTATAAAATTTATAAAGACTATCAGGTTATACTTCAGAAGGCTAAGGACAGATTGATATGTTTTCAGATGAGAAATTCAGTTGGCAGGAGGCATGTATAATGAGAGAGGAACAACACAAAATGTGGACCAACCAGGAGGAGTTATGTCATCATTTGAAGTACAGAGAGGGGATTTTTGCTCCTGTTGATGCTGTACATCTGATGAAGGTATTCTATAATAACAGTTGTGTGACATGTATCAAGAACATAGTAATACAAGGCAACAATTGTAGGTTGTCCATAAATGTATAAATGCACATGTACATAGAATTCCGATATTATATAATTGTATGTATTTAAAGTCCCATGTAGTTAAAATTTTACATGTAATGACTTCAGTGTAACATGAAAAGAGATAAAATCTGTGCTATTTACTATATAGTCAGTCTCAAATTACTTTTTTTTTTATTAGTTTCCTGTCTTGAATTTTAGAGAAACATATACATACCTTGTACAAAATGCTCAGTACTAGCATGAGTTTGTGTGTTTGTACCTTACTACATGTATTCTACAGAATGGTAGATTTTTGGTGTCAGGATCCCGGGACCGTTACTTGAATGTAGTGGACCTGTCCAAGTATGATCCAGAGAATTCATCTTCCATTAAACAGATGAAAGTCTACTCTAATGATAAAGCTCACAAGGTAAGAAATGATATTGAGACTGCAGTCATATGGTAAATGTATTTTTAGCTCACCTCGACAAAGTTGAGATAAGTTTATGCTATAATCCTGGTGTCCCCATCCCCGTCCGCGTCCGCGGTTAAAGTTTTTAGGGTAACTCAGTATCTGACAAAGTACTGATGCTACAGTGACCAAACTTGCACAAGTGATTCATCTTTGGATGCTGAGGTGAACACATGCATCAGATGCAGCATCTGACCTACATTTTCCGCCAGGGTTATTTTGCCTTTAAAAGCCAATATTGGGCAAAGTATAAGTGCTACATGTACCAAACTTGCATAGTGGATGTATCTTTGATCAAACTTTCATAAAATGACCTTGACCTACCTTTTCCGCTTGAGTGATTTTGCCTTTAAAAGCCAATATTGAGCAAAGTGTAAGTGGTACATGTATCAAACTTGCATAGCGGATGTATCTTTGATCAAACTTTCATAAAATGACTTTGACCTACTTTTTCCGCTTGAGTGATTTTACTTTTTTTAAAGCCAATATACATGTACTTTGAAATATGTTTGAATTGAATTTTGCAGCTGCAACGTGAGCTTCATAATCTGTGATTACCTATGTTGATTATCCAGGCCGGGTTAGCATATTGGTAGCGCGCTCGCTTCTCACCTCTAAGGTCCCGGGTTTGAATCCCAGATTCGGCGAAGGGTCTTACGTGGGAGGGTAGGTGGTCCCCCAACCAGGCCTCTGCAGGGGGTTTTTCTCCGGGTACTCCGGTTTCCTCCTGCTCCTTGGACCCCCTCACGCCAACATCTGAGCCAACGTGAGACATTGATATAAGTTGTGTAACTTGTTTGTTAAACGTTGTAAAATAAATAAAGTTTAAATTTTTTTTTTTTGATTATCCAGGAGCTAAAGTCACAGCCTTTAAGTGACTGTATCAACGCCTACTAATTAGAAATATCTGCAAAAAAGGAAAACAAAACATGAAAATGCCCAGAAAAAGTATTTTGATGTCTCAGATAAGTAAATTATCGATGGATTAATGCAGATGTAGATTTAACTGATTGAGATATTCCAAATTTTTGCAGGTTAATGGCATGAATTTGTTCCATTATAAATTTTTCCATTTTGCATATGCCTATGCTTCAGGCCAAAACCAAATTATAAGACTTATAACCTTGACCCTGGGCTTTATAAACTCTTTTTGAAAAAAACTTTAACCTTGATCGGATATTTTAGATGTTTAAAACTTTATAAGTTAACCTCACTTTTTCATTAATTAGTTGATAATTTGGTTTATTATATTGGATTAGTGTCTAAATCTTAATTCAAAATATTAAGTTAATTCCATCTGAGAACAACATTTCACATAAACTGTATTAAATCATTTTTATTTTCAACCCTATTATATAATTAGCAAAATTTTGTCATTCTAAAGTTATTCATTATCTTACATGCATATTTGTGTATTTGTATGAAATTATTTTTCTATTGTTATTTGTTATTTTACATGCATACTTGTTTGTATGTTTAGGGCTGGATATGGTCGGTGGCCTCCAACAGTGACGACAGTAGGATGTGTACAGGATCATGGGATACCTACATTAAAACATGGGATGTATGGAACGATTGTACAGAAATAAATAAATACAAGTAAGGGTAGTACTGAAGACCAAATATAATAAGGAAATGCTTAGATCTGTTCTGATTTCACCATAAGCATTTTATTTGTGTAAAATTTTGGAAAAGATGTGTACTTATCAACATGATTATTGGACATATTGAATTATATTTGTTCAAGGAAATTATCCGCTTGAGATCTTTGTGAAAATTTGATTTTGCCTAGAATGCAAAATTTCCCCATTTCTCATTGTTGTTTTATGATACAAGATGTAGATCAGCTGTGTTGAGTCTTCACATGGAAGAGAACACCGTGATTGGTGCAGGTTATGACCAACAAATCTACACCATCGACACCAGGACCAATGACGTACACAGGAAGAAGTACCATAGACGGCCTGTGCTAAGTCTGAAAGCCGATGATAAGTACGTAATCAGCGGTAGTGAAGACAAGACTGTGGCTATATTTGACAGACGGGCAGGCCATGTTTACAAAACTATACAGGTAAAGTTCTATATACATCTGGCCTGTATATCTTACGGCAACTTAGTGGTCAACCTTTGTTTGCCTTTTTAAACAATTTTTTTGGAAGGGATATGGCACTACTGCTGTGTGTCTGTCAGGGTGTTTGTGTGTGTGTTTAAAAGACAAAATTAAACGGTAAAGAATCACCAATTTTTCATCAAATTTTGGCCATGTTTAGAGTACTAATCTTACTAACTAAGTCAAAGGTCAAGGTCACAAATACATGTAGAAACCTTGTGCAGTACAAGCTAAACAGCAGACCATAAATGTCAGATTCTAATTATACATTGTGTCAATGGTGGTGTAATATTTATCATTTTTCCTTCTACACTGGTTTGCTATCATAATATTAGATGAGAGAATGAAACAATATTAGATGAACATTTACTGAAAGGGGAGATTGGCAAAATATGGCGTTTTGGACCTTCAGACAAAGTGTAACTTTTGGCCTTCTGCATCTTTTATCTTCACATACAACAAATCATATGTTGCTCTCACTCTCAGTAAGTAATTATATACACATATTGCTGTGTGTGAAACTTCATACAAGGAGCTGTTAAGATAAGGCGTAGAATCTGCCCTTAAAAGTCGAAATTTCAAAATGCAAAAATTGAGAATCTTTTTCGGTTGAAATTTGAAGTAACTTGGTCTGCATATGAATCTGCTTTCAGATGGGATAATTTATGCAAAATAAGACCGATATTTGGGTCAAAATAAGCGTTTTTTTTACACAGAAATCAATGGAAAACGGAAAAGTTTTATACAACATCGTTCCCCCCCTCGCTTTACAATGCCACTTTCACCAAAGGTGTATATCAATAAAACACATTTTCTGGCCAAGTGGGGTTCTGAAGCGAGGGGGGAACAATGTCCCACAGGCGAAAAATGAAAAAAGGGGGGATGGCTGACTATTTTAAAATTTGCCTCTAGAGCGTTAAAATACGTAATATTGTCGTCTTTTTCTTTTTATATCACGGAACAATCTATTCAGAGTGTGTTCCGATCAAATATTTAGCCGTTTGGTGGAAGGAAATAAACGAGAAAGTTGTCTATTTCTACACCGTGTGTATTTCGTGCCAGAAAGCTACATAAATGGCTGAGAAGAACGAAATAAAACCGTTTTTCAGTTTCCGGATTGCAGAATTTGCCGATTATATTGATATAATAACCTCAAAGTTAATTTTGCTTATCCAATTTTGACATTAAAAGGTAACAGAAGCATAATAAACGTAAAAATGTTTAAAATAATGCATTTTTTGTGCATTTTTGAGCGAAATTCAACGTTTTCCTTCATCTGTACCCCTACCTCTTCAACCCGTAATCATAACATCTTTCATCGAATTCATCCTGACCAACTTTTATCTAAATTGGAAGGACAGCGCCTGAGAAATAATCGAGTGATTTCAGGGCTAAATCCGGCCCTTATCTTAACAGCTCCTTATCAACAGTAAGGGAATCACTTTATATACACATACTGATTCTTTGTACAGGTATAAATGTATGTAGAATTCTTTGTACAGGTATAAATGTATGTAGAATTCTTTGTACAGGTATAAATGTATGTAGAATTCTTTGTACAGGTATAAATGTATGTAGAATTCTTTGTACAGGTATAAATGTAAGTAGAATTCTTTATCTCCCAACAGATGGAAAGTTATGCCATGGACCTGTCGTTTGGCCACCAGCAGCTATGGATCTCAGATAAGGAGGGCAAAATTCACTTGTATGATGCTACTTTAGGACAATTTGAATTCATACAGGTAAAATATAAAGTAACGCCTTACAATAGACCATTTTCACATAACCGCATCTGACTCGTATTTTACACTTCCTAAGACCTGACATCATAAGGTTTGACGTAACTTTTAACTGTGATGTCATATCTGAGTTATGACATCACAATTAGAAATAACGTCAAAAGTAGTGATGTCGGATCTTGGATTGTCTAAAATGCAAGTCTACCGGTAATACAGAATACAGATACTTTATTGACCAAAAAATGGGCCCTGGTGGGCATGATGCAGAGTTAGATGTATAATGACATAAAGATAACATAAACAATGATAAACATATAAAAGTTTGGAACATAAACCATACAAATGTAAAAACAGAGTTAGTTGACAATAACTATCAGATCCACATTGACACTGAAGCAAATAAAAATTAGCATATACACATATAGTAGTTTGTCGATGAAAATAAAAGTGTACAGATATATGTAAATTAATGAGTACATGGAAGGTATTTCCTTTTTTTTCCCCAAAATTTGATATATATATAAACATAGTGGATTCGCCTGTGTCCTGGGCAGATAGGTGAGCTGCAGCATATTTTGGGTCACCAGTCTACCGAGGACACCAGGGACGATGCATATAGAATCCCTATGTTATTGAGCACAATGCAATAACTAATTGTACACCTATGTCTGACCTGGAATTTATAAAATTTGGGAAAAAGGTACATGTTTAAATATGATAATTATAAATCCTATATTCATGTTCATAATATGATATGAAAAGTTATATGAAGAAGGTCTATTAAGAATAGTTTTTAGCTCACCTGAGCGAAGCTCAAGTGAGCTCTTGTCATAGCGCGCCGTCCGTCGTCCGTCCGTCCGTCGTCGTCGTCCGTCTGGCGTAAACTTTTAACATTTTCGACATCTCCTCTGCAACCGCTGCACAGAATTTCATGAAACTTTACAGGAAGGAAGTATTCAAGGTCCTCTACCAAGTTTGTGTTTTTTGTGCCAATCGGTCAACAAATATGGCCGCCGAGGGCTCTGATTGGCTGACACATTTTCGACATCTCCTCTGCAACCGCTGCACAGAATTTCATGAAACTTTACAGGAAGGAAGTACTCAAGGTCCTCTACCAAGTTTGTGTTTTTTGTGCCAGTCGGTCAACAAATATGGCCGCCAAGGGATCTGATTGGCTGACACATTTTCGACATCTCCTCTGCAACCACTGCACAGAATTTCATGAAACTTTACAGAAAGGAAGTACTCAAGATCCTCTACCAAGTTTGTGTTTTTTGTGCCGATCAGTCAACAAATATGGCCGCCGAGGGCTCTGATTGGCTGACACATTTTCAACATCTCCTCTGCAACCGCTGCACAGAATTTCATGAAACTTTACATGAAGGAAGTACTCAAGGTCCTGTACCAAGTGTATGTTTTTCCTGCCGATCATTCAACAAATATGGCCGCCGAGGGCTCTGATTGGCTAACACATTTTCAACATCTCCTCTGCAACCACTGCACAGAATTTCATGAAACTTTGCAGGAAGGAAGTACACAAGGTCCTGTACCAAGTTTATGTTTTTCGTGCTGATTGTTCAACAAATATGGCTGCCAAGGGCTCTTATTGGCTGACACATTTTCGACATCTCCTCTGCAACCGCTGCACAGAATTTCATGAAACTTTACAGGAAGGAAGTATTCAAGGTCCTCCAACAAGTTTGTGTTTTTCGTGCCGATCGGTCAACAAATATCGCTGCCGAGGGCTCTGATTGGCTAACACATTTTCAACATCTTCTCTGCAAAAAAACCACTGCACAGAATTTCATGATACTTTACAGGAAGAAAGCACTCATGGTTCTCTACCAAGATTGTGTATTTTGTGCTGATCGGTCAACAGATATGGCCGTCGAGGACTCTGATTGGCTGACACATTTTCGAAATCTCCTCTGCAACCATTGCACAGAATTTCACGAAACCTTGTAGCAAGCAAGTACTCAAGGTCCTCTGCCAAGTTTGTATTTTTCTTGTCGATAGGTCAACAAATATGGCTGTCAAGGGTTTCGATCTGTAGAAGTATTTTTGTGACTTTTAACCCTTTGTCTGCAACTCAGGTGAGCGATGTGGCCCCCTTGGGCCTCTTGTTGGAATTTGCAATTGAATTGGTATGTGCAAAACATTTGGTCATAGAAAAAATCCTCTGCAGCATATCCCAGCTAACAGTTAATTTGTTCAAGAAGCTCTAAAGGGGGAGGGGATTAAAAAATGTATTGGGTTCCATGATAAAAAATTTAGTCACAAAAAATCATGGAAATATTTATCGCATGCATTTCCCTGTAAAGCACTTTATTGATTGCTTTATACACAGACATATGATGTAGGCCATACAGGGAAGGCTACAGGCATTATATACACTCCTGGTGCTTTATTCACGTGTTCTACTATTGATTGCTTTATACACAGACATATGATGTAGGCCATACAGGGAAGGCTACAGGCATTATATACACTCCTGGTGCTTTATTCACGTGTTCTACTATTGATTGCTTTATACACAGACATATGATGTAGGCCATACAGGGAAGGCTACAGGCATTATATACACTCCTGGTGCTTTATTCACGTGTTCTACTATTGATTGCTTTATACACAGACATATGATGTAGGCCATACAGGGAAGGCTACAGGCATTATATACACTCCTGGTGCTTTATTCACGTGTTCTACTATTGATTGCTTTATACACAGACATATGATGTAGGCCATACAGGGAAAGCTACAGGCATTATATACACTCCTGGTGCTTTATTCACGTGTTCTACTATTGATTGCTTTATACACAGACATATGATGTAGGCCATACAGGGAAGGCTACAGGCATTATATACACTCCTGGTGCTTTATTCACGTGTTCTACTATTGATTGCTTTATACACAGACATATGATGTAGGCCATACAGGGAAGGCTACAGGCATTATATACACTCCTGGTGCTTTATTCACGTGTTCTTCTATTGATTGCTTTATACACAGACATATGATGTAGGCCATACAGGGAAGGCTACAGGCATTATATACACTCCTGGTGCTTTATTCACGTGTTCTACTATTGATTGCTTTATACACAGACATATGATGTAGGCCATACAGGGAAGGCTACAGGCATTATATACACTCCTGGTGCTTTATTCACGTGTTCTACTATTAATTGCTTTATACACAGACATATGATGTAGGCCATACAGGGAAGGCTACAGGCATTATATACACTCCTGGTGCTTTATTCACGTGTTCTACTATTGATTGCTTTATACACAGACATATGATGTAGGCCATACAGGGAAGGCTACAGGCATTATATACACTCCTGGTGCTTTATTCACGTGTTCTTCTATTGATTGCTTTATACACAGACATATGATGTAGGCCATACAGGGAAGGCTACAGGCATTATATACACTCCTGGTGCTTTATTCACGTGTTCTACTATTGATTGCTTTATACACAGACATATGATGTAGGCCATACAGGGAAAGCTACAGGCATTATATACACTCCTGGTGCTTTATTCACGTTTTCTACTATTGATTGCTTTATACACAGACATATGATGTAGGCCATACAGGGAAGGCTACAGGCATTATATACACTCCTGGTGCTTTATTCACGTGTTCTACTATTGATTGCTTTATACACAGACATATGATGTAGGCCATACAGGGAAGGCTACAGGCATTATATACACTCCTGGTGCTTTATTCACGTGTTCTACAGACAAGACCATCAAGATCCTAGAGCCGAGCAGAAATCCCGGGCCTATACAAACTCTAACGGCTCATGATGCTGAAGTTGCCAGGGTGAGATGACATCAATATAATCAATTCTATCTAATAATTTTATTCTCATCAAATTGTTGATTAATAGATAGAACTTAAGAATAATGTTAATTTGTGTACAAAAAAAGTATGATGAAATATCAACTTTGAAAACCCAACCATTGATAATTGCGAAAGAAAAGTTGTTAATAGTACATTTAATGTTATTTCATGCCCTCTGTCAAAGCACTTCTTGATTTATATATCCATAGAAGATTAAAAACATACTATAATTCACACGTACACTCTGCTAATGTCCTAAGTTTCAATTATTCAATATTTTCATGAAAATTCATATTTCAGATTTTTTACCAGGATAATGTATTAGTGAGTGCTGGAAGTGATACTTGTGTTGGTATATGGATGCCAAAATCAGCATTCTGATTCTGTCTACAAAATCAGAGTTAGAGGGGTCATCTCAAAACACCTCACAGCAGGGATCATCTCAGAACTGTGATAAACAATGTAAAGAGATTTGTGACGATGCATATAAAGGAAAACACGAATGCAGTACATGTAGATGCATGATAATTAGTTTATGTGATTTTCAAGTACAAAGATGTTGCTAGAACGAAAAGTAGTAAAAAGCTCTTTGTGATATTTTTTAGCAAAAAAAAAATATGTGATCTGATATTCTTGTGACTAGAATTATTCATGCCATCTCAATATTTTTGAATCTTAAGAAAGATTATTTAATAAATCAAAACACTGTTAAATACTGTATATTGATTTATTTTCGTCAGTACCAATTTTCGCCAATTCGTTAAAAAATACCATTTCCTCAGTACGTAAATTTGTCATCCAAAGATCCCTAAAATTTGTCTGTTGAAATGCCAACTTAACATTTAGATCCGCTGTCAAATCAGCTGTTACTAATGTTTATGTTTTCATTGTTTGTTTAACAATTATCGGTAAACAAACAATATAGAGACATACACAGTGACCTTTCATGTATATCACCTAGCTTGTTGTGGAAATATATCATTTGGTTATTAGAAGTACATTATATGCGACTTTGTGTGCATATTTATTTTTCATTGATTTTCCATTTGCCTGACGTAATAACTCTTAAAACTTGCATGGAACCTTCAGCTTTCTCCATCTTCCTCCACTGTGCTCCCGATGCTATTTAAGTTTAACAAGAAACTGATTCAATTTTTCCTTACTACACTATATTTATTCAGGAGTATTCATATTTTCGTCATTAACAAAAATGACAAAAATTGGTAGCTGACAAATAAAAACCGATTTACAGTAATTAAAAGTATAAAAAGATCTATCCAAAGATCAAGATTTTGAATCAGACAAATGTCAATGTCAATTAAGTTCTCGAGAAGTCAATAAAAAAATATCTACCTAGTATGTCAATGGTCGAGGTCAGATTCTCTCTCAGGCCTGATAATTTTGTTTTACTTGGTACATGTATTGTACAATGGATGATGCAATTGTTTAACCCACAAGACTTCTTAACTCTAACAGTTACAATATATATCAGCTTATCATCAAGTTAGTATAATTAAGGCCCAATGGAAGATGCTTGATAAGTACACCCACCTGAGATTATTCTTCCAGAGAGGTAAGCAATCCATGTCAAGGTCATTTTATAACCTATCAAACCTGTTAAGTTGTAGAAAATCCCTACATCATCTGTGCAGTTCATGAAATGTACAGGGGGAAGGGCATATCTTATGAATATTTCCTTTTTGCTCAATAAGTGCAAAAGTCATAGGAGCAAAGTCAGAGCTGCTTAAAAATATATGGGGCATATAAAGGGAACACTTCATCAGCAATTTTCTTGTAACCAGTATTTCAAATATATGTCTATAATAATTGCTTTTACATTGAATATACAAGTTTACCTCAATTTATACAATTTCTGTATCTATATTGTTTTTACATTCCAATTTGAGTTGTTAAAAATGATATTTCTTTAGAGTATGAAATATATGATTGCCAAAGTCAGCAGTTTTCTGTTTCATGAATTATGAGAAACTTGTTGACTTTAATGTATATGCAGAAAACGCTGTATAGTGGCATTCCACTCATCCAGAGGTCATCAATCAAGACTTGGGGCTTGTACTCTAGTGACAAATATCCAAAACAGTGGACCACATTTCTATGAATTTACCCGTTTATATTTCTGATAAAAATCTGTCTGTTTAAACTTGATTCTTCATCCGGAATTACATGTATAATCGAAAGATAAGACGTTCATCCCTCCAATTGTTTCTGCCATATTTTTCATTTAATTACGCTTCTGCATAACCTTGCAGGAAATTCAGAGCCGCTCACTCTTAACAAAATAGATGTAGAGATTAGAAAGAGGATGTCATACTAAATTATCTTGTCTACTTCAAGTCATTTTGGCTTGAGGTATCACTGATAAGGATTCTTATCCAGAACATGCATGCACAATGCACAACAAGTGACCTACTTAATGCCCATACCATGTATAAATGGCACAGCTTAAAGAGTATTGTCTGTCCTGTAGCTTGTAGCTTCCAGATGATACTCTCAATAATCCTTTCATATAAATCCCAATCAAATTTAGATGTATGCTTACTTATTGGTTTCCAGTTTATAACTAATACTCCTTTCATCTAATCAACAGATTCAAATTATAATACTAGTATATAGTTACTCATCGAGAGAAGACGAAGTCTGTTTCTTTGGAGGTCACAAGTCAAGGTCACTTTTAGAAGAGATTATATTGTAGCTTTATATAGACTTCAATTAGAGATGTAAAATAGTAACTTATAAAAAAAACCTTTTCATTTATCCAAACCAAATTTTAATATTTATATCTAGTGAACAGGAGGGGAAAACACAACTAGAGAATCAACAGGTGTCGTCATCTTACTATGCAGTACGGCATATGACAATAATTTTAAAACATGAAAAGGTTAATGAACATCTGCAGGGGTGGTCACATGGATTTCAGTCAGGGGGGCGACGTGTTCATCATTGAGAAGGGGAGGGGTATTGGAGCTGACTGGGTCTGTAGTAGATCAAGGGCTGGTTGGGGTTCAAGAGGAGAAGGGCTTTAATTAATAAAGTTTATTGAACTTCTTCAGGGGCAGTCACACAAATTTCAGTAGTAGATAATGATTATTGGAAATAAATACTTGGGTAAGTTGAAGTTTATAATTCAATGTTGCAAGTGCTCCACTTCCTTTGCTCAATGTAGTTTGATATACTAAGAATGAGCATGGTTTCCACTAGGTGAGTGATAGTGGGCCCCTTGTAACATATAATCTTTTTTTTTTTCTTGTTAAAGAAAACATGTAGGCTTGACTTTGATATTTCACATGGAGGTAACTTGAGTTGAAACCTTTCATGACCCTTGACCTAGTGACCTTGACCTTGGACTTTGACCTACTTTTTTCAAACTATATGTCCATGGCTATATGTCATGAACTATAAGGGTTAAAGCTTGGGATTACTTGTGGTTAGACCTTTTATTTGAAACCATGACCTTTGACCCAGTGACTTTGGGCTATGACCTACTTTTCTCAAACTTTAATCTTGGCTATATCTCATGAACTATGAGGGGTAGGGCTTTGATATTTCACATGTAGATACCTTGTGAAGAAACCTTTCATTTTGAGACCATGACCTTTTACCTAATGACTTTGGACCTTGACCTACTTTTCAAAAACTTGGCTATATCTCTTGATCATTAGCTATGATAGGGCTTTGATATTCACACAGATACCTAATGTGACAAGACCTTTCATCTGAGACCATAATCTTAAATTGACCAAATGATGGCTTGAACTTTGACCAACTTTTGAAAGATTCAACTATAAGTGAAAAGGCACACTTCATGCATGCATTATTATTATTAATTTGATATCTTTAACCAAGTGACCTTGATCTTTGACCTTCTTTTCAATTTGTCAAACTTTGGCTGTATCTTTAATCTCTATAAGGGACAGGACTAAATTAACATGCAAATTAAGACTCCTTATGACACTTTTTTTGACAAAAAAACCTGCTACGACGAGCTATGTAATCTTTAATTACCCCCTTTTTATTGAAATAAAGATCCCCCAAAAAAGAAGTCTTTTGAAATATTTCTTTAAAATAATTCACAGAAATAACATGAGTGATTTTTATGCCCCCGGAATCAAAGATTCGGGGGCATATAGTTTTTGGCCTGTCCGTCTGTTTGTCTGTTTATCTGTTTGTCTGTTTGTCTGTTTGTCTGTTTATCTGTTTGTCTGTTTGTCTGTTTGTCCGAAAAACTTTAACATTGGACATAACTTTTGAATGGGAAGTGATAGGGCTTTCATATTTCACATGTGTATTCCTTGTGACAAGACCTTTCCATTGATACCAAAATTTTTGACCTCGTGACCTTTACCTTGACCTTTGACCTACTTTTCAAAAACTTTAACATTGGGCATAACTTTTGAATGGTAAGTGATAGGGCTTTCATAATTCACATGTGTATTCCTTGTGAAAAGACCTTTCCATTGATACCAAAATTTTTGACCTCGTGACCTTGACCTTGACCTTTGACCTACTTTTCAAAAACTTTAACATTGGGCATAACTTTTGAATGAGAAGTGATAGGGCTTTCATATTTCACATGTGTATTCCTTGTGACAAGACCTTTCCATTGATACCAAAATTTTTGACCTCGTGACCTTGACCTTGACCTTTGACCTACTTTTCAAAAAACTTTAACATTGGGCATAACTTTTGAATGGGAAGTGATAGGGCTTTCATATTTCACATGTGTATTCCTTGTGACAAGACCTTTCCATTGATACCAAAATTTTTGACCTTGTGACCTTGACCTTGACCTTTGACCTATTTTTCAAAAAACTTTAACATTGGGCATAACTTTTGAATGGGAAGTGATAGGGCTTTCATATTTCACATGTGTATTCCTTGTGACAAGACCTTTCCATTGATACCAAAATTTTTGACCTCGTGACCTTGACCTTGACCTTTGACCTATTTTTCAAAAACTTTAACATTGGGCATAACTTTTGAATGGTAAGTGATAGGGCTTTCATATTTCGCATGCGTATTCCTTGTGACAAGACCTTTCCATTGATACCAAAATTTTTGACCTCGTGACCTTGACCTTTGACCTTTTAACCCAGTGACCTCACATACATGTACTTAACAGAAAATAGTGTTCATACTAACAAAGATGCCACCGGGGGCATTCGTGTTTCACAAACACAGGCTTTATTGTACATTATAAATTAGGTTTTTAGCCCAAAATACTGAGAAACCATGATAATTTAATTCTAATTCTGAGCAGCTAGCAGAATACATTCTAGACGATTTAAAACTTTGATACAGCCCCCTACTTCTCTTTTCAACACGGGAGGTAACTCTAAAATTGTTTACATTTCCTGCTTTGACACATGTACTGATGTGGTGTTAGTTGCACAAGTAGGATGCCGGTCGATGACATGTTTATCTAGGTTACTGAAACATCGTTATAAGTTTTTTACATTTTTTCTTTTATTTGTCGCATATCTCATATCAAAATCAATGATGACAGCACCACTTGTCACTCAGGTAAGACGATTGTCTGGGCAGCTCATAAATTATTTGCAGGTATTTTTATGATTATGCAATGGCATGTAATACAAGTACCATGGTATAACTGATAACGGGTCACTTATAAATAAAACAATTATGTCAATATGATATGACTGGTAGAGGAATGTTGTCTGGACCATTTTGGTGAAATTCATTTGAAAATATTTCATTCATGAAAGAATGTGCATATATGTCGTTGATAATGAGAGTCCTTGGTTGGCCTTTTTGCTCACATGAGGACCATATGCTCTTTGTCTTAGAAAGAAGTGGAGAATAAGGATTTTCCTATCGTAGTGATCTTGGAAGAGAACTCGGCTCTGTACATGCTGTAGGTTATATATAAAATTTGTTAGTTGATTATTTTCAGTATCGAACTAAAATTTGCTACAGAGGTATAACTCCTTGGGTATATTGAAGGCTGATTGGAAACACCAGCAAGCTTCTTTCTTCCTCCTCCAGTGATTGCATGTACCTCCTCTTGTAACTGTTGTAGTGGTCAAAATAGGACAGTAACTCTGGTCTCAGGTTCTCAATTTATTACAACATGAATAAGTAAGTAGCCCTGAAATACATAATAACAATAATAAATACAATGTAAACTTATGATATCAAAAATATATGAAATTCACACAATCTGACAATTCAAGGAAAAATAAATAATTCCCCAATTTCATACATAGTAAATAAATAGATAAATATCACGCATAATTATAATCATCACAAAATGATAATTAATACAATTAGTAATAATAATTACCTGTATGTGATACAAGGCTGTCAAAGATCAAAAATCCTACATGATGATCTATATACCCTTGGTACATCAGACAGATAATGCATGGGAAAACCTAGATAAGATAATTAATAATAATGAATGTCTAATCATGCAAAGTAATCTAAAGATAAAAAATAGGAAAAGTCTGATGTGTTACCTGGCTGATCCAAAATGGCTGATCAGCTGATTATGTTTACAATTATTTACCAAAATTTATAAAAGATCAAGATACACATTTTATATATAATTAATTAATTCAGAAATATCACATACATCAATAAAATACAATAAAAAGTACTTACAGTCAGTAGAATATGGAATAATGTACTTAATCAAGAAATCAAGGTATGATGGAAATCAACATGTCTGTCTGGGTATAGTAAACAATGACCACTGAATGTTGGAGGGAAAAAGGTAATAACCAATAGAAAAAGTTCTAATAAGGATCATTAGCATATTGGCCAATGATATACATTTTAACATTACAAATGACCTATGTGACCCCTTTGATGTCACACCACTTCCTATATATATATAAATAGACTACATTGGAATGTAATACATATATAGGGAAATCCCCTAAAGATCTAAAAATAGTACATCAGGTAAGTATTATGAATACAATAATGCAAATATGAAAAATACAATTGAAATGATGTTATTTATTACAAATTGGTAATAAATCACTCTACTACATAACTTTGTTGCCAAGGTGATATATTAATGCAGCAGTTGGTGGGTGAGTGTGTCAGATGGGTCTTTAAAAGATTGTGGAGATGCCCAATATACCATTTTCCGATCTTGAATAAAAACTCAAAATGTCTGAGTCAACATCTTTTGGCATTGTTTTTCATTATAACGTCACTGTTAAAAGACGCTATTCTATTGAGACGTAACAGTGAAAAGTGTGTGAAATTTGCCTGCCTCGGAATTTTTTTGTAATTTTAAGGTCAAGTCTCAATTGGTAATACATATAATGGGGAAAAGACTCTAACGTTCACAGCTGATGTTAGATGGTCATCATCCTTGACATGTGAGATGTCTATAGTGATAGGGCAGTATTTGTTGATTTTCAAGGTCAAAGGTTAAGGTCACAAATGTTAATACATTGTAGTAGAAAAATTTTAGATACTCTAGAGGTCACAGTTTACTTCAGATGTTCATGAAGCTGAGCATGTGAGTTGCCCATTGTAAGGGGATGGCAAATTTTATTGATTTTCAAGGTTAGGGGTCAAAGGTCAAGGTAACATAAAACAGTTGTAGAAAAAAGCTTTTGGACACTCTGGAGGTAACAGTTTATGTTGGATGATTATTGAATTGGCATGTGAGTTGCTGGTAGTGAGAAAATGTATCACATTGGCTTTCAAGGTCAAAAATCAAGGCCACCAATGACTATAATATACATTTTGTTTCCTGCTGAGGATATGCTATGCTTTACATTGGTATTGTAGACATGGCAAGTACATATAGGTGTACAACATGCTCATAGAAAGAACTTTATTGTAAGCAACTTCAGAGTTCATGAAAAGTATCAGTTATATAAGATAATTTGCTGATAAAAAAATGTTTGGTCTGACAAAAACTCACATTATATCTATTATTTGGACCGATAAAATCCCTAAATGTCTGACATTTCATTGGACGATTTCAAGAACTCTGCAACTTATTGGCATAGGTTGCTACACATTTTTTAACACAAATATTATAAGATGGTCATAAAATGAAACCCCATTTGATAAACAGTTGATGTACAGTACAGTACATATACAGTGCAATATATTGACACAAATACTTTACATTCTGGTATAATGGTATTAATTGAATATATACCATTTGTGGTACACTTGTGCTTAGTAATGAATTTAGGTTTAGTACTAACTTGGCTTGAACTGCAAGACTTAATTACTAAAGTATATAACACAAGGATTTATCTTTTCAATTCACCTTAGTTAATATTAGGAATTTGATAAGGGAGCAATGAATTGATTTTGACTTTAGGCAAATGACTTATTTCTATTTAAAATGACTAAGTACATTTATGTTTTTGTGTTCAACCAAAGCAAAATGGCCCACTAAGGTCTCTTGGTAATAAAAACTTGAATTTACATACTAAATGTGCATGTTGTTGTTTTTGTATTTATCTTTATTTCTGTAGTATGATTTTCAGTTTTTCCCACCTTTAAAGAATGATTTGATATTACGGGCAGCAATGGGAAAGAAAACGGAGAGAACGCCTGTCTGGCTGATGAGGCAGGCCGGTCGATACTTACCTGGTAAGCAGGCTATATTTAAACCTTAGATTGTCACATATCTGCTTATTGATACCATACTTGTCAGTAAATACTAATGACAGCTGTTTGATTTGAAATCAATTGAACATTATCATATGTGCAGCGACTGTATTAATAATACTTTTAGTTGAAAAAAAAAATCATAATTTCACTTGTGAACAAACATCTTTTCTCATGTCTGTCAGGCAGATAGTCAGGTTATTGTTGAGGTCATTTTGACTCCTAAGCATGTGTCAGTGAACAGCTGCTTTTGAATATGGAATATAGCTTGCATATAATAAAAAAAAACCAATGAATATCATTTTTTTTCCAGACAAAGGAATTTTCTGGATCTGTAAAAAATGTCTTCTTTTGAAATTCATTCTTATCTTTTTGAAGGTAATTGAGCTATAGACAAGTTGCAATGCACTTGCATCCTTAAGCTTATACGTATATTCATTGTTTACAAAAAGTACCATCCAGATACTCGACAATTTCTTGTGGTCTGTGTCAATGTCCTGTGGACTTTAGGGAAATTTTCATCATGTTGTATAGAAAAATAAACTATTTTTCGTAAACTTAAATTAATTTACACCTTACACATAACTTTCAATTGGTTGACCTGAAACTACATGTCTATATACATTTTGTATAAAGCAGAGAAGAATGTAGGAAGTGTTCATTTGATTTTAAATTTTCATTTATTTGCAGAATATGGCCAGTTTAAAGCAGATAATAATGCCAGCTTTTTTGACATGGTAAAAAATCCTGAATGGGCGTGCGAAATTACATTGCAGGTAAAGAACAAATTGTACTGTATATGATTTATTGTGATTATGGCACCAACTTTGCTTGTTACATTTTACTAAAAAATATTGATTGCTTAATTTCAGTAATCCATTTTAGGTTAGTTATAATTTCCTCTCTTTGGCTATATTTTACATGCAGTCATGTACTGATTTTAAACAGAAACAGGCAAATATGAGGCAAAGTGACATTTCTTTTTACATTCCTTGAAAACTTTAGAGATCTTGAGAATATACAAAATAATTTTATATATATGAGGCTTTGATGTTTCTCATGTATAATTTACATCTAAAGAGAAGACCTTTCATTATGTGTTATCATAAATGTGACTTTAGACTTGTGTATTATTTTGTTACTTACATGCACTGTATATCATGATGAGATTCCGGCCATACCATCTCAGAAACTCTTTAACTAAACTCTCTCTTTGTTTACAGCCACTGAGGAGGTTTGATTTAGATCAGCCATTATATTCTCAGACATACTGACCATTCCACAAGCATAGTGTCTCACAAACACTATCATTATACTCTCTCTTTGTTTACAGCCACTGAGGAGGTTTGATTTAGATGCAGCCATTATATTCTCAGACATACTGACCATTCCACAAGCATAGTGTCTCACAAACTCTATCATTATACTCTCTCTTTGTTTACAGCCACTGAGGAGGTTTGATTAAGATGCAGCCATTATATTCTCAGACATACTCACCATTCTACAAGCATAGTGTCTTACAAACTCTATCGTTATACTCTCTCTTTGTTTACAGCCACTAAGGATGTTTGATTTAGATGCGGCCATTATATTCTCAGACATTCTAACCATTCCACAAGCATAGTGTCTCACAAACACTATCATTATACTCTCTCTTTGTTTACAGCCACTAAGGAAGTTTGATTTAGATGCAGCCATTATATTCTCAGACATACTGACCATTCCACAAGCATAGTGTCTCACAAACTCTATCATTATACTCTCACTTTGTTTACAGCCACTGAGGAGGTTTGATTTAGATGCAGCCATTATATTCTCAGACATTCTAACCATTCCACAAGGATAGTGTACTGACCATTCCACAAGGATAGTGTCTCACAAACTCTATCGTTATAGTCTCTCTTTGTTTACAGCCACTAAGGAGGTTTGATTTAGATGCAGCCATTATATTCTCAGAAATACTGACCATTCCACAAGCATAGTGTCTTACAAACTCTATTATTATACTCTCTCTTTGTTATCAGCCACTGAGGAGGTTTGATTTAGATACAGCCATTATATTCTCAGACATACTGACCATTCCACAAGCATAGTGTGTCACAAACTCTATCATTATACTCTCTCTTTGTTTACAGCCACTGAGGAGGTTTGATTTAGATACAGCCATTATATTCTCAGACATACTGACCATTCCACAAGCATAGTGTCTCACAAACTCTATCATTATACTCTCTCTTTGTTTACAGCCACTGAGGAGGTTTGATTAAGATGCAGCCATTATATTCTCAGACATACTCACCATTCCACAAGCATAGTGTCTTACAAACTCTATCGTTATACTCTCTCTTTGTTTACAGCCGCTAAGGATGTTTGATTTAGATGCGGCCATTATATTCTCAGACATTCTAACCATTCCACAAGCATAGTGTCTCACAAACACTATCATTATACTCTCACTTTGTTTACAGCCATTAAGGAAGTTTGATTTAGATGCAGCCATTATATTCTCAGACATACTGACCATTCCACAAGCATAGTGTCTCACAAACTCTATCATTATACTCTCACTTTGTTTACAGCCACTGAGGAGGTTTGATTTAGATGCAGCCATTATATTCTCAGACATTCTAACCATTCCACAAGGATAGTGTACTGACCATTCCACAAGGATAGTGTCTCACAAACTCTATCGTTATAGTCTCTCTTTGTTTACAGCCACTAAGGAGGTTTGATTTAGATGCAGCCATTATATTCTCAGACATACTGACCATTCCACAAGCATAGTGTCTCACAAACTCTATCATTATACTCTCACTTTGTTTACAGCCACTGAGGAGGTTTGATTTAGATGCAGCCATTATATTCTCAGACATTCTAACCATTCCACAAGGATAGTGTACTGACCATTCCACAAGGATAGTGTCTCACAAACTCTATCGTTATAGTCTCTCTTTGTTTACAGCCACTAAGGAGGTTTGATTTAGATGCAGCCATTATATTCTCAGAAATACTGACCATTCCACAAGCATAGTGTCTTACAAACTCTATTATTATACTCTCTCTTTGTTTACAGCCACTGAGGAGGTTTGATTTAGATGCAGCCATTATATTCTCAGACATACTGACCATTCCACAAGCATAGTGTGTCACAAACTCTATCATTATACTCTCTCTTTGTTTACAGCCACTGAGGAGGTTTGATTTAGATACAGCCATTATATTCTCAGACATACTGACCATTCCACAAGCATAGTGTGTCACAAACTCTGTTACTATACTCTCTCTTTGTTTACAGCCACTGAGGAGGTTTGATTTAGATGCAGCCATTATATTCTCAGACATACTGACCATTCCACAAGCATAGTGTCTTACAAACTCTATCATTATACTCTCTCTTTGTTTACAGCCACTAAGGATGTTTGATTTAGATACAGCCATTATATTCTCAGACATACTGACCATTCCACAAGCATAGTGTCTTACAAACTCTATTATTATACTCTCTCTTTGTTTACAGCCACTGAGGAGGTTTGATTTAGATACAGCCATTATATTCTCAGACATACTGACCATTCCACAAGCATAGTGTCTTACAAACTCTATTATTATACTCTCTCTTTGTTTACAGCCACTAAGGATGTTTGATTTAGATACAGCCATTATATTCTCAGACATAGTGACCATTCCACAAGCATAGTGTCTCACAAACTCTATCAGTATACTCTCACTTTGTTTACAGCCACTGAGGAGGTTTGATTTAGATGCAGCCATTATATTCTCAGACATTCTAACCATTCCACAAGGATAGCGTACTGACCATTCCATAAGCATAGTGTCTCACAAACTCTATCATTATACTCTCACTTTGTTTACAGCCACTAAGGATGTTTGATTTAGATACAGCCATTATATTCTCAGACATTCTAACCATTCCACAAGCATAGTGTCTTACAAACTCTATCATTATACTCTCACTTTGTTTACAGCCACTGAGGAGGTTTGATTTAGATGCAGCCATTATATTCTCAGACATTCTAACCATTCCACAAGCATAGTGTCTTACAAACTCTATCATTATACTCTCTCTTTGTTTACAGCCACTAAGGATGTTTGATTTAGATACAGCCATTATATTCTCAGACATACTGACCATTCCACAAGCATAGTGTCTTACAAACTCTGTTATTATACTCTCTCTTTGTTTGCAGCCACTGAGGAGGTTTGATTTAGATGCAGCCATTATATTCTCAGACATACTGACCATTCCACAAGCATAGTGTCTTACAAACTCTGTCATTATACTCTCTCTTTGTTTACAGCCACTAAGGATGTTTGATTTAGATACAGCCATTATATTCTCAGACATACTGACCATTCCACAAGCATAGTGTCTTACAAACTCTATTATTATACTCTCTCTTTGTTTACAGCCACTGAGGAGGTTTGATTTAGATACAGCCATTATATTCTCAGACATACTGACCATTCCAAAAGCATAGTGTCTTACAAACTCTATTATTATACTCTCTCTTTGTTTACAGCCACTGAGGAGGTTTGATTTAGATGCAGCCATTATATTCTCAGACATACTAACCATTCCACAAGCATAGTGTCTCACAAACACTATCATTATACTCTCTCTTTGTTTACAGCCACTAAGGAGAGTTGATTTAGATGCAGCCATTATATTCTCAGACATACTGACCATTCCACAAGCATAGTGTCTTACAAACTCTATTATTATACTCTCTCTTTGTTTACAGCCACTGAGGAGGTTTGATTTAGATGCAGCCATTATATTCTCAGACATTCTTACCATTCCACAAGCATAGTGTCTCACAAACACTATCATTTTACTCTCTCTTTGTTTACAGCCACTAAGGAAAATTGATTTAGATGCAGCCATTATATTCTCAGACATTCTAACCATTCCACAAGGATAGTGTCTCACAAACTCTATCGTTATAGTCTCTCTTTGTTTACAGCCACTAACATGACTAAGGAGGTTTGATTTAGATGCAGCCATTATATTCTCAGAAATACTGACCATTCCACAAGCATAGTGTCTTACAAACTCTATTATTATACTCTCTCTTTGTTTACAGCCACTGAGGAGGTTTGATTTAGATGCAGCCATTATATTCTCAGACATACTGACCATTCCACAAGCATAGTGTGTCACAAACTCTATCATTATACTCTCTCTTTGTTTACAGCCACTGAGGAGGTTTGATTTAGATGCAGCCATTATATTCTCAGACATACTGACCATTCCACAAGCATAGTGTCTCACAAACTCTATCATTATACTCTCTCTTTGTTTACAGCCACTGAGGAGGTTTGATTTAGATGCAGCCATTATATTCTCAGACATACTGACCATTCCACAAGAATAGTGTCTTACAAACTCTATTATTATACTCTCTCTTTGTTTACAGCCACTGAGGAGGTTTGATTTAGATGCAGCCATTATATTCTCAGACATACTGACCATTCCACAAGAATAGTGTGTCACAAACTCTATCATCATACTCTCTCTTTGTTTACAGCCACTGAGGAGGTTTGATTTAGATGCAGCCATTATATTCTCAGACATACTGACCATTCCACAAGCATAGTGTGTCACAAACTCTATCATTATACTCTCTCTTTGTTTACAGCCACTGAGGAGGTTTGATTTAGATGCAGCCATTATATTCTCAGACATACTGACCATTCCACAAGCATAGTGTCTCACAAACTCTATCATTATACTCTCTCTTTGTTTACAGCCACTGAGGAGGTTTGATTTAGATGCAGCTATTATATTCTCAGACATACTGACCATTCCACAAGCATAGTGTGTCACAAACTCTATCATTATACTCTCTCTTTGTTTACAGCCACTGAGGAGGTTTGATTTAGATGCAGCCATTATATTCTCAGACATACTGACCATTCCACAAGCCTTGGGTATAGGTATAGAAATAGAAGATGGAAAGGTAATTAGTCATTTACATGTATAATTAATAGAAAAAAATTCTGTACAACTAATTATGAGAACAACATCCTGTTCATAAAATGATAAAGCCTCTATAATGACAGCAAGCAATTTATATAAAAAATTAATTTTTTTATTTTAAATTTTAAAACATATTACCGTATAACCAGAAATTTTCGCGCGTATCAAATTTCGCGATTTAATGGTGAAATAGGGTGTCTTAATTTTTGCGAGAGCAATTTTTCACGATTCCTAAATTAGAAACAAATATGTACATATGATGTTACTATTTTGTACCTTTTGTTATAGAAGTTTCAGTTATTTCTGTCATGAGAACACATTCATTTCACTGCTCTTTACGTCAAATCAGGAAAAATGAACAATGTCCCACGTACAGTACAAAGAAATGTAACGGATATACCAATTTTTGATCAACCTTATCAAGCGCATTTTTTTTCGCGAGATTAATTTTTCGCGATTCCAAATCACTCGCGAATATAGCGAAAATTAGTATCTCGCGAAAATTTCTGTTTATTCGGTATTATGAGACTTATTAAAATATCAGTATTGGATATACGCCTCAAACAATTCATTCTTAAAGATATTGGGCCGAAAACTGTCCAATATCTTTAAGAATGAATTGTTTGAGGCATATATCGTACTTAAAACATTGATCACTATTCAAAGTGGCATGACTTTTGACTTTGTTCTTATTATGTTAATTGCCTTTACTGTAACGAAATGTAATCACCCCAGGTTCTAACATCCTTGCTACTTGCAGTAGGGAGTCGAATCGTTTATATAAGAAGATAACGGAGATGAAATTTACAATTTAAAAAAAAGTTGTGACAAATTATGACAAAGATTCCGTGAACAAAGACGAAATTGGATGCAATTTTTGGGGAAAAAATCAACGAGAATACTTTGCGTGATGACAATTTAGTTGAAGCTTCTTTGGAAATATACATGTAGAATAAAAGGGCGTGTCTGTAAAAGTGTCGTTTACCGGACAAGCAAGAAATAAATACCGAAAAGAAATCATGGGGACGTTCAACTTACTATGCCAGGTTAAATGAAAGAAACAATTCAGGAAGATATTTTGAAGGAGTCTAGTTCGATAAACCTGACCTAAATCCAGCTTTTGGCGGTTATTTGCACCGGGGGGGGGGGGGGGGGGGGGGGGGGGACTGGGGGACTGGGTAAAAATAACCATCAAAGGCTGGATTTAGGTCAGGTTTTTTCGGACCAGAAAAAGTCGAGCAAAAATCTTTATAAGTAAAATTAAAAAGATGATGGGATAAAATTAGACCGACGAAAAAAAAAAGAAAAAAAAGAAAAAGAAAAAACGGACTGAACTATAGTGTCTCTTACATTGTCATTTCCGACACAACGGCCGATTCTTTAGATTTATAGAAGATTGTGCTGGATTTTGTCAACTCCAGAAAAATAGCAAAAACTGGAATAGTCAGTACCACGATACATGGAATTCTTGTCACGTGAATAAGGATTGTAACGGTTGTCCTGTAGATGTCAAAGTACATTTACCTATGACTGTCCAATATTTAATCTAGGTCGCGTATATTTTTTCAAATAAATGCGACCTAGATATGATATTGGACAGTCAAAGGTAAATTTCGGACTGTTTGAACAAAGGCATGACGTCACATCAATGTTTTAATTGATATTATTGTGGCTTTAAAGACTGATATTATAACGGTATTCATTAAGATGTTGCTTAGAATCTTTTTATTATACATTAAGGATCTTAAATGGTTTTCTTTTCATACAGAATTTAGGAAATGATTTAACTTGTACCTACATCATGTGCACAAAAATTTTAAATTCATGAAAACAATGCATGAATATACACCAAGATTTCCTGGGTATCATGTACAGTATTTACTTATTGTGCAAGATAATGCATATTCATGAAGAACTCGGATAAAAGAGAATTGAACATGATTTCTGTGATTACAGGGAATGAAGTTTGATTTCCTGCTGGACAAACCATCAGACATAGACAAGTTGAACATTGGGGTAGACGTCTCACAGGAATTACACTATGTATATGATGCTATAACATTGACGAGACAAAGACTAGAGGGAAAATGTCCTCTGTTTGGATTCTCAGGTTCTCCTGTGAGTACCGGTAGTAAAGTACTTGTAATTTGTATGAAATAGACTATATAATATGTAGCAAAAAATGAAATTGACTCTCCTAGTTGAATTGATCCTGTTATGTCTACATGTATACCAAGATTGAGCCAAGTGGGACAAGTGGAATTTAGATATAAATTCTGAGCAGTATAACAAAATATGAATGTATATATAATTGTGACATAGAGTCTCTCTGACTGAAATGGAAATTATGAAAAAAATTGAAATTACCGATAACAGGTAAATGATTCTGAATGAGTCACTTCATATTCAAAGTGAGATTCAATATATTAATTCAGCTCTAAGATATGTACGTAAAGTCTATTTGAATTCTTTAATTCAAGATTTTCCTAAAAACAGAAGAATCTGATTATTTTAGGCACCAACATTTTGCTATATATGTAACTTGCTCATAGTAACACTAATTTGGTTTTAAGGTATCTGTTGTACAATTTGAGTCATTTTACATAGCGTTTTAGTCATCTCCATTGTAAAGTATGGTAAATTTTATGCCTGGAAAGGTACTATAAACTACAATGTATATATTTTCTGAAAGGTAATGATGCCCTGAATTCAGATATAAGACTCTCAGGTCTTAAAAATCAAAGGGTAAAAACTCTTGTACAACTTTGTTATTTTGCGTATATTATATAGAGAAAATAGACAATTTAAATGCTCCTTTGTTTTTCTAGCCCCAAAATTATTATTTTTGAGCAATGGGCGTTATTACTTTTCAGAAAATATGTAGTTTATACATGTAGTACCTTACCAGGCATTGAAAAGTGCCCTATTGAACATCAGATGTACCTTAAAAATATACATTGTAAATTATTCTGACAGTGTATATACTCATGCCTTAGTATGTTTATAGATTCTCTTTTATGTTTTTCAGTGGACTTTGATGAAGTTCATGATAGATGGAGGATCCACGGTGCCACTACCAAAGGCCCGCCGATGGCTACAAGAGCACCCTGATGACAGCAGGAGGCTCCTTGACATACTTACAGAAAAAGTCATTGATTACCTTGTCTGCCAAATAAAGGCTGGTGCTCAGGTACGCAATATTATGTACTAGTATGTACTATATAGAGAAGAAGTGTCTTAATTTGTGTTTTACCGAGGGTATGCAACACACAGCAAGTGCATTTATCGTACGTGTAACTATGACAAACTATGACATTTATTCTATATATGTATACACCACAATTGTCCATTTCATTCTTGTTTTCTGAAATCGTGTTTACCAGGTAAAATGGTAACGTTAAAATTTAGGTCACCAGTTTTCAGTTTGGAGGTATAGAACAGCAGTCACTGCATGTTTCTGTAGAGTTAACGCATTGTGACATAATGAATGTTTCATGCATAAATACAACATGTTCCTTTCAATAGTTTAATCTCAGGGAATTAAATCTGTTGCGCATATACATGTACGGTATATAAGAGTATGAATGTAAAATCAGGTATGCTATGAGAATATAAGAGTCCCCTTCGGCGTTGCCTGTAGGGGACTAAATAACAGCCATTTATTAGCATCTCTGACTTCTCCATCGTGACCCCTGCACCAAATTTCATGAAATCTTACAGAAAGCAAGCACCTAAAATCCTCTACCAATTTTTTTTTTTCGATACAGTCTGTTGTTTGAGATCACAGTCACTTAATCTAATTAGATGAGAATCACTTCCGACTTCTCTGCAGCTTCTGCACACAATCCCATGACACTCACTTAAGTCTGTGTGTCTCTGCAGCTTCTGCACACAATTCTATGACACTCACTTAAGTCTATGTGTCTCTGCAGCTTCTGCACACAATCCCATGACATTCACTTAAGTCTGTGTATCTCTGCAGCTTCTGCACACAATCCCATGACATTCACTTAAGACTGTGTATCTCTGCAGCTTCTGCACACAATCCCATGACACTCACTTAAATCTGTGTATCTCTGCAGCTTCTGCACACAATTCTATGACACTCACTTAAGTCTATGTGTCTCTGCAGCTTCTGCACACAATCACATGACATTCACTTAAGTCTGTGTGTCTCTGCAGCTTCTGCACACAATCCCATGACATTCACTTAAGTCTGTGTGTCTCTGCAGCTTCTGCACACAATCCCATGACACTCACTTAAGTCTGTGTGTCTCTGCAGCTTCTACACACAACACAATCCCATGACACTCACTTAAGTCTGCGTATCTCTGCAGCTTCTGCACACAATGCCATGACCCTTAAGTCTGTGTATCTCTCGGCTTCTGCACACAATCCCATGACACTCACTTAAGTCTGTGTATCTCTGCAGCTTCTGCACACAACACAATCTCATGACACTCACTTAAATCTGCGTATCTCTGCAGCTTCTGCACACAATCCCATGACATTCACTTAGTCTGTGTACCTCTGCAGCGTCTGCACACAATCCAATGACACTCACTTAAGTCTGTGTATCTCTGCAGCTTCTGCACACAATCCTATGACACTCACTTAAGTCTGTGTATCTCTGCAGCTTCTGCACACAATCCCATGACATTCACTGAAGTCTGTGTGTCTCTGCAGCTTCTGCACTCAATCCCATGACACTCACTTAAGTCTGTGTACCTCTGCAGCTTCTGCACACAATTCTATGACACTCACTTAAGTCGGTGTATCTCTGCAGCTTCTGCACACAATCCCATGACACTCACTTAAGACTGTGTGTCTCTGCAGCTTCTGCACACAATCCCATGACATTCACTTAAGACTGTGTATCTCTGCAGCTTCTGCACACAATTCTATGACACTCACTTAAGTCTGTGTATCTCTGCAGCTTCTGCACACAATCCCATGACATTCACTTAAGTCTGTGTGTCTCTGCAGCTTCTGCACACAATTCTATGACACTCACTTAAGTCTGTGTGTCTCTGCAGCTTCTGCACACAATTCTATGACACTCACTTAATTCTGTGTATCTCTGCAGCTTCTGCACACAATCCCATGACATTCACTTAAGTCTATGTGTCTCTGCAGCTTCTGCACACAATCCCATGACATTCACTTAAGTCTGTGTGTCTCTGCAGCTTCTGCACACAATCCCATGACATTCACTTAAGTCTGTGTATCTGAACCCAATCTGTCTGACAAGGTGACTGCCGATGGATCTGTTTGACTGACAGACATATGTTAACTTCTCAACAACAGTACAGAATTGATTAGCAATGCACACTTGCAATATCAGATGATATCAAATGAAAGGAAACTCGATCAGAGTGGTGACATAGGCCTGCTTAATCCTCTTCTTATAAAGCAGCTTGCATGTATTGCTACCTTTCTATTACAATGTTTTAATACATTGTCAATTAGGGTTACTCATGTCTGTTGATTAAGGTTTTATCTTATACATTGTAATAAGTTTGTGATGAAAATGTTTGCCAAAATTAATGACATCCATAATGGAAGCATTAATATTCACTTTTATTCCTAATAGATTGTACAGGTGTTTGACTCATGTGGAGGTGAACTTGGGCCAAACCAGTTCAACAAATTTTCTCTTCCCTACCTCAAACAGATATCATATTCCGTGAAAGAAAAACTGAGAGAACAGAAAATAGATCTAGTGCCCATGGTAATGTGTATATTATTATTTACAGCATCATATTTTGCAATTTGAGCATTATGAAAAATGACAAGAAAAAAAAAAGATAAATCACAAAATGAAATAGGCCATAAAGAAGACGGGTTTATGAACATCATCAAATTTCTGATTGTTACATTATTATGTGTACATACCGTGTAACAAGAAATTTTCGTGAGTGTCAAATTTCATGATTTCATGGTAAAATGGGGTGTCTTTATTTTTGTGAAAACATTTTTTCACAATTCCGAAAATACAAACAAATATGTACATATGACTTCACTGTTATGTACCTTCCATTATTGAGGTTTCATTTACAGTGATGATTCGTTAGTCCGGAATTCATTACTCCGGAAAATTCGTTACTCTGGACGATTTCTCAGGGAACAAACGTGCATAGTGCAAAAATGATCCGATAATCTGGAAATCCGCGTTCTGGATCCGGACGGTATTCTTTGGGAACGGACGTGCGGATCATATGTTATTTTGTCCCGTTAGTCCGGACGATATAAGCAACTACATGTGTTTTCATAACAATTAATTTTTACCTGGATAAATCTACACAGACATGTTTTCATAACAATTAATTTTTACCTGGAGAAATTTACCTGTAAACCGGCAGGTTAATTAGGTGATCCAATGCGCAGCACTAGTCACGGCTTGGGGTACTTACGTGGTTATCAAATCTATGTATTAAAAGACTAAATTGTTCGCTTCTTGGGTCACTTTCTTAATTCTTATCGTGACATTTTTTCAGCTTGTATTGTTCAATCATTATTTTGAACAGATACATGCCCTAAATCATGTCAAATTAAAGTTGATAATTTTTAATTTTAATCTTTCTATCACAATGAAGAAGAAAGTGAACTGAATGTTAGACTTAGCTTGGATATTGAGGGGTTTTTTTTAGTAGAATCGAAAACTGCCGTCAACCGTTCTTGACAAACGATGATTTCCGTATTTTTCAGGAAGAAAAATGTTAAGTTTCGGTATGTATTGGTAATTATCGGCGCCCGCGGATTCTCAATCTTAAAATAAAATTTTATTTTTATTTAAATGTTAAAGTAAAGTTTTACCCCCCCCCTAAAAACCGATTGAGCGTAATAAAACAGAGGCCTCCCTTCACTTTCACTCTCAAATTCCCAGCGCCGGAACCCCCTTTCCCTTTCCTAGCGCTCATGCTTCAAAGACATATATCTGGAGATTTAGTAATTCATTATTTTCAAGAAATAAACATTTAATCAAATTATCTATGATGAGAAATTATTTGTTTACAAGACAATTTTACCGTACAAACACACACACAAAAAAGGCCGACCCTCCCTCTATCCTTCAGAATTTTGCGCTCAATTTATGACATTTTTAACATGATTCAGTAATCCGGAAAATTCGTTAATCCGGACGAAACCCTTTGGAACCAATTCGTCCGGACTAACGAATCATCACTGTATTTCTATCATTAGAATACATTCAATTTACTTTGCTTTATGTTTAATCAGGATATGTGAAGAATAGCACATGTACAATAAAAACACTAGTCACTAGTATATATGTTATACCTTATCAAACACAATTTTTCGCGAGAATAATCGCTTGTGAATATAGCGAAAATTAGTATCTTGCAAATATTTCTGGTTATATGGTATTTTGAAGCAATTTTCATCTCTCTACAGGTTGTGTTTGCCAAAGATGCCCATTTTGCCATAGAGGAGTTAAGTAATGCTGGATATGAAGTTGTATCAATAGACTGGACTGTAAGACCTACACATGCAAGGTAAAAATCTAAGACAAGAGGCCCAGGTGGGCTTATATTGCTCACGTTAGGACCATCTTGTTGAAAACACAGCAAATGAACACTTAAGAAAACATTCTGAAAATAAAGTACACTATATACAGATTCAAGATCAATCTGTAACAATTTAAGAGAACAACAAAAAATAAAGGCCATTAATTTGATATTTCACATACACTGCCATATTCTGTAATGTGTTACAGCAACAAGTTGTATATATTAAATTTAACGGGAAAACAGATTATTAGAAAGTGAATAATGGCTTTGATGTTGCTTAAATTTCTAAATCGTAAAAGTAGTTGTACTGTTAACTAACTGAATTTTGCTTGTTACAAACTATCCTTTTTAGTCCCCTACCTGCAACGCCGAAGGGGACTCTTAGTTTCCTTTCAGTCTGTCTGTCCATCCATCTGTCCGATTATCACTTTTTTCTGCAACGGATGGAGATATTCAGATGAAATTTGATACACAGCTTGGTCTTTTACAGAGGAAATTCAACTGTTGTCACGCTTGACATTTTTTTTGAGGAGTCATGCCCCTTGATGACTGTCTGTCTGTCCGTCCGTCTGTCGTATTATCAGTTTTCCGGACTTTTTTCCGCAACGGATCGAGATATCCTGGAGAAATTTGATACACAGCTTGGTCTTAGATAGTTACAGAGCAAGTTGTCACACTTCACCTATTTTTCAAGAAGTTATGCCCCTTCATGACTTGAAAAAAAAAATAAGTTTTTCAGTTTTCCGGATTATTTTCCGCAACGTATAGAGATATCCAGATGCGATGTGATACACAGATTAGTCTTTGATAGTCTCTGAGCAAGATTGACTGTCGTCATGCTTGACCTATTTTTTGAGGAGTCATCCCCCTTGATGACTTGCAAAATTCCGTTTTAGTTAGTTTTCCAGACTTTTTTTCTGCAACAAATAGAGATATTCAGGTGAAATTTGATACACAGCTTGGTCTTGGATAGTTTAACAGAGCAAGTTTGACTTTCGTCATGCTTGACCTATTTTTCAAGGAGATATGACCCTTGATGACTTGGGAAAAAATCAGTATTTCAGTTTTTCCGCATTGGATCGAGATATCCTGGTGAAATTTGATACACAGCTTTTTTCAAGGAGTTATGCCCATACACAGCTTGGTCCAGAAAACTTACAGAGCAAGTTTGACTTTTGGCTCACTTGACCAGTTTTTGAGCAAATTTGACTTTGGGTCATGCATTACCTTTTTCGAGGAGTTATGCCCCTTGATGCAAAGAAAAATTCAATTTTCTGGACTTTTTCTGCAACACATAGAGTTTGCTAGATAGCAGCTTGGCCTCGGATAGTTACAAAAAGTCGCTAAAAGACGTACAACCTACGTTTTCTTATTTCTGAAGTGAGCTGCATAGACAATAATTTTAAATTCATGTTTAATTGGGGAGTTCTAGGCAGAGATGCAAGACATTAATTTATGCCGGTAGGGGACTTGTATACCATTTTTAATATGAATTTGAATTTAAGAACACTTATTTATAAAAGTCAGACAGGGGGCGATTTATGATGGAAAAAACACACAGGTTTTACAAATGTATGGTTTATGTTACTTAAAAAACTCACAAAAACACATGAATTACACCAGTCTATAGTTGCAAACTTGAGATAATTTTTCTAAAGAATGCATAGGAAATATGCCAATTTGGACAACTGCCAATTGCAAGAAACAATAAATTCTTCATAATTCATTGAAACTGAAAGGCTTGTATTTTGCAACAAGTCATAATGAAAAATGAAATCGTTCTCAAGTAAATGTCAACCTAGCTGATGAATTTAATGTATTCATTTCTGTGGATTTTTGTTTTGCATGAACCCGTATTTTCTCATACTGCCTGATTCTTACATGGAACTGTACTTAAAGGGAATAATTTTATTGTTGTAACTTTCAGGAGACTGGTGGGAACAAATGTAACACTACAGGGAAACCTAGATCCCACAATGTTATATGCTCCAGAGGTGAGTTAATATGTATAATAGCATATAATGTAACATAATGTATGTTTTTTTTTTTACATATTTACTCCTTTTATTAGCTCACCTGAGAAAAGCTCAAGTTTGCTATTGTCATAGCGCGCCATCTGTCAGCGTCTGGCGTAAACTTTAATTAACAATTTCGTCATCACCTCTGCAACCCCTACACAGAATTTCACGAAACCTTACAGGTAGCAAGTACTTAAGGTCCTTATTAAAGGACTAGGTGCGCTAACCCCTCATATCAGCCCTATAATTTCAACAAAAAATGCTATTGATAAAGGAATGATCAATTATCACACTCTGCAATGTTGAATGTTTGAGAAAATACCATGTCATAATTTTGAGTCCTCGTAACATCATGCGCATGTTGTATGACGTCATGATCTGACGTCATTTGCCCTTAATGATGCAAAACATGGAAATCATTGTATTTTACACACAAATCTTCAAAATTCATTTACGCTTCAGGCCTCGCCCACAATATTTTTCATGAAAATTAAAAGGCCGATAGGAAAGCCGTCGATTTGTACAAAAATATTCATGGGCAAGACCTGGAGGGCTATTAGATTTTATGATTTTGTATCGAAATTTCGCTAATTTATTGATAATTTCAATGTTTTTAGATGTTTTGAGCGACGTATTATTCAGTATAGCACAGTGAAACCAAAACAGGCTTTCCTGATTTGGATTCACCATACATTAGATTTTTTTCAACTAGAATATAATGGATATATGAACAACTTTGAAAATAGGGCCGAAATGGCAGGTTACCACACCTACTCCTTTTTTTTTCGTGCCGATCGGAAATAGTACAGGATGTAGCTTAGATACTTCATGTGTATTTGCTTTTGTCAGAATATTGATTTGGCACCACGGCTTTTGACCTTGTGACCTTGACCTACATTTTAACTGTATGTTTTGTACGGACAAGATGCTGCTTTGCAATGTGATTGTACTGTTTGAGTGGTTTTGTAGAATTGATATCTTTATTATTATGATAATTAAAGCTTTGTTACTTGAATTGGAATTTCCTACATTTTAATAATAATACAACAAAGTTGATCAAGCATCACTGATGTGACATAACTTTTGAAATGCCCCTATGTTTTAATGTATTTCAATGTTGACCATTTATTATGATTTGTTACTTTAGATAAAATTTATTGCAATTAACGTTACAACAAAATTTATGCATTTAATAGACAAATGAAATTTTTTACTGTTATTTTTGCAGAGTGAATTGAAGCATGCGGTAAAGGAGATGTTAGAGAAGTTTGGTACAAATCGGTATATAGCTAACCTCGGACACGGTGTAAATAAAGACGTAGATCCTGAACGTGTTAAAACATTTGTAAATGCTGTTCACATGTATTCAGAGGATATAAATGCTTTGAAATAATGTAATACATATCTCTACGTTATTTTTAAAGTGTCAATAAGCAGTATTCTAGTATATCATTAGATTTCAGAATCAAAATTCCATTATCAAGAAATGATCAACAATTCAAATATTATATTCATAAGAGTTTAAGAAAAAAATCTTTTGCTCCCAAATAGACAACTGATAAAAATACATTATAGAAATCATTGTGTAACATTAAAGTGAAAATATAGCTCATTCGTACATCATTATCATATCAAAAGCCATGAAAAAGGGAAACAGATGAAACAAGGAATAGACGCTTTATTCAAAGTCTCCCTCAGACGTTATTATTCCTGTCTGGATCCTTATACAGGTTGAGTCATAGATCAGTGAAAATTGTTGCATGTAATCTGAAATTTTTGTTTCAGAAGATCAGCAGACAAAATTTCTTTTTAGCTCATTTGAGCAAAATCAAGCGAGCTATTGTCATAGTGTGTTGTCTGTCATTGTCCTTCACAAACTTTTCACATTTTCTACCTCTTCTCCAGAAGCTCAAAAGAGATTTTCATGAAACTTGGCAAAAATGAAGTTTTATAGGTCCTCTACAAGTGTTGTTGTTTTTGTCAACCGAAGGCAAAAGTAGGTCATGGGGGTATCTTCCTTTGAGAAACTTCTTCCTCAGAACCAAAACTTGTATCACTGTGATAATGATGTTACATTTGATTCCACTCCAAAGCCAAATGTTGATATAGTGATCAAGATATATTATAAAGCAGTGACTACCAATACACACTAAAAATGTGGAAAACAGCTTTACGTACTTTATGAAATTTTTGAGGATGCATTTATATTGTTATCCTTTCATCATACAATACTATGGTGGCATACTTCTGCCCCCTAAATGCAAGATATTTTTCTTCAAATTATGTCAACATGCATGTTAATTATGTCAACATACGACTTATTTATGTCAACATGCAACTTCATAAACTTGCATGTATAAATCTTTTTCTCGCATGTTGACATAATTATCTTGCATGTTGACAAAATAAGTGGCATGTCAACATAATTAAGTTGCATATCAACATATTTAACTTGCATGTTGACATAATATGTATAAAAATATCTTGCATGTAGGGGGCATAAAAATATCTTGCATGTAGGGGGCAGAAGTATGCCACCATACAATTGACTAGAACACAATATTTTGGGAATTAAAAATAGAAATACCATTTGTATGTTTAGCCTAACAGATAAAAGTAGATGAGTTAATTGCTAACTTTAAATGTTCTCATCAGACATGTTTGCTGCATTTCTTTCAAACATTACAGTCCTATAGCTAATGAGTAATATTTCATCTAGCTTGAATTTATTTCATGTGTCTTATTTTAAACCAGAATTGGCTTTTTAAACCCCCCCCCCCCAATTTCCATAGGTTTCATTTTTGCCTTATTTTGATTGTCTAGAAACTTCTATTTTAAGGTAAAGAAGTTGCGGGGTATTTAATGTGAGAGGTATTGGTGCCGTCACCTTTGAGTCTTTCTTGGGGATAAATATTCTGCAATACCCTTTTGAACGAAGGAATTTATCGCAAATTTGGTCGATAAAAGTCATCGAACTTATGAAAGACCCCCTCCTACTATCGTCTATCTCAAATAACTAACAAAACATACGTAAAAGTGCATAGATAAATGAAACAGAAGGTCCCTGTGACCACTATCAAGAATTCACCCTTCTTAGTAGTTGATATGAAACTCAACACCCCCTTTCCTACTTTGAAAGTCGGGGGGGGGGGGGGGGGGGGCTGTGGCTCGTCCAACTGATCTAACATGTTGGGTTAATTTAACTGTTTTGTAAGCTAAACAAATCGACCTCTTCGAGATAAATTAGAACTCGGGGAGAAAGGGATGGGGGATGGGGTTCTGACAAGACAATGAAAAAAAGGCTTTGAATGGGGATTGAGGTATTTCCCCTACATATTCCTCGTCGTCTTGGAACGACAAATGATTTCATTCCATTATACTGACAGTACATACTACTGTAGATACATAGTAGGTGGTCTTGCCTCTAGGTAATTTTGTACAAACGAGTTTAGTCAGAGTTCATTTTAGAACTTCTCCATTGTCTTAATGCATACAAATGATTGTACTTTCAAACTGTATCTCCTGATTCCAGTATCGATACATAAAGCCGCACAGGGCTAAATCACATTCTCGATAGTTATACAAAAAAAAAATGGAATTCAAATTAAATATGGAAACATTGTATACTGGAAGTTTTTCAACTATGATCATTTTCTTTCTAATCAAGTCCATGTAATTTGAAACAAAAATGTGTTTTGAAAAGTACATTTTAGGCCAATTGCTCGAAAGATTTGCAGGCTTTTTATATGTTAAAAAAGGTTGTAAACATCCTTTCACCCTGGTCTGAGATATCGGATATCAAAGTCCATTTGAAAGTTGCAGTAGATGAAAGAATACAATTTTTAGAATGAAACCCCCTCCCCCTTTTCAGATTGGCTCAAAATTAGTTCTTCAGGTTGTAAGCTAGAGATTTTACGTTGTTTGAGCAAATCAACTGATAGTTCAAATTTTCCTTGGCTCGCTGCATTTATTTTCAGCATATGACAGGATTTAAACTTTTTTTTAAAATCAGGATTTTCTTTTTAAAAATCATAATTTTCTTTTCGAACGAAATTGCGCATTTACACAACCTAAAATGAATTTTATCCGCACGGTCTACGTGTACCCTTCGTAACATCGGGTCAAAAGGAATGTTTACATCCCATTTGTAGGAATTTGTCGACAATTATGCTTACTTTCACTCCCATAAACACCTTTTAAGAATCATTATATGACCAATTATTCTGAGTAATGATATATGGCCTTAACTGTGGTTGAACTCCCCAGACAGGTGATTATGTTGATGATAAAACAAATTCATTATGCTACCTCAGATGTTATCACTGGACAACACTTTGCCCTATCAGTGATGTCGCGGATGAATGATATTTATTAGCACCTTATAAACAGACGATTTTACCCATGTTTTTGTGTTATCAGCTTCATCTCTCGTCATGATCTATGTACAAAATTGTTGTAGTTTATTGAACTAAGCGTGCCTTTCTGGCTCATAGTGTCATACTGAGTAGATACTTTGCCTCTTTCTGATTTACAATTTCCATGCTTACACTTGCGATATTGTGCGTAATGAATTTTAAGCAAGCTATAATTTTTGAGGAGAAATGATGAAAAAAAAAAAAATACTCCAGAAGGGAAAACCCTTATTTCTCAACAATGATAGTGTGTTTCCTGTATGTTTTCTTAAAATGATAATCTTGCTTCACCTTATATAGTAATATCTTGTCACCTTGTTTGAAGTCCATCCGATAGGGGTCTGTAAGGGAAACCCATCTTGACTTTCAAGGTCAAGGGTCAAGGTTCTGCTGGAAATTGATATAGAACATCATTGACACATATACATTGCGCACAAGATCTTGATGCTTCAAGTTTTACGATCTAGATAAACTCTGTCAAGGTTATTGTTATGGGTACATATTTCTTTTATGTTAACGACAGTCAACTAATACAAAATAATGATATTTATCCCCCGCAAACAATAAACGGTGATAAGAAATTTGTCCGTCTATCTGTCGATAAATGATGTCCGTCACCGTGGTTTTGACTATTTCACTGTATTGTAATACAGGAAGCAAGGATTTGTCATGACTTTGAACCAAGGTCATATTCGCAAGGTCACCGTGGAAATAGATGATATAATAAGAACTTAAATTTGTCCAGGTCGTAACTTTATAGCCAATGCCTAAATAAATTGAGATAAAATATCAAATGTAAAAAGGGATTGTAAAATTTTGTCCTAGTCTAATTATTAAAGAGTTAATCATGTTTCACAGATTTGATGATAATTACCCAAATGGTGTAACATTACCTTTACCTGAGGTCAGATCCTTTTAAATGTGGTTCACATGGCCAATTCGGAGGGAGGGGGGGGGTATTATAGAAACACGTTTCTAGTTTAATTTGGATACGGAGAAGACCAACCAGTATATCGATTGAAGTTTCTTACTCATGCAGTCACATTATTTATTAGAATGCAATAGATATGTTGAGACCTTGAATATTTGCTTAGGCGGTTTTAAGTGGTGCATACCTTTGTGCTGAATACATAGGCATGTAAACTTTGAAATATTGCATAAAGATTTAGTAAAATGTTTGACTATGACGCCGATTTCAAGTAAACATGCAGACGTCCTTTGATGTACATGCACCTCGACCACATTACAAGCAGACATGACTTATGGGAGATGGGAGTTAGAAGCCCTGGATGTAACTTTGTCAGAAATATTGTGCATTCACTGATGTATTGTGCAACTTTTATTTCTTTTCATGTCCAACTTCATGATAAATTTTCACTAATGAATGCGTCAACAATGACAAATAAGAAATAAATTCGCTAGCTTCTTCCGCCTGAATCCATCATTGGCATCAACATTTACTCTATTCTTATGGAATTTAAATGACACCCCCCCCCCCTATGAAATAGGAGTATTCAACTATACCAGCTAACATTCACTTGGAAGCGTTATAAAAAGATAGAAGGGTTAGAGTTGCTTCTTCTGGACACCTTTTCTCTCATCTGGTTATACATGTGTATCTGTGTGCCCATTCCGTCAAGCGACCGTGAGAAATAGCTGTTCCTCCTCCACAGAATCCATACCTATCAGTTGACAATAGATGTTAACAAAAATGACAGGTGTTGAACTGCCGGGTATCATGCAACAAACAAAACACCATACGTCACGTCAAGCTTGTATCACCATCAAAACATTCAACCAATACACAATGTTTATTTTTCATTTTCCGTATTTCCCTTGGTTTGTATTTTTCAATCCGTTAAGTGGTATATTGGTTTGCCGTTTTCAGCGGAATGTGTCGAGAAGAGTCAATATTTGTGAAATGTTCATTATGTGTCTGCAAGGAGAAGTGTGGTTAATTACCACGACATGTATCTTTCTGTAAACATAGACAAACATCAAACGACTCTTATTTTCAAATGTCGAATCAATATTTACGAAAATAATTTGTATTCGCAATTTCATGTCCAGCAAATTCCTTCTTTTATATTAAAAAAAAACGTAGCCCACGATAATGCGCACTTGCACCAATATGCTATTATAGCCTTTGGTCATTATTCGACAGTATTTTAAAGACCTTGGTTCTCTAAATATGCATAGTGATGTTAGAAAACCAATAAGTCATGAAGAATGTTTGATTACGAAATAAGGTCCAATGGATTTTGACGTCTCAGAGTTTTTCAAAACTAAAAATCTCCAGGTTTGGGATGTGGGGATAAATACGACCGGAGCGCTTTAAACAACGCACAACGCAACAAAAGTATAATTTGGACTCGACGAAAACAAAATATCCAGCATATTTTCAAAGAGGACTGGAGTACATGTTCCCCTCTTTGATGATAATCTATGGCTATTGGTATCCGGAGTTATTTCTATCTAGGTCCTAATTAATACTTATCAGCTAGGATACTCAAAGCGATTACGTTATCTAGATCCCCATTAGCTAACTGATGACATTTGTACAGGGGGTCCGCGACGTTAAGTTGTCAACAGTCAATGACACGCTTAAATCCTCAGATTTATCTTTTTAAGCTTTGGAATAGATGCAAAGGGCGTGGATTCGTCAATACAGATAGGGATATATGTACGTTTAAATTTGTTGTGAAAATTATCATCCCAAGTGCTTTAAATAAACGTGTTCGACAACATGCTGGTTGATTTTTAAAAGAGATTGTTACATTGAAAGCCGAAAGGTATACAAGTTATATATCCTAGGAGCACCTGTTCGTTCCGCTTTTGGCTTCCACCCTGTGATCTGAAGTCCGGTCCGTGGTCAATACGTTGGCTACTTGAGAACACTGTGCCTGTCTCGACTGACCACGACCGGTAGACCACTCGACGGGGATGTTAGGACAGAATCCGTGCTGACAACTTAATTTTCGTATTTTGTATAATGGTATAAGATGTCATGTCTCTTGTCCATACAAACTTATTGATCGTTGAAAGTAAAAGTTTTACGTAATGTGATGGATTTTAAATCTGTCTGAGATAACCACCAATGGCATGTATTCAAAACTACAAGGAGTTTTCACCATTCATAAAAGGTTTTACACTATACGACATTGGAAAATGCTGATAGCTCAATATTGCTGGTGTAACATTAATCTTCAGATGGTTTTACGCTAATCTATGGAGACGAAAGTGGACTGACGGCTTCACATTATAGAGAGACTCTGGTCCGCAAAAATAGATGTTGGACCAAAAATTGATAATGGGATCTAAGACCAAGGATTCTGATGGGAAAACGACACAGGACAAGATAATCGAACACTCCCAGTCAAAACTTGTAGATTCTGATTATGACTTTCTGGCTGATCCAGAATCTGTGATACAGTTCACGAGAACTCCAAAGAAACCTCCCCAGTACAAACCTAGGAGTCGGAAGTTAGAGGACTTACCCGGGGGTATACGGGTACCTATAATTCAACGGGAGAACTCACGTGTAAAACCCCGCTTGGATGCTGGGAGAGAGGGTTTGCAAGAACTGAAATCTCTAAGAGAGGCCCAGCAACAACTGGTTACGGATGCCACCAAGACGTATCAGAGAGAGCATGAACAGGTGGGGATTACAGCTTTAGGGTTTTAGTTAGTGTTGAACTTGTTACTTAGTCTAACTTATTCACTCCAAAGTAAAAGTTACTTATCTAGAATCTTGTTTTGATAAAACTTGTCAAAAGTATATGGAGCTTATTTTCATAAATTGCAGTTTCGACACTTGAAATTCCAATTCTACTGTCTTCTAGTCGGATTAAATCGATCTTCAATTTCAATATTTAAATGCTTCTTAAGATGTATTTTATTTTTCACCTTGGCTGTGCAGATTCTTTCATGGACATTTAAGTGTCGACAACCAATACACATATCGTGCCATATAGATTTCATTCCGATATATATTTGAGTTGCACCTGTTCGCGGGTTCATCCCTTGAGCGAATGTTTTGACTTCGATTTAAGTTTCAAATTGGCATAAATTCATATAAAAAAGTAGCAAGTAGGAGCGTTTCTAATCTCAAATTTATTCTCCGCCCGTCGACAGAAGCATGCCAATCGTCTCCACCAACTCCATAAAACTTCGATTGCAAACAAATTTCCAGGTGTATCAATAAGTCTGACATCTATCATTGAATTTGTAATGTTTTCTCCTAGTAAGGTCTACTTATCGTTGACATATCTCTGTAATGTATGTGCCTACACGATTGTCTGGGTTGTATACCTTATCTGGGGCCAGTACACGGATTGTGAGACATCACAGATTTTGTTTCTCTTTGTATATTTGTCTTTGTATATTTTACGTGCTTTTAGATATACAGTATCAGTAGGGGAAAAGAACGATATTATGTTATCAATTGTCATAGTAGATATGGCATTGAAAAGTTTCTTCTGAATCTGACGTTTCTTCAAAATAGGACGATACCTTTTCCCTTCAAGCCCTAAAACGTTCACTTCTTATAAAGTCATGATAACCCATAGCCATTTACAAGTAGTTTTCATTCATCATCTATATTGGAATTTTCATACCCTCTTTATCGAAGGTCTGGAAGGGCAAATCATTTTCCTTCTGCTTATCCATTTGTTCCTATCTGCCCGAAATTTAATTTAAAATTTGGAAAACGCATAGAGTTTTTTTTTCGAACTTGTTGATCAATTTACCTTTAGCTCAAAGGTTAAAAATGTTAAATATCTTTGCCTTCATGCAACCAATCAAAGAATTCAAAATATAATAACCCCCATAAAAATGAAATCAAAATTTCTCAAACATAGTGCTACATAATTGATAAAAAAAAATCCCTATTTTAATCCCTTTTTCATGTCCAAGTAAGTAAGCTATATCTGTTTTAAATTACCTATAACAATTAGTATACTCGTACGTATTTCTTTCTGATCTAACATAATCTTTTATGTGGAGAGTTACATACAAAGGACCACAGGCTATAAAATACACGGGAAGGCTACAGTTTATGGTTCATTAAAAGAGTTATATATTCAAATTTCTTTAATTCTGTAGTTAAAGGTTAAGATCTTATATCTGAATATCTAAAATATTATAAGTGTGCCTTAGGATGGCGCATTGAATTGAGTTTTTGTTGGTGTCACTGTAAGTCTCCCGATCTCTCTGCGGGTAGTTTACGGATGGCTTATTCCGTCAAACAAAATTGCTATTTAGTCGGTAATGATGTAAATTCTCTTATTTCCTATGGAATGTTGGGGATTCATCAATTATACGTTTCTGTCAATTCTGAACCGTTTTAAAGACGAGAATAGTAGGTGTCATCCAAGGAAATAAAAACCTTCTTTGTATGATTAATCATTTAGCTCAATTTGAGTGACTTCCAATCCTTCAATAATTATGAATTTGGTCTCGTTGGATTTGGACACCTTTGACACACATAAAAATAACAGAAAAAAGGGGGGTCATGCATACCGTTTTCTCACAAATTCCACTTTTTTACATCACCCCTCTATCCATTTCGAAAATTTCACAAATTTCATCTATTTTTAAATCGATCTATAGATTGCATAAAAGACAAAAACAGGTTCAAAGCTCAATTATCCCGACTTACAGGGAATGGTACATTGATTTCATGTGCTATTTTTAAATTTTCAATAGTTTTGACCAATAGTGTGACACCTTTTATTTTGCCCTGTTCACCAGTCAAAACTGAGGGGATTCCCCGCTAAAACGATTTCCTTGGATTACACCTATAGATTTGTCAAATTTATCATACATCATGATTTTAAGCCTTGAAGCTGTTAAATAAACTATTTACATCGGCACCAGCAGTTTTACGATTATTTAACCTTCTTTCGAGGAGTAATGGACTCTTTTTTGAAAGCTATATTTCAACAAAAGTTCCATTTTCTCGAACATTCATCACATGGTGTACCATACGATTTTATCGAATTCAGGCCCTATTTATCATATCAAAACTTTGATTTGGTAATTTTCTTGGAGAAGACAAGTCTACCATCAGTATACGTGAAGAAAAATCCCCAAAGGCAAATAAATAGACTAATTCTAGGAGCAAGAAGACCAAATATGGTAAAATTTCTTGATTTTTGCAAAAATAACGAGAAATCGGTACAATTGAATGTTTCTAATTGAAAAAAATATCAAAACAATAAATTTACAAAGAAAAACAATGATGTAGATAGTCAATAACACACCGTATTCAGTCAATTAGGTTTAAAATGTGGTCGAAATGCATTGAGAGGCTGCGTCCAGATACTTCATTATACTATCTCTTTACGTGATTATCTGCACAGCGGGGATCTTAATCAGATTAACACTAACGGAAAAACCTGTAGAGCGATGTATATAATTCTGAAAGTCTTTCTTTTGAGAAGTTCTCGCATTTGAAGTTTGATATTTGTTCTGTCATTACTGTTCATACATGGACATTGATGCTCTTTAATTAGTATGACCGTTTATTTCGATCGTTCATCGATAACGTTTTGAAAATGTCACTAAGGCAATACATTATCGATATCAAAAGCATGTATCCACTTTTTGTTCCAACTCTTGAAATAATCTACAATAAAACCCCATTTACTAGTTTTTGTCCATTTTCCCCTATAGGTGTCATCCAAGGAAATAAAAACCTTCTTTGTATGATTAATCTTTTAGCTCAATTTGAGTGACTTCCAATCCTTCAATAATTATGAATTTGGTCTCGTTGGATTTGGACACCTTTAACACACATAAAAATAACAGAAAAAAGGGGGGTCATGCATACCGTTTTCTCACAAATTCCACTTTTTTACATCACCCCTCTATCCATTTCGAAAATTTTACAAATTTCATCTATTTTTAAATCGATCTATAGATTGCATAAAAGACAAAAACAGGTTCAAAACTCAATTTATCCCGACAACAGGGAATGGTACATTGATTTCATGTGCTATTTTTAAATTTTCAATAGTTTTGACCAATGGTGTGACACCTTTTATTCTGCCCTGTTCACCAGTCAAAACTGAGGGGATTCCCCGCTAAAACGATTTCCTTGGATTACACCTATAGATTTGTCAAATTTATCATACATCATGATTTTAAGCCTTGAAGCTGTTAAATAAACTATTTTACATCGGCACCAGCAGTTTTTACGATTATTTAACCTTCATTCGAGGAGTAATGGACTCTTTTTTGAAAGCTATATTTCAACAAAAATTCCATTTTCTCGAACATTCATCACATGGTGTACCATACGATTTTATCGAATTCAGGCCCTATTTATCATATCAAAACTTTGATTTGGTCATTTTCTTGGAGAAGACAAGTCTACTATCAGTATACGTGAAGAAAAATCCCCAAAGGCAAATAAATAGACTAATTCTAGGAGCAAGAAGACCATATATGGTAAATTTCTTGATTTTTGCAAAAATAACGAGAAATCGGTACAATTGAATGTTTCTAATTGAAAAAAATATCAAAATAATAAATTTACAAAGAAAAACAATGATGTAGATAGTCAATAACACACCGTATTCAGTCAATTAAGTTTAAAATGTGGTCGAAATGCATTGAGAGGCTGCGTCCAGATACTTCATTATACTATCTCTTTACGTGATTATCTGCACAGCGGGGATCTTAATCAGAATAACACTTACAGAAATACCTGCAGAGCGATGTATATAAGTCTGAAAGTCTTTCTTTCGAGAAGTTCTCGCATTTGAAGTTTGATATTTGTTCTGTCATTACTGTTCATACATGGACATTGATGCTCTTTAATTAGTATGACCGTTTATTTCGATCGTTCATCGATAACGTTTTGAAAATGTCACTAAGGCAATACATTATCGATATCAAAAGCATGTATCCACTTTTTGTTCCAACTCTTGAAATAATCTACAATAAAACCCCATTTACTAGTTTTTGTCCATTTTCCCCTATAGGTGTCATCCAAGGAAATAAAAACCTTCTTTGTATGATTAATCATTTAGCTCAATTTGAGTGACTTCCAATCCTTCAATAATTATGAATTTGGTCTCGTTGGATTTGGACACCTTTGTCACACATAAAAATAACAGAAAAAAGGGGGGTCATGCATACCGTTTTCTCACAAATTCCACTTTTTTACATCACCCCTCTATCCATTTCGAAAATTTCACAAATTTCATCTATTTTTAAATCGATCTATAGATTGCATAAAAGACAAAAACAGGTTCAAAGCTCAATTTATCCCGACTACAGGGAATGGTACATTGATTTCATGTGCTATTTTTTAATTTTCAATAGTTTTGACCAATGGTGTGACACCTTTTATTCTGCCCTGTTCACCAGTCAAAACTGAGGGGATTCCCCGCTAAAACGATTTCCTTGGATTACACCTAGTAAATCCGATCTGACAACGATCTCCGGGAAGTCATTATGAGATGGTGGAATTGATTGACCAACTGCTTCTGTCGATTTAGGAGTATTCCGATTTTGTATTGAGATCAATGTTTGCCGACTAATACTACATCACAACTAGTATACCTAACAGGCGAACACCACTTTCGTCCGTCCAAAAACATGAAATCCTCTGTGTCTTTTTTTTTCTAACGTTTTAAACACGCAGAGAGCTCAAATCTCTTACACAAAGGGACCTACACTACTCTCCTCTTTTGGGGAAAAGCGGAGAGTAGTGCGTAGCGCCCTCTGTGCGTGGAGAGGAAAGAGATCTGAAATCAAAAAGCTCGATGTTAATATATCAAACTGTGCATAACAATATCACTGTCCGTCTGTTCTAAACTTATAAAATTTTCTTGATTTTTGACATCTCCTCTGCAACCGCTGCACAGAATTTCACGAAACCTTTCAGGAAGCAAGTATCCAAGGTCAATTAACCTCGTTTGTGTTTTTCGCACCGATCGGTCAAGAAATATGGCCGCCTTCGGCGGCTCCTCTGCAACCACCTCACAGAATTTCACGCAACTTTGAAAGGAAGCAAGTACTCGTGGTCCTCTACCAATTGAGTTTGTGTTTTTGGTGCCATCGGTCAATAAATACTGCCGCTGAAGGCCCTGATTGGCTGACGCATTTTCGACATCCTGAGACTCTCAGTCTGCAATCGTTGTTCAGAATTTGACGAAAACTTACCGGAAGCAAGTACTAAAGGACTTTTTTCATGACCCATCGGTCAACAAATATGGCCGTCGAGGGCTCTGATTGACTGACACATTTTCGACATCTCTGCAATCGCTGCACAGAATTTGACGAAACCTTATAGGAAGCAAGTGCTCAATGTCATCTACCAAGTTTGTGTTTTCAAGCAGATTAATCAACAAACATGGCAACTGAAGGCTTTGTTCGACTGTTGCATTCGTTACTGCTGCATAGAATTTCACATAACCTTACAGGAAGCTAGTACCCTATGTTCTCTTCAAATGTAGCAACTTTGAGCCCGTCGGCAGCAACTCAGAGTGGCGATGTGGCTCTCTCGGGCCTCTTGTTGAATGCATCTTGCAATAGTTTTGTATACAGTTAATGATTGATAATCTCATGACATTACAGGTGAGAACAAACCGATTCCATAAGAGCTTCTCCACCTCTATTTTGTCCTGTATAACAGAAGAGAATAACAACTCTAAGCAATCCGAAGATGCCTGTCCTACGTCATCATCTCAAGCAGACGACATCGATCTAAATACTTCTTATGGAAGTAGAAACTTTGAATCCAGACATGGAGCTTTGGACAGGGGCTCTGTACTTTCATTCCACGCCTCTTCAGTAAGAGGTCGAAGGGCCAGCATTCAAGTAGACAGTGATTATTTCAAACAATGTGCCAATGTTTCTTCATCTCTTTCAAACTCACAACCTGAAAGCAAACAGCAGAATCTTCAGATGAATCCCAGACTTAGGTCAAGGAGGCCCAGTTTCCAAGTAGATTCCATTATAACAGATAGATCACATACAATATCTACCGCTCAGCTCATATCGGAGATGAAGCTACAGTACAACCTGCCGGGTCCACTCAGGGCGGTCATGCGTCAGTACGGAAGTTCTTCAACGCTTAATGCAAAAGAGTACAATTGTCCGGAAAACACGGCAAATCACGACAGTGCTCCCAGTCCGACTAGATATGAAGCAATTAATGTTCCCCAAAGAGATCTAGGAACGCACTCCAACAAGCTTGTCCCGAAACTGGAGAGAAATCATTCACGTGGAGGGAGTTCCACTTCAGACTATTTCGGATCGTTAGAAAATATCTGTCCACATATTCCTTATAACAAAGGTATAACATCTCCCACAGTGCCAAATACGGAAAAAGGTGAAAGTTTATCGGATTTGGGACAAGATTCTGTTCTCGGACAGCCAATGTCGCCTTCTAGTCCACAACATTATTCTGATGTTTCGTCAAAATTGTTAGAACGAGACAGTGTTTTAGAATCTAGATCATCGATCTCTGAGTATAGCGACGAAGGTTTCAACACCGACGATGTCCTGGAATCGCCGAATGACCAAAGTTCAACGACGACGCATAATTCAACCAGTACAGTGGCAAAAACACAAAATATAGAAAGTGTTCCTTGTGTAACAACTTCGCAAAGTGCCAAAACTGCTGCGAGCATCAAGACAAACAGTCTACTAGAAACAGCTCTATGAAAAAGGAAAAATCAACAACGTTCTGAACGTAACATTTTCGTGATGAACAATTATTTATCAATTTGACCACCATAAATCATACTAACGTTAAACCTAAGATTGCTTAAACATTTTTTAAAAAGGATTGGGTGATCCGATCGGTGCATATCTTTTTCTTGTACTAGTACATTTGTATATCTTTATTTCATGCATAATTCACAATGTTCTTAATGTAAAATATTCTTTTTCCACAAACTGAAACAAAATTCGTTTTGCACAATTCGTCGGCACACAGTACTACATAAGCAAATAAATGACAAATGCAAATCATGCGTTTTGAATATGATATAAAAGGAATTTCTAGATATGTACATATACCTAATTTGACGCAAAAACGATCGTTTACATATCAAGGCAAATGAAGGTCATATTCACATGTCGAACATATTTTTTTGTTGTGAGAGAATAATAAACTAGTATGTTGAGTATGACAAACTCATCTGAAAAAAAGCTTGAGCCACAAGTGTATCGTTTATAGTCAAAAAGTGTCCAAGGAAAGGCATATATTCCAATATAACTGTACCTAATGGAATCCGCAAGTGGTAATTCCGATAAAACGTTAAGGGAGATTCTGACTTTAGTAATACATACATAGAGTAACACGTTATTAAAATTCTAGTATTAAATTTTCTGGCCGATAAAATAGTTTTATCGTCTGGAGGAATTTTTTTACACATAATTATGTTAATTCCAATGGTAACCAACTTGCTGATCCCTTTTCTATACTCGTATGAAGCCGAGATTATTCAGTCCTTGCTCTATCGAGGAAAGATGCACAATAATTTAATTGTCCATGCTGCTGAAGGATATTTTGTTGATAACCATCCAAAATACCGATCGAATTTGATAGATTTTTCGGTTTTGACCTTTTATGTATGGCTAATGCATGTAGGATATACTTACTCACCTCGGGCACCTGATGTCGTCTCCATTGGAGATTCACGTTTGAATCCTTTTCTGAATGTTTGGGTTTGTGTATTTTCATTGTTATGATTTTAGGATGCTGATTTGGAGTTTGTATTTGACTTTCACTTTGTTTGTGCGCATTGATAGTTTGTCCTTTCAGCCTGTTTGTGCGCATTGATAGTTTGTCCTTTCAGCCTGTCTGTGCGCATTGATAGTTTGTCCTTTCAGCCTGTTTGTGCGTATTGATAGTTTGTCCTTTCAGCATAATGTGCGTATTGAAAGTATGTCCTTTCAGCCTGTTTGTGCGAACTGATAGTTTGTACTTTCAGTCTTTTTGCGGGTATTGATAGTTTGTCCTTTCAGTCTGTTTGTGCGTATTGATAGTTTGTCCTTTCCGCCTGTTTGTGCGCATTGATAGTTTGTCTTTTCAGTCTGTTTGTGGGTATTGATAGTTTGTCCTTTCAGCCTGTTTGTACGTATTGATAGTTTGTCCTTTCAGCCTGTTTGTACGTATTGATATTTTGTCCTTCCAGCCTGTTTATGCGTATTGATAGTTTGTCCTTCAGCCTGTTTGTGCGCATTGATAGTTTGTCCTTTCAGTCTGTTATGGGTATTGGTAGTTTGTCCTTTCAGCCTGTTTGTGCGTATTGATAGTTTGTCCTTTCAGCCTGTTTGTGCGTATTGATAGTTTGTCCTTTCAGCATAATGTGCGTATTGAAAGTATGTCCTTTCAGCCTGTTTGTGCGAACTGATAGTTTGTACTTTCAGTCTTTTTGCGGGTATTGATATGTTAGGAAACTTGTACGACGCTAGATAACTTTACTAGTTAGTAAACACGTGTAGTTTGACAGCTAGCCAACGCCGTAAGGGAGAGACGGAAATCGAAGTCAAGGTTTCCACATTATTTTAAGTATAAATGATCACACATGATCCATACTTGGTATTCATGTCTATTGATAATTATTATATCGTTCCGTAGGTTCATATTTATAGGTTACACCCAGATAATTTCTTGCAAACACTGTTTGTAACTGATCAATTCTATCCCTTCGATCCTCGCTTCGTGCATATTAATGAGGTCGGCTCCGAGATAGCAGTTTACTATTATACAAATGGCTAAAAGTCATAAATCGATCATGCTTAAATACCTTTTACATCCTTAAGTGATTATCTTTAGTAATTTATTAATGCCACGTCGTTTAAATAGCCATTTCAGCCCGTTTCTATCTAGTCTGCTTCGTGCGGACTCCGCCATTTCTCATGTTTATGTATGACGTCACTTGGAGCCAACTTGCACGCGCGACTATTCGATTTTAGTATATAAGGCGGAGATCGTCTCAGTTGCTCACTCGCTATCATAGAGTCAAGACGTGCAGTTCATCACTGCAACTGCTAGAGAGCGTCATGTCTAGTGTAGCCAAGAACATCAATCTGCATGATGTGGAGCAGGACAGACTGGTAATTATAACCTACTAACAAGTAGGAACTCAGTTTGGCTACCTCTGGCACCTTTTTGGCTCCTTGCCCAGTTTATGTAATTCTTGGGTAGTCCACCCAACGTTGATTCCAATTCTTGGGTAACTTTACCCAACATTGAATACAAGTAAATTATGAATCTTTAAGGCTAAATATATCATTTATTAGGAAGTTGGCGAAGCTGTGCATTATTGACTTTATATAAATTTATGGATTAATACCCAATTTAAGTACCCATACATTTTTGGTAGGAAACACGCACACACTCACCCATACACCACATTCTCACCCAAGATTTCTTGACACTGTTATTATAGTTAGGGCATATTCTATTTGATCCATATTATTGTTGCAAATATATATATATATATATATATATCCATATTTATTAAAGATTGTTAACTTTATCCAAAGACTTCTTAGTCATTACACACAGAGTTTGTCTTGGCAATACACTGATTCTTGGAAGGATCCACTATATTGTTGTTTTATGGGTAGCAAGTAATCACCCGCATATAGAACGCAACACTGGCGACGAGGATGGGATCCTAGTATTCCAAGAATTCAATTGTCACTTCAAAATTCTTTAATCTATTCTTGGTCATAACACAATCACTAAGTCACTAGGTTACCCGAAAATGTCAGAAACAAATCCCGACAATCCTGATGACTCGGGAATAATCACATTCAAACAAACCACCCAACATGACAGCTCACCACACAACTCCATAATGCACAGCTCTCCCAGCCGAGGTCAGCCAAACATTGAGCATTCCAAATCTGTGGATACAAATGACTTATTAAGTTCAGTCCAAGTTTTAATATCAAGCCAGTTTGATAGGTTTAATCAATCTATAAGAGAACAGTTATCATATAATGATCGTAAGATTGATGAACGATTGGACTATATGCAAATGGCTTTGGATAAAACTATCTCAGATACCCACAGGTTAAGGGAAGATTTTGGAAAAATCCAAAAAGAAAATTCACAAAATTCTTTTGGGTCACCCCCACCATTAATTTATGGGCCATCAAGAATTTTGGGGAATAGAAATTTTTCAAATTTGGGTAATGGGGACAATTCAAGCCCAAATGCGAAATCCACAAACAGCACTTCGGGTACAAAAAAGGCAAATGTAAAACCCAAGTCCTATGATGGATCCGAAGATTTTGGGGACTACTTATCCCAATTTGAGATCATTGCCGATCTAAATCAGTGGGATTATCCCACAAAATCTCTGCAACTGGCCAGTGCACTAACTGGACATGCAGTAGGTATATTAGGGGAATTAACTCCTACAAATAGAAGAGATTTTGATTCTTTGGTCAAAGCTCTAAACACAAGATTTGGGTCAATTGAAAGGTCTGAGTTATATAGGGCAAAGCTTAAAGTCCTAAAACAAGAAAAAGACCAAGATATATCACAGCTTGCTCAGTTAGCCAAAAAGCTAACACGACAAGCATATCCACATGCCGATCAGGACATGTTGGGTATCCTATCCCTGGACTATTTCATTGACGCTTTACCAAAGTCGGAAATGCGTCTTAGAATTCGGGAATCCCGCCCGAAAAACATTACCGAGGCCGAAACCTTAGCCATAAGGTTAAATACATATCAAGTTGCAGAATCAAGTACACGTAACAGCGTACCAGTCAACGCAATACGTGATAATAAAGCCTCTAGTCCAGACCCAATCTTAAACTGCCTTAAAGACATTCAAAAGTCTTTGGACAGCAATTTTGGGAAATTATCCAAAGACATTGGCCAACTAAAAAGAAATAATGGTCAAAGTAATTTCCAACGATTCAATGACTGGACTCCAAGACGTGGAAACAATCAAAACTTCCACGCTACTAGAAACAAACAGCAAGGTCAAGGGACAAGTTCCCAACAAAATCAACCCTCAAGGGGGGAAAACTAGTACATGTCGACCTTGCGGGTCAAAGCTCGACACTTGTGAATGAGGGACCCAATGTTTCAACTAATACCTTTCCCATAAATCTTGAACTTGCAAATGACCTCTGGGAGACAAAGGGAAATAACTCCCATAAAAATAAAGAAATCAAAATTTGTGGTATGAATAGCAATCAAACAGGATTGTATGTAAGAGCCCAAATTTTAGGCCAAACCAAAATTCTATTAATAGATTCTGGTGCTGATGTTACAATTCTAAGTTCAAAAACTTTGGAAAATTTAGATCAAAATCCAAAAATAGACCCTATAGACATGAAACTAATCTCTGCATCTGGAGATTCTATACCTGTAATAGGTACTTGCCAAATTCCCATTCAACTCGGGTCAAGTTCGTACTTACATAAAGTACTAATTGCCGAAATCCATTATGATGGAATTATTGGACTTGATTTTATGACAACGTTTTCTTGTGATATATTCATAAAAACTATGTCATTAAGAATTAAAGGTGAACAAGTCCCCTTGTCAAGATTTACCCAAAATGATCTTGACTCTACTTGTAAGGTTGTGGTGGCAAAGGACACTATCCTCCCACCAAATTCTGAGAGTGTGGTTGAAGGTCGGGTCATAGGTCCGTTCCTTAATTGTAATTTGGTCATTATGGAACCAAATATGGACTTTGTTTCCAAATATGGTGTTCTCGTAGCAAAATCGCTATTGGAACCTTTTAGGAGTAATACTATTCCTATGAGGGTTTTAAATCCCTCTGATAACGCTCTCACCTTACACGAAAACTGCTCTATAGCTGTACTGGAGAAAGTTGAAAGTACACTGCAGTGTGTCGGCAATAATTCCCAACGTAGCTATGTAAACGCTGTTAACGTTGAAACTTCACTTGACACCCATATACCCGAGCATCTGAAAAAGATATATGAAGAAGCATGTCAAAATTTGAATGAGGAACAAAAATTAGGGTTTAAGAAACTACTTCTAAAATATGAAACAAGTTTCTCAAAATCCTCCCAAGATATGGGAAGGACAGATTTGACCAAACACAAAATTGACACTGGTCAAGCAAAGCCAATCAAACAAGCACCCAGAAGAATACCACTTGCTAAAATGAATGAAGTTAAGAATGAAATACAGGACATGATTGAAAAAGGGGTAATTGAACCATCTGACAGCCCCTGGAGCTCACCTGTAGTTCTTGTCCGAAAAAAGGACAATAGTCTAAGATTCTGTATAGACTATAGAAAATTAAATGAGGTCACATACAAGGATAGCCATCCTATCCCTCGGATTGATGCTACACTAGATGCACTATCCGGTTCCAAATTCTACTCAACGATTGATCTAAAGAGTGGATATTGGCAAGTACAAGTTGCAGAGGAAGATAGACCCAAAACTGCTTTCTCTATCCCGGGTGGGGGCCATTGGCAATTTATATCAATGCCATTTGGGCTATGTAACGCACCCGCAACCTTCGAAAGGTTAATGGAAAAAGTATTAGCTAACTTATCATGGCACATATGCATGATTTATTTGGATGACATAATTATTTGGTCAAAAACTTTCAAAGATCATTTGGATAATTTAGAACAAGTATTTCTAAGATTAAGTGAAGCTAATCTTAAAATGAATCCAAAAAAATGTAAATTCCTGCAAACAAAAGTTGCATATTTGGGACATGTTATAAGTGAAAAGGGTATTCATACAGATCCCGAGAAAATATCCTCAGTTTCAAACTGGCCTACTCCCAAGAATCTAAAAGAAATAAGGGGGTTTCTTGGTCTCTGTGGGTATTATAGGAAATTTGTTTTTAAGTTTGCAGACATTGCTCGCCCTCTCCACAAGTTGACAGAAAAAGGTCAAAAGTTTGATTGGACCTTAGATTGCCAAAATGCATTCGACAAACTGAAAAGAGCTTTAACAAGCTCACCAATTTTGGCGTATCCAATCCCAGGAGCTCCTTTTATCCTGGATACGGATGCATCAAATTCTGGATCTGGATCAGTACTGTCCCAGATCCAAGATGGTCAAGAAGTAGTAATAGCTTACTATAGTAAGTTGTTTAGTAACACAGAACGACGATACTGCGTTACTAGGAGAGAACTTCTGGCTATTATACAGGCAGTGAAACATTTTCATCACTACCTCTTTGGACAAAAATTTAAAATTCGAACAGATCATGGATCTCTTCGATGGCTTTTGAAATTCAAAAGCCCAGAAGGTCAAATTGCCAGATGGCTGGAGACACTATCTGCTTACCAATTCAATATTGAACATAGAGCAGGAAAATCCCATGGTAATGCAGATGCCCTCTCGAGACGGCCTTGCTCCGACTCAGAGTGTAAGCACTGTATAAAGGCAGAGTCCAACTACTCTCCTTCTGTCTCTGTAATAACAAGGTCTCAAACAGCTGGTCAATCTCAGTCTCAACCTGAAAAAGATAATAATACTCTATTATCCGAGGCTCAAATATCAGACCCACAAATCAAAATAATCATTGATTGGGTTAAAAGCAAACATAAGCCCACATGGGAGGAAATTTCCCATCTAGATGAGACAATTAAATATTATTGGGCTAGGTATGACTCTTTGACATACGAAAACAGTATCCTATATCATATATGGGAAGGAGTCAACCCAAAATACCAGGCTGTTTTACCAAAATCTTTGGTGAATGAAGTACTAATTGGTACCCATAACAGCAAAGCTGGGGGCCATTTAGGTATCAAAAAGACCTTAGACAAAATTAAAGATAAATATTTCTGGCATAAAATGTCAAAAGACGTAAAGGCTTGGTGTACAAACTGTGACAAATGTGCAGCTCGGAAAGGGCCGCATAAACAGCCAAAAGCACCTCTTCAGAAATACTTGGTAGGTGTACCATTTGAACGTGTGGCTGTAGATGTATTAGGACCATTACCATTAAGTAATAAGAAAAATTCTTATTTACTAGTCATAGGGGACTATTTTACTAAGTGGGTGGATGCCATACCCATTACAAATCAAAAAGCACATACTATAGCACAGAAAATAATTGATCGGTTTGTGACAATATTTGGAGTTCCAATGCAAATTCACTCCGATCAAGGGAGGTCCTTTGAATCAAACATATTCAAAGAAATGTGTGCTATTTTAGGTATCGAGAAAACTCGAACCAGCCCCTATAGACCCCAATCAGATGGCATGATAGAGAGAGCCAATCGGACAATTATTGACATGTTGACTTCTTTTGTTAGCAAAAATCAAAAAGATTGGGATGAACTTGTTCCCATTCTGATGTTAGCCTACCGCTCATCGGTGCAAGAGTCAATTGGCGTAAGCCCTTGTGAAATGACTTTTGGGAGGCCCATCTATCTTCCTGTTGACCTGGTACTGGGAAGGGTAGAACCTGAAAGTAATTATACAAATAGGTCAGAATATGCTAACAAATTATCTACAAAATTAAGTAAAATTCATGAATTTGCAAGAAGTCAATTAAAATTGTCCAGTCAAAACATGATCAGGGAGTATAATACAAAATTACATCTAAATCAATATACCCCTGGAAGTGCTGTTTGGGTTAAAAACAAAAACCATACAAAATTAGGCTCTAAGTGGGAAGGTCCATACACTGTCACGGAAAAAATAAATGATGTTCTGTACAAAATTCAAAAAGGGTCAAGAGCACGTCCCAAAACAGTTCATCATAATAATTTAAAACCATACAAAGGTTCAAACCAGCCTAACATTGACCTTCACTAATAAAGTGCTCACTTCTTTTCAGGTCCCAAGGTACAGATGCTTAGTTTGTCAAAAGGATAAATTTGTGCATCGGCATCAGGCAGAAAGACACGTTACCTCGGCACATTCAGGATTCGTGTATGCTTGCAGCAACTGCAGATTCCTCTTGACCAGAAGGGACCAGAAACATGCGTGTAAAGGGGGACATGGCTCAACTAGAGACTTGGTGAAAAGAACCACCATGACATGCACACCTGAAGAGCTTGAGGAATACCATCAGCTGATCAAAAAACGACGAGACCAGGTGGAGCAGTACATGTTGACAGTGAAAATCCCGATGTCTGATCAAGGGGGAAAGGAAGGTTCAGGCATTGTAAGAAAGCGGACAATGCCTACGAAACCACATCACATGGGAGGTGGCAAGAAGACCAAGAGAAACCTGTCAAAATCCATCGACAGTCTACCACCATCATCAACCTCACAAGAAGAACCTTTCCGGGACTTAACTGTTACTGTAACTGTACCCACTGACCCACCAGTTACTCTAACCCAGGACCTACAACTTTCAGACGAAGAAGACACCAACCGACCGACAGAGGACACAGTACAAACTAGGACACCAACGCCAACAACGCCCATTCTTGTGACGCTAACGACAAACGAGGAACAGACCAGATTTACAACCCAGGACGACATCAACGACTTTTTGCCCGACGAACCTGTGATAACCCGGGAAGTAACCGTAACAAGCAGCTTGGACGAACATCAGACAGAAGAAGACCATGACAATGACAACATATCAGTAGAGACGGACCACATGCAACCAGAACCCAGTGCAAAGGGAGATGCAGATGACAGACCTGGACCCTCAACAACAGTGACATCAACAACTGCAGCCAAGAAGCTGAAAGACTTGGCAGTATGCCAGAATCAGCAAATTATTCTTTGTGTCAGCGGAGTGAATTTTTACACTAGTGCTCAGACCCTACTTGGAAGAGAGCCGAATTCAGTTCTGGCACGCATGATGAGAAAGACATCACCCCTCCAGCCGTACTACACTGACAAAATTTTAACTTACTATGTAAATCGCAGTCCCGAGTGTTTTAAATATATTCTTGACTATTTGTTAAATGGTGAAAAGTGCACCCTTCCAGAAGGACTAATCACGCTCAGGAAGATCTTTGTTGAAGCTGGATTTTATGAACTATCGGAACTCCAGTCTTTATTGGAAAGGAAAGTTCTGCGATTCCTGCGTGGAGAAAATTGAAAAACTATGAACTGTTCAAGTTACCTTACCATGGACTATTATGTGCTAAGAACATTGTGAATGGACATTCATAAGGACATTGTAACATGTGTTGTAACTTTGTACTATTTTCATACATTATTTATCGTTATATTTTGCTATATGAATTGAACTATGTTTACTTTTGATAAAGAATTGAATAACTTTACTTACATTTTCTCTCATTCGGGACGAATGATTCCTGAAGGTGGGAGGCAGTGTTAGGAAACTTGTACGACGCTAGATAACTTTACTAGTTAGTAAACACGTGTAGTTTGACAGCTAGCCAACGCCGTAAGGGAGAGACGGAAATCGAAGTCAAGGTTTCCACATTATTTTAAGTATAAATGATCACACATGATCCATACTTGGTATTCATGTCTATTGATAATTATTATATCGTTCCGTAGGTTCATATTTATAGGTTACACCCAGATAATTTCTTGCAAACACTGTTTGTAACTGATCAATTCTATCCCTTCGATCCTCGCTTCGTGCATATTAATGAGGTCGGCTCCGAGATAGCAGTTTACTATTATACAAATGGCTAAAAGTCATAAATCGATCATGCTTAAATACCTTTTACATCCTTAAGTGATTATCTTTAGTAATTTATTAATGCCACGTCGTTTAAATAGCCATTTCAGCCCGTTTCTATCTAGTCTGCTTCGTGCGGACTCCGCCATTTCTCATGTTTATGTATGACGTCACTTGGAGCCAACTTGCACGCGCGACTATTCGATTTTAGTATATAAGGCGGAGATCGTCTCAGTTGCTCACTCGCTATCATAGAGTCAAGACGTGCAGTTCATCACTGCAACTGCTAGAGAGCGTCATGTCTAGTGTAGCCAAGAACATCAATCTGCATGATGTGGAGCAGGACAGACTGGTAATTATAACCTACTAACAAGTAGGAACTCAGTTTGGCTACCTCTGGCACCTTTTTGGCTCCTTGCCCAGTTTATGTAATTCTTGGGTAGTCCACCCAACGTTGATTCCAATTCTTGGGTAACTTTACCCAACATTGAATACAAGTAAATTATGAATCTTTAAGGCTAAATATATCATTTATTAGGAAGTTGGCGAAGCTGTGCATTATTGACTTTATATAAATTTATGGATTAATACCCAATTTAAGTACCCATACATTTTTGGTAGGAAACACGCACACACTCACCCATACACCACATTCTCACCCAAGATTTCTTGACACTGTTATTATAGTTAGGGCATATTCTATTTGATCCATATTATTGTTGCAAATATATATATATATATATATATCCATATTTATTAAAGATTGTTAACTTTATCCAAAGACTTCTTAGTCATTACACACAGAGTTTGTCTTGGCAATACACTGATTCTTGGAAGGATCCACTATATTGTTGTTTTATGGGTAGCAAGTAATCACCCGCATATAGAACGCAACAGATAGTTTGTCCTTTCAGTCTGTTTGTGCGTATTGATAGTTTGTCCTTTCCGCCTGTTTGTGCGTATTGATAGTTTGTCCTTTCCGCCTGTTTGTGCGAACTGATAGTTTGTCCTTTCGGTCTTTTTGCGGGTATTGATAGTTTGTCCTTTCAGTCTATTTGTGCGTGTTGATAGTTTTATCTTTCGACTGTTTGTGCGTATTGATAGTTTGTCCTTTCAGCATAATGTGCGTATTGAAAGTATGTCCTTTCAGCCTGTTTGTGCGCATTGATAGTTTGTCCTTTCAGTCTGTTTGTGGGTATTGATAGTTTGTCCTTTCAGTCTGTTTGTGCGTATTGATAGTTTGTCCTTTCCGCCTGTTTGTGCGCATTGATAGTTTGTCTTTTCAGTCTGTTTATGCGCATTGATAGTTTGTCCTTTCAGCCTGTTTGTGGGTATTGATAGTTTGGCCTTCCAACCTGTTTGTATATATTTATCGTTTGTCCTTTCAGTCTGTTTGTGGGTATTGATAGTTTGTCCTTTCAGCCTGTTTGTACGTATTGATAGTTTGTCCTTTCAGCCTGTTTGTACGTATTGATATTTTGTCCTTCCAGCCTGTTTATGCGTATTGATAGTTTGTCCTTCAGCCTGTTTGTGCGCATTGATAGTTTGTCCTTTCAGTCTGTTATGGGTATTGGTAGTTTGTCCTTTCAGCCTGTTTGTGCGTATTGATAGTTTGTCCTTTTAGCCTGTTTGTGCGTATTGATAGTTTGTCCTTTCAGCATAATGTGCGTATTGAAAGTATGTCCTTTCAGCCTGTTTGTGCGAACTGATAGTTTGTACTTTCAGTCTTTTTGCGGGTATTGATAGTTTGTCCTTTCAGTCTGTTTGTGGGTATTGATAGTTTGTCCTTTCAGCCTGTTTGTGTGTATTGATAGTTTGTCCTTTTAGCCTGTTTGTGCGTATTGATAGTTTGTCCTTTCAGTCTGTTATTGGTATTGATAGTTTGTCCTTTCAGCCTGTTTGTGGGTATTGATAGTTTGTCCTTTCAGCCTGTTTGTGTGTATTGATAGTTTGTCCTTTTAGCCTGTTTGTGCGTATTGATAGTTTGTCCTTTCAGCCTGTTTGTGCGTATTGATAGTTTGTCCTTTCAGCCTGTTTGTGTGTATTGATAGTTTGTCCTTTCAGCCTGCTTGTGCATGTTACTCAATTAAGCCCATTTCTGATTGTTGGTCGTCATTTTAGATCCTTCATATTTCAATAATCTTTTAGGTCTGTGCATCCCCACAGCCTCCAAAGGGTATATCGTGACTCGGTGTTTTACATCAATTCAAGGACGTTAACAATGTTGCAGGTCTATCTCTCTGCCAAGTTTTCTCTGATATGTGGTCATTTTGGTTTACAAATTGTCTTTAGCGATGATTTAAGTATTGTAAACGCCTTGCTAAATGTTTATAGCAGTATTCAGAATAGCGGGGCTTGGGAATGTACATTGTAGTTCACATTGAGAAGTGAAATATTCAATTTGTAAGCTATAAGAATTTAGAGGTCAGTGGGTATTCTGGACCTTGGTCATTAGTACCATCAAGTGCAGATCTACTAATGGACTAGTACCGAATGATCCGCATATCTGATATATATCAGTGAGTCCAATCTTAAAGAATGGACGTGTGAAAATTTACTTACTAGTACCCTTTTTGCATATTTGATGGGTCTGTACGTCCGTCTGTGGCACGTAACTTGTTTTTCTTTGTTTCCTGTCTGCTTGTGCTGTACACGCAGCAAAGTTAATGATCAAATAAAAAAAAAACGACGAATAATGTTGGAGAGCATAAATTTCGGCTTTAGTGTCAGCCCCCTTGATCATATTTGTAACAATGTAACACAAAATAAGAGTGAAATAAGTAATGAATAAGTCAACAAAAATGGAAACAATGAAAATGATGTTTTTTAGCTATTTCTTTACATAAAACTTATATTGTGTCCCAAAATATAGATTTATGCAAAATATTAATCAAATTATAACAGGTTGCTTAGAAGATAAAAGATGCAGGGAAAAACTATGATATACCCCCAGAACACGTTTGAATATTAGAAATAATGTAGCACTGCAGGATACATGTGATAAAGTTTTCAAAAAATCAGCGATTTTTGAAATAGAAATATAGACCCCCCCCCTAAAAAAGGCCCCGCAATTATTAAAAAAAAAATCTCTTTTGACTTATTTCACTTGACCATGTATACTTTTGAATTATAAGACAGCTCTACTACTCCGATTCAAATGTTAAAATAAAGCACAGAAATAAGTGATTCCTGCACATAAATAATTGTTTTCCCCAAAATTACCATAGAAATCGAATTTCAGTTATCATTAGATATCCCTCGTCATTCATCATAAGACATTACATCATATCAAAACCAGAAATTATCACTTGGGCAGATAAAAAGACATGAAATTAAAATTATTGCGAAATCTGCTATTTCTGAATGAAATATAGACATTTTGCCCGAAAGTGAAGTAGAAAATATAGGGAACCAAAATGTAATGTAATTTAGGAGGAAACCCCATAGAAATACGATTTAAAATACGCCCCCCCCCCCCCTTCAAAAAACACAAAAAAACAGAGGTAATATATATGATTACGATAGGAAGTATTTTCCAATCATACAGGACATTATACTTATTGGGGATCATTTAAATTAGCATACAGAAAATGGAGATTTTACATTGAAAACATAAGTTTCTACAAGAAGATAAGATATAGAATATATGTAATTTTCAAGAGAGCATAATTTAAGGTTTCTTTTTAAATTATCAATGAACGAGCATAAGCAATACTGTGGAACTGAGAAGCATGGGAAAAAATAAAATTTCTTCAATTTCTATGAAATACAAATTCTACGCTTATCCCAAAACACATTTATCACTTGGGACGTAGATTCGCAGAATCATTACTACCAGATGACCAACAGTACTTCATCTATCAACGACAATGTTCGAAATCTGATTCCCCAGTGGAGGTCTGGGTCTTCTGACAAAGAAGCCGGTTATCAGGATTCAGGAAGTGAAGTTGTGTGAAGCCTTTGAAGAGTTTCGTCTCATCAGGATGTCTACTAAAATTCATGACTTCAGGGTCATGCGTGTCCTGCAGACAACCATAGGTGTAGGTAAAGATGCTCAGCTTCATGACGATAAGTCCCAGTTTTTTTATCCTGAAGTTGGATTTTTCCGAAATGTTGGTGATGGCTATCCTGGCTCTGTTGGAGTCTTCAACAAACAGAAGCGATGACTGCGGGGAAACTGATGCAATGGAAATGTATGAAATCTTGTAAGGATGGTTTCTGGTAGTATACCAATCCTGTCGGTACCACTTACCCTAGGAAGAGGTCTACAGATGATTTAAGGGCCCTTATAGAAGGTACTACAGATGAAAGTATCCCCCCCTGCAAACGACCTGGGGGTAAATACTAGGAAACACCCCGTCCGTCCGTCCGGTTAAGAAGTTCTTAACGGACAGCGGAGAGATGGCCTTTTTCCAAAGGCAATGAATATTAACTAATCAATTAAAGCGTCTTTTTCTTCACGCATTTTACACTGTATTTTTTGATAATTTTCTTAAAAATTGCGCGAGTGATATGCCCCTAGTGAAATCAAAAGATTTCATTGCACAGATATATGACGTGTATAAGTTATTAGATAACTCAAATTCAAATTCTTTGACCTTTTTTTAAACTACAAGGGTCAGGGATTCGATATTTCACATATAGATTCCTCATGACGAGAGCTTTCGTTTGATTCCATGACTTTTGATCTAGTGACCTTGACCTTTGACCTACTTTTAAATCACAAGGGGTAGGGTGTTGATATTTCACATATAGATTCCTTATGACGAAAGCTTTCATTTAATACCATGACTTTTGACCTAGTGTCCTTGACCTTTGACCTACTTATTAACTATAAGGGATAGGGTTTTGATATTTCACATATAAATTCCTCATGACGAGAGCTTTTAATTGATAGTATGATTTTTACCTAGTGACCTTGACCTTTGACCTACCTTTAAATAATAAGGAATAGGATTTTGATATTTCACATATAAATTCCCCATGACCAAAGCTTTCATTTGATACAATGACTTTTGACCAAGTGACTTTGACCTCTGACCTACTTTTGAACTACACTATAAGGGGTAGATCTTTGATATTTCACATATAGAATCCTCATGACCATGGCTTTCATTTGATACCATACATGTGAACAACTGAATGTTATGTCATAAATGAATCCGTTTAGAGAAAAACGTCCCGCGGGGGTATAATTCGTCAATTTAGGGTATCTGAAAAGGTAGTAGAAATATACTATCTGGCCACTTGTTTTATTTTGTTCAAATTTTCTATCTAATAAAATATATAGCTTATAAATTATAATATATAAAAATGCTACCCACTATTTTCAGTGATTTTCGGCTAAAGGCGTGTTTTTTTTTTCCAAAAGAACCAATTACGTTCACTAGATTCGATCAAACTTCACCAAGGTGTTATTTCAGGATTCAAGTTTTTGGTCAAGTGTCACTTACTGTCATCTCGAGAGGTCAAAGTCAAACCGAAATGACTACCATGACTGAACAGAAAAGGCCGCTGAAAGCGTTTTTCTGAATTTTAATGTACATCACAGAAATAGCACGTCAAATAAGATGAATTTTCGCGACGCTGTTTTGTCGCATTTTATGACATCATATAGATCAACTGTGACGTCGTGATATCAACATGTGTGAATGATACTAAAATATACGTTTGAAGATCTAAGGTAGGTTCATCGGCATCGTGTGAACCCACTGGGAAGATCATGCCTCACATAACCTCATTGTGAGGTACGATATCGAGCTTCCCCGTGGGTTACACACGATGGTTCATTGTACGCATTTTATAAACGCAAACAACTGCTTCTTTTGACTTACGTTGTTTTTGAATTTAAGTAACTATGCGCAGTCTTCTTCAGAAATGGGAAAATCGCAATTTTGCCAACTTCACCCAGAGGGTGCAAACTCATTAGTTAATTAGCATGTTTATTGATACTTTGTCTTAAAAACACACATTTTTTTGTGTCGCCTACGAAGCATAGCGACACTTAGGTATCACTTTGTCCGTTGTCCGGCTGTCCGTACGTCTGTCTGTCTATCACACTTAGGGTGACACAGCCCATAACTTTTGATGGGTAAGTGATAGGGCTTTGATATTTCACATGTGTTTTCCTGGTGACAAGACCCTTCTACACATACCAAAATTTTTAACCTAGTGACCTTGACCTATATATTTGACCTACTTTTTCAAAAAAAGTTTAAGATTGCCCAGGTAACACAAAACATTTTCGAAATATTTTTGCATGGTTTCAAACAGGTTATGAATTGTGACAAAGAGTTAAAATCATCGCAAAGATTCTTTAATGAAATGATCCAGATGCGCCCTTCCCTGGAATTGGAAAAATGAATAAACTCTTTCCCGGATCTTTATCCACCCACCTCGTTGCACACTGAAACATCCCTCTCCCCCATTGCCATGAAAAAATGGACACGCTATATGTAACTGAGTATAATGGGGATTTTTTATTCAAAACACGTAGATGGGGGATATCTCTGAACTTCGACCCAATTTTGACAATAGAGTGTCCTGGCAATATTACTGCATAAAAGTTTTATTATTCCCCTTCTGAAAGAGCCAGATACTGCAGTTCTATGTACATCGCGCTTCCCGGTTGCTTGGTGTATACTACATGTATATGTTAGGTACATAACCCATAGTACATCGAGCAACCGGGAAGCGTGATAAATTGTGGTGTGTGAGTACAACTTTTTGTCCGTTATGAAACGAAAAGAATACGGAATGAAACTGAAAGAACAAGAAATGAAATGAAGAGATATTGGGAAAGAATATTCATCAAAATGTTGGAAAATGAACAAAAAAATTAATATCGGTCATCCTTATATGGAAAGCTAATACTTGGTATTAATGATAGATTCAAATTCATTGTTTATTCAACTAAATATCGATCATTGAAACTTAAGTGTTTTTACAAGTTCCCATTTCGCCTTAACGGCAGTCACGAAAATCCACTAAGGCGAAATGGGAATATTTTATTTCTACCTAAAATTCTCAGTTAAGGCGAAGCGGGAACACACCGTTGAAACATTACAAAACGCTGCAAGAACATTTTTAAAACACTGTGCAGTTGTATAGAATGTAACAACATTTAAGAGCGCTGAACAAAATGAAATGTTTCCAAAATGTTTTATTGATATTTCTGGAACAATACAGATCACGTTTTGATAACATTTACTGAAATATTTTTGGCATGTTTTTAAAACTTGCTTGTGCTACCTGGGTGGCTATTTCTTTTGATCTTAAGTGATAGGAGTTTGGTAAATCACGTGTTTATTCTTTGTAACAAGACCTGTCTAAACATACCATAATTTTTGACTGCATAACCTTGACCTAGATATTTGACCTACCTTTTTTTAAATTAAGATTGCCTATATATTTTGATTGGTAAGCGATAGGGCTTTGATATTTCGTATATTTATTTCTTGTGACTAGACCTTTCTAAACATTCTATGATTTTCTACCTCATGACCTTGACCTAGATATCTGACCTACTTTTCAGAAAAGTTAAAATTGGCTATATCTTTTAAGTGTTATGTGAAAGGGCTTTAATATTTCACATGTGTATTCCTTGTGACAAGACCTTGCTAAACATACCATAATTTTTTACTAAGTGACCTTGACGTAGATATTTGACCTACTTTTCAAAGAAATTAAGATTGGGTTAATCCTTTGAGTTGTAAGTGATATGGCTTTAATATTTCACACATGTATTTCTTATGATCAGACCTTTCTGTTGTTACCAAAAAGTTTACGCAGTGACCTTGACCTAACTAACCCTAACCCTAACCCTAACCCTAACCCTAAGGGTTAGGGTTAGGGTTAGTAAATGATTGACCCTCTTTTCTGAAAATTTGAGATAGACAATATCTTTTGTTGAGTAAGAGGTATGATATTTCACATGCATGTGAATTTCATTTGATAAGAATTTCCCACTGATACCAATAATTTTGAACCAATTGACGTTGACCTACATATTTGATCCACTTTTTAAAAATAAGCCGCTTCGCAGACGGCACAAGCATTCCTTGGTTTGTTATTTTTAATTAACAAACTAATTAATTAATGAGTTTGCACCACTAGACTTCATCTGACTTTTTCTTCAATAAAATGTGCATCATTTGATAGGTCTACTGTCCGTGTAGCACACATCACAAATAGGAAAAATTGAAGTTTGCTCTTTTTCGGCAAATTTTCCGATTGAAATTTATATAGGGGGTTAGATCTCAAACTCTCGTCCGTGCGACCAAACTTTGAAACTAGATTGTAATTTTAGATGGGGAGTTTAATTTTAGCGTGACGTCACCGATGTTTAACATTGAGTCTATATGGAGACATTCAATTCAATTATTTATTGATAGAAAACTCCCCATCTAAAATATTTTCTTGCACTTTGACAGTAGTATTTGTCATATATATATATTACTTAGGTAATTTTAAATTTTCATCGGAATTATTTGCCGGCGACAAATAGAGAATTTTTCAGTTTCTGTGCTCGCGGATAGTAGTTAGTATTCCCTTTTTGTTGACAACACCTCCGTTCGGTCCTTGAAACCCCATGGAAAATTGAGAAATGTAGGTCTCTGTTGAAAAAAATTCACAGTAAGAAAAAAAAAAACCCCGTTTCCGATTCTAGATTTTATACTCTCTTGGTTCTCGCAATCTGATTGGTCAAAAATTAGCCAGAAAGGAGCATGGCCGAAAGATGTGAAAGAATCTGCTGAAGAAATATTTTGCAATGTATATAAATAACTATGAAAAATATTTCCTTAGAGTTGAAAATCTAATCAGTATTGATTAAGAAAGGCCTAATTTATAGATCCTCCTTTTTACGAGTACTGATTATTTTCATTTAAAATTGTGTACAAAACCGCATTTACCAGGTTGGGGAAAACTTTAGTCCGACTTGCAGACCTACGACGGTGTTATCTGTTTTTTCGTCTTCGGTCTGACTGCTATGCATAGGCAAAACTTGAGAATTTTTGTGCGAAAAAAATTTGGGAAAGTCGTCCTTTTTTGACAAATTCCAGTCTCTTCAAGCAAAAAATAACTCGCCCAGTCCTCCTCCCCCTAAAAAATCCCCTCTAGGCCCGGTTTCACCTCTGTGCGCATGACAAACTGTCGTCGATCAGAGGAAAATCGGAAGGGAAGAAGAGGTGAAACCAGGCTTAGAGGGGATTTTTAGTGGCAGGAGGACTGGGTGAGTTATTTTTTGTTTGAAGAGACTGGAATTTGTCAAAAAAAGGACGACTTGCTGAAATTTTTTTCGCACAAAAATTCTCAAGTTTTGCCTATGCATAGCAGTCAGACCGAAGACGAAAAAACAGATAACACCGTCGTAGGTCTGCAAGTCGGACTAGGAAAACTTCAGATCGAGCTATAATTGTTCGATCGGGCTATAATAGCTCCATGTAGCTATCATAAAACTATTTTTTTCTTCAGAAAAAAATTAAAATTGATGATAATTAAATTTTGTTTACAAGTCGCACTAGTACTGATAAAATACTACAACTTTTGTATAGAAACCCCTATTGAAATACCAACAGATAAGGAGATAAGGAACCTCAATTTTTTTGTTTTTTTCAAAATCTTGTTGCTCATCATCGGTCCATATTTGAATATATGTGTCTTGTTAAAAATTTTGATATATATCGAGTACAAATGGAATCAGTGAATATTTTTCAAAAATTTTGATTTTAGTTAAATTTTGTATTGAAAAATGTTATTAGGAAATAGCTTGTTCTAGCTATTATAGCCTGATCAAGCTATAATAGCTCGATTTGAAGTTTTCCCCAACCTGTTTACTTGACAGTTTTTTTGCGAGGTAATTCGATAACATCTGAGGTTGCATCCCTTCAGAATATTCTGATATTGTATGTTAAGGTCCATCAAGATACCTGGTGTAAATTATTTATACCAGGGCAACAAATTTAAAAAATTAACAGTTGTCCGAGGTTTCGTTTTCGGACTCTAGCACTGTCCGCGCGGCTCACTTCAGAAACTGGATAAACACCATTTTGTTGAAAATAGAAAATAAATAAACTGAAATATATATCATTGAATAGATCTCGCTTGGTCTTAAATTTTGGTATATGTTATATGCAGGGTTGCACATAAGCAGTTGTCCGATTGCCCTTGCCGTATAAAAAAATCAGTAGAATTCAGCTTGCCGGTTGGGCAAGTTGCTTTTCCGGTCGGTCATTCCGATTTTATCCTTGGCATCTTGTTATTTTTGAATTAGTTTAGAGCAAGTGACCATATTTCGCCGCATTTTTCGTATATTTCTAAGAAATTTTCAAAACTTCGAGGCCAATTCAATAATTGGTTTTCCTAAAATTTAATTTAACTCCATTCTCGATCGAAATACCACAAAAATGATTTATTTTACTCAGCTCACTGTTTCCTTATAAAATGTCAAAATAGTTTCATTTCCATGTTTTCGGGGGTGACCATATTTCGTCGTTTTTGTTGATAAGTACATGTATCCAATTTGCACACAAAACGGACAAAATTATGATTTTGTCGTAAGGAAATCTTTTGTCACTAATACTTCATAAGAAATGATGCCATATAAGATGTTTTCTGTGTTTGGTTTTTGTAAAAAAAATTGGATCTTTACAAAATGTAGTCTAAAATTGGGTGTTTTCATGAATTTTCTCCTGTTTTATGTTATTTTTCATCACAAATAAGTGCAGATGATATCACAATATATCAAAATATGACTGCTACAGTCATATTTAATAGGATATAGAAAAATAAATTTGACAAACAATTCTGATAACCAACGAGAAGCAATTAACAATAACATGAAACAGCGAAATATGGTCACCAGCGAAATATGGTTCCTCGATCTAGGTCATGTGAATGAGTATTAAGATCACCTGTATGTATACACTGCTAAAAGAAAAAAAATAAGGGAGCAAGGTTTCTACTTTCCACTGACACTACTAAGATATACGCAAATTCTATTATAATGGCTATATTCAGTAAACTGTTCGATATTCATTGTTCATTTCTATATAAAGAGGAAATCATTTATAACGCGATGTTATTTTATTCACAGTACAATTTATTGAAATGCATGTCTATATATTTATCCAGGTTTTTTTTTATTTTGGGGAAAGTGCCTGTGCCTGTCCTATTTGGGAAAATTTGTGACATTTTGCTGAACTTGGGAAATTTTTATTCTAATTCTCACCAAAGTATAACCCTAAGTACATGAAGTATCATTAACACTGCTAATCCATTGATTTTCTGGAACTGAGCAAGGGATGAATAAAAGAGTTTAAGATGCACTTAAAAATAGGACATTTGTGCTTAGACTTTCAGGTTTGAGTCTTATTTTTTCATAATTCCTCTTTGGGAATTAAAGAGTGATTTTTTGGGAAAAATAGAGGAAATTTGGCATTGGGAAGGGGCCGAAATTCGGTCCCAAAACAAGGAAAAAAATCCCTGTTATCAGTCGATCCGACGCACAGTATAACCATGACAAAGTCATCTGGTCATGGTCCCGACTTATAAGTACGTGATGTAGGCAAAAATTTGCCATTTTATCCCTTCATTGATAATTTTCTAATACTCTCTTTCACTTGCCATTTTATCCCTTGTACTCCACTTCCTTACTTTTGCCACTTCATTCCTACTACCAGAAAAAAATGTAGCGACCTTAGGCTAACACCCCCCCTCCCCCCTAAAAAAAGCTGCGTGTGCATGGTGCATGGTTTTAGCTTAAATTTTAAAATTGAGTAGATAGGTAGTCGTATCAGCATACTAGTTCTGAAATACACATTATATATAATTCCGTCGACCATGTTGACGTTATCGTTGCATTTGCATAAATTACGTCCTCAATTTTCAATTCAATAGGTGCAATCCATTGAGGCTGGAAACTTGCATATTATACATATACTTTATTCATGAAGTATTGAAATGAACACTGATACAGGATAAGCATGTGCGGATCTAGAGTAGAACATTACTACTGATTAGTTCCACGCTTAGACAAGGGGTAAAGGGGGGGGGGGGGGGTGGTGGACCTTAAAGTTATACATGTAGGAACAAGCTGTATTACAAATCTAGATATTATTTAGAGAAATCATAGGAATTTTTAAATTTTTAACATAATTTTCAACAGGAAATAATCTATTGTGTTATTGGTAGTGGTGTTCCAATTCAGTTCTATTATCGATAGTGATTTTGGTTTGATTCAGATTTCTGAAACACTATTATATACCTTGTACTTTGAATACAGCTTGAAAGAGACCTGGATAACATTGTACATACAGTTACTGTATTTAAAAGAGGTTGCCATATGAAAAAATAAACAAAAATTAGAAGAAAAATGATGGGCAGGTAAATGTTCTGGGGGGCAACTTAATTTCATATTCAGGTTGCCCCCGGGCAACTGGTTTCAAAATCCTTATGTGCAACCCTGGTTACTGATGGTAAGTTGAGAAAGTAGTGAAAATTAGGCATGGACAGTTTGGAGGTAAGGCTCATTCTCGGCGATATAAAGTTTAAACTCAGGACTTCCTACTTTTCTGAATGCTACGTTCTGAGGAGAATTTAGATTCAATACGAAGAGATTGTACAACTCCCCGTTTAGTACATGTACATCTCATCTAACAAATTTCAAGGGAAAATTTGGGAAAATCTACATTTTCTGATTACTGAAGTGAGATGCATTGATATTAAAATGATAAAGTTCAGAAGTATACTTAACGTATGACATTTGTTATTTTACAGAGCCGTCCAAATTTATGACGCTTAAGATGAACTTGTGATGTGAAATGAAGCAGCTAAAAATATCTTTATAACGAAAATGGCTGAGGTTGAGTCGGCGGCAAACTTTCTGTCCAGTACTGAGAATTCTTTTCCTGATCACCAAGATCAAAATGAAATCCAAAATTGCATTCAGCAATCATCCTATGGGGAACCTGCAGGATTTGATGATATGAATGATGCTCAAGAAAACGGTGAAAGCAATACGTGTGACAGTGATGAACCAACCATTGACATTATCATTAACAACGTTGTTTGTAGTTTTAGCACTCGATGCCATCTCAACTTAAAACAAATTGCAATGGAAGGAATGAATGTGGAATATCGCAGAGAAAACTCAGTAAGAATGTATAGTACATTTTTGTATACTAAACATTTTAGTAAGCATCTGTTACTATGATGCAGTATTTTTTTCGCAAAAAAATCGCGATATTTGGCCCCATTCCCCCCTCTCTGAAGTATATATTTTGTGTACATTTTTCCCCTCATGTCAGAGAAATTTCCCCAATATACACGATTTTTTTCTTTAGCTAAATATCATTATAAAATAGTGTCAAAAATTCAACAAAATCAGATTCCAAATAGTAGAATATGGCTCCATTAATGTGCCTGTTTGTACTTAAAGCTATTCATAAATTCTCCCTTTAAGTAGTTCACGCTGACCCCCTTCCCCAAATGTGAGAAAAAAACAATGTACTATGTCTGTGAATTCAGTTGATTTAATGAAAATAGCCTAATATAATATGTTCCTGTCATTTATGGGAATGTAAATCAATCATTTGTTACATGTATAATGACCATCCCATGCAATTTCATCAATTATTATGACCATCCCATGCATTTTTATCAATTATTAATTGGTTACGCATTATTTTATTGAAAGTTGTAGTTTTCAGCTCTTCTGGTCAAAGACCAGTCGAGCTTATGCGATCCCCCTGTGTCCTGTCTGTCTGTCCGTTGAACTTATCTCATGAACGCGAATCCTCTGAATTTGTGAATGGTAAGAAATTAATTCTTTTTACATTATAATGGGTCCATGGTCTTGTTGTGCACCTCATGTTTTGTTTGAATCCCTGACCCCTAGAGTCTTGGAAAATGGGTGTGGTCATTTTCTCTTATATAAGTCTAAATGATCCTGTGAACACCAATTCTCAGAATGTATAAATGATAGGAAAAAGAGTGTGCCACTGAAATGAATTTTGCCAAACAAGCAGGAGAGCTTCAGTCTCGTCAGAGACTTCTAGTTCAAGAAAGTGATTATTGCAGCACTTCGATCGGCTTGATTTTGGGCCGATAATCGGCTCCATTCCCAATTCAAAACAGTATCTTTTTTCTCTAATCAATTGACCACTTTATCCCATTTTGACACCTCATGGGAAAATGCTAAATTTCTATTGGAATTTGACAAGAGATCCATTTAAGGAAGCCTTTGTTTCTAATTGAATTATCAAAATAAAAGTATTCTACTTCATTTTGTAGTTATATTTTTACCAAGTTTTTGAAAAAATGCCACTATTTATTTTCCAATTTCAAAGACCCTTGCCCCAGTCCCAAAACTTGGTATGAGAGCCCCGTTTATTGACTTAATGATGAAAAAAAATTCTCTGATAAAGAATCTGTTATATTTTCAACACAAAATGCATTGCTTAGTCATTTTCACATTTGAAAAAAAGAAAGAAAGAAATTATCTCAAATTATTTCAAAACAGTTTGTAAAACTTCTTCATAATTGTGTTACATGTACCATTCGTCCGGGATTTATCTAGATTTTTGCTAAAAATAAACAAATCAGCATTCCTGATAAACAGGTCAACATCTAGACTAAGTCTGTTTCTCTTCTTTGAAAAAACTATAACCAATGATTCGATTATTGAGATTTATAATCGATTATTGTAACTGAAATAAATAATCGAGCGATCATCGATTCTTAGTGATAATCAGTACACCTTTAATACATTGTTAATCATAGTTTAAAATTGAAAACACAATTTTTAGATAGAGTACATGCATCTTCAATATGTTTTTAATTTTTGTTGCAATGAGAATATCCCTGCATGAATGAATATCATATTATAATAATAATGAATAAACGTTTATATCTTTTATTTTTCATAATACTATACTTTTTTCCCTTGATCATGCTAAATCGTATTGCTTTTTTGTTCTAGATGTGTAATATGAAGATAAGACGGCCATACACAACTGCCAGTATTTGGTCCTCAGGAAAAATTACATGTACTGGTGCAACAAGGTAAGGTTTGATTCTCAATACTTTGACATTTCTTTATGGATGGAATTATTGAAATGGCACTGTTGTAGATACACATCAACATTTAAGAAATGAAAGTCACTTTTAGTGTTATATTTTTACATTACAAATGTAGTAATGGAATCCCTTCATTAAAGGCCCATTCGGTTTATGCATTGTAAGGAAACTATACATGTACCAAGCAACATAGAAAATGAAAAAAAATATTTATCAAAGGCTTATTTCAACATGACCTAAATTCAAACTTGACCTGTATTCGTCGGTTTTATAGCTATGAGAAATGAATGGATTCTCTGAAATGCTTTTCCTTTAAATGCTCAGAAACCGCAAAATATGGATTTTTTTTAGGTTTCAAGGAGCTTCATTGCTCATAATTGAGCGGCATGACCGATATTTGATCTTGACTTCTATTTCTTGGTTTAAAAGCTATATATAAGAAATTAATTGATTCTCTGGAACATTTTCTCTTTGAATGTCTGTAAACGGTATGTGTGACAGGTGGGCGGACAGACATGTGCATCACTATGTACCCCTGTCATTTTTTTGGCAGGGGTATTATTCATCTGTAAATGAAGTTATTAGTGAGAAGAAATTGATTTATGAATTTCTGTTTGATCATTATAGTGAGGATTTGGCAAAAGTTGCAGCCAGAAGATTTGCTAGAATATTACAGCGTCTTGGATTTAAAGTCAGGTTCAGTAATTATAGAGTTGTGAATGTATTAGGGACATGTTCATTGCCGTTCAGGATACGGATCAACGAATTCTCCAAGAAGTACCCTCGAGAGGCCAGGTATGTAGTAGTAATATGTGGTGATGTGATCACTGACCCTTAACAAGGAAATTACCCAAGATGGCATTATTTTCAAATAATTCTGAAAATTCAGGAGCTATGACACTACATTGATTTCTAAATAGGAAAGATCATAAAAATAAAAATACCCTGAATTGTCATTATTGGACAAATTAATTGGAATGTAGGCCACTAGACTGTTCTTCTAGTCAGAATATTAATAGGAAATACATGTATTCTCCCATTTATAATTTTGGCATCAGAATTTAAAAAAAGTTTCAGCTTTAAAAAAAAAATGGCATAAAAACCTTAAGTACAAATAGGTCTGGTAACCCCAGTCAATGTTTGAAACTCCATCTTAAGCATGTCAAGATTGTACAGTTCACGATAAAAAATTGCAATGTGTGACTGGTGGGAACTCTCAGAAAAAGTTCTGGACGTGAAACAAAATATCTAATTACTATGGCCTTATATGAATAATACGGAAGTGTTCCAACTCTTCACCTTCTTGAAGAAAAATTTCAAACCAATTTTATTGCACCAGACACGTGTTTAGGATAGTAAATTCTCATCAGTGATACTTCATTAAATCTTCATTATGTCTCCCCCCAACGGGGAGGAGACATATTGGTTTTGCCTTCGTCGTTCGTCTGTCTGTCCGTCTGTCACACATCGTGTCCGGGCTATATCTCCTGAACCGTTTGCCCGATCACTTTCATATTTTAGTATGTTGTTGCTTATGACCCGAAGGTTTCACATCACCTTGACCCAAGGTCATGTGACCAAAGTCAAGGTCACTTAGTGCATTTTTAATGAAATACTGCATACATTCCTGTCCGGGCTATATCTCTTGAACCGTTTGCAGGATCACTTTCATATTTTAGTATGTTGTTGCTTATGACCCGAAGGCTTCATATCACCTTGACCCAAGGCCAAGGTCACTTACTACATTTTTAATGAAATTGTAGATACATTCTTGTTTAGGCTTTATCCCTTGGACCGCATACTGGATTGCTTTCAAGTTTAAGAATGTATTTAGTCATGACCAAAAGGTTTCACCTGGACCCATGGTCATTTGATCAAGGTCAAAGTTACTAAGTACATTTTAATGAAATTGTACATGCTATCCCATTGGGACTTTATCTCTTTTAACTATTTATCAGATCACCGTCATATTTTAGTATGGTGTTGCTTATCACGTAAAGGTTTCACATCACGTTGACTCAAGGTCATGTGACCAAAGTCAAGGTCAATTAGTATATTTTAAATGAAATTGTATTTGTTACATGTATTATGTCCAGGCTTAATCTTTTGAACCGTGATCGGATCACGTCATATTTTAGTATGATGGTGCTGATGACCCAAAGGTTTCACACCTCCTTGATCCAAGGTCATATGACTAAGGTCAAGTATTACATTTTTTAATGAAATTGTAAATGCTATTGAGTCTGGGTTATATTTGTGGAATCGTATACTGGATCACTCTTATAATATAGTATGCTGTTGCTCAGGATTGGAGGGTTTCTTATCATCTTGACCCAAGGTCATGTGCCCAAGGTCAAGATCATTTAGTTCTTTTTAATGAAATTGTACATACTAATATTGTCTGGGCTATATCTCCTGAACCCTTCTTACAATTGTTTTCATATTTTAGTATGTTGTTTCTAAGGACTGAATGTTTCTTATCACATTGTCCCAAGGTCACATGGTTAAGGTAGCTTCTTACTTTGGTAATGAAATTGTATATGCTAAGCATGTCCAGGCAGAAATTGTCTATGCTAATAATGTTTAGGCTTTATATTTTGAACCGTGTATCCAATCACTAATTCAGTTTTTTGTTGCTCATGATCCATACAATGTTAAACGTCTTCAAATTCAATAGCATCATTTAAAAGCAGATAAGTTTGCAGCATGGAATAGACATGCATGTTTCGGGTACTTAACCCTCGTCAGTGAGTGTAGGTTTCAGATCACCTATATCCAAGGTCATGTGACCAAAGTCAATTTCTTTAAATATGCTTATAATGAAATTGTATATGCCAATCATGTTTGGGCTTTACCTCAAACAATGTAATGAATCACTTTCATGTTTTAGTATGATGTTGCCCATGACTCAAAGGTTTCACATCATTTTGCATTTTGGCCCAAGGTCAAAGTAACTTAGAGGGAGGGGGGAGACATCTGTTTTTTTATGAAAAACATTTTGTTTAATTAAATACTGAAGTGATTTTCAGATGCAGCAAAATGTATTTTAGTAGAGCATGCTAGTTTATTTTTTTAAATTTCAATTTTTGCATTTTGCAAAGAGTGTTTGGCTCCAAATTCCCTGTAGGGTAAACTCAGTAGCATAGTTAGAAAATAGCATTGGAGAGATGTTGCTAGGATGTTAATGTTTCATGAATAAAGGGGCTATTAAGATCTGACATAAAATTACCAGTACCCCTGCCTCTTTAAGCTGTAATGATAGAATCTTTTCAACATTTAATAGTGAAATATTTAGGATACAAAATCCTCTAAAACTGTTTATTTTTATCCTGACCATCTTTTTGCACAATGTACGAGAAATACTAAACTCATTTCAGGGCTGAGTCAAACCCTTATCATTACAAATCCCTGAAATTATTACATGTACATATATGTGATGAGTGTGTTAAACATATGTAGCTTTCATCTCTGTATTTTTTAATCACTCTCTGTATTATATATATTACAGCTATGAGCCTGAGCTTCATCCAGGAGTGACTTACAAAATACCATCTCCAAAAGCTACGCTGAAAATCTTCTCTACGGGAAGTATTACAGTGACAGGTATGGTCTAGCTGTTACCAAATTACTTCTCATCTCTCTCTGTCAAAAAGCTTATATTTAATAATTTACTTGATTGAACTTTGAAAGCTTATATTTGATCATTTACTTCACTGAACTTTGAAAATGTATCAAAATGATCTTAAAAAAATATATACGAAATGAGAATGTACAAAGTTACCTCCTATTTGAGATGGTATCTGAGGTGAACATGTTGTGACATCATCAAATTCTATGGAAACCAGCATAAAAATCAGGGGAAAAATACTTCAAATATGACTTGATAATGTAGGAATTCATTACATCATAATGCATTTATGTCAGATACGGTCCCAAATGGGAGGTGACTCTGTACATGTATTTGGTAGAGATCTAACTGCATATTTAGCGTAGTCTTGAATAAGCCAAGACTAAACAACACTTCATTGTCTGAAATATGAACCCTTCTACAATGTACAGTTAAAGTATACTATTGATCCGCCTCAGGAAATAAGTCTGGTCTTGGGGAACCAGAATCGTGCTAACTTCCTTAATGGTATACTTGAACTGTGTTATTATACCATTACTGTGACGTCACTAGCATTGCCCCACCCAGTTTCAGAACTAATTCCCTGGGGAAATAGTCTTCTCAACTAGAACTTTTCTTTGTAGGGAAATAGTCTAATCAGCAGATTTTCAGGGTTTTAGCTAGATTTAATCAGTATCTTATTATATAGGAAAAAATCAGTAGAGGTATAATAATAAGTAAAGAAACAGTATGAATGAATGAATGAATGAATGAATGAATGAAAGAGATAGATAAATAATCATAAAACTTTGTTAACTTGAATTTGTAGCTCCTAGAGTAGCTAATATACAGTCAGCTATAGAACACATCTTTCCTTTGGTGCTAGAATTCCGATCTGAGAAAAATGACATTGACAAAGACATCTTGTCGAAAGAAATGAGATTCATACAAAAACAACGAAAGGCAATAAAACCAAAGAGGCCGATACTCGACTACCAGGAAATAGACCTAGAGGACTACGACTCAGATTGGAGTGAAGAAGAATTCGACAGTGATACTAGTCAAGATTGATCCAGTCATAATTCTCTGATATTTTTGTTTTCTGCTCACGGAAGTTGAAGTATCCAGTTTACGTAGAGTTATATATCACAAGGTGCACATTATGTGATGCTGTATGTCTGTACGTAATGCTGTATATCTGTACATGTATATTACTCTGCTTGTTGTATTCCTACCTTGTGTTATATAGTGCTGATGTCAAATGTTACCACTTACATGTACGGTGTCTTACGTTATATTTTTATCGTCCCGAGTTTGTGTATTCCTTTATGAGTTAATACTGCATGTGCCATCTTTTGTTTATTTGCTGCATTTCTTGAGCTTTAGTATATAATGCTTACTGTAATATGTCATAAAGTATCATCTTATGCATGTAGAGACCAGTTTCTGTAAGGTAATATTGGTATACATGATGTGAATGTGTCTTCCTTTGATGAGAGAAGTTCAAGTTTGAAATGCATCATTCAAAGTTTTGTCAAAGGAAAGTTTTTATGAGCCATAGGAAACGTTAATTGAAAAACTGAACTTTACGATATCTACATGTACATTACAACGTATGCATTGTAAATATAAATAAACATAAGCGTGTAATAGCAGAGCTATATACATATGTTCACAAATAACTAATAGTTATGTTATTATAATTGATTGTTCTGTGTATCTGATATAACATGGGCATTGTTTGTGACTCTGTTTAAATTTTTGTTTTGGGAATATGCACTTTCATGCAAGTTTGAACTTGCATTTCATTTATATTTTTTATCTTTTCGTGAAAGGGATGTGGAAGAATTATATTGGTGTTTCCTACTTTTTCCCATTGATAATGTGTAAACTTTGGCCTTCATGAGAGGTCCAGTTTGAAAGTCCAGCTAGTTATGGTCTGATGATAAATAAGGTTGCTTACACTTGACATATTTTTCATCTGATCAATCCTATCATCTTTAGAGCATTCCTTTTCAGCAGTTTGCATTAGAGACGTCCTTTTATATCTGTAGATAAAAAATATTACGCAAATTTAGCGTCACTCAAATCTCTATTTGAATCTAATCAAAATCCTTAAATATCTCCTTTTGAAGGCAACTACTGTGATGTCATTAACGAAAGAAAGAAATACGTGAATGTTGTGTATAACAGTTCAAAAGCCAGGATATATGTATATCTTATTCAAAGGTCACCTTATTTTGAAGAGCCATATTTCATAGTTGTAAGAAGAGTATTTTTGAGGTAAAAAGATAAGAATTAAATATTTGGACACCTTTTGTAAAAGATCACAGGCATACATGTATGTGTTGTCAGAGGCAGTAAGAGTTTGCTTCGTCTGTGCTTTTATCACACTTTTTAAGTTTCCATAAAGTGTTAAACTTTTAAACTATCCAAACCAAATTTGTTATACATGTATGGATACTTTCAGGAGAGGAAGATCAATGTAGATTTTGAAGTCAAAAGGTCAAAGTCACTGATTAGAAATATACATGAAATTTGTTTCCAAGATGTTAACACAAGAACACTTTTACTTATCTGAGATAAATTTTGACATAATATGTACATGGTACTTGTCAGAAGGGGAGAGCACCTATTATTTTAGGGTCAAAGGCCGCTGTTAAGAACAAACACAATTCAAATATTTTGTTTTCGGATTATGTCCAATTAGCCTTTCTACTAATCTAAACCAAATTTGAAAATATTGATACCAGTATTTATCAGGAGAGGAAACTACCTTATAATTAAAGGTTCACGAGGTCTTCCTTTCTTGGATTACTGTTGCAAGAAGTCAAAGTGCTAGAGTGGGGACATGTGTTGTACAAACATTCTCTAGTTCTGCTTAAACCTGAAAATACTCTCGATAGCATCAGACCCAGATTGACTGTTTATGTAATGATATGACTAGCCACTATACTGACTCCCAAAAGAAACGTTACATATAAATAAATTGAAATAAATTTAATACATACAAATGCACATTTATGAAATTTTGGATGATTTTAATTCAGATTATAAACAGAACATTTCATGAAACAAATGTTCATTTCAGCACATGATCATTACGCAATACCTTTGCTAAAAGCAAGAATTGCATTAAGAAAATTTTTTGGTAAATTCGATTCCTTTGTAGGAACACTAAGTCTTGATTCCATTTTCTGCAAATTTCCTACCGGTACCGCTCAAATTTACTCAAATTACTTGGAGTAATTACATAGATGTGACATCACATTGGGCAGTGGTGCTTACATACGGCCTTACAGGCCAATGATTGATAAAAAAATTCTGTGACGGCTAGCTAAACGTGAAATAATGATTTGCGTCACTTGAAATTACATGGCAACCTCAGAATGACGTCGACCTGTTTCTAACATTCCAACTGCTTGACGTCGCTGTTCTTTGATTTATGTTGACATTTTGTGGAGCAAGACATTGTGAAAAATTTTATGATTTTTTATGTGCAAGATCATATTTGTTAAGTTCACCTGGATTAAACCAATATATATGCACAACCAATTTAATTCCCTAAGATGAAACTAATGAAAGGAATGTGCTTGTATTTTGCCTGAAAATGCTCATGATGTAACAGTGTATAAGATCTAAAGAAACATGCCGCGAGGGCTGTTCTAACCTGCAAACTGAACCCGCGGTGACCTGAATATTAACGTCACCTTGTTACCTAGAAAAGGGCGATTTCAGAAAGCAAGAATGAAACAGACAACTGCGGTGCATATATGTAGAATAAACGTCATAATTTCCGTTTTGTTACAGGTATGTAACACACAGCAAGTGCATTTATCGCATGAAATGTGCTAACGCACATTACATGTACCATAAATGCTCTTGCTTTGTTGCATACCTGTAACAAAATACAAATTACGACACTTATTCTCTATATATCTTAGTACTGCGTAGCTCGTACAAATCATAAAAATGTAGATATTGGTGTTCTGGATTAGTGAACAGCACAAAAAATTTTGTTTTGCCTCGGACTAGTTTGACCCAATGGGAATGCTTGAATTTGGTCATGTGACTGCCCGACAAATTCTTGTGGAAAGTCAGTTTCAAAAATTTGTAAGGCAATGGCCGACAATTAGCAAAACTGGGTAAAACTTTACAGCACTATTGCTTGGTAAAGCAGGAGGACAGTAGGAATCACCATGTCAAAATGGTCCTCGACAAAACAAATCAGTTATTAGGTTTGTTACTGACCTTACACGGAAATCTGTCGGGTTGATAAAGCCCATAGAAGGCTCGGCGCAAGCGCCTCGCCTTCTATGGGCTTTATCAACCCGACAGATTTCCGTGTAAGGTCAGTAACAAACCTAATAACTAATAGTATATAGTGAAGTAACTAGACTTACAACCATTTTATCATAGAAATCATCATATTTTCAAATATTGATTGAAAACTCTGTGGAATACAGCCATGTATCGTTTCTTTTGGGTGTCAGTATATTTACGTTCACAGACTGAGAGATTGTACGTACTATGTATGATGGTAACAATGATGCAGAAGTCCCACATGCATGCTTTGTCAGAAATCATTTGATGTGATCGTTTGTCGATGTAAGCGGCTATTTTGATTTCTTTCTTTCATGTCGTCATTTTTTGGGGGTTTTATAACTTCTATTTCACTGCATTTCTATCTTTACCAGATGTTCAATGAGTTTTCATTTTGAAATGCCTGTCCGTCCATCCCTAGACAATTTTCATGTCCTAATTCTCGAGTTTATCAAATGTACTTAATGCATTATAACATGTGTTTACACATTACTTGTATCATTGTCATATTTTGAACATGTATTGTGAGAACTATTTGTATTGAAAGGAGAGTTTCTGTTCATCATTATATGATTCAGTCAAACAAAGAGTCATTGAGAGTAAATATTCACAACTTGTCACTCGTCTTATTTTTACTTTGGTTTAAAGATATGTGTCAATTCCTTCTAGATATAGAAGAGTCAAGGTTTTGATGAGGATAAGTCAGTGGTTCAAGTGTTTTGAGCACATGTTATTCTCTACTTTTTTAGAACACACTGTTTCAGATTATTTTGCTCGTTTAGGACTTCTCTTATCAATTACTGTTTACAAAGGTTAGACTCTCTAGGTCATAAATGGATAGTACATTAGCCGGACTCCTCATTTACCTACTTTGTTGACTTTTGGAACAAGACGATGGTGGTCTGAAATCAACATGAGAATTTACAATAGACTAATTATAATTTACAATAGACTAATTATTTCAATCGTTCAAAGACACTCCTTCCATATAAAGAAAAACTGTCTGGAGAAGCAGAGCATTATGGAACCTATGTACGCACAAATCGAAAGATTTCTTGTCTAGTGCTCAGATACAGGTAGTCTTGCACATGTTGCAGTGAGTACTACATTTTTGTGTACACATAAATTGTATACAAGTTTATCATACCCCTTTACAATAGATTACACAAGGCCGTTTTATAGCTGTCAGTTGTTACACACTTCAGAGCATTGTCATATTCTGTATCTCGGCTAAAACTAACGGACGAAAACAATTTGAGTCGGTTCTTGGTTTACCTTGTATATAATGCAGAGAGCACTTCATCCAACTTGTGAGTGGACATTAAAACTGGTACGTCTGTCTGTGTGTCTGTCAATAAAACTTTAAAATTTACCACAACTTGATACAGCTTTCATACTTCACATGCACATTCCTAGTGGCAAGACTACATTTAATACTACCAAAATTTGTGATACATGACCTTGGGGTGTGACCTTATTTTTAAAACACTAATCTTGGGCATAACTTAAATTGTAAATGATAGGTCTTTCATATGTGACATGTGGCAAGAGCTTTCTAGTTTTACCAAAATTTTACTTTGTTACTTAGACCTTACTTAGAGAGACCACAATACTCTTAACTTGCTTGTAAACAATGGTAATGATAATGCTATTGATTTTCAAAGGTAAAGGTCGTTGATGGAAATTGATAGAAAACTTAGTACACACTAGGAAACATTTCTCAACTGATCTTCAAATTTTTGAATTCATATCGGCTATGATGTATTCCCATGTCAAAAGTAAAGGTCAAAGATTAGAATTAGTTGAAATCCCAAGTTCATTCATAATATTATAAGGACAAATTCTTAAGGATAATTTTCAAGGTCATGAATCAAAAGGTTATAAGAAAGTGATGTTGTTTTAGGAAATATGAGCTCAAAGATACTGGAGAATGGTTGATAATTATGCCGAGTGAGGGGATGTGACATATTGAGTTGTACTTTATTAATCTGACACTTCTAGTAAGAGTGTAAACCAGGTTCTTCCACAAGTGTGGTGACTTTGAATCAAATTCTCTGAACTTGAAAACCACCTGAAAACAAATCAGAGAGGAATTCACGAGTAAAGTTGATATGTCCACTGAAAAAAGTCAAATATTTGTACATGCCGACATGTGCAAATCAATGAAAACTGATCTTATGTGTGAAAATGTTCATGGATTGCAAAAATAATCTACAATTGTGTTCACAGAGAAACTGTATAATGTAAAACAAGGTCTGCCTCAATGACATTTAAGTGAATAGGCCACTTGCCAAAATTCATAATGGCTGACAAAATGACGAAAAATGTCCGAGGTAGGCAATTTTTGCACACTTTTTCATTGTGACGTCTCAATGGAATTGCGTCTTTTAAATGTAAAACAACGCCAAAAGATGTTGACTAGGACATTTTGTGCTTTCTTAACAAGATCGGAAAAATGGCTGTCAAATTGGACATACATAGCATAGAGTAAGTAACACAGGAGCTTGATGCCAACAATCCACAAGAATATCCGCCTCTACTTTCCTTATATATTAACTAGAGAGAGATGGAAAAGGGCGGGATGTCATTGAAGATTGTTGGCATTGAGCTCCTGTGGTAACTACATGTATTCCGTTTACCTCCATGAGAACAGTTTCAATATTAAAGTTATAGTATCAACTTATCAAAAAAAAAAAAAAAAAGATTTACAAGAAATGTGCTCTGTAAATATGATAATTTTCCATCCCTGGATATGCTGCTTGAAAATGTCTTGGCATCGTTTGGCATTATTCATTAAAGGCTGAAGGAGGGCTATATAGGGGGACAAGGTAAACTTTCTTTCATTTCCTCACTGACCGTTATAGGGTTAACATCTCCAATTGGTATCTGATTGGTTCCTTATAATCCTTTTACCCCTATCGATTTTTGATTGACAGCTTTAAACAGATGAGACTCAGGTATCGCTTAAGCATAATAAAGGACAACCTCAGATGGCGTTGTCTTCAAAGACGTTACTACGCCTACCAAGCCTATGTCACTCAGGTATGCATATTAATGACCAGGTGGTTGCCAACATCGGCCATTTAGTCACTCATACAGCAGCAATTCTATTTTGACACAAGAATGACTCGCAAGTGGTCGTAGAACAGTCATGTCATTTGTTTGACTCTTGACCTCAGTGGCAGTTGGGTCTCATTTTGCTTGTAAGTTTGATGATAGCTTAATTCATATACATGTATCTAGAAGTAGGGAGATGCACTTTCAAGCAAATAAACAAACTAGCTTTTAAGTTTAGGTTTTCAATATTTTACTGAAAATATATAAATATATTCTTTGAAAGAATATAAGTAAAGACAATTTCCTCCCTCTCATCAACAGATCGTCAACAGCCATTATACAAACATACATGAAATGACGCAACTAAATAACAAAATTACTTTAAAAAGTATTAATGCTGAATGACATAAAGATTTTGTTTGACTCCCCAGTTTTCAGCCAATTTTAAGAAATTAACTTTCACATTTTCTTTTCTGACTGGATCAAACTTATTTTAGAGATTTTCATTATTGATGAAATTTTGTACTTCGATAAGTCTTAATCATCTATCCATGCATATTGGTAATTTACGGTGAAAGTAACACAAATGGCTGTCAACAAGACCTACTGCTACATACATGTTTTCCCAATCAGTGAATCAACAATCAGTCTCTTGTACACAGACTTTCAAATTCATTTGAGCTGCCTTTCATACACATCATTGCATAATGATATCTTGCAGACACATGTACCAAATATATAAATAGAGACTTTATAAACATAAATAACTATAACTACTATGAGCACCACTAATAAGAGTTACATAATGAGGTTTTAGAACTGCCATAGAGTTAATATATGACTAATACATTTTGTACCATAAATTGGTAGACAAATTTGTAAGTTGGTAAGGGGGTTTTCTTTCTCTTTACATGGCATGGCACTAAGCAAAACCTTCAAAGTAACATGCAGTATTCAATGGACTAAAGGAAGTGTTATTTTACATTTTTTCCTACACTGAAACTATTTTGAACAAAAAATATCTGGATGATTTTTTCTCCAAATGAATTGGTACTTATTTATCTTAACTTCAATTTTAAGCTAAAAAATTAACATATTTTAAATATATCATTTTGAGTAAATTTCAGTAACAAAATATAAATATTCAACAATATCTAACAAAACAGGGAGTATTAAAATGTTATCTGTAAAAGAAAATCCAACAATTATGCTAACTTTCATGCAAGTTTAAAGACGTAAGAAAAATCCAAATAAAACGAAGTTTTGAACCTACTCCATTAGCAATTTTTGTGAATTTACTGAACATGATCTAATGATTGTTGCAAATGAAATATTGGAAGAACAGCATAAAAACTAAAAGAGTGAAAGTCACTTTTGCTGCAGGTTTGAAATTAAAACATGAATTATGAGCACATTGTGTGTAATAAGTTAGATATAAATAATAATCAACTAATAAATGTTCTATACTACAAATTGATTGACATACATTCATTGTCAAATTATTCAAATACCTTTCTCAAAGTAAACATACACTCATAATCATACAATGGTTTGTTGAGAATGGTTTTCCATTTTGACTTTATGCACCAATAACCTATGCAAGTCAATACATTCATGATCATAGATGAAGTTAGTGAAATGAGCACATTCAAATTCTTACTTCCTCTTGAATGATAGTAAGAAGTAAGAGAGAGAAGAAAAGAGGAAAAAACAAAATAAATGAGGGTGCTATGCACCACTTGAAATATATGGCAAATGTGAAAGAATCAGAATGAATAATTTCATCTCATACAAAATTCTATGACAGACAAAATCATTTCATGATTGTCTTAGAAAATGAATCATTCAGACATGGCATCATAAGTAATATCATTCATTCCAGCTAACGTCAGTATCATCACGATTGAGTAGTGCTGGTACACAGTGCCCGTCTACTTTTCCTCTTGGTTGTGCGTCGTAATGTCATATAGCTAGTAGAACCTTGCTTTTCAGCACTTCTAGGAGAGTCACAATCTGAGTCACTGACAATCTTGCTTTTCCTTGCTGACGACCTACGCCAGATGTGTGATGAATGACCTGATATTCCAAGAGGTGAGTTTGGTAAGATAGGATGACCTGAGCTGGATGATGGACGGGGGCTGTCAGACATGGCGGCCGACGACGGAGACAGGGATACACCGGAAGATGAACATTCTGTATCACAGTTTATTGTAGACTTTGGTTTGATGGGGGAAATGTTACAAATTCCTGAGAAAGATAAGTTAAGGGTCATGGTTTTAGGAAGGCTCTTACTGCCACTTGAAATACTGGCAAAGTATGTATCACTCTCTGATCCCATCTGCTCCATCTCTGAATGGCCACTTGCTTCACTCGACTCTACAAGGATAAATGTACATGTATGTCATGGGAAATTAAGATACATGTAAATTACATCCAAATAACTAAATTGGGGATAGAATTTCAAATAAGACCTTTTTCTTCAATAATTCTAGAGAACATCTAAAAAATGTTTGAGTAACTTACCATCAAACTCATAAAACGACTCATCTTCATCCTCTCTATCGCCATAGTAACCAGACATGACAGATTCATTCAGAATCATGGAATCTTCCATCGTAGGTGTAGCAGCACTTTCTCTTTCTTGGAGATCCGGCATGTTCCTAAAATTATACAGAAAACTATCAGAAAATGACGAAATTAAGCAATATATAATATACAGAAAACTATCAGAAAGAGGCGAAATTAAGCAATATATAATATACAGAAAACTATCAGAAAGAGGCAAAATTAAGCAATGTATAATATAAAGAAAAATATCCGAAAATGATGAAATTAAGCAATGGCTGTACAAGATTGCAATCATATTTCCCAAGTTTTATGTATCCTGTATTTATGCCCACATCTTGCTAATGAAATTAGCCTCTACATTTTTGGGTCAATTTTCATAAAAGAATGCAATGAAATACAAATTAAATGTAAAATGAAATAAAACCAAATCTCACCTTTCAATGCATCTCCTCTTCTTGCGTGAAGGTGAGAGAATGAGTTCATCCGAATTTTTAAACTTGACACGTACATCTGTACCCTGTAGTATGTGTTCTGTCACTCCTAACATAGCACATAATTCTTCATAGCTCATTATAGACATCTCACTGACTTTGTATAGCTTTTCCTCCGAGTACCGTAGCTTCACTGCCTGGAGCGTGACGTCTCTGTGATCAACTACAGATCCTTCTAAGAAGCTGAAATACATGTAAATAGTCAAAAGTCAAAGGATGATCTCTATATACATGTATTATAACTTTACAGCATAAACATGATAAAATATCATTCTGAAAAAGTTTCAACATGTAATATAAGAAAGTCAACGTACCACTTCTCATGCATATGGAATGCACATCTACTGATGTCTTCTATAGTGTAGCCAGTAAACTGTACCATCTGATGTGACCAGGGATTCTCTACAATAAGGATAAGTTAAGTAACCCTTTGCATTACAACTGACTCACATTGATCGATTGATAATGATTTACATTTGGTTTAAATTAAAATCATGTACATTAGTTGTTATAATAAAAGAATTTTATCGTGTCAAAGAAAAAATTTGGATTTTAATCAACTTTCTTGTTGCCTAAAGGAATACATGTACTCGGTTATATTAATTTAGCAAGAACCATTAATTAATAATAATCATATTGAACTTGGTATGTTTATAAGATATGAAATGAAAATTATAAAACTCAAATGATACAAGTACATAATAAATACCTAGTTTCATAAGTAATTTGGCTAAAAGAACACAGCTGGCTGCGATTTCTGCCGGACTGTATTGACCCATCTCTGCTTGTAGCAGCGAAAGTTCACATATGTATTCTGCCAAGCATTTACACTTTTTGTCTAAGTTTGCAAGCATGGAGAAAATTTGTACAAAGTCCAAACTGGTGACCACACGTATCTTCCCTTTCAACGTTGCTGTTATTTCTCCCATCATTCTCACTACGTCTTCGTATTTATAAGTGTTGTCTGTTAACCAAGCAGCCTCCCGAATAGTGAATTATGTCCTTTCCTAGATATCTGTAACAAGAATCGATACACTATTATTAAAGGATGGTTTCAAACAGATTACAGCTGAACAAATACATTAGAGCTTTAATAACTATTACAACATGTAGTTCAATGCATTTTATTACATTTTTTGTTTTCTGGTTTCATTTTTTTAAACATGTTTTTATTACTGGTAGATTCAAAATTTTGAAATACTGAAGTATAGAATTTCTTCTGGAAACTTCACTGTGATTTGTAAAATGGATACCTTTCAAACTGAAATTCACATGAAACAAATAAGAACTTGAAAATCTTGATTTTCTTACCTTGAACAGAGAACCATGGCTGCCACACCAAGAAGTTGTAGTTGTGACCTTGATGTTTTGTGTATTTTAAGGTAGCGATCCACGACACTGACAGCTACGTGTAATGTATGACTAGAGAAATCCTTCATACCCGCTACCTCCACAAGCCAATCCACAAGGATGTACCTAAAAAGTACAGTAACATGAGCTAAAATGTTTTAGTTATACTTTGATCAAAATGTAATATTCATTATTCCGTAACACCATATTACTTTTTTTTTATTAGTGACAAAATGAGCCAAAAGTCTTGTAAAGATATAATATACATGAAACAGTGATGAATTTACCAAGTGACAAAAATAGCCAAGACAAATGAGTGCACTGTAAGTCAGACTTTGACAAAATTAAAGCCGTTAATGAGTTCATCATAAACATTCAGGACTTAAAATATAGTGATTCTGCTAATATTGAATTAAACAAATATAACTTGTATGTGTTTACCTCATGGAAGCAGTGAGTTCCTGAGATGTTTGGAAACATTCCTGAGTATTAGTGGGCGTAGTAGATTGCACAAAGTCCCTCACATACATTGCTGCTTTCTGACCAGTTATACCTCCATACACATGTCGTGAATAACTCTCACACAGTGTCAATTTAGCGTCTAAATGACCCATGTTAGCTATGTCTCTAAGTTGTCGTATACTCTCTAACCGTCCTGCTCTATCGTTTATCTGTATGACAGAAATAAATAGGAATTTTCTTAAGTTTAATTTTTTTTTTGGTAAAAGGCAATAAAGTTGCTATTTATATCTGACTGATGCAAAATGAATTAATCTTGTTTGTATAATACATTCTATAAAGCTGTGATCTATAAAGTACTATATATAGCTTTTTAATTTTTACAAATGATAGTTTGATAACTATCTACAAATACCACCTCTCACAACAAGAAAATAATCATATTGACTTACACATGACTGGTATTTCTTTTGCCACATCATAAAAGCAGCTATTCCTGATTTGTGATTGGCTGCTTTTGACAGATAAAGCCCCGCCTCTCCTTGGCTGTCATCCTCATCAAGGACATTCAATGTTTTAGCGACACACACACAAATATTCCTACAGTCTGCCTCTTTCTCTTCATTCTACAGAACAGCACAAAATAAACTTAGTAACAATAACAAAATCACCATAAGGAAAACTCACATAATATAGTTCAAATACATTTTCTCATATCCATATAATACCATAATATGGAGAAATATTCCTTAATTTTTATGATTTTTTTTCTATGGAATTGAATCTTACCTCATTCAGATAGTTTTTCATGTATGTAAACACACATTCTTTACAGCAAGCCCCAGAGTTAGACCAGGGAGGACGTATGAAAAGCCAGGTGAAGGGATCTGTAGCGACTGTCATTGATTCTATGCGACAAAACATCTCTGCTGCCTTCACTCCATTACTGGTCACATTCTTACCATCAAAGTCATTTGGTACTAATGAAAGAAATTAAGAAATTATTTCAACTGTGATCCACACTATAGTAGGAAATCAATAACAAAGGATATCTGAGGACTTCCATAACAAAAGATCTTTATGTCAAAATTCCTTTATGCGTAGAAAAATAACTATTGTAAACTCTGACCAGGTATATTCTTCAAGTGTCATACCAAAAAGTTTGTTTATATTTAGTGTCACACAGTATACTACATCTAATTTACTCTAAAACAGGATTGACTTTGATAAAATGCATGTACTTACATCCTTCATTATAGAGGAAAGCTATGGCCATTTTTATCAATGCTTCCAAATTTCCAAATTCCCCGGCTCTAAAAATAAGAATCAAATTAATATACATGATATATACAGAATATCCAAGTTACGGTAGGTATGCATATTCATATTTTCTATCGGTATCAAGGATAATTTGAAAATAACATTTTATGGGTATAAAGGTCCAATGTGAGGTAATATTCCAGATTAGCAAAGTGTGTGATATTTTACCTTATTTTAACTGATTAATGTCATATGTTACATCATATGGTTGTAGTGCATCCAAATGAATGACTTACTTGTCGTAATGCGCAATGTTGTTGGCGGACGGCCATGTGTCTTTGAAGCTTGCCAAGCTCCATACTCCTGGACTGCCGTCAATCAAATCACGAAAGAATGGATGAACCTGCAAAAATAGCAAAGAAATGAGATTCATTCTGCAAAATAAATATCATTTTATAGAAAATATTGCCCCAAGTTATAACTTGATGAAATATTGATTTTGTTTTATCACAATGCAACCAATGCTAAATTAATCCATGAAAAATAGTAATTAGCCTGAACATAGTCTCTGCATACAGAAAGAAGCTGCAGTGATCAATAAAACAAATCTTGATTGCTGCTAATGAGAATTACTGGGGATCCTCAAGGCAAAAAAAAAACTTACTGCACGCATGTTGAGTATGTCCTTTATGTGTAGTCCTCGCAGGATGAAGAGGATAACTTCCTCCGGTAAACCCCATATTGTCAGCTGACTCCGCGTCCTCGGTCTTAGGTGCATGTGTACTGGGATAAATGTGTTGGGTGATTTCTGGAACTTGCTCAATGCATTCAAAACTGAAAAGAAATCAGAACCAAGTTCCATGTTATGTTTCCAATGGTATGTAACATTATGAACTCTTTGTAGTCACATAGAACACTGCCAAAAGAAGTTGGTGCTATCACATATTTTACTGGAATAAGACCAGAATGAGCTGTTACAAACATGCTACATGTTATTAGTAAATCATTTACTTTCAGGCCATCTTATGGTTACAATATATATGTGATATTGTGTGTATAACAGGTCATGTGAGCTGGTGAGAGCAAACAATAGAATCAACATATATAGACACCAGACAGTCTGTACTTAATTATGTATTATGATTATTATCACATATGTCAACATTAATAACATATTATGAATGAAGTAGAAGTTAAACAATATTCCTTATTTGTTGTATTTTGATTATAAGCATGATAAGTAACTTGTTGAAACAAGACTTTAACATCAAATACAAATTGAAATTTTAATAAACATACAATTAAATTGTAAATAACATATAATCAATAAATCAATATAATTGAATTTAATTTCCCATGGTTGAATTATAATTACTTTCATGTAGTTAACTGGATTAATTGCACTGTCCTAGATTAGAATGTTTGCCCTGTTTGCAAAGGGATTGGAACTCAATAATTACTAAATAATAAACAACAAAGTAACCTAAAGCTTCAATAGCTAATTGTAAGGTATGAACACAAACAAATGATCATTATCATGATTATCAGGCTTTAATACCTTAGTTCATTTAGGGTAGGTAAGCAATATCTAACTAACCTCTATACCATATCATGGTCTATATTTAAATTCCACAAACACAAAGGCCGGTTATTTACCCTATAATAAGATCTCTGATCTTTTTGGCAGGATCTAATGGCGAGTAATGCATAAACAGAATCCCATCAAATTCACACCTCTTTTCATAAATTCAAAATTACAAGCATTCCACTAAGGATAAAATCTCCAAGAAAATGTAAACGAGGTGTTTTACAAATTACATAACGTTTATCACATCAAATCAGAAAATAAATAGCCTACAGCCAAAATCTGACGGCTGCAACAATGCTTGTTCCCGTTGGTAAATACATATATCCCGAGGTCATAATTTTAACACTGTAACAATTTTGTACTTAGTTGTATACAGGTGTGGATGGACATTAAGATTTCGGCATAACGGCGTGTAAAACATGCTAAAACATATTGTAACCCAGGAATTTAACATGCAATATTGCGGCTCGTTACGACTTGACAAATGTGTCAGACAGAAGGATACTGTATTTGGTGATTTACTGCAACTTCCATTAGACAAAAAATGTGGGTGATTTTCCCCGAATCGCGATCAAATACGGTAGCTTATTTGTTTTACTATTAACTTTTTGAAAGGTCCACTAAAAGGCCGGTAGTTGTCATTTGACAGGTGTCCGGAACCGTTACTAATGTAACGGTAAATTTACATGCTCACCTCAGACACCTGTACAATACCTGCTTTAATACAATTTTTAAGTAAATTAGAAAAATGTACTTACAAAATGAGATAAATACCATATTTCCTCAGAATTTGCACACATATATGATAGCAGAGAAATATTCTGCAAGAATCTTATAAAGTCAAATAGGTACGACGCTTCGATACAGGCAAGGTGCGCGTCTATTTTTAGGACAAGCGGGGGTGTTCCCGTTTTTGATTGGTTTCCAATGTAAACAAGCGAGTACCTGTTCCGGCGGCGAGCCAATGAAATGTCAGAACCAAAACGTGTTTGTTGACAATATCCTATTACCTATAGATTAATTGTTATAAAGCATGTTTAGGCGTATACTTCTTTATACCTACCTATTGAGCTAATTTAATATTTAGAATGTTGAGCGACGATTGGTGCATTAAATACCATTGATTAACATAATACAATATATCGATTATTATGTGACGCATTTAGAACTGAGTGTTAGAGACACCATATGATTATGGAAAATTTGGCCTGAGCAGCGTATCAAATGAATATCTTTTTCAGACAAACTCAGTAAATATCCTCATAAATCCGATCCATGCATCCATGCATGTATATCGAGACTCGATAGGAAGAAAAAGCCTGGGGAGGGGGGGGGGGTTACAAAAGACGTAAAATTTGCTCATCCCTACTGGTGTCAAAGCTGTAACCGAACGATTACGGTGTAGGGGGGTATTTGAATTGACAAAATTGGATAAAATTAAGGAAGCTTATAAAGTTTCTGTATAAATCAACATTAGAGTCAACATCTTTAAAATAGGGTGACTTGATGAATAGTTTTTGGTCATTTATTACGCAATGGTAGTTGGGAAAGGGTAGCTAGCCTCCTAAACCTTTCAGTGAGAACTATGTTCAAGGGAATTTTCCTTAATTTTCTACAATTCCGTCCTTGGAAAAGATGTTACTACAGATTTATCAACATGAAATTCGATCAATATATAACGAAGAGAAAATGAAGAAAACGATGTGTTGTCGTCTGCTTGACAACAGAAAGTTCGCCCGACGTCGTCTGTCGGCGACAGGAGCCTGGAATGTTGGCGCGTCGCTGGCCGTATTCCCGAAGCGCTCCAAATAAAGTAAGAATAAAGGCGTAAAGGATAAGTCAGTGATATGAATCCGAGTTTCGATGATTTATTGCACACTTCAACGATGGATATAGAAAAGTCCAAGATGCGATATGAAATAAACAATAACAATTCCAACTTTAACAAAGACGAGACGGATGTTGTCAGTTCAACGTCTGACCTCCGAACTAAAGATTTCTATTCAAAAATCAAGTTATAAGATTAATTACATGAAATGGCATGTTGAGTCAATATAATTGAGAGTTAAGAAACAAGTAAATTAATTCGGTAACCAAAACAAACAAATCAGTTGGTAACGTAAGTGGACATGACACTCTGTCCCTTTTGATGTAAAGAATATATACAAATTCTAAAGAAGGATTAATTACGCAATGTGAAGGTTTGAGCGATAGACGTTGATTTAACTATAATGACCGTATGGCAGTTTTACAATTAAACGAAAATTCAATTAATCCCAAAGAATAAATGATCTAAAGAAATAAAGATTAACAAGAAAGTTCTCTGTAAACAAACACATTAAAATCGAATGTCATAAATTTGATAAAATGAATGTCTGAATATAAAGATGAATGTCCGAATATAGAAAAATACAAATTATGATAAAAGTCCAAAATTCCTCTATGATAATATCCCCCTTCCGTCGGGAAAACTCGTCCCGAGTTTTAGAGAAAAGTTCCACGGCGTGATCGGCGACGTCCTCTTTTGGGTTGAGCGTTTACGTAAGGCAACGGAACATGTTGTGATGGGGCGTTCGGCTGTTGGAACGGAATTGTCCTCGGTTGCTGTAAATGTTGCATCGGGTGATATGGCATATTGCATTGCATTAGCTCATCAATTTCATTGTTAAGGTCACAAATAAGTTGTTGGTCCTTCTCATGTAACAATTTGAACTTTTCGCTCTGTGCCATCTCCGTTGCTAGCATTTGCTTAAGTTCTTGATTCCTTTTCTCGAATTCGAGAAATTCCTTGTTTGAGTTTTTAATAAATGCCTCACAGCATTGTTTGTGTATGTCACGTTCCTTTTCCAGTGCTTGAATTTTGTCCTTGAGAGCTGAAACTGCATCCTTCTGGACACTGGACACATTTATCTTATTTTGTATGTCACGCACCGTTTCTTTTAATTTTGAATTTTCCGCATTTAATTTTGAATTTTTCTTATTCAAATTTTTCACTTCCGTTGATAAATTTTGTTCTTTCACTTTGTTCGATTCTTCTCGTAGGCATAACTGATTCTGCAGATCGCGCACTGTTTGTTCCAAAATACAATTCTTTTTATTTATGTCTTTGACGTTCTCAGCTAGCGTTTGCTCTTCTCTAACGTAAGTTTCCTTCACTTTCATCAATTTACATTTGACGGATTTGAGCTCTGTTCGTAACGTACTGCGTAAATCCATGCACTGAGCAAGGACAGCATTGCTGATATTGGCGAAAGGAAACTCTTTCCGTACAATTACATTTTGATAAAAAGTTTGAATTCTCTGTTTGTCACGTTGAGTTTTCTTGAATGATTTAGATTTTTGCGTACATGTCTTTGCAAAATGTCCAATTTTGTGACAAATGAAGCATACCTTATTGTTAGCTGGACAAACGCTGTTAAAATGTCCGTATCCGCATCTATCGCATGGACGTTGCACGTAGTATGAACGTAATCTGTTTCCATCCATCGTTGTAAGTCGTCATGGGGAATGGTAATACTCGCTTGACGTTGAGGCACTAGGATCTGACTACTGCAAAATATATGCAGCAGTCCCGGGCACTGTACCCGGATTCTCCACCAATTATAACGAAGAGAAAATGAAGAAAACGATGTGTTGTCGTCTGCTTGACAACAGAAAGTTCGCCCGACGTCGTCTGTCGGCGACAGGAGCCTGGAATGTTGGCGCGTCGCTGGCCGTATTCCCGAAGCGCTCCAAATAAAGTAAGAATAAAGGCGTAAAGGATAAGTCAGTGATATGAATCCGAGTTTCGATGATTTATTGCACACTTCAACGATGGATATAGAAAAGTCCAAGATGCGATATGAAATAAACAATAACAATTCCAACTTTAACAAAGACGAGACGGATGTTGTCAGTTCAACGTCTGACCTCCGAACTAAAGATTTCTATTCAAAAATCAAGTTATAAGATTAATTACATGAAATGGCATGTTGAGTCAATATAATTGAGAGTTAAGAAACAAGTAAATTAATTCGGTAACCAAAACAAACAAATCAGTTGGTAACGTAAGTGGACATGACACTCTGTCCCTTTTGATGTAAAGAATATATACAAATTCTAAAGAAGGATTAATTACGCAATGTGAAGGTTTGAGCGATAGACGTTGATTTAACTATAATGACCGTATGGCAGTTTTACAATTAAACGAAAATTCAATTAATCCCAAAGAATAAATGATCTAAAGAAATAAAGATTAACAAGAAAGTTCTCTGTAAACAAACACATTAAAATCGAATGTCATAAATTTGATAAAATGAATGTCTGAATATAAAGATGAATGTCCGAATATAGAAAAATACAAATTATGATAAAAGTCCAAAATTCCTCTATGATAAATAAAACACATCCGAATGCTCGGTCGTTTGGTTTATACTGCTTTAGCAGAAGTTGCGAAATTGAGGAAAGATCGAAATAAAAGATGATGAAAGTCCGAAATTTTTAGATAAATATCCGATGAATATTTGCGGCTTATGCCAACCATTATTTGTTCCAAGCTTCATGTCTCAATTCAACAAAGCAATGAAGTTATACCTTCAAAATCGTTCGGTTACTGCTTTGACACCAGTACATTACCCCCTCCCAATATGGCCATAACCACAACTCGCAATTCATACTCTGGACTCCATCCACCAGAAAACAATATTTACCAATATTAGGCAATAAATAAAATTTACAATACTAAAATAATTTCTTCCCGATAGTACAGAGTTACTCAGTACAATGAAAAATGAATACGGTATGATACGCCACAATAACAACTATAAAACAAAACGTACAGTCGTACTGCTGCATTATACGTTATGTAAAGAAATTTTGCCTATTTCAAGGCATGCCTCACCCAGTGACCCTCCTTTGAGTCCTTTTGCACTGTACATTTTGAAATCGAATAATTGGAAAATAATCGGAAAACAATATTTCATAAAGAATGCAACACAAGCGACAGATATGCTTTATTCTTTGGAAAAGAAAAATATAAATCATGCAAACTGTTTGTTTACAGACAAAACAATGAATAAAAGTAACCTCGGCCATACGGGAAAGCATGAGCTGCGGAGCATCTTCCTTTCATCAATGACCTTGGATTTTATACAGATTCAATCTGCTTACGAAATTGTGGAAAGTCCTACCTAAATGATCAGAGCTATAGCATTTATATATACAAGAAGTATTCTACAACAATATTATATCAAGATTATTCAAGCGACAAGACCTTTCCATTGGTACCAAATTTTTTTACCTTGACCTTCTTTAAAGCTTTTTAACTTTGTGCATAAGTTTTGAATGGCTTTCCTATTTCATATGTGTATTGAGAATTCCTTGCGTATCTATGGAACGCCTAATTGACAGAAACTCAAACTAGGAGAGTCTGACGAGACTGAAGCTCTCCTGGTTGTTTGAAAGCATCCATGTAAGTGGTACACCCATTTTCCAAGACCCCAAGGGTCATGGACTGAAAAATAGTATCAGGTGCACAACAAAATCACAGACCCATTTTAACACGTTTAATGCAAAAAGAATGAACTTTCTATCAATTATACTTTCTGAGAATTGGTGTTCACAAGATTACATTACAGGAGGGGTCAGAGGCCCAACAAATATCAGGTGCACAACAAGATCAAAGACATATTATAATTTATAATGCAAAAAAGAATTACTCTCTATCATTTTTACTTTGTGAGAATTTATGTTCACAAGATTACATACCATTAAATAGAAGAAAATAACCACACCCATATTTCCAAGACCCTGGGGTTCAGGGGCTCAAACAAAATATCAGGTGCCCAACTAGACCAGAAACTCATTTTATTGCAAAAAGAATTAATTCCCCATCAATTATAGTTTCTGAGATCTGGTGTTCACAAGATTGCATAGAGTTATATAGCAGAAAATGACCACACCCATTTTCCAATAACATGGGGGTCAGGGGCCAAAACAAAATATCAGGTGCACAACTAGACCATAGGCTTAATAAATTGCAAAAAGAATTAATTCCCTATCAATAATAGTTTCTGAGAAATGGTGTTCACAAGATTACATAGAATTACATAGGAGAAAATGACCACACCCATTTTCCAAGACCCTGGGGGTCAGGGACTCAAACAAAATATCAGGTGCACAACTAGACCACAAACCCATTTTATTGCAAAAAGAAGTAATTCCCTATCAATCATAATTTCTGAGATTTGGTGTTCACAAGATTACAGAGAGTTAGGCCAAAAGAAAAAATAACTTTGTTTCCCATCACCCGACCGACCCTACTCAAAGCTGCCGACCCTAATGTTTTTTTCCCGATTTTTAGTTGCATTTAGGTTTTTTTACGCCAATTTTATGACCGTCACGCTTTATGAAATACATGCGAGAAATGTTAAATCTACCGATTTTGGTGTAATTTTATCTGCCTTTTAACATTATCTATTGCAAAACCATTCATTTTCATTCTTCCACTTTTTTAGATTTCGTAAAAATACAAAGCAATCTATAATTTCTCTCTCGAAACGCTACTTTATATTGTACGGCGCTACTGGGTTGGTTTCCTTTTTTCCCACAAAAGGATTAACGCCTGACAACGTTTGTACTCACTGATTGTCATAAAAACGTAGTCTGACTCAGGGTTCTCATTAACTCAGCCGGCGACCTTCGATATCTCATCTCCTACTTAGGGTAAAATCGCCGCCTTCATCGTAAAAAAAATATTCGTCGTATCTCAATTTCTATTACAGATTAATATGAAAATTGAATGTGTTCAAAAGGAAATTTAGTTGTCCTGTAAAAAACCTGTCCCAATACAAGGTACGCGATAAATATTTTGGTAACTATACAGTGCGTTAGTTGTTTTCAACGCAGCGCGACGGGTCATTTTACGGCAACGTATGTTAAAGAAGTACAATAGAACGATTACATCTCGACATTTTCAAGCCTGTAAATACAATTTTAATACGGAAATTGTATACTATTGCTTCTGACATTACAATGTATGTTTGCGGCCGGTAAATGCTGATTTTATGGTCGCAAACTGAGTCTTTTTTGCAACACGTTACTGGAACCAGAAAAAAAACCCGGATGTTTGTACCGTAAAATCAGCACTTACCGGCTACAAACTTAACGTCAAATGCAAGTTACCGTATTCCCATTTTGATGAAATCTCTACTGACGTTAACCGTGAGTATGTTCTAATTTTATGGCCGTACCTGAGGAGGGAACAACTTATGAAATTCGGCTCTTATTTGAGACATTGCATTAAATTTATATGGTAACTCTACAATATAGGGATCAATATGGAAGTAAGCCCATCGATTCTGAGGGAAAGGTCAAAGGTCAAATTTGGCGATATGCTTATAATCAGGAGGAGAAGCCTTTTGATTTTGGGTAAACAGGTCAAAGGTCATGGTTACTTTCAGGAAAAACCATTGGGTTCTGTATAGATGATAAAAATGCAGATTCAAGGTCAACATGCTTGGGAGGCCAGTTTCAAAATGCTCAGTAACATTTATAAATATTTTGCTGTTTGCCACGGGTTACAGGCACAAAATGACCTCCCCCTCTTCTTTCTACGTGGTTTAACATGTCTGTGTTTACTGATGATTTCTCCATCTATTTGACATACAACACATATTTGAAGGTCATGATTCAATGATACCTTTAAATCACATTTAAAATATTATTATAAACAAGGCTACAAAAGTAGACCAAAAAAAAAAAAATTCAAAAAAAAAAAAAAAATTCCGACCGACCTACCCTATTTTATTTCAGCATGTTATGGGAAACACACATATTATTTTTTTAGGCCTTATACAGGAGAAAATAACCACACCCATTTTCCAAGACCCTGGGGGTCAGGGGCCAAAACAAAATATCAGGTGCTCAACTAAACCATAGGCTTAATAAATTGCAAAAAGAATTACTTCATTATCAATTATAGTTTCTGAGAAATGATGTTCACAAGATTACATAGAGTTATGTAGGAGAAAATGACCACACCCATTCTCCAAGACCCTGGGGGTCAGGGGCCATAACAAAATATCAGGTGCACAACTAGACCATAGGCCCAACATAATGCAAAAAGAATTAATTTCTGACCACTTACAGATTCAGAGGATTTGTATTCACGAGAAAAGTTTAACGGACGGACAGAGGGACGGACGCTGTACACAGGGCGATTGTATAAGCTTGACTGGTCTTTGACCAGTAGAGCTAATAATTAGAGAGCTCTTCAATTAATTAAAGAGCTCTTTAAAAGAATTACAGAGCTCTTAAATTCAATTATTGCGCTTTTAATTCATTTATTGCACTCATAAATACAACTTATTCAAGAGCCCTCTAATTGTATTATTGAGTGCAATAAGTGAATTAAAGAGCGGTTTTACTGCGCTAAATAATACAGTTAGAGAGCTCTTTAATTCTTTTCATGTGCACAATAAATGTGTGAATTTAAGAGCTCGTTGAAATACAATTAGAGAGCTTTTTAATTCGTACTTAGCCGATTTTTGTAATTAGAGAGATCTTGAATTGAATTGAAGAGCTCTTCAATTGTTTTACAGAGCTCTTTAATTCAATTAAAGAGCTCTCAAATTCTTTCAAAGCATGAATTATATATATATAATACATCATTGATCTATAAAAGTATTTATCATAACATAATAAGTAGACATGCAGTCTTTCCCAAAACTCACGAGCCTTACGCCTGAGGCTACCAACATTTTTGCTGGGCTAGTGAAAATTCTTGCTGGGCTAGTAGAAATTCCTACAGAAACTATACAAAAAACTCAGTGAAGGTTATCTTCGGGCTAGCGGCTGAAAAATGTTTTCGGAAAGACTGGACATGTCATAAGTTTGAACCATCAATATTCAGTGTAAGTCTTGGTTTGCTCTATTTTAGCTTTTTTAATAAAACCAAGTCTGAAAATCGAATGATACTTGATCTATTATAACCATCTAGACTTACATTTGCACGAAATCTACAGAAAACCAAAGACAGTTTTACGTTTTATTGAGTTTGGAATGTCTTAACAATAACATTTCCTATCGTTAATCATAATCTCACTCATCTTTTCCCACCAAATTTGCATTGGCCCAAAATCGGACCTGCGGCACAGAAATCGTTAACATTGAGCCTTTGGAGAGCATCATGATTTTACAGGAAAAATTAGCATGGGGAATAGCCCATCTTCAATGTGTTTTGTCTATAAATTTTGATTGTGTGCACTGACTATATTGTAATTTATACCAAAATTGACCCTTCTGAACGCGGGAAAAATCTGAGAAATTTCATGACGTCACAATGCAATTTCGATGTTTGACCGAGGTTCGAAGCTTGTTTGTCCGAGGTCAAAGCATTGTGACGTCACGAAATGTTGCATTATTTTCCCGCAATTCGGAAGGGTCAATTAACAACTAAGTGAGATCTACAATGTACTGAATGGTACATGTATCAATTTTATTTAAAGTTTTGCATGATGAAATAGCCAAAATTGCATTTATCCAGTTTACGTGGACAGAAGCATTAATGGCCAGTAGTCCTATAATATTAGACTTTGACCTAGATATTTGGAGGGGGTAGAAGCACTATAGTAACAGAATATATCTACAGAGTATATCACCAGGGGCAGTTACAGGCATGATAGAGCATGTAGGATGGGAGAGTTTGGCGACCAAACGTGCAAAAAGTAGGCTGACCATGATGCTTAAAATCACCCATGGCCTAGTCGACATCCAACAAGAACAACATCTAGTGGCAGGGGATATGCGTACCCGTGATAACAACAAATTCTGGGAAATTGCAACATCCAAGGACGCATATAAGTACTCTTTCTACCCACGGACCATCAGGCAGTGGAACAAACGCCCACCAGATATCACTGCGATTCCATCATTAGAGGGTTTCAAGGCCATGCTGGACAGGCTACCAGCTGACCATCCAGCATTCACCATCTTAGATGTTGCAGCCAACCACCATGAATGATGTTTTTATCCTTTTATCAATTTTTAACCTGTTAAATCGCCTATTAAGAGGTTTTTACAGTAGCTGTCTTCCAACATGCGCCTGAGTTACTGTAATTAACGTTCTTTTGAGAGTCCAACTCAGTATAGAAAGAAGAAGAAGTGTACCAAATCATGACTAAAATGCCACGGATGCTGAAGTTCACACCAGCATTTTCAAATTGCTTTATTACAGTTGCTTTGATTTACAAATACCAGCGAAGATCATTATGCCATCATAGAGCATCATGTAATGTATGTAAATACAATTACCATTAATTCACACATCAAAACTGTTTAAATAGTATTTTACGAACGTTTACCCCTTTCAAAAATACCGCTCGATCATTGACCGCCGAGCTCGAAGTTGAACATAAACAAATCAATGCATGCAATAAAAACAGATTTATAAAGTTGATCTATTTGAAATTTTTGGTCTAAACATACCTTTCATCTTCATGGAATCGGTTTCCAGCGTTGTTTCTCGCCTAAAGTCACACAAACGTGCAAATTTTCACACACAGTCGAGCTAGCGCTTCCACACTCATTCGACCCTCTCACACAACCTAAATAACTACGACGCAATCTGATTGGCTGACGAAGACATCGTTTACAAACGTGTGGAGGGGGCATCTTTCACGCCTTCCCGGGGTTCCCGAGGTTTCAAATTTTTGAATGTTTATTGGACGATATATTTAGAAATTAACGGTAAAATCCGAGGTTTCAAAGCGATATTTTTTTTTATATTTTGATTGATTGAGAAAATGACTTTTAATCTTAGAATCTTAGATTCTAAAATCCTAAGAAATATATATTGCTATTTTAATTTTAATAATTTATACATTAATCAAGTTAATATTGGAAATGACTCCGACTTATCTTGGAGGAAAACTTGCCTCTCGATCGACTTACTTTATTCATCATCTTTAAATTTGAAATACAAGCTCTACAGATTTATAATATACACAAATATAGATTTTTTCTTTCGAAAAAAAAGGGGGGGGGGTAGGGGTGGGTGGGAGTGACGCCACTGTCGATTTTTTTTTTTTTTTTGCTGTTCTAATTACACTTATAAATTTACTTTTTTTTTCCCATATATTTGCCCCCCCCCCTTTTTTTTAACACGGACTGGACCCGCACCTGGAAATATTTTCTACATCCGTGCATGATGTGGTATATGGACTCGTGGAGGGAGGGTGATCTATAGTTTGACACTTGGAGATAACCGCTAATCCACTTGTCTCTGATCTGATAGTAAATTGTGTTGTGTATATGTCAAGCGAAGCATGTCGTCGGTATAATCTGCCATAATTACTGTATGTTCGCTAATTATGGATAATCCATCGATCTTATCTCACATTGTCTGATTATCATCGGTGGAACGTGGTCAATGGCTTACTAATGTTATAAATCCTAATAAAAACAATATATTGGAAATAAATAAATAAATAAATAAATAAATAAATAAATAAATAAATAAATAAATAAATAAATAAATAAATAAATAACACTATGCTTCCTCAGCGGATTTAATGAATAAATGAATGAAGTGCAGCATAACTTCTTGCTTTTTATATATTATATACCTCTTACAATCAGGCGTAAACTACTTATAATTTACCTCTTTGTACAGTTATATCAAATGATCACACGCGGAGCATTCGATACTTAGACCTACAGTATATTGGACATCTGTCGCCAATAACGGTCTCCCACTGGCCTGACGCAGCGGACAACGGATACCCGCCGAGCGATTTATCCCGTTAGCAGGACCAGACAAAAGGTTTCCAACGAAATATCTATGATCAGACATGATCATTATACAGTACATTATATGAAGCGGACAAAAAGCCTATAACGGGAAGGAAATATATAACATCTAAAAGAAAGCAAGCTAGCTGCTTAATTTCGCGGCTTTATACAATCATGCCAATGCGAGTATTTTGATTTTTTTTGTTTTTGTATTAACATCAATATTGTAAAAGACTGCTGAAGAAGCTAGTCTTATCAGGACCTTGCAAGTCTAAATAACAAATAAGTCAATTAAGACGATTTCTTTCAGTCAAGAGAATCACATATCACAAGTAACACGCGAAAGAAAAGGTACCCGCTCGAGGACATAAAGCATTTTATCTTCTTGATATCGCCTCAACTCGTTCGCAATAATCACTACTCATATCCCTAATCCTGATGATAAGTCGACAGAATTCGTAATCTGGAAGCTCAAAAAGCTGCAAAAAAGTCATGATCACTGGTTCAAAGGTCATTACATAAAAAGCAAGTTATTGTCACCTTGAAGCATGAATTATGACGGATATCGCAGAAAGCGAATTATTCAAGTCAAATTCCAAAGTCAATGTCACTAGATCAAAGTAAAAGCACACAAATAAAAGGTGTTCCAACCAATTTATCTTTAAAATATGAAAACTTTAGCAGAAAAGATGACAGATATTTTGTTGTATTTTCCATAGAGTAGGCCTAGATCATATGGTCAAAGGTCAAATTATCAAATGACTGGCCTTGTCACACGCTTTGAACATTCGAAATATCTGAGCTGTATCTGATATTGCTCAATAGAAATAAGCAAGTTTAAAGTATTTGGTTATACTATAAAATGAGGTCAGTCATGAAATTCAAGGTCATGAGGACAAAGATAATGGAATCAATTGAATTGCCTTGTTATAAGAAAGATACTGAGTGAAAGATGAAAAAGATATTGGCTAAAAGTGTACATGAGGTAAAAGTTGAAGGAACCAATTAATTAACCTTGTCAAAAGCATTATCCCGCCTCTGGCAAATTTCTTGCAATCTGATTGGTCGAGAAGAACCAAATATTATGTTGTATTATTTTACTGACAGAATATTATTTCAATATCCTGCTTCTACTAAGACGCTTTACGCTTTTGCCTTCACCAAAATGCTTTAAAATATGTTGACATAACATACACAAACCAAAAGCCATCGGCGGGATAAATTCGTTATACAGTGTTTTACAGGGGAGATACAAAAATATATTGGGTCGATGAAAAAAATTGTATTAGGCTCGGCTTCGACTCGCCCAATACATTTTTTTCATCGACCCAATATATTTCTGTATCCCCCCCCCCCCCCCTGTAAAACACTGTATAACTAATAATGTACTCGTGAAATATCCAAGATGATTCAAAAGTTGTGGCCAAGGTTAAAGTTTTTCCATTAAAATCATAAAAATAAGGTCAGTCATGAATTTCAAGGTCACTGGGTCAAATACCGTGGTATAAACAGAATTGCATTCTTCATACGACAGGCACATGTGAAATGTATACATCCTACCTTAAAAGATGAAAAAATTATTCCCTAAGGTGTATTTTCTTTAAATGGATAAAACTTCAAGGTTTGAAGGTCACGAGGAAAAAACTCAAAGTATAAAATGAAATGTTTGTCACAAGGTGAGACATAAATATTTAAGCTGTAGCTCATATAATTCAAAAGTTATAGCCAAGGTTAAAGTTCTGGACAGACAGGTACCCCTGCTACAATAGGCCTAGGGTGAACATGCATAATATTACACTATTTAATTATCATACTAGACACCACAAATGCATCCAATGCTTACTTTTGTGCAGGTAAACTTAATTAATCGTCTACTTTATAATAATAGTCACTTTTAAAGAGCCACTTCAATGACCTGATTAAACATTATGAGGTTGTTTCCTCTAGTTTGATGCCATCTACAACTACAAAAAATGTATATTGAAATTCCATGACTTTGATATGAAAGGGAATGAAGATGTATCTCCACTGGAGGTGGAATATTCTGTTACACCTGTTTCTGCTACCATATTACAGCTCAGTAAATTATAATGAACACTTCTACATCACAATTACAACATCAATATAATTAAGCTCCAAAACAGGTTTCACATAAAATTTTGAAATTATTATAATTCAAAAGTGTTGTAACGAAAGTCAAGAATACATGAGAATCACCATTTAAATAGCGTAGTCATTAATTGAAGTTTAATACTCACTAATGCCTTGTTCACATGTAGGATTTAATGCCCATTAGATTTTGGCTGTGTTCACACAACAAAATTTCGCATTTGTGTGCGATTGAATCTGATGCATGTGTATATGATATATACTTAATCCATAGTACATTTAGGGGTTACCAGGCGTGTTTTACAAATACTGACAGGGTATCAGCGAATCCCCTGTCAGAAATCGAGTTTACCGTGAGGCGTTAGCCATAGTATGGTAACCCTATTCTAATGCTTTGGTCAGTAAGAAGCTAGAAAACGTCTGCTTTTAACGATGTTGCCATAGTAACGCATGATGTCATTGCAAAAATTGTAGTGAAACGTGAATCCCCTTGCAGTTTTTTTTTAATTGCTCAGCCAATCAGAATGCGCGTTACAAACGGAGTGCATTAGAAATATACTTTAACAGGGCACTTTTAGTCACTCTTTGATCTGAAATCATGGACTATAAGGTCCAAATACTTGATTTAATTAACATTTGCTTCTCTCCACTTACATATAGTTGCGTTACAATAATGCATTTGAACATATTATGATGTCATTATGGTTTGAATGACTTTATTATGGTTTGCACAAGTCCTAGCATCATCTTACAAAATGGAGATGTTCAGGAGCAGATAGAGGGTGGAGAAATACAATATTTTGGAATAAATTCTATCTTTTACCTTTCCTTTTCCTCAACTCTTGGTATAAATGTACCAAAATCTATTACGTGTATTAGGAATTGTCATGTGGACACAATGCAAATCTAATTAGAATCAAAATAATCAGTATCAAATGTAATGCAAATCAAATTCAATGTGCAATCGTCTGAACAGGGTATGATGATCTGATGAAGATTTGAAATAAAAGAAACTAGAAGATTAATTAGCGGATCTATTCAAGTGGAATGTTTAATATAGATTGGATTTCATTACAAACAATAAATATCATAATCATTCTCAGAACATTCCCAATAATAGAATCATTCAGTGAAAGACAAGCATAGAAATAAAATTAAGATCTGACATATAAAGTATATCAATACATATTCCTATGAATAATAATGTCTGTTGAAAACATTAAGTTAAGATAAAAACTGTTTAAAATCACAGATTTTAATAGTCCTCCATATTTTAGGAATATTTAAATTTCAAACTTAACACTATATAGCATCTATACTAATCCTGACTTGGATCTCCGCGCGTGCTCAGAGCCAGTGTAACCTTACGGAGCGCAGGCTGTATATGTGGGAACTCCTGATTTAACCTATCCACTATGGCACTCAGTGCCTGCATACGGTCAACCTGTTTTGTATGTTCATTTTCTAACGAAGATTCAGATTTGCATAACATGACATATTTTCCATCCTTAGCTTGTTGAAAATATTTTGACTTCTGTTGTTTTCCTAGAAGCTCTGTTAGATTCTGAAATGGAGAATACAATCAATACAATGCTTCACAAAAAATTAAGTAGTCAAAATATGGAATAAAACAATGACTATAGACAGAACAATATTCCTTACAATTGTTGTGACATATTTTATATGTTTGAACATCAGATATTGTACCATTTGTTAAAATTTTGCATCAGGATATCATACTTGGTTGCACCATCTTGATGCAATGTCCAGTTTTCTGTGTGATATCGCATTTTACAAATACAAATGTATTGCGAAATTTGTGATGTCTGACTGACTTTAAATGAATCAAATTGAACATAAGCTAATTCAGATTACTCATAATTCTGCCTCTGTGGAAATATGGTCACATTTTATACTTCAAAAGTGATCCTTGAACAAGATCAATTGTACATTGCTTCCAGTTAAGATATTTGACATCAATTATGCATGCATTCATCAATGAATATTGATGAAATCCTATTGCAAAGGTTGTTCAAATAGACCATTTTTAATTCATAACTGGGTTTGATTTACAAGTAACAATATAACAAAATTTGTTGAATTTTTGCTTAGTGATACCACAAGATAAGCCATGGTTATATTATGTATCATTTCCAGATAAAAAACATAGTTGTGTCATCATCGTCAAACTATCGCTAAATGATGTACTTTTTTGCCTACTCTTTGAAGAATATGAAAAACTCCCATACTATATACCTTTTGTTTGATTTCATAAAGTCTCTCTATGTCACCATCCATGGTATCAGATGTGCTCTGTAACTGCTGTACATTGACTTGTCTCTGTTCTAACTGAGAACTCAGGTCACCTTGATGGGAACGGAGATCTAGGATCTCTCCATCACAAGAACCTGCTTCCTGTAATAGAATATTATATGGAATGATTGATATCCTAGCCAAGAGCTCAGGTCACCTTGATGGGAACGGAGATCTAGGATCTCTCCGTCACAAGAACCTGCTTCCTGTAATAGAATATTATATGGAATGATTGATATCCTAGCCAAGAGCTCAGGTCACCTTGATGGGAACCTGCTTCCTGTGATACGTTAAAAATTTTACAAAATAATTGGTGTATTCTTGCTTATAATTAATTCAAAATTCTACTTTAAATTGTTCAAATCTGTGTTCTACAAAATTACTAAATAATCTTAAAAGTTCTTGCAGAGACTTGTAAGAATGTTTTTTGATCAATTCAGCTAATTCATTTAAATCCCTAACTTGCAGAAAAGAGGGAATATTTCAAAAGACTTCTGCAGAAATTATACAGTCTGCAAAATGAAGCAATTTTCAAATATTATAAATGCATTGTACGTATGTAAATTAAAAAGAAATTTAAAATGCACTATTCATAGATACTAACATTTATTGTAGCTTTGATTTTCTTCCTCAGTTCTCCCATCTGTCTCTCAAACGTTCCTTTAGTTAGCACTTTCTTGTTGATCTTCTGGGAGGCATCACCTCTAGTGACAATGGTGTCTCTCCTGGTAATGTAAGAAATGTCTTGATTTTAATACATTTTGAAATTTATGGAACAAGAAGTCTGCAATTTATTTTACAGGTTGCTCCTGTTGAACATTGGCTATTTTGTGGATTTTTGCTTCAAAGTTGATCAATTAAAGGGAAATTTCCTGATACACAGCCAATTGTGCCTCACATGAAATTCATATGAAATGAGCATCATGTAAATTTCACATGAAAGTTTATGTAAAATTCATACAAATTTCACATAAGATTTATGTGAAAAATATTTCACATAAATTTCCTTCACATGAATTTCACATGAATTTTTCTGAGTGACCTTCACAGGAAACTGAATTCACATAACATCCAAGTAAAAATCTTCACATGAATTTCATGTGAAAAATTTCATGTAAATTTCATGTTCGTGCTCGTTTCACATAGATATCATATGAACTTTCATGTAAAGTTCATGTAAATTTCACATGAATTTCATATGAGGCACAATTGGCTGTGTACTAACAAAAATAATTAATTTTTTTTATCACAGAATATATATTTGTAAACGTTGGACCTATGACAGCATATAATCTATGTAGCAGTAGCACCCAAATTTGGCATTGGATAGGTTGAAGGGTTTTTCATTTGTCATTTTGAAAAACACACAGTATGATGGAAAGAAAACTTTTTAAAGCTCTAGCTTTTACATATTGAATGATTGAATTGATTTATTTCCCTCTGAAAAACAGCACATACCTTGACACAGCTTTCTCCATTTCCTGTATCATTTTCTCCTGTTGTTTCATCAGCTGGGTGAACCTGACTTGCATACGATGAATCTCCGCCTTCATGGCCTTGATTTCACCTTGACCTACTTCAGAATCTACTGCAGCTCGAGTCTCACGGGCCAACTGGGTTTTCTTCTCCCATAACATGATCTGTCGTCTGTAAGTTCATATGATGAAGATTAAATAACTTTGAATTACTCTTTTGAGTATAAGCAGCTGACAAAATTCTCATCAACACTTTATGTTTTTTTTTATTCCTTTTAAAAAATACCGCACATATACTTATGTTAAATAGCGGGAATTATAAGAGCAGTCCTGATAGGTCTAATACAAGTCTATAGACCAGGATATCCATACTTGGTAAAACTGTGATGGAAAAAATCAATCATTTAGCTAAATCATGATATGTATTGTGCTCATCCTTTACGACCATAAGAATGAGTAAACATACTCAGCTTCAACCAGGCTGTTCAGCAGACGCTCCTTCTCTTCCTTAATGTTATCCAGGTTTGCCTGCATCTGAATTGATTCCTTCTCTGCCTCCTTTAATGGATGATAGAAAATATGATTGCAAATTTACATGTACGTACTTTTTGTATGAAATCTAAAATCTACTAATTCATGCAACTTTTCATCATCAATAGTTGACATGAATGTCGCCAGGTAAATGACTTCAAGGAATAATAAAGATTGTATAGGTATCTACAATCTTTCATAAATTGAATTGAATATTTTTTTCTAAGGCTGGTGAGCAGAATTAACCTGAGATATCTTAACTTTGCTATATATACATTACAGATCATAAGAATGTACCTTGTACTTTAACTGATTAAAAGTGTAGAAAATTACTTAGTTTATATATTACCTTAAGTGCAATGATAAAGTCGTTTTCCAGTAGAATATTATCCTGGTGAAGACATTCGTGAGTTCCTTTCTCCTTATTCAGTAGAGTGTTCAGTTTGATCATGTCATTTTGCATGTTTCTGATACTCCTCTCTATGTCATACGTCTCCCTCCTCTGCTCATCAATGTCACCTGTACATTAAACAACTACATTATACAGTACAATTACATATTTTTGATTAAGTGAAAAAATTAAAAGCAGTCTTTTTTATCATACATATTGATATCTTCATACCTGCAATGTATAATCTTTTATGCTTTCAGTATTTAAACTTTAAAGGGGAAAAATTAGCAAAATCAGACATAAATTTTTAAAGTTATTTGCACACAGAAGTTTAGTTTTTTTTTTTAATTAGTTCCCAATACTAGTATCAAAGGTAGATATAAGATACATGTATATAATGTTGATGTTTGAAACCATATCTTTTCACCTTTAAAATCAAAGAAATAATTTCAAGGGCTAGCTAATCAGATGATGTAAGTATTATGCACTAACCTTCAGTCCTGATTTTCTTTTGAGACAGTATAGTGAGTTGTTTTTTGAGTTTCTGTACGTCGCTGGACTGAGCGTCCTTATCTTTAGATAGCTGTACAAGCTCGCTCTGCTGACGTAGCCACATCTGCTGGAGCTCTGCTATCTCCTGTTGACGAGCCTCGATAGACTTCTGTAGAGAATTGATCTGGATCTCCAAGGGACCTAACTCTACACCCTACAAAACCAAAGGTGAAACCATACACCATTACATGTCATAGAAATATCACAATAGAAATGTCAAATAATTACCGAAGCTGTAGGCAACAAATAATCTAATGACACATGATAGACTGACTAAAACTTTTTCTTTGTGTTTATGTCAGGTAGAGAGATACAGTAATGTTAATTTACTTCACACCTTACATTATTAAACATAATACTTACACCAGCCTTACTGATGAGAACCTCCAGTTTTTTGTTATATTGATCAATAATATTCTGCTTCCTCTCTATAATGGCAGTTACGCTTGACAATCTCTCCTTCACTCTTACTGATCACTTCATTTTTACCGCCAATTTCATCATCAAGTTGACCCAAGATTTTTCCAAGTCTTTCTATCCTTGTTTGAACATTGGATATTTCTAAACTGTCTCTTGATATTTGATTTTCAACCTCTGCCATTTGTGTTTCCTATAAATAACAATATTGATTAAAGTTTAATTCGCATACTGCATGTTATGTCAAATTTTACTTTTCGTTATCATAATTGACTGTTAAGCTATTAAAAATTAGATTTAACTCTCATATCATCTTATGCGACATATCTATGCTTCAACAACATTTTAAATACCAGTTGTTTTGTGAGTTCCCTTTTCTTGCCAGTCAGTTTCTTGGTGTACTGGGCAGCTTTGTCCATGGTCAGTTGACTCCTCATCTTCTCCATTATTTCATCCTCAAGTTCTACTTTCTCCAAATATTCTCTCTCAATCTGCTTCCTCAGTGCATTAAGTTCATTCAGTCGTAGGGTTTTATCCTGTGGAATAAATCAGTCACCTCTGTAAGTTTTTCTTTGTAAAATGTATGGAATGTAAATATTCAAATGGCTTCAGAATAACACACTTTCTTCCCAAATCAAAAGTTTATCAATGTAAGATAGAAATGTACCATAAACAAATGTGTAAGATATATTATTTGTCAATTAATATACAGTGATGTTTCGTTAGTCCGGACGAATTGGTTCCCGAGGAATTCGTCCGGATTAACGAATTTTCCGGATTACTGAATCATGTTAAAAATGTCATAAATTGAGCGCGAAATTCCGAAGGAAAGGGAGAGGGTCGGCCGTTTTTTGTGCGTGTGTGTACAGTTAAATTGTCTTGTAAACAAATATTTTCTCATCATAGATAACTTGATTAAATGTTATTTCTTGAAAATAATGGATTACTAAATCTCTAGATATGTCTTTAAAGCATGAGCGCTAAAAATTAGAAAAGGGGAAGGTGGTACGGGCGCCGGGATTTTGTCTTCGCTTTTTTGTATTGGTAAGATCGTCTTGAAGTCAATACTTTTCTCATCATTGAAAATAAATATACAAGTAGTTTTATTTCTTTACAATATCAATTAATAGAAATTAATAGAAATGAATAGAACAAAATGCACAAGAATAAAGATCAAACGAAGGTGGAGGGAGGCCTCTGTTTTATTACGCTGAGGTCTATATAGAGCGTTACTTTAACCTTAAACATAGGTAATCACAGATTACAAAGCTCACCTCGTGACAGCAAAATTCAATTCAAACATATTTCTTAGTACATGTATATTGGCTTTTAAAGGCAAAACCACTCAAGCAGAAAAAGTAGGTCAAGGTCATTTTATGAAAGTTTGATCAAAGATACATCCAATATGCAAGTTTGGTACATGTAGCAGTTATACTTTGCTCAATATTGGCTTTAAAGAGCAAAATCACTCAAGCGGAAAAAGTAGGTCAAGATCATTTTATGAAAGATTGATCAAAGATACATCCAATATGCAAGTTTGGTACATGTATCACTTATACTTTGCTCAATATTGGCTTTTAAAGGCAAAATCACTCAAGCGGAAAAAGTAGGTCGAGGTCATTTTATGAAAGATTGATCAAAGATACATCCAATATGCAAGTTTGGTACATGTATCACTTATACTTTGCTCAATATTGGCTTTTAAAGGCAAAATCACTCAAGCGGAAAAAGTAGGTCAAGGTCATTTTATGAAAGTTTGATCAAAGATACATCCAATATGCAAGTTTGGTACATGTATCACTTATACTTTGCTCAATATTGGCTTTTAAAGGCAAAATCACTCAAGCGGAAAAAGTAGGTCGAGGTCATTTTATGAAAGTTTGATCAAAGATACATCTAATATGCAAGTTTGGAACATCTAGCACTTATACTTTGCTCAATATTGGCTTTTAAAGGCAAAATCACTCAAGCGGAAAAAGTAGGTCAAGGTCATTTTATGAAAGTTTGATCAAAGATACATCCAATATGCAAGTTTGGTGCATGTAGCACTTATACTTTGCTCAATATTGGCTTTTAAAAGCGAAATCACTCAAGTGGAAAAAGTAGGTCAGATGCTGCATCCGATGCATGGGTCCATCTTGGCATCCAAAGATGAATCACTTGTGCAAGTTTGGTTACTGTAGCATTAGTACTTTGTCAGATACTGAGCTACTCCAAACTTCTTAACCAAGTCACTCAAGCGGAAAATGTAGGTCAGATGCTGCATACGGTGCATGGGTTCACCTCAGCATCCAAAGATGAATCACTTATGCAAGTTTGGTTACTGTAGCATCAGTACTTTGTCAGATACTGAGCTACCCCAAACTTTTTAACCAAGTCACTCAAGCGGAAAATGTAGGTCAGATGCTGCATCCGATGCATGGGTTCACCTCAGCATCCAAAGATGAATCACTTGTGCCAGTTTGGTTACTGTAGCATTAGTACTTTGTCAGATACTTAGCTACCCCAAACTTCTTAACCAAGTCACTCAAGCGGAAAATGTAGGTCAGATGCTGCATCCCATGCATGGGTTCACCTCAGCATCCAAAGATGAATCACTTGTGCAAGTTTGGTTACTGTAGCATCAGTACTTTGTCAGATACTGAGCTACCCCAAACTTCTTAACCAAGTCACTCAAGCGGAAAATGTAGGTCAGATGCTGCATACGATGCATGGGTTCACCTCAGCATCCAAAGATGAATCACTTGTGCCAGTTTGGTTACTGTAGCATTAGTACTTTGTCAGATACTGAGCTACCCCAAACTTCTTAACCAAGTCACTCAAGCAGAAAATGTAGGTCAGATGCTGCATCCGATGCATGGGTTCACCTCAGCATCCAAAGATGAATCACTTGTGCCAGTTTGGTTACTGTAGCATTAGTACTTTGTCAGATACTGAGCTACCCCAAACTTCTTAACCGGACGCGGACGCGGACACGGACGCGGACACGGACGCGGACGCGGACGCGGACGAGGACGCGGACGCGGACGCGTGGGGTTATAGCATAAGCTCACTCAACTTCGTCGAGGTGAGCTAAAAATTAGAATAAAATTTTATCTATACATCGAAGCTCCGCGGGCGCTGTTAGTTACCAATACCTACCGAAACTTGCCACTTTTCTTCTTGAAAAATACGGAAATCATCGTCTGTCAAGAGCGGTTGACGGCCGTTTTTAACTAAAAACAAGCCCTATCTAAGCTACCGCTAACATTCAGTTCACTCTCATCTTCATCGTGATACAAACATTAAAATTAAAAATATTAACTTTAATTTGAAATCATTTTAGGGCGTGCATCTGTTCAAAATAATGATCGACTGCTACAAGCTGAAAAATGTCACAATAAGACTTAAGAAAGTGACTAAAAGAAGTGAACAACAGATTTGATAACCACGTAAGTACGCGTACCCCAAGCCGTGACTAGTGCTGCATATCCCATCGCCTTATTAATCTGCCGGTTTTCTGGTAAATTTCTCCAGGTAAAAATTAATTGTTATGAAAACATGTCCGTGTAGATTTCTCCAGGCAAAAATTAGTTGTTATGAAAACACGTCCGTGTAGATTTCTCCAGGTAAAAATCAATTGTTATGAAAACACGTCCGTAGTTGCTTATATCGTCCGGACTAACGGGACAAAATAACATATGATCCGCACGTCCGTTCCCGAAAACTACCGTCCGGATCCGGAACGCGGATTTCCGGATTATCGGATCATTTTTGCACTATGCACGTTTGTTCCCTGAGAAATCGTCCGGAGTAACGAATTTTCCGGAGTAACGAATTCCGGACTAACGAATCATCACTGTATAATGTTATTTATATGTTCCAATAATTTAGTATCAATACATGTGGAGTCTTGCATCCAATTACATGTACAATTAAGTACAAATGTTTATGTACTTTTAAAAACTGTAGACCACAAATTACGCATCAGAATTGTTCAATGATTGTTCTCTACCAAATCTTATGGATGTCTAGTGCAGTTCATATGTGTTTATACCAAAACAACTACAGAAGTAAAAAGCTTACTGTGACAGCTCTGTTAAGAGCTTGTTCTGTCTCGTGTAACATTCTGGTATAAGTAGCGTACTCTGCTTTCAGTGCGTCATGCTTGGCTTGGCACTGAGTCAGCTGTTTCTTCACTGTCTCTATGTCCCTTTCCGTCTTGTTCAAAATTAATGTCAGTTTCTCATTTTGTTCTTGTTCCTTGAATATAGATTTCTTATATCCCTCTATCTCTGTTTCTAAGGACAACACTTTTTGTTCCTGGGTACTGAACGTAAAATATATACATTATCAATTGTTGAAACCTGTAATTTCCATACAGTGGTTTAGAAAAAAATTCAGCATGTTCAAGAAGCAAATGTATACATGGCATAATTTAATTTTTGGTGATAACTTGAAATTTCATAGTTTTGTCAAACAATGACAGTAATATTGACAACCATTTCATTTTACAGTCAAACAAGTAAATTTCAATTTTTTTTCAATCAGGGTTGTGGAGGAGTGTGGTATCTAGAAGTGCTTACTTAAGAGCTTCCTGCATGGCGGCATGTGCCTCGTCTCTCCTCCTCATACCAATAAGGGAACTATTCCATTGCTGGAACAACTGCTTCTTCTCTAGTTGAATAGCCTGAATAGACATAGAATGTAAATATTGATTTAAATTTGTAAACTGTCAAATTTGTTAAAAACTGAAAGGGAGGGGAAATACAAATCAGTATCACGATTTATGACATCTGTCTTTCTATTTGTTGTTTAATCTGTGTTGTATGTACGCACAATTTGAAACAATTTCATTAAAAAAGTGACATTCAGAATTATATGACAGTACCTCAATTTCCATGTGAGCTTCTAACAGAGCTTCTTTGGCAGCTTTGGTCTCCTCTGTTTGAGCTGCTATCTGAGCTTCAAACATGGCAATCTCCTCCTTTAATTTGTCTACTCTCTCAACCAGTCTGTCCACAAACAAATCCTGTAGAAGAAATAATTCTTATTCCAGATAATCTTGATATCACCTCAAGCAAAATAATATTTTCTAATACATCATGATACATGCTTTAGGGCTAGATTAAATGAATTTGTACATGATAAGTGACCCTTCTAAACGCGGGAAAAATTTGAGAAATTCCATGACGTCACAATACAATTTCGATGTTCGACCAAGGTTCATAGATTGTTTGTCCAAGGTAAAAGCATTGTGACCTCACAACATTTTGCATTTTTTTCCCCGCAATCGGAAGGGTCAATTGCAAATGAATCATTCCAACTAAGATCTGTTCATCAAAAGAATTTTTTATATACAGAGATATATGTACTTATTAGGACCCTCACCTGTCTCTGCTTTTCGATTTCAGCTTTAGACACCTCTGTGTCTGCTTTTTCTGCAGCTCTCCTCATTATAGCAATGTCAGACCTCACATCTTCTTTGGCATTTTGCATGTAAAAATGTCTTAATGCCAGATTTTCAACTTCACTTTGTAATTCAGCACCTGTAATGTCAAGGTCAAATTAGTTTATAATTTCAAATATTTTCTCTGATATATAGGATGCAAACTGTTGTCTTGCATATCTTTACTAGCTTTTAAATAAATGTAAATTTCTATAAACTCACATTTCTTTTTCTCCTTGTTGACGTTTAGTTGGGTATCCTTGTATAATCCCCTCACGTCATCTAGCTGCTGTTCCTCCTGATTACGAGCCTGGTTCAGATTGGCGAATTCATCATGATTTTTCTCTAACATCATCTGGAATCTGGCCAGTTCCTGCTGGATTCCATACAGTTCTACACCAAGATCCTCCCGCTCTTTCTTACGATTCCTAAGCGCCTCTATCAACTCTCGTAGTTCCAGAGTTACCTTCTCATCTTGTTTCGTTAGATGAGCTTTGAGGGCATTTTGGAATCTTTTCATCAGAGGCTGTAATCAATTCAAATATGTATTTATTTATTTTATTAAAAGTAAAAAGTAAAATAAGTTCTTTGATTTCTTCATACAGAATTCTTTTTCAGTGTATTTTCAAAAAGTGTGATTTCCAAGGAATATTTCAAATTCGGAAATGGGAATATATGATTCACAAATTTCTGAGTTTCAAGGAATAAATGTAACTTCGATATAACTATTTTGAGATTGATTGCATGAGCATGTTATTCTTTAAACAAGCTAAAGACATACTGTTGACAAAACTATTTACATGACAATGTACATGTGTTACAAAGGGTTTCATTTCTGCTTTTAAATTTATCAGTTACATTGAGTGTTATGAGATCTTACATGATCTGGGTCAAGGACAACCATGTCCGTTTCAGCCTCACTTCCAGCATCAGACTCCTCCCCTTCTCCATCATCAATATCCTCCTCCTCGTCATCACTGTCACCGCCACCACCACCGTCACCATCATCTGGTTCTGTCACTGGTCGGTTCAGGATATTACTTATATCATGTGGAGGCGGCTGTGGTGGTTCCTGTGGTGGCTCACCGTCACCACCATCACCGCCATCACCACCTTCACCGCCATCTGGTGGCACCTCATTTGTAGGAGTTGGAGCTTTCTCCTCAACTGGCTCTATATAATGTTCCAAAACAAATTTCAATTATGGTTTAATTATACATAGAACACAAAATATTCCAACTTTGCAATTAACCTGCAGGCAGCGCTAGCTGTCTTGACAAAAATTACATTTTTTTGGCAAAAAGAATCAAATTGAAGTTTATATGTACATGTACTATAATTATAAATAATTAAACAATATCTAACCTGATATAAGAAACTTTGTTAGGGTTGGTGCAAATCATGAATATGGGACTCACAACACATTGTTCACATTACATTGTTTTAACACTTGTAGTCAGCGTTAACTTTAAAATTTTCAATGCTTAACATAATGTGTCAGCTAATAAAGATTGATGTAACTGCTACCATATACAAGCATCAATCTGAAATTCAATGCAGATCAATGTCAGACCAATACCTTCAGTAGGAGATGGTGGTTTTGATCCTTTTTTGGAGCCTCTTGAGGCAGCTGACCCTGGTCTTGATGCTGGCTTTCCTTCCTTCACAGATCCTGTGGCTGATGGTGGACGGTCACCTTTTATGGAGCCTGTAGCAGATGGTGGTCTCTCTCCCTTTGTGGAGCCAGTCGCTGATGGGGGTCTATCTGCCTTGGCAGAAGCAGGTCTACCAGATGCTGGACGAGATGGGGGTTTGGCTGAAGATGGACGTGAACCAGCTTTAGACCCTAAAAAATAATAGTACATTAGATCATTGAAATATTTGGAGAGGCAGAAATCTAAAATGCACAAACTGCATGATCGAGTGGTAGTTTAATTTTTTTCTAAAGTCAAAATAGGGGAAAAGAAGAGGTATAAATCTTATCAATACATTTATTGTGAAAAATATTCCTTATAAGTAGACATGTTACGTTCACACTTTTAGAATAAAAGATGACAATTAGTGAATCAGGTACTTATGGAATTGTTTTGCATCAGATTATTCTCACTTGTGCATATGAGCATGAGGATTTTAATTACTAAACAGTAATTTAAAAAAGGGGTAGGGGCAAAATCTGCCGTTTTTGGCCCCATTTTTTGCTATTTTCAAAAAAATTTTTACACTATTTTTTATCTTTCTAATAAGAGTAGAGATGTTGTTGTTTATTGAAACTGAATTGAAAATAGATATAATCAACTAATATGAGTGTTATTTCCCGCCAAAATTGTCCACTACTATGGAAATTAGTGGTAAAATGATAACCAGATTTTAACAAAATAGTTTATAGTATATATAGAGCAAGCGCATGTAACAAAGTTATACTTTTAACGTACATTCAGAATATGAAAAATGCCCCATATGAGTATGAACCTGTTACACGTCCTTGCTCTAGGGCTTACAACTGTAGGTATGTGTGTCCCTTGCTAAAAAGCTGAATTTCTAATGTAAATACATAGAGCTCAACTTTCAATCATTTTGTCCTAAAGGCTGGGTTTTCGAAAAATCACATAAAATTTGTCATTTTTTGTTTAGAAGAAGCATATAATGAATAAGAAAATAGAACCTTTTAAAATTTTTTGATTGGGGCCAAAAATGGTCACTTTTGCCCCTACCCCTTTGTCATAATAAAAGTTAACTCACAGTTCTTACATTGTATACATTTTATAGTACTGTACCTGGCTTGGCAGATGTAGGTCTGGAGGAAGGTTTAGCTGACGTAGGACGGGAAGAGGCTGGCTGCTCCTCTTTTGTTGTTCCATTTTGCTCCATTTCTCCTGAGTCAAACTACATAATCATAAAATAAAATGTCTTGAATGAGAAATATTTCTGAGAAAATATTAATTCAGCTGTGAATTAGAAAATGAACACTAAGTTTTGATAATGGATGACATGTACATTATAAATGTTTTGCATGATACAAATAAATATTTGATAGGTAACAAATACAATTAAGTACTTTACCTCTTGTAGTGCCTTCACAGTGGCATCTGTAACTACATCACCTAAAGATTCCTTCGCTTGAGCTGAAGGTGGACGTCTGAAATATACATAATTACTTATCATACAGGCTACTATACATCTGTGTTGATGAATCTCAACTCACAAATATGTAAGAGATTACTGAAGGACCAATTATGCTGTAATACAAATTGAAGAGGTTAAATTTCTCCAATTTATGACTGCTCTATAAGACTCTGCTTAAACTGTTATATATGCATGCAGAATGTTCCAATTACTGTACAACGTATGTCATTACAAAAACAGAGGGTCATGCAATTTCTTGGCTTTATCTAGTGTGAAAATGACAATGTACTGGTATATGCGAACTGAGTGAAATGCATCCTTGCGGGTGACATTGCAAATGTTTAGATAATATTAGTCAAATTGGGTCTTAAATTAGCCACACATCAGTATCATTGTTTCCCGTCCGAAAATCGCATTGTGACGTCAGGATTTCCGCGCGAAATGACGGTTAAATTCAAAACAAAATGGCGACTTTTTACATTGAGTTACAGTGTACAACCCTAAGTTTCCGTATCATATCAAAACCCTCCCTCTTTCTGGAGGGTCTGCGATGCAAGACACTTGGATATAGGAACGGGAATAAGGTAGGATTATTTTTACCCTACAAAATCGTCTTTTTTGCCTATATAGTCCCGGTCCCCTAAACTGAACAAAGGCCTCTAAAACTTATTTTGTCTGCATAATATGATTGCATAAACCCTCGAACATGTAACATATACCAAAATTTATGAGTAAGCGAGATCTTTTCGATGATATAGATTTTATTTAAATTGTTGCATGACAAAATTTTCAAAATCTTGTTTATCCAGTTTCCGATGTGAGCCGCGCGGACAGTGTTATATCAAGACAGAAAACATTTTATTTTCCTTTTTACTAAAATACATGGGTTTTAGATGAGATAAAAGAATTACAGAAACATTAAGTTTTACACCTTACGAATATATTTTTACCAGTTAAACCAACTGGGTGCTCCTTAATTACAGGAGGGAAAGAAAGTAAGCAGAGTACTCAAATTTGAGGGCGCTTAGTAAAGAGAAATAAACAGTATGAAATCTTATTTATTTCAAAGGATGAATTAGTTTGTCATCTAGAAAAAATCATCAAGAATAGACTTCTGAAATTCATTTAAAAGATGTCTTTTTGTTTTGTTTGAAATTTACCTGTCTTCGTCCGCCATATCGTTTGTTGCTAAGCAGGAAATAATATTACAAAGCAAGCCGGGAACTTTTCTTTCGATAGCTTTCTGAATTTTACATCAAAAGTACGAAAAAGACTTACGGTCAATTTATTCCGAATTCACCAATGAAAACAACAGCATGCTGTACTGCCATCATAATGAGATGTAAATAAAATAGAACAGCTGTTCGTCCTGCTGAGACACTTATAATTGGTAAGTTGACAAGTTTTGCAATGGGAGATTGTAGCAACCTTATCACTGGCTTCGAGAGACAAGAAATATGAATGAAAGCAGTCATGTGGCCAGTTCGTCTCACGAACAAATCGAACCACAGCCACACGCATATGTAGTGACAAGACAATTCATTTCTTAAAAAAAATTACAGGGGTGAGGTCATGTCTGAACATTGTGAATCAAATTTGTTATCTGTATCTTAGGAATTCCCTCCTTTGAATAGGAGCACCACCTGCATGCAGGCTTATTGTCCGAAGACGTAAGCAGAATTTGGAATTGAGACCTGTGCGATGGACCCACCCAAAGCTGTGTGGGTTCTTTAAAGTGCCATCGCCAATTCTGTGACACGGGACTTCGGTTTAATGTCTCTTCTGAATGACTGGGCTGGGGTCACTTAGCTACATGTATATACATGTACAAGGTGTTAGCCCACAACACCTGGTGAGTTTCAGTTGGTCATTCCTTCCACCTATGCCGCTCGTCAGGTTCGAAGCTTGTCAACATAAAATTGCAACGTTGGCCTCGATATCACAGATCGAGCGTTCTACCAATTGAGCTATGACACCCGTATTTTTATTATGATATTTGGACAAATATTGCAATAGGGATGTTCGAGTGACGAAAAAGTGACATCACACTGCGCATGCGCATGAAAATTGGTTGGCAAAAAGTGGTTCTCTTATATAATATGTATAAGCAATGTCCACTGCTATTTACGTTAATAATCTTTATCGGTACGTTTTATCAACAGATATAATTAAGTTAAGATTACTTCAAAGTTGTTATAATATTAATCGATCGTTTAGTTTGCTTGTGATATTTTTTTAATTTAATTTTTCTCTGTTAATCACCGGTATGTATAAATAGCATTTAGTCTCTCTATGGGTTGATTTAATTTTTTAAGTCGTGAATGTGATTATCTTATATCATCCATCAATTTATCAAGTCCAACCTATACAGTGTATCTCGTATACACAAGACAATGATCTGACACCTGCCATTTACCTTGATTTTTGTCGTCTGTCCAGGTAGATTTTTCACCCTGGCGCCGTGGCGGAACCAATGATCCGCAAAGGAGAGAAAGCCACTGCATATGATCTATCCATTTCATATTTCAGTTTGTGACATTTTGACATGGATGAAACATCTAAACCATCTCTTTTTTGGCCGGATTGCAAAGCAATTCCGGCCTATAGATTGACGATGTCCGTCCGTCCGTCTGTCCGTCTGCCGTCAACATTTTGGTTAAAGTTTCTGGTTGAGGCAAAATCTAAGGAACTATATACAGTAGAAACTTTATATTATACATGAAGCTTGCCCATGACAAGACCTTTCAATTTATGCCATAACATTTGACCTAGTGACCTTGACCTTGGACTTTGACCTAGTTAAAGATTTTGGTTAAAGTTTCTGGTTGAGGCAAAATCTAAGTAACTATATGCAGTAGAAATTTTATATTATACAAGAAGCTTGTTCATGACAAGACCTTTCAATTTATGCCATAACATTTGACCTAGTGACCTTCACCTTGAACTTTGACCTAGTTAAAGATTTTGGTTAAAGTTTCTGGTTGAGGCAAAATCTAAGTAACTATATGCAGTAGAAGCTTTATATTATACATGAAGCTTGTCCATCACAAGACCTTTCAATTTATGCGGTAACATTTGACCTAGTGACCTTGACCTTGAACTTTGATCTGCTCAAAGATTTTGGTTAAAGTTCCTGGTTTAAGCAAAATCTATGGAACTGTATGCAGTAGAAACTTTATATTATACATGAAGCTTGCCCATGACAAGACCTTTCAATTTATGCGGTAACATTTGACCTAGTGACCTTGACCTTGGACTTTGACCTAGTTAAGGATTTTGGTTAAGATTTTGGTTAAAACTGTGAGCAGTAGAAACTTTATTTTATACATGTAGGTTGCCTTTTAATTTATGCTAACCTGTTATTTGACCTATTGACCTTTACCCAGTTAGTGACAAAAACTTACTTTGCAATCCGGCCATACCGTCTTTAGCGGTGTTTTATTTTGGTAAATACTTACATTACATTTGTCTTTTAGTTGAAAGAAGCAAAAAGGAAATACAATCCATTTATATATATGATCATAATCATATAAAAGTTGGAACAGTGGATCATTATTCAATATTTCTCATTTATTTATTTATTTATTTATTTATTTATTTATTTATTTATTTATTTATTTATTTATTTATTTATTTATTTATTTATTTTTTTATTTTTTTATTTATTTATTTCAACGGGATAATTGTTTTAATAATTCCGAAAATTAGATGGAAGTCCGAACATCTATTCTTGAAATTCTTTTCAAAATACTGGATGTTTTAAGAGTCGAGATGCAAAAGATGGAAATAGAATACTACGATTTTATATGTTCCAAGATCCATATTAACATTTATCATTTATTTTTATTGTGTATTTCTATCTTTCATTTTAAATTCATTAATGTCTCTTTTCATCCCAACGATTTTCAATCTTAAGGGATGAGGCTGCCCAAACTTACATGGAAGTTGAGAAATAAATGCTTCTTTAGGCATTCTAAAATTATAATCTTGAGCCCCCTCCCTTTCTCGAGCAAGCAAGAAGTTAGATAAGGCATGTCAATTTAAAAAAAAAATCCATATCCAAAGTAAGAAAATTACTGAAGGAATAATAAAAGAGGAAAAGATAATTTGTGCGTGTTTTCATTGTTATTACTATGACCGGCTTTATCTATAAATTGGAGACAGTCGTGAGAAAAAAAAAACAAAAACACCCCCTCCCCCCCCCCCCAAAAAAAACAGCTAAGAAAATTAGTACTCTTTATTTCATTAACGTTGTCTGTGAGTTAAATCAATTTTTTTTTCCGTTTTGCGTTTTGAAACAGTTCGACAATAATTTTGGTCAAACTATTTTCCTCTTTCCATCCCGTTCAAATGCTCCGCCTTAATTAAATCACAACTAATATGCATGTTTGAGGGATAGGTGTGTACTTGTCAAAACAACTGGTAATTAGTCGGGTATGTCACACCTAATACAGGGGCATAAAAATGGGACACTATGAATTACACCGGCTTCTTTGAAAAGCAAAATTTGAAGAAAAAAAAAATCGGCAGTTTATTGATTCTTGTCCCCCCCCCTCCCATGGAATGGCAGTCTGATATACTAACAAACTCAGAGGGATTTCTTTATTGTTGTGATTAGAATGGTCAGTATCACAGCAGGACTTATCAATAAAATAATAATAGGAAAGCAGCGTATATTAGAGCATCAAGTGTCGATTTATCTCCGGGTATCCCGTATATTTCCCTTCACTGCCAACCGTTTTTGCCAACCAGCCTCGTTTTCGCGAGACCTGTGACGTCACGGCGAACATCCCTATAATATCAGGTTGGGGATAGGTACTGATCTAGCTAATGTATACTTCGATTGAGCTAATATGCCTCTGTAGAGCTAAGCCCCCCCCCTCCCCCCCCCCAAAAAAATTATCTGAGTTTACTGCCACCTGATCGACCCTATTTTTTTTGCCCCAACCCTAATCATTTTTATTGACCAAATAGAAATCACATGGCAGGTATTCCTTCTAAGTGAGCTGTAATCAATTACATAACACTTATTGTCCCCCGCTTTCGCGAAAGCGCGGGGACATTAAAACTGGTCTGTCTGTCTGTCTGTCTGTCTGTCTGTCTGTCTGTCTGTCTGTCTGTCTGTCCGTCAGTCACAAAAACTTAAACCTTGTGCATAACTTTTGAATGGAAAGTGATGGGGCTTTCATATTTCACATGTGTATTCCTTGTGACAAGACCTTTCCATGGATACCAAAATTTTGACCTTCTGACCTTGAACTTGGACTTTGACCTTCTTACAAGTATCAACAACTTTAACCTTGACCATAACTTTTCAATGAAAAGTGGTAGGACTTTCATGTTACACATGTGTATTCCTTGTGATAAGACCTTTCGATGGATACCAAAATTTTTGACCTTGTGACCTTAACGTTTGAGTTCGACCTACTTTTCGAAAAACTTTAACCTTGTCCATAACTATTGATTGGTAAAGGATAGGGCCTTCATATTGCACATATTTATTCCTTGTGAAAAGATCTTTCCATGGATACCATAATTTTTGACCTTGTGACCTTGACCTTGGGGTTTGACATACTTTTCAAAAACTTTAACCTTGACCATAACTTTTGAACTGAAAGTGATAGGCCTTTCAAATTTCACATGTGTATTCCTTGTGACAAGACCTTGGTAACAACATTCTGACCTTGTGACCTCGTCCTTGGGTTACAGTAAACAGTTTTTTCATGACGTCATCCCTTGACGCGCACCCTTAACCCAGCGTCATATAATACTATCATAAAATACATACCTATCAAAGTATATATTTGGTTAAAAAGAATAAATCTTACACTTTATCATGCTTACACAAGATTACACACGTGTTTCAGAAAATGAAAATTTCCCATAATCTTGCAAATATCTTACAGATTTTAATGATACCTCATAATATGCCATTATTTTAATTTTCATGCATACAGTATGAAGATCAAGGCTCAGCTCTTATTATTAAAAAAATTGACCGGGGCCAAATCAGGTTAGAGATTATACGAAACTGTTTATTGAAACCTAAAAGACATTTTAATCATCCCGTCATAATTTTTTTCCTTAAAATATGGAAAGTATATGCCGTTCCGAAGAATTTGATATATCGCAAGTTGTCGTAACGCGCATACTTATTTATCGGTATGCCGCATAGAGATTCCCGCGACCCACTCCGAAATGCCCATTTTTGCCTTTATTTCACCATTTGACATGTTGAGGCAGATACCCATTTTAATACCCATAATGCATCTATAATACAGCACTTTGACCTTTATTTTCACTATTGCTACCACCTACAATGTATATGTAATATACTGTTTACACATGTATGGTATCCAAGGACTTTAATTGTAAATTTACATACTACATCAGCATCCATATTCCCATATGCCTAAAAGACATTTTAATCATCCCGTCATAATTTTTTTCCTTAAAATATGGAAAGTATATGCCGTTCCGAAGAATTTGATATATCGCAAGTTGTCGTAACGCGCATACTTATTTATCGGTATGCCGCATAGAGATTCCCGCGACCCACTCCGAAATGCCCATTTTTGCCTTTATTTCACCATTTGACATGTTGAGGCAGATACCCATTTTAATACCCATAACGCATCTATAATACAGCACTTTGACCTTTATTTTCACTATTGCTACCACCTATATGTAATATACTGTTTACACATGTATGGTATCCAAGGACTTTAATTGTAAATTTACATACTACATCAGCATCCATATTCCCATATGCCTACAGGTTACAGTAAACAGTTTTTTTTCATGACGTCATCCCTTGACGCGCACCCTTAACCCAGCGTCATATAATACTATCATAAAATACATACCTATCAAAGTATATATATGGTTAAAAAGAATAAATCTTACACTTTATCATGCTTACACAAGATTATACCTATAACTTATAATAAGATGTAGAAATGTGCTCGACAAAGGGGAAAATAGTAAAAATTTGACGGTACCGCGGGGCAACTTCTATAGCGGAAACGACATTGTTCCGTAAATATTTGGGGAATAAAATTCATATCAAAGAAAGAGTGTATCTATATCAATAAAATATAAAAGTGAATTAGGGATTGACCGTGTAGTTAAGGAGAAATCAATATGACCATCAAAAACACTGAAAATCATGATGTCCCTTTTGGCGCCCCTTACTGTGGTAGACTCCTTTAATGAGCCCCAGCTCATTGCCTATGAACACGTGTTTCAGAAAATGAAAATTTCCCATAATCTTGCAAATATCTTACAGATTTTAATGATACCTCATAATATGCCATTATTTTAATTTTCATGCATACTGTATGAAGATCAAGGCTCAGCTCTTATAATTAAAAAAATTGACCGGGGCCAAATCAGGTTAGAGATTATACGAAACTGTTTATTGAAACCTAAAAGACATTTTAATCATCCCGTCATAATTTTTTTCCTTAAAATATGGAAAGTATATGCCGTTCCGAAGAATTTGATATATCGCAAGTTGTCGTAACGCGCATACTTATTTATCGGTATGCCGCATAGAGATTCCCGCGACCCACTCCGAAATGCCCATTTTTATACGCCCGTCATTTGACGGGACGTATTATGGTATGGCGAAGTCCGTCCGTCTGTCCGTCTGTCCGTCCGCCTATGGAACGCAATAACTTGAATACGCGTCAACGGATTTTTATGAAATTTATACATAGTGATCAGACTGTGGAGAGGAAGCCGCCTTTCGATTTTCAGGTTCATCCGATTTGTCGTTACAGAGTTATGGGACTTAGATTTTTAAAATACAGTGAAAATATACTAAAATATTTAAAAATTATTTAAAAATCTATTTCTGGTCGAAATGTTTTGAAATTTGGTATACTTCAAGTTGAAAGGATTTTCTTTGACATATGTAACGGGTTTTTAATTTTTTTGTCGCATAACCGAGATATTGTGTGTAATGGGAAGGGGGGGTGGGTTATATGCACATACATGTTAAGCTAAGGGCAAAATATAGGCGCATGGAACGCGATAACTTGAATATGCGTCAACGGATTTTCATGATATTCATACATTATGATTGGACTGTGGAGAGGAAGCCGCCTTTCGATTTTCAGGTTTATTCGATATGTCGTTACAGAGTTATGGGACTTAGATTTTTAAAATACAGTGAAAATATACTAAAATATTTAAAAATTATTTAAAAATCTATTTCTGGTCAAAATGTTTTGAAATTTTGTATACTTCATGTAGGAAGGATGTTCTTTGACATATGTAACGGGTTTTTAATTTTTTTGTCGCATAACTGAGATATTGTGTGTAATAGGAAGGGGGGAGGGGTGGGTTATATGCACATACATGTTAAGCTAAGGGCAAAATATAGGCGCATGGAACGCAATAACTTGAATATGCGTCAACGGATTTTCATGATATTCATACATTTTGATTGGACTGTGGAGAGGAAGCCGCCTTTCGATTTTCAGGTTCATTCGATATGTCGTTACAGAGTTATGGGACTTAGACATTTTAAAATACAGTGAAAATATACTAAAATAGTTAAAAATTATTTAAAAATCTATTTCTGGTCGAAATGTTTTGAAATTTTGTATACTTAAGGTAGAAAGGATGCTCTTAAGCTCTTTGACATATGTAACGGGTTTTTAATTTTTTGGTCGCATAAGCGAGATATTGTGTGTAATAGGAAGGGGGGGGTTATATGCACATACATGTTAAGCTATGGGCAAAATATAGGCGCATGGAACGCAATAACTTGAATATGCGTCAACGGATTTTCATGATATTCATACATTTTGATTGGACTGTGGAGAGGAAGCCGCCTTTCGATTTTCAGGTTCATTCGATATGTCGTTACGGAGTTATGGGACTTAGATATTTTAAAATACAGTGAAAATATACTAAAATAGTTAAAAATTATTTAAAAATCTATTTCTGGTTGAAATGTTTTGAAATTTTGTATACTTCAAGAAGAAAGGATGTTCTTTCACATATATAAGGGGTTCTTGAATTTTTTGTCACATAATCCAGAAATTATGTGTAATGGGGGAGGGGGGGTTATATGCACATACATGTTAAGCTAAGGGCAATTATAGGTGCATGGAACGCAATAACTTGAATATGTGTCAACAGATTTTCATGATATTTGTACATTTTGATCAGACTTTGAAGAGGAAGCCGCCTTTCGATTTTAAGCTAGGTTCATCCAATTTGTCCTTATGGAGTTATGGGACTTAAATATTTTGGTGTTGTGAAAAAAATCCCAACGGGCGTATCTTGCTGCGTGAGCGTAGGCTTTATTGCCTTTATTTCACCATTTGACATGTTGAGGCAGATACCCATTTTAATACCCATAATGCATCTATAATACAGCACTTTGACCTTTATTTTCACTATTGCTACCACCTATATGTAATATACTGTTTACACATGTATGGTATCCAAGGACTTTAATTGTAAATTTACATACTACATCAGCATCCATATTCCCATATGCCTACAGGTTACAGTAAACAGTTTTTTTCATGACGTCATCTAGTACGGTGACCAACAAGCCAATTTTTTTTAGTTTAAAGGTCATGAAAGGCATATGGCTATATTATATATCAAATGAAAGCTTAAAGTTTCTTCTTGCAATCTAGCTTGGTTGTCAAAACCCCAAGTGGTGCAAAATACGTTTAAAATGATGTCATATGACGTTACCCCCAGGGTGTTAAATTTCTGTAGAAAGAAATATGCTATATTGCAATATCGCAAGCTGTTTCAATATTAATAAACTTGAAACAAAACATATCTTAAAGTAAAAAGGATATAACCCTTCTTGAATAAGGATAAACATCGAATGTGATTTAGGGTCACAATGCTGTTAAAAGTGACGTCAAATCACGTATCCAATTCTTTTCATCAGAATCATTCATTTTTAGATAATTGTCTTTAAAACTTGATTTTTTCCTGTTATACATGATGATATGTTATACCAAGTAAAGTTAATCTCTCTTTGAATAATTCTGTAAAATTTTTGGCAAGCTAGGCGGTAAGTGTCTGGAAAGAGGGATGCCAATAAACGTCACCCTTCAACTTTGGTAGTAGGCAATTATGTGTTTGAAGAACGATTTTACCATATGATACCCTATTTATTCGTTTATATTGCGATATTTCGTAATTCTTTGGTTTTACTCATGTTCAATAGATTTTGGATAAATGCCATTGATCAAAAACACCACGGTCGAATATGACGTCACAATCAAAATCAAAATGGCGACGTAAGTTCATGTTTTAGCGACAAATGTTGAATTCTTCCATTTTTTTTTACATTTTACTTTTCCTATTGAATTGCAAATTATATGATGTTGCGAATTTCAGACGCTGCTACTATATCATAATACATACTTCGTTCAATTCTTTTTTTAAGTGAAAATCCTCTAGCAAGGACTCGTGGACGTAAAATCACTCAACTCGTCGAATATACCATTTTACTCGGAAAATCAATTTATACCCTCTTTTGATCACATCAAATTGCCTATGCTCGATCTTGTGATGTTATTTCATAATGAATTATATGATACATTTCAAAAATGATTTTTAAGCTACCTCATTTGATGTATTACTTTAAATGGACAATGACGTCGCAATTAAAATGGCGAAGTAGGCGCAATTTTTGAGAAAATACGACTAACATCTTCAATTTTACGTCATTTTTTCCATTATATACATTGCGTTTTATGAGATAAAAAGAATAGCATACATGTATATGGTTTTTCTTTTATTTCATACTAATATATACAAGTCATTTTGTAGTGAAGGTCACCCGAGCAATGACTCATGGACGTAAAATCATATTCGTTCGACATAAAACAATTAATTTAGTTAAAGATGGTGTTCATTTTTCGAAATCATTACAGATCCTCTTTTGATCACATCAAACTTCATATTTTCGATCTAGTTACGATACCATTTCATGACACATGTAATGAGATATATAATAATATGACAAATTCGATCTCAATTTGAATCTTTCTTACAAGATGTAGCATTCAAAATCGAAAATGACGTCACAATCAAAAGGCGACGTTGGCGCGTGTTTTGAGCAATAATTGCTGAAATCATTCAATTTTACGTTCAATTTTAAATTTCATTGTATTTTTTAAGATCGGAAGAATTATAAATGCTAACATTTCATTCGAAATTCAGGAAACTTGTGTTGTAGTGAACTTTCTGTAGCAAAGATTCATGGACGTAAAAATATTACACTTGTTTGTAGATACCGTCGACACAGAACATCATTTGAGATCATCCTTTAGTCACATCAAACTCCCTTTATTCGATCTCGTTATCATGGTAAATTTATATGACACAAATTCGATTACACTTTGTATCTTTCTTTCAAGATGTAGAATTCAAATTCGAAAATGACTTCACAGTCAAAATGGCGTCGTAGGCGCGTTGTTTGAGCAAAAACGGTTGAAATCGTTCAATTTTACGTCATATTTTCTATTTCATTGCATATTATACATGTACAATCATGGACTTTTAACTCTGTGTATATGATGTGACATTGACTACCTGAGAAAATATTGATCGAGGCGAAGCCGAGGTCAATATTTCACTGTAAGTCAATATCAAATCATATATACTGAGTTAATAGTCTATAACTGTTTTATTCTATAATTTCACATTTGATTCACAACAAAAAACGTCGTCATTTGCAGACGTTATTGGGGGTGGTCCCGGTCGATTTTTAGACCATGGTATATGTTGATTTATTCAGGAGCGTCGAGGACGTTATCAGCCAAACAGAAAAGTATGATATAAGATATAGAGAATACTAGTAATAAATGCTTAATTTTCTATTTCATACGGAATTCATGCAAATTGTCTCGAAGTGAAGGTCCCTTAGCATAGTCTGATGGACGTAAAATCACGTCACCTGTTTTGATAGATACCGTTCGACACCAGACAGCATTTGAGATCCTCTTTTGATCAAATCTTCAGCTATTTGATATAGTTATGTTACATGTTTTTCATGATGACTTGGTATGATGCAAAGTAGATTTCTTAAAAGATGCAGGATTCAATTTCGAAAATGACGTCACATTCAGAATTTCGATGTTTGAGCATATTTTAAGGAACAAAAATGCTAATATGACTAGCATAAAACAGCGTATAAACTTTTTCACGATAGGTTCGCTCGGATCCCTTTTGTCTTTTCTTATGGCATTTGATCTACTCAAAACGATGAAATGACGACATGGAGCAGCAGTCCATGTCACAGTTTATAGCGATACGACGTCATTTCATTGTCTTCGATGTATAAAACTTCACGCGAAAAGACACACGTGATCCGAGTGAATCTTATCGTGAAAGCGTACATTATTTCGTTAATTGTCTCTTTGATGTACCCTTGAGTATATACAGAGTACAAAGTACGTAATTGCTACGTTAGAGGTTTTTTGTACGCTCTCATGCCTTCGATATCCGTTAGCATATTACATGTCTTCAAATTCATAGCATAATTTAAATCTGCAGCATGGACCAGATATGCACGTTTCGGGTACTTAACTCTCGCTAGTGATCCTCAATCTAAACAATGTTATATGTCGAATGAGTGTGAACGTTATTATTATGTCAAAAATGTACAGAAAGACGTAGCAGGATGGGAAAGGACCCACCTTAGCGCTACTTTTACGAAGCAAAAACTCCTCATCGACGTCAAAATAAAGCTGTCGAAATGCATAGATTACTATAAGCAAGTAAAGAACGTCAATGGTACGTCAGTTCAATACAGATTATATTATTAAATGGTCGAAGAAAATACGCCATAAACGCGTACATGTATATATCAACATTTCTGAAAGTCCATGACACGATCAATCTAATTGAAATTCGACGTTTCTGATCCGTTACTCTACTCAATAACGGATCAGAAACGACGAATTTTAATTAGATTGTGACACGATACCAGCTTTATCATATTAACGTCATCTTGACGACGTATAAATATTTTTTCATTCTTGATTATATATAATTTCAATCAAGTCCATAACTTTTATTCAAAAGTCTTTGCAAAAAGCATAAATAAGCATGTATAAAAACAAACAAATAAAGCATGAAGAAGATAGAATCATTTGATTTTCTATTTCATACGAAATTTATAACTTACTCTTGTAATTCTATCACACACGTTTTATACGATTTCATTCCAAGATTCTTGGTCACTGTTTGAATGAATTTTAATATTTTGATAACTCATGAAATTTAACAATAATCTGAACCATTATGTCAACCTTTTACAGATGAAAATTCTCTCATAATGAGCAAATACAAATTTCACTTTGTAAGGAAGGTATGCTAAAGAAGGCGTTACGTCATGGTCAAATTACTAAACGCACATAAGACTTCATTCAGCCATGACGTCATTGTGAATTTAAAGTGCTACATCTTACGAACAAGCTTCACGATGACCTTTATTTTGTGTCATATAGGGAGTCTAATGTGATCAAAAGGGGGTCTCAAATAGTGTTCGATGTCAAACGGTATCTTTCAAACAGGTGGGATTTTACGTCAACGAGCCTTAACTAGGGAAAATTCACAACAAAACGACTCAAATAAATTCTGTATGAATTAAACAAAAAACATTTAGGATTCTTTATATCTTAAAGTATGCAATTTATATAATGGAAAAATAACGTAAAATCGAACATTTGAACAGTTTCTCAAATAATGGGCCTACCTTTCTTTGCTCAAATCAAGAACCTACGTCGCCATTTTAATTATGACGTCATTGTCGATTATAAATGCTAAATGAGAAAGCTTCAAAGTTATATGGGATGCATGTCATATGAATCATTCTGAAATAACTTCATAATATGGAGATAGGGTATTTTATGTGATCTGAAGAGGATACAAAATGAGTTTCGACGTAAAATGGTTCTATCGAACAAATAACATCAATGAGCCTTTGCTAGGGGATCTTCACTACATAAGCACTTTTACGAATTCTGTATGATAGAAGCAGCATTTGAGATTCTAAACATCATATAATTTACAAAATAACGGCAGAAATATCCGTAAAAATGGTATATTTTTACATTTCTTAGCTCAAGTCACGAATTAACGTCGCCATTTTCATTGTGACGTCATCATCGATCATGATGTTTTTGACCAATGACATTTATCCGAAATCAATTTCGAATGTTTAGATCCAATACATTACAAAATATCATAATGAGAACGAATAAATAGTGTAATATACGATAAAATAATTTTTCAAACACACAATTACCTACTACCAAATATTGAAGGGTGACGTTGATTGACGTCCTTCTTTCCCGACACTGACCCGACCAGCTTGCCAAAAATTACACATAATTAGTCAGAGATATTTTAGCTTTATTTTGTATAACAGTTCATGATGTATATCAGAAAAAAATATCGAGTTTTAAAGAAAATTATCGTGAATTGCATGATTCTGATGGAAAGGGACGGTTACGTGATTTAACGTCATTTGGAATACTCTTATGGCGTGCAATCGCATTCGATGTTTATCCATATTCAATAAGGGTTATATCCTCTTTACTTTCAAACAATTTTGTATCAAGTTCACTTATTTTTTGTTACTGTGTGCGACCTTGCAATATAGCATATTTCTTTTTACAGACATAATGAATTTTTGGATGACGTCAAATGACGTCATTTTAAACGTATTTTCACCACTTTGGGTTGTGACGACCAAGCTAGATTGAAAGAAGAAACTTCAAGCTTTCATATGATATATAATATAGCCATATGCCTTTCATGACCTTTAAACTCCTAAAATAGAGACATTTTTGAAGTTTGGTCACCGTACTAATCCCTTGACGCGCACCCTTAACCCAGCGTCATATAATACTATCATAAAATACATACCTATCAAAGTATATATATGGTTAAAAAGAATAAATCTTACACTTTATCATGCTTACACAAGATTATACCTATAACTTATAATAAGATGTAGAAATGTGCTCGACAAAGGGGAAAATAGTAAAAATTTGACGGTACCGCGGGGCAACTTCTATAGCGGAAACGACATTGTTCCGTAAATATTTGGGGAATAAAATTCATATCAAAGAAAGAGTGTATCTATATCAATAAAATATAAAAGTGAATTAGGGATTGACCGTGTAGTTAAGGAGAAATCAATATGACCATCAAAAACACTGAAAATCATGATGTCCCTTTTGGCGCCCCTTACTGTGGTAGACTCCTTTAATGAGCCCCAGCTCATTGCCTATGAACACGTGTTTCAGAAAATGAAAATTTCCCATAATCTTGCAAATATCTTACAGATTTTAATGATACCTCATAATATGCCATTATTTTAATTTTCATGCATACAGTATGAAGATCAAGGCTCAGCTCTTATTATTAAAAAAATTGACCGGGGCCAAATCAGGTTAGAGATTATACGAAACTGTTTATTGAAACCTTGGAGGTTGACCCACATTTAAAAACTTCAAACTCGACCATAAGTTTTGGATGGTAATTTAAATGATAGGACTTTAATATTACACATGTGCATACCTTTTCATAAGCCCTGTCCCTTGGTAACAAAACAAAAGTTTGGACCCTTTGACCTTTTCTTGGAGTTTAATCTTTCATATTTAGAATGTTGATAATATATGAGATATATTATGAAAACTTAAGAATGGGGGTGTCTGTAAGCATTTCTTTAAAGACAAACACCCAAAAGTGGGGGGCCACAATTCCTTGAATTTGATTTTTATAATCATGCTAACTTTAGAAGTTCATCTAACATAGTTACAGTGCAAGGTTGACACTATGTCTTATTTAGACTGAAAATCCAGTCTCTTAGCTGCTGTTACAAGAGACTTTACTCTATAGCAATTATAGTGGGATTCAGTCTCTTGTAACTGGCCAAGAGACTGGACTATTCAGTCTATGTCTTATTCAGTTATTTTGTCTTCTGAAGACAAAAATAACTGATCAAGAAGTGGCCTCTTTGTTGTGCTGTAAGTAACTAACTAACCGAATAAGAAATAGTAAGTAAGTAATGATATAACTAACTAACCGAATAAGAAATAGTAAGTAAGTAATGATATAACTAACTAACCGAATAAGAAATAGTAAATAAGTAATGATATAAATAACTAACCGAATAAGAAATAGTCTTCTTTGCACTGTAACTGCACATAACATATCATGAAGGGCATATCATGAATATTTGTTTGAAAGAAATCATAAAATGGTTGAAAGAAATTCATATGATACAAGCTTTAACAGTGTTTGAATTAAGCGGTTGTCCAAACCTGTGTCGCAGTAAAAATCAGCAGGGCAAGTAAATTTTGACTTCAACCTGCCTCGGGGCAAGAAGTTCTTGAGTGCAAGTCAAAAAATAGAGATAATGATCTATTTAGATGGCCAATATTCCCAACTTTTAATATCAAGTTAGTAAAATTGAACAGGTTTATTTCCAGCCTACTGTAAGTCTTGGATCAACCAAACTTGTGTGGAATCTGAGGATGCTTACTGCACTACATGGTCCAGATGCTGCATCTGACCTATATTTCATGCTTGTGTGACCAGGTTAAGTAAAATGGGACAGATCCATTCCCAGCCTACTATAAGTCCTAGATCAGCCAAACTTGTAATGATGATGCATCTGAGGATGCTTACTGAAATGCATAGTATGGATGCTGCATCTGATCCACAGGGGTCGATGGGGTTAAGGTTAACAATTATATTTATTTATTTGGCCTTTTCAAAAAGTCATTGCTTATGACCCAAACAACAATGGTTATGACCCAAACAACAATCCTTTATTTTCAAGGGTATAGATCAATGGTAAAGGTCAAATATGTGACAATAGCAGAACGAAGATACCTAGATTCATTGAGAAATTCTATAAGTATTTAAGGAAATATATAGTGTAGTTGAAGATAACTTAAATATAATGAGATTTATTGATGCTTGTGCAAGGAGATTCTACGCTCTCCATCAAGTCACATGCGCGGAAAAAAAAAACATAATCACTTTCTATTGGAAAAAGGCTCTACATTGAACGTAGTATCAATGAAACCTAATGGTGTTGATACAAAAGGGCATTTACGATATAAGAGGGAGGGCTTACATAGTATCTGCTTATCACTCTGTTTGCTTTGTTAACTTTATGACAAAGACCAGACTTAACAGATGGACAATCAGTAGAAATGATTAGCCTCTGTTGTGAGCTCCCTAATTAATGTCTACAGCCACCGAGCATGATCAATACTGTAATGGTGTAAGGAGGGGATTATATAGGCTCTTCATAAGGCTCAGATAAAATCCTATCATGGTCTTAGACGATCAGAAAACGGACATGTATAGGAAATTACTGAATCATTGAAGATGGATATACCGCCTCCTGGACAACAATGGGATAATTGATGTTACGTAGACAGGCAGATATAGCGGAGAGAGGGTAGAAGGGCATGCAGGAGAGGTCTCGTGTACTAGCTTGTATTTTAGAGTCTCACCTAGGCTCAACACAATTATTTAAAATTAGTCAAAAGTAATAGAATATCGTGTTTAAGCCATGTTAATTAGAATCCTTAAAGTAATAAATATTATAATAACAAATTAGAACTTGAACATGCAAGGGAAGAAGGCTATATGACATAATTTAAAAGGAGGAAATGGGATTCAAGGTCGAAGCCATTTACTCATGTAAACAACATAACACCACCGTCAAGCGCGGATCCCCCCTCTGGAATTTTCGATGCATACTTTAAAAACTATAAATATACATATTTCATAAGATTAAGTCCCGATTCCCATTCTTTTGTCATAATATTTGAAAAATATAACATGAATTTGATATTTTGCTGTCAGCATTTCAAGAATGATGCTGCGCTTTCCTATACAACCCATACACATTACACCTTGGTCAATAAAAAAAAAAAAAAAAAAAAAAATCGCTGGCTCGCTGTCGCTCGCCATTTGTTATATTTACATATTAGAACTGACAATCGTTAATCAAGTACTATGATGTGAAAATTCAAGATTTTTAAAAGCTTTTTGCTTGCTGTTGCTCGCCAGTCATCTGTTTTATTTATAATTATAAACAGAACTGACAATCTTTAATCAAGGACTTTATTTTCTGGTGTGTGCTTTTTTTTTTTGCTCTTCCAAAAAAAAAAAAAAAAAAAAAAAAAAAAAAAAAAAAAAACCGGACTGTAGGACCACCCCTGAAAAAAAAATCCTGGAGTGGATCCGCCCATGACTGTATATACATTTTCCTTTCTCATGAATTTCCATACGTCGTTATTCATTTTAAAAGTGTTCAATGGAATGTCAAAGTTCAAGGTTGAGTTTACTGTAATGTCTAGGAACTTTTCTGCTAGAAATTGATTTGTTTGATTTCTGTCCGTCAGTCTGTTACTCTGTTACTCTGTATATCCATCTACATCCGTATTATCCTACACAGGCCTTTCCATACGGCGACTCTGATGAGATTGTAATGTTGACTAGCTAGAAGCGACATCGTATTCTGGTTTCAATCAAATCCAGATGCAAAAGCCATATGTTATTAAGAAATTTCATTTATAGAAATAATTCTAATACACCGTTTTAGGTAAGTTTTATGTCAACGCTGAAACGTTTACGGGCACGGGTTAAGCATATTCAAACTTGTGGATAATGATGAAATTTCCTTGAATTATGTTATTACTAAGAAGAAATGATATGCATCATGATGTATACATATATGTATACATGGTGTAATGCATTGCTTTAGACTTTCTATCGACTGTAGATTATTAGTTTCCCTAAAACCAATCATACCGTCCTGGTTCCCGGAGTTCACTCGGTACTCATTTAGCGGAATTTGTTTAAGAGAACATTGACAATATTCATCTCTACGTGGGTGTAACGACAAATGACAGAATTTATTGTAGAGTCTGGGAGAGCCAGTTCAAACAATTTGGCATATAAGAAAGAACCTATCGATCCTGTAAACTTTAGAGGATAGATTTAGTTACAATTTGAATTTGTTCGTATAATTCAGCGTTTAAGTATGGGGAAATAATGATTTTGTTATGCGCGAGCCTCGCAAAATTGCGGTAAATCATTGAATTTCTATTTCTGATGAAACTAGGAATGATTGCGCATTAATATTGAAAGGGAAAACATGCTATTGATCAAGTTTATGAAGACATGTATTGATTAACAGTATTTTTATGTGCCATTATTTTCACGTCCCATCGGAACTCTGTAACGATACCGTGCAAACCAAATTATTACTGCTAATATTCCGGGAGGAAGCATACACTGATTTTCTACATACTGTGAATTTGGGCGATCTTTTTTTTCACGGAAAACTTCCATAGATTTTCTATCGATTTTTGTGTGACGCAAAATACGGACTAAACAGCTGTGCGATTTATTTGTACCAGGGGATCATTGACGTTGTTTGTATTTTATAGCTTTGATGTAGTGCATGTTATTGTCGAAAACAACGATGAAGTGTGTGTGATCATGTTGTATATTTAATTGATATGAGGGATTCATTAACGTTTGGAATGATTATACAGAATCGTTAACAGGGTGAAAAGAAAATTAGAGTTACATGTAATTTGAAGCGTTGGATGTGAGAAAAGGTGTATTATATTAGCAGATTCCATGTAGTAAAGCGAACACTTTCACAACCATTGTCAGCGTCAGTAGGTATTATGTAAAAATTCAATAAAACTGATTCAAACATGTGAAATTGTGATGTACACTGCCATCCATAAATTAGTATACACTATTTCTGTTAATGCTGCTGTTAAAAAATGAACAGTTTCGAATCCATTGCTGTATAACTGAAGATGAACCTTATAGAAATCATTTGCAACAAACTTGACCCAAATATTTACATTTATTGAATTTTTATTATTTTTTATATGAAAATGACAATTTTTGAAAAAAGTTGTGCGATGATGAAAAAAGTTTCTTATTTACATTTTCTTTATCACAATTCATAATTTTGAATTATGTGAAGCCAATTATTATGATTCTTTTAGGTTCAGAATGGAAAAATTAGGATTTAACTAATATTGAATTTAGAATGATTTCCTTGTTTGTATAGTTATTTTTGGTTGGCAGTGTATGTAGGTGATATTTATGCCTGAAGGCAAATTTGTCCTCACTTTGTAATTATGCCCCCCTTCGAAGAAGAGGGGACATATAGGTTTGCCGCTGTCGGTCGGTCTGTCGGTCTGTCGGTCTGTCGGTCGGTCTGTCGGTCGGTCCGCAACATCAGTTTCCGTTCAATATCTCTGGAATGGATTCACATATTGAAATGAAATTTTGTATACAGACACATCAAACAAAAATCTAGGTCAAGTTCATATTTGGGTCCGATCAAAAAAATTTTGACAGAGTTATGCCCCTTGCATTTCGAAAAATACCAAAATTTCAGGGTTTCCGTTCAATATCTCTTGAGTGGATGCACATATTGAAATGAAATTTTGTATACAGACACATCAAATGAAAATCTAGGTCAAGTTCATATTTGGGTCCGATCAAAAAAATTTTGACAGAGTTATGCCCCTTGCATTTCGAAAAATACCAAAATTTCAGGGTTTCCGTTCAATATCTCTTGAATGGAGTTACATATTGAAATGAAATTTTGTATACAGACACATCAAATGAAAATCCAGGTCAAGTTCGTATTTGGGTCCGATCAAAAAAATTTTGACAGAGTTATGCCCCTTGCACTTCGAAAAAAACCAAAATTTCAGGGTTTCCGTTCAATATCTTTTGAGTTGATTCACATATTGAAATGAAATTTTGTATACAGACACATCAAACAAAAATCTAGGTCAAGTTCATATTTGGGTCCGATCAAAAAAATTTTGACAGAGTTATGCCCCTTGCAATTCGAAAAATACCAAAATTTCAGGGTTTCCGTTCAATATCTCTTGAGTGGATTCACATATTGAAATGAAATTTTGTATACAGACACATCAAATGAAAATCTAGGTCAAGTTCATATTTGGGTCTGATCAACAAAATTTTGACAGAGTTATGCCCCTTGCATTTCGAAAAATACCAAAATTTCAGGGTTTCCGTTCAATATCTCTTGAATGGAGTTACATATTGAAATGAAATTTTGTATACAGACACATCAAATGAAAATCCAGGTCAAGTTCGTATTAAGGTCCGATCGAAAAAATTTTGACAGAGTTATGCCCCTTGCACTTCGAAAAAAACCAAAATTTCAGGGTTTCCGTTCAATATCTCTTGAGTGGATGCACATATTGAAATGAAATTTTGTATACAGACACATCAAACAAAAATCTAGGTCAAGTTCATATTTGGGTCCGATCAAAAAAATTTTGACAGAGTTATGCCCCTTGCATTTCGAAAAATACCAAAATTTCAGGGTTTCCGTTCAATATCTCTTGAATGGAGTTACATATTGATATGAAATTTTGTATACAGACACATAAAATGAAAATCTAGGTGAAGTTTGTATTAAGGTCCGATCGGAAAAAAATTGACAGAGTTATGCCCCTTGCACTTCGAAAAATACCAAAATTTCAGGGTTTCCGTTCAATATCTTTTGAGCGGATTCACATATTGAAATGAAATTTTGTATACAGACACATCAAACAAAAATCTAGGTCAAGTTCATATTTGGGTCCGATCAAAAAAATTTTGACAGAGTTATGCCCCTTGCATTTCGAAAAATACCAAAATTTCAGGGTTTCCGTTCAATATCTCTTGAATGGAGTTACATATTGACATGAAATTTTGTATACAGACACATCAAATGAAAATCTAGGTCAAGTTCGTATTAAGGTCCGATCGGAAAAAAATTTGACAGAGTTATGCCCCTTGCACTTCGAAAAAAACCAAAATTTCAGGGTTTCCGTTCAATATCTCTTGAGTGGAGTTACATATTGAAATGAAATTTTGTATATGGATACATCAAATGACAATCTAGGTCAAGTTCTTATTTGGGTCCAATCAACAAAATTTTGACAGAGTAATGCCCCTTGCACTTCGAAAAAAACCAAAATTTCAGGGTTTCCGTTCAATATCTCTAGAATGGAGTTACATATTGAAATGAAATTTTGTATATGGATACATCAAATGACAATCTAGGTCAAGTTCTTATTTGGGTCCAATCAACAAAATTTTGACAGAGTAATGCCCCTTGCACTCGAAAAATACCAAAATTTCAGGGTTTCCGTTCAATATCTCTTGAGTGGAGTTACATATAAAAATGAAATTTTGTATACAGACACATCAAATGAAAATCTAGGTCAAGTTCATATTTAGGTCCGATCAAAAAAATTTGGACAGAGTTATGCCCCTTTGCACTTTGAAAAATACCAAAACTTCAGGGTTTCTGTTCAATATCTCTTGAGTGGAGTTCCGTATTGAAATGAAACTGTTACTTTATACCCCCATAGGTTGTATCAATGCAAGTATAAAGTTGTGACAGACTTTAATCACAGAAGGGGTAGGGGGGCATTAATGTTTTACAAACATGACTTTTAACTTGTTTTGAATAAAGTTTATTATGGTCTTAAACTAAGCTATGGTGCTGATGTCAGCTCTATTTCAAGAAGTCGGTCAATAACATACTTGTAAGGCTAGATTTAGGATAGAACTGTAAACTGAAGGCATGCATGCAGGTTTAATCAATAAACTTTTGGAATCTAGAAAACCTACGTCAGAACAAAATCATCGAATATGATATAAAGAAGGACAGAATTCCAATGGTCACATTTTCAGATATTGAAGATAAAGATGTACAAACATTGTAAAATGGCGAGCCTTCATCAAACACTTTCGATTTCCGATTGGACACATTATATGTGACTTTCTGGTATTATTTGTAGAAAAGTTCCCTTTTGATATTCGCAAACATTTGGAAAATAAATGACTGCACATTCTTTTATAAAATATTCGGTCAATAAGAATGTCATTATCCTTCGCTGTTTTAGAAATAATGGACAGATCTTGGAGTTTTTGTATATATGCACGTTTCATGTATTCTAGTGTGAAACACATTTGGAGAAGAAAGAGTTGTGTGAGTTTACCAAACCTGAAAGAAAAAGGAATTTTCAAAGAAAAAAAATGAAATGAAAACCATTTATTACAATCATGATAAAGTAGATATTTTTATTTTGTGTCTTCAATCTTCAGTTATCTTTTTACTTTCAGAGAGATGTAGAGTAAAGTAGGGATGGGTATTTGACGAAGATTCCACACCAACTTAAGCGGACTAATCTAAGTCCAGCAAAATAAATGGATTCAGTGATGGCATTCAGTTCCATATTTAAGAAAGCCACCCATCTGTTGGGTTTGGGGACGGACAATCTGAAGCCACCGCCTCTGGACGGGGAGATCATATACTGTAAAAACAATGTGTGTGTACACCCTCCCCGACCCCTGTCTGTCATGGACCCCGAGCAGCACCACCCTGGATACCTCACGCTCAGATCTCAAAGTGACGAGGTTTGTACTGGTTATAATGGGATATCCTGATACATGTTCATTATTGGTATAAACAATTGGTTTCTGAGCCATTGAAGAAATCATGATGAAACTTTTTACACTTATTTTTAATGAATCAAGAATACACCCTATTGATTCTAGAGTCAAAAGGTCAACGGTCAAGGTCGCATGACATCATTGTTTGAAATGGTTTCTTGATCATAGCCGTATGAATTGCATTTCCCATCAGACCCCAGTATTGCCCCATTGAAGGTCAAAGGTCAAGGTCAATAAAGGAGTGTGAATTGCATCTATCACCATGAAACTTGATAGATTTGTCTATTACCAGTGGCGAATTCCCCCCCCCCCCCCCCCCCCCCCCCCCCCGACACTGACCCAAAATTTTCCAAAAAACCCTATTATTTTGGCCCAATTTCAGTAAAAATTGGAAAAATTCACCCCTTGACCCCCCCCCGGTAAAGGGGGCGCTGGATCAGCCACTGATTACACATAAAGAAATAAGGGTAATCTTGAGAGTTGAATCAGCACATACAGTACATACTTATCAGTGTTAGTATACAATTAACCAAATGAAGGGGTCAATATCCATGCACACTTGTTTGAAATTATTTATACATGATAATGAGCATGATAATGAGATAGGTATATTATCATATACTTGTTTTAAATAGACAAATATAGATGAAAATTAGTATTCATTTTCGAAGAAACATTTTTATTAATGATTCAATCATAAAATTGATGTTCACGATATCACATGGTAAATTTTTTAATGTCAATTTTAGGAGAGTGGTCCAACTCTGATCCTCACATGGATTCCAAATTCAACTTTAAGAAAAATCCAAGGAGTATAGAAAGCAGCCCTAATCGTTCCCATGCAACCACGCCAAGTCCCAGGAGAGCTCCCAGACAGGAGTTTGCCAAATCTCAGGTGCAGACTCCCTCTCCAGCAAGCAGCTCTCCCAGAGGATCATGTGTGTCGGCAGGGAGTGATGTGGGTGAACACTATTATATGGATAGAGCTGTAACTCGTAAGGGGAAAAAACTCAGTATCGATAATTCTAGTATGAATTCAGATGACTACACAGACAGTTGGTCTCAACCTGAAGATGTGAACAGGAAACTGAGTTCTAGTAATAAATCACAAACCGATTCAGGAATAGGTACTGAAGAGGTGCAGAATAACGAAAAAAGTGTTCCTAACAAAGTGTCTCATAAAGTCGGTACAAATGTCAATATGCTACACTCAAACAAGGGAAATAATGCAGAGGGGAAAGTTGTGAATAAAGAGGAAGAGTTCAGTTCTCCTGATACTAGTGATGGACTAACACCAGAAGAACAGCTGGCTGCCATGTTAAATAGAAATAAACTACATTCAAAAGCAAGGGAGAGGTTTGAATCCAACAAGTCAGTTAGTATTGAGATGAATGGTGACAATTTAGTTGTAGTGACAGAGGAGCTTGATCACAATCAAACGGCACAAAAAGACACTTCTATTGAAGATAGAAATTTGAACAAAAATGAAAGTAAATTTGACACAAGTTCTAGTTCACAATCAACTGATGTGGAAGGTGTGAGTTTGAGTTCTGACTCATCTCATCCAAGTCCATCTGGTGCTCATTATAACAAAATGTTGACAGATTTAAAAGACAAATTGGAATATGACTCTAGCACATGTGACAGCTCAGACACTGTAACTGATTGTCCAGTGAAGAACTCATCACGATCAAAAGTACCGACTGATTTACAGCTAAACACAAATTACTCCAACAATTCCGTGACAACTCCTGATATTTCAGTGACTCGATGTCGCTATTCATCTTCATCATCATCGCTAACATCTGGCCCTGACTCACAACCACCGAGTCCCGATGTGTCACCACCTCCATCACCTACATTTATTGACAATACAGAGAACCTAGAATCGCCGTCTAGCTGTGACTCAGCACAAGTATCTCACAATCTTACATTTCCGTATAACTCAGTGTCATATTCTACAGCAAAGAGAGACAAGAAAAGTGCCAAAGATCAAGTTTGTGGAGTCTTCTCTGTTGATTTAGGTTATTATTTGATATATCTAATATGTGAATTTTGATTAAGATTTGATAAGCAAAAAATCTAAGAAGAATTTAGATACAATGCTGTATGTGAACTTAGTTTAAGCAGTACCATAGTTTAGTGGAAACAGGAAAATATGAGGCAAAATGACTTTATAGCATGATCACGAGTATTTAGCACACATGGCATTTTCCTATCATTATGCATTAAATGTACTACTATAGATATTAATTAAATTTTGAGTATTTATTTTTTCTTAAAATATTTTGTAAGCTAATTCATAGATTTGATAAAGACCTTTGTAGATATAAATCCATTTTATGTCAAACTCATCAAGTTTTCCTTTGTGTACAGGTCAGATGCGATCTATTCGGCTGTTCTATATGGACTCCCTATGTACCACAGGCCAAGTTGTCATAGCCAGTAGGGAAAGCCAGTACAAAATATTACACTTTCATCATGGAGGGCTCGACAAATTGGCAGAAATTTTCAGTGACTGGAATCTATTTGCAAAGATGAAAGACAAGGTAAACTTACTTGGCTACGCCAGAAGTAAATTGAAGTAATTCTTTTCACTCAGCTAAATATGTGCATCAGTGAACTTAGATGTTTGGTCTTATTTCACAACCAACAATGGATATATGTTAGGAAATCACACATTGCCATTTGAGGTAAATAAAGTATAATGGATTTTACACTTTATTTCAGGAGGTAAATAAAGTATAATGGATTTTACACTTTATTTCAGTGTAACTATTTTACAGAGGTATGATTCTTTTGTTTCAAAAATAATTCAGGAGTGCATTACTAACAATCTACTAATGTCTAATACAGGATCTGAATTTTTCTCATTTGAGACGGATTTGTCCGCAAGATAAGGTGTCAGGAAAAATGTTGCCTCACCCTGCAGGGTGAGATAAGCCCATTCCGGAAGTGCTTTTAACTGTAACGTCATTGTGACGTCATACATGATTACGGCGTTAGCCAGTCATAATATGAAAATATGAATATGAATTTAACATTCATAAAGACGAAATTTCTGTCACTCGTGATTTTTATGTCTCACTCAGTAGATCGTGATAGAACCTATTAGTCCCTGATCACATCTAGGGATAGAATCTATTAATCCCAGTTGTCCATTATTTTTAGACATTTTTGAACACTGCTTATAATAACATCTGATCATTTAGTCGCCTAATTACTTCTAAAACATGGATGATATTGTTAAGTCTGTTGATATAGCACGATTTAAGACTGTATGGCAGATTATAGAGGAGGGTCTATGTACCACATTAAGCAGTTTTCATAATAGAGACCTAATGTTTCCTGGCTAAATCCAACTGTCACGATGGGTAATCTCGCAACGCAGAACAATAGGTTTTTCGATATATATGTGCAATATTGATCATAAGAATGTGATGCAGTGTAAGAATGTCCCCTCGCAACTCTGTTGCGGAGGGGATATAGCATTTCTGCCGTGTGTCAGGGTGTGTTTATGGATGTGAGGGTGTGTTAGTGTGTGTGTATGTCCGGATTCTTGTGAACAGCACGGAAGACAAAGTAATGATCATAGAAACATCAAACCTTCCACTGTAGGGAGAAGATGAATCCTATTGATTTTAAAGGTCAAGGGTCAAAGGTCAAGGTCGCTGTGGACTTAGGCTTAAAATCCTTGTGAACAGCATAGAAGACAAAGTAATGATCATAGAAACATCAAACTTTCCACTAATGTTTCGCATGGGGAGAGGATGAACCCTATTGGTTCTCAAGGTCAAGGGTCAAAGGTCAAGATCATTGTGGACTTCGACTTAAAATCCTTGTTAACAGCATTGAAGACAAAGTAATGATCACAGAAACATCAAACCTTCTGTGAATGTTCCCCATGGGGAAAATCCTGTTGATTTTCAAGGTCAAGGGTCAGAGGTCAAGGTCACTATTGACTTAGGCTTAAAATCCTTGTGAACATCTAAGAAGTAATGATCATAGAAATATCAAACCTTTTACAAATTTCCCCATCGGGAGAGGATAATTTTCAAGGGTCAAAGTTCAAGGTCGCTGTGGACCTAGGCTTAACATCATTTCGCTCAATGATATAGAACATGCAATTGCGAGGGGATGCTACACTTGCGTTGCCTTTATTACGAGTTGTATCCGAAATAAGGCGAAAATTAGCTTTTAATAACACATAAACATGATCCACATTCTACTTTCTTTGTCATTTACATGAATCACGCCGATCATTTTTTCAGCTTTATAAAAAGATTTATTGTCTTATTTTGGATAAAACTCGCAGTAATGGCATCCTTACACTGCAGCACATTCCTCTTTTTTTATGAATAATTGTAATCACACGAAATTTTAGAAAAAACGAATGTTCTGCATTTCAAGATTACCCACCGTGACTATATTAACCTCAAATATCGATACAAAAAGCAATATGCAAAAGGAAAAGCAGAATCCTAATTCTGATTATGAAGAATTCAAGTACATGTATCTTCCCTTTTATGATGTCATTTGCGTTACATTTTCAAATTGTTATTAATTTATAGAGAGTTAAGCAAGTTTTTCCTTTGTTCAGAAAAAAATCTAATGTTTGTGCCATCACACGATAGAAAAAGATGGCACTTGTTATATATTGAATTACCTATATGTATAACTGTACCTTAATTTACATTTTATTTTTATCATGTACATAATGAAGAATGGTCACATCTGGGAAGTTAATTTACCTCCATATAAAACTCATATTTACCAACAGACCTACATCTTCTGTACTTAAATAATATAAATGTTTTATGTAAACAATATTTGAGTATGAAATTTACATGATTTCTGACAGCTTCATCTCCTGAATATCACTCAAATGTAACTCAGGGAGCCTGAATTTTAAATGATTGAAGTTAAAAAACCTACAGGTGCACATGATTAAAGTACTCTACAAATAGGGATAACTAGAAAAAAATGTCTGAATAATATATACTAATCATGCTAATAGTGATAACTGTTTTTCTTGTGATTCTTCGTGATGGTGAAGTCTTATATTACTCTTATCTTCCATCCTTGGAATGTTCTTTTAATGCCCCCTTTATTGGAGCATTGGGGGCATATAGTTTTTGGTGTGTACATTGTCCGCAAAAACTTTAACCTCGGCCTTAACTTTGAATGGTAAGTGATACGGCTTTCATTTTTCACATGTGTATTCCTTGTGACAAGACCTTTCCATGAATACCAACAATTTTGACCTAGTGACCTTGACCTTGGAAATTGACCTACTTTTGAAAAACTTTAACCTTGGCCATAACTATTGATTATTAAAGGATAGGGCTTTCATTTTTCACATGTGTATTCCTTGTGACAAGACCTTTCCATGAATACCAACAATTTTTGACCTAGTGACCTTGGAGACTGTCCTTCTTTTAAAAAACTTTAACCTTGGCCATAACTTTTGAATGGTAAGTGATATGGCTTTCATATTTCACATGTGTCTTTCTTATGGCAAGACCTTTCCATGGATACCAAAATGTTTTACCTTGATGCCTTGACCTCAGAGTATGAAATATTCTTTCATAACAGCTATTTTACTGTCAAAGATGCCAAAAGGGGCATTTGTGTTTCACAAACACATGCTTATTATTGTTCTTTTTATAGATTTTGAATATGTTTAGTTTATCTACTGTACACTATCTTCATTCTGCTGTAGGTCTATTGTTATTTTATAATACAATGTACTTAGCATGCAATATTCTGAATGATTTCGAGTATTTAATTTGCATACCTTGACCTTTTGAAAGGGACAAGATGGGAAAAAAGTTATCAGTATCTGTTGATTGAATGATCATGTAACAGATATTTTAAGTACTTTTACTATATGTGAACAAATTCTATGTTACGTGTCTGTTTTTCAGTCCAAGGAGGCTGAAGGTCAGTACAAGCAGTTCCTGATTGTGCGACCCCAGGTCACAGACGAGCAGTGTCACCCTGAGGAGGGTATCTATAACATGGTGGGGGAGGAGGAATGGAAGTGTCACATGACCTCTGATGGCAGAATTGGAGAGGACTTCCAACTCAGAAAGGTCAGTTTGTCATTAGAACATACTAAGTGCTTACTATTATATGGAATATGACTGTCAGTCTGTCATTAGAACGTACTAAGTGCTTACTATTATATGGAATATGACTGTCAGTCTGTCATTAGAACGTACTAAATGCTTACTGTTATATGGAACATCACTATACTTTAAAATCAGAGTTGCCTGATAGAGAAATATTTTTTTTTAAATTATACAATGTACTATGTTAAGAATTTGAAAAATATTTACAGCATATATTTTTTGGTGGATTGGAGCCCACGTTGCGACATGAATCATGGCCATTTTTACTTCATTATTATCCATATGACTCCTCATTTGAGGAAAGGGAGCAGATCAGAAATGACAAGTACATCGAGTATCAAGATATCAGAAAAATGAGGTAGGAACTTGTTTTTAGCTCACCTTGACAAAATTTACTTAGTTTTTGCTATACCCCCGCATGTCCGTGTCTGCATCCGGTTAAGAAGTTTGGGTCAGCTCAGTATTTGACAAAACAGTGACTCATCTTGGGAAGCCAAGGTGAACCCATGCATCGGATGCTGAGTTTGACCTACATTTTCCGCTTGAGTGACTTGGTTAAGAAGTTTGGACCAAACTTGCACAAGTGATTCATGTTGGGATGCTGAGATAGACCCATGCATCGGATTCAGCATCTGACCTACTTTTTTTGCCTGAGTGATTTTGCTTCTAAAAGCCAATAAATTTGGCCAACTGAATTCCTCTTATATATTTCATTCATTTTATTTTGGGAGTCATTAAGCTAAAAATCTTCAAGTATAAGAGGATGTAAAGTAGCTGAATAGAACAAAGTGAAAAAAAGAAGTTTGAATTATTGATATATGACTTGAGAATCCTGAACGCTCTGCATTTAACTGATTACCGGTATTTTGAAAAGAATTGGAAGAATCCAATTTTCACGACTTCAGAGTCATTAGAATATTTTAAAAACTTAACCTTCCATTTTGATAACAATTAAGTAATTTAAAATATTTCAATCTCCTTGCTTAAGATATTTTAAATTTTGTTCAGGGAGAACATGGGTGAAGAGGAGAAGGATCAGTTTTGGAGAAAGATTCAGTCAATCGTTGAAAAAGATGTGGTACGAACAGACCGCAGTCATCCATATTTCAAAGGAGAAGATAATCCTAACATTGAAGTACTACAGTGAGTCATATTACTTTTTAGCTCTTCTGGTCATAGACCAGTCGAGCTTATGCGATACCCCGTCGTCCGGCGTCTGTCCGTCTGTCTGTCCGTCCGTCCGTAAACAATTCTTGTGCTCGCAACTCCTATGAAACTATAAGAGATAGAAATGTAACTCTTTTTGCATTACACTTGGTCTGTGGTCTAGTTGTGCACCTGACATTTTGTTTGAGCCCCTGACCCCCAGGGTCCTAGAAAATGGGTGTGGTCATTTTCTCCTATATAACTCTATGTAATCTTGTGCTCGCAACTCCTCTGACACTATAAATGATGGAGACTTAATTCTTTTTGCAATATGATGGGTCTGTGGTGTAGTTGTGCACCTGATATTTTGTTTGAGCCCCTGACCCCCAGGGTCTTAGAAAATGGGTGTGGTCATTTTCACCTGTATAACTCTATGTAATCTTTTGCTCGCAACTTCTCTGACACTATAAATGATGGAGACTTAATTCTTTTTGCATTACACTTGGTCTGTGGTCTTGTTGTGCATCTGACATTTTGTTTGAGCCCTTGACCCCCAGGGTCCTAGAAAATGGGCGTGGTCATTTTCTCCTATATAACTCTATGTAATCTTGTGCTCGCAACTCCTCTGACACTATAAATGATGGAGACTTAATTCTTTTTGCAATATGATGGGTCTGTGGTGTAGTTGTGCACCTGATATTTTGTTTGAGCCCCTGACCCCCAGGGTCTTAGAAAATGGGTGTGGTCATTTTCACCTATGTAACTCTATGTAATCTTTTGCTCGCAACTTCTCTGACACTATAAATGATGGAGACTTAATTCTTTTTGCAATATGATGGGTCTGTGGTCTTGTTGTGCATCTGACATTTTGTTTGAGCCCTTGACCCCCAGGGTCCTAGAAAATGGGCTTGGTCATTTTCTCCTTTATAACTATGTAATCTTGTGCTCGCATCTCCTCTGACACTATAAATGATGGAGACTTAATTCTTTTTGCAATATGATGGGTCTGTGGTCTAGTTGTGCACCTGACATTTTGTTTGAGCCCGTGACCCCCAGGGTCCTAGAAAATGGGTGTGGTCATTTTCTCCTATGTAACTCTATGTTATCTTGTGCTCGCAACTCCTCTGACACTATAAATGATGGAGACTTAATTCTTTTTGCAATATGATGGCTGTGTGGTTTAGTTGTGCACCTGATATTTTGTTTGAGCCCCTGACCCCCAGGGTCCTAGAAAATTGGTGGGGTCATTTTCACCAATATAACTATGTAATCTTGTGCTCGCAACTCCTCTGACACTATCAATGATGGAGACTTAATTCTTTTTGCAATATTATGGGTCTGTGGTCTTGTTGTGCATCTGACATTTTGTTTGAGCCCTTGACCCCCAGGGTCCTAGAAAATGGGCGTGGTCATTTTCTCCTTTATAACTATGTAATCTTGTGCTCGTATCTCCTCTGACACTATAAATGATGGAGACTTAATTCTTTTTGCAATATGATGGGTCTGTGGTGTAGTTGTGCACCTGACATTTTGTTTGAGCCCCTGACCCCCAGGGTCCTAGAAAATGGGCGTGGTCATTTTCTCCTATATAACTCTATGTAATCTTGTGCTTGCAACTCCTTTGACACTATAAATGATGGAGACTTAATTCTTTTTGCAATATGATGGATGTGTGGTCTACTTGTGCACCTGATATTTTGTTTGAGCCCCTGACCCCCAGGGTCTTAGAAAATGGGTGTGGTCATTTTCACCTATATAACTCTATGTAATCTTTTGCTCGCAACTTCTCTGACACTATAAATGATGGAGACTTAATTCTTTTTGCAATATGATGGGTCTGTGGTCTTGTTGTGTATCTGACATTTTGTTTGATCCCCTGACCCCAGGGTCTTAGAAAATGGATGGGGTCATTTTCACCTATATAACTCTGTGTAATCTTGTGCTTACAGCTCCTCTGACACTATAAATGATGGAGACTTAATTCTTGTTGCAATATGATGGGTCTGTGGTCTAGTTGTGACCTGATATTTTGTTTGATCCCCTGACCCCAGGTCTTAGAAAATGGGTGTTGTCAATTTCACCTATATAACTCTATGTAATCTTGTGCTCGCAACTCCTCTGACACTATGAATGATGGAGACTTAATTCTTTTTGCAATATGATGGGTGTGCGGTCTAGTTGTGCGCCTGATATTTTGTTTGAGCCCCTGATCCCCAGGAAATGGGTGTGATCATTTTCTCGTATATAGTTGTGCTCTCAACTCTTCTAAAGCTATTAATGATGGAAACTTAGTTAATTGTTTATGCAACATAATGGATCTGTAGTCTTATTGTGTCATTGATAGATCATTTGAGCTAGCAGCCCCTGACCCCTAGGATCTTGGAAAATGGGTATGGCATTATTTTTTGAAATCCTTTATCTGGGATATTAAAAATTATACGTTTGATATTCTAGTTGCAGTCTAATGGATTTGTTATTTCGTTGTGCTACTTATAATTTGTTAGAGAGCCTGCTCGCTATGGTCTTTGGTTTAAAATAAAATTGAAATTGTTATTTATTTATATGTATCTTATTCACTTGTCAATGAGTGAATAAAACAAAACCAGGAGAGCTACAGTCTCGTCAGAGACTTCTGGTTATGTAATGATGTCACACTGTTACAAAAGTGATTCAGAGAGTTATAGTGGTTGCATGATTCCTGCTAGAATGGTATATAGTGGTCTTTGAAAATATGGTTTGACAGTTTTGAAGGATTGTATACCCTATATTTTATCATCAAGTGGTCAGCAGATTATAAAAATCATTTATACAATGTTTTTTTCCAGGAGCATTTTGTTGAACTATGCAGTGGCTAACCCTAAGATGGGTTATACCCAGGGAATGTCAGACCTGCTCGCCCCAGTACTGGCGGAGATCCAGAATGAGGCGGATGCTTACTGGTGTTTTACGGGTCTGATGCAAGGCACTATATTTGTTAGCTCCCCTAAAGATTGTGATATGGACAAACAATTGGTGAGTGAATAAATATGAGTCATACATATATATTTTGAAAACAGTGGTCCCCTATAGTTATTTTACCTAGAGTCTTTTGGCACATGCATTCAGGTCCTTTGGCATTTCAATATTATTGGCTAGAATAGACCATTTTCCGATCTTGTTAGAAAGCACAAAATGCTCGAGTCAACATCTTTTGGCGTTGTTTTTCAGTATGACGTCACTGTTAAAAGACGCAATTCCATAGTGACCAGGTGACGTAACAATGAAAAAGTGCACTTAAATCGCCTACCTCAGACATTTTTCGTCATTTTGCCAGCCATTATGAATTTCGGCAAGTGGCTTATTGAAAGAGTCTGTATCTGATTTTCATTTTGTGTTTAGTTATCTTATTTTGAACGTAGGAAAACTCATTATTTTATAATAGCTGCCAGGGTGACCAAACTGTGGCATGAATTAAATTCTTTATAACACCCATATTTCTTGTGTGATTTTGCTTTCTTCTTAAACTTATGGTGAAGTAGTTAAGTAGTTTAAAATGATTCTACAGAAGTGCTGTATAATTTCTGATTACCTTTCATATGACATCAGTATCGAAAAATGAGAAATGGTTATGTCATTATAATATAAAAAGTGAAATGATTATAATAAAATGTGTATGTAAACTTTTGCTTTACAGGACTATTTGAAAGAGTTACTGCGTCTGATGCAGCCTGACTTTTATGCTCATCTGAAAAAGCTTGGACAGGACTCCATGGAACTGCTTTTCTGCCATAGGTAACATTGTGTATGAATTTGACACATCATGTTTTAAAGCTCATGTAATGAAATGAGAAGAAACCATATTTTTATGGGGTTTCATTTATATTTTGTGGATAATACGCAAGATTGCAAATGCAGCGCGTGCAGCGTGTCCGTTCTGATTTTTAGCTCGCCGGGACGAATGTCCGGAGAGCTATTGTCATACCCCCGGCGTCGGCGTCTGCGTCTGCGTCTGCGTCTGCGTCTGCGTGCGCGTGCACAAAAACTTTAACCTTGCTTATAACTTTTAAACCAATACAGATTGGGCTTTCATATTTCACATGTGCATTCCTTGTGACAAGACCTTTCCATGGATACCAAAATTTTTGACCTTGTGACCTTGACCTTGGAGATTGACCTTCTTTTGAAAAACTTTAACCTTGGCCATATTTTTGGAATGGTAAGTGATAGGGCTTTGATATTTCACATGTGTATTCCTTGTGACAAGACCTTTCCATGGATACCAAAATTTTTGACCTTGTGACCTTGACCTTGGAGATTGACCTACTTTTGAAAAACTTTAACCTTGGCCATATTTTTGGAATGGTAAGTGATAGGGCTTTGATATTTCACATGTGTATTCCTTGTGACAAGACCTTTCCATGGATACCAAAATTTTTGACCTTGTGACCTTGACCTTGGAGATTGACCTACTTTTGAAAAACTTTAACCTTGGCCATATTTTTGGAATGGTAAGTGATAGGGCTTTGATATTTCACATGTGTATTCCTTGTGACAAGACCTTTCCATGGATACCAAAATTTTTGACCTTGTGACCTCGACCTTGGATATTGACCTACTTTTGAAAAACTTTAACCTTGGTCATATTTTTGGAATGGTAAGTGATAGGGCTTTGATATTTCACATGTGTATTCCTTGTGACAAGACGTTTCCATGGATACCAAAATTTTTGACCTTGTGACCTTGACCTTGGAGATGATTGACCTACTTTTGAAAAACTTTAACCTTGGCCATATTTTTGGAATGGTAAGTGATAGGGCTTTGATATTTCACATGTGTATTCCTTGTGACAAGACCTTTCCATGGATACCAAAATTTTTGACCTTGTGACCTTGACCTTGGAGATGATTGACCTACTTTTGAAAAACTTTAACCTTGGCCATATTTTTTGAATGGTTAGTGATAGGGCTTTGATATTTCACATGTGCATTCCTTGTGATAAGACCTTTTTTATTGTTGTTGTTGCAATTTACATATGGTTGCCACCGGCGAGCTATGTTGTCATTCTGACAAGTCTGGTTATACGCTCGTCATTTGACGGGACATATTATGGTATGGTGAAGTCCGTCCGTCTGTCCGTCCGTCCGTCTGTCTGTCCGCCTATGGAACGCAATAACTTGAATACGCGTCAACAGATTTTTATGAAATTTATACATTGTGATCAGACTGTGGAGAGGAAGCCGCCTTTCGATTTTCAGGTTCATCCGATTTGTCGTTACAGAGTTATGGGACTTAGATATTTTGGTGTTGTGAAAAAAATCCCAACGGGCGTATCTTGCTGCGTGAGCGTAGGCTTTATTCATTTAGTCACCTACCTAAACCATTGTTAAAAACTTGGGCACCTTTTCTGCCCAAGTAAATTGATGACGTCATAACAATGGAGAACAATCGAAGAGTGCGCGAGAACATTCGTATAGTCTTGGTTAGAAGTATTTGCGATCTTCCGTATTAGGGCCCCACATCCATCAAATGAGGGAGTCCTGTGGGAATGTCATTTCCTTTCAGTGTGTCCTACTTTTAAAAAAGTTCACTTTCTTTGAATGATACATAATGGGAGGGGGGGGGGCAGAATAATTGTGCTATAAAAACATCTTGTTCAACTTGAATTTATTTTGATGTAACATTTTACATGATGCAGAAAAAAAAAATCCTTTAAATTTGCTAAAATGTATCTTTCATTGGGTCCCTAAACTCTTGCATAATTTATATCTTTTATTTTGTGTCTGCATCGTTTTACAGTATAGAGCTCCAAGAAAAGAAAAATAACTCTTTCAAGATCTTTTGGAAATTTAGAGAAACTTTTATTCAGTATCTCAGTTCTTCCTGATATATATATATGTAGTTAGAATGAAACTGTAATCAAATAGGAAATATCTAATTGTCTTTAGTCAAAAACATTTTGTATTTTGTGTTTTAGTGCTCCTTTGTTTGATTTTATATTTAGTAGCTGTCTTTAATAACTTTTGCTCGAGATTATCTCCTTTAATTATTTATTATTGTTTTCATCAACCTTGTCGTATAATTTAAATATTTTTGAAAGTGAAGATATTTTCATTTCTATGATTCTGTGTTACAGATGGATTTTGCTGTGCTTTAAGCGGGAATTTCCAGAGACGGATGCATTGAAGATTTGGGAGGCTTGCTGGTCACATTATCAGACAGACTATTTTCACCTATTTATCTGTATTGCCATAGTTAGTATATATGGTGATGATGTCATAGACCAGGGTTTACCTAGTGATGAGATACTTCTTCACTTCAGTAGCCTGGCAATGCATATGAATGGGGAACTTGTTCTCAGAAAGGTAAACACTTTAGTACTGACATCTTTGTACATAAGTTTCCTGTACATGAAAGTTTGTAGAAACACAGTATAGATTTAACTTAAACTTAAATGTACATATTTTTTGATTTGAGATTCTTTTATACTATAGCTGGAACATTAATTTTCTACATCATTTAAGTCTTTTGTATTCCATAATTATCAGGTCGAATGAGTTGAAATTTTTCTGAATTTTTATCCATAATGTTTGCTTCTACAGTCTCTGCCTAATAAATAGAATGTATCAAAACTACAACTTTCCTCAGCGTCATTTAAATATTTCAGGCAAGGGGATTACTGTACAGGTATAGAAGGCTTCCTAAGATTCCTTGCACACTGCATGGTCTGTGTTCATTGTGTGGGCCAGGCATGTGGGACAGTGGACATGTGCCCACAGTGGAATGTGTTGGAAATCACAAGGATGATATTTGTCCATACAATAGCAATCCAAACTCTCCGATACACAACTAAGTAGATATAATCAATCGACAAACATGGTTTATAGGATAACGCACGTTACACTGGTGACAGCATGGAATACAAGGGATTCAGTCTGCGACAATCCAAATATATATTTTAATGAACTATTCATTTATGATGGGAAAACAGAATGATTTATATAGCAAATGAAATGTCAGCTAATTTGTCAAGACTTCATTAGGATAATTTCATTTGATGTCATTTCAACTAGCATTAGATTTCATTATCATAATGCCACCATTGTGACATTTCATTGTTGTGAAGTTGAAATCTGTCGATTACATTGCAACATTCATGATTAAAAATGAATCTTATTTATTCATTTACTGTATAGAATTTCCTATGAAATAGGTTGTAGACCTGATGAAAATAAGATGTGTTCAGTGCAGAAACATTTTCCAAATACGTTTCGTTGTTGAAATATGATATTACATGTACCACATTATTTACTTTCATTCTTCACATTATTTCCATCTCAATATAGCAAATTTCCTTCATTACCAATTGCAACATTTTCATCTGAAGATTTTTTTGCATAATATGAAATTGAATTACAGGTAATTTTTTCACTTTACATTTTTTTCTCACCCATAATACTTACAGCTCTACATAAATAACATCATGACATTGTGCCATGTACGGCAGGGTGGTGCTAGAAAATTAAGTCTTTGTGTAAAGTACCTTTATTTTATTGGATTTTCACCATTGATTTTATCTATTAGATACTCAAAGCATTACTTCCCGCTTATTCACACAATCAGCTGTTTATCACAGAATCTCTATGATATTTCCCATTGATATTGTACTGCAAGCTTACTGCCATCTTGATTTTTGATAACTTGTTTTTCTGACCATGTTTTTTTGCATGTTGTTTACAAGATTGATATCTTTTATTTCATTCCATTTATTACATATTTTTGTGTTGTTAATTTATTTCTTTGATTTGTTTGATGATGCCAATGTTGTAATATTATGATGTTTTGTAAAAATAAGGGGCATTCTTTGATGCGTATTCATTTAAAGCACAAATTACGTCGCCAAAATCGACTTGTTACTACCAGACACCTATTATTTTCACTTGTAATAACTCACAAAGAATGTAGTCGGTCTCTTCTTCAAATGTTCCAACAGTTTTAAACATGCACTTTCATAAACATGATATGAGTCTCAGAAGGACTGCTCTAGAATATATTATTTTTCGCAGATTTTCATTTTAGAGAAGAAAAATGGTTGTTTGTGGAGTAAATGAAAGTACACTCTGTTCAATTCCATAAAAATCATAAGTTAACATTTGTTCAGTTTTTTAAAGTATTGAGCAGAAACCTTAAACTCACGGCAATGAACTCTTGTCAGTAAATCTAAAAATGTCTCAAAAAAAAAAAAAAAAAAAATGATGATGTGATCCCATTTAGTTGCCTTGTTTGTTTTGCCCTTTATACTACTTCCTCAAACTTATTTCCCGCTTTTTCCTTAGATTTCATCTTTGATAGCCTTCCAGAGTATATTTTGTAGGAATGAAAGAGTGAGATGCTTTTTGATCAGATGTACATGTATACAAGATTCGTATTTATAATTATATAATAACCTTGAGTTTGTAGAATAATCTTTAAATAATTATTAAGTTTAAAAGAAAAAAATAGCAAAATCTGTTTTGGTAAACACAGTGTATATCGTCAACGTTATACAATTATTTAGATGCTTGTTTGTTTCTCCCGTTTATTGAAAATTCTTCATAAAACAATCAGCTAAGGCGTAATATTGAGATTTTCTGTACAATATTTGAAAAGATTTTCACTAATTCAAAAACAATTTCATTAAATGAATGAAAAGAATAGATTTAATTTCTACTTTCCAAAACAATACTTGTTATATAACACTGCAATGAAAATCTTTAAAGAAAGTAATGTCAAATTTACCACTGCAGTGAGACTTTATAGCCCTAGTAGAAATGGAAATGTGTAAAACAATAAGTTTGGTATACTAGTTTTCTTCACGTAGATCTTCTTGTCCATTTCAAACATATTTTGCCTGTTCCTTTGGGATTCGGATCACATTAGATTCTACGTGTCTGTTCACAACTTAACTTTGTCAATAACTTATGACTATCTTTCTATTGGCAAGGCATTATCCATGTGCATGTACTTAAATTGAGGTCCTTGTTTTCACCAAACTTGGAAAGTGTTTTATAGTGAGCACAGCCTTGAAATTGTTTACATGTGTAGCTTTAGAATGTATGTGTCCTTTACTTGCTTTGCAAATATAGAATAAGAATCTAAATATTTTCAACAGTATGTGGAAAAATTGATACAAATTTCCAAAGGTAAAAACAGATGTATGTAAGTAATCAGAGCTATTCAATCATGATATATTGTTACGGGTATTGTTGAGAGTTATCTCTCTTTGGCTCGTGAAGGTTGAAAACAGGAACAATTGGGGAAAAAATAAAAAAAACTTGAATGAATTAGCATTCATCTAAGGTAGGAATACCAGATTATTTAGTAAACTTGGATTAATTTTCAGTATGATATTGTATGGAATCAAATAGTTATTGTTATATTTTCTGTATTGTATTTCTCTTTTGAAATTCTGAGTTTGTGACAAATGATTGATAATTAACTGAGAAATACCTTCATAGATCTGTTCTTTTTGTTTTTACTGCATTTATTCTACTACACATATTAACTTCAATTTATAAGATGCACATTACCTTATGGAAACTGTTAGCTGTGTGACAAATTTGTTAGAACAATCTGTAAGTAAGACACATGATTATCTGTACAGTACATACGTACACTACCCAAAGTATAATGGAGTTTCATTATCATGTCTTTCTCGACTATATGTGATTTATGTTTTTCTTCTGTATGAATAGTTTACATTTGACATTTTTGCTCATCTTAAATGACATTGTTTTCAGTATTGTTGATATTTTCGAGACAGTAGGTCTGGTGGTTGTATGTAGAATGTCGCAAAAATCATGTTTATTATTAGCCACTGAACGGTCAATCAGTGGATAGTTCATAGATGTGCAATACCCATACACTATTTACACATAAATTTAATCACTATACAAGTAAATGTAAGTTATTGTTAATTATATGTGTTTAGAATAAAATTAACTATTATATTCAAAAGTGATGTTGTATCATTATGACCTTGAAACTGCAGAATTTTATATATTTTAACGACTACTGAACTCAGTAAGAGCAGTTGACTTTTCAGTCATACAGGGAATATTCCTTTAGTACATGTGTAAGGTACAGTATAACCAGAAATGTTCATGAGGTACTTTTAATTAGGGCCCCACCAAATGGCTGTCACCCTATAGTAATAGCCGTGTTTGTCTCTTCATGCGTCAGTCCATCCAAAACTTTAACATTGGCTATAGTTTCTTCATCATAAGAGATAAGGCTCTCATATATGGCATGTGTGTTTCTTGTGGCAAGAACCTTTTGTTGGTACCAAAAGTTTTGATCAGTGACCTTGACCTTTGACCTGCATTTGAAAAACTAAGATTGGCCACAACTTGTTCACTATAAGAGATAGGGCTCTCAAACTTGAAATGTGTGCTTCTTGTGACAAGACTTCTCTGTTGGTACCAAATTTGTTTACCTTGACCAACATTTGAAAAAAACTTGAAAAAACTAGCCAAAACCTCTTCACCATAAGAGGAAGGGCTCACATATTTTTAGCTCTACTGGTCTATGACCAGTCGAGCTTATGCGATCGCCCTGTGTTCGTCCGTCTGTCTGTCTGTCCGTTAAACATTTCTTGTGGTTTCCAGTTTTCTGAAACTGTTGGTGATGGAAAGTTAATTCTCTTTGCAACATGATTGGTCTATGGTCTAGTTGTGCACCTGATATTTTGTTTGAGCCCCTGACCCCAAGGGTCTTAGAAAATGGGTGTGGTCATTTTCTCCTATATAACTCTATGTAATGTTGTGGTCACCATTTCTCAGAAAGTATAAATGATAGAAAGTTAATTCTTTTTGCAATATTAAAGGTCTATGATGTAGTTGTGCACCTGATATTTTATCTGAGCCTCTGACCCATGGGGTATTAGGAAATGGGTGTGGTCATTTTTCCCTATACAACTCTATGTAATCATGTGGTCACCATTTCTCAGACAGTATAAATGATAGAAAGTTAATTCTTTTTGCAATATTAAAGGTCTATGATGTAGTTGTGCACCTGATATTTTATCTGAGCCCCTGACCCATGGGGTCTTAGGAAATGGGTGTGGTCATTTTCCCCTATACAACTCTATGTAATCATGTGGTCACCATTTCTCAGAAAGTATAAATGATAGAAAGTTAATTCTTTTTGCAATTTTAAATGTCTATGATGTAGTTGTGCACCTGATATTTCATCTGAGCTCCTGACCCCTGGGGTCTTAGGAAATGGGTGTGGTCATTTTCTTCAATATAACTCTATGCAATCTTATGGTCATTATTTCTTAGAAAGTATAAATGATTGAAAGTTAATTCTTTTTGCAATATTAAAGGTCTATGATCTAGTTGTGTACCTGATATTTCATCTGAGTCCCTGACCCCTGGGGTCTTAGAAAATGAGTGTGGTCATTTTCTCCTATATAACTCTATGTAATCTTGTGGTCATAAATGATAGAAAGTGAATTCTTTTTGCAATATTAAAGGTCTATGATGTAGTTGTGCACCTGATATTTCATCTGAGCCCCTTACCCATGGGGTCTCAGGAAATAGGTGTGGTCATTATCTCCTATAGATCTCAATGTAATCTTGAAGTCACCATTTCTCAGAAAGTATAAAAAAAATAGAAAGTTAATTCATTTTGCTATATCAAATGTCTATGATTGAATTGAGCACAAGATATTTTGTTAGATCCCCCGACCCCCAGGGTCTCAGGAAATAGGTGTGGTCATTTCCTCTTATATAACCCTGTGTAATCTTGTGGTCACCATTTCTCAGAAAGTGTAAATTATAGAAAGTTAATTCTTTTTGCAATGTTTAAGGTCTATAATCTTGTTGTGCACCTCAAATTTTGTTTGAGCCCCTTACCCCAGGGTCTTAGACATTGGGTGTGGTCACTTTCTTCTTTATACATGTATATAACTCAATGTAATCTTTGTGGTCACAATTTCTCAGAAAGTTTAAATAATAGAGAGTCAATTCTTTTTGATATATTATAGATCTATGATCAAGCTCTACACAAGATATTTTGTTCGAGCCCCTGACTCCAGGGTCTTAGAAAGTGGGTATGGTCATTTTCTCCTATATAACTCTATGTAATCTTGTGGACACCATTTCTCAGAAAGTATAAATGATAGAAAGTTAATACTTTTTGCAATATAAAAGTTTATGATCTAGTTGTGCACCTGATATTTCATATGAGTTCCCGACACCTCAGGGTGTGGTCATTTTCTCCTATATATATAACTTACTGTAATTTTGTGATCATTTTTTCTCAGAAAGTATAAAGGATACAAAGTCATTTTTTTTGCAACATGATTGGTCTATGGTCTAGTTGTGTACATGTACCTGATGTTTTGTTTGAAATTCAGACCCCAAGGGTCTTGGAAAATGGGTGGTCATTTTCTCCTATATATTTTATATATATTATGCATTCTTGTGAACACCAATTCTCAGAGTGCATAATTGATAGAGTATAAATTCTTTTTGCATAATACATGTAAAGGGTATGTGGTTTGATTATCCACTTGATAATGGGTTTTAGCCGGTGACCTCCAGGTTCTTGGAAAATGGATGTGGTCATTTTCTAGTATACAACTCCATGTAATCTTCTGAACACCATTACTTAGAAAGTATGACTGACAAAAAGAATTTTTGCATTATGATCAGACTTATGCTTAATGTTACGCTTGCGCATCTGATATACTTTTTTAGCCCCTTACCGTTGGGTCTTATAAAATAGTTGTGTCATCTAGTTATGAATTTTACTAAACAACCAGGAGAGCTTCAGTCTCGGCAGAGACTTCTAGTTCGCATGTGTGTTCCTAGTAACAAGACCTTTCGGTCGCTACCAAAATGTTTTGTCACATGACTTTGACTCTGCCCTTTCACCTACATTTGAAAAACTTAAATATTGTCCATTATTAGCGAACAATTTGAGGTGGCACTCTCAATTTGGCATGTATATTGCTTTTGACAAGATCTTTCTCTTATTAAATATCAAAACTTCACTGGAGCAAAGACAAAAGAACAAGGAAGAGTGTAAACGACTTCATTTTATATTTACATATTATTATATATTAAAAACCATAAAAATAGTGTATGATAATCCAGTGTACATATAGTGTATATTATTAGTGTCTCTAGCAGGAGAAAAGCCTGTGCGAGGTCCAACGTCTGGATTTACCAGTCTTTATGTCATATATTACCATGGTAACAGACAGGATGTTTACTATTCTGATCATGTTGTAGTCAAGGTGCTTTTCACTGAAAAATACAAAAAGTAAGAAAATGTTGATATGATGGAGTAACAGATACATTGCCAATTTTAGTTGAAATAAATTGGAGGAGTAATATTGAATTGAAACTAAAATTAATGGCATCATGAGTAAATGAAAGTCAGATATAAAACCTAGGCAACACAAAGCGTATCATCCCCTTGCACAGCACGAGAATTAATGTACCCTCTAGTCTGTACACAACGCTTTTAACCATTTCTCATCTCTGACCTTGACCTTTGACATTGAAAATCAATAGGGTTCTTCTGTTTGTCATAAGCAATAAATGTATGAGGTTTGGTAAAGTTCTGATTGAAATTGTGCCCTCTAAGCTGTATAGAAGGATTTTGACCATTACCAATCTGTGACCTTGACCTTTGACTTATGACCTTTCAAATTAATAGGGTTCTTCCTCTTGTCATAAGCAAAAAGTATATGAAGTTTGGTTAAGATCCAATCAAAACTGTGCCCTCTAGGCTGTATACAAGGATTTTGACCATTACCAATCTATGACCTTGACCTTTGACATTGAAAATCAATAGGGTTCTTCTGTTTGTCATAAGCAATAAATGTATGAGGTTTGGTAAAGTTCTGATTGAAATTGTGCCCTCTAAGCTGTATAGAAGGATTTTGACCATTACCAATCTGTGACCTTGACCTTTGACTTATGACCTTTCAAATTAATAGGGTTCTTCCTCTTGTCATAAGCAAAAAGTATATGAAGTTTGGTTAAGATCCAATCAAAACTGTGCCCTCTAGGCTGTATACAATGATTTTGACCATTACCAATCTATGACCTTGACCTTTGACTTACGACCTTTTAAGTCAATAGGGTTCTTCTTCTTGTCATAAGCACAAATTGTATGATGTTTGATTAAGATCCGATCAAAACTGTGTCCTCAAACCTGTATACAATGTTTTTGCCCATTTCTAGTCCGTGACCTTGGCCTTTGGCATGTGACCTTGAAACTCAATAGGGTCCTTCTTTTTTATGCCCCCGTAATTGAAGATTCGGGGGCATACAGTTTTGTCCTGTTCGTCCGTCTGTCTGTTTGTCAGCAAAAACTTTAACTTGGCCATAACTTTTGAATGGTATGAAATTGGGATTTGATATTTCACATGTGCATTTTTTGTGACAAGACCCTTCCATGGATACCAAAATGTTTGATCTTGTGACCTTGGCCTTGGAGTTTGACCTACTTTTGAAAAACTCTTGGCCATAAATTTTGAATGGTAAGTGATAGGGCTTTCATGTTATATTTTATATTATCGTTTTTTGTACTATATTTCTTCTATATTACTTATCTAAATAGATTAAAACAAGACAATTAAGAATGAGTTTATTATAATATAACTTGGAAGGTTTGAAAGCATATACTGGCTATTTAATATTCCTAAATCTGAATGTACAAAGGTACCGTTACCGAAAACAAAATTACATATCTATGTCTGTGTTTAGTAAATACCCTTAAAATACAAAGTTTATATGTACGGACCCGGAAAAATAGATAAATAGATAAATAAATAGATAAATAAATAAATAAATGAATAGATAAATAAATAACAAGTAGTTGAATAAAGAAGTAGATTTAATGTTATGTAACGTGACGCTGAAAGGCAAAGACGAGTTAAACCGAAATAATGTTTTTGTCCTCTCACTTGTCATGGAACCACAGGAAAAATATGTTCATAAGAGAATGAGTTTTGTCAGCCCCGCTGCCAATATCTGCAATAATGTCTAAAACGACAAGAAAGAAGAAGAGAATAAATCTCAAGGGTATATTTAGTTATAAAGATCTCTACTTCATCATCTTTTCCATTTCAAGCAATTTCGTCTCTAATAAGAGATCTATCTAGTTGTATGCACTTTATATATGATTATCTCCCGACCAGTACGTCAATTTGACATTGATCGAGTGCTTCGTGTCATGGCAACCCTTCTCTATTTAAAATAGACACGACAGGGCTTCTACTGAGCTTATGCATTACGTTAGCAATAACGCTTTAAATGAAACGCCATCAGAATGTGCAATAATACCGAAAAAATCCTATTAAAATGGAAGAAGAAAAATGACAAATATATCATAGTTGTCATTTGGAACAAAAACAGGAGTAGGCTCCATTACAACACTTGTCGCCAAATATATGGACACCTTAAAACACAACAACCAGACACTCGAGGAGACAAACTAAAAACTAAATAATCGGTGAATAAAAGGATAGAAGGGCCATTTTCAGCGATTCAACAATAAAGAAAAACATTTTATTGATATATAAACTATTTTGCAAGTCGAAATTTGCCTGCAACACAGGTCCGATAGAAGTACTAAATGGAAAGCAAATAATCCGAATTACTCCTAATCCTTTACAGCGTCCTCTAAACCTCAACTAAATTTAGAGCAAGAAAACTCAGGGTAAAATTACGAAAGCTTTGGGAATAATGAATACATTTTGAAACCATTTTACCCCTATCATTTCGTGTTCATTGAGTTTCTGACGTCTTTAGCCATGAATGCTATAGTTTCTAGAGAGATTTATTCCTGGAACTCTAGAAGACGGCCATCGCGAGTTTGCGTGTCCTACGGAATTTGGCAGGAAAATCACCGACGAACCATGATCTCTGCTGGATTAACTATTGGTATCCTTAATACAATTGCCTGCCCTCAGATGGCCAAAGTATATATTCATTTTGTGCCCCTAATGGCCATTGAACGATCTAGAAAGTTTTTGACGCTTCAAAGACCAGCAGCGGTAACAAAGTTATTATCGTATTTCAGCTATCGTTCACTGAAATGTATGTGTCTCATGTTTAAAAGTCCATTAATAGTTCCAAGACTGATACATAGGCCCAGTTAGAAATAGTCTTCCCTGCTTAATGAATATAACATCAGATAAGCTTGAAATGTTTTGATTGCCTAGTAAATAATTATTTGGTATGAAACTGAGATTAATGTTAATACAGTAAAATCATCCGTCTGATTAGATTACTCATCACGTTATGAAATGGCATCAGTATGAGTGGCGAACGATTTGATAGTCTTTTGTCATTGTATGAATATTAAAATCTCCCTCGTGATAAAGATGAAGGGGTGAAACTGGATTGAAAAGATATATTGAGGTGAATGTGTGTATGGAATATGAAAAGCCTACAATTTATATTATTAAAGAGATCTGCTTTCAAAATTTCTAAATCTGATATGTTGTATAGGGTGAAGGTTAAGGTCACAGGGCCTAAAGTCACAATACCAAAATGCAGTACTCTTTATGGTGAATGTGTGTATGAAATATGAAAGGCCTACCATTAATAGTTAAAAAGAAATCTGCTTTCAAAACTTCTTAACCGGACGGAAAGACAGACGGACGGACGTGGGGGGGGGGGGGGGATAAAATTACAATCAGCAGGCATACACATTCTTGAAATATAAAATCAAAATAAGACTTATATTTGAAGGATGTATATCCATCTTTAGATAATATTATATATCTTGAACAACATGTTTATGATAGTCTGAGCTCAAATGGAAATTCACAATTGTTTTCTCGCTAAAGATACATGACAGACCCCAACATATTGTTTATGATTATATAGTACTTATTTATACATTTTGTACATGGAATTGATGTCCTAAAACATATTTTCCTTATCCCGGACAAAGTTTTATTGACTGGGCTGATTTCCTGCCAAATCGTGTGAGATCCTTTGTCAGGATTTCTAGACGATCCGTTCACAAACCATTCCGTCCACAATCATCCGTCCCCAGACGATCCGTCCACAATGACAGAGACGATCCGTCCACCATTAAGTTTCAATTGACATTTACCAAGTACAACCGAGACGATCCGTCCACTATTCATTTAAGTGACGGAGACGATCCGTCCACTATTCATTTAAGCAACGGATACGGTCCGTCCACCATTGAGATTCAATTGACATTTGCCAAGTATAACGGGGTGACGGAGACAATCCGTCCACTATTCAGTTTCTATAGACATTATATTGATCGAAACTATTCGTCGAACGTAATGTTTCTATGAAGTTATTTTGAAGCTGGTCAAGATAATTTTATTGGTTAATTTAGCATACAGTATCTTTCAATATTAAACATCTTCAAATTCAATAGCATCATTTAAGACCTGATAAATTTACAGCATGGACCAGACATGCACGTTTCGGGTACTAAACCCTCGTCAGTGATCCTCAGTCTAAACAATGTAAATGGCCAAAAAGTATGAAAATTATTATGTCCAAAAATGTACCAAAAGACGTAGCAGAATGGATGGGATATGATGCTACAGGACCCACGTTTTAGAAATTACAAGACATTTTGTAACAGAAAATTTCAAATGCGTTAAAGAGACCGAACTTGGCTACATGTGCCCTCGGGGACTCTTGGTCCACCAGCAGTGACACTCACCAAGTATTTCAAATGTTAAACGTCTTCAAATTCAATAGCATCATTTAAGACCTGATACATTTACAGCTTGGACCAGACATGCATGTTTCGGGTACTAAACCCTCGTCAGTGATCCTCAGTCTAAACAATGTAAAATGGCCAAAAAGTATGAAAATTATTATGTCCAAAATGTACCAAAAGACGTAGCAGAATTGGTGGGATATGATGCTACAGAACCCATGTTTTAGAAATTTCAAGAAATTTTGTAACAGAAAATTTCAAATGCGTTGAAGAGACAGACGATCAACCAAAGTTGATCGATCTTGGCTACATGTGCCCTCGAGGATTCTTGGTACACCAGCAGTGACACTCACCAAGTAGTTCAAATGTTTAAAAACGTCTTTAAATTCAATAGCATCATTTAAATCCTGATAAATTAAAGCTATTTTGGACATACATTTTAACTGGATGTGCTGCTGGGTCGGGCCTACAGGAGATTTGGAGTCGGGCGCTCTCTGTAAAGTGGAAGCGCAAATTTAGATGTTGGGAATGGAACAAGGGGGGGGGGGGGGGCTACTGAAAGCATCACTAAGAGATTTGGTGTCCGAAACACGTGTACGTCTAGTGAATGAAAATTGGTTTGGAAATTTTCGTCGGGAAGGTATACAGTTGGAACACTTCCGTATTATTAATATAAACACTTATTTCTTGTTGCACTGTGGAGCAGTTAAAATCGTTCCCAATGACTTGATATTTGTTAAGTGTATTTATACTTCTTTCTAGTTCTGTCGCCTGAAAGAAGCTTGGTCTTGTGACTTTATCAATTTGACATCATTAATGTTATTTGGCTATTTCGGAAACTTGTCATTCCATCCAAAATATTATCGAAATTAAAGGAGGTTTTCATCACCATCCCTCCAATGCTATGTTGGGCATACGTTTTGTTTGGATGCGCTGCTATGTGGGCCCTACAGGAGATTTGGAGTCGCGCGCTCTCTGTTACGTTGATGCACAAATTTAGATTCTGGGAATGGAACCGGGGGCGCTACTGAAATGAATTTATGCGGCTTGTGAAATATCTTTGGCTGGAAGAATCTCTGATGAGAATTTGGTGTCCGAAACACGTGTCTGGTGCATGAAAAATGGTTTGGAAATTTAATTCGGGAAGGTAAAGAGGTGGAACACTTCCGTAGTATTAAGTCACCAGAAAATGCAGGTTGTAAAATACCCAAAGTAATATACTCTGTTGCTTGTATGGATCCGAATTTCAAAAAAAAAAGTTCGCAGTACTTTTTTTCAAAATTTCAAGAAAGTCTTTCTTAATTTGTGAAAGCGAAAACCCAGACCGAAAATTTTCTTTGTAATTTGTAAATTTCTACTTTGAAAATCCAAAACATTAGTACTTGCTCTAGCATACCGGATGAGATGCGAAATAATCAAGGAACATCACCATGAAGCCAGTGAAAATTTACTACGTTGAATCCAAAATCACCTCTTTTGTCATACACACTTGTATGAATTTTTGATATTTAGGTCAAAAAATGGTGTTTCTGTGTTTGGAACATTTGCCTTATTTAGAGTCAATGCTTGTGGATAAAAAAAAATATATTTCTTTTCAAAATCAGGATTGTCGATAGTAAGAATATTATCCAGGTACCTAGAAGTACCTATGAAGCATTTCAAATCATTACGTTTTCTTTGCTCTTGAAGATTTTGGATGAATTCTTTTTCATACGTGTATAAAAATAAATCTGCAACAAGAGGCGCACAATAGGTGTTCCAACTCTTTGAGCCATGGGAACCACATAATTTGACTTCATACAAGACTTCTTATGGATAATTGTTAGACCTTGATGCAATTTAAGCATAACATAGCCAACTTTTAATCAGAATGACTAAAATTTGTATCAAAAGGACACTTTTCGAGCATTACTCTGCTAACTCGAGTACTTTCATTCAAGTTTATCAATATTAAGTAATACTAAACGGTTCTATCCCTGTTTTCTCACAAGGCTTGGACAGGGGCATGAATCAAGATCTTGGAAATCAGCACTATGAGGTGTATGTAACGTATTAAACTTAATATTAATATATGTACAACATTGTGCGATGATCGGATACTGCTACCAATAAATTTGTCGTAACTTTTGCTGAAATTAAAATCGTTCCGTTTCAGAGATAGTTATTCCAAGGACCATTAGTGCAGTGTAGTGACCATAAGTAGTGCAGTACTACCACAGGTCCAAATAAGAAAGAAAGGAGGTGATCTCCAACAACACCTAGTTACAGCACTAACAGCAAACCCCCAAAAACACAAAGAAGACACGCACAGAAGAAACAATGATACAAGGAACGCCAAATCACAGAGAAACTGTAAATATTGTGTTCTAGCTAGCTGTGGTGTCGTGCCTTCTAATCAGTTAGATAATTAGTGCGTAGGAAAGTCATAGAGCGAGGGACAATATTTCGCCGATGACCATATTTCGCCGTTTCATAGTTAATTGCTTCACGTTGGTTATCGGAATTGTTTGTCAAGTTTATTTTTCTATATCCTATCAAATATAACCGCATCAGTCAAGTTTTGATATATTGAAACATCTCCTGCACTTAAATGTGACAACAAAACCCCCATAAAATGAGTAAAAATTAATGAAATCACTTAAGTTTAGACATAACATCAATTTTTTTTACATACACAATGCAAAGAAATGATTTTGTTTGACATCATCTCGAAGAAGTAGTGGCGACAAAAGATTTCCTGAAAAGAAAATAACAATTTCGTCCGTTTTATTTGCAAAATGGATATTTATCAGCAAAATCGGCGAAATATGTTCACCACCGAAAACATGGAATCGAAATAAAACTGAGTAAAATAAATCATTTTTGCAGTATGTCGATCGAGAATGGAGTTAAGTTAAACTTTTGCAAACCCATTCATTGAATCGGCCACCATGCAAAGTATTGAAAATTCCTAGAAAATGTACGAAAAATGCGACGAAATATGGTCACTTGCTCTACATGTTGGATTATTTATCATTTGAAGCAAAGTTTAATAGAATTTGGTGTCATACAGTTCATTAATCATGGTATTGGAGCCCAGAATTGCTGAAATAGAAATAATTTGTATGTACTTGAAATTGTAGTTATTATTCTCTGCATTTAAAATATCACGATGAAAATAAATGTGCAATTGTAGTGATTTGATAAAAAATACCATGTGAGCAAAGGTGTCACATCGTTCATGAGTCCATAATCATACATATAATAACCTATTTGTTAAATGAAGAATATAAAACCAATTAAAATGGGAATATTCGTCTCAAGTACAAATCAATACTTCATAGCATTGCTGTGTATGGGAAATTCAGTTCACCAAACAATTCTTTCTCCATTCATGATCTGTAATCAAAAAATGTATCTGATATATTACAGTATAGTACGAAAAATATGATGTTTCTGTGATCAAACAATGTATATATATCTGATATATTACAGTATAGTACGAAAAATTTGATGTGAATGACGAACGGAAAATAAAGTAAATAAAATTGGGTAGCAATTTAAAGTTTGCACTGGATACCTATTGGTCTCCATCCTTTTACGTATGTCTTGTTTTTTCCTGTTTCATTGAAAAGCCAATACTTCATTTCATTGTCTCTAACTTATTTCTTGTTGCAGTGTGGAACAATTAAAATGGTTCCCCGTGACTTGATGTTTAGAAGTGTATTAATTACTTCTTTCCAGCTCTCTCGCCTGGAAGAAGCTTCGTTTTGACATCATATATATTATTTGGCTATTTCGGAAACTTGTCATTCCATTCAAAAATATCATCGAAATTAAAGGAGATTAACATCTTAGCACCATCCCTCCAATGCTATTTTGAACATAAATTTTATTTGGACATGCTACTGAATCGACCCTACAGAAAATTCGGAGCCGCACACTCTCTGTAAAGCAAATGTACAAATTTAAATCCAAAGAGGGCGCTACTAAAATGAAATATGGCGGCTCCGCTGGAAGCATCACTGATTAGTTCTGTATATTGAAATACAATTTTCAAAACAATACAATACTCAATATTTTCAATACAATAAGCATCTTTACATTTTTCTCAAATCATATTATTATATAGTCTGTTTATATTCCCTCTCTCATTGGCTGAGAACTGTCATGTGACGAGTCATTGTCTTATCATATTGACCTGTGAGTGGCGATTTCATTAAATAACACTACCGCGAAAACTCTTGCTTCCGGTTTACCATGAAATATCGAATATGCGCGAAATTTTAATCTGTGACATCATTAACGTGAATTCGTAAACAGCAGCAAGGACGTTGAAGCTGAGTTCAAATCCTTAAATTTTGAGCCTATCTACGGATTTTGACTCTGAAATAATCTTTATTTGACTCATTGAAGTAATTCTTTTACGTTCAGGATAATTCAGCGATAGATAATGCTGATATTTACACGTCTTGAAATATTTTCATATTGTCAGCCATTTCGAAAAGGTACCTTTATAAATACTGATTTAGTCCACATTATAAAAAAAACCAATGGTGGACTTTTTACTTGGTGAACATGGTGTGATATTTTCTGAATTTGAAAATATTGACCTCGGTCAATATTTTCATATTCAGAAAATATCATACCATGTTCACCTCGTAAAAAGTCCATAATTGTATAGTAATGAATCAATAATTTGAGTTTTATGTTTTAATCAATGAAAACTTTATAAAACATAACAAAACTAAACAACAAATGGATGGAAAAAAAGAATAAAAAGATGACAATGACAGGTTTGGAAAGTGTTTCTGTGTCTACCAAAGAATTTTGGTTGGTGACTGGTCACATGCAAATTGTGTAAATCGCGAATTATACACCCATTAACACAAAAAGTCAGACAGTGACATTTCTAATATTTATTTACATTTCTCACTGCAGTGTCCTAGGATTTTATTCATAAACCACTTGCCAATGGGTAAGTGCCCACCAAATCTGTGCTTACCCAGCAAGGAAGCTCACTTACCAGAAGAAAAATGTCAGAATAAAAAGGGGATGTTAATTTTCTATTGCGCATCCTAGCCAAATGATTGATATGTCCAGAAATATTGTCACACTGAAAATACAGGATATCATTTCTAAGATACAATCTTGTACTTGCTACATATACACAGAGAGTGTAATTGTGTTTCGAAATTCACTTACCAACGTTTAGGTAGCATTCTGTTTTCCAGTTACCCGACCTCAATTTTCATTTACCTCGGATAATGGGTAATGAAATCCTAGAACACTGTTTCTCTTAATATTAGACATCCTATTTTTGCACGAACATAGCAAACACAGCGAAGTATAGCGTCAAAAGTATTCTAACGTACGCAAATTCTCCGTAAATTCAAATTCTGGACGTGACGCCAAATTGGCAACCGATTTATCGGAATATAACTACGATAGAAACTTTGTTAGACTTTATTTTAATTCGTAAGTCTAAACGTTGATGTGATCAGAGAAAATTCAGAAGAAATATGAAACTCAGAACCAAAAACGAATTAAAAGTTTAGGATTTTATTTTCTTATCAAATGTATTGAAAGTATCGATACTCAGCATTTGTGTAGCGATACGTATTGAAAATCTCAAAGTATCGATACTCTTCAAAATCCCAGTATTTATATACAGCACTATCACTGATTAATATTCAAAACACGTGTCTGGTGCAGAATAATTGGTTTGAAATTTTCATCAAGAAGACATAGAGTTTGAACACTTCCGTATTATTGTATGTATGTACATTGTTGCTATATGAATGGTTTGATTGTCATCTTCTCAGTATTCCTATATTCAGCTTCTTCTAAGCGGTTGCTGAGGAGAAATTGAAAATGTGTCAGCCAATCAGAACACGCGGTTGTCATATGTGTTTAACGATCGGCTCTAAAACACAAACTTGGTAGAGGACCTTGAGTAATTTCTGAAATTCTGTGCAGCGGTCGCAGAGGAGAAATCGAAAATGTATCAGCCAAGCAGATCCCTCGGTGACCATATTTGTTTAACGGTCGGCACAAAAAACACAAATTGGGTAGAGAACCTTTAGTACTTGCTTCCTGTATGATTTCGTGATATTCTGTACAGTGGTTGCAGAGGAGAAAACAAAAAGCTTCAACCAATCAGAGCCTTCAGCAGCAATATTTGTTGTCCGATCGGTACGAAAAACACGAAGTTGGTAAAGGACCTTGAGTTCTTGCTTCCTGGAGGTTTCGTGAAATTCTATGCAGCGGTTGCAGAGGAAATGTCGAAAATGTGTCAGCCAATAAGAGCCCTTGGCTGCCATATTTGTCGACCGATCGGTACAAAAAAACCCCCCACAAACTTGGTAGAGGACACTGAGTGCTTGCTCTCTGTAAAGTTTCGTGAAATTCTGTGTAGCGGTTGCAGAGATGTCGAAAATGTTAAAAGTTAATGACGGACGGCGCGTTATGACAATATACAGTATCACTTTAGCTTTACCCAGTTGAGCTTAAGATGTATACTGGTAGAAAGCTGTGGTTCGGTGAAGCACTTTGTTTATGTTGAGAGTTCAAATTCATGTGAAATGTTTTCTGGATTGTAACAAACAACGAACATCAGGCAAAACAACACCAACGACATAGTTGCAATCTGGGAACATCTCTGTCAAGTAAAGATGGGAGGAAATCTCCAAGAAGACCCTGTCGCAGCACCAAGAGCAAAACACGAAAACACCCGATGCGAAAATACAAAAGACGAGCATACCAAGAGACTCAAAAGAGACACACGACATAGATTGTATCAACATGAAACACAAAAGACAACACATAAACCAACGAGACCAATGGGTAACCGGTGCCGACTCTGGACGGCACTTTCCACGAATGTAGCAAATGGTGTGGTTATCCTGGATTACGTGCGCACAACCTTCTCACTTCTCCAATTACCCAGAGGTCTCGAAGAGACACTCTAGAGTGTGGTGTAAAACAACCTCCTCGCTGTTAGATGACCACACAAACCAGACCGCAAAACGCAGGGGCCCAACAACACAGATGAATATGTAAATTGATATAAAAAGAGGGCATACTTAATGCAGTCCGTGCTCTGCCGGCTGTAGCGAGCTCATGTATATAATCACCCGACGAGTCCAACTGACATTCATAAAGGACAGGCGGTCGGGACCTTGTCTTCTCTAAAGATATTTGGACAGGGCCCGTCATGGGGTCCCGTCGTCACAGTCAGTCAGAGTGCAAGTCTCAAGAATGCGCTGGTACAAGACTGTAGATGGGTCAAGTACCAAGCCTAGTGTCCGTCTGGTGATATTAGGATCATATCCACGTTATAAAAGGCGTTTGATGATTCTGACGCATTTTCGATGATTATGCTGTCTACCTTTGATCCTTCTAAATTACCAAGAAACTTTTAGGTCAGGGTTTCCGCTTCCGTAAACTGGTTAAGACTTTCTGGAAATTGTACAAAAATTACCATCAACTACCTTTAAAATTCGGATCTATACACGCAACAGAGTACATTACTTTGGGTATTCCTTTAAATACCCAAAGTAATGTATTCTGTTGCGTGTATAGATCCGAATTTTAAAAGTAGTTGACTGTAATTTTTGTAAAATTTCCAGAAAGTCTTAACCAGTTTATAGAAGCGGAAACCTTGACCAAAAAGTTTTTTTTGGTAATTTGTAAATTTCTACTGTGAAAATCCAAAATATCAGTACATGCTCTAGCGTACCGGATGATCTACGATATGTAAATGCCGTATGACGGTAGTTTTGGAACATCACCGTCAAGAAAGGGGAAATTTACTATGTTAAAAGTCTTTAAATTCAATAACATCATTTAAGACCAGATAGATTTACAGCATGGACCGGACATGCACGTTTCGGGTACTTAACCCTCGTCAGTGATCATCAGTCTAAACAATGTAATATGACCAAAAAGTGTGAAATTATTATGTCCAAAAATGTACCGAAAGATGTAGCCGAATGGGTGGGATATGATGCTACAGGACCCACGCTTTAGGAATTTCAAGAAATTTTGTAACAGAAAATTTCAAATGCGTTGAAGAGACAGACGATCAACCGAAGTTGATCGAACTTGGCTATATCTGAATCCAAAATCATCTCTTTGTCATATACACTTGTATGAATCTTTCCGTTTACAATTTTTGATATTTAGCTCCAAAAATTGTGTTTTTGTAATTGTAACGTTTGTCATGTGAAGTGTTAATTCTTGTGGATAAATTTCATTCTTACATAATTCAAAAGCAGGATTGTCAATGGTTAGAATATCATCCAGATACCTAGAAAAAGAAGGGAGGAGATCTCCAACAAGACCCCGTTGCAGCATCAACAGTAAAACACCAAAACACCTAAACACCCGATGCAAAAACACAAAAGACGAGTACAGCACGAGACGGAAAAGAGACACACGACATGTAAACATCAAACACAAAAGACTACACATAAACCGACGAGACCAATGGGTAACCGGTGCCGCCTTGGACGGCCATCTGTCACGCAAGTAGCAAATGGTGTGGTTATCCTGGATTACGTGCGCACAACCCTCTCACTTCTCCATTTACCCAGAGGTCTCGAAGAACGTACAATTGTGGTGTAAAACAACCTCCTCACTGTAAGATGACATCACACATACAAGACCGCAAAACGCAGAGGCCCCAGAGACATAGATGAATATGTAAATGGATATAAAAAGAGGGCATGCGTAATACAGTCCGTGCTCTGCCGGCTGTAGCGAGCTCATGTATGTAATCACCCGAGGAGTACGACTGACATTCAGAGAGGACAGGCGGTCGGGGCACTGTCTTCTCTAAAGAGGTTTGGACAGGGCCCGTCATGGATTCCCGTCGTCACAGTCAGTCAGAGTGCAAGTCTCAAGGATGCGCTTGTACAAGACTGTAGATTGGTCAAGTACCAAGGCTAGTGTCCGTCTGGTGACATTAGGATCATATCCACGGTATAAAAGGCGTTTGATGATTCTGACGCATTTTCGATGGTTATGCTGCCTACTTTTGATCCTTTTTATTTTGTTTATCATATCACCATAAAAGACAGGTTGTGTAATACCCATAGTAATGTACTCTGTTGCATGTATAGATCCGAATTTAAAAAGAAGTTTACTGTAATTTTTGTAACATTTCCAGAAAGTCTTAACTAATTTTTGAAAGCGGAAACCTTGACCTAAAAGTTTTTTGGTAATTTGTAAATTTCTACTGTGAAAATCCAAAATATCAGTACATGCTCTAGCGTACCGGATGAGCTGTGATATGTAAATGCCGTATGACGGTAATCTTGGAACATCACCGTCAAACCAAGGGAAATTTACTATGTTGAATCCAAAATCATCCCTTTTGTCATATACACTTGTATGAATCTTTCCGTTTACAATTTTGATATTTAGGTCCAAAAAGGGTGTTTCTGTATTTGAAAGGTTTGCCTTGTTAAGGGTTAATTCTTGTGGATAAATTTCATTCTTATATAATTCAAAAGCAGGATTGTCAATGGTTAGAATATCATCCAGATACCTAGAAGTATTATTGAAACATTTCAGCCCATCAAATTTTCTTTGCTTTTGAAGATTTTGGATAAATTCTTTTTCATAAGTATATAAAAATAAATCTGCAACAAGAGGCGCACAGTTAGTACCCACAGGAATTCCTACAACCTGCTTGTATAGATCCTCACCAAATCTAACATAAATATTGTCCAAGAGGAAGGACAAGGCATTACACAGGTCACTACATGTCCATGATTTGTATGATTTGTAGTCTGTCGAGGAAAAGAAACCCTTCGATTCAGATGTACAAATGTAAGTTTTTCGCTCTCGATCAAAACACCATTTAATGAGATTAGATAATCGATCATTAATTTTGTCATTAGGAAGTGTGGTGAACATATAAGAGAAGTCGTATGAAGAAATCGTATTGGCTTGGACATTTCCAGATTTCATTTTTAATCACATCCCCTGAATTCTTAATAGACCAAAATAAATTTACATCGTTCCTGTTTAGAACCGTTTCACAATATCTAGTTATGTGTTCTTTAATAGCAGTAAGTGCTGACGTCAGATTTCTAGACAAAATTGTAGTGGAGCAGTTACTAGAATTAGCAATAAATCGAAATTTGTAAGGAGACTTGTGCAGTTTCGGTATGCAATATAGTGTTGGGAGATCCAATTTAGAAATAGAGATATTGAATGAAGACAGTTCACTGTTATGCTTGCCTAAAATGTTAGATGCACTTTCATTGCTTTTGATATATGTATTAGTAGACGAAAGTTCCGAAATCAAAGTTGATATGTAGTAACGTTTTCAAATGATAATGGTGTTGTTGGCTGCTTTATCAGCTGGTGCAAAGACATATTTTTCATGTAATTTACTTAGTTTGGATTTGAAATATCTTTCTGATTTGGAACGTGGATTTTGAAAAAGATGAGGGTTTTTATGGAAGTTATCTATTCGAATATCCGTTATATCTAAAATGAGGTTTTTTCCAGTCGTTCAGAGCATGCGGTTCGACTCCTTCTGATTTACACCATTTTTTCGTATAATTATCTAAGGTTTCCGTAAGCACTTCACGGCATTTGACAAAATCTATCTTGGATGGGATTCTATACTTAGGTCCTTTTTTAAGAAGACCACGGAGCTGTCTGTCTTCGATAATTGAAAAGTCACCTGTAACAACATGGCCAGCTGGTTTGTAGAGATATTTAGAAGTTGCACATTCTCAAGAAGCAGGACACGATTCAAGTATGTCAGGATCCGTTGTAACTTTATTATAGTTAAAAACAAAGTTTCGAATAGGTTTCTTGTACTTATAACAAATAAGAGGTGGCTCTAAATTTTCAAAATATTGAGGAATGGTACTTTGTACGCGATGATCCCGAAAAATATTAGAGATGTTTAGAAGATCAAAACCTTTGCTATTAAATGGGATTTTTATGAATCGTCTTTTCGGTGAGGTGTTTTTCACAATAGGATAAAGTTTATACTGTGCGAATGAGACAATGATATTAAGTCTGAATCAGTCGGAGTTTTCAAGATGGCGAAAGTGAATAGGGCGTAGATTTTGCGCTCCGAGAAAACGGCCAAAAAGTAGTAATAAATCGTGGTAATGACTTCTTAAAAGTTTACTACTCGGTAGAGGTGTTATTAGTGAATGGATTTATCAAAGAAAATTAAAGAAAGTTTGAAAGGAAAATATTTTTAAAGGAATTTACATAGAACAATGGAAGTGAGTATATGTCACCGCTAGTTGTTTACATATACATACACAGGCTTGATCGGAGATCGATTGAACGCATCATTGAACAGTGACGGTAAGCGGTTCTCCGTTGACATTGAGGAAAATATCTCAGCAAAGTTACAGTCCGGGAAAGGAAAACCGTTACCGCTCCGTAGAAAGCCTCCAGTCTCGAGATAGACTTCCGGTTTACCTCTTGCGGCGGTGAAAACGAATCCATCCTTCCAGAAATGTGACTCAGAGTCTCAATCTCCTCTGAAAAGGTGACATTTGTGTATAATTTCATATTGCCAATCTTTCAAAGTTTCGAATGTTAATGGTATGTCTAGTTGTCATTGCTATAAGCTCAGTGTCGGCCTCTTGTATGCTCACAGTGTTTGTTTTTTACCGTGTTAGATGACGGTGTGTAGGATCCAACTCCATTTATCTTTTGTTGATAGACTTCTATATGATACATATCATTTGTATGTTCTTTACATTTGCTTGTTATTTCATTTTCTCCTGTCTTTCTTCCTCTCTTTCTCTGGCATGAGTGTATGTGTATGTGTGTGTATGATTGTGCAGTGTGTGTTTGTCCTAGTTAAACTTACTGTAAAAAGTCGAAATATGAAATGTCTGACATTATTACTATCGCTACTATAAATTGCCAAGGCTTAGCTACACCATCTAAAAGGAAAGATGTTTTGAATTTTTACAAATCCAAAAACTACTCCATAGTATGCTTCCAGGACACTCATTTTGTACCTGATTTGGAGCCATATATAGAGAGTCAATGGGGTTATAGATGTATATTCAATTCTTTTACTTCAAACAGTAGGGGGGTTGCAGTGTTTTTCCAAAATAACTTTGAGCTGAAATTACATAGGGAGAAAAAAGATGATACGGGAAATCTATTGGCCTTAGATATGAATATAAATGAAAATAGAGTTACCTTAGTAAATATATATGGCCCAAACTCAGATTGTCCTGCTTTCTTTGAGAAAATCAGAGATGTCCTTTTAGAATTTGACAATTTATATTATTTTGTATGTGGGGACTTCAATATTGCACTTGATCCAGATTTAGATACATTTAATTATACAAATATTAATAATCCTAAAGCAAGAGAAAAAGTTCTAGAACTCATGAATGACCTTAATTTAATCGATTATTATCGTATCCTCAATCCAGATAAGAAAATCTTTACATGGCGTAGGAAAAATCCAGTTCGTCAGGGACGCTTAGATTATATCCTCACATCGGAAAATACTGTAGGAATAATTGAAAACATTACAGTAAAATCAGGATACAGGTCTGACCATTCTATTGTAGTTTTAGGACTGAAATTTAATGCATTTGAAAGGGGTAGGGGGCTTTGGAAATTTAATAATTGTTTACTTACAGATAAAGATTATGTTAAAAAAGTTAAAGAGAAAATCCATGAAACTAAATTACAATATTCTGCAAATAATGATTCAAACCAGGGGGAAACAGATTATACAATAGATGCAAGCTTGCTTTTAGAAATGATTCTTTTGGAAGTAAGAGGGATCACAATATCTTATGCAAGCTATAAAAAAAAAATTCAAAATGAAACTGAACAAAACCTTCTGAAAGAGATAGAGGAGATTGAACAAAATAATCCTAGAGTAATAAATTATCAACAATTAGAAGAAAAGAAAAACGAACTTGAGAATTTAAGGAAAGAAAAACTTAAGGGATCTATCATTCGTTCAAAAGCAAAATGGGTGGAAGAGGGCGAAAAGCCTTCAAAATATTTTTGTAATATGGAATCTAGAAACTTTGTAAATAAAACTATAAAAAAGGTAGAATTGCAAGGTGGTGAGACGATATATGAACAAAAGAATATACTAAAAGAAGTAAAATCTTATTATCAAAATTTGTATAATAGTAAAGAACATGAACTTTTTGACACTGATATTGACTCTATTTTTGAAAACTCGGACATAAACATTCCAAAACTTAACCTAAACACAGTTGAAAACTTAGAAAAAGAAATTACCACCTCCGAAATTCTTTCAGTCCTTAAGCAAATGAAGAATAATAAAAGCCCCGGTAGCGATGGCTATACGACAGAGTTTTTTAAGTTTTTCTGGCTAGACTTAAAAGTAATTATCACAGATGCTATAAATGATGTATTTCATAAAAAGAAACTTCCAATAACACAGAGACTCGGAATTATAACTTGTTTACCAAAATCAGATAAATCACGGCAGTTTCTCAAGAATTGGCGGCCTATAACCCTTCTAAATGTCTTCTACAAGCTAATTTCAGGATGCCTAAGCAAAAGAATAAAAAGTACCCTTGATAACTTAATATCCACTTCTCAAACAGGCTTTCTGTCGGGCAGATACATAGGGGAAAATACCAGGTTCATTTATGATATTATGTCTTTTACAGAACAAATGAAAATTCCAGGCCTTCTTGTTTTAATAGACTTTGAAAAAGCCTTCGACTCCATAGCATGGTCTTTTGTATATAAAGTTCTTAATTTTTTTGGTTTTGGTGAATATATTATTCAATGGGTAAGAATATTAAATACTGACATAAATGCTTCTATTTTACAAAGCGGATTTCTCTCGGAACAAATAAGTATTAAACGCGGCTGTAGGCAAGGCGATCCGGTAGCGCCGTATATTTTTTTATTATGTGCTGAAATTCTTTCATTAATGATCAAACAAAATAAAGACATTACAGGCATTACTATAAATAATTCAGAACATAAAATATCACAATACGCAGACGACACTTCCCTTACATTAGATGGGTCAAAAAAGTCTCTATTTGCAGCGCTTGAAACACTTGAATATTTTTCCAATTTATCAGGTTTAAAAGTTAACACATCTAAAACAAAAGTAATTTGGATAGGGTCTAAAAAGTTTTCAGATCAAGTTTTCCATCATGCAAGATGGAAATTAGACTGGGGGGCCACAACTTTTGATTTACTAGGTATTCACTTTTCCGTTAATTTAGGTGATATGGTACGTCTTAATTATAATATTCAATTACCCAAAATTAAAGCTCTTATAAAACAATGGAATAGGAGAATACTTACTCCAATTGGGAGGGTCACAATTTTAAAAAGCTTAATTATTCCAAAATTGAATCACCTTTTCTTAGCTCTTCCAAGTCCCAAACAAGATCTTATTAAGGAATTAGACAGAGAATTTCATAATTTTGTTTGGCATTCAAAATGTAATAAAATAAAAAAAAGATGTAATACACAAAGTAAAGGAGGAAGGGGGTCTGAATATACCTAACTTGAAACACTTTATTTCATCACTTAAATGTACATGGGTGAAAAGGCTTTTTAAGGGTGATCAGTTGTGGTATAATATTTTCAAAGAAAGTTACGGAGAGAAAATCATAGAACATCTTGCAGATTTTGGGGATGAATATGTTCTTAATCTTTCTAAATCATCTTCAAATAATTTTTGGAAAGATGTCTTTGATGAATGGTACAAAGTCACCAAAATGAATGATAATCTATCAGATGACACCTTAATACCTATTTGGTACAATTCTAAGATAAAAATAAATCATGATACTATATACATTGAAAATTGGTATAATAAAGGTATAAAGATAATTGATGATTTTATCGATGAAGAGGGGAAAATACTAAAAAAAGATGATTTTGCAGAAAAATTTAATCTTAATGTAAACCATATGCAGTACAATAGTATCTCAAGTGCCATTTCTAAATTTCTAAGAACCATTCAATTTGATGCTTCAAAATATTGCAAAACTTTTTCCCCATACATTCCTCATCCTTTGAAATGTGTTTTTTCGATTCATAAATGTTCCACATCTATTTACAAACTTCTGAGTTACACAACTCTAACACCTACAGGGATTTTAAAATGGAAAAATGAAATACCAAATATTTCTGAAAGTAGATTAAAAAACTCTTTTAAGACTTGTTTTAAGACTACTGATGACTCCTCAATTCAATGGCTGCAATATAGAATTTTGCATAGAATTCTTGCCACGAACTCTTATCTTAAGAAAATAAACATCATTTCATCCGATTTATGTTCATTATGTAATATTGAAATTGAAACTATCAGTCATATCTTTTTATATTGTTCTTGTACTTTACATATTTGGAATGCATTCAGTCTTCTTATCTACAATAAAACTTCAAAAAGAATAGGTTTCAATATTGAGAATGTTATATTCGGAGAAGAGTCAAATATCAAGAACATAGCTATTAATTTTATAATTCTCAATGCAAAAGAATATATTTTTAAATGCTTTAAGAAAAAGATACATCCATCTCTGCATGAATTACTGGTGCATCTTAAATTTAAGATTGATGTTGAAAAATGTGTCGCTTTTAGAAAACAAAAAAGTAGAAAATTCAATGAAATCTGGGGAGAATGGTTACATGTATTTGATTAAGTTTGCCATAATGATTGCTTGACTGCTAAAAGCTTTTTTTGTACATGTATCACCAGTTTTAATGTAAAACATTTATAAACTATATTACATAAACTGTTTTTATACAACTTTCTATACATACTGGTAATATAGTAATGTTTGCATGTGACACTATTTTGTCTATTGTGTGTGTATTTTTTCTGTATTTTTGTTTTTTTGTTTTTTGTTCTTTTTTTTGTATAGGAGTGTATGAAAGGGAGTGTATGTCTATCTGCTCTAACTTTTCTCTTTTGAAAAGGCATACTAAAAATTGAATTATATGTTATCTACAAATGCCTATAAATTGTGAATAAAAAAAAAAAAAAAAAGTCTGAATCAGTCAGTGTTTCTTAAGAATGCAACCTCTGCTTCATCCAAGATAGATTTCAAGTGCATAACTGGTATTGACGACAGAGCATGTAACAGCTCATGTCTTCCGCCATTGCGTGCTATAGTAAGTAAATCGTTGAGAGAGCGGTATATTCTGGATCGTTTTCTTTTTTGTCTGTTTCGTCTTTTCCCGTGTGACCTGTATTTCCTTTTAGTGTTTGGGCGAATTGAAAAGATGTTGATATTGGTAGAAGCTGAGGAAATGTTTCCTTGTCCATAAATTTGATCGTTTAAACCAAGAGGGTACGCAGTCTGAAGTTTGGTGATCCAGGCAAGTTCAGCTTGTAGTCGGCGTTTTTTAATTTCGGTCTTACTTTCATTTTTACGTTTTGGAAAAGTCTGAACTGGGGTAATGGTGATATCCGAAATAGAATGATTATATTTAACAAAGTGATCATAAAGAAAGTTTCTGTGTTTTTGTTGACGTGAGGTTCTGATTTTATAAGAATGGTTCCTAAAACGAGATTTTAAAGGTTGGCCTGTCTCACCTACATATTGTGCGCCACATCCCCTGGCATTTCAAGTCATTACGTAAATAAGATCTTGAGACGATCAATCGATATCTTGGTCTACCTCGATTTTGAATTTCTGCCCATTTACACTAGATGTTATTATGGAGTCGTAGTTGATGAGGTGACACAACGAGCATCTTTTACTTTTGCACTTAGAAATAATTGAGAACCCTCTGTGTCTGTTGTTGAATGTAGAGCCTGCAGATGGAGTAGTGCGTAAAATACGACTGTGGGGTCTAAATTTGAGAGGTGATAAGAGTACTCTTGGTGAGGAAAAAAGTTTTTTACTGTTGAATGTCGATGATGGTAAAGTGACTGCAGTGACAGAGGGTAATCTCAAGGGGGTTAGTTTGATACGAGGCGACCTTAAAAATGCCATAATGCGATAATGGAAGAAAAGTGAATTACAGTCTTACGTAGAAGACACTACAACAAAGCTAAGTTAGAGAACACAATGAAATTAAAAAATAAAAAATTAAAACTAGAAGTATTATTGAAACATTTTAGATAATCAAATTTTCTTTGCTTTTGAAGATTTTGGATAAATTCTTTTTCGTAAGTGTATAAAAATAAATCTGCAACAAGAGGCGCACAGTTAGTACCCATATGAATCCCTACAACCTGCTTGATAGATCCTCACCAAATCTAACATAAATATTGTCCAAGAGGAAGGACAAGGCATTACACATGTCTCTTCATGTCCATGATTTGTATGATTTGTAGTCTGTCGAGGAAAAGAAACCCTTCGATTCATATGTACAAATATAAGTTTTCCGCTCTCGATCAAAACCCCATTTATTGAGATTAAATAATCAATCATTAATTTTGTGATGAGGAAGTGTGGTGTACATTATAGCGAAGTCGTATTAAGAAATCGTATTGGCTTGGAAATTTCCAGATTTCATTTTGTCAATCACATCCCCCTGAATTCTTAATAGACCAAAATAGATTTGCATCGTTCCTGCTTAGAACAGTTTCACAATATCTAATTACGTGCTCTTTAATAGCAGTAAATGCTGACGTCAGATTTCTAGACAAAATTGTAGTGGAGCACTTACTAGAATTAGCAATAAATCGAAATTTGTACGGATAATTGTGCAGTTTTGGTATGCAATATAGTGTTGGGAGATCCAATTTAGAAATAGAGATATTGAATGAAGACAGTTCCCTGTTATGCTTGCTCAAAATGTTAGATACACTTTCATTGCTTTTGATTTACGTACAAGTATACGAAAGATGTAACAGCTCATTGCGTGATATTGTAAGTAAATCGTTGAGAGAGTGGTAGACTCTAGATCGTTTTCTAAATAAATATAATCAATATTGCAGCCAAAAAGATATGTTTTGTCATACTAGTATACCTTTGTGTGAATTTTTCCGCTTACGATTTTGAGATCGCGGTTCAACATGATGTAGCAAAATTATCCAATTCACATCCTTTATATCCTTGACGAAATACTCTCGCTCTTAAGTATGAGATAGACCAAGCCATTCTTCAAAAATATAAAACATAACAAAGATAGAGTAACAGTGAAAACAGCGGAACATATTCAGCGGAACAAAGATTCCATGGATGCTTAAATTCTTTGTTCATAGGTATTCGCACTATCTTTTTTTTAAATAGTATTTTTTTGCTTATTGATTGCAATTTTTTTATTCTCATTTTTGTGTTTTGTGTTTAACTGTACTGATTGAACATTCGAAGAGCTAAGTTTCCAAATTATAACAAATATTACTTCATAATGTCACCAGACGGACACTAGGCTTGGTACTTGACCAATCTACAGTCTTGTACCAGCGCATCCTTAATACTTGCACGCTGACTGACTGTGACGACGGGACTCCATGACGTGCCCTGTCCAAACCTCTTTAGAGAAGACAGGGCCCCGACCACCTGTCCTCTCTGAATGTCAGTCGGACTCCTCGGGTGATAACATACATTAGCTCGCTACAGCCGGCAGAGCACAGGTCGTATTACGCATGCCCTCTTTTTATATCAATTTACATATTCATCTGTGTTGCTTGGGCCCCTGCGTCTTGCGGTCTTGTTTGTGTGTGGTCATCTGACAGTGAGGAGGTTGTTTTACACTACAATTGTACGTTCTTCGAGACCTCTGGGTAATCGGAATAGTGGGAGGATTGTGCGCACGTAATCCAGGATAACCACACCGTCTGCTACTGACGAGGCAGATGGCCGTCCTAAGTCGGCACCGTTTGCCCATTGGTCTCGTTGGTTTATGTGTAGTCATTTGTGTTTTATGTTTTTCTGTGATTTGACGTTCATTGTACTACTGCGTCTCTTTCTGTGCGTGTCATTTTTGTGTTTTACAGTGGGTGTTTTGGGAGGTTGCTGTTGATGCTGCAACTAGGTGTTGTTGGAGATCCCCTCCTTTCTTTCATACATATACATGTAAATTCTCTGGATTTATTCCATACAATCAGAATTTATGTTGTGGAAATATTTTCAACTAGTATTTCATAAGAGCAGATTTCACACACACACACAAAAAAAAATGATAATGTTTGAAAGGCTCTTTGGGATCATTTTTTTGTATTTTTCGATTACATGTATGTATGTTTCCATTATTATAGTGTACATCTAATTTCATCATCGTAATTATTCAGGATGGCGCTGCTTACAATCATTTTTTGGTAATGTTCTTGTTTTAGGTTATCATACCGTGGCCATAATAAATCATACGTAAAGAGAAATCTTAATAAGCATGAAGTGACAAATATGGACAATGATCATATCCCAATACACATCGATAATTTAGAAAGTCATATACAGAAGGCATACAAAATCAGGATAAAACAGGAACCATATCAAATAAGCTAAAACCTCCACCACATGAAAAGAAGCGAACTCCCATATTGGGAGTGAGCCCAGGTGCCCAAGAAGAGTCAGCATCTCCTGCTTGTATGCAACACCCGTCGCTTCAATTCGGCAGAAATATCGCATCCGGTTACTTCCATTTCTGAAAATACAAGTATATTCTGTGGTAGGATGGTTCAAATGGTCTAAGACAGAATATCATCCACAATTCTGGACGATGGGACATCATAGTGTATGACGAGTTTCCAATATCGACCGTAGGACGTCCTCAGTGACGATGTTAGTCGATCAAAAACGTATCCCTGACTGAGCAGCTTATCTGAGAGACGCCTAGCTCCTAGAACAAAATCTGTATATTTGGTACTTTCTCTGGCATAACGTATTAATTGAGAAATGAACACGCCATAAGCAGGCAGCATTATGTTCAAATAGATTGCTGAATTATTTGTATCTGCAGTTTCGTTAACTTCAAGCTCCCATGGATAGATTCTGCTGAGGTAATCCGCGAATTTTGGATTATTGATGGACAGCAAATCGTCTATATATCTGTAAGTGAAGTTAAAGTCAGGAGCTTAATATCTTTTCCCTTCAGAAACCAAAAATTGAATAGATTCCGCTTCGTACGAGTAAAGAAAAATGTCGGCAAGGAATGGGGCACAATTGGGTCCCATTGGAATTCCGACAAGCTGTTGGAAGACCTTTCCTCCAAACACCACAAAAATGTTGTCGATCAGGAAGTTTAACATCTGGATAATATCAGTTTCAGTTTACTAATTTTTAGAATCGGACTATTCTTTTACAAAGTAGGTTTCTTCTTAGTTAACAACAATAAATTTACATCTGCGATTGCTGTTCTTGCCTGTAAACGCATTACATACTTAAATTTTTGCAAGTCTTTCTTTCAATTTAGAATGTGGGATAGTTGTGTAAAATGTCGAAAAATCAAAGGCTTTGATCGAATTGATTCTATTGAAATGAGTGGAATTCAGATGTTCTAAAAGTTCCATCGAATTCTTTAAAATCCACATCTGTTTATATTAATACCGCTTCGAGAATATACTGTGGAACAATATTTTTGAAGTCCAGATTTGATTTTATAAATTCGGAAAAGGTGCCGAGCTGTTCATCATGAAGCTTTAATTTTTGGTTCTACTTACTTTCAGCCATTACTTTAATATTTTCTGTTTTGCGTCCTCGTGTTCATAGTCATAAAACAAACGATATTAAAATGTGTTTTCTACAAAAATAAAAAGTTTATAAGTACTTCAATTGCTGCAATATATATCATTCTTTTTTGTTGACTAAAATCTGAAACAATGTTCTGTCGGATTTCAAATGGTACTGGTACATAACATATTATGAAATTGCAACTTTGTTTTATTTGGTTGTTTTTCTCCCTGGCTAGCTGTAGCTTTTTTCAATTTCAAAGGACGCAAAACAGCATAAAACAAGAAATCGCTCTAGATACAATAACTTGCTTCAGATATTAAATATGATTAGATTCATGTGATATTTGAAGATGTTTAAACTGTACTTATGATTAAATTCATGTAATATTGAAAATGTTTAAACTGTACTTATGATTAGATTCATGTGATATTTGAATATGTTTAAACTGTACTCATGATTGGATTCATGTGATATTTGAATATGTTTAAACTGTACTCATGATTGGATTCATGTGATATTTGAATATGTTTAAACTGTACTCATGATTGGATTCATGTGATATTTGAATATGTTTAAACTGTACTCATGATTGGATTCATGTGATATTTGAATATGTTTAAACTGTACTCATGATTGGATTCATGTGATATTTGAATATGTTTAAACTGTACTCATGATTGGATTCATGTGATATTTGAATATGTTTAAACTGTACTTATGATTAAATTCATTTGATATTTGAATATGTTTAAACTGTACTTATGATTAAATTCATTTGATATTTGAATATGTTTTAACTGTACTTATGATTAAATTCATGTGATATTTGAATATGTTTAAACTGCACTTATTACCACCGTACCACTTGTAAAGCGCCACCTACATGTACAATACATTTCGTACATACACTGGGATCTTGAGATTGTTCATCAGATAAAGTTGTCCTTCGTGTTTCTGAGAAGTTGTGTTATTGTCTCCGTCTGTTTGTCCTATTTTTTTTTTTTCTCGTGAGAAAGTTTTGTTTTATTTTTAAAAGAATTTTTAAGCATTGTGATTGTGACTTCGGAAACTAATTTCGGGTTGAGTGTTTGACTTTCAATGATTTGTCCTTAAGGAATGATGTGTTTATTTATTGTGATTTTTATATTCTGATTTGAAGTTTTGTATTTGACTTTCATTCACTTAATTATTATATTATTTTGAAAATGTTAGAACGTCTGATGCTTCAAAAATCAAATAAACATCGTTTGCGGGGGGGGGGGGGGGTATAATAAAAAGAAAGCATATCATATAAAGAGCATCCAGACACTTGTCCGATATTACAATTGTAGAATAGATTTTGAATGGAAGTCTAGTGCGCTAGACATGGAGTGTTTTGACAATAATAGAAATAGCTCCCGTGACGCATATTTGGAATTTCATTTCTTCTTCTTTGTATTGCCCGCAATCCCTACTAAATGCTTCTTATTCATTTTTATCATGATCATAGAATTGTTCAACGAGAAATTTCGATTTTCTTTCATCTTCTTGGGAAGATCTGATAATATATATGACATGTATTGTATTCGTGCATTTTTGTGAACTGAACTTGCATTTGAGATACATACGAAAAACTATTGGTGTCATCTTTTTGTACCAACAAACACACACTATTTTTATCAGAGAAAGTAGAGTGTATTTTAACATACAAAAGAAATGTACAAAATTCTAAAATGACGTTTCTTGTTTTTTCACAAATAAAACAAATACGACATGGTATATCAAAAGTATGTCAATGGAACAAGAATGAGCAATGATGCATATCATCTGAAAGAAGACAACGATTAACACTCACGTTTACTTCAAATGATCATACACAATTATTATGAAATGAAGAAATATGATCAAGACAAACTCAGAAATCATCGTAAATGCCTGTAAGAAAAGTAACTTTATCACTTATTTTGACAAAATTTCGCACTCGCGAAATTAGATAAAATCATTTGTATCTAAAGATTTTTAGGAAAAATAAATAGTTGTTCAATGTCCACACATGAAATAGATTATCACTGAGTGTCGACAGTATGAATTATTAATGTCCAAAAAAAAAAAAATGCAAAAGTATGAAAATTATTAATGTTCAAAAAAAAAAAAAAAAAATGCAAAAGTATGAAAAGTATATCATGCTGATACTACCCAAAACAGTCAACTATAATTGCAACTATAGATACATGCGATTGCTTTAGAATGTTCTGACTGGAAAACAAATAGAAAACGACCAAATAGCTGACTTTATGGCGAAGCTTCTTCTTAGCTGCAGGTGTATGCCTTTGTAATAGAAATAATACAATGTACAGGAGCAAAATTTGGAAGCAAAATAATCTAGTGAACGAACACGTGTTAATGTACATATGTTATAATTGCAAAAACACAAAATTTGCCAAGGAAGTTTTGATTCTTTACCATTTTTGTTGTTGTTATTTTCTTCCTCTAATTCTCTTTGAAAATTGGAAGATCATTTTTCGTAAAAAATAATGATAATAGAATATGATATGAAAAGGAAAGTGAAATATCTATAGATATGCTTTTGAGTAATTATGGAAGTACAACGATATTTTGATGGTTCAAACTTCTCACAATAATAAATTCTCCAACAATCATACATTTATGACACATTCTCAAGAAATTGTATTACAAAACTATCTAACATGAAAAATGTACAAAAGTACATTTATAATCTATCATAATTTATATACTTTGATTTTTTAAATTATATTTCATATAGATAACAAAAATACAAAGTAATTGATTTATTCATAATTTTAGCATTCACTAAACCATCACTTTGTCTTGAGATCGCTCGTTCGATTTATCTTTGGCAATTTTCTTTACTGCACTCGTCCTAGTATTCATAAGCATTTTTCCTTCGCACCATTTACATAATATGTGGCAAGTTTAACAAGCCAATGGGAAGATTTGACTGTGCACCAGTATATAATTTGATATCAAACACTACACACACCAGCACTATACAGGCGTTGTTCTTCGTATAATGGATTCAGATGGCAGTGGGATGTGATCCCGGGGAGTATGATCACGTGATATATGGTCTCGCGAGACGTGGTCACGTGATGATTGTTCTTTTGACACGTGATCACGTGGTGCGTGAGATTCCACAGTAGTTGATATGGTATTTCTTGAAATATCACGCTGAAAATTATAATTTGAGAGTTCATGTGAAGTATTGTCAGATATTGGCGTGTATGTGTAGTAACTCTCAGATCTGCTCAGAGAGGGATCACGTGAACATCGGTCACGTGAGTGAGATCGATCCCGACATTGATTATTTGATGGATGTTTTCTGTACCTCCTCCTATTTCCTCTATCATTTGACTCAGTTTTCAATATTTGCTGCATTTTCTTTCGTTGTGTATGCTTGTATCGAGTAATGTATAAATAAACAGAAAATACTCCGGACAGTTCCGTCAAAGCAAAGGAGCATATGGCCATTATAAAAGAAGATCCGTACCAGTATCGGAATTTTGGTTCGTCGTCATCGGTTTTTTGTTTTCCCTTACTACCTACTTCCTCTGTAATGCTGCCTATATACAAAATAATTCCAACTAGGGTACATAAACCTGAAATACAGAGATAAAATTACGTCATTCTTAATATGCTTAATGAAATCAAATCCCCATACATGTATATAGGGATAAGGTAAATTCCAATATGAAATCAAAGTATGTGTACAACAACAATTAATAATTTTCGGCTTCCATATCGATTTGAAAGAAAATATCTAGAAAGTATTATATTTTAAACAAAGTTCCATCGACATCTTCCCGATTCACTTTCTTCCTCTAACAAGAGACCCAAGGGGCCACGCCGCTCACCTGAGTTGCAAACGAAGGACTGAAAATGGCCAAAATGTTTCTATTGGTTGACCGATTGGCACAAATGCTTGGTAGAGGACCTTAAGTACTTGCTTCATGTAAGGTTTCGTGAAATTCTGTGTAGCGGTTGCAGAGGAGATGTCGAAAATGAGTCATCCAATCAGAGTCCTCGTCGACCAGATTTGTAGACCGATCGACACGAAAAACACACACTTTTTTTTTTTTTTTTTTTAATTTTTTTGGTTGCACTGGATTACATAATGTAAACATAAATACTATCATTAGCAGCACATTTTTTAAGAGTATAGAAAGAAGAGAAGGAAAGGGAAAGATGGAATCAGGAAGATGAACTAAAGAAGAAGAAGAAGAAGAAGAAAAAGAGAAGTAGAAGAAGAAGAAGAGGAAGAAGAAGAAGAAACATAAGTCCATTCACACTTCATGCATACAGTCTGGCTGGCTATTATTATTGTCAGTGGAGAAAGGAGGAAGAACATTTAACTAAAACAAAAATTACAAAATAAGTTACAAAATAAAGACATTCCATCTGGATGTAAATTTATTCATTTCTTGTCTTTTTAAGTATACTTGTTTTTCTGTATTTTGGTAATTGTGAAGATAAGAGAGGAATCTAGTAAATGATGGTTGAGATTTATCAATTCGCTGCTGATATATAATTTTTTTCATTATTAGAATAAGTAAGTTGATTATCTCGGGTACTCTTTCTTTACCAAATAACACATCTGTACAATTAAATCTGAAATTCATTGAGCTTTTTTCAATTATCAGTTGTCTAAATTGGTCCCAGAGTGGTTTTACAATGTTACAGTCCCAGAATAAATGAATGATGCTTTCCCTTCCATAATTACAAAATGTACAAAGTTCTGAGTCTATGTATCCAATTTTGAAAAGATATGAGTTTGTTGCTAAAATTCTGGAAACTAATCTATATTGTAGCCAATGAAGTTTTGAGTCCCTAGTTATCAGAAATGGGATTTCATAATGTCTCTGCCACCATTCATAATCAATATTTAGATTTAAGATATTAACCCATTTAGATTCATGTTTTGGTCTCAGTTTGTTTTCTGAGCTAAGAATTTTATATATACGCTGACTACCTTTCTCATCAGACAAAATTACTCTTAAATATTCCAGAATTATAGGTCTTCTAACCTGTTTTAACTCCTTTTGTCCAATGATATGTTTAATTTGGAAAAACACACACTTATTGGAAGATGACCTTGAGTACTTGCTTCCTGTGAAATTTCGTGAAATTCTGTACAGCAGTTGCAGATTAGAAGTCGAAAATGTATCGGCCAATGACAGCCTTTGGCGGCCTTTTTCGTTAATAAATCAGCACGAGAAACACAAACTTGGTAAAGGACATTGAGCATTTCTTTCCAGTAAGGTTTCATGAAAGTTTTTGCAGCGGTTGCAGAGTGTCAGCCATTCAGACCTCTCGGTGGCCATATTTGTCGACCGATCGGCATGACAAACACAAACTTGGAAGAGGACTTTTAGTTCTTACTTCCTGTAAGGTTTTGTGAAATTCTATGGGTCCGCTGACCGCTTTTTAGAGTGAATCCAGAATACCCAGGCAGAAAAGATGAAATAGAGGAAACTGAGTGATTTTGAAAGGTGGGTTGAGAGTGCCATAATGAATGTATTCTATAATGGTAAGATGCATATTGTATAGATATACCAGCCTAGTGTAAGAGCATTCAAATGTTAAACGTCTTAAAAAATTATAGGTCACGTGACTTATTTAGTCTAAATATGGCTATTTTAAAAAGTGTACCGGATTTTCCCTGTTTGACTGGGCTTCCTAAGGGAAAATAGGAAGTTTTGGGGTTTTCAAACAATTTTTTGAGTTATATGTGTTAGAATTTTTTTAATTTGGGTAGAATGTAGAATAAGAAAATAGCTTTAAGGAAATTAAAGAATTATTTCTTTTTATGTTCCAGGATACAATTCACAAAAAAAAAGGCAAAGACCATGAATTTTAGGCCATGTTCTTTCCCCTTTTTTGCAAACATCAGTAATATTCTTATGTATAGGTATTGTAACATGACCTTGATACTAGTATCGTATAAAACTGTATATATAACAAAACAGATTGATATATAGAATATATAGAACTACAATGAGATGACGTCAAATTATGTATGATTGCGCAATATTTTTGAGCGGTAAGAGAAACTGGTGAGCGGACCCTATGCAGCGGTTGCAGAGAAGTCGAAAATGCGTCAGCTAATAGAGTCCTCGTCGAAAGACACAAACTTGGTAGAGGACCTTGTATACTTGCTTCCTGTAAAGTTTCGTGAAATTCTGTGCAGCGGTTGTATAGGAGATGTCGAAAATGTATAAAGTTATTGACGGACGACAGACGGCGCGCTATGACAATAGTTCACTTGAGCTTGAATACAAATTCAATGCAAATACTCAAATATTTTACGAAAGAAATACTAAAACGCCTTTATAAAATCATTATCTTAAAGTTACAGAATTCCATTCAAGTTTGAATTCCATTATTCCCGGTTTCGTTATTATTAGATGATGGTAGCGCTCTCGTATTGTTAAGATCCCACCTCCACTAATAGCTAACACTTTGCACATTGAGATACAGTTCCAAGATATACAAATGCAATTTTCATGTAAGAGACGTTATCATTGTCCCTAATCTTTTTATACAATATAATGTGAGGCAAGATTCAAAGTTCTGTGATATAACCTAATCTGGAAAAGAGATAAAAAGCGTTTATTCATTTATTTGAACACAGATTGATTTCCGGGAGTTCTTTTATGTCAATAAAACATACAAGAGAGAGAGAGAGAGAGAGAGAGAGAGAGAGAGAGAGAGGGAGAGAGATATTTAGTTTTCACATACCTGCTAATACAAACAAAATTCCACAAACAAATGTAAGATTTTTACGTCCAGAATTACAATGTCCTACAAAACATATGATTGCTCCTATGAGCAGGATTAATAGGCTGGCTAGAGGGAACCATGTGGAACGCCTCATTGTCACTGAAAAAAGAAAACAATATCTAATAAATTGTGTATGATATATCATTGTAATTAAAACTTTCTGTACATAGTATACGCATACACAACGTGAGATACATTTGAGAAGTCATGGAGATCCAGTGGAATCTGTCGTAATTTATTTCTTTATGAAACCCAAACCCAAATTCAAACCCCAAATCAGAATTAAACAATTACAATCAGTATGCAAACCAATTCTTGAAAAATACACGAAACAAACAAAGATACGGAGGAGATCCCCAACAGCGGAATGTTTACTCACGAGAAAAGAACAAGCGGACAAACAGACGGAGAAAATAGCACAGCACCATAGAAATACGACGGACAACACCATCTAATAAACAATCTCAACGAAATCAGAGAGTCCTTCAAAAACGACACATTTATGACATAATTTGACGAATTGGAAGAAGAGGACATACACATCAGCTGTTATGATGTCAAACGGGAAACGCTTACCCCTGTTGATACCTCTGTATCCTCTACATGGCTTATGGTATAGGTGTCACAAAGAGAAGATATCAGAACCTGATTATTTAAGAGCAGCCAGCAATGTAAGTCATTTGACTTCAAGTTTTTTTTCTGTGTTGTCCTTGATTTTAAGGTGTTTTTTTTTATATATATATTAATCTGAACGCACTCTCTGTTGCTTATTTATTATAACGTTTATCTGGTCACTTGTTTTTCGGTTTCGTTGGCACCACCTACAATGAACACTCGTTGGTTTATGTGTAGTCTTTTGTGATCTCTCATCGCCATCTATAAGTAGTAGAAGACCGTCCTGATTCGGCATCGAATTGGTCTTGTTTGTTTCTGTGTAGTCTTTTGTGTTTTTGGAGTTTTATTTGATGTTCTTTGTCTCTATATTTCTCTTTTTGTGCTTGTCTGCTCTGTGTTTTCATATATGGGTATTTCGATGTTCTGATGTGGGTACTGGTTGATGTGTTCAACAAAATGTTCTGATGTGGGTACTGGTTGATGTGTTCAACAAAATGTTCTGATGTGGGTACTGGTTGATGTGTTCAACAAAATGTTCTGATGTGGGTACTGGGCTTGTTGGATATATCTCCTTTGTTCAACATGATGTTCTGATGTGGGTACTGGTTGATGTGTTCAACAAAATGTTCTGATGTGGGTACTGGTTGATGTGTTCAACAAAATGTTCTGATGTGGGTACTGGTTGATGTGTTCAACAAAATGTTCTGATGTGGGTACTGGTTGATGTGTTCAACAAAATGTTCTGATGTGGGTACTGGTTGATGTGTTCAACAAAATGTTCTGATTTGGGTACTGGTTGATGTGTTCAACAAAATATTCTGATGTGGGTACTGGTCTTGTTGGATATATCTCCTTTGGTCAACATGATGTTCTGATGTGGGTACTGGTCTTGTTGGATATATCTCCTTTGCTCAACATGATGTTCTGATGTGGGAACTGGGCTTGTTGGATATATCTCCTTTGGTCAACATGATGTTCTGATGTGGGTACTGGGCTTGTTAGATATATCTTCTTTGTTCAACATGATGTTCTGATGAGGGTACTGGGCTTGTTGGATATATCTCCTTTGCTCACCATGATGTTCTGATGTGGGTACTGGGCGTGTTGAATATATCTCCTTTGTTCAGCATGATGTTCTGATGTGGGTACTGGGCTTGTTGGATATATCTCCTTTGCTCAACATGATGTTCTGATGTGGGTACTGGGCTTGTTGGATATACCTCCTTTGCTCAACATGATGTTCTGATGTGGGTACTGGGCTTGTTGGATATATCTCCTTTGCTCATCATGGTGTTCTGATGTGGGTACTGGACTTGTTAGATATATCTTCTTTGTTCAACATGATGTTCTTATGAGGGTACTGGGCTTGTTGGATATATCTCCTTTGCTCAACATGATGTTCTGATGTGGGTACTGGGCTTGTTGGATATATCTCCTTTGCTCAACATGATGTTCTGATGTGGGTTCTAGGCTTGTTGGATATATCTCCTTTGCTCAACATGATGTTCTGATGTGGGTTCTAGGCTTGTTGGATATATCTCCTTTGTTCAGCATGATGTTCTGATATGGGTACTGGGCTTGTTGGATATATCTCCTTTGCTCAACATGATGTTCTGATGTGGGTTCTAGGCTTGTTGGATATATCTCCTTTGCTCAACATGATGTTCTGGTGTGGGTACTGGGCTTGTTGGATATATCTCCTTTGCTCAACATGATGTTCTGATGTGGGTTCTAGGCTTGTTGGATATATCTCCTTTGTTCAGCATGATGTTCTGATGTGGGTAGTGGGCTTGTTGGATATATCTCCTTTGCTCACCAAGATGTTCTGATGTGGGTACTGGGCTTGTTGGATATATCTCCTTTGTTCAACATGATGTTCTGATGTGGGTACTGGGCTTGTTGGATATATCTCCTTTGCTCAACATGATGTTCTGATGTGGGTACTGGGCTTGTTGGATATATCTAGTTTGTTCAACATGATGTTCTGATGTGGGTACTGGGCTTGTTGGATATATCTCCTTTGTTCAACATGGTGTTCTGATGTGGGTACTGGGCTTGTTGGATATATCTCCTTTGTTCAACATGGTGTTCTGATGTGGGTACTGGGCTTGTTGGATATATCTCCTTTGTTCAACATGGTGTTCTGATGTGGGTACTGGGCTTGTTGGATATATATCCTTTGTTCAACATGGTGTTCCCTCCTTTTATGACTGTGATAACTGTAACGTAGCCTTTTCAGGAATCCTCTTTTTTGACTTTATTGATTTCTGTTTTTTTCTTATGCTCTATTACTTTATTATTGAACATTGTAATACACTTATTCATTTTTCTAAAATTGTTTATCCTTCAAGAAGGTATAGAGTTGGAACACTTCCGTATTATTTACTTTGAAAAATTAGAGCTGTAAAAAAAATGATGCAAACCAAGCTTCTGAAAATGTACCTCGTGTGTAAGAAAATTTCTATAACAGACAGGAGCTTCTCTTTCCTGTTACCCTGGCAATAATATATAATTTCTATGACATATTTGATGGACATTACGTCCCAAGAAGATGTACCAATATTGCGTTGTTTTACACATTTATTGTCGAGTTAATACGAAACAGAAATATGTTCGCAGTGGGAACAATAAACATCAGAAAAAGTAATTGAATAATGTCAATGTTTTCAATGGATACTCTCATTTCATGATACGATGTTCACTGACACAAATTTGACTATGTGTTACGTTTTCCCGACCTATATCACGTAATATATTTCACTTCTCATGTAAAGTACAATACCATGAATCCATGATTATGAAGGATATTATCCAGCTAAATTGCATGTTTGTCTGGTTGGTGTATGTTGTCTTTTGCCAACCTCAATGCCATAATGCTTAGGATTTAAATCGGCATTAAGCTCTGATTTATTGTCGTTCATTATATTCTAGAACATATCTGCATATTTAAATTTTTGAGTATACTTTTATAGGCTAGGAACTATAGATGTAAAATACAAATAAAACCATATAACAGTGATAATATAAAGATAATCGTGCAACGATGATGTCGTGCTCTCAATTCATAATCAAAATGTTAAGGATAACCTTAGCGCACTCTTTCGTAAAAGAGATCACAGAACGCATTAACATCGCTATTCCAGAGCAAACACAAACTACAGCCACTTTTTAAAATTTGAACACAACACATAATTCATCGGGAAACATAATCTTGAAAAATACAACACAAAACAACTTAAACATTCTGCAAAAGAACAAAAGTGAATTTCAAATGGATGACATCAGGTGCCCGGGTAGAGTAAGCATCTACTGGTAGCAACACCTGTAACGTCACTTAAAATAGCCGTGCAGAAAAGGTCGAAAGGAGTAAACTCACACACAAGAAGTAAAACCAGGTGTCAAGAGGGGTAAAGACCCAAGCAAAGAGTAAATCCAGTTGCCTCTTGAAAGATTGAGGTTTTTATTTTCTTTTTATTTTTTCATACATAATTATTCTATTTAGTATAAAATTGTTTTCTCGAATTGTTTTTCTCTAAATATAACAATAAAGATAGAGCATAAGAAAATCGCATGCCCAATTCTATCTCATAGACAGAACAGAGAAAATACTAAAATCAGAAAATATTCTTGGCATCAGTTTTTGGTATTTGCGTAGCTCTTGATGTCATAATGGATGACAAGGATTGCCAATGCATTAACTGATATTACATCATGTTGTATGATAGGCTAATTTGGTTGTACAGATTCAATTGTAAACGAAAAGCTTTTGATTTTCTCTGTTAATAAACAAAGCATGCGCCGTCTACTTCAGATGCATTTGGCAGAGATAACAAATACTTACGTAATATGGCGTCGGTTTGTGGAAGCCCGTCCCGCTCGTCATCGGGCGTGAAGTATTTAATGTAAACACAATCCATCTGCTTTGGCGAATAGTCTGAAAATAGAGAAAACGACAAAATAGGTTGAGGTGGCTATATGTATGACTTAGGTTTAGGTAGCCAAAAGAATAAAGAGTTTGTCCAAAGTTTGTAAAAATATCAACAGACATACAGAAAGCCCTAATCTTCTAATCAATCGCCTATATCGTCCATTGACTACACATTTATTTTGGTCATGCATGTACTTCAAGAGAGACGATGTTACAGTTATTCAAATTCATAGCATCATTTCAGAACAGATAAATTTGCAGCATGGACCAGACATGCACGTTTCGGGTACTAAATCCTCGTCAGTTATCCTCAGTCCTAACAATGAAATATGACCAAAGACTGTGAAAGTTATGTCCAAAAAAAAAAAAACAAAACAAAACAAAACAAAACAAATAAAAAAAAAAACCAAAACAAAACAAAACAAAACAAAACAAAACAAAAATACCGAAAGACCTAGCAGGATGGGAGGGATAGGATGCTTAGTACAGGACCCACTTTTCAGAAATCTAGAAAAATTTATGAACAGAGAGTTTCGAATGCGTTTGAAGAAACGAACAATCGAAGTTGATCGGACTTGGCTACATGTGCTCTCGGGGACTCTTGGTCCACCAACAGTGACACTCACCAAGTCGTACAAATGTTTCACGTATTCAAATTGATAGCATCATTTAAGAACAGATAAGTCAGCTCCGGTTTGCTACTGTCCTCCTCAATGTATGTATCGTCATTAGTGTTTCATATTTTGGAGCATTTGTTTTGATTGTTTGTCGACACCTCTGTCATCCCCTGTTGTTTGTTGTAGTTGCTTGTCGACACTTCTGTCCTCCCCTGTTGTTTGTTGTAGTTGCTTGTCGACACTTCTGTCCTCCCCTGTTGTTTGTTGTAGTTGCTTGTCGACACTTCTGTCCTCCCCTGTTGTTTGTTGTAGTTGCTTGTCGACACTTCTGTCCTCCCCTGTTGTTTGTTGTAGTTGCTTGTCGACACTTCTGTCCTCCCCTGTTGTTTGTTGTAGTTGTTTGTCGACACTTCTGTCATCCCCTGTTGTTTGTTGTAGTTGCTTGTCGACACTTCTGTCCTCCCCTGTTGTTTGTTGTAGTTGCTTGTCGACACTGCTGTCCTCCCCTGTTGTTTGTTGTAGTTGCTTGTCGACACTTCTGTCCTCCCCTGTTGTTTGTTGTAGTTGCTTGTCGACACTTCTGTCCTCCCCTGTTGTTTGTTGTAGTTGCTTGTCGACACTTCTGTCCTCCCCTGTTGTTTGTTGTAGTTGTTTGTCGACACTTCTGTCATCCCCTGTTGTTTGTTGTAGTTGCTTGTCGACACTTCTGTGTAATTGCTGTTGTGTGTCTAGTTATCCCCTGTTGTTTGTTGTGGTTGTTTGTCGACACTTCTGTGTAATTGTTGTTGCGTGTCTATTTATCCCCTGTTGTTTGTTTCGATTGTTTGTCGACACTTCTGTGTAATTGTTGCTGCGTGTCTATTTATCCCCTGTTGTTTGTTGTGGTTGTTTTGTCGAATGGCCTTTCTTTGTTACATCCTGCGGATGTGTTCAGTTTTGGACAATGCAAGATAGTCTTGCTGTAGATCTTTTCCATATTCAACAGAGAAATTCTAGAATTGTTTCTTTGGGAAGCTAGTGTTGATAATTCAAAGGCGAATTTTTGACATTCTCATCTGTATTTGGCCTATTCTAGTCTAGTTTGAAGATAAATGATTCTTTAAAAATATAGCACAAAGAGAAAAGATATTGTAAATTAAATTTCAAGGTATCAATAATACTGTAAACTAATGATTTCTACGGTATGCACTACTAGCAATTTCACAAAAGCTCGAAGTTTACAATATATGTTCGCTAGGGGAAGATAAACTACATAAAACACAATAAAATTCTCAGTGCAAGAACAAGGAGAGAAACATTGGGATCTATGTAGTTGGCAAGATAGAAAGAAAAGCACAATGAGAGAATGCAAGGATGTATTTAATTTTGTTGACATTAAAAATGCACAAAAAAGAAAATTGCGATTTCTGTTGAAAGGTAATGTCAGGCTGATGTCTGTTCCAAAATTTATAAAGTACGTGGAGCCGAAACAGCGGATATGATACTGATGATACTTTATATAGATAGACCGGGCTACCTTTAGTAGGAAAACTAAAACATTCTGTTATCAGAATGACAAACTGATCTTGTTAGTCCGTAATTTTGTTTTAGTTTAAAAAAATTTAAACATAATGAATGTTAATGGTGATTGTTGTATTATTATTGTGTTTGCTGTATGTCTGTTTTGTTATGGCAAATGCCATAATGTATTATCATAATTGGTGGGCTGTGGGATAAATGAAATTGAGTTTATCAATTATAGTGTACATCTATTTCTTTATTGAATTTTTTCCAGGATGGCGCTGCTAACCATTCACAGCAACGCAGCGAAACTGTGGGTAACACTAATGCATAAATTGGGATTGGCTTTGGGCTTTCTTTTAGGTCCTTCCTGCTTGGATACTATGTTTGTATAAGATATGTTACATGATTTACGTTATATATGGGAATAATTAGCACGACGCGTTTTAATAGCGCCACCTACAATGCATTCTACAATGCCTTCCACACTTGCACTGGAGATGGTTCATTAGATAAGTTATCATTCGTGTTTCTGTGGAGCTCGTGTCGTTGTATCCGTCTGTTTGTCCTATTTTCATTTCGCGTGGGGAAGTTCTGTTTTGTATTTTTATCCAAAATGTGTAATCCTTTCGATTGTGGATTTTGGAATTTGGTTTAAGCTTTTGTGTTTGACTTTTATTCACTGATTAATGGTATGTGGTTAGATCTGCTTCACATGAATTCAACTTTTAAAAGTATTTACTTATAGGTAAGGATTTAAGAATGAACCAAGTACTCCTTAAATTTCATTTAGATTTCAATTGAACGATGGATCAAGCAACTAAACTGTACTTCTTATGTAAAAAATAAGTACACAGCAGATTTTACTGGAGCTGAATCCTATGTCATCCGAAATCTAGTCGGCTTCAATTTTTGCATGAAAATACCGTAAATTAATTGTCGCCGAGACGACATGTAATGCCTTATAATCAAATAAGACATCAACGTCATCTTACGTCTGAAAAAGAGGTCAGTAATCCCTCTATTAATTTTAGTCCCTGATAAAGACTAAATCATCTTTCTTTTATCTTCTTGGGCAATATTTGTTTAGTATTGAAAACGCATCATTGGTCTGCCGGCTGAGCCTTAAGATCTGTATGGGGTGACGCGCCTTCTGACAGATTGCGTGAGAGGTCCGTGTCTGAATTCATACAATATCCCTCAAACAGCAAAAACCAATTACAAGCATAGACCGAGTTTCCTCGGAGCGTGCTTAGAGAGCTTTATTTGCCGGTGTCTGTTAGAGCAATTGGCCCTTGATTGGCACATTCTACATTGTTAAGTCAATAATGTAGAACCATGGCTTATTAAAAAACTCATTGCCAATTTAAATGATTGGTAGGGTACCAAACATGTAGATTTCTTAAAGACTCTGTTTGATAAATTTTCAGGACTCACGACCTTGGCTTCCAGTGGAACACGCTCTTTTTTCCTGACTGTTGAGGCAGTATCATATACAAGAGACGACCATATAAACATTTACAAAAGCAGACAAAATTAAATTAAGGATTTGATTTAAGTACATGCTTCAATGACATATCAAGGTCCAACCAACTTAATTGTACTGGAAAATGAATTATGCCTAGTTTTTTTTTCAGATTGACAAGTAATTTGCTAGTAGACACACGCTCGTATCTATTTTCTCCATTCGAATTGATTTTGATTTGTAAATCAAAAACCAAAGACATATACGGGCTTTCCAATATAAGGAGATATTCTATACGGACAAAGCATCCCTTGTGGAATTAAGTGGGGAATTGTTTTCTGAGAAATCATTACATTTGGCATAACGTATACTCTGAAGGGTCGGCTCATTTAATACTTGTCCCAAGACAACCTCTGATCCAGTCTTGAACTCTGATGGCACAATGTCTTGAGCACTTATGAATCCGTCATTTCATTGTTAGTGAAACTTTATTTCTTTATTTGAACGGATTTTTGAAAAATGTATTCGAATACATAGGGGGCAAAGTGAAAAAAAAATATATAATATCAAAAATACGTGTAATCCATTTCTAGTTCTCATTACAAAACCTAAAATCTTAGCTGTACTTAGAAAATAAAAATTGTTTTAAAATTTCGTCTTTACAAATTCTTAAAAGCTTCCAGCATGTTGGATGCAGTAGCTTATTAGGGCAATAGTAGTGTAATACTCTACTTCCGGTTGTTTTGATAACAGAAAATTGAAAGGACACGACGTTTGCCGAAGACGCACGACTTCGGCAATGTTCGGGACTATACACATTTCCATGGCGAGTTGAATGAAACATTAAAGAATATCAAATATCTAAAAAAATATGTAAGATATAGAAAAACATGATTTCTAGCTTTTCGACGATTTTTTTATTATACCCCTAATACATGTACCTTAAACTACATCCAGTCAGTCCAAAAGGGTAATGGGAATGCACGATTAAACATTCGGAAATTCATCTCTGATTTATCGCATCGGTCAACAGCAGAATCTTCAAGGGTTTATATGTTTTTCAACCGTTCTGCTTCTTTTCTCCATCAGACATCGTGTGGATGATTTGTCGCATGTCCTGTCTGTGACGCTACCACATCGATAAGCGTTTTAGGAAGAAATAAGGGCACTATGACGAGAGGTAACCTAATTATAAACACATTTGTAAAACAGTTTGATGCTAGCTGCAGCCAGGAAGTCGATTTATAATGAGAGGTACACAAATCATAAATTTCCCACAAATACAATTATTATCTATGACTTTTCGTCATTATAGGCTTTCTAACGGTCAAAAATAAATAAGAAAACTCAGCACAGAAATAATGAAATCATTTAGTCAAATTACAGCCATAACTGGGAAATTCTTACTTCTGATCTATAAAACACATCAACTGAAATTTTCTCCATGAAAGCCCATAAATAGTATGGATAAAAGGAAACTAATCAAATAAAAATGATCTCAAGTAAACTAATTACTCCGTGAAGAACTATTTATATTCAGTTTCTGACCATCCAAAACATATATTTGTGCTTCACAGTTCCACTTTATATGATTATTTTCTTTCCTTTAAACCCCTATCACACTTTTACGTATCGGCTCACGTATCTACGGCGTATCAGGATACGTGGCAGTAAGAAAGGAACGCAGCAGCAACGCAGTAGCAACGCCAGCTTACGCAGCGAGTACTCTTTGAAACTTAGCATGATCTCTTGATACGAAAGAGTGCCGCGTTTTTTTAAGTTCGCACCTAAAATTACGTAGCACATACGTAGCAGCTTCCATACGCCGTGTGTACGTAGCACGAACGCAGTGCAAACGAAAGAAGCGCAGTAGCAACGTAGCAGGAACGTCGCTAATACTCTTACTACACAGTACTAACGAATCACAAACGCAAGCGATATCCCTATGGCGTACGTGCTACGTACAAGGCGTTGCTAATTCGTACCCGCGGCGTTCTTTTCTTATCTACTACGTATGATACACGTTTTCAATTTCTTATTTTTGTTTCTTCGGTGTACTCCTGCGTATGCATGGCGTACGAACTACGTTCTTTTCGTTCCTGCTACGTAAGAGCTACGTTGGTGTTGCGTTGTACGAGTATCTGCTAAGTTAAAAGAGTATCGCTCATTCCACCTCGGCGTAAAAGGTGTATTTGCTATGTTTTTATGAACACATGATAAAAATCTAGGGGGAAAATAAAGTTTTGAACCTATTTAGAATGAATTAAGATTAATTATACCGTATAATTACAAACTTCCATTAGATCAACCAAGTAGCTTTATTTCATATGGCGAACTGAGTCTAAATAAAGTATGCGCTAATATCAAAGGGCACTTTGACAGTACCCTTTACCCTTTTTGTGTTCATATTATTTCAAGTTGTAAATCAAGAGAAATAATATTTGGCAAACAAAGAACTTTTTTCATACGAAAGTGAACGCCACGGCAACGCAGCAGAAACGTCGCCAATAAGAAGACTACGTAGCACCAACGTCGTGCTTACGCAGTAGAAACGCATTGAACGTCACACGTACGTGCCAAACGCCGCACGTACGTGTTGGTAGGACGGTTGGTACGTGGTTGGTACGCTGCTCATACGTGATAGAAACGCCTCTTACGCCGTATAAACGTCGCACTTACGCATTGGACTTCTGAGAAGGACGAAATACGTGGCAGACCTTTTCGTTTCTCTTGCGTAAAGAATTTTGGCAAAAATACTCCTCTTACGTAGCTGATACGAAAAAGTGTGATAGGGGCTTTAGAAATCGTGAAACAATCTCAAATAGATTAAAAGAAAAGAAGTAGTAAACCGGTGGAAAAGACTGCCTGTACTGATAGACAGTATATTAAAGTAGTAAAGGCAATTTTAGAAACAATAATATTCGATTGATAAATTTTATAGTCTATCGATACAAGGGGAAATGGGGGCGAAAAGGTCAAAGAGTAATATACCAGCAGGTGATTGTTGTAGCAGGTGAAAAAGAAGTCATGTCATGTGAAGCCCTTAATAGAGAGAAAGAGAAAAGTCAGATGAAAATATATCTTAGACCAAAATGAAGAGAACAAGACGAGAAACAAGAAAACCCTAAATAGTCATTATATCAAAAATGAAAACAAAATTTGTATATTATAGCTGCTTAAACAAAGTTTACTGTCTAGAAGAAAATGGTTGAAAAACTGCATCGTTCGTTGTGTGAATAGTGCGCTCACACGTTATGGTCACAGATTTCAATGGAAGACAACATGAGCTGAAACAAAATTATATTTAAGAACAAAAAGGAACGATCGTGCAAAGTGAATGTATGTTAAATGAAAGAAAGAGTGAATAAATGGATTAATGAATCAAATCAAAGAGCTCAATAAATCATCCCTTGAAAATTCAAAATAGATATCGGAGAGATGCTGCAAGAATATGAACCAACTGTTCTGATAGAAGTAAGATAAATATCTTGTTCTCCGTGAATTCAATCAATCTTGATGTAGAACCAGTCAGCCATGAGGGTAAGTATGTAGAAAGGACGGAGAAATAATATGTTAGTATTACTAATTTACTATAATAGAATAAAATAATTAAGTCCAGTGTAAAGACCGTAAACATGTCTCTTTTGACACAGAATCGGATAAATAAAGAGATTTATATGTTTACACCGGCTCCTCGAGTCCATTTTGAAATCCCATGGAATATCAATCGAATTACATGTAAATCGCAAATATTTGAAGTCCTCTATACTACCTCAAAGTTGTTTAAAAAAACATTTTAAGATAGAATTTATAACACTGGACAAAATATAGATCTTGTTATCTCTTGACCATTTGGGTCACCTATGGAATTGCAAAAACAAAACTGGACGATACAATGAAAATATAAACAATATAACATATATATAAAGTATGAGGTTTGATAGCTTCTTGTTGTCAATGTGGGGAGATATTTTAGGTTGGAACCATCCAAAAGCACCGAATTTGACTATTACCACAACCAGGTTAGTATCTCTGCTAGTGGACTGACCCCGAGAATATCGTACACATAGTTTTACTGTGTTTGTCTACTGACCTGACATATATTTTTTTAATTTTCTGACACTAAATTCGATAAGTTTTCCCCTTAAAGAATGAGGTTTCTTTATCTCCCTGATGGTATAGCTCTATCCGTAGCCTGTTCATTGGTATACATTGAAGTTGATCGAACTTGGCTACATGTGCCCTCAGGGACTCCTGGTCCACCAGCAGTGACACTCACCAAGTGGTACAAATGTTAAACGTCTTCAAATTCATTAGCATAATTTAAGAACAGACACATTTGCAGCTTGGACCAGACGTGCACGTTTCGGGTACCTTACTGTCATCAGTGATCCTCATTAAAAACAATGTAATATGGCCAAAGAGTGTGAAAGTTATGTCCAAAAATATACCGAAAGACGTAGCAGGATGGGTAGGATATTATTCTACAGGACCTACGTTTTAGAAATTTCAAGAAATTTTGATGACAGAAATTTTCGAATGCTTTGAAGAAACGATTAACCGAAGTTGATCGAACATTTCAATATAGATAATTTCAGGTTAGTATCTCTGCTGGTGGACTGTTTAGTTATTCCTCAACAATATCGTTCGCCTAGCTTCACTGTGCTTCTGCCCTGACTTGAAATTTATATGTACATTTTCTCATACTAAATTCGATCTAATTTTCTAAATCTAAGGAGTATCTCCCTGTTGGCATGACTCAGTCCTAAGCAGGTTCTTTGGAATACATTCTGTCTGTTTAGAATTTCGCCCTTCATATATTTAATCTTTGAATTTCCTTTCTTTCGGCCAAAAGCATCACTGATGATACATTGTTAGTTGAAATGTACATATGGTGCACTAAACCATCACGATAGAATGTATATATTTCAATATTGATAAACTCCCCTTTGTAAAAAGGAAATTCGTAACGCTACTTTAGATAAATTAAACAAGGAAATAAAGACATATTTATTAGTATGAGTAATTTCATCAATACTGACTTGACATTTAGTCCTTTTGATTTAAAAACACACTTTTTGATATTGTTTCAGTATCAAACTAATGCTAAGAAGATTTAATTCAGTATTGAACATTACAAATTCTCCGGGGGCAAATGTACACGATTCCATTGTAAAAGAATTATGTGGCGAGACTAGATCTAACCTTCAGCACTTAATATTGAAGACCCATAGCTTTATTGTATCAGACCTTAAAGGCATAATCGATTGCTTTTAGCGTCGCTTGCGTAAGTTTCGCTCCAGAAAGGTCCCTATAAATGTCCACAGAAACCCCTCCCACGCAAGTTTAACGAACTAAAATAGATATTTCTTATATTCATTAATCTGCATCCAAGATATTCATCTGAAATTCGTGCTATTTCTGGTCACTTCACCTAGAGGTGATGATGTTGCCGATAAATAGATTTTTCCTTGTCTTTGTAATTACCAGTTACCATGTCCAGGCAAAGTCAGCCCGTAAAGAAACTTACCAAGTACACAAATACAGTCGATTGTACTTTTTGCAAGGTAAAAAGAACTATCATGGCTTTTAGACTCTTCCGTAGTCGTTTTTATAAATCAGTATTTTTTTCATATCAATCAAACAATTCTCTACATGGAAAATGATATGAATTGCGTTGTTTTTCACAGGTACGTATCATATTTTTCTTTCTGCATAAAGTCATAATTGTTAAAGAAATATATATTTTGAATTTCTAATTCATTTTTAATTTTGATACCAAAAGTGTACTTTGTTGCATTGTTGATAGTCGCATGTCGTAGATAATAGCAGAACTTTTAATTTTTTACATGAAATATAAACAATTTCTTTGTTATTTTCCGTTTTGTGTCCTCGTGCTGGTAGGTTTTGAACCCAAAGTTATAAAACAAAACAAAAGCTTTTGCAAATTAAATGTCTACAAAAGTTAAAAAGAAATTGTTTATGTTTCATGCTAAAATGTAAAAGTACTGCAATGATCAAAGATATTGCATTTTCTATCATGTTTTCATTGACTAAAATCTGTTAATAATCAGATGAAACAAGTGATTGTAAGATTTCGTATAGTCTCAGAACATGCAACTTTGTTTTATATTTCTTGTTTGTTTTTATCAATTTCCAAAGAACGCATACAGATTAAAAACAAGAAATTACCTTAACAAATATACAGATTTTGTTCTGAGAGTTTGGCGTCTGTCAGATAAGCTTCTCAGTCAGGGATACGTTTGTGATCGACTAACATCGTCACTGAGGAAGTTCTTCGGTCGTCATACACTATGAAGTCCCTTTGTCCAGAATGGTGGATGATACCCTGTCTTAGACCATTTGAACCATCCAAACACATAATATACTTGAAAGTAACCGGAAGTGATAATTCTGCCGAATAGAAGCGACGGGTGTTGCATGCAAGCAGGAGATGCTGACTCTTCCTGGGCACCTGGTCTTACTTCCATATTGGGAGTTCGATTCTTTTCACGCGGTGGAGGATTTTGTTTGTTTGCTTTGGTTCCTGTTTTGTCCTGATTTTGTATGCCCTCGGTTTATGATTTTCTGAATTATCGACTTTTTACCGTGTATTGGGATATGGTCATTGTCTATATTTGCCATAGCAAACATCGTCTGAAACAAAGGAATTTACATCTGCTGTAAAATCCAACGCAAACAAATATGAACTCGTTATGAATTTTGCGTTGTCCTTCCTATAAGACAACGTTTTTGTTCGACTTCGTGAGACGTTCTTCAGGAAATGTGGTGGAATTTCTATTGTTAATAAATGTGCATATCTAGTTGCGGATTTGGTCGATCTTTTTCCAAACGTATTCGAAAATTTCTGTTCACAAAAGTTTCTCAAAATTTCTGAAACATGGGTCATGTAGCATCATATTCCATCCCTCCTGCTACGTCATTCGGTATTTTTTAAACATCACCAATCTTTGGCCATATTTCATTGTTTGGATTGAGGATCACTGACGAGGGTTAAGTACCCGAAACGTGCATGGCTGGTCAATGCTGCAAATTTTTTCTGTTCTTAAATGATGCCATGAATGTGAAGACGTAACATATGTGCCCTCGGGGAACAGGAGTCCCGAGGGCTCATGTAGCCAAGTTCGATCAACTTCGGTTGATCGTCTGGTCTGTCTCTTCGACGCATTTGAAAATTTCTGTTACAAAATTTCTTGAAATTTCTAAAACATTGGTCCTGTAGCATCATATCCCACCCATCCTACTACGTCTTTTGGTATATTTTTGGACATATTTTTCACACTTTTTGGTCAAATTACATTTTTAGAATGAGGATCACTGACGAGGGTTTAGTACCCGAAACGTGCATATCTGGTCCACACTGAAAGTTTATCTGTTCTTAAATGATGCTATTGAATTTGAAGACGTTTAACATTCATACATGTATGTTAAATTATTTTATCAAACGCTTAAAACAATAGAAATATTTTTTATGGAAATTCATGATATTTTGATATTTAAACATTGATAGCCCACATCGAATCATCACAAAAACAAAATCCAGAAAGAGTGCACTTTTAAAAAAAACCACATATCAATTGAAAAATAAAATCAATTTTAGAAACTCGATGTAAGAGATGATTCTTGCGTCATCACAGCAAATTTTCATGCACATATCATCTTCGGTTGATCGTTTCTTCAATCCCTTCCTTTGTTTCAAACGCATTTGAAAATTTCTGTTCACAAAATGTTCTCGAAGTTTCTGAAAAGTGGATCCTGTAACATCATATCCCATCCATCTTTCGGTAATTTTCACAGTTTTTGGCCATATTTTATTGTTTGGAAGCAGGATCACTGACGAGGACTAAGTAAAGGATATGCTATGAATATGAAGACGAAACAATCATTACGATTGAAATGAATCTTAAACTTGAAGTGCAAAGGTTTATATTGCACAATGAATAAACATCAAATGGTTGCGAACCGCGGAATGAATAACATTCCGAAGTGAGACAATGAAAGAATGTAAGGCAATGAAAGAATACTTGAAACTGCGGGTATTTTACTTCTTAACCTAGATACATATTGAAATTCAAATCTAATCCAGTAGCAAATATATGACCATTTCAAAAATGCACCGTACTCATACAGATTTTTTAGGCAAGAGACAGCATTGTGGATAGGTGTAAAGATATTGGGTACTCATATTGCTGTTGTGAAGAACATCTCCACATTTTTCATAAACAAAAGCAAAGTAAATTTCATTCCATTTCAATTTAAACATTACGACTTGCCAATGTTTAAATTATACTGAAGTGTTCTAACTCTTCTCTATAACACGTAAAAATTGAAATGATATACATTTTTATCACATGATACACCCGTTATGCAGTTTCATAAAGCCATTTCATAAATATATGATATGATAACACGTTACATATCGCTCTGCTTGAATGCGATTGGTCAAGTTTGGAACCGAATCACATGAACCTTGACAAATGTGACCTTTCAAATATCGGTCAACTGTTAAATTCAGACCAAGAGTCAATATCAGTGATTAAAATCGTTGTTGTTGAATTAATTCTTGCATTGAAATACTATTCAAAATTGAAATACTTTTCTCTTACGCACAGAATATCTATACGATGGGGACACTACTTCTCATGGCGTAGCAGACGACCTCAAGATCACGGCGTGGTTCGCCTCTGTAGTTCTCGGAAACGTTGATTTCACGTTGGAAATACACATTTTTAGGTAATATCATGTGATAAAAAGAATCTCAAATGAATTTTCATTTCATACGATGTATTATGAAACTCGTTGTGGGTTTTATATCCCCTCGCCAAGGCTCGGGGATATAAAACACACAACTCGTTTCATAATACATCGTATGAAATGAAAATTCATTTGAGATCCTATATTTAAATTTAAGATAAACTATCAAAGAATTTCTAACAATTATTGACATATTTTGCTTTGAATACCTCTATCAATTGAAATTTCTAAGACTCTTGACTCATTTTGACCATCTTTTGAATATTTGGACGAAACTAACGGGCTTCTTTCAGCTTTCTTATTTTTTTCTTGCTTGCTTTCGTAGAAAGTAAGACTTGATTATATGTATTGTGCCTTATTTCTAATACGTCTAGAGGCATTCCATCTTTGAAAGAGAGTTATCAATGCTTGATACAGTTACTGCAAACTGACGGGTTGCTTCTTTCAATCCTACACGAAAAGCGTGCTCATGAGTAGGTTGTATACCAGATCTGTTTCAAACACTTAAACACGGTTTCATGAGAAAACCATAGGGATATGTTTAGGAAAAAATTAGAATCTTGTAAAGTATGAGGGATAAAGGAACGATATCCAACATTATAACGTAGGTAGCACTGACAGGATCAAACTAACCGAGCATAAATTCAAAGAAGGAACAGAATACACCCGTACCAGAATAAGATAATACTATTGAATTTCAAATATTCTTATCTTTTTTTGCTCCAGTTATTTGCAATTTCTTTGCGAAGTGTCTATTGATGGTTGCAATTTTGCACATGTATGGTCACTTAATCATTGCAAAATTATCTTGTTATATGAATAGCAAATGAATGGTGGGGTTATCTGGATTACACAATTCTTCAATACATCCGAATGCACAGCAGGATCAATAAAGACGTCCAGTGGTAAAATCAGAGCAAGTCTTCCCTCTATCATCTCGAACAAGAAGCAAGTCGCAGGGTCCTCAGTGACACAAAATTAACATTAAAAGTACTGTAAACGTGGTTATTTTCACTGGCGAAATTTTCGCGATTAAAACATTCAGACATTCCACGTAGGGGAATCTTTGCGATAGAAACGTCTCTGTCTTTATAAGAATGCAGCAGTGTTATTTTCGCGTGGTGGAAATTTTCGCGAAGTCAATCGATACTCGAGATACGCGAAAATTACACCCACGCGAAATTTTTCACGTTTAATGTAGCCAAGCATTGAACATACGAAATAACGACAAAATCAGTAAAACTGATGGATGACAAATATGGATAATGACCATATCCCTGTCTACAGTACAAAATCGATAATTCAGAAAATCAGAAACCGAAGGCATACAAAATCAGGATAAAACAGGAACCAAAGCAAACAAAAACAAAAACCTCCACCATATGAAAAGAAGCGAACTCCCGATATGAGAGTGAGACCAGGTGCCCAGGAAGAGTAAGCATCTCCTGCTTGCATGCAACACCCGTCGCTTCAATTCGGTAGAACTGTCACATCCGGTTACTTCCATTTTGGAAGATATAGAGTACAATCTTTGGTTGGATGGTTCAAATGGTCTATGACAGAATATCATCCACCATTCTGGATAGTGGGACATCATAGTGTATGACGAGTTCCCCATATCGACCGTAGAACTTCCTCAGTGACGATGTTAGTCGGTCACAAACATATCCCTGACTGAGAAGCTTATCTGAAAGACGCCTAGCTCTCAGAACAAAATCCGTATATTTGGTACTTGCTCTGGCATAGCGTATCAACTGAGATATGAACACGCCATAAGCAGGCGATGTTCATCGAAGATAATACTTTTTATACAAAAAACTTGATTTTCTGAGTGTCTTTGGTCTTTCGGAAATGATCATAATGACCTTGACATTAAACCCTAATATGACTTAAAGACCTTTGTCTGAAAGTCAACATTCTGCAAAACAGTTTCTCATCAATACAATAAAAACAAATTTGCATTTTTCCTCTGATAAACAAAATTTCAGACCATTTTGAATTGAAATTGAAAATTTCTGTTTTCAAAATTTTCTCAAATTTCTGAAGCCTGAGACCTGTAGCATCATATCCGAGCCATCTTGCTACATTTATCATTTTTCACAGACTTTGGCCATATTTCATTGTTTAGATTGAGGATCACAGACGAGGGTTAAGTACCCGAAACGTGCGTGTCTGGTCCAGGCTAAATTTATCTGCTATGAAATGATGCTAATGAATATGAAGACGTTAAACATTTATGATAAATTTCTTTCTTAACTTTTTCCAAAGCTATTTTTTGCATGAAAATGACATTAACCATTATGAATGACCTTTGTCTTGAATTTCCATTATGGAATACATTTTTTGTACAAGTATATGATGAAATTTAATAAAGCAGCCTATATATATACACACACATATCATTTACATTCACCTGAAGTTATGTGTAGTACCCACCCCTCCCCCTTTCTTGACATGATTTCTCGTTAACGCAACACAAAATCTCAAAACCCGTAACAAATGTAAATGAATATGCATTTTTCTATCATTACTTAAAATTTCAGATCATTTCGATAGAATGCTGATTTTAAATGAAATTTTAAAGTGTTGTATACAGGAATAGCTATTTTCAGCTTGAAAATGACTTTGACCTTTATGTATGAACCTTTATGAATGACCCAAAGTGACCTTTTTCCTGAAGGTGCTATTCTATCCTAAGAAACAATTATAGGATATATGATTAAACTATCAGAAGCAGCCTTGATATATAAATGTAGATCGTATTAACATTCACCTGAAGTTATGTGTAATCCTCCCCCTTTGCACACAATTTCTCATCAACGCAAAAAATATATATCAAAACTTGTAAAAATGTATTCAAGATTATGCATTTTTCTATCATTATTCAAAATTTCATTTCATATGGACAAAATACTATTTTTTTAATGATTTCTTAAAATTATTTATTGCAAAAAGCTATTTTAGCCTGAAATGACCTTGACCGTTGATCATTGGCATTAAGTGACCTTTTCCCGAATGGATCTATCCTAAGAAATTTTTGTGTGAAATATGATCAAATTCTAATACATGTATAGGGTTTGGGAGATAAGAGCTCGGACGGATAGACAGGCGGATAGACAGACAGACGGATACGACGACAACTATATGGTCCCCGAAAGTTGTTGGGAAGCTTAAAAAAATAGTACCCCCCTGGTGATGAACTGAGCATATATACAATCACGCAAAAATTTCGACAATTGTTCAGATAAGACAGCGGGTGAGTGACTAGATATCTCTGTCGGAAATCGATAAGTACATATCAAATAAGGATTTTCAATTTCTAAAAAATATGATCGGGAACTTGAGGTGCCAGTGAAAAATTTCATACCATCCAATCTTCTTGTGTTGAAGGTTTTTTTTTCTCAGCAGCTATAAGCACACAATTCTCGTTTAATCAATTTAAGCAATTCATCCGTAGAAAATGTCATCACATTATACAAACTGTTTCTTCAAGAATTCTTCAAAAACCACAAAAGTTTTCAAGAAAATTGACCAGTCTACAGCATTGTACAAGTACATTCTTCAGAGAAAGGACAGAATCTCAATCAAGACTCGGTTGCAGCACCAACAGCAAGCAGAGTCGACAAGCACATGAGACGCAAAATGGACCAGGAACACCAAAAATATAAAAACACATAAGACTACACATAAATCAATGGGCTATCTGTTCCGACTAAGGACAGCAATCCGCCACAAACAGCATTTCGTAGCAAATAGTGTATTACTCTGATTGTGCATGCACAACCCTCCGACTTTTCCGTTTAACAATTTAAGTGGTCTCGAAGAACTTCACGCATAATTGTTGTGTATATGAGCTTCCACGCGAGAAGACGACCACACAAACGAAACAGCCAACGCAGGGACCCAAGTAACACGCAGATGGATATGGAAATGGATATAAAAGGCAGGGCGTACGAAAGACAGTTCGTGCTTTGACGGATGGAGCGAACTCATGCATTCAAATACCCGAGGAGTCCGACCGACTTTCAGAAAGGATAGATCGTCGGAGCTCTGTCTTATCTAACGTGTTTTGGACAGGGCTGGTCATTGAGTCCCGTCGTCACAGTCGTGAGTTACCGATATATCGGAATTTGAATGAATAGTTATGAAGTTTAAGTACAGTGAAGGTAGAATTGATTAACAAATATTGAAAAAATGGACATTTCTGTTAGACACTTTATTCAGATAAGATATTACACAAAGTGTTATTGCTTTTGAACTCTTGAATGTGACAGAGCTTTAAGATGACTGGTTCAACATGACATGGTAATAGGATGAAAGGAAGGGATGACATAGCAATAGGAGACACGCTGACTAAACTACTCCATTCCTTTGAGAAAATCACATCGAACAATCACAGTTTTGTAATGGTCCGTTATTAAATTCAATCGAATACATACCAATTCCTGACGATAAAGGTGGGGAATATATTGGAGTGGGAATATTAGATAGATTGGAGCCACACTTTTCTGCTCTCAGAGGTACAAATTTAATATCCTCGGCGTCCAATCATAATCATTACGTAATTTGGACAGAAATCCAATATTTGACGAGAGAAAATCTGGCACAATTTTATCAACTATTAGCAGACGGCATTGCCAATCTTTCTTACTGTTTGCTTTTCTAATCGATGCTGCATTTAGATGTTGGGTCATAGACTTGCGTAAGTCTTTTGCATCCCGAATAACCCCTAAGAAACATTTCTTGCAAAAATACCAACAAGCCAATACTGCAATGACCAATGTTGAACACAACTCGAGGAACTATAAAACACCAGTTAAACAAAACAAAAACATAATCATATGTGGGTCCTGCAGTATTATATCCCACCCATCCTGCAACGTCTTTCGGTACATATTTGGACATAATAACTTTTACACTCTTTGGTCATATAACATTGATTAGATTTAGGATCACAGACGAGGGTTAAGTACCCGAAACGTGCATGTCTGGTCCATGTTGCACATTTATCTGTTTTTAAATAATGCTATTAAATTTGAAGACGTTTAACAAAGAACCGAAAAGGACTAGACAAAAGACAGCAAACACACTAAGGGGACACAGAACCCAATAAAATAAATATAACGATGCATTCTGAAACAAAGCGGATATGAAGCAGAAAGTATATAACACTAGTTTCCAACATTTATAGCGCAAACCTAAACTGCATTACAGTTGGAGTGGTTATTTGCGTAAATTTTCTCTGATTGACGGTGATGTTCCTAGACTCCAGGCATAAGGCGTTTACATATCACAGCTCATGCGGTACACTAGAACATGTACTAGTGTTTTGGATTTTCAAAGTAGTTATTTACATTAATTACAAAGAAACATTTAAGTCAAGGTTTTTCTTGTCATCATCTGGTTAAGACTTTCTGGAAATTCTATTAACATTACTGCGAGCTTCTTTTAAAATTCGGACCTACAGTGTTCTCCGCGTTTATATTTCCCAAAAGCAATGAGTTAAAGAAGATCCTGACAAATAGCACGATGATAATTACAATAGTTTATTTCTCACCACAAAGTATTATGTTTGGCAGGCGTTTAGGAGATATGGAATTGCAAATTTGAATTATTGTTACATCTTATTTCTTCATTCAATTTATTCAAGGTAATGCTACTTGATTCTCCAAATGTTCTTATCCTAATTCTGATCCCGGGGTCAATAAGCGACCCCTTTGCTTTTAAATAATACAGCGATAGAAATTTAAATAACCATATTTCAATATAGATAACAAAATGGAAAATTCGAAAATCATGATAAAACGGTAGCCATATAAATAGAGGCGAATTACCAATAAGGGAATGAGACCAGGTGCCCAGGAACAGCCAGCATCTGCTGCTTGTATGCAACACCTGTCGCTTCAATTCGGCAGACATGTCACATCGGGTTGCTTCCACTAAGGGAGATACATTTACCATTCTGGACACATTCATACACTATGGGACATCAAAGTGTATGACAAGTTCCCCGTATAGACCGTATAACTTCCTCATTGATGATGTTAGTCGGTTACAAACGTATCCCTGACAGAGAAGCTTATTCGAGATACTGTTACTTGCATTAGATATATAACATGATTCATGTGATATTTGAATATCTTTAAACTTTGCAACTTTTATAGTAACGTTGGATTTTTACAGCGCAATTGCGTATTGCGGATGATTGTCAAAAGTCGGCGTCGGATCCATACACACGAGTCATTTAAGTTTATAAATTGTCAAAAAAGAGGAAAATTAAAGAAGGAAATAATGATAAACAAGCCGCCGTTACAGTATTCACCGCGGAACTCAATGTATCCGACGAGAAAAAAAGGGGGGGGGGGGGTGGTGCAACACGTTAATCTAACATGTCGGGGATATGTTAGTGACCGACTAACATCGTCACTGCGGAAGTTCTACGGTCGGTATGGGGAACTCGTCGTACACTATGATGTCCCACTCTCCAGACTGGTGGATGATATTCTGTCATAGACCATTTGGACCATCCAACCAAAGATTGTACTCTATGTCTTTCAAAATGGAAGTTACCGGATGTGACGGTTCTACCGAATTGAATCGGCGGGTGTTGCATGCAAGCAGGAGATGCTTACTCTTCCTGGGCACCTGGTCTCACTCCCATATCGGGAGTTTGCTTCTTTTCATATGGTGGAGGTTTTTGTTTGTTTGCTTTGGTTCCTGTTTTATCCTGATTTTGTATGCCTTCGGTTTCTGATTATCTGAATTATGGATTTTGTGCTGTATACAGGGATATGGTCATTATCCATATTTGTCATGTCTGGATTATGAGAACAATTACATCAAATGACCAAAAAAAAAATGAGAGAAAAAAAGAAAGAAGACAAAACACCACTGAAACCATGAAGGGTAATCTAAAGGAATGGGACGAATGACTGTGATCAACGTGCAATGTCGCCTTGTTGGATTATAGGTCTCTTCATTTTTATTTTAAAGTATTCAAGGCCAGACACCTTCTACGAAATAGTACTTATTTGACAATACAGCAAATATAAATATAACTGTACTCATAAAGCCAGCTGACATTTCTTTTATTTGCCTTTCTTTGCCCTCTTGATAACTGTACATCTCCAGTTTATGTGTCATCCGATGCTTTCATACGACCATTTTGAATTCCCATATCTGTTTTATTACCATGATTATCCCTTTTTGCCAGACAATAAAACAGTTGACTCGGCTACTAGGGGACACGAAGAAGGTGTTAGAACGTATTCATTTTTATCATTAGACGACACAATAGTCTGTATACCATAGTAATTGTCGACCCTTTGTGACCTTGACACATTTTTGTCGTTTAATTTCTAATTCTTGTTTGAACTGAATAACACGTCGACATACAGCTTCTTTGAAAACATAGCTTGAAAGCAAAGGCTTGAAAGGTTTCAAATATGTTCAGGAAAGATACCGTGTCCGATCGAAAATCATTTATTCTTGAAAACATCGACGCCATCTCAGAGTAGGAAGAACAAACGAACAGAAAAAAATATCGTATCTCTGAAGAACAGACTATTGCTTCCTCTTTCCCTAGACACGATGTAGTCCTAGAACAAATGATGCATTTCAGCTATATCCTCGGTAATGAAGATCGAAAGCACCGTGGAGATTCCTGAGAGCTTAACAAGGGATTAAAGGAGTTTCCATATTGTTCACAGAACGGTTTTCAAAGACTACAACAGACCGGTATAATCGCTCTCAGAATAATTACATCTAATGACTCTCGGAAACTGATTTATTTAGTAACAAAAACGATACATGAAATATGTTGATAACGCCCTAATGTATTGATATTGGAACCATAGTTCACGATACGAATTTATTTGATGTAATTTATTGAACAAAACGTGCAGAAATCTTAAAGTTGAATAACACTAGAGCATTACTGATATTTGATTCAGAATATTATCAACGTACTAAACTTCCTTTGTTCTATCATCATTTTCTTTGCCTTGTAAAAGGTCTGCATAAAAAACTCATGTGAATTCAGAGAATGAGTAGATGGCGAAGTTAACCAGAGCACGGTTCAGATGGCGAAGTTAACCAGAGCACGGTTCAGATGGCGAAGTTAACCAGAGCACGGTTCAGATGGCGAAGTTAACCAGAGCACGGTTCAGATGGCGAAGTTAACCAGAGCACGGTTCAGATGTCGAAGTTAACCACATTACAGTTCAGATGGCGAAGTTAACCAGAGCACGGTTCAGATGTCGAAGTTAACCAGAGCACGGTTCAGATGGCGAAGTTAACCAGAGCACGGTTCAGATGGCGAAGTTAACCAGAGCACGGTTCAGATGGCGAAGTGAACCAGAGCACGGTTCAGATGTCGAAGTTAACCAGAGCACGGTTCAGATGGCGAAGTTAACCAGAGCACGGTTCAGATGTCGAAGTTAACCAGAGCACGGTTCAGATGGCGAAGTTAACCAGAGCACGGTTCAGATGGCGAAGTTAACCAGAGCACGGTTCAGTTTGCCATGGTAGATCTAGTTCTAACGAACAATGATTTTCTTTCAATAAGTAATCGTCGTCGTCATCGAAATCAGCTGTTCATTTTAGATCTTAGAATAGATTAAAATAGATAATCACCGTGTTTCTATGTTCTTTTATCATCGTCTTGACTTTTAAAAAAGGACATATTGGAAAAATCCCTTTGTTCGTCCAAAAAAGACTAAGAGCAATCGACAAAACATAAGATTCCTCAACTTCTCCAAATTATTCGAACAATTTCTTTTTCATTATATTTAATCCACTGACAGGCTGTCAAAAAAATGTTTTAGTTAAATTCAACCGCAAATAATTTGAAAGAAAAATACGTCTCTAATGTTAAAAGCACTGCGACTACAACTCAAACCCTACCCAGTCACACACAGATTACCACAGCAAATCCTTTCGTATCAGCGAGGTGTTTTCTAAAATCACATACACTTCATAATAATTCTTTGAAATTGAAAAATTCAATTGCGAATATATTACAATTTATTCAATAAGAAACGATTACGTTAAAAAGAAGGATATTGAGAATTATAAGAGTCCATTTTTGATTTATTAAATGCCATATGTATCCAGTGATCAAGCAAATGAAAGAAAATGATGCCTTTAAAAATGTTAATCAGACTATATCTCTATATGCACAATTATTGAGTAAGGATAAGTGTTTGCCTTTCACTGTAAGATGATATCAAATTAAGATGAAGGACATGAAAGGATAACTATCCAGCAAAGCAGTGTTAAGTTCCAAGTAATGAATAAAACAGAACATTTGAATTCGACAATTAACGCAAATGATGGAATTATTGAATTTCATCATGAGTCACATTTTCTTCTTGGTGAGCGCCTGTCTGATATGAAGATTTTTTGTAAGAATAGAAAAAGTGAGGAAAAGGTCAAAACGAAACAATATAACAATTGCATTAATTGTCATGTCGTCAAAATATGAAATGACAAAAATACATTTTTCTACTGTGTTATTTTTTGTAATATAAATCAAAACTAAATCTAAATAGTCATTCACTCTATCTCTATCTTGCTCCACTTTCTTTTAAATACTTTTCTATATAAATCCTACACGACATTCGGAACCGCTGCCTCTTTACAATGCACTATAGTAGTGTAGGCAGCACCATCTCGTACGTTACTTATGATGAGGACAAAAGAAACCTGTTTGTCTCATCCACTGATTTTGGCAATTGTTTTTAAAAAGTCTCCATACGGGGGGGGGGGGGGGGGTGTTTCTATTTCGTTCCTGAATGACGACAGAATTTGAGGTTACTCTTTTCCGTCTCGTGCTGTACTCTTTTTTGTGTTTTTGCATCGGGTGTTTTGGTGTTTTACTATTGATGCTGCAACGGGGTTTTGTTGGAGATCTCCTCCCTTCTTTTTTTTTGTCTTCTATATATGTATGCTATGAAATTGAATACACAGAACAATATTAAAATATATAACTTTTTGTCTCATCTATATTGCTAGTAAGAGAGATGCAAAACGGTCGCTAATGTTCTTCACCAAATTATGGAGGAAAATCGATTACCGGTAACCAGTTTTAATAATTCAATGCAACCATGCAATTAGGAGGTAATTTAAAATGGAGTGTTACTTCTAGTATTCTTAAGAAAATTTAATAGATGCGCTCAATAGATTCAACTGTAAAGGAAGTGAAGTGAAGCTTTCTGAAGAACACAATGTATTTTGGGTTTTGTCTGATACAATTGGTTTGGTCTTACATTCAAAATGTCCCTCTAGGAACGTCAGTGACTGTCGTTGAATATTATAATGAAATGGATGATAAATGATAATAACGGAATTAAATTGTTGGGATGCACGAAAATGATGAATCATTAACTGAGAAAAGAACGATGCATTGTACAAGGCATATTACTAGCAATGACGTTCATACATCGCTATTAAGCTTTAGGGTTCATGTCTATTAATGTCCGTCTGATCCCCGAGAAAATTATAAAAAAATAAAACATCGTAAGAAAGATAAAGGAAAGCGGTCAGTGGAAATCAATAGAAGCTAAGAAACAATAAAAATGTACCTTGAAATTTTTCAGAATCGACTACTTGCTGAGGAGATGGCTAAGACTCGTACCGCGGCTAAGCCAATTACACTCCCCTGGCTTTCTTATTTGCATATATAAGTTCGTTTAGTGCTTGTCGATAACAATTTGTATCATTAACGTCTAGAATATCATCAATTAAGGGTAAACAGCGTTTTTGGGGACATTTCCTGCACACATATGAGGTTGAATGGCCGTTATATTTGTTTGAATTCTCACAATCCTATTGTCTCTCTGACTCTTGTAGTTTCAAATAGGGAGATATCTAGGTGATCACGATGATACTAATTCGTTATCTTTGGGAAAGCAGGATATACTAATTTCGTATTACTCGGAATTAAGTTCGTAAAATACCCTTAAACGGTAATATGGTCCAGCCAATAAAGCTATTACTCTTCCTCTAAGATGCATCCATTATAAGCAGGGAAAGAAAGTTAAGTCTATATCCGTCTGTATCGGTCCGAAGCGACCCACGTTAAGACAGTCTTAAGCCGTTATCTGAGCTACCGATCGATAGTGAAAGCCTCTTGGCGGTACAGCTCTCTCCATACCTTATACGCTACCAAGCAAAGACAAAATATCGCCGGAATCGTATTGACATATATCTGGCATGTACCAAGATGATAATCTTATTTTGATTTGAAAGAGCGATATCTCTACCACTCGACATTTGTAATGCAATGATATAAAACTCATCATGTTAATTTGACAAATGATATGAAGATCATGCTGAGATGACGGCAACGAAAGATTGCATATGTCAGTTCCATTATTTCCATACATGTCTTTTTCTATAAAATCTTTAAAACGCTCTTGTCATTTTTTCTCTAAAGGTTTTTATTTTAATGATATCCTTAAAATAAAGACTCTGTGAGAATGTGATGCATAAAGTCTTCTGATTTTTTTTTCGTCGAAATTCAGAATTACATTTCGTACGTATCAATGCATTTAACGTCATTTGTTCATCTTTGAAGACCTTTCATGAATATCAATCTGGACAATGTCAGTAACTTACCATCTACTTTACATTTCTTCCAAAGTCCTGACCAGTAGCGATCGTACTCTGCAGTCCCGTTTGACGTTTCCTTTTTCTGTAAGTCTTGAGTAAAGAGCCAGTAGTCTGTGGACACTGATATAGCGAGTAATCCAAATGCCGCACAAGCACACGCACTTGTCATAATTGTTAACACACGCTTCTTGCTGCAGCAGTCCATTGTAGGAGTGAAACTTGATCAGTACAATCCTTTCGCAAATATCTCTCTCCTTTCAGCTTAATCTTTGATCCCAGCATCGACAGGATATATTTACACATGAATATTTCGACAAGATTACAAATGTAGAATAACACATCCATCCAACGTTATGCCAATTACAGATGACAACTGTTTTACAGGGCCACACTGATTATCATCAAACACCGCCAGATTTACTTATTTGCCAGCACGAATTTTTCTAGGACCAAACTCAGACCGGATTAGTGAGTAAACAATCATCCCTATCTTGTTTACTAAAGCGTGCACATGTTTGATTACCTATCAAAGTCCAATATGGATTTCCTCTGTACGCTGTCTTAGAGACAATGAGGCTTCGCCAATTATATCACTATTTGTCGAATGTTTGAAGCAGGCATGTTAGTCGCTAGATTCCATAGAGCATATGACGGGAATCTAGTATCAGCACCCACAACTTAGTCATTATACACCGGCTTGTCCATCTTTGAAAATCAATAGCAGTTCCTGTAATGTAACAGCATACGCACAACAAGAAAAAATGACGAGACGGCCAGATATTGTATCATATCTTCTTGCCAAATCTTTTTCTTTTTTGAGCAAGAAGCTGACTTTTCATTTCGAATTAAATTCATAGACAGGATGCAATGAGCATGCGCGGTAAGGAAGTTTTAATACAGTGAAAATTGGTTAAATCAATACAGCAGATTTGCTAGGGACGACAGAGAAGCGCTCTTTAATGGAAGTAATAGATTTTCTGATAGTGAAAAATACAATATCACAATCTTCTAGAGTAATAGAGACTTGTGTTAGGCTTTGCTTATCACACCGAGCCATCCACTATAGGAGGTACTCGTATGGCTCAATGATGCGACCCACAATCACTTACTTAGCGGAAAACGTACTCAATGGGTAAATGGTAGAAATTTCTAGCATTGACATGGAATCTGGGAGAAATAATTTGATTGAACTTATTCCGAATAATTGCGACGCTAATTTGATCACTCCCCTGACATAAACCATACTGAGTGAGTTGTTGCCTTTCTTTGTTACTCTGATTTAATTTGACGAGCAAACATCAAAGGAAACTGAAAATAACGAAAAATGTGAAGAAGAATATTGAACAATTATATGAATAAATTGTTCATGACTATTCAATGAACATGTTTTCTACAATGCTACATATATACAATATATCATACTTTTGTTGAAACCCCCTTTTTGAGATAATAAATTTACCGAGTGCAAACATTATTGTCAAGACACATGTCGCCAAATCTTATGAGGAATTTGAATTTCTCCAGAATATGGAAGTGATCCAACTCGTAACCCTGTGCAACATAACTTCAATGAGTTAAAGGAGATCCTGACGATAATCTCAACACCACTCACAATAGAGCACCAAAATGAGCAATTTTAATGCACCAGTTATGGTAAAATCCTCATCAGTGGTGCTTAATGCCAACGTGATTTTCAGACACAGCCTTTATAGTTTGATTTTTCGAATTTTCTGTATCTTCTCTGCAAATAGTGTGTGGCTATCAATTTCCTGTAGGGTCGATTCACAAGCATAGTTAAATAAAATCTTTGACCAAATGAGCAGGAAAGATGGTGCTAGGACGTTAAACTTATTTAATTTCGATGATATTTAAGGATGAAATGACTAGCTTCCAAAAAAAAAGCAAAATAATATATCATGTCAAATTCATAATTGGTCGAAACAAAGCTTCTTTCATGTGACAAACTTAGAAAGAAAATTATTAGTATACTTTAAACATTCAATCGCGTACTTTACTGCTTTACACTGCAAAAGAAATTAAGTTTTGATAATAAGAAGATGGAACTGTTCTAACTTGTTACCTTTTCGAAGAAAATTTCAAACCAATTTGTCGGCACCAGACACGTAACATGAATAAAAATCTAAAGACTAAAGTATCTAAAGCAAAATTAAACAAAGCAACCCAAACAAGAATGAAAAGTGAATCCCATGTTGAGATGTAATCAAGTACCTCAGACGAATGTGCGAAGGTTTAAGCAAATATATTTCAACAAATAATATTTTCGGATTATGGCCCGTAAAAGTCGTAAATAATAGTTGTCTGGAAAATTTTCAAAAAAAAATATTTGTCAACTACATTTGAAATTCGGACCCATACGAGCAAAAGAGTATATTACTTCGGGTATTTCACAAACTGCATTTTATGGTGACATAATAAACAAAATAAGAAGGATCAAATGTAGACAGAATTACCATCAAAAGTGTGTTAGAAACGCCTTTTATACCGTGGATATAATCCCTCTGTCACCAGATGGACACTTAGATTGGTACTATACCAATCTACAGCCTCGTGCCAGCGCATTCTTAAGAACTGCACTCTAAATGACTGTGACGACAGGACCCCATGACTGATCCAGTCCAAAACTCTTTAGAGAAGACAGGGCCCGACCATCCGCCCTCTCTGAATGTCAGTCGGACTACTCGGATGATCATATGCCTGAGCTCGCTACAGCCGGAAGAGCACGGACTGTATCGCGTATGCATTCTGTTTTTTATATCCATTTACATGTCCGTCTGTCTGTTACTTGGCCCCTGCGTCATGCTGTCTGTTTGTATGTTCATCTTACAGTGAGGAGGTTATTTCACACCACAATTGAGACCTATGGATAATCGGAAAAAAGGAGGGTTGTGTGCACGTAATCCGGATAACTACATCGTTTCCTACTGGCGTGACAGATGACCGTCAAAAGTCAGCAACGATTGTCCATTGGTCTCGTTGGTTTATGTGTAGTCATTTGTGTTTGATGATTCTATGTAATGTGGTGTTCCTTGTACCTTTTGTGTCTCTTTCTGTGCGTGCCTGCTCTGTGTTTAGCATTGGGTATTTTGGGGTTTCGCTGCAACCGAGTGTTGTTGAAGATCACCTCCTTTCTTTGATGGTGTTAACTGGTCTTGTTTACCAAACAAAAATGTGCAAAAATAATCCAATGAGTCTCAATGAAGACGTTTAACATTTATACCACTTGGTGAGTGTCTATGCTTACATACCTTTTTAGCGTATTACATTGTTTAAATTTGAGGATCACTGACGAGGGTAAAGTACCCGAAACGTGCATGTCTGGTCCACGCTGCAAATTTATCTGTTCTTAAATGATGCTATTCAATTTGAAGACGTTAAACATTTATACCACTTGGTGAGTGTCACTGCTGGTGGACCAGGAGTCCCCGAGGGCACATGTAGCCAAGTTCGAGCAATTTCGGTTGATCGTTTCTTCAACGTATTCTAAAGTTTCTGTTATCAAAATTTCTTGAAATTTTTAAAAAGTGGGTCCTGCAGCATCATATCCCAACAATCCTGCTATGTCTTTCGGTACGCTTTTTCGACATAGTAACTTTCATACCTTTTTGGCATATTACATTGTTTAGATTTGAGGATCACTGACGAGGGTTAAGTACCCAAAACGTGCATGTCTGGTCCATGCTGCCAATTTATTTGTTCTTAAATGATGCTATTCAATTTGAAGACGTTTAACAATCAGAACTGAATCATAGCTAGTTATATACAGAAACATGGGTAAAATAATGTCCCTGCACCTATAACATAACATATCTATGTTCCACTTCTTACAGGTATCTTTTATAGTTACACGAAGCCGAATTTGCTCAGTCCTTGCTGTGACATGGAAATCTGCATACAGATATATCGATGACGTGCTCTCAATTAATAATCAAAAAGCTAGTGATCACATTGAGGTGAAAAAAAAAACTCACTGGAAGCATTAACTCTGCTTCATATTTAGATCTCATGTTATCTTTTGACGAAAATGATGACATAAATACAGGGCAAGGAGACTAACTGAAAAACTACTGAACCAAGGGTATATTTGTGAGCGACTGACTTTGTCACTTCCAAAATGTTTTGGACGATACAATGAAAGTACAAAACATTATAAGTTGGAAGATATTTTAGGCCAAAACCATCCATAACACTATATTTAACAAATTCAGCGGATATGACATTGTCGTGTGGAAGTCTTCACTGTTCACTGTGTTTGTATTTTGAAATAACCGATTCAACAAAAAATTATCGTGTATTGCAGGATTTAGGATCATTGGAATTGCATTTTTGAATTAAAGTGAACGTCTTTATTTCTTCATCTAATTGTTCTAAATAAATAGTACGATCCCTTTGTTTTTAACTAATGCATCGAGAGAAATTTACATTAGAGCAGTCCTATTTAAGTAGATACTATTAATTGTGTGTTATATATAACATGAACCTTGTGATATTTGATAAAATATTTTTGAACTAATCAAATAAATACAGCGCGTACATTTAACAGCTTAACCTATTCCTGCACTGGACTCTGGAGATTGCTCATCAGATAGTGTTGTCCACCGTGTTTCTTTGTTGCTGTGTTATTGTGTCCGCTTTTTCTTTTCTCGTGAAAAAGTTCTATTCTACATTATTTAAGATGTTTTATGCATATGTATTGTTATTTTTGGATTTTGTTGTTGGCCTTCAATCACTGATTCCATTCATTAACATGGTTCATTCAAATAGTCTGACATTTTTTTTATTGTCTAATGCCATATAATTTAATTGTTTCCGTAGTGTCTATATAACGCCTATACAAACGTAAGGAGCGAAATTTTATTTATAGCTGTATTGGAATGTCGCCTATTATGGCGCCACATAAGTAGAGCGCCACTACGTTTGGCCGGTTCAAATATTACGTCGCCATTTTTAAACTTGAAAATCAGCAATGCTAAAATGACGTCAATTGCAAAATAAACTAGATACTCAATAAGTGATTTAATTTGATTATAAACAATTTTCTGTCTATCGATGTTTAGACAAAAACCGATGCACAAACAAAATATAATCCGCTTCTTAAATATGCAGAAGTTTTTGCTAGTTGCTAATTTTCGCGAGCAAATTGAAAACGCAAAAGTAAGTCTTCACGAAAACTTGGACGTCAAAAATGTTTATAGAATTCGTCTTACAAAACATAAAACGTTGGTTCTGTAGCATCATATCTCACCCATCCTGCTACATTTTTCGGTACATTTTTGGACATGATAGTTTTCACACTCTTTGACAATATTACATTGTTTAGACTGAGGATCACTGACGAGGGTTAGATATCCGAAACGTGCATGTCTGGTCCATGCTGCACATTGATCTGTTCTTAAATGATGCTATTGAATTTGAAGACGTTTAATAGAATGAACGTCTACGACCTAACAGATTGATGATTATACATGTTCATACATCATAAATCAAATTAAGTATGAGGAAAAAAACTTATGAACATTGATACATAATGGAATGTTTTCTTATTCTTATTCATCTTTTCAAACCACCAAAATTTGTACTCGCGAAAATTAATACAAAACATTTTCCATTGAAATCGCGAATTTTGGTACATGCGAAAAATTCTGGTTATACGGCATAAGAAGGAACTACCTCTGTACATTCCTCAAATGCTTTTTAGCCACCATTGTTATAAAAGTACGTTTCTGACACCCTACATGAAATTTGAAGCCGCTTACTCTTCAGATCGATCAGTGACATTGTGGATTACGGTTGATCGTTTCTTCAAACGCATTCAAAACTTTCTGTCAACTAACTTGTCTCGAAATTTCTGAAAAGTGGGTCCTGTAGCATCATATTCTGCCCTTCCTGCTACGTCTTTCGGTATTCTTTTTGGACATATCTTTCACAGTATTTGGCGTTATTTCATTGTTTGGATTGAATCTGACTAACGAGGGTTACGTACCCGAAACGTGCATATCTGGTTCATGCTACAAATCTATCTAATCGTATTAAAATGATGATATAATTTGAGGACGTAATATTGAATGGCTGTCATCATCACAAATGTTTAACATCTTCAAATTCATTAGCATCATTTTAGAGCAGATAAATTTACAGAATGGACCAGACATGCACGTTTCGGGTAATAAACTTTCGTCAGTGATCCTCAATCTAAACAATGCAATATGACCAAAATCTGTGAAATTACTTCCTAAATAGACCGAAAGACATAGCAAAATGGCTGGGATATGATGCTTCAGGACCCAGGTTTTAGAAATTTGAGAACATTTTGTAAACAGAAATTTTCAAATGCATTTGACGAAACGACCAACCGAAATTTATCGAACTCGGCTACATGTGCCCTCGGGGACTCTTGGTCCACTAGCAGAGACACTTACCAAGTGGTACAAATGTTTCACGTCTTCAAATTCATTAGCATCATTTTAGAGCAGATAAATTTACAGCATGGACCAGACATGCACATTTCGGGTAATAAACCCTCGTCAGTGATCACCAATCTTAACAATGCAATATTTACCAAAATCTGTGAAAATTATGTCCTTAATATGGGATATGATGCTACAGGACCCAGGTTTTAGAAATTTGAGAAAATTTTGTAAACAGAAACTAGACATCTTTACCTGATATGCCAAAGCCATTCACATTCGATGAGTATTGACCAGTACAAAAAGGTTATATCCATGCTTCGACAATAATTTTAGTCATTCTATTACACTCGACCTCCTTTAATTATTTTTGTCCTTCGTTGTAGACATCTATTCAGCAAAAAAGAAAAAAAATTAGGAGAACTAAACAATAATTACTTCCTTTTTCAACATGATAGATTTATTTCTTAATACAAACGTGGGTTAGTAATACTTCTCTGCACGTCTTTAGTGTTAGAAGAATTCCGTTGGTAAATTTCTTTAAAGCTGAAAATGTCAAATTATCCCAGCGGAAATGATAATGATTTTTTGATTTGATCACGTCCAAAGAATTTTCATTTCCTTGTCATGGGTTATTTTACTTTCGATATAAAGCATGATTAATAACAGCTTTTAAGACACAGCACTATAGGGTAATATGTGGATGGTGATGGGATTGTAGTATATCAAAAGTTAAAGTCAGTGAATGAAATGCGGAAGTGTTCCAATTCTATACCTTCTGAACGTAAACAGAACCCGAAATCATAAGAATTCACAATGATAAGACTAGCAAATTCTTGAAAAAATTGAGATTGAAACAGAACTTTCTTACGAAAAAAGAAAATCGGACAAATAAACGCAGACAATAACACTTAAATCTAATGAACAAGCTCCAGAGTCCAGTACCAGTACGGCATGTATTGTAGGTGATGTTATTAGATAAAGAACTGCATTAATTGGTAAAGTTAAAACACATTCAAATATCGCATGAATCATGCTAGTAATATATAAGTTATATACACGCAAAAAATAAAAATAAAATAAAAAAAAAAAAAAAAAAGAAAAAAAGAGACGAACATCATATTATATTGTGATTTTTTGAATTGATCAGTAGATTGAAATATTTCTTCCAGAGGGAAGGGATGATAACAAATAAAAACACAAATACTCAAATACACAATGACGGTGTATTTGAGTGTTTGTGTTTCATAAACGTTTAGTTAGACATGTGACTATAGTTTTCTTTTTTCCAGCACTCGAATAACGGAGGATAGCGTGTTGTTTCTAACTCCTGTTGCATGGCCGTAGATTTGGAGTCCTGGTGAAATTGTTGTTACCACTTTCAGCAGATTTTCAGTAAAAATGTAGATGGATACTTGTTTGTCTATTCAAATCTATTCAAAATATGCCAAATTAACCTTAAATTAAATGTCTTAGAGCATGGACTGTTTTTCATATGTCCTATAAGACCTGTCAAGATCGAGGTATTGTTTCTGAAATCTGTGCCTGCGAAAAAAGGTAAGATACTTGATGTAGTAGGGTAATTGTGTGCTGTACGACACATTTAAGGGCGAAAAATGTCAAAACCATATCTTTATTCTCAAAAGTGTTGATGTTTGGGATGTTTTTTTTTTTATCAAATTTAGATTTTCTGTTTGATGACTTCATTTGAAGCAATGAAATGAATTTTTTTTGTCTGGAAAATCGTTAATCATCTTTGAAAAAAACAAATCGCAATGCCTGATAGATCAGTTTGGCAAGGTTTAACATCTTCTAAAATGTGAACGGAATTCTTAAAAGCTATTTTGTGACATTGCGTTTTGAACCAAGAAAGGAGGGGATCTACAACAACCCCTAGTTGCAGCACCAACATCAAAATCCCAAAACTACCACTGTAAGAACACACAGCAGACACGCACAGGATGAGACGCAAATGGTACAAAGAACGCCAAATCACAGAGAAACATAAAACACAAATGACTACACATAAATTTTACCAACGATACCAATGGGAAATCGGTGCCGACTTAGGACGGCCATATGCCACGTCAGTAGCAGACGGCGTTGTAATCCTGGATTACGTGCGCACAACCCTCCCACTCAAATGACGGACGTATAAAAATAATGGGGGCCTGCACCTCGGCCCGGTATCGGAACCAGAACAAGCAAATGACCAAAAATCATTGTAAATGGCGCCACCTTGTCTCATCAGTGATTTTTGAAATACATTTTGTCAGTTATGATCTATAGGAATCCTGTTAGTAGCCTGAAAGTAGGGGTACTAATATCCTGTAATCCGTATATCAACATCATTCGCTTATCTGTATATGGTCATCAAAGGAGGATTACTCATCTTATGATAAGGTATTTGGTGCTCTATGTTTTATAAACCCTGTATCGGTATTAAACTGTTATTTTATATTACTGTGGGAATTTCACTACCTGCCTTTTATAGTGACATAATAAACAAAATAAGGATGAGGTAGAGGGAATGTCCATCGAAAATGCGTCAGAATCACCAATCATCTTTTGAACCGTGGATATAATCCTTGTGTCACAAGATGGACAGTCGCACTCTACATAGTAAAGTACCAATCTATAGCCTTGAAACAGCACATTCTTAAGAATTGTACTCTGTCTGACTCTGTCGATTGGAATCCATCACGGATCATGGTCAAACATAAGAGAAGGACAACAACCATCTGTCCACCTGTCTGTCGGACTACTTGGGTGATTGCATGCACGAGTTCTCTCCAGCCGGCAGAGCATGGACTGTTTTTCGTATGTCCTATAATTTTGATATCCATTTACATATGTATCCCTGTGTTTTGTTGTCCTTTTGCGTGGTCATCTTACGACGAGGTTCCCTTTATACACAAAAATTGTGCGTTTTTCGAGACCACTGGGTAGACGGACAAGTGAGAGGGTTGTGTGTACGTAATCTGGATAGTCACACCATTTTCTTCTTTCGTGATGGATGATTGTCCTATGTCGGCACCGATTGCCTGTTGTTTTCGCATAAAGAAGGTGTTTCGATGATTTGTTGTGAGTCTTTCAACCGAATCTTGTTGGAGATAACTTCTTTTCGTCTGTAATTTGTCAGTTCAGATTTATTTTTTTTATAATATTAATAACTATATATGCACCAGTAATCGATACAAGAACACCATTTGTTTTGATAACTGTGAATTGTGTTCAGAACTATGTTCGAACAGTTTGAAATTTATATCGGCAGTTTGTGTTTTTATGAACTGTTCAGTCTTCCGTCGTTATAACTGCAGATTCTAAGACTTTTATCGGAAAAACAAAAGTTTCTAGAGATGCATCTGCTGCGATCGTTAACATTAAATCCATGGATACTCTATTTACACATTTGAAAGTAGATGTCATCCAAGATGTGTAATCTAAGATTTCCCTTGAGAACAATCGGAAATGAACACCAAAATCGAAAAATTTCCTTCACTTGGTTGGAGTGGAGATTTATTTGCTGTTAAGGATCAGACTGGATTTAACAACATATAATAAAGCTGAGATGTTTCAATGGAATATTTCACCAAGAGTTTGCTAAACAGCTATCGATTCTTGATCAAATATGAGTATTTAATCTAACTTGTCCGCGCACAGAGACCCTCTATGTAGGCAGTCCATAACCTAATAACGCCTGAACTGACAGCACTGATTATGGACTGCCCGTGGTCGCACACACTTCTCTTTGGCACCTTCAATTATAGTCTTGCACCTCGACATCGATTCTTGTGAGTTTTTATTCAAAAGTGACAAAAATCTCCATACTGCCAAATCAACAACTCTCTGTATCAAACACACTGAAGTCATTTGTGATTCAAACTTTTATTTTCCATTTTCTTAATTGATATTGCTCCAGAAGAATCCCCATTATCACTGTAACATTCTTTTTTTTATATCATTCTATCTTACTGAAGTTTTTATACTCTACCAAAAATTCATATACCGTTAAGCTAATGGAACAGAACTCTTTCTTTTCATCAATCAAATTAACATGACCTGATCCATTTTGGTGGTCCCTTTATGTGGATATATATGAATGTGATAACAGAATATCTTTTTCAATCTTAGATTACACATTTTTGGTGACATTTTTTTTAAATATGTATAAATAGAATTTCCATGGTAAGCTGATGTCCATGATGTCGTATTTGGTGTCCATCTTGTGTCTCTTATTGGTGTTTGCATGTATACTATGTGGTTTCACATAGGGGTTTTTCCATGTTTTCCTGTGGGTATTGCCACCGAGTATTGTTGGAGATCCCCTACTTTTGTATTGAATCAAAGAATCTTAGATTTTTTCAATGGAAATCACATATTCTGCAGTTATACCTTAATCGAAAAAGTTTCCAAATAAAAACACAAACACTCGAATACACAGTTTACACATTTTCGAGGCGAATGTTTTTCTTATACGGATTACTGGCGCTTAGTACTTATGTAGTTTACAGCTCAAATTCCAAAATGTTTTAACTAACAATTCACAGTCTTGATTGCGTCTCTGGAAGAAAGAAAATGAGTAATCCATGACTTTCACTTACTTACATCTCCAACATCAGCCATGTCGTTTTTACTGAGTCCTCATCAGCGGAACATAAAGGCGACTAGCATAACATGACGATGTCAGAGAGATCACAACAGACGATAAACGCATGAGAAAAGACGGGGGATGTAAAACCTAAATGTGAAGAAACACAGACAACGAGAGCATCTCTTTAACAGTCATCAAGGACATATCAACAGGAAATCTCCATAGAATACCCCAATGTAAAAAATCTATATTTACCACAGCGGAGCCCACCCGCAGGATGCTACAAATATAAGACAAAAAAACATCAACAAACACTCAGGGTCAACGAGAAATACAGTAAGTGGTTTTGAATATATTTCCCTGACATTGTCGCCATAGCATTTTCTATTTAGGCATAACCTCAGACAGTGCATGTATTTTATTGTTTCATTTTCGTGCGTGAACATCGACGGCGGGTGCGGCTGGCCAACAGGGGATGCTTACTCCTCCCGGGCACCTGGTCCCACCTCTAGCTTGCTACAGTCTTTCGATGCTCAATTTTATGCTCTATTGTGAGTGTTGATGTGATTATCGTCAGGATCTTCTTTAACTCATACAATGCTAGCTAACGCTTCACTATAAAATTATTTCTGACAGGAAGTTCGCTGAAGCCTGTTGGTTTTCGCAAATCACCTAACTCTTATTTCACTTGAGGACTTTATTCTTCTCCTCAAGTACTAGCGATTCCAAATATGGTATTTTTTGAAAAGTGGTTACACCAAACCCCATAGGAATATAATGATTCATTTCTAAGGCATATTCGGAAGGTTGAAGAAAATTTGGGTCAACAGCATGGTTAATTTGCATAGAAAATATATAAAATTTATGTGTATAATTCCGTCTGACAAATGGACCACAAACTGTTGATTTGTGTAAACGAGACGAGCTAAATTTTGACAACAGAGGCCATTTTGGCTTGCAATATTGTTCGACAGTTCCGATTCCGGGGTCATAGTACGACTGCTTTCATTTTTTTATACAGCACGTACATGAGTGACGTCACTTTTGATAAATGCCGTTCTTAGAGTGGATTTTGTGGAGATTGTTCATTTAGATAGTGTTGTCCTTCCTGCTTCTGTAGTGTGATGTTATTGTCTCCGTCTGTTTGTCCAGCTTTTCTCATTTCGTGAGAATGCGTTCCGCAATGTGAATTCTTGGAGATCTTTCTTTGTTTTGTTTTATATTGTTAAAGAATTTATATGCCAAATAATTGCGATCTTTGGATTCTTGTTCTTTGGTATTTTGTTTAACTTTCATTCACAGAGGCAAAAGTCGGTTTGTTTATTAGTGTCCTGACTGGCTTCACCTACATGTATGAAAATTATTAATCACGTCTTTACACTGATTCTGTGGATATCATTTATACATATCGTGTTGTACCTCATATTCCAATAGTGTGATGATATTGTCTCCGTCTGTTTAATACCTATTTCTGGTCTCGTGAGTGTGTATTCCGCTGTTGGGGATCTCCTTCGTTTATTTTCAAGGTTTTGTATCACTACTGATTTCGATTTATGGACTCTGATTATGGCATTGTCTGTGACTTCCAGTCACGGATACATATGTCTCAACAACAGGAATTGTCTTTGACTTCCAGTCACGGATACATATGTCTTAACAACAGGAATTGTCTTTGACTTCCAGTCACGGATACATATGTCTTAACAACAGGAATTGTCTTTGACTTCCAGTCATTGATACATATGTCTTAACAACAGGAGTTGTCTTTGACTTCCAGTCACGGATACATATGTCTTAACAACAGGAATTGTCTTTGACTTCCAGTCACGGATACATATGTCTTAACAAAAGGAATTAAAAGTTTATGAAAAACTCCTATCTGATTTTAGTATAACAATGTACTTTTTAGAAATATGAGACATACCATGCCAATTTCTTCTGACCTCTTATACATAGATGTTGTTAAGACCCTTTCATTAGTTCATTTTCCATTTCATTTGAATCAGTGAATGAAAGTGAAACACTGAACCAAAAGTCAGAATCAGTTTACATTATGTTATGGAAAGGACCTCAATCTTAAAAGGCAACTAGATATTATTATTCTGTTTTCCTGAAATGTGCGTCAGAAAGGGATAAGTGAATAAAGGTCAAACACAAACCCAGACTCAGAAATCAGACTCAGAAATCAGACCCAGAAATCAGACTCCTAAAATCTCAATTCAAAGTGTTATAATAAATCGTGAAAAAAAAAAAAAAAAAAATAAAGCAGAACTTTCTCACGAGAAAAGAAAAATCGGACAAACATATGGAGGCAATAACATAACATTATTTTATGAACAATATCTAGAGTCCAGTGCAGGTACGGAATGTATTAAAGGTGGCGCTGTTAAAATCGTGCCGTGCTAATTAGTAAAGTTTAAACATATTCAGCTATCAAGTGAATCATGTTACATATAAAATGCAAGTAATAGTATCTAGGTAAGAAGGACCAAATAAGAAGATTGAATCTCATTTTAATTTCTTTTGCTGTATTGTTTAAAAAAGGGGAGGAATATTAAACAAAAATTACTTTAAGTGGCGCCACCTTGATTAATTCAGTGAAGAAATTCGATCTACTCTATACTGTAATTCAACAGTACAATTCCATTGAACTCACAGTATGCCAAACATGATAATTACTTGTGTAATCTGCTATTACAAAATAAAATACACAGCGAACTCCGAGTCTGAAGACCACGACACTGACAAATAGTCTCTATCGAAAAGAGACCATGTCGTAAATGCAATGATATGAGTGGACTGATTTAAAAAATGGAATTTCTATCCGTTTGTCATCCCCGAAAAATCAAATTCTATTTCATATTTTTCAAAATTTATTCTGTATCGAAAATTCAAGATGCTAGAGCATAAATACTAATGTACAATGGCATGGAAAGGATCACGTTCGAAAAACCTTTCGTATGTCTGCATGTTCATCACTGCAGCCTTCAGAGCATCTAATTCCTTGTATATGGCATTGCCCTCAACGTGTGCGGGCATGACTGGATAACGCATGCGCATTACTCCTACATTTGGTATATTAGGTGTGAAGATCTTGGTTCCTGATGGTGCAACCTTACGCAGATTTCCGTGGGCGTCCAAAACACCAATGGTGTCCTTGGCTGTATCTGCAGGGTCACGTTCAACTTCTCCTCCGTGGAAAAACTCTGCAGGGGTGAAGTAGAATTTCCCTGCGTTTGTTCCGTTGTAAGCTTTGTCCTTTGTCAAGCCACCATTTCTTCCGTGAGCATTTGGTACGTTGTAGTCTCTGCCAGTCCAGAACTTCAAACCGTAAGGATTCCATGAGTACAATGGTGTCAACCAGATAAGCTCCAATGGGACGGCATATGTGTAGCGAGCTTCGAAGTTTTTACATTCCATTTTGTGGGTCTTTGAATTTCTGTTGCAGTCTTCTATTTTAGCTGGAGAGATCCTGCTGCTGCTGGTCTGTGCCGTCCACATGTGTTTATCTTGGAAGCCCCTCCATACGACACGCTGTCCCATGGCGTCGTTCTCTCGTACTTTGTAAACTCGGTGGTAGTAGGCGGTGTTCAGTTTTGTCGCATTATGGAGATGAATATTATCGTGGATCATACCAAATGAGGCATCATATAAATGACCTGGGTAGTTGTCCTTTCCTGGGATTTCCTCCATTATGTAATCGATTGTGGAAGTTCCGAGTGCTCTATCACTCTCCTGACCATATCCAGCATCTCTGTCATAACGTGATCCAACTCCAGCGGCGACACGGAAACGAGCTGACCTCGTCATGGCGTAGTCCTTCATTGTCCTCCTCATCGACAAACGTGGTGCAAAGTCATCTTCTAAGATCAGATCATATCGGTGAAGCTTGCGTTTGATTGGATGACATAAGATACGGTAGTTCCACTGAGCAAATTCTGGGGTGCCATTGTTGACACGCATGATTCTGGTGGGCAGGAAGCTGTAGTTTTCATGGTTACTCTTACCACCGGTGTAATCTGTAAATTCTACTTTGTTCGTTAGGTCAAACCAGCTGTTGGCCTCAAGGAAATGACGGTCGCTCTCAAACGGCTCAGATAAAGACTTCGTATCAGTCGTCCACCCTGCCTCCATGTAACATAAGACAGGCTTGAAATACTTATCGTAGTCCGAACGAATGCGAGTATTCTGATCTTTGAAAGCTCTGAAGTACTCTTGCATTTCCTTAATTTGCTCAGCAACTGTGTGTTTAGCTTTTACTCTTGGTGGTACATCCGGGAAGGGAATGTCTTCAGTTGCCCCGTAGTCTTTCTTTGTTCTATGGGGCATCTTAAGTTTGTAGTCGTTATGTCTGGTACGGAAGTCCACACCATTAATAACCATGTTGAGTTCTCCCATACCCACTGTCCTGTCGTAATTGCTGTGATCGTGGATAGCACCAATGGTACCACCAGAAAAGTGCTGAGAGAAGTATGGGCGTGTTCCAATCCTGTGTCCACGGGTTGACTTCAGTCCCGAGTCTCCGTCCGTGCGGATTCTTTCCTCAGCAGAGAGTTGGAGCATCATGATCTGTCTCGCCAGACTCTCCGTCGTTTGTTTCAGATGGTTGATTTCAGCGGCCTCGGAAGAAGTGGAAGTGTGCGATGTCGCACCAAAAGCAATGCCAAACAGGCATACCGACACGGCAAGTACCTGTAAGTAGAACAGTCATAGTTCGTATAATTTATTTACTGGAGTGTGTCTTTGTCTTTAAAGAATGATCAGATATGAATGATATCAATAGATGATCACACCAAGATAAAAGGATGCAAGAAATTTTGGATCATCAAATGATTTTATTCAAAAAGTGTTTTAGATCTAATGGGTAAAAAAATCAAACACAATATAGAACTTCAAAACAAATACATTAAAAGACCATTTCTTGTTTTTATTCTGTTTTGCGACCTTTGTTGCAATTTCATATTATGTTTCTGACAGAAACTTGTTTCATTTGATTATTAACGGATTTTAGTCAATAAAAGAATGAAAGATAATGTATTGTCTTGACTTTTACATGAAATATAAAAGAAATAAACAATTTCTCTTTAATTCTTGTAGATTCGCAAAAGATTTTATTATCTTTATTTTATTTTATGACTTTTGGTTTAAAACCTACCAGCACGAGGACGCAAAACAGAAAATAACAAAGAAATGGCTTAATCAAACATAATTTTGAACAAAAACAAAGACAGAAGATAAGCTAAAAAAGTAAAAACAAATAATACAATTTCAAAATTAGATAAAATCAATGGACAATCCATGGACCAGACCAAATCAAACTTACCTGAAGTGCCATGACTTGTATGTCCAAGTTTTGAATGTTTGACGGTAGGTTGAATACACATCGCCTTTTATATTAGAAGGAAACAGGTGCTACTTTACTCCATATCTATTTTCTTCTGTACTTTCTATTTTATCATTTTTGATATGAAGTCACGAATTTTTGAACTCTTACTTAAACAAGTGTACTTCCAGCCATAGTTCAAGCCTGGGTCACTGTAACACTTAAAAGTATCATGTGATAAGGGGTACTTCTTTGCATAATACTGTATTAGGAAAGTTTTTGTTTTTGATGCAATAAAGTCACACCGCAAATAAACTGCATCAGTCCACGGAGAAATACTTTAAAACATTGGTTATTATACAATTATGGACTTTTTACGATGTGAATATGGTGTGATATTTTCTGAATTTGAAAATATTGACCGAGGCGACAGCCGAGGTCAATATTTTCAAATTCAGAAAATATCACACCATATTCACTGAGTGAAAAGTCCACAATTGTTTTATTATATAGTGGACTTAATCAGCATTTATAAAGGTACCTTTTCGAAATTGCTGACATCAACTTTTCTTTGAAAATATTTCAAGACGTGTTAATATCAACATTATCTGTCGCTGACTTATCCTGAACGTAATAGAATCCATTCAATGAGTCAAATGAAGATAATTTCAGAGTCAAAATCCGTCGTAACTTTTAGATAGTCTTAAAATTCAAGGATTTGAGCTCAGCTTCAATTAGACTGGTTCCCGGTCTTGGTTTTTTTCTTTATCGTTAACACTATTCCTCACGAAGTAAAAGAGGAAACCAAGACCGGGAACCAGTCTAAGCTTCAGTGTCCTTGCTGCTGTTTACGAAATGATGTTAATGACGTCACAGATATAAATTTCGCGCGTTTTCGATATTTCATGGTAAACCGGAAGCAAGAGTTTTCGCGGTAGTGATATTTAATGAAATCGCCCCTCACAGGTCAATATGATGAGACAATGACTCGTCACGTGACAGTTCTCAGCCAATGAGAGTGGGAATATAAACAGACTATATAATAAAAATCTTTATTTGGTAAGTGATAAGGATTTCTTATTTCTGTATATTCCTTGTAACAAGACCTTTCTGTTGAGGGTATTTTGGCATTATAATTTTGACCTGCCTGTTTGACATATAGCCCTGGAAGGCGACACGTGTGTTCCTTGCTTTGAAAAGTTAATCCTGACATGGTCGCCATAGCCTTTTCTATATAGACATAACCTCAGATAGTGTATGTTTTGTAGATATTGTTTTCATGTTCAAGCGTGCACATCGACGGCGAGTGCGGCTGGGCAAATACGGGATACTTACTTCTCCTGTGCACCTGGTCCCAACTCTAGCTTGCTAGTGGTCCATCGATGCTAAATCTAGTGCTCTATTGTGAGTGTTGTTGAGATTGTCGTCAGGATCTTCTTTATCTCATTGGAACACTCTATAGTTGGATAATAGACATGCTCTTAGGGATTTTGTTTCTGCTTCATGTAATGCCTCCATTGCATCAAAAATCATTATGAGTACTTTATGAGACTTTTGTGAGCAAAAATATGCAAGACACTACTGAACTTAGTAAAGAAAATATTGAAGACGCTCTAAAATCAAACTTCTCTACCGATTGGCCGTTGGTCGCTTTCGTTTATGTGTAGTCATTTGTGTTTGATATATCTTTGTAATTTGGTGTTCCTTGTATTTTTTGCGTCTCTTTCTGTGCGCTTCTGCTCTGTGTTTTCAATTGGGGCGGACAGGTGGTACATGTACATCTCTCCCTCCACCCTCCTTCCACCCCCTCCTTTTCACACTTCCCTAACCTCTCCCTCCCGCCCCTATTCTCCCTTCTCCCGCCCCTCCCTTTTTTACCCTTCTCCCGCCCCTCCCTTTTTTACCCCTTCCCTTCCCTCCTCCCTCCCCCTCCCTTCCTCCCGCCTACCTTTCACCCTGTCCACCCCTCATCAATTGTTTAAAGATTTTCAAAAGTAGGTCAAACCCAAAGGTCAAAGTCGAGAGGTCAAAAAATGCATGGTATCCTTAGAAAGGTCTTGTCATACGGAATACAGGTATCAAATGTCAACGCCCTACTTCTTATAAAGTTATGGGGTGTGACACTAAAAGTAAGATATACAGGCAGACGGACACACAAATGGACAGGCATACAACAGAAATGATCACTGAGTGTCGTTATGCTTCGCAACCAACAAAAAATCAGTCGCAGTTATAGGTTTACTCCTTATTCAATGAGGAAAAAACCCACGTTAAGAATCAGGGTCTGAGTAGGTCTACACGTCCGTTCCTTCCTGTATTCACTGTATACCACTTGATATTCCCGCGGTATGATAAAAAATGGCAATATAGCTTCATCAACTTAATCTTAAATTTGATAAAAGCTATGATTATCAATTCAGATTAACTAGACAATGCAACATAGAAAGTCCTGAAATGTCAATAAAATATATCATTTATTTACATAAGTAAAGCAACTTATAACCATATATCATAATAAGTTGATAAATTGTATCTCAAGAAATATAGTTACAACACAACAACAGTATGATACCTACACGCTTCCGTAGTCTTCTTCTGCCCCTATATGCGAGATAGTTTTCTTAAGATTATGTCAACATGCAACACATTTATGTCAACATGCAACTTATTTGTGTTAACATGCAACTAATTTATGTCAAGCAAAATTATCTTGTATGTCAACATAATTATCTTGCATGTAGACATAATTATTTGCATGTCAATATAATTATCTTGCATGTTAACATAATCTGTACTAAAATATCTCGCTTGTTGGGGGCAGAAGTGTGCAACCATAGTCTTGTCAAAAGGGCGCCCTCTCCTAGGGTTATAGTAGTTAATTCCAGCCAATGTCAAATGAAGGTCAAAGGATACAGCAAATATCTCATGATCAAAGTGTTTGTTACCAACAGAAAGGTCAGGAAACAAAGCGCTCAAAATATGATAGCTCTATCTCTAACGGTACAGTACGTAGTTATGGCATGTAATATTTTTCATGTAGGTCATATATCACGGTCAAGGTCACATAATAAAAAATACCAACGCAAAGGTCATGTCACAAAGAGTGTGCCAAATATGAATGTCTGTTACATTGCAGAATTATCTCATATGTAGGTCATTGGTCACGGTCAAAAACATACGATAAAAGAATATGTACCAACAGAAATGACGTCCCAGTGAATATGCAAACCAAAAATGAGAACACTAGTTCTGCCCGATGTGACGGACAAAAATTAATAGGGTGACAGTCAGATGGCGAGGTCCTAATTAAGAGCTTCAACTCTTTAGTTCATACAATGAAATGCATATTCCGGATACCGATAAAACTGAAAATCCTCTTGACGACATCTATAACATTGTTTTAAGTCCTGACACCATCATTTACTAATAATTTCTTGTAGCAATATTTGATCATCATAAATAAGATACATATGTATCAGTCATTCATCAATCTGAAAGAATTCAATCATCACGTGGGAAAATATCTCTTCAGTAAGTTTTTTTTATTTGTTTGCAATGTTGTGGCCTTTGATAATGTCGAACTATGAATTTCGATACATACAACTCGTTTATCTTGTATTTACTTTTAAAAATGTATCGGGAGTTACGTAACTTGATGTTCACCTGTCGCTTTGCGAACCTAGGACATGTGAACTGTTATGAAGTATAGAATCTAAAAGAAACATTTAATGGAGAATGTACTAGCATTTACAAGTGAAATTAATCTGAAAATTAAGATTAAAGATATTCGAGGAACTAAGCAAAATGGACCATTTAATGACATGTAAAATATGTTGCAAAAGTATTTTAAAGACTTCGAAGTGAGAGTAAATAACGGATCGAGTCACGACCTCGCTACTCTATCCATGGCAAGTCATGACTTCGCTACTCTATCCATGAAGAGTCACGACTTCACTACTCTTTCTCGCACATTGGACAGGCCGATTCCTCTCTTTTCAGTGGTGCTGGAGTAATAGAATCTAGCACCACTTTGAGTTCCGGATAGAAAAATATCAGTCGAGGGTGGAATTACCGAGGCGTTAGCCGAGGTTGGGACGTTGATCATCCCAGCGAGACGAGGCGAGGCGAAAGCCGAGCCCGATACGGGTTTTCTTTTCACACCATGTATTTTTCCGTATCAGGTCACTTACTAACCGTGTAACGAATTTATCACGTCGAAGACCTCTTACTGTATGTGTTAGGGTCTCTGTATCATACAATTCACGACGTCATAATAAACTACTCGCCCGATACGGATTTACAAGCCTGATACGGTTTTTTTCACGGCGTCATGTGACCATGATCTGACCAATCAGATTCCAACATTTTTGTCTGAGGCGTGATAATTTTCTATCCAGAACTCAAAGTGGTGCTAGATTCTATTAATCCATGGTGAGTCGGGACGCAAAATGTTTGATGAGCCATGAAACTATGACTTCGGTACGAATTGCTACAGATTGGAATGGTTTGATACGGATCGAGTACAGATCGCCACGGATTGGAATGGTTTGATACGGATCGAGTACGGATTGCCACGGATTGAAATGGTTTGATACGGATTGCCAAGGATTGGAATGGTTTGATACGGATCGATTACGGATTGGAATGGTTTGATACGGATGACTTTAAATACGGATTGCTACGGATTGGAATGGTTTGATACGGATCGAGTACGGATTGGAATGGTTTGATACGGATTGCCACGGATTGGAATGGTTTGATACGGATCGATTACGACTTGCCATGGATGGAATGGTTTGATACGGATAGAGTACGGATTGGAATGGTTTGATACGGATGAATTACGGATTGGAATGGTTTGATACGGATCGAGTACGGATTGGAATGGTTTGATACGGATTGCCACGGATTGGAATGGTTTGATACGGATCGATTACGAATTGCCACGGATTGGAATGGTTTGATACGGATCGAGTACGGATTGGAATGGTTTGATACGGATCGAGTACGGATTGGTACGGATAGAAAATCATAGCTAGAGGCCAAAGTCATTTCGGTACGTGAAACATGAATATTTCAAATATATAAACAGACTAAACGCGTTTTGAAATATTTGATGTTTTACTCATGTTTCACGTACCCAATTGATGTAAAAATATCGGTGCGAGGGCGAGAGGGACAAAAAGGTCAAAGAGTAATATTTCAACAGGTGGTCATTCTAGCAGGTGACCGATATCTTGCAAAACCTAAAGTCACTTTGTGATCACATGTTAAAGTTTCACATTAGGACTACGTATCGAAGGCCTCTGGTCAGGAAACCTTTCGTTCTTTGAAGGCATTTCATTGGCGGATCTAGCGAGGTGGATAGGGGGGTTGCAACCCCCCCTTTGGTTGGACCAAAAAAAAAAAACAAAAATCAAACAAAGAGAGAGAGAGAGAGAGAGAGGGAGAGAGCTTATATTAAAAAAAAAACTTTATTTCTGTCCTTCTTACTTAACAAGCTTTCAACACCAAGGTGTACAACATCTGAATATTACAATGTTGAAGATTTGAAGCTTATAAAATAATATTTGCTCCGATGCGTGTTTAGTTATAAATAGGAAATTGTGCTTACTTTACAAGGGCGTAGGAGAAGGGGGCAGCGGGGGTACATATGCCCCCCCCCATTTTTCAATCACAAAATTTTATTATGCATTAACATTGTTTAAAACAGCAACATTATGTACCATAAATCTACAATTTTTCGGTCAATTTTCAAAATTTTTCTTTGGCTCGCTACCGCTCGCCAATTCTTTATAGACTTTCTGAATAATTTAGCTATTCTGTTAATGATAGAGGGTATTTTCTGATAAGTCAATATTTTGCTAAAGAAAATTTCCTGGCTCGCTACCGCTTGCCAGATATTTATTCATGTATTCATTCATATACATTCAATTTAGAATTGCGCCAGAAATATTAAAATTTGTGCATGAACCCCCATATTTTAAAAAAAAATCTCGTCCTCCTCCTCCCACCTTTTTTCTTCTTCTTTTTTTTTTTTTTTTTTTTTTTTTTTTTTTTTTTTTTTTTTGCTTGTTAGAAATTTTCGGATGTTGTGCCCCTCCACTTTTCAGGCAGAGCTACGCCATTTCTTTAAAAGATAATAAAACAGATATAGATTATTTGTGTAGTCAATAGTGCACCCTATAAGGTAGTACAGCTGACACTCGTTATCTCGAAGTCGATGGGCCCACTGAAAATACTTCGACATAAGCGGAGTTCGAGATAAACATCAGTCGAATTTACGGTATATTTTGGAATGTATTGTACTACCTATAAGGCTAAAAGAATAGTTTTGCTTTTGCATTTTATACGATAGATATCGGAGTTTAAAAGGCTACTCGTGCTGAAAATGTAATGTTTACTTCACAACGTAGAAATGATTCTAGAAGTGTCATAAACGTATTCTTAATACTGACATTTTACGAAGAGGCGCATTGAGAACGTCAGGTATTTTTATTCGTTGTGTGCCCCCCCCCCCTTTCCGCGCCGATTGCCTCGGCCCTGATATAATACCAGTTTGGTTGTCTTATCAATCTGTCATAAGCCGTTTACCTTCAAGAGTTTTAGATCATTGTGTCATCAAAGTACAATGAAGACATTTGTTCGTACGCTATTTAATTTTTTCGTCTGCTAGATTCCAATGTCGTATACATGTCTTCATTCTTCACTTAAATTTACTCCCATGCAATCAAGTTTAATCATCTACCTCTTAGAGTACGAAAATTTCATGTATGGATTATTTTGTAGATCATCAGTATAATCATTGTTGCTCAAATTGCTTTATTTCAGTTACGATAAATCTTGCGAATTTTATTTTTTATTGGGGAGGGGGGTTGTTTTGGTATGTTTATTTTTTCCAGCCGTCGCTTCTCATAAGAATTTCAACGTAACAAACAATACAATTTTAATGAATGAAATACAGTGAAACCTGTCTAAACCGATATCTGTCTAATCCGATAACCTGCCTATTCCGATAACATTTTTTGGTTCCAAAGAATTTTCTGTCTTTTTCTATATAAAATAACCTGTGTAAACCGAACACTGCCTATTCCGAATACCGATATAAAATTTTGGTCCCAATGGCATTTTATACGTGTATTTTACACTGTATAAACCGATATGTTAAAACAACACCTACCTGTACCAACCACTGTTTTGATTGATTATCACCCCAAGCTGATCAATAAAAGCTATACCTCAATGGACTTTACCTCTCCTATAAGTAAACTGCCCAAGCCATGGACTGTGTCTTAACTGTTTGTATTATAATTAGTTTTTAATTAAGTTTGATTTAAACAGATCACCAGTTACAAAACATCAAAATTCCTTAGCCAATTACAGCTGACTTAAATCTTTTTCATGGAGTATTGTATATTTCAAAATTCAATTCATTATCACAGAGAAGAGAATCTTTATGAGAAAGAAGACTAAAAGTTAAAGCAGTTTATGATAGACAAGAAAATATTACTGTTTCAGTTATACGATGAAGATTTCCAAAGGAATATAAACTTATGATAACTTCAAGATATTATCAGGAAGCTTTATTTTTGTTAAACCTGTGTAATCCGATAACCTGTCTATACCGATATTTTTTCTTGGTTCGAGTCGATATCGGTTTAGACAGGTTTCACTGTATGCCTATATCATTGTTTCCGCAATTATATTATCAAATTAACTATTATATTCCCCTTTAATTAATTTTGATGTCACGGTCGATCAAACAACGGCGAATCAGTCAACCTGCGTTACCGGTACCTATAATTGTTTGTTTACCATGCGATTTCACGATTATTTGGTACGTTAATTGGTTTGTTTATACAAACAATAGGACTTCGACTTAACGAGTATAAAATACACGAAGAAAATGAGTTTGGACTTCGAAATTACTTCGAGATAAGCGAAATTTCGAGATAACCGATTTCGAGTTATCCGAAGTCAAATTGGTTAGAATATGAAGGCAAAAAGATGGGACCGCCTCTCGACTTCGAGATAAACGGAATTTCGAGATAACCGAGTTTGAGATAACGAGTTTCAGCTGTATTGCGAAACAGAAGCTTTTGATAGTATGCATTCAACCCCCCCCTTTCAAAATCTTCAACCCCCCCTTTGAAAAAATCCTAGATCCGCCTATGCATTTTAGCTTTCATCCCATTTAAGTATAGATACCGAGAGTTACTTTGAATTCTTCGGATGTGATAGCCTGGTTAGCATACGGTACCCAACCCTTAGTATGAGCGCATCCTGGATCTGTTTACTTGATCATGAGAATGGGTGGGGTTATTATACCACCAAATAACAGACAAAAGATCAAGAATCAACCAAGTCTTAAAGTAGATGAAACGTATCAAATATGACTTAGATAGAACTGCACTGAAGACGGCAATTATATTGTAAGAAATCTCAACAAGTTTCTTAGAAATCTCAGAAGCTTTCAAGAAAAAGTTTTAAAATTGAATAAAGCGAACGAATATATTGCTCCAAGAACTAATGCTAGGGTTTCAACGAAACAGTTTAGACGAGTCTGTTAAGGACGCTGAATGACTGAAGCCCGATTTGGTACAAATGGGTTTTGAACCTATATTTAAGCAAACAAAAGTAATAGCTGTTCGATGGGAGGGAATTTCATATCCATGAAGTAGTGCATTTTAACGTAATTTTGTTTTTGTAACAGACAGATATGACATTTGAAATGTATTTTGAGCAGGTGAAAAGAAGTCTGCAACTTTTATCGTATCATTCACTTTGTAATCAACGTTTTAAAATAATTGTATTTGAAATTTTCTCAATTCAGAAATTGACTGAATTCAAAGGAGAGTTAATTTGCTTATATTTATGTATACTTAATTTTTCTGATATAATGTCCATGAACACTCTTCATAACCCTTGTATAATTATTGTCATACATAGGGGTCCGATTCAATTTGGGTACTGCAATTTGAGTTACCCACAATTTGGGACCATACAAACATGCTTTGAACACTGAACGGCCATCGATGGAATCACAACTTGTGATAGATGTAGATACTGATCTGTTTGACCCATGACTTTCGTCATAGTTGAAGATCAAATTAAAGTGTAGTCTCAGTATGCCAACATTTGGCTTGATGGAATCAGTTCAATTGAGTTTTCATCACCAATGATCGAAAATTCTAGTAGAAAAGAGAAATAAAGTATGCTTTTAGCTTGCTCTTACAGATCATGTTTATTTATGATAACAGGTGACCTACTTTTGATAGAGTTATGCCTCACTTTAAAATGAGAAGTTGCGTTTTTCTGATTTCCTCTTTGTAATAGAATGACATACTCGTAATATGGCTTTTGAATACTCCAATAGTTGTCATCTTACATGTATGCCCCTTAATCACATTTGAAATTTAAATAAATCACATGCAGAAATCACTGCCTACTATCTCGTATATAGAGGCGACTGAGTACTGGTGTTCCAAGATGCGTAGAGTTCGCTCTGAATTTCTCTCTTTTATCCACAACATAAATGACAAACTGATGAATTATCAATCATTTTAGTATTTTATTGAGTATGGATAATGATTATTGCATATTGTTGGTGCAAAAATATCTATATATATTTTGATAAAAAAAAAATCAAATGAGAGATGAATATCAGATCTAGTACATTGTAGGGAAAGTATTCTATGTCACTCGACTTCCGTATAAATAATCTCATTTGACACCTCTGCAATACACTATATAATACATGATGATATCATCAATTGGACAGAAATCCAAAAAAAAAAAAAAAAAAAAATAAAACACCGCTAAAGACGGTATGGCCGGATTGCAAAGTAAGTTTTTGTCACCAACTGGGTCTAGGTCACTAAGTCAAATATTACAGCATACATTGAGAGGTCTTGTCAGAGGCAACCTACATGTATAATATAAAGTTTCTACTGTATACAGTTCCTTAGATTTTGCTTAAACCAGGAACTTTAACCAAAGTCTTTAACTAGGTCAAAGTCCAAGGTCAAGGTCACTAGGTCCAATGTTACGGCATAAATTGAAAGGTCTCATCATGGGCAACCTAAATGTATAATATAAGGTTTCTACTGCATACAGTTCCTTAGATTTTGCTTAAACCAAGAACTTTAATCAAAATCTTTAACTAGGTCAAAGTTCAAGGTCACTGGGTCACTGGGTCAAATGTTATGGCATAAATTGAAAGGTCTCATCATGGGCAACCTACATGTATGATATAAAGTTTTTATTGCATACAGTTCCTTAGATTTTGCTTAAACCAGAAACTTTAACCAAAATCTTTCACTAGGTCAAAGTCCAAGGTCAAAGTCACTAGGTCCAATGTTACGGCATAAATTGAAAGGTCTCATCATGGGCAACCTACATGTATAATATAAAGTTTCTTCTGCATACAGTTCCTTAGATTTTGCTTAAACCAGAAACTTTAACCAAAATCTTTAACTAGGTCAAAGTTCAAGGTCAAGGTCACTGGGTCAAATGTTACGGCATAAATTGAAAGGTCTCATCATGGGCAACCTACATGTATAATATAAAGTTTCTTCTGCATACAGTTCCTTAGATTTTGCTTAAACCAGAAACTTTAACCAAAATATTTAACTAGGTCAAAGTCCAAGGTCAAAGTCACTAGGTCCAATGTTACGGCATAAATTGAAAGGTCTCATCATGGGCAACCTAAATGTATAATATAAGGTTTCTACTGCATACAGTTCCTTAGATTTTGCTTAAACCAGAAACTTTAACCAAAATCTTTAACTAGGTCAAAGTCCAAGGTCAAGGTCACTAGGTCCAATGTTATGGCATAAATTGAAAGGTCTTGTCATGGGCAACCTATATGTATAATATAAGGTTTCTACTGCGTACAGTTCCTTAGATTTTGCTTAAACCAGGAACTTTAACCAAAATCTTTAACTAGGTCAAAGCCCAAGGTCAAGGTCACTAGGTCAAATGTTACGGCATAAATTGAAAGGTCTTGTCATGGGCAACCTTCATGTATAATATAAAGTTTCTACTGCATATAGTTCCTTAGATTTTGCCTCAACCAGAAACTTTAACCAAAATGTTGACGGCAGACGGACAGACGGACGGACGGACAGACAGACGGACGGACGGACATCGTCAATCTATAGACCGGAATTGCTTTGCAATCCGGCCAAAAAGAAAAGAAAGGAAAAGAAAATACGTTACGTATACGGCAAATCTCGCTCACACACACTTCATTTACATGCGAGTTTTAGAGTGAATACCTTGAGAAAATAATTAGATGACACACAGAAAGTAGCAGTTAATTAGAATTTAAATAACAAATAAAATGCTTCCATTTTGATTCTGACAAATGACTTGATTCAATACCCTCAGAATTGTAATTTGTAATTCTGTACAATAATCATTTACTGTTACAATAATACTTCCGTTTCATATCACAATCTCAAGTTATACTGATTCCTGTTTGTAGTTTAAACACGTCGTGCCACACAGTGCATATATTATACAAGATATACATCTTTTCTTCACACAGAATAGAATCATATATAAAGGTACAAACAGCAAAAAAATCAAAAAAATAATAAGTATGATATATCAATAATTTTGTGTTAATGAAGTGAGGATATAATAGTCCGCTCTGTAGTTCAGCCTTAATCCTTGGTGACATTTCCTAACTTCATGCTTCCAACATGTAAAGCACATATAAAAATAGATTAGGCAGCAACATGGAGACGGACTCACGGACAGACAGCCACAACTATATCCACTCTATGTAAGTAGTTTGGGACGTAAAAATTAGTAGCCATTTGTAGATGCACGCAAGATAAATAACATCATAGTTCTTGGTGAGTAGCACAAGGGAATCTAAATACTGTCATGGCATTAATAATTCAGTTATGTAAAAAAAATGGACAGAGGAAGAGGACAGCCCTTTTGCAGACAAGATTGAAGAATTTACTGTCCTGAAAGTACAGACATAATAATGAAGGAATAACACTCTCCCACTGGTAATCTCGTTGATGTCACATCGATATGACGTCATTAATCATTTTGTACTCCTTTGTATCACCTGACCCAATTATGACTACGTCATAAGTTTTAGATCACATAAATGTGTTGTATTTCCCAGATTCATTAATGTCATTATAGTCCATCTTTAGCAGACAAAGGAAAACAAAACCTTCTAAAATACAGAATCCGTTTCCTATCCACGCTAACATAAAGGAATAGTTATATTTGGTGGAGGTGTGGCTGGGATAAATCTCGCGAGAGTTGGCGTCCATGTCTCGTAAGGCAATGAAACAAATACCACTGGCGATTCCACACATACCTGAAAGAAAATTATTTAAATATGAAAATACTATATTATCATATTTTATGCAAAGATCTCCTTTGTAATAGTTCAAAAGAACTTTATCTCAACCTCATTCCTGTGTCGCATCGTTACGCCCTATGCCTAGATTCCCACAAGTTAAGGATTTTTGATTGGTTATGTTTTTGGCCAGAGATAATTAACGATGAATAAATGTATAATCACATTTTTTTACTGTAAAATCTTCTAGAGAACATCCCTGTAATGAAGACACTCGGTCCCAGATTTCTCTCCTTTAAATGATGTGTCTAAGTGACATTTCGGACTTTGAAGAAGAATAATATGATGACGAGTGACACATTTTTAAAAATATTATTTAGAAATTAAATCCCATTTATACTTACCGGCCAAAAGGCACAATATGGACGCCACTAGGTAGAGCTTTGCTCTCTTAAACGGATTGCAGTCTGCGGGCCATAGACCACATATCAATGTTAGAATAGCAAAAATCTGGACAGCGGCAGAGGCGATCAAACATCCTACCCAGGAACGCTCCAAATCTGTAAATATACATCAGGGTTATTATATGTGTATTTTATGAAAAGAAAGCATACTAATTGCACTTAAGGGCATAGGACAAAGGAAAGCGGGGGTTTATAATACCTTCCAAACTTTCAAAAGAGGGAAAAGGGACAATGTTTGCCCACAGGAGCTCGATGCCAACAACCCTCAATGACACCCGCCCCTTCCCATCTCTCTATAGTCAAAGTTCTAAAGAAAGTAGGGACGGATATTCTTGGGGGTCGTTGGCATCGAGCTCCTGTGTGTTTGCCTCGGTGTCCGAAAAAAAAAATTCTTCAAATTACCACATAGAAAGATGTATGCAAATTGGAATTCAGGCCTGCCTTTAGTGCCTTATACGTACATGTACATATATTTGTAAAATCGTCACTCGAATTAACATCAGGAAGAAAATATAGGTTGAAGCACCAAACGAAACACAATGTCGAAGTATACAATTTGAAAGCTCTCACAGATCTCATGACATTGGTACCTTTTTTGTCATTTATCTGTTTATTCCCCTTATGCATGTTTTGTCAGCTAAGGCTTCATATGAACAATTTCGTAAACTGAGTTTGATACAAAAACCTCTGGAGACGTAGCCAAATAGAGCAAAATCCATTATGTATCATTTCGAAATATACGCCGAGACAAAAAAAGACATAAACATGTACTCGTAACAGTACATCTTGTATGCTCTAATTCTCCTGACATTGGAAAAGAGAGTGATAAAATCTCAACGAATTTGAAAAGAAATTTTAAAATATGCTAATTCTAGAGCATCAAAATGCTTACGTAAATATCGTTTATCGGCTGCTGACGTGGGATCTCTGGCGGGAATCAAGTCTTGGTACGTGTAAGCACATTTGTTGACCCTCCTGTCTACTGGAACGTCTGCAAAGACAAGAATCTCGAGGTTACAAAGCTGTTGTAATGAAAACTAGTAATTTGTGTGTGTGAGGGTGTGTGTGTGTGTGTGTGTGTGTGTGTGAGAGAGAGAGATGGTGTGTGTGTGTGAGGGAGGAAGGGAGAGAGAGAGAGAGAGAGAGAGAGAGAGAGAGAGAGAGATCACTCTAAACCTCTGCTCATGAGAGTGAAAACCCCTCCCTCCCTTTCTACCCGTCGCTATGTGTTGTAAAGTCTGAATATTTATTCGTTAAAAAGGAAAATCCATGCCTAGAAATGGTCTTTGACTTTGTTTGAAGAGAACAAATAAACAAACAAAGCCCGTATTTGTAAAATTCGAATGTCCAAGGCGGAGGTTTTTTTTTTAATTTTTGTAAAGTATGTTTTATGGTTTAGTGTCAAAATGTAAAGGTCATGTCATACAAGCAATTGTACGAATTATCTAACTGTAAAAGCCATAACTTACTAATCAAAAGTAATGCCCAACGTTAAAGGTTTTTTTTTTTCCTAAATCAAATTTCAAGGTCACGAGGCTAGAATAGAAAGTAACCGTCGCAAGGACCAGGGAAGCATTTTGTCATAGATACGGACAAAACAAAGTTACGCCAAAGGTTACAGATTTACAAAAGGTCAAGTACCAATCAAAGGATAGGAATGTCTCCCTCAAAGACAGACTTTTCCTTTCCTTAGAACTTTCTTTGCAAGTCCTCGATGTAGGCTACGTCGAACACTAAATGTTGTCATAACTTCGCAAGTTGCAACAAAAGGAAAGAATATATAAAACATTGACAAACGCCGTTCAAATGTTATGATAAATTGTATTGTCTATTTGCACACTATGGAGAGGAATTTATATAAGCCTTGCTTGTTTATGTAAACTATATGCATTGAATTTTCACAATAAATATGTTTAAACTAAATGTTATGAGCAAAATTTATGCTTTATACACAAAAAAGAAACGAAGAAACTAGATAATATGTTCCCATCGATATCGCACAAGGTCAGACTTTCAAAATAACTCAAAATGAACGATTTGCATTACAATACAAACTTAAGTAAAGATACCGTTTCTACACAAAGGTGAAATGTAATTCAGCTACATTGTACATGTAAGTAAGCAAGCTGTATTAATACAAATACTTATTACAGGTGACAAAGTGATATATCGATTTCGTGAAATCAATAATAAATAAAAGCCTCGTACAACATTGAAAATATTGAGCAAATTTTGCCCACATTTCTTCTCTCTTTGACCCGTCAGAAAAAAAGTTGCCCGTTTAAATTTTCATATGATCATCAAAAATATATTTTCTGGTTATAGTGCTAATCTAGTTTATAAGCTTTCTTTTACCAAATTATTGGACTTTGCATTTTCCTAAGTATGAATGGGAAAGTGAATCACCGATTGTTAACACTATAACTGGGTGGGGTTCCGGCGAGGGCGTGTAGCCGTGCCTACTCAACCGGTACCACCATTCACTGAAAATGCTTATCAATTTCTATTATATAAAGGGGGGGGGTTAAAAAATAAGATGATATCAATATAAAAACTTACCATCTGGGACAACATCGTAACATTTTCTCCACATGCCGAAAGAATAAGTAAAGGAATTGACGACAGTCACATTTGTCACCTTAGTCTCATCAACGTCCACGGTGTACCAATAATCGGTTACTATAGCTACTAACGTCAACGCTAGCGAGATCAAAATCATAAACAATACTAAAAACAGGAGACATAACTGTCCTTTACCCATCCTGTATCACAGAGCGCTTTCCAATGTGGAGTTCCTCAAAAATCGTTAGCGTAAATTGCTAAATCCGAAAGGGAGCGGCCATTACACCTTTGTATTTACTTCTTTCTACGGTTACAGTTAATGATTCTATTGAAATACCTGGCCGTAAAAGGTATTTCAGGGACCGGCTCAAAATCCTACTTTGAATTATCAAAGCATGAATTAAACATGTCAAAAACACTCAAATGCGTACTGACACGTACAAGTTCCGATCAATGTATTAAAAGGAAGTTTTAAATATACAAGTGCCACGGGGTGTAAAAACTATGTTTTGGTATACTACAGTTGTACTTATTTGCTTCATAAAATAGACATTTTCTTCGTGTTATTTAAATTGTTTAACAAGTTGTGATTGTTTATTTTTATTGAATTAGTTATGTTATCAAACTTATAACCTTAAATGTGTCCTTACTGATTAAAAAGGATTTTTTGTACAATTCTAAAATCGTATCTTTCGTCTTCAAATCACGAATTTTTACTTCCAAGTTTACTGTTTTATGGTTTTAGTCAGGGACGTATATTTTATATGCATCCCTGTTATAGTCTATCAAATAACCCCCCCCCCCTTTTTTTTTTACTACGATTCTGATTGAAGAGTATAGTAATTTCGCGTCGCTAAAAGTCATTTGTATCTTTTTTTTCAAAATTGTCTTCTACCATATTGATATTTTTCTTCGAAGCAATATCAGGGGGCCTAAATACTAAACGCGATATTGTTATGGTGGGATAAATAAGTTATAAACATCCGCTTCGATGAGAGGGTACGTACGTTTTCTTTCTCTTATATGTACGATGCTTAATATTTCCAGCTAAACATAGTTATCATTCGCTTAGTTATTGCCATAAGTATTTCCACAACATTTGATATTGGACATAGATCATATCAGTTTTGCCAAAACGTGACCGAAAGTTGGGGAATGTGCATCTGAATATTGCTTTGACGGTGTATTTGTTGATTTTTTGGCCAATTTAAATGATTTCAATGACGCTGGACGTCTTATTATGACAGAAACTGATAAACTTTGTCATGGAATTAGTCTCTTTAGTATTGAAATACACAATTGATCGCAAAAATGGTAATAAAATGGTAAGATAGGATCTTAATAAAGCCGAATTGTTAAGGGTGTCACCAGAACGACATTTGGTTTGGTACTTGACCATTCTAAAGCCTTGTACAAGCGTTATCTTAAAAATTGCTTTCTACTGATTAATTGTGTCGGTCGGACTCCTCGGATGATAATTTAACATACATGAACTTGCTACAGCCGACAGAGCACGGAATGAATTCCACACGCCCTCTGTTTCTATATACATTTACATATCTATCAGTGTGTTGCTTTTGGCCTTTACGTATTGCTTCTGTTTTCATGGTCATCTTACATTGAGAAGGTTATTTTAAAATTCAAAATTTGGGTATTTCTGGCAATCTTCTTTCTTGGATCAAATCATATCTTTCTGGTAGAAAACAAAGAGTTGTCATCAATGGTATTGAGTCTTCATTCATCAACATACATGCAGGAGTTCCTCAAGGCTCCATATTAGGCCCCCTCTTCTTCTTACTTTTTATTAACGACATAGTAATTGATATTAAATTCACAATCAAGCTCTTTGCCGACGATACATCAATCTACATAATCATCGACCATTCAAACATATCTAATGCTTCAGATTTACTGAATTCCGATCTCAAATTAGTACATGACTGGTCTACTAAATGGCTTGTTGACTTCAACCCCCCAAAAAACAGAATCTTTATTAATTTCTCGAAAAATCAACCAAAATACCCATCCAACATTAGTTTTTGATAACACTCCGGTTAAAGAAGTTTCTAGTCACAAACACTTAGGCATTACCATTAATAATACACTACACTGGGGAGAACACATCGACATAATTACTACTAAAGCAAACCATAAATTAAACATCTTAAGAAGCTTAAAGTATGACCTAGACAGAAAAACACTTCAAATAATGTACTTTTCTTTTATAAGACCCACCCTAGAATACGCTGACATAATTTTTGATAATTGCCCAAATAACTCGAAAACGTAAACACGGAAGCGGCTAGAATTGTCACAGGTGCAACTAGACTTGTCAGTATTGAAACTTTATTTTCTGAATGTGGTTGGGAAAAGTTAGAGCTAAGAAGAGAAAAACATAAACTTACGCAATTTTACAAAATTATCAATAATCTTACTCCCGACTATTTGAGTGATCTCCTTCCATCGAATTTTGATACTATTCATGGTTATAATACAAGACATTCTAACAACTTACGCTCACAGCAAAGCAGAACCTCCTACCACCACAATAGTTTCTTTCCATCCTGCATCCGTCTCTGGAACAATCTACCACTTAGTATAAGGAATTCCACATCGATTAACGCATTTAAATCCTCACTTGATAGACATTATAATCCGATATCAAAGTTCATTCCTAAATATTACTTTTCAGGTACCCGCCGCGGTCAAGTACTACACGCACGTATGCGAATGCGCTGCAGTTCTCTTAAACAACATTTATTTCTGCGAAATATAGAACCCGATCCATATTGTTCATGCGGTAGGACTGAATCGAATTTTCACTTTTTACTCGAATGCCCTTAATTTGCTAGTCAAAGACAAATCCTGATAAATTCTCTATCCTTTCAACCTACATGCACTGTTCTTCTCTTTGGAGACGAAAATAAACCAAATGAATTCAACGAACATCTATTTACTAATGTACAAAAATTCATTCTCGAAACGAAGCGCTTTTCGTAAAATTCTATCATATACATATCCTTATAAATAAATGAAAAAAGGGAATTCGAAAGGAATCGCCTCGTTATACTTTGCTAGTCTTGATTTCATATTTTCAATTACTTCATTTGTTATGCTTGTTAAAATTTATAATGTTTTCCACTTTTTGCTTACAAATGCGAACTTCTCACCATTAGATCTGCTGGTGCATGCCCATGGGAGAAGAATTTATATAAGCTTTTAGCTTTTTTTCTTATCCCAAAATTGTTTGTTCGATCAAATGTACATATATGCTGATTTTCAAATAAATATGTTTAAACTAAGTACATTGTATGTTCAAGATCAGAAAAAAACTGCACTCTTTAGGATATGTGCATGGATTTAATAGATTTTGATCTTGACAATCAATAGGTTTCTTCCTCTTGCCAAAAGGAATAAGTGTAGACCCAATCAAAACTGTGTCCTCTAGGACGGATTTAAGCAATTTCTAATCTGTGACCTTGACCTTTGACCTTGAAAACAAATAGGGTTCTTACTTTTGTCATATGGAATCAGTGTATGAAGTTTGGTAAAGATCCAAAATCAAAACCGTACCCATTATGCTGCATACAAGGATTTAAGCCATTACCTGTCTGTGACCTTGACCTTTGACCTATGACCTTGAAATTCATTAGGGTTCTTTCTCTTGCCATAAGAAATAAGTTGATGAAGTTTGGTCAAGATCCGATCAAAACTGTATCCTTTAGGCTGTATACAAAGTGTGACGTACTCACTCACCCTCACACGAACGACGGAGTTACTATATCCCCCTGCAACTATATTGCGAGGGGATATTAATAATTCATGTATTATGTTGCTGTCCTTTATGTTTCCATGGTGTTATGTTATTGTTCGCTTAGCCTCCAGGAGTTAAAAGTGTCGGAGGAACAGGATTATCCTAAAGATGCAGTGATGACATACATTCCATCTGGTTAATTTTCCTACTTCTCATATATGTCATCACTGCATCTTTCATTTTCGTTCCACTTTCATTTTTGTGATCTTCCTATTTCTCATGTAGGTCATCACTGTATTTTTATACGCCCGTCATTTGACGGGTCGTATTATGGTATGGCGAAGTCCGTCCGTCCGCCTATGGAACGCAATAACTTGATTATACGTCAACGGATTTTCACGAAATTCATACATTATGATTGGACTGTGGAGAGGAAGCCGCCCTTCGATTTAAAGGTTCATCCGATTTGTCGTTACAGAGTTATGGGACTTAGATTTTTAAAATACAGTGAAAATATACTAAAATAGTTAAAAATTATTAAAAAAATCTATTTCTGGTCGAACTGTTTTGAAATTTTGTATACTTCAAGTAGAAAGGATGTTCTTTGACATATGTAACGGGTTTTTAATTTTTTTTGTTGCATAATCGAGATATTGTGTGTAATGGGAAGGGCGGGTGGGTGGGTTATATGCACATACATGTTAAGCTAAGGGCAAAATATAGGCGCATGGACCGCAATAACTTGAATATGCGTCGACAGATTTTCATGATATTCATACATCATGTTTGGACTGTGGAGAGGAAGCCGCCTTTCGATTTTCAGGTTCATTCGATTTGTCGTTACAGAGTTATGGAACTTAGATATTTTAAAATACAGTGAAAATATACTAAAATAGTTAAAAATTATTTAAAAATCTATTTTTGATCAAAATGTTTTGAAATTTTGTATACTTTAAGTAGAAAGGATGTTCTTTGACATATGTAACGGGTTTTCAATTTTTTTGTCGCAAAACCGAGATATTTGTAATGGGAAGGGCGGGTGGGTGATTTGCACATATATGTTAAAAGGGCAAAATATAGGCGCATGCAACGCAATAACTTGAATATGCGTCGACAGATTTTCATGATATTCATACATTATGTTTGGATTGTGGAGAGGAAGCCGCCTTTTCAGGTTCATTCGATTTGTCGTTACAGAGTTATAGGACTTAGATATTTTAAAATACAGTGAAAATATACTAAAATAGTTAAAAATTATCTAAAAATCTATTTTTGATCAAAATGTTTTGAAATTTTGTATACTTAAGGAAGAAAGGATGTTCTTTGACATATGTAACGGGTTTTTAATTTTTTAATTGCAAAACCGAGATATTTGTAATGGGAGGGGGGGATGTTATATGCACAAACATGTTAAGCTAAGGGCAAAATATAGGCGCATGGAACGCAATAACTTGAATATGCGTCAACGGATTTACATGATATTTCTACATTGTGATCAGACTTTGAAGAAGAAGCCGCCTTTCGATTTTCAGGTTCAACGGATTTGTCGTTACGGAGTTATGGGACTTAGATATTTTAGATACAATGTAAAAATATACTAAAATAGTTAAAAATTCTTTAAAAATCTATTTCTGGTCAAAATGTTTTGAAATTTTGTATACTTCAAGTAGAAAGGATGTTCTTTCACATATATAACGGATTCTTCAATTTTTTTGTCGCATTATCCAGAAATTATATGTAATGGGGGGGGGGGGGGGGGGGGGTTATATGCACATACATGTTAAGCTTAGGGCAAAATATAGGTGCATGGAACGCAATAACTTGAATATGCGTCAACAGATTTTCATGATATTTGTACATTGTGATCAGACTTTGAAGAGGAAGCCGCCTTTCGATTTTCAGGTTCATCGGATTTGTCCTTATGGAGTTATGGGACTTAGATATTTTGGTGTTGTGAAAAAAATCCCAACGGGCGTATCTTGCTGCGTGAGCGTAGGCTTTATTCATTTTGGTTCCACTTTCATTTTGGTGATCTCCTCCTTATCATAACATTTCTCATCATTATCCTCCTGTCTTAACTTTTCTTAAATAGTATCAAATATTTGAATATAAAGAAAAGAATACACAAAAGGAGAAATTTGATTCGCTCTCTTGATTACAAATGAAAAAGATTATATGAGTAAAGTGTATGAAATATGTATTAATATTGAGAAATGTTTCGATTATCATTCTGTCGTGCGCTGTCTTGAGTTTGAACTCGGTACTTCTGCAGCTTTCTATGTTGAATTACACCAATACAGGACATCACAGTATGCTAGCGAGAGTTTGATTAGAACGTATTAGCGAATGGCATATAAAATTTAGAAATGTGACGAAAATTAACAGAGATATTTAAGAAAATTTAATATTTTTGTATCCATTTTTAACAATTCGGAAGTATTAAAATCCTCCTTTACGAATTCTTCATTAGTATCTAGGCCCCCTGAATATATTATCTGTGGTGGAGTTACGGTGTAATGGACGAATAACTATCGTACATGTAACAGTGGTTCTGTATACGAGTTACATTTCCCTGGGTGGAGATAAAGTCCGATCGGCTGGGGTAGGACTAGGGGGTCCAGCTTGGGAATGAGATATACGTAATCATGTTAACAATCGTCATTTTTTACAATTTCAGGGGGTCCCGACTCTGATCCTTTATAGATCCTCACACGATTCACAGCCAAAAATCACTCTTAATCTTCAAAAAATATAAACAACGAAGACTTCAAGATTCTTTCCAAACTTTATCGTAAACCTTTTCTTCGAGGTAGGAAATATAATTTTTACACGGAGAAAAGGGAGTCTGATCTTTGAGTTCTGAAAGCTACCTTTACGCCTTAAGATAAAGATTGCAAAATGGATATCATTTATGATATAGAAAAGCATCCGAGCCTTCATCGTACATGTGCACTTTGTTTATTACACTTTTAAAAGAGATCTGTGTTTATATACCAACCATACATTTTATATTGCCGACACCCTCATACGTGACATTGGATACGTAATAAATATGACAGATCTAACAAGAAACACTACCACAATACGCTGTTAAGGAATTTTCTCTTACACCGTACATGTGTAAACACTGTCCCCTGTGTCGTCTACATGTATCTATTAATTTATTCTTTCCCGATGGTGAATATACTACAAACTAGATAGAACAAACACTTGATCATACACTGACGTTTGTGGAAAATAAAGAGGCTTGATTAACCGACTTTACCTAGAGTCTCATTAGTCTTTAATACTTAAAAAAAAGCAAAATACACCCAAGTACACATCAATAAAAAGTAGATACTTAGAAACAGACAAATTAACGTGTCCACATAGAACAGCACATTAAATGTAAATATCCATACCAGACTCCACAGAGAAACAATTCCTTTTTGCCACAATCCACACCTACAAGATGCATGAGTTTCAACATAGACTAAATTAAGGTTGTGGATAAATAAAAGACTTCTTGATGCCGAAGTTCCACAAAATGTCATACTTGTATTGCTATCAACACTGAAAGAAACTTATCATCAAATCGACATGTCAACATTAAGGACAATCGATGCAACACAGAAATACAGATTCAGAGCAAAATCTACTAGGAAATACCTAAGCACATAAATGCAAAATCAAGATACAGTAATGCAAACACCCATAAAGAAATGGACACTTCGTGGTTTAACAAATAGTAATATTCAACACAGAAATGGACATGTTCATGTCAGTTTTGAAATATATCATAGACTGACATAGATCCACTAACAAATAAACACATATGTCAGATATCCCATATCAAAAACACGTAATTTGCCTTACTACATGGAAAGATATCCACTCATCGACAGGTAAATGGGATACAAGTTACATGTATGTACTCATGGAATGTTATCTATCAAATCATTATGGATGCTGGGAAAAGTACAAGAAAAATATTGAAGATTTCAGTGTTTCTCTTTGATTTATTCTCATTTTGACACACACTCATACCCATATGCTACACATATATTTCATGAGAAGACAAAAGGATCTGTTCAATCAGACCTACATCTATATGTCTAATATATGACAAGAACATTTCCATCTCTACTCTGTACAATTGTATATCTTCTACTTCTCATTCAAATCATTCATGTGGCGCATCACGCACATTTTATCCGAATTATAATGAGTATGACTGTTTAAAAGATTATGAATCAATCAAATTAACCAAATAATAATATACATGATGTACATGTACATTTCTACTCTTGATAGTCTACTAGTATAGATATGCATGAATGAAAATGAAGGAATATAAAAGGAAAGAAAAATTTACAATATCTGTACATTTGTGATTGCTCAAAGAGAATTTAAAATTAATTCTAAGTAAAATTAGTCCTCTGCTTACATGCCATCTAAAAGTTTTGTGCAGGCATTTCATTTTCCATACTTTATCATTAAAGTCAATTCTAAGTGTTTTTCTTTATACATGTATATACAAATATAAACAAATGTTTTGGCCAGCTTATGCAAATCTGAACACATTGTGAACGTCATGTATCATATAAATCAAACACTTCCGTTTGTTTCTTTTTCTTTCTTTTCTTCCTTCACAGTTAACTCCTCCTTGCTGTCTTCTCCGAGTGCGTCGGTAACTACGGACAACAGAGAACTTAAGTGTGTCTTGGACTCCATCAGGGCCGATAAGTACTTCTTACTTGTAGATTCTGAATTATTCGTTATTTTTTCTTGAACAAGTAATTTTTGCTTCAATTGTTTCAGTTCTGAGGACAGTCTGTCTACTTTTTCTTCTTTGGAATTCACAGATTTTTGTAAGGAATCTGAAATTAACAAAGCATATGAATTTTCAAATTATATAGAGTGAATCTGAAAATAAGTCATTAATCTAAACAGAAATTGATCAATATGAATCTAAAATTGATCTCTAAAACAGAAATTGATCAATAACTTCATTGCAAATATTAGACAGAAGGAAAATTCTTTTGAATACATATGACACTGTTATAGCAAATACTTCTTCACTTTGAACAATGAAAGTACATGTATTATACAAGTTGTGATAAGCAAGCAGTACAACATAAGGCAATGACTGTCTCATCAAATCACTGTAGATTATTTGATTACATAAGCATTTAATAGGACCAGTGGTTAGTAGTTCATCAACATGGTTTATACCTTCTGTCACTTACAAATGTACTGATGAACGCTCAAGGGTAGGCAGATCTTTCTAATATGTAACTAATCAGATTTATGTATAACAGTGATTCAATCATACAGTCTTAGTCTAATGCTGTATTGGTAGTCAGTCATATATCAAATGGTACAATTCGTTTGTTATTCAAAGTTCTGCCATAATTTTACCTTTCTCCTGTTCAACATCTGTCATTTGTTTCTCCATCTCTGACCGGGTCTTCTCACTTTTCTCTAGTTTGAGCATTACACTCTCTATGTCAATCATAGCACCTTTGTAAGTCACAAACCCTGTGGTTTCTGCCCCCTCCTTTTTCTTTGATGGAGTTTTCTTGGTATTTGTTGTCTCTGCGGGCTTTAGGTACTCTGCATTACCTGTAAAAGTCATTATCTTATCAATGCATTCTATGAGGAAATTAACCATGCCTTTGAACAAATATAAATGTACAATGTATAATAATAAAAAAAAGGTCTACAATAGGTTTGGGAGGTAAAGTAAGTTTGAGACATCATTGAGGTAGAAAGCAGTGGGGAAATTTTGAAAGTGTTTTAGGTAACACATACATAAAATTTAAAAGGTGAAAACTAATATTCTGAAGCCTAATCCCCCCTTTTTTGTAAACCATACCATTTGATAGCTGTACAACATCATCTAGTTTCAGTTCCTTTACATCAGTAGGCTCTTCCTTCTCTCCGGGTGCTAACACAGGCTTGTCTGTTATTTTTCTATAATTCAGAGCATCTCGAGATACCAATTTCTGAACAAGCTTTTTCACCTGCAACACATATGAAAGAAAGTGAATTATAATCAAACGGTCCCTATTAAACTACATGCCCACTTTAAATCTTACTAGAGAGGAACATAAAGGTTTTGGGGAGGTGAGGCACTACCCCAAAATTTAATAATTTTCAACATATTCAGGTACATGTATTCAAAAAAGAATCACACACAAGAGTATTTCAAGCAGTTTATACATGAAAAAGCAAATTAATGGCATTCATCTGATCAGATCAAAGATAAGCATGATAAACTTACTGGATATATGTCCTTGAAAATAAGTTTACTTGAAAAAGGGAATAAACTTGAAACAAACCAAGCTTTACTTACCTGAGCCCTGGACAGCTGTAGTCCTATAGTATGTATAATCTCCTCTACATCCTTGTCCAGTATATAACCTGTATGGTTCTGATCGAAGTATGTGAACGCCAGTAATAACGCCGGCTCCTTAGTGGTGAACTTTCTCTTCTCTCTTTTCTTCTCCTTCTTACCTTCAATTGAAGAAACAAACAAGACATTAAATTTCTTCCTCAATGCATATTGAGTCTTTGAGGAAAACAGAGTCATCTCCCACTTGAGATGGTATCTGACATAAAACTATTATGACATCATGAAAATGGTATGATAAAGCTGATTTTATACTGTCATTTACCAGAGAAATAGGATCGTTTCCACAGAATTTGATGATGACACAATTATTCTACGTCAGATACCATCCCGAGCGTGAAGTAACTCTGTTTTTGGAAAATAAGGAATACATGTATGTAATTGTCAAAGTATGGATGAGCCCAGAAGTCAGATCCAGCATAAATTTGATATAGAATTTTGCCCTTGCTTTTAGGCATGATGGCCCTATTATCCCATTTAAAAGGATGGACAGACAAGCAGACAGACAGTGTGATACCATAATACATCTGCATCTAAACTGAAGAAATACCATGCAATATTACAATAAATCTGCTGAAGAAAAATTTTGCATTAAAAGGAACTGACAATCAACAATTTCACATATCGACTTGAACTCATTGAGAAAAATCTGAGAAAGTTAGGTCATTTATTCTGCATCTGTGAGTAAAATGAGAAAACTTCCTAAACTGCATAGTTTTACCTAAAAACCATGTGTTAAACTTGAACTTTGAATTTCTTAAGAGTAATGCTATTAAGAACAAGAATTCTGCCTGTAGTATGTTTGACTCTAAACATGTGTCCTTGAACTCGAATGTGTAACCTTGACTCTGATTGGTTGCTGAGTCATATAACCTTGACTCTGATTGGTTGCTGAGTCATATCTATCTCAATCATCCATACACTCATACAGAACATATTGTTTGTAATAAGATGATCTATTTGTTCATGTATTGTACCTTCTTCTTCTTCCTCATCGTCTTCTTCTTTCACTTTATCTGTGTCTTTTTTATCCTCGTCTTTGTCTTTCTTTGTCTTTTCCTTTTCTTTGCTGTCTTTATCCTGAAAACAAATTTGTCAACAGGAATATGAATATTTGTGAAACATAGTATTGCTAATGGCAACACAGCAATAAGGTTAGGGTTATAAATTTATTGAATTTGCTATCTTCTTTTATAACATAGTCACTGAGGTGAACTGCTTTTTGTCAAAAGTCAGGATATAATAAACTAACATCAACCTGTATCATGATGATCAGTTATTACAAACAACCTATAATTTACCTTCTTGTCATCTTTCTTGTCCTTTTCTTTTTCATCTAATTTCTTTTTCTTTGCAGAACTGGCCTCCTTATCTTTGTCCTGAATAAGGTAAAATGGAAGTGAATTACGATACATCAACGATAAATAGCTTGAAATACATGTAAATATATAGAACCTTTTTTCACAAAAATTCTATTCAAAAGATACATGTAAGATAGGATCATCTTTATTTAAAGTCAGCATGTCAGATTATTAATATAACACACACTCTGATGAGCTTTTCCATCTAAGCAAGAAAATTGAAGGTTGAAAGATTTGTGAAAACACAGTTTCAGATATTACCATATACACATGCACAATTTTGCCTGAAAAGGTACATGTGTAATTAAGTTTGCACAATTCTTACTGTAATCCATAAAATCCTAGACATGATAATTGTCTCATAAGAATGATAATACATGTACCTTGGATTTCTCCTCTGATTTCTTATCTTTGTCTTTTTCCTTTTTCTCTTCTTCTTTCTTTTCTGGAGCTTTGACAAGTGACTTGTAGATTTCAAAGCCAAAGTCTCTCATCAGCATCTCATTAAACAGCTCGGCAAATAACGAGACCTGAATCAAGTAAAGAAGTAACTTCAGGTTCTATGTTTATTTATTTTGTTTTTACTTGTCATGTCATTGTGTTTGTCATGTCACTGTGACATGTCCCTGTGTCATGTCACTGTGTGTGTCATGTCACTGTGTCATTTCACTGTGTTTGTCATGTCACTATGTTTGTCATGTCACTGTGTTTGTCATATCAGTGTTTGTCATGTCACTGTGTTTGTCATGTCACTGTCACATCACTGTGTTTGCAATGTTACTGTGTCATGTCCCTGTGTTATGTCACCGTGTTTGTCATATTACTGTGTCATGTCATTGTGTTTGTCATGTCATTGTGTTTGTAATGTCACTGTGTTTGTCATGTCACTATGTCATGTCATTGTATCATGTAACTGTGTTTGTCATGTCACTGTATTTGTCATGTCACTATGTTTATCATGTCACTATGTTTGTCATGTCAATGTGTAATGTCACTGTGTTTGTCATGTCACTGTGTCATGTCACTGTTTGTCATGTCATTGTGTTTGTCATGTCACTGTGCTTGTCATGTCACTGTATCATGTCACTGTGTTTGTTATGTCACTGTGTCATGTCACTGTGTATGTCATGTCACTGTTTTTGTCATGTCCTCGTCACTGTGTTTTTCATGTCACTGTGTCACAATTATACTAGCCTTCATATGATTACATGTTAACATTTTCAGAGGAAATATTTGAAAATTATCCCTTATAAGGAAGGAAACTGATAATTATAATCAATCTCTTCAACAAGGAAATATTTTTAGGTCATGTAATTTTCTGTTATTCATAATTTAGTTTGGTTGATCTATCTATACTACAAATTCTTTACCAGACAGGGTTAACACCTTTACAAGTTATCACTAAAAATAACACATTCAAGTTATAAGGGTTAAAAAGTTGCCTTCCTCAACTTCTCATTAAAAATATTTTTTTAGTTATGATGACGACCGTTCCATTATTTGTGGCCAACCCCTATGTACTTAAAATCATTTGTGCAGTGAATTTTTGACGATGTGCAGTAAATTTTATTGTTGGAAAATGTCCATCAAACACCATTAAATATTGTCGCTTTATAATCATTTGTATAGAAATATCATTAAAATAAAGAGAAAGACAGCTTCGAATAATTCAAGAAATAGTAAATTGTAACGAAACATTACTACTAATCCCCTCGAGTATACATCCAAAATGAAGAGCTTGATGTATGTTTTCTGATGAGGATAAGATTGACAAAACAGGCAGAGTTACAAGAGCATTTTTGGACACCAGAACGTTGTCTATCCCTCTCCTTGTAAATCAATAATGCAAATACGTTTCATAACGTCTCTAAGTTATAAAGTTGACCGACATAATGAGGAGACAACTTTGTCTTAGAAGCAAATAATAACTTGTATGAGTTATTTTCAAGGATAACTTAATTAAGTTATACCCCTGAATGTTTACTCTTTCCACAAATTGAAACTTCATTCAGTGCATTTGCAAATCTACAACTACACTGCGAATGCTCATCAAATGTAAATTTCTGATCATCATAATGTTGGAATCTGTAACCAAAACTAACTCTGCCATACAAGTGACCCTACCTATTTTGTGAACATTTTGAGAAAATTCATGACATCATAATGCATTTTTTTGTTTGACACAAAATTAAACCCTTTGTTTTCCTCAATGATGAAGTTACTAATATAATTACCTCAATGATGAAGTTACTAATATAACTACCTCAATGATGAAGTTACTAATATAACTACCTCAATGATGAAGTTACTAATATAATAACCTCAATGATGAAGTTACTAATATAATTACCTCAATGATGAAGTTACTAATATAATTACCTCAATGATGAAGTTACTAATATAATTACCTCAATGATGAAGTTACTAATATAATTACCTCAATGATGAAGTTACTAATATAATTACCTCAATGATGAAGTTACTAATATAATTACCTCAATCATGAAGTTACTAATATAACTACCTCAATGATGAAGTTACTAATATAATTACCTCAATGATGAAGTTACTAATATAATTACTTCAATGATGAAGTTACTAATATAACTACCTCAATGATGAAGTTACTAATATAATTACCTCAATGATGAAGTTACTAATATAATTACCTCAATGATGAAGTTACTAATATAATTACCTCAAATGAATGTTCTTTATTATCCTCTGGTCTGTAATCCAGTAGGACGCTGAGTGACATGACAGAACAGTCAAACTTCCCTCCTTTAGCCGTCGTGTTAGGATGTACTAAGATCGTGGGACTATCTGGTATGGTGAACTTCCTCTCTAAAGATGCCTTCTCTCTTTCTTCCTTTTTCTTCTTTTCTTCTTCCTACAAATAAATACATGTAATAACATTTTATAGAACATACATTCAGATATGGTATTCAAAATAATTCAAAGTTTTATTGTTATGTTTATTTTCAATACTTAAAGTTATTCCCCAGTTAGAATAGACCATTTAATATAAGTCCATAATGTCGTCATAAAATTTCTCATTCATGTTCATCAAATTCCTGAATACTTTTTCCAACAAAATGATGTTTACAATGAGAAGGGTATAATAATACATATCTCATGTGGGATCTATCATAACATATTTCATGTGAATTTTTTTTTCGGAACAAATATTTCAATACATAATCATATCATACCTCTTTTCTTTTTTCTTCAGTTTTCTCTTCATTTTCTGAAGCTTTCTTTGTGTCCTCTGCCTTAATATCAGGAGTGTCCTGTACGTATAAAAAATTACTTACTAAGCAATTTCGCTCAGAAAAAGTTTTTCGAAGGTAGAATATTCCCTCTGGAGCTCTTTTATTTGCACAAAAGGAGATTTGTGATCCTAACCAATAATAAAAGTTGAAATGGAGCTTTTGTAGGATCAAAATGATGAAGTTTGATGGAATAGAAAGTATAATCTTTTAGGCTTTAAAATACATAGAGCAAGTACATTGATAATAGTTTCTTCCAAGCACACAAAAGAGTTCTTAAGTACCTGAAATGTGCATGTCAGGTTCATGCTGAAAATTTATCTGTTCTTGAATTTGAAGATGTTTAACTTTAGTTTAAAAGAAAATTCAGGAAAAATTATTCCAAGAAATATTGTCAACACATCACATTTTCGTTAAGAAAAATATAAAAGCATTTATACTGTTTCCATGGCTTCTTTTTCTTCCTCCTTTTCCTGTTCTGTCTTTAGTGCCTTTGTTAGCCGTGCTATTAACTGTGACTTGAGGCCTTTAGAACTCAGGGATCGTAACTCTAGCTCTTTCCTTAAGTCCAATATCTAATAAAACACCGCTAAAGACGGTATGGCCGGATTGCAAAGTAAGTTTTTGTCACCAACTGGGTCAAGGTCACTAAGTCAAATATTACAGCATACATTGAGAGGTCTTGTCAGAGGCAAACTACATGTATAATATAAAGTTTCTACTGTATACAGTTCCTTAAATTTTGCTTAAACCAGGAACTTTAACCAAAGTCTTTAACTAGGTCAAAGTCCAAGGTCAAGGTCACTAGGTCCAATGTTACGGCATAAATTGAAAGGTCTCGTCATGGGCAACCTAAATGTATAATAGAAGGTTTCTACTGCATACACTTCCTTAGATTTTGCTTAAACCAGATACTTTAACCAAAATCTTAAACTAGGTCAAAGTCCAAGGTCAAGGTCACTAGGTCCAATGTTGCGGCATAAATTGAAAGGTCTCATCATGGGCAACCTAAATGTATAATATAAGGTTTCTACTGCATACAGTTCCTTAGATTTTGCTTAAACCAGAAACTTTAACCAAAATCTTTAACTAGGTCAAAGTCCAAGGTCAAGGTCACTAGGTCCAATGTTGCGGCATAAATTGAAAGGTCTTGTCATGGGAAACCTATATGTATAATATAAGGTTTCTACTGCATACAGTTCCTTAGATTTTGCTTAAACCAGGAACTTTAACCAAAATCTTTAACTAGGTCAAAGTCCAAGGTCAAGGTCACTAGGTCAAACGTTATGGCATAAATTGAAAGGTCTTGTCATGGGAAACCTATATGTATAATATAAGGTTTCTACTGCATACAGTTCCTTAGATTTTGCTAAAACCAGAAACTTTAACCAAAATCTTTAACTAGGTCAAAGTCCAAGGTCAAGGTCACTAGGTCCAATGTTGCGGCATAAATTGAAAGGTCTTGTCATGGGAAACCTATATGTATAATATAAGGTTTCTACTGCATACAGTTCCTTAGATTTTGCTTAAACCAGGAACTTTAACCAAAATCTTTAACTAGGTCAAAGTCCAAGGTCAAGGTCACTAGGTCAAACGTTATGGCATAAATTGAAAGGTCTTGTCATGGGAAACCTATATGTATAATATAAGGTTTCTACTGCATACAGTTCCTTAGATTTTGCTTAAACCAGGAACTTTAACCAAAATCTTTAACTAGGTCAAAGTCCAAGGTCAAGGTCACTAGGTCAAACGTTACAGCATAAATTGAAAGGTCTTGTCATGGGCAACCTTCATGTATAATATAAAGTTTCTACTGCATATAGTTCCTTAGATTTTGCCTCAACCAGAAACTTTAACCAAAATGTTGACGGCAGACGGACAGACGGACGGACGGACGGACAGACTGACGGACGGACATCGTCAATCTATTGACCGGAATTGCTTTGCAATCCGGCCAAAAATCAAAATATATGAAATTTTTATGAAAAGATTCCCATGTTATTTATGATTTTGATATGTTTCATTAACTCTTGTACAAGTATGATTGAACACAATTTAGTTTTTTCATAAAAAGAAATTCAAAGATGAAAATCATGGGGTCAGAATTGCTTGCTGAGAATGAATTTTCTGAAAAACAATTCTCCAAACATTAGAGGAGTATCTACATTAGAAATGTCAGACAGTATAAAGAGGTACCTTCATAACTTTGGGATCTAGCTCAGAGAAATGTGTAGGTTCCTTGTTTTCCAGAGACAACTCTCCTTCGGGGTCCTCCTCGTCCTGTAATACAGTGGACCATGTTCTAGTTACTAGTTCTATGTACTGAATGACATTATAACAAGATACAGTTACAACGATTCAGCTTAACGTAAAGTTAACAGTATGCTTTCTATGATTACACTAGACTTCCAACAAAGACGGCTTAATAGTAAGGAATATTATGTTGGTATAACTTATTATTATATTGTATTTAGGCAAATACAAAAAGATGAATAAAAAGTGTTGCGTAGGAAAGTTAAGTTTTTTTTTAAGAGGAATCCTGTGTTTTAAAAGTATTAAGCCATCTTTAATCATTTTTAAGCAACTGAATTTCCTATCATCTTGTGCATTCAGAATTTTTTCCCTAAAAAGCATCAAGATTCTTTGGGTGGAAATGGTTAAATTTTTGTCAAAATCTGCAATGTCAAAACATGTATTTTCTATCTGGAGTTCACATGCTGGGCTTATTTTGGATATTTAGGTTGAGAGAGAGCGATGGAATGAATTCTACTCTCTGCCAGGAAAACCGCCCAAACAGGTATCCATCTACTTTATACTTTGGAGGTTTGTTGCCAAGTTGCCTTTTTTCTTGACATTCCCCATGTTACCTCTTGGGACATCAATTATAAACCTGGAACCTCTCCGACGACAAGACCTTTACTATGCTACCACTGTGCCGTGGCAGCATGCATACCTGAATAAACTTAAGAAATGTATTATTATGCTAAAACAACTATGATAAGGTTTTTGTCAATGTAAACAGATAATATCTCTGCCTGTGAAGTGCCCTCCTTTTCGTCCTTCCCCAGTGCCGCTACTTTCTTCTGGAGTTGTTTTTTATAGGCTGCCTGCAAAGTTCCCCACTCTAGATGAGTTGGGTTACACGTCCAAACGTCTGGTAAAAATAGAACACTGGTCTCCACTCGGGCGGGTATCACTTTGCCCTTGTGCGTCTCCTCGGGTCTCAGGTACCGCACCTCAGCATAACGATACCTGTATCAAAGGGGGGCAACATGTTCAATATCACTATACAGGACATAAACTAAGCAATATACCTTTATTATATATAAATAAATATATATGATGGAGATGACATAACACACTACCAAGTTGTTTTGGTCTTTTCACTGTCTCCTAGGCAATGGACATTAATGTATTGCAAGGCAGAGTCATAATTTTGGACAAAATGCTTGTAAAAAATATGCCCTGGCTGTACAAAGGTAGCAGTTTGACTACTGCAACAATAATCGATGAAAGGAATAGCAAAGTTATTGAAATCTTTTTTGAAGTATTAGTCAATTGGACTGACACCTGACCAAAATTTCATTTGTCTGTCCCTACAGAAACCTGCTAGTTCAAAATATATTCAACGCAGGTTTAATTCTTGAAATGCTTTAAAAAACGTGTGCGAATTTCCCAGTCCCCATTGCCGAACAAGAGAAAATATATTAAATTGCTTGGTACCCTGCTAGTATTTGCAGTAAAATTGTAAAGATTAAATTAACAAATTCTTTTATGTCACATGTATTCTATGGCTCTATCAATAGAATTTTGAGAATACATATTCTATAGAATAAAGGTATATGTCTATCTGTATCGGGTGGGGTATTTCGGCCCCCTCCTGGTTATATATTTACATACAGAATGTATTTGTGGTACGTAAATAATGATCAGGTATCAATTAATAGTACAAGGGAATCCAAATACTACTCCCATAACTGAACTAGTCAAATTTTCATATTTCATATTATTTGGGTCATGCATGCTTTAAAAGAGACAACTGTCAATCTACAATATAAGCAATGATACGGAAAACAAAGAAAGAACACTTCTGTGTGACTGAGTGTTTAGTAAGTAGATGGTCAAAATGACTGTTACTTGAGTTATCATCTAGAAAACATTAAGGGTATTTTACCTAAAAGTGACCTTGACCCAAAATTAGATAGGCTTCTACCCCCTTGATAACAAAATTAAGAATAATAAGATTTGATATTAATACAATGTATGAGAAAGGGCTATTGAGTTATTGTCTGGGAAATGAGAAGTGACTGAAAGACGTAATGACAAAGCAAACTCTTGATGTCCGTACCATTCCATATTGACCAGGTTTTGTGTAAAGATACTTTCAATAACCATGTTTCTTAATGAAACTGTACACAACTACCAATAGTCAGGAATTATAATGGCTATATGAAATTGTGTATATGTACCTAATACATGTAATAAATTAATACTGCTAAGACCAAATTTTGATGGTGATGAAAATTAAATATGCCGATGATATTGTTGATAATCAATACTAAGAGATGTCGAAAATCAACAATGATGAAATTTCCAAGCAACTTAAATGTAATTTTGTTATAAAGGTAAGTAAATTTGTATGATTTCACTAGAGTTCACACAAATTTTAACAAATTTAAATTGAGCCTTAATCATATTAAAAGACTTTGCACTTTAATTGATTGTTATGTGAATATGGGCATGTTCATATCAATATGATTATTTTATCAAAGTGTATATTTGAGAAGACTTTAAATGAATCACTTAAAGAGGTATTGAACACTTGGACGCCAAATTCAATTTTTCTCAAAATTCTGAAGTGATATATTTCTTGTCTGTCCTTTATTATGCAAATTTACATTTGATTCTATCCGCAGGAAAATTTTCTACGAGACTTTGAAATATGCATAAATCAGCGTTTTCGTGAATTTTTTGGTGACATCATAATACTGAAAGTGTCATTCCAGTTCTCGTTAAGCTATTGGAAATTAATTTTGATTTAACTTCCAAAATTTGATAAATGCATTGCACTTACATATGGAAAAGATGAGATTGATTGTGTTTTAAAAGAAAGACAGAATACTGGAATAAAAGATGACACTGTCGCTAAAAAATTTGCGATTGTTAGCCAATTGACTGTAGTCGATAGTTAATTATTAGGATTCGTGTGGATGAATCTTTGTCAAAAACTAACAAAATTATCAACAATGTCCAGAGATGATTTCATGATTAAATGAGAAAAATTGAATTTTGGAATAAAATATTACAAAGCTTTATATTTTCCAATTTTTCTTTCGAAAATCGTAAAATTTTCAATGAAGTGACATCCGCTTTTCTGTGATGCTTATTTGTCAACAAATTCACAGTGATGAAGATTTAATTTTGTATTTTATACATGCAAAGTTTCAATGCAATACGTTTGGTATTAATGAATTTACTGCATTTTGAATGCGAATGTTTGTGACGCCATTCTCCCTGAAAACTTCAAAATGACGTTGTGGTTTGATCATGGATAAAACTCCCAAAGTCCACAGTTGCGAAAAATCACCATAATTTCTTCAAATGACGCCGAAAATTATTCAAACTTCATGAGGATACTCAAATGTGTATATCAATCAGTACATCAAATGTTTTAAGGAAATTAAGACTGTACTTTTCCAATGAAGTGAGAAAACAAATGATGCTGCCACCATCTTGGTGTTCAAACCCTCCTTAAGTCTTTGCCAACTTGGCAGATGCTAGAGGTTTTCTTTTAAAATAAGCTAAGTTACATGACCAGTATGTTTGGTATATATACACAGTAGATTCAATACTTCTGAAAAGAAGTGCACATTTTCTGAGCAAATCAAGTACTTCTAAAGATTAACTTGACAAAGTACTAATAACTTGTCATAGGTAATTCCTACTGAAATTTCAGCAATTACACATAAATTGGCATGTCAAGGTCCTTAAATCTGAGGTTTCCTTTCAAAAATAATTATATAATAATCAATGACAAAAGTCAATCTTCATAAACTCATCACTACAAAACTCAATAACAAGTTTCATCCACGTTTCTTCATAGGTGACAGAGAAAGGTCCCAATGATTGATTTCCAAAAAAACTAGTTAAAAGGCTTATTCAAAATCATCACATTCAAGGTCCACAAAAAAAATCATCAAAAAAACTTGGCGAAGAAAAGACAGGAAACCACATTTTCTTCAATGGACAATAACACCCACAAATGATAGTTGATTGATAAACAAGAGGGACACTACATGTAAAGCAGACAAAGTTAAACATGTTACAATCAGAAAGGTGTAAGACCACTTGATCTCTCAGTGTAGTCGGAAATTTTCTTTATTTGACCCAAAATTATAAAATTATACATGTACATGTATATTGGTAAATAATAACTTTTGCATTAACTAGATACATGATCATCTGTGGGCCTGGGAAGTATTAGATAAGATATGAAGAATAGAGAATTCATATCTGCTAGTTTCTTTTTTATACTAGTCAAACTTTCTAACTTACCACATTATAAAATCACTTGAATATTATGATTGTCTTGAATCGGTTATTTCAAAAATTTATAGAAACAAAGAAAGTTTTTCAAGGTTAAGTCATAAAGGAATCATCCTGTGATGTGTATCTTCAAATTCCATTGCATTTAAGCGTAACATTGTCCACTTCCGGTTTGAATGAAAACTTGGTCTCTCAACTGAAAAAGCCACTATAGAAACGTTCTTACAATTACAGTGGAAATCGCTTTTTGAATTTTGAAATACTGGTGGTTGATAATGTTGTTTTATCGTAATTCATTCACAAGGTTTCGTACGAGTCGTTTCACTTCCAGTATAATTTGATATACTGGGTTAAGATTTTCATGTCAAAATGGTTCCTGCGAATATGTTATAAGACTTTTTTGCTGTGGTATGCCTTTCATGTTCACTTGGGGTACAAAAAGATGTTCGCTCAATGGAAGCTTATTTTACATACTTCTGGCAAGAGTTATATGCACACAGCTGTTTTACGGCTAATTTGTTCAGTTTTATTTGCTTACTATCACCGGTTTAATAAATGCATTCCATTCAATTTCTGTTTTTCAGATGGAACACGGTATGGACAATACTCTGAAGGGCGTTTGGTTGTAATTTATCAATAAATACACCAAATTAATGAAAATACCTTATAATTGAAATCAGGGATGGGGTCAATTACATTTCAATGTAATTAATTAAATTACACATTACATTGAATTTTTTAGCTATGTAATTAATTAAATTACACATTACTTTGCATTTTTTTTGCAATGTAATTAATTAAATTACAATTACATTGCAAATTTTTTTTTTCACATTGCCGAAATACTAGAAGTCATTTCAAGTCTTTGACAAAATGCAAGAAAATGAAGGTCAATATTCATTCTACAGTCAAAAGCCTTTTTAGCTCACCTGAGCCATAGGCTCAAAGTGAGCTATTGTTTTAGCGTGGCGTCCGTCGTCGTCCGTCGTAAACTTTTCACATTTTAAACTTCTTCTCCAGAACGGCTGAAGGGATTTTGATGAAACTTGGTTGGTATGAAGTACTCATGGTCCCCTACAAGTGTTGTTTTTTTTCGTCCGGATCTGTCAACAGGTGGCGCCACCACAGCCAAAAGTAGGTCACGGGGGGTACCCTCCTTTGACAAACTTCTTCTTCAGAACCGAAGCATGTATCGACAAACCGAAAGCATCAGGATGATCTAGAGAGATGTCTTAAGAAGTGTTGTTATTTTTGGTTCCACTTCGAAGTCAAATTTTTGACGCGTTTTTGACGTCTTTTCGGACTTAGTCAGAAATGCACATTTTTGCACTATTTCTTTAAATAACTCAACAAGTGTATGATTTTTCACACTCATTTAGTACATATTTATCATATTTAACTTACTTAATGCTTTGATATGTATTTTATGCTTAAATTTTATTTTTTTGATTTTTTATGAATTTATTTCTTATGTAAAACATAGTGTAATCAAAGATTACGAAGCTCACCTCGCGGCAGCAAAGTTCAATTTAAACATATCTCTAAGTACATGTATATTAAGAAAATCACTCAAGTGGAAAAAAGTAGGTCAAGGTCATTTTAAGAAAGTTTGATCAAAGATACATCCAATATGCAAGTTTGGTTCATGTAGCACTTATTCTTTGCTCAATATTGGCCTTCAAAGGCAAAATCACTCAAGTAGAAAAAGTAGGTCAAGGTCATTTTATGAAAATTTGATTAAAGATACATCCAATATGCAAGTTTGGTACATGTAGCACTTATACTTTGCCCAATATTGGCCTTATAAGGCAAAATCACTCAAGCAGAAAAAGTAGGTCAAGGTCATCTTATGAAAGTTTGATCAAAGATACATCTAATATACAAGTTTGGTACATGTAGCACTTTAACTTTGCTCAATATAAGCCTTTAAAGGCAAAATCACTCAAGCGGAAAAAGTAGGTCAAGGTCATTTTATGAAAGTTTGATCAAAGATACATCCAATATGCAAGTTTGGTACATGTAGCACTTATACTTTGCTCAATATTGGCCTTTAAAGGCAAAATCACTCAAGCGGAAAAAGTAGGTCAAGGTCATTTTATGAAAGTTTGATCAAAGATACATCCAATATGCAAGTTTGGTACATGTAGCACTTATACATTGCTCAATATTGGCCTTTTAAAGCAAAATCACTCAAGTGGAAAAAGTAGGTCAAGGTCATTTTATGAAAGTTTGATCAAAGATACATCCAATATGCAAGTTTGGTACATGTAGCACTTATACTTTGCTCAATATTGGCCTTATAAGGCAAAATCACTCAAGCGAAAAAAGTAGGTCAGATGCTGCATCCGATGCATGGGTTCACCTCAGCATCCCAAGATGAATCACTTGTGCAAGTTTGGTTACTGTAGCATCAGTACTTTGTCAGATACTGAACTACCCCAAAAACTTTAACCAGATATGACAAAGTCATTCAACTGGAAAATGTAGGTCAGATGCTGCATCCGATGCATGGGTTCACCTCAGTATCCCAAGATGAATCACTTGTGCAAGTTTGGTTACTGTAGCATCAGTACTTTGTCAGATACTGAGTTACCCCAAAAACTTTAACCAGACATTGACAAAGTCATTCAACCGGAAAATGTAGGTCAGATGCTGCATCTGATGCATGGGTTCACCTCAGCATCCCAAGATGAATCACTGGTGCAAGTTTGGTTACTGTAGCATCAGTACTTTGTCAGATACTGAGTTACCCCAAAAACTTTAACCGGACGCGGACGCGGACGGGGACGGGGACGCGGACGCCGGGGTTATAGCATAAGCTCATCTCAACTTCGTCGAGGTGAGCTAAAAAGGAAGGGGGGGGGGGGGGTGATTTTCATACATTTTCTGCTTCTTTTCTATAACCACTCTTCAGATTGTCATGACAATTTGTAGGTATGAGGTACTCATGCATGGTACCCTACAAGTGAAAGAATTTTGTCAAGATATCCACTTTTGGATTTTTAAGGAATATTTTTTAAGATTGTACATAGGTATAATGTATGTTTTCCATGCCCAATGGACCCATGGGGAGTGGCTTCAAACCCCGGCGGGACCCCAACAAAATTTTTTTCCCCTTTTTAGCTCACCTGAGCCATAGGCTCAAAGTGAGCTATTGTTATAGCGTGGCGTCCGTCGTCGTCCGTCATAAACTTTTCACATTTTAAACTTCTTCTCCAGAACGGCTGAAGGGATTTTGATGAAACTTGGTTGGTATGAAGTACTCATGGTCCCCTACAAGTGTTGTTGTTTTTCGTCCGGATCTGTCAACAGGTGGCGCCACCACAGCCAAAAGTAGGTCACGGGGGGTACCCTCCTTTGACAAACTTCTTCTTCAGAACCGAAGCATGTATCGACAAACCGAAAGCATCAGGATGATCTAGAGAGATGTCTTAAGAAGTGTTGTTATTTTTGGTTCCACTTCGAAGTCAAATTTTTGACGCGTTTTTGACGTCTTTTCGGACTTAGTCAGAAATGCACATTTTTGCACTATTTCTTTAAATAACTCAACAAGTGTATGATTTTACACACTCATTTAGTACATATTTATCATATTTAACTTACTTAATGCTTTGATATGTATTTTATGCTTAAATTTTATTTTTTTGATTTTTTATGAATTTATTTCTTATGTAAAAAAGGAAGGGGGGGGGGGTGATTTTCATACATTTTCTGCTTCTTTTCTATAACCACTCTTCAGATTGTCATGACAATTTGTAGGTATGAGGTACTCATGCATGGTACCCTACAAGTGAAAGAATTTTGTCAAGATATCCACTTTTGGATTTTTAAGGAATATTTTTTAAGATTGTACATAGGTATAATGTATGTTTTCCATGCCCAATGGACCCATGGGGAGTGGCTTCAAACCCCGGCGGGACCCCAACAAATTTTTTTTCCCCTTTTTAGCTCACCTGAGCCATAGGCTCAAAGTGAGCTATTGTTATAGCGTGGCGTCCGTCGTCCGTCGTCGTCCGTCGTAAACTTTTCACATTTTAAACTTCTTCTCCAGAACGGCTGAAGGGATTTTGATGAAACTTGGTTGGTATGAAGTACTCATGGTCCCCTACAAGTGTTGTTGTTTTTCGTCCGGATCTGTCAACAGGTGGCGCCACCACAGCCAAAAGTAGGTCACGGGGGGTACCCTCCTTTGACAAACTTCTTCTTCAGAACCGAAGCATGTATCGACAAACCGAAAGCATCAGGATGATCTAGAGAGATGTTTCAAGAAGTGTTGTTATTTTTGGTTCCACTTCGAAGTCAAATTTTTGACGCGTTTTTGACGTCTTTTCGGACTTAGTCAGAAATGCACATTTTTGCACTATTTCTTTAAATAACTCAACAAGTGTATGATTTTACACACTCATTTAGTACATATTTATCATATTTAACTTACTTAATGCTTTGATATGTATTTTATGCTTAAATTTTATTTTTTTGATTTTTTATGAATTTATTTCTTATGTAAAAAAGGAAGGGGGGGGGGGGGGTGATTTTCATACATTTTCTGCTTCTTTTCTATAACCACTCTTCAGATTGTCATGACAATTTGTAGGTATGAGGTACTCATGCATGGTACCCTACAAGTGAAAGAATTTTGTCAAGATATCCACTTTTGGATTTTTAAGGAATATTTTTTAAGATTGTACATAGGTATAATGTATGTTTTCCATGCCCAATGCTTCAGGTGCAACTACAGGAAAAAAACCTTCTTTGTATGATTAATCATTTTTTGATCGACCTTTCATCCATAGTTACAGCTGATAATTCAACAAGTGACACATGCTTCAATGTCTTATTGATTGACCTTTTATGTGATATGATTCAATTATTTAAATTCTTTATACTTATTTAGAATTTTATTTTTAAAGTCGGGAACAAGATTTCAAAAGCGGCCATGTTTTGCCGTGTACCTGAAGGTGTCATCCAAAGAAATAAAAACCTTCTTTGTATGATCAATCATTTAGCTCAATTTGAGTGACTTCCAATCCTTCATTCAATAATTATGAATTTGGTCTCGTTGGATTTTGACACCTTTGACACACATAAAAATAATAGAAAAAAGGGGGGTCATGCATACCGTTTTCTCACAAATTCCACTTTTTTACATCACCCCTCTATCCATTTCGAAAATTTTACAAATTTCATCTATTTTTAAATCGATCAATAGATTGCATTAAAGACAAAAACAGGTTCAAAACTCAATTTATCCCGACTACAGGGAATGGTACATTGATTTCATGTGCTATTTTTAAATTTTCAATAGTTTTGACCAATGGTGTGACACCTTTTATTCTGCCCTGTTCACCAGTCAAAACTGAGGGGATTCCCTGCTAAAACGATTTCCTTGGATTACACCTGAAGGGGATTCCCCATGTAGAAATGTGATACCTTTAGTACTGCGATACATTTCAGGAGATACAGTGCAAACGGAATAGATTTTTATTTAATGAAATGTGCATTATACTTGGAACACTTTCATAATGGTTATCATTCATGTACTTGGAACACTTGCAACTTGTTATCATGCATAAAGTTTGCTCGAATTTCCTCTGTCTTAGACTCTCTTAGATGAAGTAATTTACAGACTGATTTCTTGAAGAAACGTCTAATGAGTAATCTCTTCCTCCGGATTTTGAGAATGCATATGACATTTAATATCTGAAATTCTTGAAATAAATAATTCAGTTCAGAGTTCCTGAAATCTTCCTATGAAATGTTGGACCACAGAAAGCTGTTGTTTAAATAGAGTAAATAAATTATTATTTACAACCATAAGCCACTGTGTTCGACATCTTGTATGTATAATATTTCTAAGAGGAACACAGAGGCCTGAGGTTGTGAATAATAAAACATTTTCTCTCATAAAATGACAGGTTCCTGTGATAAGACATTTGGGAATTTTTATCTGTTCAAATAATAGATACATGATGAGTTTTTATCGGACCAAATAACTTTTTGTCGGCAAATCCTATGCAACTGATACATTTCATGAACTCTCTCCGCTAACAACTTGTTCGTGTAACAGACCTTTGATGAGGTAAAACAATTTTTAACAGTAAATAACGATGTTGTAGGTCTGCTAGTTGGACAACCTTAACAATTTCATGGGCCTTTTAATTTGTTTCAAACTACGAAACCTAGAGAAATCACTTGAGTTGTTGAACAGCGTATGCTGAAATGCGACGCTCCTTCTCGCCTGTTGAAATATGCATAGGCAAGAAGCGCCGCATTTCAGCATATTCACTGAAAATTATTTGTTCAAGTGGCTTCACTGGGTCATGAGGTTTGATACACCATACACTGCTTTTTGGAAAACAAACTGGCCCAATTTCTGCACAAGCAGCACAACTCACTTGAATTGATAAATATTGGATTAAAACGATTTTAACTGTACGTTTCATTTATTTGAGATGAAATCAATACTATTCAAAAGCATTCATAGATTTCAGTATACTTTAATATGAATAAAGGCAAAACCGAAAAATCTTTGTTTTTTATGCCCCTGGAATAAAAGATTCGGGAGCATATAGTTTTTGGCCTGTTCGTCTGTCTGTTTGTCTGTCTGTTTTCCGAAAAACTTTAACATTGGGCATAACTTTTAAATGGAAGCTGGTGATAGAGGTTTCATATTTCACATGTGTATTCCTTGTGACAATACCTTTCCATTGATACCAAAATTTTTGACCTCGTGACCATAACCTTGACCTTTGACGTACTTCTCAAAAACTTTAACATTGGGCATAACTTTTGAATGGTTAGTGATAGAGGTTTCAATTTTTACATGTGTATTCCTTGTGACAAGATCTTTCCATTGATACCAATATTGCGCTGACCCTGACCTCTCACATACTTAACAGAAAATGGCCTTTATACTAACAAAGATGCGGGGGGGGGGGGGCATTCTCGTTTCACAAACACAGGCTTTATAATTTCTGGCATGCTAGCTATCAATAATGAAAGGTTTTGTGTTCAATTTTAAATAAACTTAATTTAATGTTGCATAATTGAACTATACTAGCTGGGCATATGACGTTGGACCACTTTATCTGTCTTTTCAAATCAGTAAAAAAGTTATTGTTTTGAAATGTGGCTATTTTTTCTTTTTTGTACTTTCAAAGGTTGTCTGAAAAAAAAACTTCTCTGCATCCGGCAAAAATCTTTTTAGAAAGGTTGTGGGCTAAAATCCTGGTACTGGCACTATCAGTATTCAATGTCAGTATGTCAATATGAGCGTGCATGGGTATCAGGTGAGCGGTGTGCCCCCTGGGGCTCTTGTTAGGTTCCCTGAGAACATGGAGAAATCATGAATGTGCAATGCACATATTTTGCCTAGAAATATTCTCCGGAAATTTTGATACTTAAAAATATGCCATTAATTTTTAACTTGTCTTTGATAAGTACATGTAAGTTATCCCAACTGAATTTTGTCACATTAGAATCAAATCAAATTTGCAAACAGTGACCTGTATCAATTTTACTCATGCATTCTTTCTATTGCCAACAATCAGGTAAAAATATAATCTCTAAGACTTATATACACAAAGTCCTTGCAGAAGTGACAAACAAGCTAATTAAAACAGAAACACATAACCAAGCTTTGTTTTGATAACTATAAGTCACATTAAGCATTGTGGTCATTTAGGTAAAACTGTTTATTCAACCATTATCTATGGCCTATCCTCAATGAATCATGAAAATTAATTACAAAATAAGTTATTTTTTTCACAGATCAATCTGTGTATTCCAAGTATTTTTAGTTGCAAATGTAATTGAAAAGTAATTGAAATGTAATTGGCATTACATGCAATTTTAGCTCTGTAATTAATTAAATTACAATTACATGTAATTGAAAAAATCTTCAATTACACATTACATTCAATTACTTGAAAAAATGTAATTAATTGTAATTAATTACAATTACATTTTTAAATACCCCATCCCTGATTGAAATTTCATCATGGTCTGTGTTCGTTTAAACAAATTTCATTTTTCTCGATTCTAACCCTAAAGAATGAGATGTAGCGACAATGAACCAAGTAATATTAAAATCTTTTTAATTCCAAAACAACAAAAAAAAAATCATACCCTTAGAATCGTAAGTTTGAAATTTTGACAAGTACATGTACATGTATATTTTAGAAGGACTCCAATCCCCCCTCCCCCAATAAAAAAGTAATTTAACTTAGAATGCATTTTTTGGACTAAATTTCATTTTAATTCTTTATTTTTGTTTTCATTTTCAATCTTAAATTCTAGCAAGCAGTAGAAATCATTAGAAAGATTTCTGGAGAATCTGTAGAAGAGATAACTTTTAATAAGATCAAATGATGGCTTTATGTATGTTACAGTATGATGATCTACTTAAATTGCTAAGTCATGGTGTGATACATGTCAATTATCAGTCCAAGACAATTATGAAGTAAAAATAAAGTTGAAGTGAAACATTTCAAACTATACCTCACTCTATCACTTTTAATCAATATTTTATCAACAAAGCCTGACCTCTCCAGCTTACCCTTCTTAAAATACATGTATTTCAAAATGCGAAATTACAAACTCAATAATTTTTCCTATGAATTCTACTAGTAATTAGTGATCATATCAAATTCTGTTTTCAAAATGTTACCTACCATTGAGTACACCCACTAAGGTCAATCCCAGTCAGGGCTTTCGTGGTTCTAATTGCCGTTCGTATTAAGACTTTAGGGTCATCGCCTGGGTTAGCTCCGTCGAGGGTCGGTGACCACGGCCCACCTATAGCCATAGTCTCATTTTTGCCCTTCATTCCCACCAAGAAGTGAATCAGTCTTGTTGGATGGACAAACCCTTCTTGTACATCGCTGGGATCCTCGGCCAGGGCACATGACTTGTGGTACAGATCCTCTAATGATGGGCAGGACAACAACATTACCTAAAAGAAGTCATAGGTCAAAACTCTATTTCCTTCCACACAGTGTATCACTGCTCATGCTTTTGATAAAATGCCATGGAATAAAATATTAATAATGTTATTCATAAATAGTCAAATAAATTGATTGATGATCGCAAAATCATATTCAATGCACAAAAATTAAAGAAAGTATTTGTCACAAATAAAGTACATATAACCTACCTTGGCACTGTATAAATGGTCACTATCTGGAGGGTCCAATGTAGCATCATTAGGGGTTATAGCATCAACTTCTTTATTCATTACATGAAATGTACAATGATTCCCAAGCTGGAAGGGTCGATAACTGGGAAAAGCTTCCGTCCAAGTGAAGCTAGCATTGAAGAAATCACTGGGGATGTATAGGTTTGTGTATCGGGACTTCAGTGACATAACATTAGCCTCTTTCCTATATGAATGTAGATATATACATGTACATTTTCAAAAATGATACTTCATGCATATATTAACAATACTGAGTATTAGAAAATAAGAAATACAAATTCCATTTTCAATTCTCGTAACTTTTTAATACATCTCATTTATGAAATGAATTCTAATTGAGTCTTTGGCATATTACATAATATCATAACAGTATAGAAACCATCAACAAAAGTACCATCTAATAAAGATGTTGATAACTTACATATCAAATGATAGTTTGGGAACCTGGACCACATATCTTGGTACAATTCTAGGGCGTCTCCTAGCAGGGCTTCTTTGGTGTGTATTGTCAGACTTTTTAACAGGTGATTTAGTCCTTGACCTTTTCCTGGTTGGAGGAGGACGATCTTGTCTACTTTCTCGTCTTTCCCGGTCCCTCTCTCGTTTTCTTTCAGCTCTGTCACCAAATTTGTCATTTCTCTTTTGATTGCCTCCTCCACCCTGATTTCTCATTCCTCCTTGACCCATCAATCCTTAAATTGTTTAAAAAATACTCTAATTCATTCTGTTTGTTTCACGCATTGTGATTGGTTCACAGGATTTTTACAAGCATGTATAACGACGATATACATGCTGCAAACCAACTCACTTGACATACTTCAAAATGTATTCCTACGTAAATTTGCACGTTACAAGCTTTAGCGCACACTTTTTGCATATGACGTCGTGCTTCCCTTTGTTCTTCTCTCCTGTGACGTCATACTGTGACGTAAAATTACAAGGTATGAGCTTGTAAATGGCGTTCTCCACATGTAAACAACAGAGAAAGTAAGTTTATTATTGATAACACTTTGATTTTTCGCCATTGTAATAAATACGAAGCAGTTGTATTTCATATTTTTCAGCGTAATAATTTCTGTTGGTTGTTGTAAGTCCTCCGTAGCAACGTCACCTCTAAAGCAATGTGTGAGACCCTCTGAGGGGTATAAAAAGTTGAAATATGTCACATGAATTAGAATAGGGATAAACGTACTGTGTTTTGTGGTTCCAACAGGTATATGTTGGATATACTGTTGAAAACATACGTTATACCGTCGGGGCTTGTCAAGCCCCGACGGTATAACTGCGTTTCCAACAGTATATCCAACATATACCTGTCGGAACCACAAAACACAGTACGTTTATCCCCTAATTCATGCACGTGTATGTTACTTATGTATGATAACAATAAACCATCAAACATCAATTTATGGACTAAAATTGTTTCAGGATCATGCAAAAATTATAAGAACAGCAGTATAGATATAATAATTTCTTTCTTACTTGTATTTAAACTTCAACATACCTGATTGTATGAGGGGTTGACCCATATCCTGGTTCTGCCTTCACTTAACTTTTAACATACCTGCTTGCATGAGAAATACTTTGAATCCCCATACCCTGGTTCTGTCCTCACTTTAACATTAACATACCTAATTGTATGAGGGATTGAGGACCACTTTGATTGCACATACCCTGGTTCTGTCCTCACTTAAACTTTTACTTCCACATACTAGTACCTGATTGAATGAGGGATTGAGGACAACTTTGATTGCAAATACCCTGGTTCTGTCCTTTTTTATCTTTAACATACCTGATTGAATGACGGGTTAAGGACAACTTTGATTGCACTTACCCTGGTTCTGCCCTCACTTACTTCAACTTTAAAATACCTGATTGAATGAGGGGTTAAGGACAACTTTGATTGCACTTACCCTGGTTCTGCCCTCACTTACTTCAACTTTAAAATACCTGATTGTATGAGGGATTGAGGACAACTTTGATTGCACATACCCTGGTTATGTCCTTATTTTATCTTTAACATACCTGATTGAATGAGGAGTTAAGGACAACTTTGATTGCACTTACCCTGGTTCTGCCCTCACTTACTTCAACTTTAAAATACCTGATTGTATGAGGGATTGAGGACAACTTTGATTGCACATACCCTGGTTATGTCCTTATTTTATCTTTAACATACCTGATTGAATGAGGGGTTAAGGACAACTTTGATTGCACTTACCCTGGTTCTGCCCTCACTTACTTCAACTTTAAAATACCTGATTGTATGAGGGGTTGAGGACCACTTTGATTGTCCATACCCTAGTTCAGTCATCACTACTTAAACTTTAACATACCTGATTGTATGAGGGGTTGAGAACCACTTTGGTTGCCTATATGCCATACCCTGGTTCTGCCCTCAGTCCCCTCACTTACTAAAACTTTAACATACCTGATTGCATCAGGGGTTGAGGACCACTTTGATTCCCCATACCCTGGTTTTGCCCTCCTTGTCCAAATCCTCCCTTATTATATCCACCTGGATGGTTGCCTTGATTTCCCTAAATTAATACACACATGTATATAATTAAATCAAAATTGCTCGACTGTTTTTCCTTTCAGTATTACATGCTAGTTATCAAAGAGAAACACATTTCTTCATGCAGAATTCATTTACTGCAACATTATAATTAAGCGACTCTGATCTTACTGGAGCAGATTCTACGCACCTGATTTGGTAAAACTTGTATCCTTGTGGCATTCCATTTAAATGGCATGTTGGCATTATATGTGGCCTCTACTAACACTCTGTCACTTACTTTAGGTAAACTACCTTTCACACAACTGAAATATGAAGTCTAAACTGTATCAATTTTTGTTTTATTACAGTTTTTTTTTTACAGTGTAAAAATACATAATAAATGTATGACTGTAACAACCCCCCATATGTAGCCTCAATATGTAGGCTCTATAATTCTAGAAAGTCTAAATTGTCGATTTTTTTCAAGCATTTCATAGGTTCATAATATTCATTATTTATTCTCTCAAAATATCAATTGTATTTCATATTTTCCAACAAACTAAAAGATTTCAACATGACTAGTTTTCAGTGGGGTGGAAATTGATAACTAATTTCACTTGGATCTGAAATATTAAAACATCTATAGTTATAGTAACTAACATCCCTTCATACCAAAACAAAATGAAGCACTTACCTAGTTTGAAAGAAGACATCCTCATCAACAAAGCCAAAGTTATCATGTAGCTTGGTGACAGTTCCAGTAAATACTCTTTGTTTTGGCTGAGGGGGCTGGGCAGCCCGTGGGGTCGGGTAGCTGACAGCTGGGACCTGATTGGATGCCAGTGTGGTCGGTATGGCGATACCAGGCTGTCCTAACACCTGGTTTTGTTGTTGTTGTAAAGCTGCTGCTGCTTGTTGCTGAAAATACAATAGTGAAAATCACATTCTTAGTATCATCAGTTATACAATTTCTTTTTCAGTTTTAATCAATTCATGTACCACTGCTTTTTTTCAATTTGAATAATTTACAAATACATATATTTATTGAAATGTTCATACTTTCACGTTCAAATTGTAGGAACAAAAAGTTGGTGAAAACAAGATAACTTCAAACACCTCGTACCAGTATATCTGCATAGCAGTGATGAAATGTTTCTTTGTATGTTGCTTTGTACTGGTACAAAAATGTGTTTTCTTAGATACGTTCCCTGTATTTACCTGTGCCTGTAGACCCATGGCCGCCAGCTGTTGTGCTGTGTACTGAGGTTGGACCATGCTAGGTCCAGCATTACCCAGCCCATATACGGTGTTTGCCGGTACTTGGGGCTGCATCATACTGCTGACCACCTGTTGTTGCTGGGTGATATTGGCTCCCAACGACACAGCCGTACCCTGTCCAAAGTCTGAAGGAAATTTGTACAGATCTATTAACATTGGTTTTTGTATGGATCTATCAACATGGGTACATGTAACAAACATATAGCTATAATATGCAAACATTTATCAGGTTATGATAGATAGTTGCTTGTGACTTATTTTTTATTGTTCATAACTTTATTTCATAAGCTCCTTCTACGTACATGTATCAATAAATTAATAAGAGTTTCAAGCTTTGATACAAATACATTTGACAGAAGTATATATTATAAAGCTTAGAATAATAGTTATGTTACAGTTCGTATAATTAATTAATTTAGATCCTAATTTATCTAAAAAGTTTGTTAATATGGCTTGTACAATGTAGATTGTTTCTTCAGTAAAACCATTTATTTACAAATGGCATTCAGCTAAAATACTGACTTGTTTGCAGGGCTACAAAATCAATGGCATATTGAATGTTGGTTAACCAAACATACATGTAAGTGGACTTCCCTTCAATTCTACAGTACAGAAATACAAACTGAATTTGAAAAAAAAACCAATTCACATCTACATCTACCACATTTGTCTGCACATTTAAGTCAATTGTCTGCACATGCAAGTCAATCATACAATCCCCTCCTTTCTCTTATACAAATAAGAAAAGACATTGCATTGTTAGCTACAAGTAATACCTTGTCTTGCCCATGGGGGATTCTTTGCAGCACCAAACTGTGACATTTTTCCCAAACTCTGCTGAAAAAATACAAATGAAGAATGATTCATACAAATTTAACACAAATACAAGTAAGGAGAGATATTTATTAGATGTTGATGCCCAAAATCTACATAGAACTTCCTTTTAGCTTATACATTTAAAAATAAATGTTTATCATGTATTTTCTAGAAGTGATTTTAATCTCCTGTCCTAGCTACTAACAGAAAGAACTTTGGTCCAATTTGGAAAAGCAAAGTCCTACAATGTGTACAAGCTGTCAAGGTACCAAAATGTGTCGCATTGAGGTGCTGCAGCACTAGCAAATTTATCGTCTCCTTTTAATGTACTTCCTAAATTTGAAGTCTGACCGGAAGTGACATTTTGCGGACAAATCGACCTTAGCATGGTAATACCATAGTACTAAGGTTGGGAAAATACCATGATTGTCAATTTGTTACATATCACAATACCATCTTTTCAATACAATGCCTACATGTACATGTATCACAATATTTTTAAAATGAAAATAATTGAAGTGAAAAACTTGCATATTTGTTGTGTTGCCAGCAATTTTCAAAGATATTTCCCACATCTCCAATAACAAATTAGCCGATACAAAAATATTTGGCTTTCATTAAAATAATAGTGTGTACTTTACTATTATGTGAGTACAAGCACTAATTGAGTTGCTGATTTTCAAAAAATAGGAAAGACCGTAAATGTCATTAAACAATATGATTTATGCATATATACCTTCTATGATTCCTTCCCAAGGGAAATTGCATTCAATTTGGGATAGTGATTTGCAAAATTATACTTTCTGTACTAAAATAAACCTACCCCTCTTTCACAGTTACACTTGATTATCAAACACTCTACCCATTGTGTATAACAATGAAAAGTAATCGCTGTGCATGCTTTGTACAGGTATCTACACAGTTGTATACAAAATGTATATACATATTATACTGGTAAGGTTACACATTTAGGAGTCTGACTACACTATGTAGAAATATTTTCAAACGATTTGAAAAGTAGCTTGTGCTCAGGTAGAAATTAGAGAAGGTAACTATCAGGGATCACCCTAGCCCTGCAGAGTAATGAGATAAACATAGGTAATCACAGATTACGAAGCTCACCTCGTGGCAGCAAAATTCAATTCAAACATATTTCTAAGTTCATGTATATTGGCTTTTAAAGACAAAATCATTCAAGTGGAAAAAGTAGGTCAAGGTCATTTTATGAAAGTTTGATCAGAGATACATCCAATATGCAAGTTTGGTACATGTAGCACTTATACTTTGCTCAATATTGGCTTTTAAAAGCAAAATCACTCAAGCGGAAAAAGAAGGTCAAAGTCATTTTATGAAAATTTGATCAATGATACAACCAATATGCAAGTTTGGTACATGTAGCACTTATACTTTGCTCAATATTGGCTTTTAAAGGCAAAATCACTCAAGTGGAAAAAGTAGGTCAAGGTCATTTTATGAAAGTTTGATCAAAGATACATCCAATATGCAAGTTTGGTGCACGTAGCACTTATGCTTTACTCAATATTGGCTTTTAAAGGCAAAATCACTCAAGCAGAAAAAGTAGGTCAAGGTCATTTTATGAAAGTTTGATCAAAGATACATCCAATATGCAAGTTTGGTACATTTAGCACTTATTCTTTGCTAAATATTGGCTTTTAAAGGCAAAATCACTCAAGTGGAAAAAGTAGGTCAAGGTCATTTTATGAAAGTTTGATCAAAGATACATCCACTATGTAAGTTTGGTACATGTAGCACTTATACTTTGCTCAATATTGGCCTTTGAAGCAAAATCACTCAAGTGGAAAAAGTAGGTCAGATGCTGCATCTCATGCATGGTTCCTCTCGGCATCCCAAGATGAATCACTTGTGTAAGTTTGGTTACTGTAGCATCAGTACTTTGTCAGATACTGAGCTACCCCAAACTTCTAAACCATGTCAATCAAGCGGAAAATGTAGGTCAGATGCAGCATCAAATGCATGATTTCACCTCAGCATCCCAAGATGAATCACTTGTGCAAGTTTGGTTACTGTAGCATCAGTACTTTGTCAGATACTGAGCTACCCCAAACTTCTTAACCAAGTCAATCAAGCGGAAAATGTAGGTCAGACGCAGCATCCGATGCATGATTTCACCTCAGCATCCAAAGATGAATCACTTGTGCAAGTTTGGTTACTGTAGCATCAGTACTTTGTCAGATACTGAGCTACCCCAAACTTCTTAACCAAGTCAATCAAGCAGAAAATGTAGGTCAGATGCAGCATCCGATGCATGATTTCACGTCAGCATCCAAAGATGAATCATTTGTGCAAGTTTGGTTACTGTAGCATCAGTACTTTGCCAAATACTGAGCTACCCCAAACTTCTTAACCGGATGCGGACGCTGACACGGACGCGGACGCGGGGGGGTATAGCATAAGCTCACTCAACTTCGTCGAGGTGAGCTAAAAATCTCATTTGCTAAATCAAAGCACTAAAGGTACTGAGTGCGAATAGCCAGAATAATATCACTTATTATGTATGACAAAATATTGTGTTTTCAAAGTTATATTTGTTCCTGAACACCTTCGTAGGCCAGTTTATGGACGGATAAAGACAGAACTAAAATGCAAAGGCATAATGTTGTCGTAATGAATTGAAAGATGATGTCTGACAGTGAACATGAAAATTAAATAAAATCACATTATATCTACCCCTCCCCCCCTAAAAAATACAACAATCCAATATGACTATTGATTGATGATTGCATATACAAGGAAAGAAGACAAATCTTATTTTCTAATTTGATCCCCACTCTCTCTTTAACCTTTCATGTTCAATGCTAGGTGTGTGCTAAGAATTTGAAGGAAAATTCACTTCTTTTTTAGTATATAAAACATGATACATCCTAAACAGGAATGTTTTGATGTTTTATTTTTCATATTTCATGATGGAAGTTCCTAATTTTTCCGTCGTATACAGATTTTATTTTGTGAAGCGGGGCAAAATAAACCTACTTGAAGATAGTTTTACGTTTCAATGATTCAACTTAATTAATCTTTATCGATAGCACGTTTCATTTATATATTGTCCACTAAAACAGATAATGATCTGGTAATGGAAAGGGGTTTCCAACACACAGCCTGTGTTCATCTCAGTACATACAGATGCAATTTTTCATTAGGCATGCATGTACATAACACGACAGCTCGATTCATATTGATATAATTCATTGATTCAGACAGTGATCAGACTTTATACCAATCATGACGCTGACGCAGTCCCAAGGTACATGTAAACAGAGTAACATTGTTTATACATACTCAGTAGACGGGGCTCCCATGAGTGAAGAAATCAGGCAATCGCTATGTGCTATTCGCACAAAAACAATGAGATTGTCTCGATTTCAATGAGATTTTGAATGTACATGTATTTGTTCGAAAAAATAGTGAAAAAATAAAACGTCGGATTCTCTTAATATCCGTGAACATCTAGCAACACATTATTTGTATGTAAGAATGGCCCTGGATTTTTCTTTTTCCCTTGTTTGAATAACATTTTAAATGAAAAATGAGGTCAAATAAAATTTAAAATTCTTTGTTTCTCAGACACCGCCGAATGCTATAAGAAGCCAAAGAGACATCTTTCACAACTTCAAAAAAAAAAAAAAAAAACAGTATCCACCATGTCTCATTTCCACTCGCTGGTTAAATATGAATTATCTATCCATCTATGGAAATTACAGTGTCTAGTGAATGTCATTTTAGAAATCACCGGTTCCAATGGTACACATTACAAGTATTTCAGCGCGCTGTGACAAGTCATTTTACGGTAATCTCTAATCTGCGAGTAAAGGGTGTACTGTAGAATGTTTACGTCAAGACTTTTTTCAATTTTTGAAGTGTTTGCAAAAACTTTGAACTTTTTATAAACCTGGACGATGTGGATTGATTCAGTAGGCATTGCCCTACTACAACGGCCCATCAGTTTTGTAAACTTTGATTTAGAAAATGAGAAAATACCAGAAAACTAGATGGCTACTGTTGCAAGCAACAGACGGATTCCTCCTTTATTAGACCTTCCTCGGAACTGAAGTGCTAAAATCCGAATAAAGAAGATGGAAAAGAATATTTGCTTTAGTACCATATTGACTTCAGCAAATGAGTCAAAAGAGCTTATGTCTAATTTGGGACTCTTATTTATTTATCAACAAAATAGAAGAAAAAAATAATAAATACCTTTCATGTTTACGAAAGCTTTAAACTCCATGCCCAATCAATATCTAATTCTTTACAATGACTTTCTCAAAACAGAATTGCACAATGATTTTACAATGAGATAATTTCTATTAATAGAAAATGACAACAACATGACACTACTGATATGTAATGCTACTAAGAATAAAAAAGAAACAGAGAACAAGAATAAAAGAGTTATCTATCTTACTATGTAAAATTCACATAAGAAGTACTACTTGTGTGAAGAAAAATAGTTAAGAAAAAATCCTGTGAATTCTACAAGAGTAAATGTTTGTTCTGACCTTGAAAAAGTTTATTTGACCTTTAACCAAGGTCATGGATAAAAGATAAGCATTAGAGTTTATTCTCATTAAGATTCCTTTTCATCTAATCAAAGCTCAATATTTTATCAACAAAAGTCTGTTGTGACCTTGAAATCGAACAAATGACCTTGGGTCAAGGTCAAGGTGAAAGGACTTGATGCAAGGAATATTTGCGCCAGGTTTGAATTGTCAAGGACAAATGGTCTTTGTTTTATAGGCAAAATTTTTTTTTGACCTTGAGAATCAAAATTTGACCTTGGGTCAAGGTCAAGGTGAAAGGGTTTGGCTCAATGATTGTATTTATGAAGTTTGAACTGTCAAGGTCAAATAGTCTTTGTTCTATAAGCAAAAGTTTGTTGTGACCTTGAGAATCATATTTTGACCTTGAAACTATGTCATCATCAATGACTACCTATAAGTAGCCTACCATCCAAGTTTCAACTCAAAATCTCGAAAACTGTAGGAATTGGCACCGTGCCAATTTAAAGTTCCATTTTCAACTCAAAATAGCGCAAAAACCGTAAATATTTCATCGAGCATGTAAGCGTATAAAAGGTTGCAAATTTTCCAAAGAATGATATAAAACAAATTTCGTTCAAATCGTGTGATTAATTTAAAAGTTATAAGAGTTTAAAGATTTGACCTTTGATGACATCTAGCGAGGGCATTGGTGAATTTATCGACAAACAAAAAATAGTTTAAGAAGATCTTTGTCTGCTCTTTCTAATGGTACCATTCTTTTTGCTCTGTGTTGAAAGACCTTTGAATAAAGTGTCTGGAAATGGAAAGGGGTAAGAATAATAAGAATAATAATAATAAGAACTAGATGGCTACTGTTGCAAGCAACAGACGGATTCCTCCTTTATTAGACCTTCCTCGGAACTGAAGTGCTAAAATCCGAATAAAGAAGATGGAAAAAAGAAAAGTTGCTTTAGAACCTTATTCACTTCAGCAAATGAGTCAAAAGAGCTTAAGTCTAACTTGGGACTCTTATTTATTTATTGACAAAATAGAAGAAAAAGATGATAAATACCTTTCAAGTATAGGAAAGCTTTAAACTCCTTGATCTATTCTATCCATTTTGAATCCTTTAAAATTACTATCCCAAAAAGAATTGCACAATGAAATAGCAATGAGAAAATTTCTATAAATAAAAAATGACAACAACATGGAAGTACAGACAAGTAATGCTACTAAGACAAAAAAGGAAAAAGAGAACAAGAATAAAAGAGTTATCTCTCTTACTATGTAAAGTTTGAATAAAATGTACTACTTGTATGAAGAATAAATAGTTAAGGACAAAATCCTGTTAATTCTACAAGAGTAAATGTTTGTTATGACCTTGAAAAAGTTTATTTTACCTTGGACCAAGGTCATGGAAGGTCAAAGATAAGCATTTGAGTTTATTCTCATCAAGCTTCCTCTTCATCTAATAAAAGCTCAATATTTTATCGACAAAAGTCTGTTGTGACCTTGAAATCGAACAAATGACCTTGGGTCAAGGTCAAGGTGAAAGGACTTGATGCAAGGAATATTTGCGCCAAGTTTGAACTGTCAAGGACAAATGGTCTTTGTTCTATAAGGAAAAATTTGTTGTGACCTTGAGAATCAAAATTTGACCTTGGGTCAAGGTCAAGGTGAAAGGGCTTGGCTCAATGATTGTATTAATGAAGTTTGAACTGTCAAGGTCAAATAGTCTTTGTTTTATAGGCAAAAGTTTGTTGTGACCTTGAGAATAATAATTTGACCTTGAAACTAGGTCATCATCAATGACTACCTATAAGTAGCCTACCATCCAAGTTTCAACTCAAAATCTCGAAAACTGTAGGAATTGGCACTGTGCCAATTTAAAGTTCCATTTTCAACTCAAAATAGCGCGAAAACGGTAAATATTTTATCGAGAATGTAAGCATGTAAAAGTTTGCAAATTTTCCAAAGAATCATTTAAAGCAAAATTCGTTCAAATCGTGTGATTAATTTAGAAGTTATAAGAGTTTAAAGATTTGACCTTTGATGACATCTAGCGAGGGCATTGGTGAACTTATCGACAAACAAAAAATAGTTTAAGAAGATATTTGTATGCTCTTTCTAATGGTACCATCCTTTTTGCTCTGTATTGAAAGACCTTTGAATAAAGTGTCTGGAAATGGAAAGGGGTAAGAATAATAAGAATAATAATAATAAGAATAAAGAAAAGACATTGCAATAACAGAAAGGATTCCGACGGAATAGTCGGAATCCTTAATAAAGAAAAGACATTGCAATAACAGAAAGGATTCCGACGGAATAGTCGGAATCCTTAATTATGTAAGGGGTCGAAACGTATGGTGTTGTGATCCCACGCAGTGGGTCTACTCGCGTGCGCAATACAACTTGTAAACTTTTGATGAAAAGTGTTTGTATACTACATTTGTATATACTTTTCTTTTCCGGTGTTTTTTCTATACAAACAATATCAAGACTGCATTGTAATATTTCATACTCTATTGCTATTACAATGACAAAAGAGCATCAACCGCTAGAGAAACGTAAAGCTAAATCCTTACACCGACGGATAAAAAATACCCGTGTGTAAACGTCAATACGACAGTCATACACGGGAATTTTCAGGGAATAGATTGCGTACATGTATATATACAAGGTGTAAGTCCACAATACCCGCCAAGTTCATAATTACAAACGTGATGCCGCTAGCGGTATTGGAATAATCAGCTGAAAATTTGAAGATTTTAGACGAATCTCCTGTTCTGTCGCATTATATCAACTTAAGTGCGATTTATTCAAAGGAGGTATGCGATCTTTTAGCGCGACAACACAGTAAAAATGCTAATATTTGAGTAAAAAGTGCGAGAATATCGCGAAATCATGGCCTAGGGTGATCCCTGAACTATTAACAAAGGAGCTGATAAGATAAGACGTAAAATCTGCCCTACAAGGTGGAATTTCGAAAATGGAAATTTTAAGAAAAATTGTCCATTGAATTAATGCATGTACATATACAGTATCCCATGAAAACCTGAAGTTATTTTAGATCTATTATGCATAATATTGCTAATATTTGGGTCAAAACTTGGGTCTTTTTCCCATAGAAATCAAAAGAAAACTGAGAAGTTTTTTTGAGCATTGTTTCCCCCGGAGATACAGAACGCCACTTATACTGGAGGTGTATATCAATGATACAAAATTTCTGGAAAAGTGGGGTTCTGTATCTCCGGGGGGAACACTACCCCAGAGACGAAAAACCAAAAAAGGCAGGGGGTGCATGTGTTAAAGGAAAGATCTTTAAGACCATTCAATATGGAAAATTTGACTATTTTTCCTCATTAATCCATAAAAAAATGAGTCTGAATGCGATCCAATGAAATGTACAACAATTAGAAACGAAATAAGCAGGAGCGATGTGAATTTCTCTGCTAATGTGTATTTCGCGCTTAAAAGCTTCTATTATAGCCATTACATACAAAATAAGACCGAGTTTTGAGTTCCCGATTTCATTATTTACCGATTAAAGGAGATAGAACATTCGAAATGTATTTCTGATTTACAATGTAGATATATTTGATATATTTTAGTTAATATTTATCCATTTTAGGCAAATATTCTAAAATTTCTACGTTTTCGGTTGATATTATCAGTTTTATTACCCGAGTACCCCCTACATCTTTGGACCTTCATTTTTAATCTTTGGAGCATGTCATCGAAAAGTAAAACATACAAAAAGTCTTCAAATACATTATGTTTCAATAATGATTATCTTTTGTCTGCATATGTACCATCATGCGGAAGAAATACGGCATGAGATTTAGGGCTAAAAACAGCCCTTATCAGCTCCTTATATTGTTTTTACAATGTTTCCAACGAGTTCTATTTTTTGAAAAATTGACAACTTGTTTAAGACTGTGCTAATGAAATATCAACGTACAAGCTAAAATTTTTATGAGAAACATTTAGTTACATGAGGATTCACTAGCAAATGTGGCCGATTTGCTAAATTATTTCATACTTTTGTGATAATTGAGATTTTCTTTTTGCGTAGATTTTGTGTTTAGTAAACCCTTAACAGGTGGGGCACAACCCCTGATGCGGGATTGTATCTATAATGCAGTATAATCCCTGAATTGGGTCATGGAAAAAATCTTGCAAATGTGAGATGATTGTGACCATAACGAGAATAAATCTGAATTTTGTGGAAAGAATGCAAAAGCGTATGGCATTTCCTGTTTGGTCAAAATTTCCTCTGCCCAATAAACATAATAAAACACTGCTAAAGATGGTATGGCCGGATTGCAAAGTAAGTTTTGTCACTAACTGGGTCAAGGTCAATAGGTCAAATAATAAAGCATAAATTGAAAGGTTTTGTCAGAGGCAACCTACATGTATAAAATACAGTTCCATAGATTTTGCTTAAACCAGGAACTTTAACCAAAATCCTTAACTAGGTCAAAGTCCAAGGTCATGGTCACTAGGTCAAATGTTACGGCATAAATTGAAAGGTCTTGTCATGGGCGAGCTTCATTAATAATATAAAGTTTCTACTGTATACAGTACCATAGATTTTGCTTAAACCAGGAACTTTAACCAAAATCTTTGAGTAGGTCAAAGTCCAAGGTCAAGGTCACTAGGTCAAATGTTACGGCATAAATTGAAAGGTCCTGTCATGGGCAAGCTTCATGTATAATATAAAGTTTCTACTGCATATAGTTACTTAGATTTTGCCTCAACCAGAAACTTTAACCAAAATCTTTAACTAGGTCAAAGTCCAAGGTCAAGGTCACTAGGTCAAATGTTACGGCATAAATTGAAAGGTCTTGTCATGGGCAAGCTTCATGTATATTATAAAGTTTCTACTGCATATAGTTCCTTAGATTTTGCCTCAACCAGAAACGTTAACCAAAATGTTGATGGCAGACAGACAGACGGACGGACGGACATCGTCAATCTATAGGCCGGAATTGCTTTGCAATCCGGCCAACAATCCGGCCAAAAATGTTTACCATCAACTTATCGGATGCTGCAATGATGCAGGAACTTGAAAAACAGAGATGCTTTAGGCTGAGAATCTTACCTACCCCCCCGACTTCAATGTTTATTTTCACCTTGAAAGAAAATATCTTTGATGGAAAAAGTCAACTGAGATGGTTCTGACATCATTGAAAAACGTTTCTATGCACTGAACCGGATATGACATTTGCATAATAAGCCAATGAGCATCCATCTACATGTAGTTCACTGCCCTAGTTCCTGTCATCATGTATAGAGCGCACTTGCGCATGTTGAATGTTCAGCAACATTGGATTTTTCTTTAATGCTCCATCATAATGTCAAATTGGTATCATTTTAGACTACTGTACATTGAATTATATTCATCGTGTTAATTTGATTATTTTTTTTATAGAATAAACGTATTTATGAAACCAGAAGTCTCTGATGATAATTATATTAATATTATATTTAATAATTGTATTCTAAGTGACACACCCATTTTCCAAGACCATGGGATCAGGGGCTCAAACAAAATACAAGACCAGAGAATGATTATATAATGAAAAAGAATTAATTCGCTATCAATTGTACTTCAGAGAATTGGTGTTCACAAGATTACATGATACAGTTATACATGCATAGAAGAAAATTACCACACCCATTTTCCATGAACCTGGGGGTCAGGGGTTCAAACAATACAAGGTGCACATCTAGACCACAGACTGAGAATAATGCAAAAACAATTATCTTTCTATCAATCATACTTTCTGAGAATTGGTTCTAACAAGATTACATAGTTATATAGGAGAAAATGACCACACCCATTTTTCAAGATCCTGGGGGTCAGGGGCTCAAACAAAATATCAGGTGCACATCTACATGTAGACCAAAGACTGAGAATAGGCAAAAATAATTATCTTTCTATCAATTATCCTTTTTGTGAATTGGTGCTCACAAGATTACATAGAGTTATATAGGAGAAAATGACCACACCCATTTTCCAAGACCCTGGGGGTCAGATGCTCAAACAAAATATCAGGTGCACAACTACCGGTACATATAAACCACAGGCCTATTATAATGCAAAAAGAATTTATTTTGTACTATGCACAGATTCAGAGGCTCACAAGAAAAGTTTAACGGGCGGACGGACGGATAGACAGACAGACAGACAGACAGACAGAGGTCGATTGCATAAGCTCAACTGGTCTTTGACCAGTAGAGCTAATAAAACGAATTATCAGTAATGAAATATTCAAGTACTTCAATTATTTTCTTCTTCTGGAATGTAGAAATGGCATGTTATGAAATAATTATTCATGTTTTTTTTTATTACATTGTATTTTATGTCAACATCACTTATTCATTACTAAACATAATGAAATCTGGATAAAACGATCTTTCTTGTGACAAATGTTGACAGTTTGGAAAGATAACTCTTACACAATGCATCTCTGATGAACAACAACATTGAATATCATAGCCCTAATGGGCTGCCATAGATTATTGACCTTGCACTCTCTTGGAAGATGATTTTGCCTCTATGCGCATTGAATCTAATATGCGCAATAGATTTGCTGAAAAGAAAGTAGAGAACCTCATCTTATCACATGTAAATGAGTTTGTGGAAAATAACGAAGTTTGTCGGAGAAATTACCAAATTTATTATGAGAATATGACATGGAAATGTGGAGGAGTTGATTTCAATTTAGCCTATTTCATAGTCGCAGCATTATATTGCATAAAACTTGATTTGTCAAGAAGGAATGTGATCTAAATATTTGTGCCAATAGCCGACAATGCTGCACTTTTTTATAGGATACAGATCCCAATACGTCGGTTTTGAGATCCTGAATACGACCGCAACTATTTGATTTTTAAACACGGATTTCAGGTCACGTGGTACAAAAGTGGGACTGTTTACATTTTGCAATATGGCAGGTTGATGGGCCGCCTGTTTTGAATTGTAATAAATTAAAGAGTAAAAATATATGAGCTTAAAGGACAAGCTTGCTGCCTTTCTGAATATTACAAAAGTATGGATTGACTCTTTATAAGCATTTATTTCAAGTTTAGATTGAGATCAAGTGATTCAAAGTGAGCAGTACTTGATTACGGTCGATTTTCCATGTTAAAATCCTTATATCGGCAATTATTTCTCTTAAAATGACCTTCTTATGCTGTAGAATTCTTTTAGTCTGATTTCTGAATTAATTCCGACAGTTGGTTTCACATGATTTTGCACTATTTGTGAAATTTCCTAGATATTACAATACGCATTATTGACAGGTGTCCCACCTTTTGTCAATGGCGCATGTAAAAGTCGAAAAATTTCGGTCCGTAACAGGATCTCGAAACTCGCGTATTAATGCATATCTAGGTCATTGTCCATCTAGGTCATTGTCCTATCAAATAATTCCCATTATTTTCTTATTTTTTTTCAAAAATTTGTGGAAAATACACATAATGTTTATCTTGAGCTGTCTCCCCGTCAAAGTTTACTAGATGGATGAAATAAAATTCTGAATATAGTTTAAAGTGTGTGAGACATCTACTTTTGTGGAAGAGTACGTGTGAAAATGGGTCTCAGAACAGTAAAATTCGAATAATTCCGGCCCGGAACTAGGTGCATGACTTTGAAAAAATATTAAAAAAGTTGTGTACTTTGAATCTTTATGGCATTTTTTCTATGTGATTCAAGTAAAATTTCTAATCAATTGAAAGTAGTGTCAATGTGTTTGAGCTGGTGTGATTAGAGAATTTTTCTCCTATTTTTGGTAAGAAAGTGCTTGAAAAATAACTGGGATCTGGATCCTAGAATTAATTTTTTTAGACGAATTTTACAAAAGTAACAAAACTGAACCAAAAATCTCGATAAAGAGGGATATTTTCGTCTCGCTAATGCAACACCATCCCTCATTATAGAGACGATCTCGCAAATCAGGAGGTGTGCCCAACCTGCTTAACAGGTTGGGACTGTCCACAAGATATCGATGCTATCACGTAAATGCGCGACTGTCCTTTGAAACAGTGGTAAATTCAGTCACGCGAATACGTATGTGAGATGCTCTCATCATGCTTTTTTTCTTGATATCGTTTAACTCCGTGTCTTCGCAATAAATCAAGTTAATAGACAACTACTACGTTCATTTCTATGTACGAAAATGGTGAAATATTCCTATTCCATATGAGCATTTTCCGCGAAAAAGACTTTACACCATACGGGGGTTATAAATTCCAGTACTTGCAACAATGCATATTGTAAACGTGTTGATTTTTCATCAAATTTACCTGTTGTTTCTTACTTTTCCCTCTTATCCACCATTAGAACTTTCATTTCACGTGACCTTGACTTTGATCTTGCAGTGGCCAAAACTAAAATGACCAACGAACAATGCCGAAGCTATTTTTGTTACGGAGGCACAGACCTACAATGCTTCAACACCTAGATAAGAGCTCTTCTTTTTATAGAAGGACGAGTTATGTTTCGTGAAAATTCAATTCTTGAATCTAATGTGATTTTTACTCAAATTTTCATGAAATATTTACACTCGGTAATTTCCGTAAATTTACACGTGCATTTGCGATTCGAAAATTAAGTTTAACCATCAAAGAAAATAATTTCATTAATTAATTTCTTTCGAGAATCATTTAGATTTAATTGCCCTTATTGCGTACCGTAAATATGGGTAATTACATTTTGACAAGAGATTAACACCACGTGATTGATTAATACAGATCATTACAACTTCCGGTAAACATGTGGAGGGAGGCATAAACAACTGAATTTTCGAACACGTAAGTATATTTGGGAAATAAAGCTTTATTTTTAGGGACATATCTCCTTTTTACAGCTGTACCCACGATTTTTTTGAAGCCATTCTGTCACTTAGACCATCGTTTCCTGGAGATTGCAGATATAGAGAGGACAATTAAAAGTCGGAAGTCGATTTTTCATGAAAAGACCATTCGGACTAATTGAAAAAGAAAAAGCGAAAATGTCAAATTAAGGCCTAAATTGATAATTTCTCTTGTTCCAAACACTTGAGTCACACAAAATCGTGACCATTACAGTCGCTGGTTTACAGGACAGTCGCGCATTTACGTGATAGCATCGATATCTTGTGGACAGTCCCAACCTGCTTAAGGGATAGGACAGAGATTAATCTACAATTTGATCTTAATGGGCCCTCTGGACCCACTGAAACTTGGCCAATGGGTCCCCAGCCAAAACAATGGGTCCCAGCAGAAATTAATACGTCCCAATTTCTACAAACCTTCTTTTTTCGTGGCGTTTTAAGTTCACCAATACAAGTGAGCTGACCGCCTAACGGCGTTTTATGTCCTTGAGATCGTTAAATGTACCACAAAATAACGTCTAATTTTTGCCAAATTAAGTATATTGATTGTTTATTTAGTTAGCGGTGCTTTGTACATAGTAAAACGTTATCCAAACAAACCAATTCTATACGGTATACAAAGACGGTACGCTTATTGGTGTGAATTAACGATTTCAATACATTTCATTCATAATGTCATGTTAAGTTTACAATGGGAGACTTTTTCATAAAGATATTGTATATTTTACATCTGAATCTGAATGATACCAAGAAGTTAGACACGCATCGGACTGTATATTAATAAAAAAAAATGTTGCTATGCAATGATTTCTCATACGATACCACATATCTGTTAGGTTTAAAAGAGCTGCCAAACAAACAAAAGACATTTACACGTTTTACAGCTAAATAAATACTGTAAATACACTTTCTCGACTTTGAATGTTTAATTTAATATGAAAACATGAACTAAAACGGACGCATTATACGAACGTGAACAATGCGCACAGTGGGACGCAGCGATCGGAAATCAATGGGTCCTGAGCGATTTTTATGCGTCAGAGACGCAGGACGCAGAGGTAGATTAATCCCTGGGATAGGAGATTAAAATTGTCGGAAAACTATTCTGACACCAGTATAACATATAGAACCTTTCTCTTCTTCTTCTGCCAATAATGTGCAGGGCTCCTTCAGGGGCATTGTCATACATGAATTTCGAATAAAACTGTAGATTTGTAATGAACGAAATATTAGCCAGTCTTTCCTCTGACTTTAAAACACATCAAAAAGTCAGTTAAAACAGCATGCTCCTTGGATTAGTAATGTGCATTTCATAATTGAGAAAATCATTTACAATTTAGCATGCGTATTAATTATATGTATAGTATCCTTATGGGAGTTAAAGGAAACTTCTTTCTTACTTGTTTGGCTGGAAAAATCGCAATAATGGCAGGTGCGACTTTGTATTACGATCCCGAAATGCGTCTGCATGACACAAAACCTGGTTTTTGAGTGAAGATCACTAATGAACCCACACGTAGACAGGAACTTGAAAAGTTAGGAAGAAACTAGAAAGTATAAATGATTCATCATTGAAAAAAAGACATAATGCAAAATATATGTTAAGTAATTCAAGTTATTCATGTGTGTAAACTAAATGTGGTTGTAGTGTTATTTGGAATACTTTCCTTGGTTCCTTTCATGCATTCCATTGCGTCGTTTAAAATTCAACCTGCTTTTGAAAAGGCTAATTTGTTAAAAAGTATTCATCAAAGACACATACTCTGATGTAGTAGGGCCGACTGTCAAAGGGTGCGTACAGAGAATTTCTTATAAACGTCACGTACAGGTTATATATCTATCTATCTTGAAGTTGTATTATGGCAGGAATTTAAAAGCGCAATGCATGTTTGAAAGGAGGGTGACAGTAAAAATGTGAATAAAATAAAAGTGTGAAGAGAAGATATGTTTTGTTAAAAGGAAAGACAGAAAGAAAGAGAGAAGAATGAAAGTAATGAAGAGAAGGGGCTAAAAACTGACCAGTATTTACTTTCTGGGACTGATGTGCTCAATCGAGCATACAGCCTCTTTGAAACTGTAACAGGACTCAGCTTGACTCTGAGCGCCTGTCTTCAGGTTCGTAGGATTTCTACTTCTCCAGCCACGTGATGACAAAACAGATGAAATGAAATGATGAAGATTACTACAGTTTACATACTTTATTACAATACAAACAATTACGACATATAAAATAGTGAAAATCCTACCCCCAGCCCATACTTAAACTGCCAAACGTTCCCTTACATCGAAAAGTAAAGTAGCGAGTCGAGAAATGACCCATAGTAGGAAGGGAGAGGAGAATGGTCCGTGCAGTGTTCAACTACAAATTGGACAACCTGGCGAGATCGAACACGCCTTTTTATTACCAAAAATAACCACGTGATATATCTAAATTTAGTACCGTGAAGGCATTTAAACTTCTATCGAGAGATATACACGATAAACTTTGTTAAATACCAACCCATGTAAAGAATACAGGTAAATAATTATGAGGGGAATATTTCCATATGAAATCATAGTCAAACATAATGTGTTCCTGTTACATTCCTCCCTCCTTAAAAACAAAAATATGAAAATATTTTTTAAATCGTGCCAAACCTTAACATGGACACATTATGGTTATCAAATATCATCAGTACAAAATCAATTTCAAAGCACAACACTGATCCTGAAAAAGAGAACATGTTAACTGATTACACAATATGTTCCGAAAATCTGAAAAAGAAGAGTTCATATAATACCATTTCGAAAAAGTTCATCAGTCTTTATCAAATGTTTATAGTCCATGATCCTGTATCATTTGTCAGCTTCCTATCGTCCATTGACGTTCGAATTGTTCAAGCAAATACGCAAATGTTCTGTTCGAAAAAGAGATCATCCTTCGTTCCTACGCGACATATAGCGATCGGATTACACAAATCCACCAGGACTTCTTTCCATGAGTCCAAAATCAAATGTCAACGTCAGACAAAATCTCATCTTGACTAACGGCAATGCTGACAGTATGACGGTAATACCTGGTATCGGTATTGATACAGCAACATACGAAACAAGCATCTGATTTACTATCTTACAAGTCAGCCAACGGCTAACATGCAGAAGACAGTTCTCCAAATTAGACATTCAACAGGATAGCTGCTTTATGACATCAGAGTTCACATCAGATTTAATCTCTTCTGTAGATTCAGTATCATTCAGTATGTAGAGTTGTCATCAAACATCGCTTCTTGTGTGTATGTATATCGTCATCCAACTCCTTTTTCCGTCTTATGAATTGTTACGAAACAGGGTGGTATCCTTCATGACACATCTCCTAGAATAGATCAAAGCATAGAAAATGTAATTATCGTATACATCATTGACCATTAATTCAAATCAAAATTTCAAATCAAAATTCAAAAAAATTCAAAGTCCAAAGTTGAAGTCCATGATGCATATTATACATAAAACACAATTTACAAAACAAAAATACTTATATTTCATAATGTTCTGTCATCCCATGGGTCTGTATAACATCCATCCATCTGTAGGTATGTCATCTAGTTATAACATCGAGGCATCATCTCACCTCTCAAGTATCACCATGGTACCAGGAATGAGCATTAAGGGACAACGCCCTCAAATATACATTATCCAATGAAACATTCACACAAAACTACATAAAAAACTTGAAATTATCTACACAAAAGACTTGAAAATTGAAGAAATCAATCATAAAAAGATTTCCAATCAACCTTGATGTAAAATTCACTGTCTATAATCACAACATGCGTAAAGTTGAAAGATTCGTTTTCAATAAACAATTTAATGTGAAATTAAGTCTCTTCAAAATCATTGTAGACTCGGCCATTCATACACTTGGGCATCTACATCACTTTGAACATTCATACACGAAGATTTTACCCGTATCAGAACTCGAATGTCTGAACATAAACGTCACCTTACGTTTATCAAAATCTTCCACAAATATACCATAGACAAAACACATCCATGATCCTACTTATCATGGTACCAACACGAATATGAACAACACATACATGTACTCAAACACAAACACGTTTACATAAACAGTCAAACACTCCCATGATACTCCTTATCACGGTATCATGCCCATACACAAATAGAATAACCGACATACGAATATACTCTCATCATTATTTGACAATGCGTCATCCCACTGAAGTCTTACATGCCACCAATAATTGACAAGAAAACTCATCATTATTTGACAATGCATCATCCCACTGATGCCTTACATGCCACCAATAACTGACAAGAAAACGCTGATCTGAAATAACCAATGAAGATTCAGAATTCACACGTAAACTAAGAACTAGGCAGTCAACTTTATATCGATGAAAAATTAAATACTGAAAATCTTATGAGTCCATTCTCCAAAACATCTATCTAGAGATACGAAATCGAAAATTCAGAAGAAATTCAACGAGGCTTTACACCACTGCACTAATCACCAAGAAATAAAAGAGACATCACAAACTACACAAACTAAATGCAAAATAGAAATCAAAGTCAGAAAGTGTGAAATCCAGAAGAAAAAAAAGTTCCTAAATTCGTATAAATACATCAATAATACCAGTCTGAGAAAAGAATTTATCTGAAAGCTATATGACGTTTCATTTACCGAGTGTTCAAAATTCTCAAATATGTAATCATTGACACTTGTCACGCTCTACGAATCACTGATTACTACGCTATACTATACACAGGTGAACTATCGCTCACTGTACTGACCGATTTTCGTTTACAGGTAAATCATACCTCGGTATTTGTAATCAAAAGATACAAACTAAATTTCATTGAATTCCTATACGTAAATATTTCAATTTCATCCGTCATTTTCAATCGGTGACTGAAAAATTTGATAGAAATCCTGGCGAGCTCGCCAATTTTGTAACAGGACTCAGCTTGACTCTGAGCGCCTGTCTTCAGGTTCGTAGGATTTCTACTTCTCCAGCCACGTGACGACAAAACAGATGAAATGAAATGATGAAGATTACTACAGTTTACATACTTTATTACAATACAAACAATTACGACATATAAAATAGTGAAAATCCTACCCCCAGCCCATACTTAAACTGCCAAACGTTCCCTTACATCGAAAAGTAAAGTAGCGAGTCGAGAAATGACCCATAGTAGGAAGGGAGAGGAGAATGGTCCGTGCAGTGTTCAACTACAAATTGGACAACCTGGCGAGATCGAACACGCCTTTTTATTACCAAAAATAACCACGTGATATATCTAAATTTAGTACCGTGAAGGCATTTAAACTTCTATCGAGAGATATACACGATAAACTTTGTTAAATACCAACCCATGTAAAGAATACAGGTAAATAATTATGAGGGGAATATTTCCATATGAAATCATAGTCAAACATAATGTGTTCCTGTTACAGAAACCAACCAGAGTCAGGTTTGCTGGGATGGTTGGCGGGAGAGAATTCCATTGAACAATTGTGATGGGGAAGAAACTGTATTTACAATAACCTCTAGAGGTTGAAATTTGAGGTAGGGCGTGTGGACGGGGTCTTTGTGAAGAGCGGGTATACATAGGTTGGGGTATGTAGGACTGGGCTGGAACTGCCACTAAGCCATGGAGGATTTTAAAGAGCATAACAAGCCTAGCGTCAGCACGTCGTTGAGCAAGTGTTCTCCAATCTAGCTGAGTAAGCATGTTTGTGACACTTGATGTTTGCCTCCAATCCTTCATAACCCACCCTTACACTACTAGTATATACATGATAGTTTCACCATCCATCTTTTTTCAATTATAAAATGTTTCCATTCCTTAAAAAAATGTCCACAAATTCTGATGAATTTTCTTGAAATATCGAAAAGTTCAGGAATGAGAAGATTTTAATATGACTCCGTCCGATTTCCTACTGTAGTGGCGTTGATCAATTCGTTTCTACAAAAATACGCTAAAATAATATTCTAATATGACTTGAATTTTTCCCTATATATACTATAGAACTCGCCTGGTGTAAAATACAGTCCACTAAGCTCCGTCCATTCTCGTGCTATAGAACAATCTCGAAAGTCCGCTAAGCTCCGCCCATTGTCGTCTGCAGAACAATGTCAGAATAGAAATAACAACTACATGTAGCTAGCTGTGATTTGTTGTCCAGTAATTCCCTTCGTCGCATGAACCAATCAAATCATCATCTCGCCGCTTCTTGGCTCGGTGATAATTTGATTGGTTACTGGACAACAAACCACGACTAGCTATAGTTATTATTTCTTAAATAGAAATAAATAAAATGTACGCACGACACTTCGAGGTTCCAGTCAGAATTTAGTGACTCGGCAACAAGACTATATCATCAACGATCCAAAGAAAAAAATCAGGTTGTTAATTCTACTATGAAAATCGGTAAAATGGTCGAGTGCACATCATATATATAATATCAAATAAGAAACGTAAATATTAAAGCCTCGATGCAGTATGAGGACATCACCATCAAGCATAGGAAAGTTAACATTGTTAAATTAAATCATTCTCTTATGTGAAATACTGGACCATCTTGTTCATATATATACATGTATGTTAAGAAAAAGCAAAATGAAGAGAAGATTTTCATCCAGAAATGACCACAGCGGAACAAACAGATTAAGTCCAACAACGAAACAACTCAAAATAACCACATAAACAGCCCAACAATTAAAAAATTCAACATAATAAAATCAGCAATCCAACAACAAAACAACTCAAAATAATAAAACCACAACTCGACAACAAAACAAAACAACTCAACATAACCACACCAACAGTCCAACAACACAACGACTAAAAATAACCACACCAACAGTCCAACAACACAACGACTAAAAATAACCACACCAACAGTCCAACAACATAACGACTCAAAATGACCACACCAACAGTCCAACAACACAACGACTCAAAATGACCACATCAACAGTAAAACAACTCAAAATAACCACACAGACAGTCAAACAACAAGAAAAGCAGCTCAAAATAACCACACCAACAGTCCAACAGCTCAAAATAAGCACACCAGCAGTGTCCGTATTGTAGATGGCGTCAGGAAAATTCACTTTGGCTTTATTTAAACTGATTGACATGAAGTACTACTGACGAGGATTCAATATCCGAAACACGTGTCTAGTACAATATAATTGGTACTATAGAACATATATTTCAATATTGACAAATTGAACTGCTTTATTTCAGAAACTGTATTTAATACAGAGAAAATTATGCAGTTTTATTTTGAACATAGATCATCAGTCCGAATGTATCAGAAAACCAGAAAAGTGTGTATGAGTGGCACTATCGACGGCTCTATATCCTCCAAGCATATGGTTTCCTGCGATCTCTCCGACTTCCACCCACACACGGTCACCTTTGACTAAGTGGATGACAATCGCCGCAGTATTCTGTACCCAGTGGTTGGTGTTGTGGTCAAAGAAGGCGTATGCTTCCCTCATACCGTTTTTAGCTATGAACACGTGCATGATATGACCAGGGTCGCTATCATCAGGACTCGCTCCAATGAACTGGAAGTGATAGGATCCATTGATTGGTGCCTGGAACACACCATGTATCGGATCATAAGCTCCACCATCATTGGTTTTGGCAACATCAAATATTATGGTGGATCCTTGGGCGGGATTAGTCAAATCGTTGGACATGTAGGCATAGAAAGCGACGTCATGGCTCTTTTGAGGCACACTATCTATGAATTAAACCATTAAATAGCTAGAGAAAGCTTTTGAATGTTAAATCATCGATTAATATAAACCAAGATATCTGATTTTATAAAAGGAAAGCACATTCATAATGTTGCTAAACGTTTTATTTCTGAATTTCTAAAAAGATATATTTTGTTTGGTTGCATGTCCTAAACAACGTATGGGTCGTTTTAAAAGATACACATATACAGAATGTAGTGTGTTCATTTTGTCTTCGCAGTTATCTTCACAAGACCCTTTCATCTTATTATTTTGTAGAATAAGAGGATCAAATACAAATGGTTTTCTTTGTACCTATATCTGAAGTCATTTAACCCAACCATAAACAGAGGAAGAAATAGTATAATATAAATTTTTAAACAGATGTTATGTTTTCAGAGATATGATAAAGGATATGCTTGATTTTATCAAATGCCTCGACAACCTGTTCTCTCTGAATGTCAGTCGGACTCCTCGGATGATAACATATATGCGCTCGCTACAGCCGGCAGAGCAAGGACTGTATTACGCACGTCCTCTTTTTATATCATTTACATATTCATCTGTGTCGCTTGGACCTCTGCGTTTTACGGTCTTGTTTGTTTGTGGTCATCTAACAGTGAGGATGTTAATAACTGTACATTCTTCGAGACCTCTGGGTAATCGGAAAAATGGGAGGGTTGTGCGCACGTTATCCATGAATTAATCGTCATCTATTTACGTAGCACATGGCCGTCCTAAGTCGGTACCGGTTGCCCATTGGTCTCGTTGGTTTATGTGTGGTCTTTTATGTTTCATGTTTCTATGGTGTGTGTTGGTGTTCCTTGTCCCTTTTGCGTCTCTTTCTTTGGATGGCTGCTCTGTGTTTTTTTGCATTGGGTGTTTTGAAGTTTTGCTGTGGGTGCTACAACCGAGTATTGTTTGAGATCCCCTCCTTTCTTTCATTCAACATCCCTATTTTTAAATTGCATCTCCCTACAATTTACTGCATAGGAAAATGACACAAATCTCCGTACAAATTTCGATATATTGCTAATTCTAGCAACTGCTCAACTGTTTCAAAAATTTAACATAGGGCATAACTTTTGAGCGGTCATAGAGCTTTTATATTTCATAACTATATTCCTTGTGACAAGAACTTTCCATTGATACCAATATTTTTGACCTCGTGACCTTAAGATTGACTTTTGACCTACTTTTCAAAAACTTTAACCTTTCCATTGATACCAATATGTTTGACCTTGACCTTTCACCTACTGAACAGAAAATGGTTTAAGTACTAACAAAGATGCCGACGGGGACAGTCATGTTTCTCAAACACAGGTTTTATTCAACCGATAAAATCGACCTCTGATCATCAACCTAAAGAGAGAAAGTCTCTGTACAGAAATAACTCTGAATTATTTTTTATTTATTTATTTTATTCTTTATCTTTGTTTTATTTTTTGTTATAAGTTGACCTAAGCTAAATATAATACGTCTTCAGATTCATAGCATCATTTAAGAATAGGTATATTCGCAGCAAAGTTTAGTATAAGCGCAGATACCCTTTTCTTTATTCTTAAATAAAATCGGAATGGAAACCAAAAACAAGAGCCCCAGGGGGCACAACGCTCACCTGATACCCATGCACGCTCTAATTGACATACTGACATTGAATACTGATAGTGCCAGTACCAGGATTTTAGCCCACAACCTTTCTAACAAGATTTTTGCCGGATGCAGACAAGTTTTTTTTTCAGACAACCTTTAAAAGTACAAACAAGAGAAAATAGTCACATTTCAAAACAACAACTTTTTTACTGATTTGAAAAGATGGATTATGCGATCCAAAGTCATATGCCCAGCTAGTATAGTTTGATTATGCAACATCAAAAATAAAATCATATTGTAAAATTCCACATTAATGTGCAACAGAAACAATGAAATGATTTCATAAATTAAGTTTATTTAAAATTGAACACCAAACCTTTCATTATTAATAGCTAGTATGCCAGAAAATAATAAAGCCTGTGTTTGTGAAACACGAATGCCCCGCGGTGGCATCTTTGTTGGTATAAACACCATTTTCTGTTAAGTATGTGAGAGGTCAGGATCAGAGTAATGTTGGTATCAATGGAAAGATCTTGTCACAAAGAATACACATGTACAATATGAAAGCCCTATCACTAACCATTCAAAAGTTATGCCCAATGTTAAAGTTTTTGAAAAGTAGGTCAAAGGTCAAGGTCACGAGGTCAAAAATTTTGGTATCAATGGAAAGGTATTGTCACAAGGAATACACATGTGAAATATGAAAGCTCTATCACCTTCCATTCAAAAGTTATGCCCAATGTAAAGTTTTTCGGACAAACAGACAGACGGACAGGCCAAAAACTATATGCCCCCGTATCTTTGATTCCGGAAGCATAAAAAACAAAAACTTTTCCGTTTTGCCTTTATTCATATTAAATTATACAGAAATCTATGAATGAGAGCTTTTGAATAGTATTGATTTCATCTTAATACATGTAACGTACAGTCAAAATCGTGTTAATCCAATTAACACAGACAAGTTGTTAGCGGACAATATTAATTCAAGTGAGTTGTGCAGAAATTGAGCCAATTTATTTTCCAAACAGCAGTGTACGGTGTATCAAACCTCATGACCCCGTGAAGCCACTTGGACAAATTATTTTCGGTAAATATGCTGAAATGCGGCGCTTGGAAATGTATTTTTAGCATATTGAATCAATAGTCGTGATAAATTTAACTTCGAACTTAATCTTGTCTTTTATGCAATCTACAGATAGGTTTGAAAATATGCAAAATTCGGAACATTTTCGATGAGGACGCAGAGTTCCTGTAAAAAAGTGAAATTTGCGAGAAAAGGACATGCATGACCCCCCCCCCCCCTTTTTCTTTACATTTTTATGCGTGCCAAAGATTCGCAATCAAAAAAGACCAATTTTACAGACTTCCGGGCATTTCAAGTCAGTCAAAATTTTTAGTGTGCACCTTTTTATTTCCTGTAGTTACCCCTACTAAAGGGGCAAGGAGGTATTGAACCAATCAAATCTGTAACACAAGATATATGGCGACTATGTTTACCATAGATACAGAAATAAGACTGAGAAAATAATCATTAAATAGGGAAATTGTTCTGAAATATGCATGTATGAAAAAAAAAGCAATCCAAGGAATGCTTGTGTCGCCTGCGTAGCGGATTTTTTTTTATTGAAATTAGGTCAAATATCAAGGGCAAGGTCACTAGGTTAAAAATTATGGAATGTTTAGAAAGATCTTTTCAAAAGGAATACAAATGTGAAATATCAAAGCCCTATCACTTACCACTCAAAAGATATAGCAAATCATAGATTTGTTGAAAAGTAGGTCAAATATATAGGGCAAGTGCACGAGGTAAAACATAGGTAATCACAGATTACGAAGCTCACCTCGTGACAGCAAAATTCAATTCAAACATATTTCTTAGTACATGTATATTGGCTTTTAAAGGCAAAACCACTCAAGCAGAAAAAGTAGGTCAAGGTCATTTTATGAAAGTTTGATCAAAGATACATCCAATATGCAAGTTTGGTACATGTAGCAGTTATACTTTGCTCAATATTGGCTTTATAGAGCAAAATCACTCAAGCGGAAAAAGTAGGTCAAGGTCATTTTATGAAAGATTGATCAAAGATACATCCAATATGCAAGTTTGGTACATGTATCACTTATACTTTGCTCAATATTGGCTTTTAAAGGCAAAATCACTCAAGCGGAAAAAGTAGGTCAAGGTCATTTTATGAAAGTTTGATCAAAGATACATCTAATATGCAAGTTCGGAACATCTAGCACTTATACTTTGCTCAATATTGGCTTTTAAAGGCAAAATCACTCAAGCGGAAAAAGTAGGTCAAGGTCATTTTATGAAAGTTTGATCAAAGATACATCCAATATGCAAGTTTGGTACATGTAGCACTTATACTCTGCTCAATATTGGCTTTTAAAATTGAAATCACTCAAATGGAAAATGCAGGTCAGATGCTGCATCCGATGCATGGGTCCATCTCGGCATCCAAAGATGAATCACTTGTGCAAGTTTGGTTACTGTAGCATTAGTACTTTGTCAGATACTGAGCTACCCCAAACTTCTTATCCAAATCACTCAAGCGGAAAATGTACGTCAGATGCTGCATCCGATGCATGGGTTCACCTCAGCATCCAAAGATGAATCACTTGTGCAAGTTTGGTTACTGTAGCATCAGTACTTCGTCAGATACTGAGCTACCCCAAACTTCTTAACCAATTCACCCAAGCGGAAAATGTAGGTCAGATGCTGCATCCGATGCATGGGTTTACCTCAGCATCCAAAAATGAATCACTTGTGCAAGTTTGGTTACTGTAGCATCAGTACTTTGTCAGATACTGAGCTACCCCAAACTTCTTAACCAAGTCACTAAAGCGGAAAATGTAGGTCAGATGCTGCATACGATGCATGGGTTCACCTCAGCATCCAAAGATGAATCACTTGTGCCAGTTTGGTCACTGTAGCATTAGTACTTTGTCAGATACTGAGCTACCCCAAACTTCTTAACCGGACGCGGACGCGGACGCGGACGCGTGGGGTTATAGCATAAGCTCACTCAACTTCGTCGAGGTGAGCTAAAAGTGATGGTATGTGAAGAAAGATCTTGTCACATGGAATGCACATGTGAAATATCAAAGCCTATCACTCAGCAATCAAAAGAAATAGCCAATCTAAGATTTTTTGAAAAGTAGGTCAAATATCTAGGTCTTGGTCATGAGGTCAAAAGTTATGATATGTGTAGAAAGGCCTTGTCACAAGAAGGAATACACATATGAAATATCAAAGCTCTATCACTTACCAATCAAAAGATAAAGCAAATCTTAATTTTTTTTGAAAAGTAGGTCAAATATCTAGGTCAAGGTCATGAGGTCAAAATTATGGTATGTGTAGAAAGGTATTGTCAAAAGGAATACACAAGAGAAATATCAAAGCCCTATCACTTGCCAATCAATAGATATAGCCAATCTTGGGTTTTTTTAGAAAGTAGGTCAAATATCTAGGTCAAGGTCATAAGGTTAGAAAATATAGTATATGAAAAAAGGGCTTGGCACAAGAAATACACATGTGAAATATCAAAGCCCTATCACTTACCAATCAAAAGATATAGCCAATCTTAGATTTTTAAAAGTAGGTCAAATATCTAAGTCAAGGTCACGAGGTCAAAAAATATGGTTTGCGTAGAAAGGTCTTGTCACAAAGATTACACATGTGAAATATCAAAGCCCTATCACTTGCCAATCAAGAGATATAGCCAATATTAGATTTTTAGAAAAGTAGGTCTAATATCTAGATCAAGGTCACAAGGTCAAACATTATATGTGTAGACAGGTCTAATCACAAGGAATACACATGTGAAATATCAAAGTCCTATCACTAATCAATCAAGAGATATAGCCAATATTAGATTTTTAGAAAAGTAGGTCAAATATCTAGGTCAAGGTCACAAGGTCAAAAATTATGATATGTGTATAAAGGTCTTGTCACAAGGAATACACATGTGAAATATCAAAGCCCTATCACTTACCAATCAAAAGTTATGGGTGTGACACCCAAGTGTGACAGACAGAAGGACAGACGGATGGACGGATGGACGGACGGACGAACAACGGACAAAGTGATCCCTAAGTGTCGCTGTGCTTCGCAGGCGACACAAAAAGTCAACATCTTAAAAATAAATTCAGAGTATATTTGATAGCGTATGTGGCCAAGTTAATTCGAAGTATGAAAATAAGTACACAAAGCCAAACTAGCTATAGCTTGTCTTATTTAAAAAATCATTAAAAATCTAAAAGTTGATATTTTGACAAAATTCTTTCACAGTTTCATTTCTAGCGATAAATATAAAAATAAAAAGAGAAAAAAAAAAACTGAAAAAGGGAAAAAAAATTGTTGGGGTCCCGCCGGGGTTTGAAGCTACTCCCCATGGGTCCATTTGGCATGGAAAACATACATTATACCTATGTACAATCTTAAAAAATATTCCTTAAAAATCCAAAAGTGGATATCTTGACAAAATTCTTTCACTTGTAGGGTACCATGCATGAGTACCTCATACCTACAAATTGTCATGACAACCTGAAGAGTGGTTATAGAAAAGAAGCAGAAAATGTATGAAAATCAACCCCCCCCCTTCCTTTTTACATAAGAAAAATATTCATAAAAAATCAAAAAAATAAATTTTAAGCATAAAATACATATCAAAGCATTAAGTAAGTTAAATATGATAAATATGTAGTAAATGAGTGTGTAAAATCATACACTTATTGAGTTATTAAAAGAAATATTGCAAAAATGTGCATTTCTGACAAAGTCCGAAAAGACGTCAAAAACGCGTCAAAAATTTGACTTCGAAGTGGAACCAAAAATAACAACACTTCTTAAGACATCTCTCTAGATCATCCTGATGCTTTCGGTTTGTCGATACATGCTTCGGTTCTGAAGAAGAAGTTTGTCAAAGGAGGGTACCCCCCGTGACCTACTTTTGGCTGTGGTGGCGCCACCTGTTGACAGATCCGGACGAAAAACAACAACACTTGTAGGGGACCATGAGTACTTCATACCTACCAAGTTTCATCAAAATCCCTTCAGCCGTTCTGGAGAAGAAGTTTAAAATGTGAAAAGTTTACGACGACGGACGACGGACGACGGACGACGACGACGACGGACGACGGATGCAACACTATGACAATAGCTCACTTGAGCCTATGGCTCAGGTGAGCTAAAAAAAGTTACAATTAAGATGATAATATTTGAAAGTTGTATGATTTTCCCTGAATTTTACATTTTAGTATTTCAAGAAAGTTTGGTATCAAATGAATCGAAGCGAATAAATGAAAACGGAAAGAATTTTTTCAATTTTGTCAGAAGGCACATCAAAGGCTTGGCGATTTTTAGCTCACCTCGACGAAGTTGAGATGAGCTTATGCTGTAACCCCGGTGTCCGCGTCCGCGTAACCGTCCGCGTCCGCGTCCGGTTAAAGTTTTTTGGTAACTCAGTATCTGACAAAGTACTGATACTACAGTAACCAAACTTGCACAAGTGATTCATCTTTGGATGCTGAGGTGAACCCATGCATCGGATGCTGCATCTGACCTACATTTTCCGGTTGAATGACTTTGTCAATGTCTGGTTAAAGTTTTTGGGGTAGCTCAGTATCTGACAAAGTACTGATGCTACAGTAACCAAACTTGCACAAGTGTTTCATCTTTGGATGCTGAGGTGAACCCATGCATCGGATGCTGCATCTGACCTACATTTTCCGGTTGAATGACTTTGTCAATGTCTGGTTAAAGTTTTTGGGGTAGCTCAGTATCTGAAAAAGTACCGATGCTACAGTAACCAAACTTGCACCAGTGATTCATCTTTGGATGCTGAGGTGAACCCATGCATCGGATGCAGCATCTGACCTACATTTTCCGGTTGAAGGATTTTACCTTTAAAGGCCAATATTGAGCAAAGTATAAATGCTACATAAACCAAACTTGCATATTAGATGTATCTTTGATCAAACTTTCAAAAAATGACCTTGACCTACTTTTTCCGCTTGAGTGATTTTGCCTTTAAAGGGTAATATTGTGCAAAGTATGAGTGCTACATATACCAAACTTTCATATTGGATGTATCTTTGATCAAACTTTCATAAAATGACCTTGACCTACTTTTTCTGCTTGAGTGATTTTACCTTTAAAGTCCAATATTGAGCAAAGTATAAGTGCTACATGTACAAAACTTGCATATTGGATGTATCTTTGATCAAACTTTCATAAAATGACCTTGACCTACTTTTTCCGGTTGAGTGATTTTACCTTTAAAGTCCAATATTGAGCAAAGTATAAGTGCTACATGTACCAAACTTGCATATTGGATGTATCTTTGATCAAACTTTCATAAAATGACCTTGACCTACTTTTTCCGCTTGAGTGATTTTGCCTTTAAAGGCTAATATTGAGCAAAGTATAAGAGCTACATGTACCAAACTTGCATATTGGATGTATCTTTGATCAAACTTTCATAAAATGACCTTGACCTCCATTTTTCCACTTGAGCGAGTTTTCTTTTAAAGCCAATATACATGTACCTAGAGATATGTTTTAATTGAATTTTGCTGCCGCGAGGTGAGCCTCGTAATCTTTGATTACACTATGTTTACTGAATGCCTGCATATCGTTAACTTATTATTTACCGACAACAAGCGTTATTTTGAATAGATATGGTACTTATGGACGACCACCCTAATAAAAACAAAGGAGGGGATCTCCAACAACTCAAGGTTGCAACACCCATATAGCAAAACTCCAAAACACCCGATACAAACACATAGCAGGCACACAACACAGAAAGAGATGCAAAAGGGAAAAGTAACACCAACTCACACCATAGAAACATGAAACGCAAAAGACCACACTTAAACCAACGAAACCAATGGGCAAATATCCGTTGTCAACTTACCTAACTGAGTCTCTAGGGAGTTGATTCTTTGTAAGGCTGCTTGAAGCTGAGTCTTCAAGTACGTCACAGTGGACATAAGATTGTTTACCTGAGTCTGTAAGGCTGTATCTCCATCACCATCTGTCTCCAGGAATCCATATAGGACAGGGATACACACAAAACCGAGAATAAGTTTACTAATAAACATGTTTACAGATGGTAGATTTTGTGCTTTTGTTGCTACACGATTAGAAATATAGAAATCAGTGTATGTTGGAATCAGAGATAAGAAACTGATTTAAGACGGTTCGTAATATGTTCTTGTTATTATCTGACCCTTCCTTGAGGTCAATGGACTTCATGAAATTGAAGGAGTGAAGCAAACGATCGATATACCAATAAAATGGAGAGAAATCTAAATAAAATGCAGTCCTTTTTGAAGAAATGAAAACAATCGATTCTACATACAGTAAGATCAGTGAATGAAAACCAAACACATAACACGAAATGGGATTCCAAAAATCATAATCAAAAGGCTTAAAAATTCTTAAAAACTTTCTAACGAGGAAATAGAACAAACCAAAAACAAAAACGGATACATAAACACAGCTTCATAGAAACACGATGAACAACTTTATCTAATGAACAATCTACAGTGTTCAGTGCAAAATTCATTGCCATTGTCACCTTGAAGAAATTAGATGTACACTGGAACTCATAATGCAATTCCCTGCATGGGCGGATCCAGTATTTTTTTCCAGGAGGAGTTCTAAAGTTAATTTGTCATAAATGTTTTGAAAAGAACCAAAAAAAAAAAAAAAAAAAAAAAAAAAAAAAAAAAAAAAAAATTGGAATTTTGAATTTTCACCACACGTTGTTCTTGATTATTGAAATAGTCTGGTGAGTGGTAGCGAGCCAGCGAAAATTTATAAGTGTTGGAAAAAAGGTCGGACAATCATGCCATTCGCATCCTTTATCCCTGTATTTTTCAGTTTATTGCCCTTGTTTATTGACAAGGTGTAATGTATAGGGGCAAAGGTAAGCATCATTTGAAATTGATATGTATGTAATAAAATCTGGCGAGCCTAAGCGAGCTCGGAAATTTTTTTAAATGTGGACCAAAAATTAATAATAATGAAAGATTTTCGATACAAATTCAATTATTTTTCAAATAATGTGATAACAAAAGGGGAATCGGGACTTAATCATATGAATTATGCATATTTATAAGCTTTATCAAACTATGATTCGAAAATTCCTTGGGGGGGGGGGGGGGGGGGGTGTCCGGACCCTTCTCTGGTTCCGCGCTTGCCATGCCAACGTAACAGTTACTTGTGGAGTTTGCTGTTTCAAAATAGAAACACAGCGAACACTGAAGACCACCAAATCGACAAATTTCCGCAACAAATAATGCAATAAACCTTTTAAAAGCAAACTCCACAAGTAACATTTAAGAAGCAAACATGTATCCCTAATGAGGATGAGTTCAGGTGACTACTTTGTTTTTAACAATGTTCATTTACCTAGTATACTATATGGCCTTGTAACAAACAAAACATGTTTTTTTTGTCTTTAAAGGAGTTATTTAACACTTGGACGCCAAATTCAATTTTTCTCAAAATTTCTGAAATTATTAATTTTTTGTCTGCCCTTGATTATACAAACTGAAAATTTGATTCTATCCACAGTAAAATTTTCTAGGGGACTTTGAAATACGCATCAATGGACATTTTCATGAATTTCTCGATGACGTGATAATATTGAAAAGGTCATTCCGGTTCTTGCAAAGCTATTGGAAATTAATTTTAATTTAACGTCCAAAATCTCCATAGATGTATTGCACTTACATTTGAAGAAGATGAGATCAAATGCATTTTAAACAAAGGTAATAAAAGATGACACTGTCGCTAAAAAATGCATTTTCGAGCCAACTGACTGTAGCTTATAGTTAATTATTAGGAATCCTGTGGATGAATCTTTGTCAGAAACAAAATCATCAACAATGTCCGGAAATGATTTCATTATTAAATGAGAAAAATCACAGTATCGGCTTGCATATGTATGTTGTTGACATATAAAAACCGAAATGAAATAATGACTCTGCACATTCAAGAAATTAACAGAAAATAGTCGTATTCGATATGACAAAGATTATTTTTGGCAACATGAAAAACACATGTATTGAATACACTTCGCATGATATTATTTGATAGTTAAATTCATATATTTATGACACTACCATTGGCAGAGGGGTGCAAGGCTGTTTATCAATTATTAATTTGATAGTCATTTAGAATGAAAATGCAGATTCTCGAGTAACAGTGTTTATGTTTGATGAAAAGTTGAATGTGTTATTCATGAAGTCGTGTTCATAATCATGTATTTGCCCTATAGTATCTCAAACCTATCTCAGAGGTAATGTGAACCAATCGTCAACATAATGCAACAACATTTTAACGTGACATGTGCAAGTGTCCTATGTTAATAACAACACTAAGGCATACCAGAGAATAAGTTCTAATCGTAGTCCTGGAATCAAAGATCCAGAGAAATATGGCCTAACTGTGTAAGTATCCGTTAAAGGCAACCGCGAACCCCCCAAATGGAGACAGGACCAGGTGTCCGGGAGGAATGAGCGTCATCTGACTGCATGCAACATGCTAAGAGAATTTTACAGCATTCAAGGTAATAAATAAGCCCACAAGGAATATGGAAGTGCAATGGAATATACTGCTGGACAGGTGATGATAACGTTAAATTGCATTTATCTTGTGGCTTTCCTTTTTGTGTCAGAAATTCGAATGAAACAAACAAAACTGAAGCATGAATCTTTATTTCAAATTTGCGTATAACCGATGCATCAGTCTGTATGAATAAGAAAACCAGAAAAGTGCGTGTGAGTAGCATTATCAACAGATCTATATCCTCCAAGCATGTGTGATCCGGCAACCAGGCCGATTTCAACCCACACACGGTCACCTTTTGCCAGATGAAGTACAATCACCGCGGTATTCTGTACCCAGTGATCGGTATTACCATCCAAGAAAGAGTATGCTTCCCTCACACCGTTTTTGGAAATGAACACGTGCATGGTATGACCAGGGTTGTTATTGTGGGGGCTTGCTCCAATGAACTGGAAGTGATAAGATCCGTTTATTGGTGCTTGGAACACGCCGTGTACTGGGTCATAAGCTCCGCCATCATTGGTTTTGGCAACATCAAATATTATGGTGGATCCTTGAGCGGGGTCTACCAAATCTTTTGATATGTAGGCAAAGAAAGCGATGTCTCGACTTTTTTTCGTCATCGAATCTGTTTAAGTAATAGAAATAGTAATAGAATAGAATTACCTATCAGTTATTCCGTCTCAAAGTCAAATGCTAATCAGGCGATTATTACTACTATGCGTATAATACATCTTACATAAACAGATTTTCTACACACAGACAATTGTGCCTCACATAAAATTCATATGAAATAAGCATCATGTAAATTTCACATGAAAGTTCATGTGAAATTTTTTATATGAATTTTACGTAAGATTTATGTTAAAAATGTTCACATGAATTTCACATAAATGAACTTAACATGAATTTTACATGAACTTTTCTTTGTGACCTCCATGCGAAATTTAATTCACATAATTTTTCTGTCAGGAACTTCACATTAATTTCATGTAAAATATTCCATGTAAATTTCATGTTCGTGCTCGTTTCACATATATTTGATGTGAACTTTTATGTAAAGTTAATGTATATTTCACATGATTTTGTCTATCTATTTTGTTATGATCTGTGTACAATTACGTGAAGATATGACTGCTACTCGTACTGAGGTGGCAGATGGTTGTCATAAGATGTCAACGGTTGCCCATTGGTCTCACTGGTTTTATGTTTAGTCTTTTGTGTTTCATCTTTGGCGTCTCTTCTTGTGCTTGCCCACGCTGTGTTTTCGCATTTTTTGGTGTTTTAGATACCCCTTAGTTTCTGAAAATGTTCGTTTTATTTTGTGACGGACAATTGTCCCTTTTTCGTCTCTTGTTGTGCATCTCTGCTCTGTTTTTGTATGGGATGTTTTGGTGTTTTGTTGTGGGTGCTGCAGTTGAGTGTTATTGGAGATACCGGCATTTCTATTAGAAATAAATTTCAAGTCTAGTGCCGTAGCACTGCGATGCTAGGCGAACAAGTAGAGTAAGGTAATTCAAAGGAAGTATATATGATTTTCGTATCTTAACCATTGAAAAGAGTTCAAAACTAGAAAAAAAAAACCGACTAAAACATTTTGTAAAAGATGGTGATGAAAGTAGGGTGTTAGGGGAGAGTAAGAATCTTTAGCTAACGATGCGTTCGATATACAGAATAAGTGTCTTAATTTGTGTTTTGTTACGGGTATGCGACACACAGCAAGTGCATTTATAGTACATGTAATGCGCACTGGCGCATTACAAGCGGTAAATGCATTTGATGTGTTTTGCATACCCATAACAAAACATATGATGACCTTTATTCTATAAATAAGCACACAGTTGTCTGTGTCATTCTAGTTTTCTGAAATCGCGTTTTCCTATGTAAAAAGGTGACGTTAACATTCAGGTCACAGCGGGTTTAGTTTGCAGGTTAGAACAGCCGTTGCGGCTGGTTTCTTTAGATTTGATACATTGTGACGTCACGAGCGTTTTCATGCAGAAACACATCAGGTTCCTTTCAATAGTTTCATCTCAGGGAATGCATTGGTTGTGCATTTGTATTATGTTGAGCCTCGCACATGGGAAGACAGATATTAATAGCAATTCTCTGTAAGGACCAAAATCGATCGGCACGGCATCTCATGGATTTTGATGATTTTCGGTATAATGGGTATATATTAAGTACTGACTATGACAATGACACTTTTTGGCCAATGTGACCTCTGGTTGCCATGGTAACGAGGTCATTCTATTTATAACACTGTTGTGACCATGAAGTAAGCCATCTCCGGAGACTTCGTTGCCATGGATACCGCTGTAACAGCTTGTTCATCTTTATATAATCTGTTCATCCTTACTTCCATTCTTACTAAGTACACTTAGTTATGTGATATTTATTACTGGAAGCTTATTGCATTAAGTCAAAATAAGTCAAAATGAAGCGAAAAATAGAGGTGAAAATAAGGGCCAATTTAGTGTGTTTTTGACCATTTTCAATCTTAAATATCACAAAAGGCACCGATAGGAGACCAATGGTTTTCATCAAAGGAAATATATGTTTATTGACAAATAAAATGAACGAAAAATTGGAGTGGGTATTTTAAGAGTTTTACCTAAATTCTGTCGCCAAAGACCGTTGCCATGGCAACATTAGACCTTTTTGCTTGTTTCATGTTATCTTTGAAATTGATTTTATTCCTCTTTAGAGTTACATAAGATTGTCCAAATGTATGCATGTATAGATATGACTTAAATCTTTTATATAAGAACAATTAAAATGTTCAAGGTCATTGGCTTGATATTCAAGGTCATTTATACTTTGAGACTGAAATTTTGCATAAAATATTGATTTTTTAAATATTTTGTTACCAATTTTAATTATTTCTTATTTAAATATTTTCATAGGTCATATGTTTTATGAAAGCAAATGAATATAAGAAAGAAAAATCTTAGATATTATTGAACTGGAGAAATTTAATGGGAAAATATTTTTTCGTCAAAAAACAAGAAAATACAGATTTCGTCCCTTATTTATCAAAATACTCATCAAGAATTTAGATATTCGAAGATGTAAAGAAACGTTATCAATAGTTCTAAGAAATTAGTGACACGTTTATCATTTTATGGCAAATTACTGTTAAGTTCAATAATTCAATGTTTCTAAAATATGGGCACCTTCATTTTATGAAAAATCAGGATTTTTCGTCAAATCTGGTCACTTAAAGTTTAATGACCTTGGAAATTCAGTGTGTGACCTTGAAATAATTTCAAGGTCATTTTTATATTTAAACCCCTCTGATAGATGTATACATGAACTTCTGTTCCAATATCATTTGTAGATAGTTTGATAGAGGTTGTGTTCAAATCTATCGTATGGAAACCTTTCAGCCGATTGTTGCAATAGCAACTAAATTTGATGCTGCTTTGCATATAAAAGGACAAATTAGCCCAATTAATTTTTCATATTAATGTATAGTTCAAAGATGATACTAATTAGATAAATAGAATTTGGACTTCGAAAATTGGTGCTTTTATAAAATTTTCAACCTTGTAAAACAGTAAAAACATGCAAAAAAGGGTCTTTAAGTGCCCAAAACAGAGCCTTTTGATACCCTTTTTTGACCCAATTTTTCATTTAGTACACAAAAGGTATCCGAGATGAATGTAAAAAACTTTACAAATATGCATAATGATAAGGATTAAAAGAAAATAATCAAAGCAATTTCAGATTTTAAAAGTGCCTGTTTCCATGGTAACGAAGCCTACAAATATGCCTCGTCCTATAGATTTTCCCTATTTTTGAAACTTCAGACACGGTTACCATGGCAACGGCAACCTTTTTGAAAAAAAACTGGGGTTGATTTACATACTAGTGCTTCATATTGAACTTCCATACCAAAAATCTCAAAAATCCATGACATGCCGTGCCAACATGTCTTGAAATTCTTTGGTTCTTACAGAGAATTGCTGTTAAGTACTCCTAAGTACATGGCTACAAAGTTCTGAGGAAGAATTGATGTTCACATACCTATCTCCAATGAACTGATCCTCTGTAGAGCTTCGTTAAGTTTGGTCTGTAGATCGAGCTGAGTTGCCAGAAGCTGGTTGACCTGTCCTAGTAAAGCATTGGTGTCTATTTCTCCACCTCCATCTGCCAGGAATCCATAAAGGACAGGGATACATACCAAACATAGAACTAGCCTGCCAGAAAACATGTTTGTGAATTATAATGTTGGAATTAGGAGGAGTTTGTTATGACACACTTGGAAATCTAGAAAATTTAATATGTTTATGCTTGGGTCGTTGATAAGAAAATTAGAACAGTTCATTTATACTTATTAATACTTCACCTACATTTATGGCAATTTTGACGAGACCACCAAGATGTAAACAAATGACATTTTCATTTATTATCGAAATAATCTATGATTGATCTTGCAATCTAATTAGACTTACAATAATATGTATATCGTTGTTATATAATATGTATATGAGTGTTGTACATCGGAAGGCCTTTAGGAATCGATAATCGGAAAATAATCGGAAAGTGTAAAACGATCGATTATCGATTTAGATCGGAAAAACAGTATTCCATGAAAAATAGAACATAAAAAGACAGAACATTTTATTTGGCGGCATAAAATTCAAAAAGACTTTGCTGAAAACAAAATATAAAGCAATTTTAAAGTGTCTGCCTGTTTACAGGTAAGACAACAAGTAGCAGTTTATGTGACATGTGAAAAGAGGAAAATAAATTCCTTAACGCAAATCACCTTCCTGTTAGCGACAATCGATTGTAAGAAATTGAAATCGATAATCGGAATCGAAAGAGTTTTTGCGATCGACAATCGATTGTCGGCGTCAATTTGTTCATCACTAATGTATATACATGTATATGTGAAAAAAATGATATGTATATCGTTAAAAATAATTCTAAAAAAAGGGAATATCCATTGCAATAGAATTTTAACATCAAAGGGATTGGAAACACGTTCTCTAACTTAGTTGCAATAGAACTGGGTGGCAGGACTTGTAACCAAACATCGTAACACCAAAATTCGAAATCAAAGAGGGTACATGTACAGCAAGGATAAACGAAGACCAAACACCAAATGCCACTTCAAAACACTAAAAATACTACAATTAAACCAACGAGACAAATGGGCAACCAGTGCCGACTTGGGACGACAATCTCTCACGATTGTCGCAAATGGTGAAATTATCTGGTTTACGTGCGCAAAACGTTTAGTTTTGTTCGAATATTAACTTGTCTGTCTAATGAAGGTATTCTAGATGATACTCATTTGCCTATGGCGGTGACATCTGTTTACGGACCTGTACGAAAAGCAAAGCCTATGGAAGTAGTCTTAAGGATTTCATCCCTACAAGTTGAGCTTCTTTCGCCTTTGCTGTCGTAATCTGTAGATGGACCGAAGCGATAGATTTATATGTGTAAATTTAATATCCATCTATCGCGCAAACACTAGAAGGTATTGTTATGGGTCAGAATACCCCAAAACGCCAGCAAAAATCAGACAAAGACAGAATATAAATTTACAAGTTTAATTATGTACAAAATATATATATTTAAAATGATTACAACTTACAATACAATGTCCGGATCAAAGTGTCCGTTACGGTCCACAAAGTCTATCGAATGTATGGTTTCCGGTAATCACAAACGTTCTCGAAAGATCGGTGTCCAAACGTTCAGGATTAAAAGTCTCAACAAATAAAGTATCCCAGTATATCAGAATAGATGAATGAATCGTGTCTACGAATGTGTACGAATGCCCACTCAACACAGTTACTCGGAGGTATTTATACTTAATACCAATGAATTTACCAGAAGTCTCTAGAACAATGACTCATTACAAATGATTAACAATAGAGTAAATTCTAGAAATCACAGTCATGTGATGATAATGATGTAACAAAGAACATACTGGAATATTCTCTAATGAGATAAACATGACATAGTAAAATCTAGAAAGAATTATTATGAAATCATTAAATAACATGACTAAGTACATGTGTACCTACACATAAAGTAAAACTAAAATAATACATGACCCACAACACCTCCCCCCTTAAAAAAAGTTTGAATGTCAATGAAAACTTAGGTGGTTAATTCTGCAAAAATCACTCATGAAACTCTCGATAGTGCATCTGCAATCACATTGTCTTTGCCCTTGATATGGTTAATAATGATATTGTACTCTTGCAACAATAAACTCCACCTTGTAAGTCTTTGATTCTTGTTTGACATTTTGTGCAAAAATGTGAGAGGGTTGTGGTCAGTATATACAAGAATGGGATGTAAAGTAACATTCAAATAAACATCAAAATGTTGTAAAGCTAACAATAATGCAAGACACTCTTTTTCAATAGTAGAGTAATTCTTTTGACATTTTGTCAACTTTCTTTGAAAAATAACAAACAACTCTATCTACACCATCATCATTTTCTTGAAACAAAGCAGCCCCGATTCCTACGTCACTGGCATCAACAGTAAGCTTAAATTGCTTATCAAAATTTGGAGCTGACAGGACAGGACTATTCATAAGAACACATTTGATTTTCTTAAAAGATTCGTCACAGTCATTGGTCCATGCAAAATTCACTCTCTTTTGTAACAGATTGGTAAGTGGACCAACAACTGACGAGAAATTTGGACAAAATTTTCTGTAAAATCCTGCCATTCCTAAAAATCTCATTATCTCTTTCTTATTGGTAGGAATCGGGAACTTTGAAATAGCTTCCATCTTGGCCATGATAGGAGTAACAAAACCTTGACCTACTTTGTGACCCAAATATTCTACAGTCGCGTGACAAAATTCACTTTTCGCAAGGTTCACTGTGAGGTTTGCTTTCGCCAGTATGTCGAAGAAAGTACGCATGATTCGGAGATGATCATCCCAGGTGTCGCTGTAGATGATGACGTCATCGATGTACGCCTCGCATCCTTCGAGATGATGTAGGAGCGAATGAATCATCCTCTGGAATGTGGCTGGTGCGTTTTTCATACCAAAGGGCATTACTTTATATTGGTATAGCCCATCTGGAGTCGCAAATGCCGATATTTCTCTGGCTCTCTCGGTAAGCGGGACCTGCCAATAGCCTTTGAGCAAGTCAAATTTACTGACATATTTTGCACTGCCAATTTTATCGATACAGTCATCGATTCGTGGGATCGGATAAGAGTCAGTTTTGGTGACTGAATTGACTTTTCTAAAGTCCGTACACAATCGGTAAGTTCCGTCTGGCTTCGGAACCAGAATACATGGGGAACTCCAATCACTATTGCTGGGTTCAATAATGTCATTTTCAAGCATGTATTGAATTTCTTTCCGCATGTATTGAAGCTTTATCGGGTTTAACCGATAGGGATGCTGTTTGATAGGTGACGCATCACCCACAATAACGTCATGATGAGATGCATTCGTCTTTTTTGGAACGTCCGGAAAGATGGTCGTATATTCCCGCATTAATTTGTGCACTTCCTCTTTTTGATGCACGGTCAAATGTCCGAGTTTCACTTCCGGATTTGTCAGAATTTCAGAATTCTTCAAACGGACACTTTGAGCGAAGTCTTTTTCGACAGTCTCTTCATTACATTCAGGTTCAACACTATTTTCTAATGTATTTACATTGGCCAAAGTGGAAACTGGTTTTACAAAATTTCGGTCACTTCTATCAAAATACTCTTTCAACATGTTAACATGACACACTCTTTTTTCTTTTCGCCGACCTGGTGTCTTAACCACATAGTTAACATCACTAATCTTACTCTCAATCTCATAAGGACCGAAATATCTAGCTTGCAAAGGATGACCAGGGATAGGCAAAAATACAAGAACTTTATCGCCTGGTTTAAAAACTCTGTTTCTAGCATCTTTGTCATACCATGTTTTCATTTTCATTTGAGATGTTTTGAGATTTTCTTGAGCCAATTTGCAAGCATTATATAATTTCTCTTTGAAATTAGACACATAGTCTAAGAGATTCAAATCGCTAGTCTCAGTCAACCATTTATCCTTCAATAACTTCAATGGCCCCCTGACCGTATGCCCAAAAACTAGCTCAAAGGGACTGAACCCCAGGGACTCCTGAACCGCTTCTCGTGCCGCAAACAACACGAGGTGAACCCCTTCATCCCAGTCTTTTCCATACTGGTGACAATATGTTTTCATCATAGTTTTAAGGGTCTGATGAAAGCGTTCAAGTGCCCCCTGGGACTCAGGATGGTACGCAGAAGACTTATACTGCCTGATACCTAGCTCATGCATAACCTGCTGAAACAATCCAGACATAAAATTTGAACCCTGATCTGACTGAATAGCCTTGGGAGCACCTACGAAACTGAAAAACTTTGTAAGGGCCTTAACTATGGTCTTTGCCTTAATATTCCTAAGAGGTATGGCTTCAGGAAACCTAGTCGAAGTACACATAATTGTCAGTAAGTACTGATTCCCTGACCTAGTCCTAGGCAAAGGACCTACACAATCAACTAACACCCTACTAAAAGGTTCCTCAAAGGCTGGAATGGGTTGGAGGGGAGCAGGTGGTATAACTTGATTGGGTTTACCTACCATCTGACAACTATGACAAGACTTACAAAACTCAGACACATCTTTTCTCAACTTAGGCCAGTAAAAGTGACTTAAAATCCTATTATAAGTCTTATTGACACCTAAATGACCTGCCATGGGTGTGTCGTGAGCTAAACTCATGATATCCCCGCGATACGCTACTGGAACCACTATCTGGTGAACGACCCGCCACACTTCATTAGGGGGTGCATCGGGTGGTCTCCATTTCCGCATGAGGATGCCATCTTGTATGTAGAAGCACTCTCCGACTTTGTCCGCTTCTTCTCGGGGAAGGGCCCTCTTACTTAGTCGGATGATCTCCGGATCTTTAGTTTGCTCGGAGAGGAGCTTCTCACGGCTTAAGGCATCTGTATCTCTGTCTAATGGCGGATGGGAATCATCACCAGGTACTGTCGGAGACTTGTCAACATGAAGTGGTACTGACTTTCAGGTACGCTGTCATCAATGGTAGACATGAATGTGTCAGAAAGGTCTATACTTTTGGAGGGATGGTCCTCGTTAAGTGCAGAAGTACTCTCAGCCTCTTTTAGTCTGTTCCTGGCCATTCGCCCTGGTAACTGCGCAGGCTGGGTACAAGTCGTCGTCTTCATCATCGGACACGACATCGACGTGATTTTCTCACAAACAATCGGATCGGCTACAACTTTGCCGCCAGCTAAATCGTTGCCAAGCAACAAGGAAACGCCTTGAACGGGAAGAGTAGGTCGAACACCTACGATAACAGGTCCAGTAATTAAGTCTGACTTCAAATAAATTTTATGAAGGGGAACATCAATGACGCCTAGCTCCACACCCTGTAATAAAACTGACCTACCAGTAAAAGTGTGCTCAGACAAAGGCAATGAACCCTCTAACAATAAAGTCTGGGCAGCACCAGTATCTCTCAAAATCTGAACAGGCAACGCTTCGCTAGAATCACTGAGTGAAACAAATCCCTGTGACAAAAAGGGCTTATAATGATCCTCCACAAAATCATCAGAACTGGACTTAGAACCCTGAATCTCAGGAGTGTCAGAACAAATCGAATCTAAGGCTTTCCTATCATTTCTAACAGACGCACAGGCCTGTGACTTAAGTTCTTTTTTCTTCTTAAGCTTCAAACACTCACCAATAACATGACCTTTTTTCTTACAATAATTGCATGTAGGAAGCGACCCCACCCCTGGGGATGCCTCAGAACGCTCGGACCTAGGACCGGACGTAGAACCACCTTGAGATGGTGACTGGGAACTAATGGACGACTGAGACTCTTGTAAATTTTTCTTTGGAACATCTGACGTTTTTGCGCTATCGCTAGATTGAGTTTTTGACACAAAATTTTTCTTATGAGTGAGAGCATACGTATCAGACAAAACAGCGGCTTCTTCAAGAGTTTTAACATTTTTGTCTTCCAAATGAGTTCTTAAATCTTGATGTACACACTCTTTGAACTCTTCTATCAGAATGATCTGACGCAAATTGTCAAATGAATTGGGAATTTTCTTAGATCGAAACCACTGATCAAATAAATCTTCTTTTTCTCGAGCAAATTCAACATATGTTTGATTTTCAAAATTTTTGTACTTTCTAAACTTTTGTCTGTACGCCTCAGGTACTAACTGATATGCTCTCAAAATCGTGTCCTTGACCTTGTCATAGTCTGAACTCTCAGCAATACTGAGCGCCGAGTACACTTCAGCCGCTTTGCCAATAAGTACGCTTTGTAATAAAGTTGGCCAAAAATCGCGTGGCCACTTCAGATTGGCCGCGATTTTCTCAAAATGTGGAAAATATTTGTCCACGGACTTTTCTTGAAATTTTGGTACTAATCTGATGTTTTTGGCGGCGTCGAATTCAGACTTGACAAGCGAAGGAACAGGATTTTCCTTAGCGCTTCTTCTCTAACTTTAACTTTTCTAACTCAAACTGGAGTTCTTTCTCGTGCACACGTTCCTGTTTCTCTCTTTCTTCCTTTTCTCTTTCAAATTGTCTTTCTTTTTCTTCTTTTTCAAATTGTCTTTCTTTTTCTTCTCTTTCAAATTGTAATTGTATTTTCATTTTCTCTAATTCAAACTCATATTTTGACATTTTGGTTTCGCTTGAAACAGGTTCAACAGGAAAATCGTATGACGAAAAGATCTCCTCAATTAAAAGCTCTTTAGCCACAATATTTCTAATTTCTTGTTTTCTCATAGAAGATTTTACATCTAACTTCAAGTGAAGACCTAAACCAATCAAATCATCTTTTTTCAGTGATTCGAACTCATCTACAGTCGGCGATTTCAAAAATTCAGTGACCGAAAATACCATGATTGATTTCTGCTGGCAAACGTTTTACAAAAAAAAATTTCCTTTTTTTTTAACGAACTTTACGTAAAGTGCAAATATGCAGAGATTACTATCCCGGACGAGCCCCCAATTCTGTTATGGGTCAGAATACCCCAAAACGCCAGCAAAAATCAGACAAAGACAGAATATAAATTTACAAGTTTAATTATGTACAAAATATATATATTTAAAATGATTACAACTTACAATACAATGTCCGGATCAAAGTGTCCGTTACGGTCCACAAAGTCTATCGAATGTATGGTTTCCGGTAATCACAAACGTTCTCGAAAGATCGGTGTCCAAACGTTCAGGATTAAAAAGTCTCAACAAATAAAGTATCCCAGTATATCAGAATAGATGAATGAATCGTGTCTACGAATGTGTACGAATGCCCACTCAACACAGTTACTCGGAGGTATTTATACTTAATACCAATGAATTTACCAGAAGTCTCTAGAACAATGACTCATTACAAATGATTAACAATAGAGTAAATTCTAGAAATCACAGTCATGTGATGATAATGATGTAACAAAGAACATACTGGAATATTCTCTAATGAGATAAACATGACATAGTAAAATCTAGAAAGAATTATTATGAAATCATTAAATAACATGACTAAGTACATGTGTACCTACACATAAAGTAAAACTAAAATAATACATGACCCACAACAGTATACTGCTATAGATTCAGTATTGAACATTTCATTAAGACTGATATTTCAATAAGAGGTAGTACTTCGTGATTTAAATGAATTAGAGTGCCGTAAAATTGCAACTTAAAGAATATAATCAATGGAATACAAGAAAATTCTATCGTTTAATTGTGATTTTTGAGTCCCTAAGTATGTCCACTGTGACGAGTTCCATATTTAAACCTAGTACTCCATGAACACGAACTTGATTGTGTATTTATATAAAGCTTAAAAATAACGAAAAATTAATAAACACGAACCGTGCGGTTTTATGCAGCCAATATAAGAGTTCTGTACTTATCATACATACTTTATTGCCACCTTACATACCAGTAAATCTCCCTCAACTTAATTATACAGTAAGGGGTATAAAACAACATAATTATAACACTGGAGAATATACTTATAGAGTTTCGGTAATTATGGTCAATAAAATTCAAATCCAAAGGTATCTATCGTTTATGTATGGTATCAATGCTTAGTACAAGTTATGGCCGTGAACATGAGCGTTCCTACACTGTGAGAATGATAGAGTAGTGGTCGAAGTGGTCAGACGTGATTTCTGAGTGGTTTACGGATTAAGGATACAATTAGATATACTAATATTTTATTTGGAGAGTTTGTGTTTAAAAATGTGTAAAGGAGTAAAGAGAAAGAAGAAAAATAAATCAGGCGGAAATGTTAGTGAGAACAATTGCAGATAGATCAGGCAGTGTTAACGTTAGCAATGTATTGTCCGAAGTCAACCGTGTCACGTATGGAACGCAACCAAGGACAAAGGGAACAGATAATGACGTTTGTGATGACAGTTCATGCGCAGCAACTGGTAGCAACGTCTACACCGAAACCTATTCCTGAGATCCATGACCCGAATATAGTGGATATCGAAACTCTATAAAGTGATACGGCGGCAACTCACTGTAAGCTCGATACGATGCGATCACCAAAAGACTGTCAAAACTTGATTCCATAGAGTCGAACATAGCTGAAATGGACAAAACTGTAAAAAAGTCAAACATGCGTGTGGATAATGTGGAAGTTAAAAGGGGAGAAATAGAGAGATCAATTGGTTTCATGTCGGACAGGTTTGACGGAGAGAGTAAATATATAACAGATCTAGACTTTCTTGCATCTCCCTACCATTTACTGCATAGGAAAATTACACAAATCTCCGTACAAATTTCGATATATTGCTAATTCTAGCAACTGATCAACGGTTTCAAAAATTTTAACATAGCGCATAACTTTTGAGCGGTGATAGAGCTTTTATAATTCATAACTGTATTCCTCGTGACAAGAACTTTCCATTGATACCAATATTTTTGACCTCGTGACCTTAAGCTTGACTTTTGACCTACTTTTAAAAAACTATAACCTTTCCATTGATACCAATATGTTTGACCTTGACCTTTCACCTACTCCAGAAAATGGTATAAGTACTTACAAAGATGCCGACGGGGGTAGTCATGTTTCACAGACACAGGTTTTATTCAACCGATAAAATCGATCTCTGATCATCAACTTAAAGAAAGAAAGTCTCAGTACAGAAATAACTCTGAATTATTTTTTTATTCATTAATTTTATTCTTTCTCTTTGTTTTATTTTTTGTTAAAAGTTGACCTAAGCTACCGGTAAATATAATACGTCTTCAGATTCATAGCATCATTTCAGAATAGATATATTCGCAGCAAAGTTTAGTGAAAGCGCAGATACCTCTTTCTTTATTCTTAAATAAAACCGGAATGGAAATCAAAAGAAGTTACCAATTAAGATGATAATATTTGAATTGTGTATGATTTTCCCTGAATTTTACATTTAAGTATTTCAAGAAAGTTTGGTATCGATGAATCGAAGCGAAGTAATGAAAACGGAAAGAATTTTTTCAATTTAGTCCGAAGGCACATCAAAGGCTTGGCGATTTTTACTGAATGCCTGCATATCATTAACATATTATTTACCGACAACAAGCGTTATTTTGAATAAATATGAGCTGAGTCTTCAAGTCCGTCACAGTGGACATAAGATTGTTTACCTGAGTCTGTAAGGCTGTATCTCCATCTGTCTCCAGGAATCCATATAGGACAGGGATACACACAGACCCGAGAATTAGCTTACTAATGAACATGTCTTCAGATAGTAGATTTTGTGGTGACACGGTTAGAAATATAGAAATCAGTATGGAGAGAAATTAATTAATTATCTAAATAAAATGCAGTCCCTTTTTAAAGAAATGAAAACAATCTATACTACATACAGTAAGATAAGTGAATGAAAACCAAACACAAGAAAGGAGGGGATCTCCAACTAAACTCGGTTGCAGCACCAGCAGCAACACACCAAACACCCCAAGTGAAAACACAAAGAAGACACACAGAGCAAGAGACAAGGAACGGCAAACGAGACATCAAACATCGAACATAAAGGACAACACATAAACCAACTAGACCCATGGGCAATCGGTGTCGACTTAGGACGGCCATCAGCCACGTTAGTAACAGATGGTGTGGTTATCCTGGATTACGTGCGCACAACCTTTCCACTTTTCCGGTTACCCGAAGGTCTCGAAGAACGCGCAATTGTTGTGTAAAATAACCTCCTTACTGTAAGATGACCATACAAACAAGACAGCACAACGCAGGGGCCCAAGGGACATAGATGAATATGTAAATATATATAAAAATTGGGTAGGGGCGTACGGAATGCAGTCCGTGCTCTGCCGGCTGTAGCGAGCTCATGCATGCTATCACTCGAGGAGTCAGACCGACATTCAGAGAGGACAAGTGGTCGGGGCCCTGTCTTCTCTAAAGAGGTTCGGATAGGGCAAGTCATGGAGTCCCGTCGTCACAGTCGGCCAGAGTGCAAGTCTTAAGGATGCGCTGGTACAAGACCATGGATTTGTCCAATACCATGCCGAGTGTCCGTCTAGTGGAATTAGGATCAAATCAACGGTATAAAGGGCGTTTGATGATTCTGCCGCATTTTCGATGGCTATGCTGTCTGCCTTTGATCCTTCTAGTTTTGTTTAATATGTCACCATAAAATCCAGGCTGTGAATACCCAAAGTAATATATTCTGTTGCTTGTATAGGTCCGAACTTTAAAAAAAGCTGACTGTAATTTTTGTAAAATTTCCAAAAAGTCTTCACAAATTTATGAAAGCGGAAACCTTGACCTAAAAGTTTCTTGGTTACATTGTATATGTACATTTCTACAATGAAAATCCAAAACATTAGTGCATGATCTAGCATACCAGATGAGCTGTGATATGTAAATGACGGTAGTCTTGGAACGTCACCGTCAAGCCAGGGGAAATTTACTATGTTGAATCCAAAATCATCTCGTCATAAATACAGGTATGAATTTCTTCGTTTGTAATTTTGCCAATTTATCTGTTCTTAAATGATGCTATTCAATTTGAAGACGTTTACATTTGATATTTAGGTCCAAATATGTATTTCTGTATTTTTAACGTTTGACTTGTTGAGTGTCAACTCCTGTGGATAAATTTCATTCTTATATGTTTCAAAAACAGGATTGTCAATAGTGAGAATATCATCCAGGTACCTAAACGTATAAGTAAAGCATTTCAAATCATCAAATTTTCTATTCTTTTGAAGAAGTGTATAAAAATAGATCTGCAACAAGAGGCGCACAGTTGGTACCCATAGGGATCCCTACATCCTATTTGTAAAGATCATCACCGAATCTAACATAAATATTGTCCAAGAGGAATGACAACGCATTGCACGGGTCGCTACATGTCCATGTCCACAAAACACGAAATCAGACACAAAACACGAAATCAGACACAAAACACGAAATCAGATTCCAAAAATCACAATCCAAATATTTACACATTTCTAAAAACTTTCTAACGAGAACCCCCCCCCCCCCCCAAAAAAAAACAAACAAACAAAAAACAAATACAGCGTCATAGAAACACGAAGAACAACTTTATCTAACAATCCCCAGTGTTCAGTGAAAAATTCATTGCCATTGTCACCTTGATGTATACTATAACTCAAAAATGTAATTCCCTGCCAAACGTAACAGTTACTTGTGGAGTTTCTATTTCAAAATAGAAACACAGCGAACACTGAAGTCTACCAAATGGACAAAGAGTAATAAACATAGAAAATATTTCCACAACAAGTAATGCAATCAACCTAAACATTCTACAAAGAAGCAAACATGAATCCCTAATGAAGTTAAACAATGTTCATTTACCTGTACTATAGGTCCTTGTAATAAACAAAACATTAATTTTGTCTTTTAAGTTACATGTATCTGAATGTTTAGTTCATTTGAAAAAGCATCCTTTCCCAAATGAAAAAAAACCCACACAAAATCAATTACCATAACCGTTTCATAGTGTCGGCTTGCATATGTATGTAGTAAACATATAAAAAAGAATGACATTCAAAATGAAATAATGACGCTGTACCTTCAAGAAATGATGAGAAAATAGTCGTATTGGATATAACAAAATTTATTTTCGGCCGTTTGAATATGGATAACACACGTATTGAATACACTTCGTATGATATTATTTGATATTTTTAAATTGATATATATTTATGATACTTCCATCGTTAGAGGAGTGCAAGGCTGTTTATCAATCATAAATTTGATAGTAATTTAGAATGAAAAGGCAGGTTCTTAAGTAACAGTGTTTATGTTTGATGTAAAGCTGAATGTGCAATTCATGAATTCGTGTTCATAGGCCTATAGTATCTCAAACCTATCTAAGAGGTAATGTGAACCAATCGTCAACATAATGCAACAACATTTTAACGTGCCATGTGCACGTGTCCTATGTTAATAAGAAAACTAAAGTATAACAGAGAATAAGTTCTAATCGTAGGTCTGGAGTCAAAGATCCAGAGAAATATGGCATAACTGTGTAAGTATCCGTTAAAGGCAACCGCGAACCCCTGAATGAAGACAGGACCAGGTGACCGGGAGGAATGAGCGTCCTCTGACTGCATACAACATGCTAAGAGAATTTTACAGCATTCAAGGTAATAAATAAGCCCACCAGGAATATGGAAATGCTGGACAGGAAATGATAACAATAAACCGCAATTATCTTAAGGCTGTTCTTTTGGTATAAGAAATTCGAATGAAACAAACAAAACTAATGCATACATCTTTATTTCAAATTTGCATATAACCGATGAATCAGTCTGCGTGAATGAGAAAACCAGAAAAGTGCGTGTGAGTAGCATTGTCAACGGATCTATATCCTCCAAGCATGTGTGATCCGGCAACCTGGCCGATTTCCACCCACACACGGTCACCTTTTACCAGATGAAGTACAATCACCGCGGTATTCTGTACCCAGTGGTCGGTATTACGATCCAAGAAAGAATATGCTTCCCTCATACCATTTTTTGAAATGAACACGTGCATGATATGGCCAGGGTTGTTATTTTCCGGACTTGCTCCAATGAACTGGAAATGATAGGATCCGTTGATTGATGCCTGGAACACACCGTGTACCGGATCATAAGCTCCGCCATCGTTGGTTTTGGCAACATCAAATATTATGGTGGATCCTTGGGCGGGATTCACCAAATCTTTTGACATGTAGGCATAGAAAGCGATGTCTTTACTCTTTTGCCCCATCAAATCTGTTTGGGTAAAAGAAATGATGTGATAATCACAATGAGTATAACAAATCTTATATAAACAAATATTCTACAAGTACTTGAAAATCGGATTTCTACTAATTATTCTAAGATGACACGTGGCCGTCCTAAATGGTCAACTTTTCCCCATTGGCCTCACTTGTTTATGTTTAATCTTTTATGTTTCATGTTTTGGTTTCTCTTGTTGTACATGTACATGTATTTGTCTACACTGTGTTTTCGCATTGTGATGTTTCGGTTTTTATGGACATGTAGTGACCTGTGTGAGCAACCCGGTCCTAGTACGCTAGAGCATGTACTTATAGTTTAGATTTTCACAGTAGAAATTACAAAGGACCTGTAACGATAAGGCGTAAAATCTGCCCCAAAATAAAGAATTTCCAAAGTACTTCATTTAGAACATCTGAAATCCACTCATTTTAGTAGAGTCCATTCGATCAAAGCCTTTGATTTTTCGACACTTTACACTACAATTCCACATTCTAAGTTGAAAGAAAGACTCGCAAAAATTATAAGTAATGCGTTTACAAGTAAGAACGGTAATCGCAAATACAAATTTATTGTTGTTAACTATGACAAAACCTACTTTGTAAAAGAAAAGTCAGATTCTGAAAATAAGTACACTGAAACAGACATTATTCAGATGTTAAACTTTCTGATCGACAACATTTTTGTGGTGTTTGGAGGAAAGGTCTTCCAGCAAATTGTCGGAATTCCAATGGGGACCAATTGTGCCCCACTCCTTGCCGACATTTTCCTTTACTCGTACGAAGCTGAATTCATTCAATCTTTGGTCTCTGAAGGGAAAAGATACTTAGCTTCTGACTTCAACTTCACTTACAGATACATAGACGATGTGTTGTCCATCAATAATCCAAAATTCGCGGATTACCTGAGCAGTATCTATCCTTCGGAGCTTGAAGTCAAAGAAACTACAGAGACAAATAATTCAGCATCCTATTTGGACATAATGTTGTCCTACGACACTGATGGTCACATGAACACCTCACTCTATGACAAACGTGACGACTTCAATTTCAGCATTACGAACTTTCCTTTTCTGAGTAGCAACATCCCTTCATCGCCTGCTTATGGCGTGTTCATATCTCAGTTGATACGCTATGCCAGAGCAAGTACAAAATATACGGATTTTGTTCTGAGAGCTAGGCGTCTTTCAGATAAGCTTCTCAGTCAGGGATATGTTTGTGACCGACTCACATCGTCACTGAGGAAGTTCTACGGTCGATATGGGGAACTCGTCATACCCTATGATGTCCCACTATCCAGAATGGTGGATGATATTCTGTCATAGACCATTTGAACCATCCAACCAAAGATTGTACTCTATATCTTCCAAAATGGAAGTAACCGGATGTGACAGTTCTACCGAATTGAAGCGACGGGTGTTGCATGCAAGCAGGAGATGCTTACTCTTCCTGGGCACCTGGTCTCACTCTCATATCGGGAGTTCGCTTCTTTTCATATGGTGGAGGTTTTTGTTTTTGTTTGCTTTGGTTCCTGTTTTATCCTGATTTTGTATGCCTTCGGTTTCTGATTTTCTGAATTATCGATTTTGTACTGTAGACAGGGATATGGTCATTATCCATATTTGTCATTGTTTAATTATGTTGGTGAACTATTTTAAAAGATGAAACCCCTTCCGGAATCTGGAGAAAATTTTTCATCAAATTGCTCTAACAAAGTATTCAGAAAATGTAATTATGGTAAATATAAAATCAATATGATTCTATATACTGAAAAAAAACTGATTGAAATAAACATCAATGAAGTACCTTACAGTTATTCAATCTCAAAGTCGAGAAGGCAATGCCAAATCGTGAGAATTCCCATCGGAACGGCTGCGAACACCGGAATGAACAACACTTTGAAGTGAAGTGAAGGTACCCGGGGAGAGTCAGCGTCTCCTGATCAAACTATTTTCATAACGGCGGTATTGTTAACTGTACAATATCAATGATAGTAAGTGTTCGATGATATATCTCTAGCCACGTGCTTACGGTCTGATAAATCTGGAATACATTGTATAATATTTGAAGAAATAAACATTACAGAAGTACCCATCAGTTATTCAGTCTCATAGTCCAGAAGGCAAGGCAAAATCATAAGGAACGGTTGCGAACCTCGGAATGAACAAAATTCCAAAGTCAGACCAGGTGCCCCGGGAGAGTCAGCGTCTCCTGATTGCATGAAACACCTGTCAAATTCGGTGATTGTCTCGATGTACATTTTGATGTACATATCAGGTAAGCATGTCTTGTTTGGTGATGATGGCAGCCATTCAATCACAATGTAGAATGTCACTGATTATTCTGGAAAGGGGGATCTCATATGCTTTTAATTCATCCCCGTATCGACAGAAGAACTTCCTCAATGATGATTTCAGCCGTTGTGTAACATAACCCTGAACAAGTAGCTAACTTGCAAGCCGTCTGGCTCAAATGATGAAATCTTCATATTTGGAACATGCCCTGGCGTACCGTATCAGTTGAGAAACAAAAACACCATAAGCAGGAGAAGACGGAATGTTGCTACTCATGAAAGGGAAGTTAGTTATGTGGAAGCTGAAATCGTCACGCTTGTCATACAGTGAATTGTCCAAATGGCCGTTTGTGTCGAATGATAGGAGTATATCCAAGAACGAAGCGGATCTGTCACTCTCTGTTGTTTTCTTGATCTCTAGTTCATGAGGATAGATTTCATGTAGATGATCAGCAAAGTTCGGATTATTGATGGACAAGACGTCATCTATGTATCTGAAGGTAAAGTTGAACTGAGATGCGAGGTGCCTTCGCCCAGTCGAAAATCATGTTCTAGCACGATATTTCTGCTCATAGTAGTTCATTTTGACATTTCGATCAACAAAAGCGACTGATTGTTAGAAAATTTTTCGACATTTCACTCGTATTATTTATATTATAAAAAAGACCCCCACCCTCACTTCTACGTAAAAATATAGGTTATTTCTCATAAAAATGTAAACAAATTAAGTTACTATATTTGATTAAAAAACTTGAAGTGAAATAACTTTACGTACAGGACACATTTTAAATAATACTGGTTGAGCTGGTATCGCAAGTAAAACTCGGGCAGATTACGACTCTTAACGTTACAGTTCCTTACCAAGAAACCCTTAGGTCAAGCTTTCCGCTTTCATAAACTAGTTAAGACTATCTGGAAATTTTTACTAAAAATACAGTCAGCTTCTTTTAAAATTCGCATCTATACAAACAACAGAGTACATTACTTTGGGTATTACACAACCTGCCTTTTATGGTGATATGATAAACAAAATTAGAAGGTAGACAGCATAACCATCGAAAATGCGTCAGAATCATCAGACGCATTTTATACCGTGGATATGCTCCTAATTTCACCAGACGGACACTAGGCTTGGTACCTGACCAATCTACAGTCTTGTACGAGTGCATTCTGACTGACTGTGACGACGGGACTCCATGATTAGCCCTATCCAAACCTCTTTAGAGAAGACAGGGCCCCGACCACCTGTCCTCTCTGAATGTTGGTCGAACTCGTCGGGTGATCACATGCATGAACTCGCTACAACCGGCCAAACACGGACTGTATTTCTGTATTTTATATCCATTTACATATCCATCTGTGTGTTTCTTGGGCCCCTGCGTCATGCTGTCTGTGTGTATGTTCATCTTACAGTGAGGAGGTTATTTTACACCACAATTGTGCGTTCTTCAAGACCTCTGGGTAATCGAAATAGTGGGAGGGTTGTGCACACGTAATCCAGGATAAGCACACGATTTGCTTCTTGTGCAGCAAATGGCAGTCCTAAGTCAGCACTGGTTACTCATTGGTCTCGTTGGTTTATGTGTACTCTTTTGTGTTTGATGTTTCTGTGTCATGTCTCTTTTTCATCTCTTATTGCGTTCGTCTTTGTGTTTTCGCATTGGGTGTTTTGCTGTTGGTGCTGCAACAGGATCTGGTTGGAGATCCCCTTCCTCCTTTTAGTTGCAACCAAGTCCTTTTTGAGACCCCTTCCTTTCTTCTTGACCAACAATAAAGTGTGTTGCTCACATCTTTTCATGCGAATGTTGTTTTTCATCAAAGGGTGTTACTATATTGTACTCACATATTTTGGTTTGAATTAGCCTTCCAATGGAATAATTCTCTCATTCTTTTTTTCAGTAATGACTTTATGCTGTTTGTTCCTTTGTGTTTTAATGTTTATTGATTTTTCTTCTAAAAGGATGTCTTTATTTTGTCATTTTCTAATCAAAATTGTTAATAATATTAATTATGATTTCAGCATCTAAATCATTGCATTAAAGCCAAAAACAAGAACCGTATTCAGAATCTAAACCTCTTGATAGAGGGAATACAAAACTGTAAACAGTGGAAAACTTAACAAAGCGACGAAAACATTTGTAAAAGTAAATTCTCGATGGTGATAAAACCAGGTGTTCGGGGATAGTAAGAATCTCTAGCTAACGGTGCATTATGTTTTATTCGGAAAAACTTCGAGGCATGATATGTGCGTCTGATTCTCGCGCATGGGGAGACCCATATTGAATACTCAAAAATACTTATCTGAAAAGGTCTGAGAAAGATTTGATGGTCACATACCTATCTGATCCTCTAATAAACTGATCCTCTGTAAAGCCTCACTGAGTTTTGTCTGTAGATCCAGCTGAGATGCAAGAAGTTTGTTGACCTGTGATAGTAAAGCATTGGTGTCAATTTCTCCACCTCCATCTGGCTCCAGAAATCCATAAAGGACAGGGATACATACCAAACAGAGAACTAGCTTGCCAGAAAACATGTTTGTAAATTGTAATGTTTGAATCAGGAGAAGTTTGTTATGAAACGATTTGGAATCTAGAAGTATGTGTATGTTGGGATTGTTGATAAGAAGATTAGAACAGTGCATTTATACTTATTATTACTTCACCTACATTTATGACAATATTGACGAGACGACTAAGATGTAAACAAATGACATTTTCATTTAATATCTATGATCTCTGATTGGAATCCTTAGACGTGTAAAGTGAAAATCTCTGAGCCCTGACAATCTAATTAGACTTACAACAATATATGTATCTCGTTAAAAATAATTTTAAAAGAAAGGAGGTAATATCCAACAGAACTCGGTAGCAGAACCTGTAACAAGAAAGGAGGGAATCTCCAACAACACTCGGTTACAGCACCCACAGCAAAACCACTAAACACCCAATGCTAAAAGCACAGAGCAGACGCCCACAGAAAGAGACGTCAAAGGGCAAGGAAGACCAATTTACATTATGACCTGTGAATTGCCTTGTATACTTCCTCTTGGACAACATTTATGTTTGATTTGGTGAGAATCTCTACAAGCAGGTTGTAGGGATCCCTATGGGTACTAAATGTTACGGATTTATTTTTATACACGTATAACGTCATACGGTATCTACATTTCACAGCTCATCCGGTATGCTAGAGCATGTATGTTTAAGATTTTCATAGTAGAAACTTACAAATTACAAAGAATGTTTAGGTCAAGGTTTTCGCTTTCGCGAACTAGTAAAGACTTTCTGGAAATTTTACAAAAATTATTGTCAACTTCTTTTGAAATTCGGACACACACAAGCAACAGAGTATATTACTTTGGGTATTTCGCAACCTGCATTTTATGGAGACATAATTAACAAAATAAGAAGGATCAAAGGTAAACAGAAATACCTCGAAATTGTGTTAGAATCACCAAACACCTTTCATACCATGGATATGATCCTTCTGTCACCAGACGGAAACTTGGCTTGGTACTGGGCCAATATGGAGTCTTGTACTAGCGCATTCTTAAGAATTGCACTCTGTCTGACTGTGACGAAGGGACTCCATGACGGGCCCTGACCAAACCTCTCTAGAGAAGACAGGGATCGACCACCTGACATGTTTCTAACACAATTTTGATGTTAATTCGGTCTACCTTTGATCCTTCTTACTTCAGTACAAGTAAGAAAACATTGGAAGTACAGGTTTGGAAAAGAAGTGCAAACAGTTTACGACGAAAGACGTTGATGAGGAGGACTTTGACGGACGATGGAATAGCTCACTTGAGCTTCGCTCGTGGAAATGAAAACGGTAAAAAATGCAAAAAAAGTTTTTAATTAAAATTTTATGGTCGTAAAATTTAATGAAGGCATTTCAGTATCATCATATCTATAGCATAAATATTCAATTTTCAAGTAGTAAAACATGTATATAAGAAAGTTCTTTATTCGTAATATTCCGTATTCCTTCAATATTTTCATTCTGAATGTATATGGTTGATCAAGGATGACTCACATATCACAAGAAAAATTCCTCATCTATATAAGTTGACATGAAAAACTTAGAAAAATTCAAATTAGAAAATAACTGATTCTTGAAACAAACAGGTGTCTCTTTCATCAGCTGTGTTATCCTCTTTAAGTTCATTAAATAATTTGCTGGCAAACTCTTCGCGAAAGTAATCTTTAAGGAGGCTGACAGCGGAGAGAAGACTAAAGGCATAAGCTAGGCACATCATGTAGGCCGCCCAACCATAAGTGTACTCGAATGATCCGTCCTTCAGAATGACCTTAGTGTAACGGATTTCGTCATTCACATTTGTAACGTATACAACAAGAGCCGACAAAATCGTGACACCTGGATGAAGAACATGATCATTTAGATAATTGGAAAACCTTAGAAATCTTATCATTCATTCATGTAAAATATGTCTTCGGTAGCATAAGTTATACTTCTCAGAGATAACACGTAATGGCATGAAATTACATAGAAAACAAGATTGGAGATTACATTGAAGTGAGAGTGAGAGGGATTTGTACATGATATGGATAACCAAACCATTTGACAGCTGACTATCTAAAGTCGACACCAGATGGATTAACATTGGTCCCCATTCTTAAATGCGTTGCCATTCATGTATCTTTGGCGCCTTTGCTTTATATATTTGGTGTCGTCAATTTTCTTTGTCTTCGACTGTTTGTTGGTTTAGCTATTTGTTCTCCATTGTTTGTCGCAATCATAAGGGTTTGTTCCACTGTGCTCACTATATTTGGTCGTGATGCAGATATTTTCCTTTTTCTTAAAAAAAATAATTTCGAACAAATTGTCGTCTTAAAAGATATGATAAGTTGGCTAAGTTTATCAAATAGCTAGCTTTTCTTTAATGACATTTACAATTAAAATACATGCAATACGTTTACGTTATACTCTTAAAATTCGATAAAATCATAAATAAATACCTGTAAACGTATTCAAAACGGCTCCGTATAGTAACTTTCCATTTTGCTTGACGCATCCAATTGCAGTAAAAATGCCACCAATACTTGTTAACAGCAACGCCAGTAGAAAAATAGGCTCAGATAAGCACTGTGCTTCTTCAATGAAATAAGGCGTATTAATTATTACGTACAACAAAATAAAAAAAGGAACAAATGTGTTACACAAATAACCAGCAACCTCAATAAACAAAGAATTACGTTTCCAACAAAAATTAATGTCTGGAATCCATAAAAAAAAGAAAGAAGAAGAAAAAAGAATTGCAAGCAAATATTGCTAATTTTTTGTTACCCAAAATATAATCTGCTTTACAGAGAAACAAACCTCTCTTTATAGGATTGTAATCACACTTTGAAAAAAACTGAATATGAGTTGAGCTAAGTTGAGGAATGTGGAATGACAAGAGATGTTTACTCCTCCTGTGAACATATCTTACTCCCAGTATGGCTTGCTCAATTTGTCCTTTTTATAATGGTTTGTATTGTTCATTGATTTATGATTTTAGGAAAAGCGTTTTGGGTTTTCGTCCTGATCTATCCATATTTTGCAACTAGAATTCAAGAATGGGTATGTCTATAGCCATTGATGTGAAGACTTCACTATCTGACAGACGGACGTATAAACGGACGGACGCCGGCTATGTCGCCCTATACACGAGGTGTAGTATGAGAGGTGAGAGTAGCTGTTCTTACCTGCTATGGCTGTGGACCTCCACATTTTAGATTCAGAATTTCCAACGGTAAATTCCAGAAAATTCAAAGATGAACATGTCCATTCTAAAAAAAAGTATACAGAAATCATTTATTAGATCTAACTTATGATGCATGTTATTGGTCTGTATATTGGTATATATTGGTACGTCCATTTGTTTGAAAAGGTCCACAAGTCCTAAAGAATTTCTAACGCATTAACTAAAATACGATATCAAAAAGTAAGTACGCCTCAAAAAGAAGAGAGAGAGAGAGAGAGAGAGAGAGAGAGAGAGAGAGAGAGAGAGAGAGAGAGAGAGAAATACAATAATGTAATTCAGTCGAAATTTTATAAGCACAAGAGCCCCTACTTGATTAATATTTTGGCAACTCAATTATATCATTAAAATGTACAAACTTACCTTCCTCGAATCCGATACTTTCGTTTGAGTTCACTCTTCCTATAATGACTTCGTCATCTAGCTTACAACATGACACCAAGCTATCTTCTGAAGCTACAAAAGGAAATTAACTAAAACGTTAATGGTATATATAACACTCTAATTTATGAATGGATTGTCGTATTGTATAAGGAAAAGATTCAAATTGTTGTGAAAACACCATAATGCTTAAAAACAATTTACATGTTTTATTCCTAAAGGGCAACCGATCAGTCCACGTGAGAAATATGCAACGGCTATTTACCAATTTAGTATTGTATAGACTGACTGTCTAGCATACTCCAATGCATGCGTCAATAACGAATAGCATATTGTAATGCCATATTCGTTTATTACTTTGTAGCGTTTTCAACACATTATTGACATAAGGAAAACGTTATTTATATGATTATATTTCATGCAAAATTTTGACTCAAAGGAAGAAAGAAATAATTTGCTGCTTTTTTCTCATTTACTCAAATTCTTCTCATTTTTTCTCATTTACTAAACTTTTTCTCATTTTACTAAAATTTATTTTCCTGGCTTTACATGTCAGTTGAATATTATCTTTGAGTTTAAATATTTGTAGTTTTGAGTTTGACTTTCAAAATCAATTCTGTAAAGCAGGAATATTCGGCTCTTTCTGCCACGTTTCGACCGCAGTCTTTTCACGGCGACGGACTACAACTCAACACCATACACATTACTATAAGAAGTCCAACGTAATTTCTTGTTAACTGAGCTTCGTGGCATCGGCCGAAACGTCGACAAAAAGCGCAATGAAACAGAAATTTACCTACGTTCCCTGTGGAATTTTACTTACAAAAATAATTAACAAAATTTACCTACGCCTCATACAGAATCTCCAAAATCCAATAGAAAATCTAGTTTGCGGAAGTCCTATGCAATCTGATATGGTGAAATTTCGGCATATTTCATCAGCAGATTCGACGAATAGATTTTCTTCCTTCGTGTTAAGCCATTCAGTAGATACTGAACAAACTACGAATATGATTGATAATGCCGATAGAAAAACAGATATGACAGTTGACCGACGACATTTTTCCTCTAATGCCATCTCTCACAACCAAACTTCACTGCTATGTCGTACGTCATAATGGACAACCTATTTGTATTGTCGCAGTTTATATATTTCATAAATGCTTGGTGAATAATTAAATTTCATATGGATTTTGAGATATTTCACTTTGGAATTTTCTACTTTACCGACGGTATGTCCCTTGTGGATCATATAAATGTTTTCAACCCGATATGAAACTCGTTCTCCATTCTATACTTTTGCACCTCGACATTTTGTTATTTGATTAAATCACTTAAGCCTTTTAGTTTTTTCCTCAGACGTTGTTTGCAACACAAAAAAGAATTATTATGTATTTTATTGCACTCAATTGGTCAGGATTAGCATATACATAACGTCTACTTTTCTTTATGAGACACTGCAAACCGAGAACTAGTTTTAGATTTGGACCTTCATAACCAATAACAACTAGGTCGCTGTTACATTTGAGGCTAGGACAACTTTTGATGATAGAGTTACCGATTCTTTATATGTTTATCTTATTTCTTAATTAGATATTTATCAGAAATGAGACTGTCAGCTAATTTACAAAATTTGACCATCAGCTTAAGATCTTGGTCGTCATAATTATTGATAGAACGCGACACGAAGTTGAAACCTGGTAAAGTCTCTTAAGATTACTTTGGGTATTTCACAACCTACATTTTATGGTGACATAATTAACGAAATAAGAAGGGTCAAAGATAGACAGAGATACCATCGAAATTGTGTATTCTAGGAACATAACCGTCAAGCCAATTCAATAGCATCATTTAAAACCTGATAAATTTACAGCATGGGCCAGACATGCACGTTTCGGGTACTAAACCCTCGTCAGTGATCCTCAATCTAAACAATGTAATATGGCCAAAAAGTATGAAAATTAATTTGTCCAAAAATGTATCAAAAGGTATATGAAAGGGATATGATGCTATAGGACCAACGTTTAAGAAATTTAGATTTGTAGATTGGTCAAGTACGAAGCCTAGTGTCCGTCTGGTGACATTAAGATCATATCCACGGTATAAAAGGCGTTTGATGATGCTGACGCATTTTCGATGGTTATGCTGCCTACCATTGATCCTTTTTATTTTGTTTATCATATCACCATAAAAGACAGGTTGTGTAATACCCATAGTAATGTACTCTGATGCATGTATAGATCCGAATTTTAAAAGACGTTGACTGTAATTTTTGTAAAATTTCCAGAAAGTCTTAATTAGTTTATGAAAGCGGAAACCTTGACCTAAAAGTTTTTTGGTGATTTGTAAATTTCTACTGTGAAAATCCAAAATATCAGTACATGCTCTAGCGTACCGGATGAGGTGTGATATGTAAATGTTAAACGTCTTTAAATTCAATAGCATAATTTAAAACCGGATAAATTTACAGCATGGACCAGACATGCACGTTTCGGGTACTAAACCCTCGTTAGTGATCCTCAGTCTAAACAATGTAATACGGCCAAAAAGAATGAAAATTATTATGTCCAAAAATGTACCAAAAAGGCGCAGCAAAATGGGTGGGATATGATGCTACAGGACCCACGTTTTAGAAATTTCAAGAAATTTTGTAACAGAAAATTTCAAATACGTTGAAGAGACACACGATCAACCGAAGTTGATCGAACTTGGCTACATGTTCCCTCGGGGACTCTTGGTCCACAAGCAGTGACACTCACCAAGTAGTTCAAATGTTAAACGTCTTTAAATTCAAAAGCATCATTTAAAACCGGATAAATAATAATGCCGTATGACGGTAATCTTGGAACATCACCGTCAAGCCAGGGGAAATGTACTATGTTGAATCCAAAATAATCCCTTTTGTCATATACACTTGTATGAATCTTTCCGTTTACAATTTTGATATTTAGGTCCAAAAACGGTGTTTCTGTATTTGAAAGGTTTGCCTTCTTAAGTGTTAATTCTTGTGGATAAATTTCATTCTTATATAATTCAAAAGCAGGATTGTCAATGGTTAGAATATCATCCAGATACCTAGAAGTATTATTGAAACATTTCAGATCATCAAATTTTCTTTGCTTTTGAAGATTTTGGATAAATTCTTTTTCTTAAGTGTATAAAAATAAATCTGCAACAAGAGGCGCACAGTTAGTACCCATAGGAATTCCTACAACCTGCTTGATCCTCACCAAATCTAACATAAATATTGTCCAAAAGGAAGGACAAGGCATTACACAGGTCACTACATGTCCATGATTTGTATGATTTGTAGTCTGTCGGGGAAAAGAAACCCTTCGATTCAGATGTACAAATGTAAGTTTTTCGCTCTCGATCAAAACACCATTTAATGAGATTAGATAATCGATCATTAATTTTGTCATGAGGAAGTGTGGTGTACATATTAGAGAAGTCGTATGAAGAAATCGTATTGGCTTGGAAATTTCCAGATTTCATTTTGTCAATCACATCCCCTGAATTCTTAATAGACCAAAATAAATTTACATCGTTCCTGTTTAGAACCGTTTCACAATATCTAGTTATGTGTTCTTTAATAGCAGTAAGTGCTGACGTCAGATTTCTAGACAAAATTGTAGTGGAGCAGTTACTAGAATTAGCAATAAATCGAAATTTGTAAGGAGACTTGTGCAGTTTCGGTATGCAATATAGTGTTGAGAGATCCAATTTAGAAATAGAGATATTGAATGATGACAGTTCATTGTTATGCTTGCTTAAAATGTTAGATGCAATTTCATGAAGAGATTCATACAAGTGTGTATGACAAAAGAGATGATTTTGGATTTAACATAGTAAATTTCCTCTGGCTTGACGGTGATGTTCCTAGATTACCGTCCTATGGTATCTACATTTAACAGCTCATCCGGTATGCTAGACCATGTACTGATGTTTTGGATTTTCAAAGTAGAAATTTACAAATTACCAAGAAACTTTTAGGACAAGGTTTTCGCTTTCACAAACTAGTTAAGACTTTCTGAAAATTTTACAAAAATTATTGCCAACTTCTTGTTAAATTCGGACCAATACAGGCAACAGAGTATATTTCTTTGGGTATTTCACAACCTGCATTTTATGGTGACATTATTAACAAGATAAGAAGGATCAAAGATAGACAACATAACTATCAAAAATGCGTTAGAATCATCAAACGCCTTTTATACCATGGATATGATCCTAATGTCACAAGACGGAGACTGGGCTTGTTACTTGACCAATCTACAGTCTTGTACCAGCGCATTCTTAAAACTTGCACTCTGACAGACTGTGTCGATGGGACTCCATGATGGGCCCTGTCCAAACCTCTTTAGAGAAGACAGGGCCCCGACCACCTGTCCTCGCTGAATGTCAGTCGGACTCCTCGGGTGATAACATACATGAACTCGCGGTGGTAGAGCACGGATTGTATTACGTACGCCCTCTTTTTTATATCCATATACATACTCATCTGTGTTGCTTGGGCCCCTTGGTTTTGCGGTCTTGTTTGTGTGTGGTCATCTGACAGTGAGGAGGTTGTTTTACACCACAATTGTACATTCTTCGAGACCTCTGGATAATCGGAAAGATGGAAGGGTTGTGCGCACGTAATTCAGGATAACCACACCTTCTGCTATTTCCGTTGCAGTTGGCCGTCCTAAGTCGGCACCGGTGGCCCATTGGTCTCGTTGGTTTATGTGTAGTCATTTATGTTTGATATTTCTGTGTTGTGTGTTGACATTCCTTGTCCTTTTTGCGTCCCTTTTTGTGCTTGTCTGCTCTGTGTTTTTGCATTGGGTGTTTTGGGGTTTTGCGGAGGGTGCTGCAACCTGGTGTTATTGGAGATCCCCTCCTTAGTTTCACAATCTGTTTGAACGACAAATAAAAATACTTGTAGAAAAAAGGTAGACAGCATAATAATCGGAGATGCATTAGAATCATCAAACGCCTTTTATACCGTGTATATGATCCTATTGTTTCCAGACAGACACTAGGCTGGGTACTTGACCAATCCACAGCCTTGTAAAAGCGCATTCTTAAGACTTGTACTCTAACTGACTGACAGCGGGACTCCATGATGGGCCCTGCCCAAACCTCTTTAGAGATGAAAGGGCCCCAACCATCTGTCCTCTCTGAATGTCAGTCGGACTCCTCGGGTGATAACATACAAAAGAGTTTTGGAAATTATACGAAAATTATGGTCAACTTCTTTTGAAATTCGGATCCATACAAGCAACAGAGTATAAAACTTTGGGTATTTCACAACCTGCATTTTATGGTGACATAATTAACAAAATAAGAAGGATCAAAGTTAGACAGCATAACCATCGAAAATGCATCAGAATCATCAAACGCATTTTTTTACCGTGGATATGATCATAATGTCACCAGACGGACGCTAGGCTTGGTACTTGACCAGTCTTGTACGAGCGCATTCTTAAGACTTGCATTCTGACTGACTGTCACGACAGGACTCCATGACAGGCCCTGTCCAATTCTCTTTAGAGAAGACAGGGCCTGCCCACCTGTCCTCTCTGAATGTTATTCGGACTCCTCGGGTGATAACATATATGGACTCGCTACGGCCGGCAGAGCACGGACTGTATTACACACGTCCTCCTTTTTATATCCATTTACATATTCATTTTTGTTGTTGGGACCTCTGCATTTTACGGTCTTGTTTGTGTGTGGTCATGTAACTGTGAGGAGGTTGTTTAACACCATACTTGTACGTTCTTCGAAATCTCTGGGTAATCGGAAAAGTGGGAGGGTTGTGCGCACGTAATCCAGGATAACCACACCGTCTGCTGCTTTCATGGCAGATGGCCGTCCTAAGTCGGCACCGTTTGCCCATTGGTCTCGTTGGTTTATGTGTGGTCTTTTATGTTACGTGTTTGTATGGCGTGTGTTGGTGTTCCTTGTCCCTTTTGCGTCTCTTTCTTTGGATGTCTGCTCTGTGTTTTTTTGCATTGGGTGTTTTGAAGTTTTGTTGTGGGTGCTGCAACCGAGTATTGTTGGAGATCCCCTCCTGTCTAGCTACAGCCGGTTGGCACGGACTGTATTACGTACGCCCTCTTTTTATATCCATTAACATATTCATCTTTGTTGATATGGCCCCTGCGTTTTGCAGTCTTGTTTTTGTGTGGTCATCTAACAGTGAGGAGGTTTATAATTATACGTTCTTCGAAGACCCCTGGGTAATCGGAAAAGTGGGAGAGTTGTGTGCACGTAATCCCGGATAAACACACCGTCTGCTACTGACGTGGGAGATGACCGTCCTAAGTCGGCACCGATTGCTCATTGGTCTCGTTGGGTTATGTGTAGTCATTTATGTTTGATGTTTCTATGTGATTTGGCGTTCATTGTACTATTTGCGTCTTATTTTGTGCATGTCTGCTTTGTGTTATTGCAGTTAGTGTTTTGAGGTTTTGCTGTTGGAGCTGCAACCGAGTGTTGTTGGAGATCCCCTCCTTCACTCTCCTATTGACCTGTTACCGGATGATTCTAGGCCACTAGGTTTTATTAGGGGTGAGGAAAAGCCGGTCCGATATAAATCCTAGTGATATGGTATCATACCGTACCAGCTCACTAGATGATTAAGTAACGGATCTACCCCACCGATGATTATATTCGTGAAGCGTTTGGACGTTGTTGTTGTTTACGCTGCAACGTCGATGCTAAAGATAACATTGTGACGCCATTGAAGGACTAGTTTAAAAGTCTAGGCACCCGACATAAGATATACCACGTTTTCACGTGACAGTTAGTAGTCAATCCTTATCCGGGGTCGTTGGTTTGAAATTTTCTTTAAGAAGGTATAGAGTTGGAACACTTCCGTATTATGGTAATCGAAAACGAACTCATTTGCAGGTTAATCAAATAAGGAAGATAACTTTACTGTGATCAGAGCGGAACACAAACGCGTTAGAAGAGAAAAAGGGAGTAAGTAGACTTATAAAAAATAAACCCAATTTATTCATGCAACAGAAGGACTACACTAAATAATGAATAATCTCCACGGAGTCAAATACTAAAAACACTTTTCATTGTAGGTGACGCTGCTTAAACGATTAAGTGCGTCGATGCATAAAGTAATACTACGATCATCGTAAAAAAAACTTGGAAAAGAACTTTCATAGGACACACTAGAAGGTGTTTGACAAATGTAGATCCATATACCAGCACATTCTTTAAAAGTTGAACTCTGACTGACTGTGACAACATCGTTAGAGAAGACAGGGCCCTGACCACCTATCCTCTCAATGTCGGTCGGACTCAGCGGATGATTGTATCATGCGTTCATTCCAGTTGGCACAACACAGACTGTACGTCTCATGTTTTTGAAACCCATTTACTTAGTCAACTGTGTGTTTCTTGGGTCCCTGTGTTTTATCGTCTTGTTTGTGTGGTGATCTTACAGTGAGGAGGCTATTTTACAACGGTGTATTCTTCGAGACCACTGAGGTAACCGGACAAGTTGGAGTGTTAAACGTCTCAAAATTCAATAGCATCATTGAGGAACAGATAAATTTACAGCATTTGGACCAGACATGCACGTTTCGGGTAGTAAACCCTCGTCAGTGAACCTCAATCTAAACAATGTGATATGGCCAAAGAGTGTGAAAGTTATTATGTCCAAAAATGTACGGAAAGACGTATCAGGATTGGTTGGTTGTGCGCACGTAGTCCGGATAATCACACCATTTGCTACATTTAAGGCACCGATTGCCCATTGGTCTTGTTGGTACATGTGTGTTCATTTGTGAGTGGATGTCGTGATTGATGTTCCTTGTTATTTCCCTTTTGCGCCTTTTTTGTGCTGTGTGTTTTCGAATAAGGAAGTTTTGTTTGAATAAATCTGTCGATGAGATACAAATATAAAAATAAAAGGTGTGACTTTTGCATAACTTGACAACGTTAAAAATGTAAGCTGGATACAGTGAACTCTGTTGACGTGTGTATATCAACTCATAGACATGAACATACAACTAACCACACAAAACTATTTTGAAACATAGTATAGAAGATTTTGCGATTATTCGGATTTGTGCGCTCAATCCTCCCACTTATGAACATCGATATATGAAACAGGAAAGGACATACAGGGTTAATGTTCTGACGTAGAAACGACTTGATGTTGTTTTTGGTATTAAGAGGCTGATTGGAACGGGCCAGCTCAATTTTGGAAAATTTGCAACTTTAATTTTTATGAGATAGTTCATCGTAGCGGGCGGCACCATCCAGATCGCTGGATCGGTTTTAGTAACAAAACTGAGGGCTTGATTGCATGAAAAAGTTTATTGCCTGTGTATTATGGAAATAAAGATATCTGTCATAGATGAAGTGTAGATCGAAATATTCTTTCAAAACAAATATTACATGTTGTAACTACTTTTTAGGTATTGTGAAACATGGTGATGTCCTTAAACGTTGAATTCAGAAATACGATTTGAATTTCACCTCTACGTACTAAAAAGTAGTTAACCTCTAACGCTGCTTTTCCATTAAACGAAAGCGTCAGTGTGTTCAAGACGCTACTGTATTGATATCCAGGTCTATGAAACTACTTGATTCGACAATTTTTTCTCGATCTTTGGTGACATGTGTGACACGCTGGAAAAGGCCTAAGTATAGACTATTCCATTAAATGTCGGCAAGTTCTGAATAAAGCGTTAGAGTTACGCGCAAGAAAATGGTGTAATAGAGGGTCAAATCACGTTCCCTCAACAATTTGTACAATATTATTGTCATCATGTTAAAACTTCGGTTGATCGTTTCTTCAACGCATTCGAAAATTTCTGTTATTAAAATTTCTTAAAATTCCTAAAACGTGGGTCCTGTGGCATCATACACAGCCAATTGTGCCTCACATGAAATCCGTATAAAATGAGCATCATGTAAATTTCACATGAAAGTTCATGTGAATTTCATATGAATTTTACATAAAATTCATGTGAAATAAATTCACATGAATTTCGCATAAATTTACTTCACATAAATTTTACATGAATTTTTCTTATGACCTTCATGCAAAATTGACTTTAAATGCAATTCATGTCAGAAACTTCACATGAATTTCTTGTGAAAAAAAGTCATGTAAATTTTTTGTTCCTGCTCATTTCACATAAATTTCATCTGAACTTTTACGTAAATTTCATGTAAACATATGAATTTCATGTGAGGAACAATTGGCTGTGTATCCCACCAATACTGTTATTTCTTTCGGTATATTTTTGGACATAACAAGTTTCAGACTTTTAAGTCCGAAACGTGCATGTCGGGTCCATACAGAAAATTTATCTGTTCTTAAATGATGCTATTGAATTTGAAGACGTTTGAAATTTGTAACACTTGGTGAGTGTCACTGCTGTTGGACCAGGAGTCCCCGGGGGCACATGTATCCAAGTTCGATCAATTTCGGCTGATCGTTTTTTCAACGCATTCGAAAATTTCTGTTATCAAAATTTCTTGAAATTCCTAAAACGTGGGTCCTGTAGCATCATGTCCCACAAATCCTGCCATGTCTTTCGGTAAATATTTGGACATAATAACTTGGACATATTACATTGATTATATTGAGGATCACTGACGAGGGTTATGTATCCCTGTCCAAACTGAAAATGTATCTGCTCTTAAATGATGCTATTGAATTTGAAGACGTTTAACATTGATTAAAAAATTCCACTTAATCGACAATTTTTATCTGACTTACCTTCAAGTTCATCAAAATTCTATGAATTTTAAAATACTATGAGATAAATGCAATTAGTATGCCTTTGTTCCCAGTGACAAAGAAAACAACAAATTAATATTTTGAAAGGGCCAATCACAAAATCCAAGATCAGATTCCACAAATAACAACCAAAAGGCTATATGTATCAAATTCATGAAAAAGTATGTATAGGAACTTTCTCACAAGAAAAGAAAATATGATAAACAAACGGAGATAAAAAACACAGCTTCACAGAACACGATGGAAAGCTCAAGTTTCAAATTATATATCAGTTTGAATTTCTTTGCATTCCTTTTTACAATGACATGTGGCCAAGTCTGATCAACTTCGGTTGATCGTTACTTCAAACGCATTTGAAAATTTCTTTTCACACAATTTTCTGAAAAGTGGGTCCTGTAGCATCAAATCGTCACCATCCTGCTACGTCTTTCGGTATTTTTTGGACATAATTTAAACACTCTTTGGTCATATTTCACTGTTGGGATTGAGGATCACTGACGAGGGTTATGTACCCGAAACGAGCATGTCTGGTCCATTCAGCAAATGCATCTGTTCTGAAATGATGCTATGAATATAAAGAAATTACAATTGATAAATAAAATTGGATAAATAAAATTTCAATGGGATCTGGTTTGCCACCCCCACCCCAAATACCTTCTTTACGAAGATTTATCTTAAAGTCATCAAAAGCACACTTAGCAATGGACCAATAAAAAGTTTTATACAAGCATCTTTTCAAGCAAAGCACATAAAGAAACCGTGACAACGGGACTCAATGACAGGCTCAAAACTTTCAAGGGAAGACAAGGACTTAATCCTTTAAACTATCTGAAACTCCCGGGCATCTGGTCCCACCTCTAGCTTGCTAGGGGTCCGTCGATGCTCTTTTTTGTGCTGTATTGTGAGTGCTGTTGAGATTATCGTCAGGATTTTTAAAAACTCATTTGTGTCACACTTTTGCCTGTTGCCGCGTGGAGCTCGTAAAAAGTTCCCTGCGATGGGTTTGACAGTTAGTGTTTTGAATATTTTTCCCTGATATGGTCGCCTTAGCACTTCCTATATGGACACAACCTCAGACAGTGCATGCATTTTAGATATTGTTTTGATCTTCGTGCATGAAAATCGACGGCGGGTGCGGCTAGCCAAACAGGGGATGCTTACTTCTCCTGGGCACCTGGTCCCACCTCTAGCTTGCCAGGGTCCGTCGATGCTCATTTTTGTGCTGTATTGTGAGTGCTGTTGAGATTCTTTAACTCATTTGTGTCACACTTATGCCCTTTGCCGTGTGGAGCTCGTCAAAAAGTTCCCCTTAAGGGGTTTGACAGTTAGTGTTTTGAATAGTTTTCCCTGACATTGCCGCCATAGCACAACAAAGCCAAAGACTGTTTTATGTATACCCACTGCTCAAGATATCTAATTTACATATAGCTGTTGTGTGACCCTTACTAACTGTGACGATGGGACTCCATGAAGGGCCCTGTCCAAACCCCTTTAGAGAAGACAGGACCCCGACAACCTGTCCTCTCTGAATGTCAGTCGGACTCCTTGGGTGATAACATACATGAGCTCGCTTCAGCCGGCAGAGCACGGATTGTATTACGTACTCCCTCTTTTTATGTCCATGTACATATTCATCTGTAATGCTTGGGCGCCTGCGTATTGCGGTTTTGTTCGTGTGTGGTCATCTGACAGTGAAGAGGTTGTTTTACACCACAATTGTACGTTCTTCGAGACCTCTGGGAAATTGGAAAAGTGGGAGGGTTGTGTCTACGTAATACAGGATAACCACACTCTCTGCTATTTTCGTGGTAGATGACTGACCTAAGTCGGCACAGGTAGCCCATTGGTCTCGTTGGTTTATGTGTAGTCCTTTGTGCTTGATATTTCTGTGTTGTGCGTTGGTGTTCCTTGTCCTTTTGTGTCTCTTTATGTGCTTGTCTGCTCTGTGTTGTATTTGGTGTTTTGCAGTGGGTGCTCCAAGCTGGTGTTGTTGGAGATCCCCTCATTTGCCTGATATATTGTTTGTGATGTCACGTTACACTTAAAAGGCATTTTGTTGATGCAACAATTGTATGTATCGGTAGACCTCTGTGTATCCGTATTAAAGGAGGGTTTTGCGCTCGTAATCCAGCTAACCACAATATACGCTATTATATTAGCCCGTATGAATCCTTAATGGCACAGCTCTGGAATATCTTCTCAAATGATGCTAATTTTAATGAGATAAAGAAGACGCAACATCTGTGTTTATTTAGCTCTTTGGCATATATTTAAGGTCATCTTTAGAAGAAAGGAGGGAATCTCCAACAACACTCGATTGCAGCACCTACTGCAATATCCGAAAAAATCCAATGTTTAAAAAAAACCAAAAAACAAACAAACAAAAACAAACAAACACACAAAGCAAACACGCACAGAAAAAGACGCAAAAGGTACAAGGAGCGCCAAATCACATAGAAACATCAAACACAAATGACTACATGTAAACCAGACCAATGGGCAATCTGTGCCGACTTAGGATGGCCACTGCCACGCTAGTAGCGGACTGTGTGGTTATTCGGATTACGTGCGCATAGCCCTCTCACTTTTCCGATTACAAAGAGGTCTCGAGGAACATACAACTGTGGTGTGAAACCTCCTCACTGTAAGATGACCATAGAAACATAAAGCATAACACACGGGGCCCAAAGAAACACACAGATGAATATGTAAATTGATGTAAAACAGAATGCAAACGAAATACAGTCCGTGCTTCTCCGACTGTAGCGAGTTCATGCATGTTATCACATGAGAAGTCCGACTGAAAATCAGAGAGGACAGGTGGTCGGGGCCCTGTCTTCTCTAAAGAGGGTTGGACAGATTCCTGTCGTCACAGTCAGTCAGAGTACAATTCTTAAGAATGAACTAGTACCAGGTTGTTTATTGGTCCAGTAGCAAGCCGTCTAGTGACAGTAGGATCATATCCACGGTATAAAAGACGTTTGATGATTCTAACAAAAGTTTGATGGTAATTTTGTCTACCTTTGATCCTACTTATTTTGTAAATCATGTCATTATAGCGAGCGGAGCTCGCTGCAAAGGCCCGAAGGGCCTTTGCGAGCGAAGCTCGCATTTATGGTAACGCGTATACGTAAGTATGGGAAAATGCACGAGCAAAAGATATACATACTAAGAGCTGAAAAAGTATGGTAACAGTACCGCGGATACGGGTAAAAGTGACTCGATTCCCTTAAACGACAGAACAGGAGAACATACCTTGACACATTCGCAATGGATAGAATTCTTCTATTTTATGGCGCAATAAAACTAAGTGAAACTCGCCGAATTGTTCGTCTGAAAATCAGAAATTCAGCAGCAACTAATCCGCCATCTTTATCACTAATGACGACACAACGGTACGTAACTCTGCAGTATACTTGACGTCATTATTCCTCTATATGTGACGTCATTGTAGCAGTGCGCCCATTTTCACGTGCAAGAATGGTACACGATTGTAGTAATGCAAGAAGGAAAAGTAACACAAAACAGCAGCGATTTTTTGACGCTTTTCAGTGTATCATACAAACAAGATAATTATGATCGAAATAATTATTTGGTAAAGAAGAAATTAAAGATAAAGATTTGATTTTTTTCAATTGATTTCAATGTCATTAGAGAGGAAAGGGGAGGGATTTCAGACTCCCTCGCTAATGATCTACGTCTGTGTAAAGAAAATTGGACGGATCCAGATTATTTTTTTTTTGGCAGTGGGAAGGGGAGGTCCAGCTTGACCGGCGGTGAGGGATTCCTGGAGTCACAAGGTTATGATTTTGATAAGTTTTCGATTTTGAGATCAAGGTTTTTAAGGTTTTACAAAAATTTTGGCGTCTTTTTCCTCCGCTCGCACATAAGGCTTTGCCTTGATTCATATTATAACAAAGGAGGGGATCTCCAACAACACCAGGTTGTAGCACCCACAGCAAAACCCCAAAACACCCAATGCAAAAACACAAAGCAGACAAGCACAGAAAGAGACGCGTAAGGGACAAGGAACGTCAACGCACAACACAGAAACATCAAACACAAAGGACTACACATAAATATAATGCAGGTTGTGAAATACCTAACGTAATAGCTCTGTTGCTTGTATGGGTCCGAATTTCAAAAGATGTTGACAATAATTTTTGTAAAACCAGAAAGTCTTTACTAGGGGACGTAGTCGGCGCGAAGCGCCGACGAAGTCGCCATCAAGATAGACGTGTGTACATGAATAAGCAAAAAAGCATGCATTTTCCCGTTTTTTTCACCATTACCTTCGATTCAAAATTTGTGTGCACGGTTCATGCGGAAACGGCGAACGTTAGAGAAGACAGAAAGGTTACGAATGGAAATGCACATCACAGGCTGCCGATATTTATCTATCAAAAAATAAAAACCAACCTTTTGTTGTTTTTTATCGTACATACAGGGAAAGAAGAACATCAAACGGTCATTTTTTATTTTTTATTCATTTTTTAAATAGATAAACATCGGCAGCTTGTGATGTTCATTATGACGTCTTTTTTTGAGACGTAAATGCGCGTGAAGTTTTGTGTACAGTACCGCATGTATATACATTAACAAGTAAAAAAATAAAGAGGGAATTAAGACGCTTTTTAACAGAGATTCAAACACGAAATGGAATATTTCATCGTAAGATCATACTGCCGAACCGCAAGCAACATGTAACAGATCAATTTTAGTCGAAACTACAGTTTGAAACGTGTGATAATCACAACCTACCTGGACATAACATTTCACTGCCACTGGCGAAGATGAATGACAAAAGTAGATCAAACATTCAACCTAAATTTTGAATAAGTCTGATCCACTAATACCCGAATTTGCACAGTATACATCCTAAAAACCAATGGAACCCATGGGTACCCACAAGTGCTGTACACACTTTACTCAGTGTCGGTGCATGCACAGCCAGTCCTTGAAGTTCGTCTGGCATGGCGCGTCATTGACTACGTCACATTGACATTTAGGTCACTCACATGTAGTGTACACGTGCACTCATAATTATGTCATGCAACTACAAGTAGCAATGGGGAATCGCCAAAGATATAGTACATCGATGATAAAATTGACAATTTAAATTCCTTGGTGGATCTTTTTTTTTTCCCTGTACGTATGATAAATAACAACGACGGGTTGATTTTTGTTTTTTGATAGATATATCGGCAACCTGTGGTTTCTACTATATGTATATTGTTGTACATCTCTTAAATTATCTCAAAATATTGATTGCATGCAAACATTTTTTTTTCTAGAAATGACACGTAATTCGTCATTTACTTCAAGCTGGATGTATTGTCATTGTCATTTTTTTTTAAGGGGGGGGGGGGGGGTATTTAGTTAGTTTTTTTATCTATCATTTTTATTTATTTGTGACTTCTATACTAGTATTATTTATTTATCTATAGCAACATCTCGTTATCTTCAAATATTGATTGAAAACATTTTTTCGGAAGGATCGACATGTCAAATCTTAATTTATTTCATGCTGGATCTACTAATAACTATTATTTCATTTTCCCTTTTAAGGGGGGGGGGGGGTAATTAATTCATAAGCATGATTCGGCAAAGTATTTCTTCAGCCCTTCTTCAGCCTCTGTTTCTTCAGCCCTTCTTCAGCCTCTGTTTTTATTGTTGTTTTTTTTTTTTTGGGGGGGGGGGGGGAGGGGGGTCTCAATAATTTAATGCAAAGACCATACTGAGCTTGGAATACCAACAGATATTGCAGACTGTTGTCCATGAATTGATAGGACAGCACGTTTTGGTTTTCAAGGTCAGAGCTTAATGTACATTATCGCTTTTCAGGAGGCTGGTGAGAGCTTCGTGTCATCATGCTGTTTTGTCCATGTGGTAGAAATTATAATATTCCGCTCTGGCTAAATCACCTGTGTCAGTCGTGGATCCAGCGCCCCCTTTGCCAGGGGTCAAGGGGCGAATTTCGCCAATTTTTACTGAAAATGGGCCAAAATATACCTGTTTTTGGAAATTTTGGGGTCAGTGCCTGGGAGGGGGACAGCCCCCTCCGCACCCCTTGAATCTGCCATTGTGTGTGAATTTTACTGATAAATAGTTTCAATGGTGAGAAAAATATGCAAGAGTCTACATGTAGCACTACGAGCTAAATGTCATTATGTTGCTGAGGTAGAAATCACTGTGATTGTCACAACTAGGAGGATAACAGAACTTTAACCTCTTTAGAGAAGACAGGGCCCTGACCACATGTCCTTTCTAAATGTCAGTCGGACTCCTCGGGTGATAACGTACGTATATGAGCTCGCTATAGCCGGCAGAGCTCGGACTGTATTATGCATGACGCGGCATGTCCTCTTATCCATTTTTATATTCATCTGTGTTGCTTGGACTCCTGCGCATTATGGTCTTGTTTGTGGTCATCTAACAGTGAAGAAGTTGTTTTACACCATAATTGTGCGTTCTTCGAGACCTCTGGGAAATCGTAATAGAGAGAGGGTTGTGCACACGTAATCCAGGATAACCACATCGTATGCTACGTACGCGGCACGGCAGATGGCCGGCGTCCTAAGTCTGCACCAGTTGCCCATTGGTCTCGTTGGTTTATGTGTGGTCTTCTATGTTTAAATGTTTCTATGGTGTGAGTTGGTGTCCCTTTTGCGTCTCTTTCTGTGGGTGTCTGTTCTGTGTGTGTGTGTGTGTGTGCTTTTTTTTGCATTGGATGTTTTGGGGTTTTGCTATGGGTGCTGCAACCTACTGTTGTGTTGTTTGAGATCCCCTCCTTTCTTTTAACTTTTCTATCAGTGCTACGTCCCCTTCATGGCTTTGCCATAGTTCATATTAGTTTGTGAAAGCGAAAACCTTGACCTAAATGTTTCTTCGTTACTTGTAAATTTCTACTATGAAAATCCAAAACATCAGTGCATGCTCTAGCATAACGGATGAGCTGTGAAATGTAGATACCATACGACGGTAATCTAGGAAGTTCGCTCTTCTCATATTCACTATTTGGATTTCCTCTCTTTCGACACCAAGTATCACTAATGATACATTATTTGTTGAAATGTACATATGAAGCACTACATTATTACGATAGAATTTTATATTTAAGGAGGTATTGAACACTTTACGCAAAATTCAATTTTTCTCAAAATTTCTCTAATTATATATCACTTGTCTGTCTTTGATAATACAAACTTACATTTGATTCTATCCACAGGAAAATTTTCTATGATACTTTGAAATATGCATTTTTCACATTTCCGTGAATTCCTTTATGACGTCATGATATTAAAAATATCATTCGAGTTCTCGTGAAGCTATTGGAAATCAATTTTGATTTAACTTCCAAATCTTCATAAATGTATTGCACTTACATATGGAAAAGATGAGATGAATTGTGTTTTAAACAAAGGAAGGATACTGGAATAAAATATGATACTATTGCTAAAAAATTGCAATTCCAAGCCATTTGAATGTAGCTGATAGCTGATAGCTAATTATTAGGAATCATGTAGATGAATCTTTGTCAAAAACTAACAAACTGGTCAACAATGTCCAGGGATGATTTCATGATTAAATGAGAAAAATTGAATTTAGGATTTAAATATTACAAAGCATTATATTTTCCTATTTTTCCTTCCAAAATTGTTTATTTTCAATGAAGTGACATCCGCTTTCCTGTAATATTAATTTGTCAACAAATTCACCGTGATGAAGACTGAACCTTCTATTTTACACATGCAAAGTGTCAATGCGATACGTTTGATATTGATGATTTTATTGCATTTTGAATGCGAAGGTTTTTGACGCCATTTTTTCCGTGGTTTGCTCATGGCTAAAACTCCCAAAGTCCACAATTTCGAAAATCGCCAAAATTTCTTCAAATGACGCCAGAAATTATTCAAACTTCATCAGGATACTCAAATGTGTATATCGATCAGCGTATCAATTGTTTTGAAAAAGTTAAGACTGAACTTTTCATAGGAGGTGAGAAAACAAATAATGTTGCCGCCATCTTGGTGTTCAAACCCTCCTTAAATGTAATCATATAGATAATTTCTGTCAACACCGGTTAAATATTGTCCTCGATAGAACATTTATTTGAATATTAAAATTTAGGGGATTTCTGTTCAAAGTCAGTGCCGGTTGGATATTGTCCTCGATAGAACATATATTTGAATATAATAATAAAGGGGATTTCTGTTCAAAGTCAGTGCCGGTTGGATATTGTTCTTGATAGAACATATATTTGAATATGATGATATAGGGGATTTCTGTTCCAAGTCAGTGCCGGTTGGATATTGTCCTTGATAGAACATATATTTGAATATGATGATATAGGGGATTTCTGTTCCAAATCAGTGCCGATTGGATATTGTCCTTTATAGATCATATATTTCAATATTACAATATAGGGGATTTCTATTCAAAGTCAGTACCGGTTGGATATTGTCCTCGATAGAACATATATTTGAATATGATAATATAGGGGATTTCCGTTCAAAGTCAGTGCCGGTTGGATATTGTCCTTTATAGAACGTATATTTGAATATGATAATATAGGGGATTTCTGTTGAAAGTCAGTGCCGGTTGAATATTGGCCTTGATAGAACACATATTTGAATATGATAATATAGGGGATTTCTGTTCAAATGTTAAACGTCTTTAAATTCAATGGCATCATTTAAAACCTGATAAATTTACAGCATGGACCAGACATGCACGTTTCGGGTACTAAACCCTCGTCAGTGATCAGTCAGTGCCGGTTGGATATTGCCCTTCTTATTTCATGTATCGTCATTCGTCTGTCACGTTTTGGTATGTCTACTTTGATTGGTTGATGGACTGTTCGGCGTAGTCATTATTCTACTTTTGTTCATTGATATTACTTTGTGGAGCTCTAAAAAAATCCGCGCGAAGTGTTTAAAAAATTTTTCCTGACGTGGTCGCCATAGCACTTTCTATATAGACATTACCTCAGACAGTGCATGTTTTTAGATATTGTTTTATTTTTCGTGAATGACGGCGGATGCGGCTTGCCAAACAAGGGATGCTTACTCCTTCCGGGTACCTGGTCCCACCTCTAGCTTGCTAGGGGTCCGTCGATGCTCGATTTGGTGCTCTATTGTGAGTGTTGTTGAGATTGTCGTCAGGATCTTCTTTATCTCATTTGTCTGATGGTCGTTGTTCGTTGGATCCTGTGGATGTATTCCGCTATGGTTATTGCAGGTTAGTCTTGCTGAAGATGTCTGCCATATCCTTAAGGAAGTCCTTGCGTCTCGTAGAGTTTCTTTGACATCCCGTTTGAGGAGCTAGGAGTGTAGTCGTATTGTCTGTGAATGTCTTCATGCATACATTTAACAAACAGACGGAGACAAAACAGGACATACCGATGTTTATGAGTAATATGTAAAAAGGCAAAATGTCAAAACGAGTTTCATTATAGGTGGGACAAATGGACAAGGAAAATATATTCTGACTGAGAATTACTTCAGATGATGCATTCTGTCAATAAAATATCATATCAATTGCAATATCTATATAAATGTGCAAAATACATCACCTATAGCCCCCCCCCCCCCCCCCCCAAAGGAATATGATACAGTGTTAGAATGTCCTAGCTATAAGTTTCAACCAAAATAATGCGAATATTAGTTTTTATAACGCACAAACACGATCAACTTTCTTTTTTCATTTTGATCTACATCGATCACGTCGATCGTTTTTTTTTTCAATTTTATAAAAAGATATTATTTCACTTATTTTGGATAAAACTCATAGCTGAGGCATCTCTACACTGCATTAAATTCCCCTTTTTGTGATGAATAATCTATAACGCACGAAATTATAGAAAACTGATTTTTCTGCGTTGCTAGATTACTCACCGTATACTAGAGAAGGAGCTGATAGCATCAGTTTGCCTGCGGACGTCTAGGGAAACCCCTACTTGGATCATGTCACGTGGTTTTGTCGATAAACTAGCATTCTACACACGTGCACATGAACGCAGCTATTGTTTATAACACCCTAATAGAAGGGAGGAGATCTCCCACAAAACCCCGTTGCAGCATCAACAGAAAAACACCAAAACACCCGAAGCAAAAACACAAAAGACGAGTACAGCACGAGACGGAAAAGAAACACGACATGTAACCATCAAACACAAAAGACTACACATAAACTGACGAGACCAATGGGCTACCGGTGCCGACTTTGGACGGCCATTTGTCACGCAAGTAGCAAATGGTGTGGTTAAAGTAACATTTTCGATATGATCTCTAACATTTTTTCTAAATTCAGGTATGAAACAAGTATTGAATGCGGAATGCGATAATGACGGGAAATATACGCTGCCTTTGTGGTTAATAATTATCAATTGGTGAATAATGAGGTCAAGGGTCACGAGGCCACATGAAGTTTACATGACTGAGTAAGTAAACTTTGTAAATAGGATATGATTTAACCCAAGAACAGGTTCAATGCATAGCACAAAAGTTCCAAAGAGTCCCATCTAGAATTGTAATTTTTGAAATTTGTGTGGATATGTTGAATTTGTTTGATCTTATTCACTCGATTTATACATTTTAGGGGCGTAAGCATGTCAGAAATCTCTAGTCACGTGATGCCTGCGATTTCTATAGGCTTACAATGTACCGATCGATACTCGCCTAAAAAGATCCCTTTTTGCCAAAGGGAAGGTTTTCAATTTTTACACAGAACATAATCCAATATATCCGATAACACGTCAGATCTAAAGTCGATTTCAGCACCTCTAATTCATTACAATCAATAAAAAGTAAAAACAACAAACTTCTAATGAACATATTGTTGTTCAAAAGCATTAGAATAGAGTAGAGTAGTGTAGAGTAGAGTAGAGTAGAGTAATTATAAGAAATACTTTTGATTTCTAAGGATTTATTGTTTGCAGAAATCTTGCACATGTGTATTTAGCCGTAGTACAAAGTAGGAAAATACGCACAGGCCTTTGTTTAAATTGTACAATGTTGTGTAATTGAATGAAAACAGTCCTGGGAGCAGAAACATAAGTAGTAAATAATAAAAGATTAAATTTCCAATACTGCAAACGTGGAAATTTTTGCGTTTGGGTAATTTTCGCGTCTTTCGCGAATAGAGGGATTTTGCGGAATACATCCCCGACGCGAAAATATCCCCGTTGTATCATTACAATGTGAAATACATTTTATCGCAAATATTTACCCCATGCGAAATGTATTGATGATATAATCGCGAAATTTCCCCCGCGAAAATAACCACGCTTACAGTATTGGAATGATGAAATATATTAATGAATGAAAAAGGATAATTCTACCGGAAGAAAAATTCTCGGCAGTGAAATGAGCATATTTTAAGGCAAAGTAATGTAGGTGCCATTGTATTAATATCAACAGTAACATCATACAATTTACAAAGGAATCGAGTTTCAAATGTCAATGGCAGATCAACAAGTAATAAATGAATATCAATGACGTATACGAGCATACTTTATAACTCTAGCTCCATTCTCTTCAACATCAAAATCATGAATGAATAACAGGTTACATGTATAATAAGCTAATGACAAAGATATGATTAAAGATAAACCTACAGATAACAGAAAATTTATGACTTACTTGCATCATCATCATCATCATCATCATCATCATCATCATCATCATCATCATCATCATCATTTCATTTCTTTAATATATACACAAAATCAACAGTCAGTATATACATCAATACATGATGAAAATATGTTACTTATTACAATGTATTTTAATGTTTAGAACAATTAATTTCGTTTTACATTGTTAAGGTGAAATTTACGATATCCAGGTCATGCTATGAATAAAAGATTTGCTCTTGAAATGTGAAAAGCTTTGAACAACTATTACTATACACGTTAATTTTCCCATATGAAGAATATCAATAATTTAAGGAATGTAATAATATACTTTCGTGGTTCTACCATATAAGTGTAGGGTTAGATTGAGCCTTACATGACGAATCCTCCAAGTCGACCTGTTTTTCCAGTCCTGGTATAATCTTGACCATATCCTCAGTTTTAGAATGTCTCTTGAGATACACAGTAATACAGAGAACAGCTGCGGCCTCTGATGCCAGGAACGATATACCCATTAAATAGGCTGACCATCCATAAAAATATTTGAACTTGTTCTTATTCTCCGGTTGTGGATTTGCATAGCGGGCCTCATCATTGACAAAAGTTATATACAACACAATACCAACAGCAATGCATAGTCCTGTAATGATAATTTTCAGGAAACTGCTTTATGTGTGTATATATTCAAATACTTAGACTTATTCAACATGAAGTTTACTTTTAGACCTCTTATGCGATGTCTTACATTTTGATACTAGAGAACTGACATACATGTATAAGACGATTTCCGCTACCATATAGTGCTCAGCTTTCTTAACAAAAACTACTCATGTTTCGGATAATAAATTGCCATAAGCGGTAGTCTCAGCCAATTTGAAAATGATTCAAATCATGAATATATACGCTAACACTCTTTATACCTGCATTGATATAAACTATCCCGGCAAGTAACGTCATTTTGTCTGTTTTAAGATTACCGACGACCATTAAAATTGTCGCCACCATCACCAGGAACAGGCTCATAACAAACACAGGAGTTGCTCCTCTTTGAGCCTCTGGAAGAAATTAAAAGAAATGGAAAATAAAGATTTTATATCTTACAATTACACGCGCTCTCTTTGTAATTGTTCATAAACTTATTAAAACATGACATTTTTCACTCAAACAGGGTTTCCAAAAGAAATATTGACGACATCAATACGCAAGCAATACGACGTTTGGCGTCCGTAACACATTGGTAAAGCTCTAACACAACAAAGAAGTCTGAGATACGTCTTTAGTACGTAGATTTCAAAGTGAAGAAAAGCGGAACTGAAATCGGACGCACGCGTAGGAGATTGGTCTTCAGTGCGTTTGCTACTAGTCCTTACCGCATTTTGTCCTCAGTGCGTTCTCACCATAACTGATTTGAGTCCTTATTAGAGCAGTTGCATTTATCACTGTGGCGTATCACTTGATACGCAAATGATATGTTCCACGGGAATCCCCTTTGATTAAACCAAGTAAATACTGTTTAAATCTTCTTTATATGATTTTACTTTAGGCCTATCATATGGCCATTATCATCATCAATGATATGATGGTTATCTATTCTGGTCAAGAACAGACGTGTATTCGGAGAGCACTTAAACAGAAAGTTTTCAATGCCAACCACATGTTATGATATGGTGCACGGACAGATACAATTTTTTTTGTTTAAGTGTTCTCCAAATATACGTCTGTTCTTGACCAGAATAAATTACCATCATATAATTAATAATAATTCCATATAAAGTTGATTTAGACAGTATTTACTTGGTTTAATCAAAGGAGATTCCTGTGGAACATATCATTTTACCATAACTCTACGCTTCAGTGGTCACTGTCGCTAGGGATAAGGCCGTGCTATCTAAAATTTGTTTTCCATCCTGGTGTTTTAAAAAGGCACCCTCTAGCTAGGCGAAAACACACAAACATACAGTTTTTGTATTGTTGTCAATAATTATTATGAAATGGTTCGTAAGGCACATATCCCCTGCACAGGTCAGGGGAGACGGGAATGTGAACTATTAAAGCATAGTCGGGGTTTAAATAGATCCATGAGCCGCTTTTCGATTCGAGTAATAAAGCCGTAGTGTGACTTTTTACGGTTAGCCAGGATACCTTAGTTAATCTCGTATTGTGTGTGAATATATACTTTTTTATATGTTATGTTCTCTCAAAAAGTACCAGCCCACACACGTAAAACAGAATATTTTACAGCAATGGCCTTACATTGTTCAATACATAATCCTGTTCTGAGGCGATCCAACTACAGTTACCTTTTAAAACTGACGTGTCATTTTCTTACCATTTAAAATGTGAAAGTATAATCATCAGACGGTTGGACATGCACACGGAAAGACCATTTATTTATGTAGTAAAAACTACAACACTTTATGTTCCTTCGTCTTAAAAGGGGGGAATAGATATAAAACGTAACCGTAAGTTGAATGTCTAAGACATAAGACGTACCCGTAAAACTTCAAAAAGGAAAAGTCAGCTTCAAAAGATAACTGTAGTTTGACTACCCGAGAACAAGATTGTGTAATCCCTAATCACCGTAACCCATGAGGCGTAGATTTGTTGTAAAAGTAAAATAAATGCATCTACAACACGTATCAGTGAGTTCTTACTGCTCTTCCCACGTCCTGACTACGTTAACGCCACGTTTCATCTAGGTGTGACAGGGACTTTACGTTAACGTCACGTTCCATCTAGGTGTGACAGGGGCTTTACGTTAACGCCACGTTTCATCCAGGTGTGACAGGGGCTTAACGTTAACGCCACGTTTCATCTAGGTGTGACAGGGGCTTTACGTTAACGCCACGTTTCATCTAGGTGTGACAGGGGCTTTACGTTAATGCCACGTTTCACCTAGGTGTGACAAGGGCTTAACGTTAACGCCACGTTTCGTCTAGGTGTGACAGGGGCTTTACGTTAACGCTACGTTTCATCTAGGTGTGACAGGGGCTTTACGTTAACGCCACGTTTCATCTAGGTATGACAAGGGCTTTACGTTAACGCCACGTTTCATCTAGGTGTGACAGGGGCTCTACGTTAACGCCACATTTCATCTAGGTGTGACATGGGCTTTACGTTAACGCCACGTTTTATCTAGGTGTGACAGGGGCTTTACGTTAGCGCCACGTTTCATCTAGGTGTGACAGGGGCTTTACATTCACGCCACGTTTCATCTAGATGTGACAGGGGCTTTACGTTAACGCCACGTTTCATCTAGGTGTGACAGGGGCTTTACGTTCACGCCACATTTCATCTAGGTGTGACAGGGGCTTTATCTAATGATGGATCCTCGTTTTGAGAATCGATTATTGTCCTTAGATGAGAGATACAGATTCAAACGCCAAATCAGTTCAATCATCAACATCTAGAGCGTTTACCTATTTTTGGAGGATTGAAATCGTTTTTGCATCTCATGTAAGATAAATGTTATTTCCGAGGAATCTAAATGAAATATAAATGTTTTCATCCAAGCTAAGTCTACTTTGAAATGGCTATCAGTAATGTTTCAGAACTTCATTTTTTCTCTGTTTAAAACTTATCTGTATAAGGCAGATGTTTTAATCACGTGGAAAAGGACGATTTATGTGACTAATGCAGTAAATATCAGCATTCTGTGTTCACTCTCGTTAAAAGTTCCTTTCATTCGAGACCATTAGAATAAAACGTCTCGAGAGGGTTTATCGGAAAATGGGGGTATGCAAACATGACAAAGGCACAGATTCCTAGGGATATCTACGAAATAAATAAGCGTCAACAAATGCTTCATCACAATGATTAGAGCATTCTTTTAGAATGGTAAATTCAAATTAGAGTTTAATTTCTCTAATAAATCTCTGATATTTAATGCTTTTGTTGCAAGAGGAAATCTCCATTTCGTTTTATTTTCTCTTTTCTGTTATTTGTTACAGTAAAGTGATTATTTTACACTACAGTTGTGCATTCTTCGAAACCGCGGAAAATGGAAGGGTATTGCACACGTAATCTGGATAACCAAATCATTTGCTACTGGCGTGGCAGATGGTCGATCGTTCTAAGTCAACACTGATTCCCCATTGATCTCGTTAACCTATGTGTTTAATGTTTCTACGTCGCAATTGGTATTCCTTGTTCCTTTTGCGACTCTTGCTGTGAATGTCTTTTTTCCGGTTTTTTGCATGGGTTGTTTTTGTGTTTGCTGCGAGTGCTCTAACCGATTGTTGTTGGAATTTCCCTCCTTTTTCTTTTCTTTAAGAAACACACATCGATATAGAAGACAATAGTATGTCAATGAACGTTCTAGAAATATAATACATTTGTAATTATAATACAGCATGAAAAGATAAGACATTTTAGAGATAAATATATACAGATATACATATATGTAGTACGAATAGGGCTTGTGGAGATATAAAGTTACCAGCTATTGCTGCCGACGTCTCCTGTCCTTCTTGTTTCTTTTTAGTAAGGCCATCTGTGTAAGTAAGAGCAACACAAGATTGCACTGAAAAATAATAATATTTCATTTATTGATGAGATAAGACTTTTTGCTGTGGGTGGTGAAACCGAGTCCTGTTGGAAATCCAACCTTCTTTCTGAAAGTATAAAGAGTTAGTGAATATCAGAAAACAATCATTACGGATATTTGTCGTCCTTGATGAAATACATCCTTTAATTGTCTCTGATGCTTTAGACATATCTGAAAAGTTTCAAAATGAGTAGCAATCAATATACTAGTAATCATCAAAGAAGTACCTATCAGTTATTCAGTCTTAAAGTCGAGAAGGCAAGGCAAAATTATTAGAATTCCCATTGGAACGGTTGTGAACCTCGGAATGAATAACATTCCGAAGTGAGACAAGGTGCCCGGGGAGAGTCAACGTCTCCTGATTGCATGCGAGACCCGTCGCAACAGCTCCATGGAAACTTGTCAAATTCGGTGATTGTCTCAGTACACATATTGTCAACGTCTCCTGACTGCATGCGAGACCCGTCGCAACAGCTCCATGGAAACTTGTCAAATTCGGTGATTGTCTCAATACACATATTGTCAACGTCTCCTGACTGCATGCGAAACCCGTCGCAACAGCTCCATGGAAACTTGTCAAATTCGGTGATTGTCTCAGTACACATATTGTCAACGTCTCCTGACTGCATGCGAGACCCGTCGCAACAGCACCATTGAAACTTGTCAAATTCGGTGATTGTCTCAATACACATATTGTTGAAAATATCAGGTAAGTCTTTGTTGTATGCTGATGATGACAGCCATTCAATCGCAACCCAGAATGTCACTGATCATTCTGGAAAGAGGATATGCTTTTATTATATACCCTTAGCGACGGAAGAACTTCCTCAATGATGATTTCAGCCAATGTGTAATATAATGTTAAACGTCTTCAAATCCAATAGAATCATTTCAGAACTGATGCACGTTTCGGGTACTTAAAGTTAACCCTCGTCAGTGATCCTCAATCTAAACAATGTAATATGGCCAAAAAGTGTACCATGAACAAGTAACTTACTTGCAAGCCGTCTGGATCGAACAATAAAAACTTTATATTTGGAACATGCCCTGACGTACCGTGTCAGCTGAGAAACAAAAACACCATAAGCAGGAGAATACGTAATGTATCACTTTGTATCACTTTGGCTGAAAGCATTACTGATGAGGATTCAAAATCCAATTAGATAAAGAAGATCCTGACGACAATCTCAACAGCATTCACAATAGAGTACGAATTGAGCATCGACGGACCCCTAGCAAGCTAGGAGTGGGACCAGGTGCCCGGGAGGAGTAAGCATACCCTGTTTGGCTAGCCGCAACCGCCGTCGATGTTCATGCACCAAAATGAACATTACCTACAAAACATGAACTGTTTGAGGTTATTTCTATATAGAAAGTGCTATGGCGACCATGTCAGGGAGAATATTTAAAAAAAACCCACTATTGTCAAACCCCATGGGATGGGGATGCCAACTATTTGCTGGATCACGGTTCCTTCAAACACCACAAAAATGTTGTTAATCAAAAACTCAAGCATCTGGATGATATGGTCTTCGGTATACTTTTTGTTTGAGTCAGAGTGTTTCTTTCACGAAACAAGTACCCTTTCCCTCTTTGACAAGGAATTTGTATCTCCCGTCCCATTTTGTTTTAAAAAAGGTGTTGCGAATAATATTTGCCAGTCTGTTTTTGAGATTTTAGTTTGGAATGGTTATGTAGAGCTTGGAGAAGTCGAAAGACTTTATGTTGGTAATGTATGCTTGCAAATTGTGTAAAATTTCCTTAGAATTCGTTAGGATCAACATCTGATTGATTCCATTTCAGGAATATGTTATCCCGAGTATGTTTGACGACCTTACTTAATGCAAGTTAATATTTTCGTAATCAAAATAGACGGAGGTTTTGTCGAGCACCTGGACGAACCGACAAGGAACCGGTGTTTGTAAGGATTTTTGTGCATTTTGGGAATCCAGTAGATATAAGGTAATTCAAAATGAATTATGAATACCGAAGAAGTTTTTCAGATACAGATAAATTTGTAAGTGTGTATGTTGGATTTCCAGGTGCTGAATGTAACAAGTTCATCTCTCATGCATTTGGAATACATGTAGTATGAATAAGTAAGTCCTCTAATGAAATAAGTATGTTTGTCTGCTTATAACTTAAGAATTAAAAAGAAAAAAAAGATTGAATTGAAGAACGTAAAGGATGTAGGATAGAACAGGAGAATGTAGGATAGGATGGGAGAGAAATGGTTAGAATTTAGGTTTATGGGATAGGATAGTATGGGATAGGATTGAATAGGATAGGATAAGATTATATCAACTTTCTATCCTATCCAATCCTACATCCTATCCACATTTTTGTCAAGCAAGTGGGTTGCAGGACTGTATCTTCCAAGTCATTCGCTATTATACTTTGATGTGTTCTTTTACTGGTCGTTGTAACCTGCTATTTGTTGAAGTTGTTTTTTTCTTATTATTGTTATATTCTGAGGCTGTGTTTCATGTTGATCAAAGATTCCCTCTTTTACTTTGGATCTAGCTGAAGATATCTTCCATTTCCTTTTATAATTTATGTCCGCAGTAGATTATTCTTCAATACATATCAGATATTTTGATTCCAGAGGGAAAAGCAACATTCTTTTATGGTGATATGATAAACAAAATAAAAAGGATCAAAGGTAGGCAGCATAACCATCGAAAATGCGTCAGAATCATCAAACGCCTTTTATACCGTGGATATGATCCTAATGTCACCAGACGGACACTAGGCTTGGTACTTGACCAATCTACAGTCTTGTACAAGCGCATCCTTTAGACTTGCACTCTGACTGACTGTGACGACGGGACTCCATGACGGGCCCTGTCCAAACCTCTTAAGAGAAGACAGGGCCCCGACATCCTTTCCTCTCTGAATGTCAGTCGGACTCCTCGGGTGATTACATACATGAGCCCTCTTTTCATATCCATCTACATATTCATCTGTGTCTCTGGGGCCTCTGCGTTTCGCGGTCTTGTTTGTGTGATGTCATCTTACAGTGAGGAGGTTGTTTTACACCACAATTGTACGTTCTTCGAGACCTCTGGGTAATTGGAGAAGTGAGAGGGTTGTGCGCACGTAATCCAGGATAACCACACCATTTGCTACTTGCGTGACAGATGGCCGTCCAAAGTCGACACCGGTTACCCATTGGTCTCGTCGGTTTATGTGTAGTCTTTTGTGTTTGATGTTTAAATGTCGTGTGTCTCTTTTCCGTCTCGTGCTGTACTCGTCTTTTGTGTTTTTGCATCGGGTGTTTTGGTGTTTTACTGTTGATGCTGCAACGGGGTCTTGTTGGAGATCTCCTCCCTTCTTCCTATTAAGATATCTTCAAACTCTCCATCCTTAATGACATATATGGATAATGACCATATCCCGATATACAACACAAAATCGATAATTCAGAAAATCATAAACCGAAGGCATACAAAATCAGGATAAAACAGGAACCAAAGCAAACAAACAAAAACCTCCACCACATAAAAAGAAGCGAACTCCCGAAATGGGAGTGAGAGCAGGTGCCCAGGAAGAGTAAGCATCTCCTGCTTGCATGAAACACCCGTCGCTTCAATTCGGTAGAATTTTCACATCCGGTTACTTCCATTTTGGAAGATATAAAATATAATCTTTTGTTGGACGCCGCAAATGGTCTATGACAGAATATCATCCACCATTCTGGAGAGTGGGACATCATAGTGCATGACGAGTTCGATCCCAATATCGACCGTAGAACTTCCTCAGTGACGATGTTAGTCGGTCACAAACACATCCCTGACTGAGAAGCTTATTTGAAAGATGCCTAGCTCTCAGAATGAAATCTGTATATTAAGTACTTTCTCTGGCATAGCGTATCAATTGAGATATGAACACGCCATGAGCAGGCGATGAAGGATGTTGCTACTCAGAAAAGGAAAGTTTGTGATGTTGAAATTGAAGTCGTCACGCTTGTCATAGAGTGAGGTGTTCATGTGACCTTCAGTGTCGTAGGACAACATAATGTCCAAATAGGATGCCGAATTATTTGTTTCTGTAGTTTCGTAAGTTTTTCATCCTTTATAAGAATTTTTACAAGACGCCCCTTCTTCGTGACTACAGTGGCTCAAGAGGGACACGATCGCTAACCTGAAAATTTCCTTCATTAAGTATACCAAACATGAAGAAGTTTGTCAAAGGAAAAAACTTCGGAGTGGAAACAAAAATAACAACACTTCTTCAGACATTTCGTTAGAACATACTGGTGGTGTTGGTTCGGTTCTGAAGAATTTTCTTAATTATCAAATGTAGTATAAGAAAATTTACAAATATATTTCTAGTCAGTAGAAAAGCACAACTGAACTAGGAGAGCGATATTCTCGGGGACAGTCCACAAGCATACCAGCCAAGTTAATGAAATAATTCATTCTGTAATATATGTTTAACAGTAATAATTTAGTGCACCATATGCGCATTTCATAAAAAAAAATAGTGTACGTGATGCTCAAAGCCAAAAGAAAGGAAATACAAAGAGTGAATATTTCTAAGCATGTCCTAAAATGTATGCCAAAGTCATTAATTACATTGACTAATGGTTGATTGGATGAGTGGATTTTGCATATAGAATTTATGTCAAAGACAAAAGATTAACTAACGAATGCACAAACAGAAAAATGCCGCAGATCGCAAGTTAAAGTCAAATTATGGGTACGCCTCGCACTAATTTCAGTCAGTAATGTCGCAGTATATCACTGACGCACATGTAGCACATGTAGGTATCACAATTTTTGATCGCCAAAAATTACAGAGAAAACATTACCGAAGAATGATAAATTAGTTACAGGGTTTGTTCCTGTCAAACTTTCTCCCCAGAATGAGGTGTTTAAATATGCAAGAGCTTAAGCCTTCGGCCTTATCCTTTGTGTTACACACCTACTTTGAATAGTAGGTATTACAGAACACACCCTATAACTAATCAAAGAGTATCTTTTTTAATTTGAAGTAGAATCCATTAATTGAGATACATTCTTCAGAAATTTCCTTATTGGTCTTGCATAAAAGTTACATCCTATAATCCTTTTTTAAGGAGCATTGAAATATTCAAAGTTGTAGAAGAATTAAACTTCGAAAGTTTAATTATTCTGTGAATTTATAATGGAGAAAAGCATGTATACACAACCAATTGTGCCTAACATAAGATCAGTTAATGAAAGTCAAAACACAAATGCAGAAAACGAGATTATAAAAACAACAATTGAAAGGCTTACAAATTCTGAAAAAAAAAATATAAAAACAGAATTTTCTCACGCGAAAGGAAAAATTGGACAAACAGACGAAGACAATGACATAGCTCCACAGCAACACGAAAGACAACTTATCTACATGTAATGAATCGTATCATCGTAGAATGCATTGTAAGTGACGCTGTTCAATTGCGCCGTGCTTATTTGCAAAGAGAAACATATTCGTATGTCATGAATCATGTTACATATTTAATGTTAGTGTAGTATCCAAGGGAGAAAGACCAAAAAGGAATCCAAAAGCCAATTCAAATAAAAGATTTACCTGAATATGACTTAAAATTTCACATGAAACGAGCACGAACGTGAAATCAACATTTTTTTTTCACATGAAATTCATGCGAAGTTGAATTTCATGTAAATTCAATTTCACTTTACTTAGAAAATCCATTTGAAATTCATGTGAATTTTTTACATAAATCTTATGTGAAATTGCATGAATTTTACACGAACTTTCATGTGAAATTAACTCTTAAAATACTCTTTTCATATGAAATCATGTGAGACACAATTGGCTGAGTGGTAATTATTCTTACTTCCATCGTCACCAATGCAGAATCTCCACAGTCCGAAGTATGTCCATACCCTGTAAGTGTCGTCTGTTGTCATATTCTCGAAAGCATTGTAGTCATAAGCATCTATTATATCTGTGTAGCTTATATTCAAATTATCATAATCTGGGACCTCATCTGTCGCGCCCCTAATATCAGCCATTGCAAAATCACTGATCTTCCTTTCCTCAACTGTTATCAACCAATAGTTCGTGGCCACAGACAGTGCTATGGTTCCAAGGGACAGTGCTCCGATGGCGAAGGAAAATGCCACCATTCTCCATATTGTGCACATGATGTTCCTTGTTCTTCCTCAGAACTGCCATTCAATCTAAGTACAATGTTTTCATGTTCCATTCAGTGAAATATGAAGTTGATTGGTATTTATATGCTGAAAAAAAGAAGAAATTTAGTATAATGTATCAGTTACAATTTAGTGGATAAAAGTCAAACCCATAATCCAAATCCATAATCCAAAATCCATAGTCCAAAATCCAAAATCCATAGTCCAAAATCCAAAATCCATAGTCCAAATCCATAGTCCAAAATCCAAAATCCATAGTCCAAAATCCAAAATCCATAGTCCAAAATCCATAGTCCATAATCCAAAATCCAAATCCAAAATCCATAGTCCAAAATCCAAAATCCATAGTCCAAAATCCATAGTCCAAAATCCATAGTCCAAAATCCATAGTCCAAAATCCAAAGTCCAAAATCCAAAATCCATAGTTCAAAATCCATAGTCCAAAATCCATAGTCCAAAATCCATAATCCAAAATCTATAATTAAAGGCATACACATTCTTGAAATATACATGAAACAAAACAAAGATATAGTTAGGAGATGCCCAACAGCAAAAACAGCTAGTGAAATGGCTCTCAGGGGAAAGAAAAATGGGTATAACAGACGGCACTATAGAAACATACAGGAAGTAAGTACTAAAGGTCCTCTACCAAGCGGCGGTCATATTTGTTGACCGGTCAACACAAAAAACACAAACTTGGTAGCTCTTGGACCTTGAGTACTTGCTTCCTGTAAGGTTTCTTGAAATTCTGTACAGCAGTTGCAGAGGAAAAGTTGAAAATGTGTCAGCCAATCAGAGCCCTTTGCAGCCATATTTGTTCACGGATCGGCATGAAAAACACAATTTTAGTAGTGGACATTGAGTACTTGCTTCCTGTAAGGACAACACTAACAATCTCCAGAGTGTATTGTAAGCACGGAATGTGCTGTAGGTTGTACCAATAAGTCAAGATTGAACATATTCCAATCTGACGTGAATTCATGATAAATATACATTTTATTTAGAGGAAATAGTATCTAAGGAAGCTTTAAGTTGTAAGCTATAAGTTGTAAACTTTATTGTTGTATTATTCAAAAGCTAGGTGTTGGCACATTGACCCGAATATCAGAATTTGAAATAAGAAATTTACCAATACAGGATAAACAAAACACAACAATGATACAATACATCTGCATCGGCTTGATATTTCTTATGTACAAGTACATTCATATATATAAGACTAAGCTAAATTGGAGTATCGAATGTCGCAAGCACGCAGGAGATTCCTCGTCTCCCTTTACTCGTGGAAATCGGTTTGTGTGAATTTTCTCTTGAACTCATATCCTGTGACGAAAACAAGACAATGCTCCCGAAACAAATAAGATTCTCATAATATCTACGTAGAGGCTCCAAGTTTCCAAGCTATCGAAAATTGCAGTACAATGTTAAAATGTTGTTGAAAACAGAATTAGGTACATTTTACAAGGTCAAATTCATTTCGCCTGTGAATTTTGTCATCTGATTTGAGATTAAATTGTTGAAACGAAAAGGATTTATGTCATTGATTTTTCTACGAGACATCGATAAAGTCATGGATGTCTGTAGAACAAACTACACCGAACATATAAAAGATATAAAATGTAGAGTCGAATAGAGCTAGTAAACAAGGCCTTGGTTATAAAACGGCGTTATCTACAAGTAACAAGCCTTTCAATTTTCAAACAAAACACGATCTTTGTAAAATAAGGTAAATAACAAGATAACCTTGCAATTGAATAAGCGGAAAAAACATTCACAAGGCCACAACAAATAGGACCAATTAGCACTAGCAGCTTAATTATACCAACAAACAACAAAGACACAAATATATGAAAGCATATTCATAAATAGCTAAGGGCGTAGTTATCAGGCTAGCATGATCAAAACTCTATTACTTATTCGAAACTGTTGTATATGCAATCATTCCAATGCAATGTAACATAAAAAAGACTGGGAGGCCAGCTGTTATACAGAACACCCACTCTGTAAATGGATAAAACCCACTCTGTTATTGGATATAAACAGCCTCCGACATGCCAAAAACAAACCGTGATCTGCTGGCTGACGCAAGCTCATGTTCATTTACCTATGGAATCCGACAATTGAAACGTTTTTCACACCAAGGATATCTGTACCGTATTTTCAGAACTGATAATAAAGGAGTAAGTAATATGAAAATCCTAAAACATCCAAACTCAAAAGGAGAAAATAGAGTTTTGTTTAATCATATACTAAGTATTTGATATCTTTTGTTAAACATTTGATACGTCATTTGAATCCATGAATTTTAGCGGAAATGGAATAAGTGATTTTCACATTAATCACTAGCTACGTGCTCCAAGTTGTGGCTTTGAGCGGAGTAAGATATCACTTTCCCTTCATGAACGCATCCCTTGTGGTTTAAAGTATATGTACATGGGCCAAGACAATTGAATTGTATGACGTAAGATGGATATAGAACCGAAATAAAGCAAGTATCAAAACCCAAATTTCATATTTGATTGATAAAAAGACATTATCGCTTGAAATATTTCTCCAGATTACATAATTTCAAAATAATCAAAAGCTAAAGACTTCCCGTTATCAAATCAATATTTGGAAACTGAAATTATTAGACGATTCCCACTTCTAAAGGCCATTCTCTTCATGATTGAGTTTGCCTCACCCTGCGATACGGAACACACAGGGAGATATGTCTATATCATATGAATAAAGGATACTGTCAGTACCAGAGATTGATTGAATGCCATAATTCAATAGCCTCCTCTAGGGCCATGTGAATTAGACCTTGGATTGAAAGTCCCAAAACGAATATAGTGTTATTCGAATTTACATTTTCCATAGAAGGCAGATGGTCAAATATGGATACAAAACACGTTTAAGTATGCATCCAGCAATGCTTAACGCAATAAATGATTAATGATAGCTGATATTCTAAACCATAAAAGTCATGTGAGGCAGATAGATTCCTAGCAGCTGTTGGATAAACTTATCAAAACAGTTTTTACATGCTCCTGGTGGCAAATGGAAATGCCAAATGTACGAACTTTTCTCGTCAAAATCCATATTGATGTGGTTAGCTAGACAAACGAAGACACTTTGATAGCTTAGTAATTATAAGACTAAATTGAGCATACATTCTCAAGGCTGAAACATAGGGACCTGGAACGATAAGGAAGTCATTTTATCGAACATCTGCTAAATGTACCTTTTTGAAAAACAATCGAACACTATAATAATTTAATTCTTTTTAAAACTAGCTGGCAATTTCAACAATAACGCCTCAAAATTTTCAGTGCCTTTGTTTTTTTCATTTGTATTTCTAAAATCTGCTAGCAATGGAAACTGTGCAAAAAGATGAGTAGACTAAGACGTTGAAACATAAAACAGCCCAACACAAAACCCGAAATCAGAATCAAAATTCTTGAATACAAAACTTCCTCACGAGAAACAAAAAGAACAAACAGACGTAGAGGACAACACTGCTCAATAGAAACGCAAAAGGCAACTTTCTCAAGAGTACAACTTGCAATTTGGAATACACTGTAGTTTGCGCTGTCAATTTACACAAAGATTTAACAATAATTCTCGCAAGACATTAGAAACTATATGAAATAGACTCATTTTTATTCAGCATTATAAACCCGATGGAGTATATCAAATCCCGTGTTCAGCAAGGTTTTGAAAAAAGGTTTCGTTTCAAAAATATATTGATGATACAGAACCGTGGAGAATAGTTTTCTCAAAGAAGCAATAAAATCAGACTTTTATAAAACCAGCAAAGAAACATTTTGCTCAAATAAGTATATAATAACTTCGTTCCATACTTTATCATTTTTAGAGAATGCCACTTGTGACATTAAATATCCCGATGGTACTACAAATGCCACCTTGAGCCGTCTGGGGGTGAAAGTCGTATAGTCGACACGATACAGTGGCGTGAAAACCATTAGCACGGCGGAGTTGAAAAAAGAAATAAGCAATAATGTATTACATAATATAACCAAATATAATCAAACATGGCATTCTGGCTCTGTGAAGTTTATGTGTTGTAAGCTTCAGAATGTCGTGGTTGTATAACTTAATTTCCCCATTATCAATGAACTGCTTGCAAATATGCTCAGTCACGAATTTCTGCTATGTTTATTGATTGACTGTCTTGAACTGATAACAGCGGGACACACACGCAGTAACAAACAATGGGACATCAGACAAAACAACTTTTATTTAACAAACAACAGGGGAACTAGACCCACAACAACATGAGTTAAAGAAGATCCCGTCGATACTGTAAACGACTTTATATTCGCCAGACCTTATTTTCGCGACAAATCAACGACAGATTAATTCGCATGACTTTAATTCCGCGAGCTCATCATCTGGATTTTTTCATCAGTTCCTTTTTTCTGTATAGGTATATTTCATTTCTTTACCACCCTCTATTAATTATTGAAAATTTTATGCTTACTTCAATTTTTTTACGATTCGTATCGTAATATCTTTGCGTTCTAAGGCTAATTGATTAATTGCTATGTTTGTAATTCTAATATCCCTAACATCGACGCGTATGATCGCCCGTTGTCTAATTAGGGTAACTAATTCTGAATGAAAAGGGAAAATAAGACGCTTTTAAATTTTGTCAAATTTGATCTACTTTTTCTGTTTTGGGCGGACTTTTTATTAGCGAGGACTTTATTTTCGCGTTTGATCAAGATCGCGAAATAACGCGAAAATAAAGTTGGACAGAAACGGCGTAGCGCGTTGATGCAAAAGTTTTCTGTCCAATTGTTCGGGTGATACCTGCATCAACAGAACAATTATAAGATTCATTTCTTATCACTAATTATCATCTATATATGGAAAACAGACTGTTTACTTGGATCTAAAAACAATCAATCACCGCACTTTATATTTCGTAAGTCGGAGGATTTCGCAGTGATACGTCTGCCAAAACAAGTTATGGAAGCCGCCATGATTCAAACAGCGAACGATCGTCTTTCTATATCTTTAGAATAAGGACCAGTTGAGCAAATTCTACATGCACTTTTAATTTTTGAGTAAGTAGAAAAAAATGGTACCCTTGAAATGATACGCAAACATCAACAAATTGTATTTTCAGCAACGAGTTCATTCGTGTTTGAGGGAACCCCCGGTTCTAAAAATAGTGCTATAAATAGAATTCCGTGAAAAATTTTGTTGACCGATGTATCAACAAAATTTCAGCAGCCAATCAGTTGAAAATGACAATGGAAATTAAATGATATTAGTATCCGGATTACGGACATATAAGTATCCATTATCAGATACACAGATGCACAATTGTTGTATCGCTCAAAGTTGCAGGGGCCCACGGTCACACATATAGATTTTGAAAAAAAGTTCATAATCTGCTGGTTGAATCGAGATAATGATCAATCGGAATCGGACACTCCATGTAATATAATTCTGTCATCATGGTTGGTCATTATGCATTACTGACAAGGATAATGGTACAAAATCGTTGATGAATACGGTACAATTCACAACAAATACTTGAGGATAAGTGAATGATACTCAAACACAAAAACCAAATTCAGAAGAATACAAAAATAATGGTCAATAGGGAAACAAAACCTTGAAAAATACAAAAAAAAGATAAGAAGGAGATCACAACGATGATAACAGCGGAACATACTCGCACGAGATAAAGAGGACAAACAGACGGAGTATAGTCATGAAGGAAAATCATGTTAATTCTAAATATGTAAATGAGCAATTGAGGAGGAAAGAAAAATGAGTACCATATTATCCATCTTATGAAGAAGCTATATATCAGTAAGATGCCTTTTCTTTAAGGCAAAAAATTCCATACAGAGTTTGAGTGCACTTTATACAGCCAGTCAATTGATAGAGACAATGATATAACTTCATCAGTGATAATCTAATCTGATAAACACAAGCTTATACATGTCTATCTATCGTACTTTTTACCTTTTTTTTTCAAATTGCTTAGATTCTTCAGTCTTCAAATAATCTCCTTATGCTATTTCCGGGTGTTTTACTGGCTTTTGCTTTGTTTTTCTGTACCATAGGTAGTATCTTGTTATTTTGCTTGACAATACCATGAGATTTTGCAAAAGCATTAATTTTCTCCTTAGTTAAGATGCACGATTTCATAAGGAAAGTACTTTTGTGTAATTATGTACATGCTAGAAAGAGAAATCTGTCAATAGAATGATTGTTTACAGAATCATTTTCCGCTTGCTATGCCACTCATTCTCACAGAATACGTTGTCCTGGCATTTAATATAAATGGTAATGAAGGAAATTGATGTGAAAGAGAAAGGCCATTTGTATTTAATGAAAAAAAAAATGTCGTTTTGTATTCAACCTTTGATTTCAGGGTCGGAAACTTGTACCGTTTAATAGCTTCGAATATATAAAATGCAGTAAATATTAGAAAATTGGTTTCCTAGAACGCCAGAATTGATCACCCCTGCACTATATGATTTTAGAGGTAATATTTTGTCTATATTACAGAGATCCTCTGCAATAATTAAATATTCTACTCGCCATTTAACAATTACATAGAAGCATAAACACCCAGACAGGACAGGCGTGAATGATCTAATTCGTTCGTAAAGATAGAATGTCTCTCAATTGATCTGGTACAAGGCGCCAATCTGACCTCTTTTTCATAATTTTTTGACAGAATAATGAGCGCTTGCTTGAGTTAATGTTTAAAAAAGAATTTGGCCTAGTTGTTTTCTAAACTTTGCTAGAACTCGCTGAAGTGAAAGTATTGACTAAATCATGGAAGTGTTCAGCACAGCCGTTTAAGAAGACAATCCGCAGAAATAATTTCGCTATCATTCGGTGGTCATCTATCCGTTTCTTCTTTCTCGGACAGGATTTAATATTTCTTGATTGATTGGAAGATAGCTTGCCTTGTTATATTTCGTGGAATGAATTTACAAGATTTCATTACTTGTATTCTGTCATAAAAGTAAATCCAGAAAATGTCGTTGATTTTTATCAGTAGAACGTTCTCTGCGAAGAAATAAATCCTCCTAATATTATTGAAGTCAATATCCAATATTTCCATAAAAGTGAAAGTAGTGAGAGAAGGGAGTGCATGAGTCTGGGTTTTGGTACAACTTTATCCTGATGACGTGACCTTTAATTAAGTATTGTTTTTCAGCTTTTGCGCTTTAATCAGTGTGTATTGGCAGTAGGGAATGGAAACAAAGTATGTAAAGAAGTGCTTTTCGTGATTTTTTTCCCATTCCCTACTGTCAATAATGTGGAAGGGTTCCAACTCTACATCTTCTTGAAGACAATTTCAAACCAATTTTCATGCACCAGACACGTGTTTCGAATATAAAATTCTCATCAGTGATGCTTCCAGCCAAAGTTCCTTTCATAAACAGCCCAAATTAATTTCACTAGCCTTAATTCCTCTGGTGTTAGTTTTAGAATTTGAATTTCTGCATTTACTTTACAGAGAGTGCGCGGCTCCAAATTTCCTGTAGGGTCGATTCAGTAGCATATCCAAATAGAATGTATGTTCAAAATAGCATTGGGGGGATGGTGCTAAGATGTTAACCTCCTTTAATTTCGATGATATTTTTCGGTGAAAATATGATGTCACATTGCTAAACGGCCAAAACAAAGCTTCTTTCATGCGACAGAGCTGAAAAGAAGTAATTAATAAATTTGACAAACATCAAGTCACGGGGAACGATTTTAAGTGCTTCACACTGCAACAAGAAATAAGTGCCAATACACACCGTAAAGCACAAAAGCTGAAAAACAATCTTTATATTTACATTTTACGAGTTAATTTGGTTGTTTCCTGTCCTTTTTTCATCCAGTTTCTTTAAATTTGAAATATCACCGCGGAGGGAGAACGTCACTTGACGTAACAGTTGACGAACGTTCGACGTTTTTTTGCTAGCTTAGAAGTAGCATCTTCTGTGCGGAAACTGTAGAAAATGAGAGACTGAATGGATTTTGAACATTTCAGTTAAAACTGATTATAAAATGAATCGTGAATCTTGACATTTTTGTCCAACACCTATAAAATCGAAGGGTACAATTATTCAAACTTCTGTAAAATTACACTGTTTCTTCTGGAAGTTATTAGAATAATGCAAAATTCGAGTACAGCCGTGGGAAAAGATACAAATACACGAAAACTTGATCGATATTGGCACAAGATTCGCCGAGACTCGAAATATTTCTGATATGTATAATTCCATAAGAAGCAGAAATAAATTCACTGTCGATAAATATGGAACGCCAAAGGGCTCAAAATTCTTAGTTTGTAACTTATAAATTATATTGTTATTATGCGTATTCTTATTTTCTTTCTTGAAATTCAATTTCTATATCTCTATTTCTTATTTCTAACTTCTAAATTCTCATTTCTAACTCCTAACTACAAAATTTCTTATTTGTAATTCCTGTTAGAATTCTAAATTCTTGTTTCTAACTTTCAATTTCTTATTTCTAACTTTCAGTTTCTTATTTTTAACTTTCAATTTCTTATACAATTTTATATTTTTATCTTTTTATTTCTAACTTTCAATTTCTTACTTTTAACATCTTACTTCTAATTTCTTATTTCTGAAATCGTTGTTCGAAATTTCTTTTTACAACTTCTCTTCTTTGTAGTATGTCCTCATTATGACGAAAGGCGGTGCTACGTGGAGGCCAGATTATACCGGAAATTCTGTTTTATTTCGGCCCGAATCTTGAGAGAGGCTAGGGACGCCATGAAAACCTTGCCCCGCCCCCGGTTAATTAATTTGCCACAAATGCTGATTTGTCCCCATTTTACGTTTTTAAGTGTTTCACCGGAAATCCCTTCCCCTTGAGGATTTAAACACCCCCTCATTTGTAACAAAAAATCTAGATCCGCCCATGTAATGGTCATTATCATAATTCAGTATGGTGTTACTCATGTACCAAACGTTCCAAATCACGATTTTGTCCCCCGCCAAAATAAATGAATAGATAGATAAATAAATAAATAAATAAATAAATAAATAATAAATTAATTAATTAATAAATAAATTTATTAATAATTGTGGTACCCCGCTTTTGGGCGTTTGTCTTTAAAGAATTGCTTACAGACAAACCCCCTAGCTTTAAGTTTTCATAACATATCTCATGTATACTATTATTATTATCAAAATTCTAAATATTAAAAGATAAAAGTCGAAGAAATGATCAAAAGGTCCAAACTTTTGTTACCAAGGAAAAGATCTTGTGAGAAGAAGTGCACATGTGAAATATGAAAGTCCTATCATTAACCATCCAAAAGTTATGGGTCGATGTTGAAGTTTTTAAATGTGGGTCAACCTCCAAGGACGAAGTCACAACTCTGGGACCGAACTCAAAGCTTTCGGCGCCGCTGGCAGACGCGCTATCTATTCTGCCAATCTGACTGTTAAAAAACAAAATAAAAGTTTGATTTCAATTTAAATTTGACAAGCACGTGTAATGTCCCTAAATCTGTAAAGATGGCTACACGTAGAAGTGAGTAAAGCGATCGCGAATCGTAACATCTCCCTTCTATCTGTACAGAATATAATCGAAGTAATGTATGCCGCCGTAGATTGTAGAGAGCTATATACATGTAATTCCGATGACTTGAAATATGAAAATTACTCTTAAAGTTAAAATAATTCAGCGTGACGATGATATTTCGGCCATAAGATGCAAACATTGCTTGCTAGATGATTACTTCTTTCTGGAATGGCTTTATGACATTACTATAATTTCTTTCATTTATATTTATACTCAGTTTATGACACAAAAACAGATTATGTTTCAAATACTTCAGAGATAAACCAGGGATGTGGAAAGGTCGGAAGACCGGGAGAGGGGGGAGGAAAGCTTATTTCATGATCCAGAATTTTTTTGCTCACCCTTTGGGCTGGATTTCCCCCTAAAATCTCAATCCGAAATTGTTTTTTTTTGCAAGGTCCCTCCCCCATAGAAATCAAATGGTTGCTCCCTTAAATGAATAATTCTATACTATGATTTAGTAATGCAGTTCCAGTGATTTCGAAGCCCACTAAACACAATAATATCTTGTGGAACATGTTGTTCTGTATCTGGATGTTCAAGGCTCTGACGTGCCATACGAAATAACTCAGATTTTCGACTTCATTGCAGCCGCTGCCGGAAACTCAACAAACCCTAAATGGCAGACAGTAGGCAAGTACTCCTGGTCCCATATCAAGTTTGTTTTTTCGACTAGATCCGACGCTGACGTATAATCGACTTCTCCTTTAAACGCTACAAAGGATTTTAATAGAAGTTACAGGAAATACATTGTAATAGATCAAAAGTTTTGATTTTTACCCGATAAATAAGGCATAGAAGGAGTCTGATTAGCTGATAATTTCCTATTCCATTGCAGCTGACACTTATAATTTCACCAAACATATCAATTCGTTTCTGTTGCCATACATGAAATTTTCCTCCTATCAAAAGACAGATATGACCACTAAGCTAAGAATTTTTTATGTGTGATTGGCGCATATTCATCCTGTGTTTTGCAAGTAATACAGCGTATTATTTCAAACCTTTCGAATGAAATCGAGTGCACAACGGTATTCTAAATATGAAGATTGTAATTTTTCAATCAATATGGTTGCTTAGGATTATGATTCGCTGAACATAATCTATTTCTCCAAAAGTCGCTAAACAGGTACACTTCGGTATACTTTATAATATTTCTATTTCTCAAAGACAGCTAAATAGCGCACATTCAACACGATTTGTCAACAAATATTGCAGATATATGTTTCTGTCATAGTTTTATCTTAGCGTCTATTTACAAATGTTTCTTTCATAGTTTTATCCAAAGTAAGGAGGGGATTTCCAACCAGACTTGGTTGCAATATCCACAGCAAGGGAGCAAAAAGACGTAAAAGAGACGTACGACATGTATAGAAGCATGAAAGTGTTTGTATACAAAATTAATGGTTCTTTCATATTTTATCTTATTGTCTATATACAAATGCTTCTTTCATGGTTTTATACTGTATACAACATGAATATTCTTTGATCACGTGCATATTTTGATTAGCTGATAAATAAAAGCCTACTCAGGAAAAAAATAGCGCTGAAAACTTGAAAGCAGTTCGAGGCCAAAAGACGAAAGTGTCTCACTCTTGATAAAGTCCGAATAAAGTTCGATAAAAAAAATGGTAAAAGTATTTTAAAATGATTCTAATTTTGTAAATGCACCATCTTATGTGCAAAGGTTTCACATGTACATTAATTCATTCAAATTTTCAATCTTGTAAATCTTAAAACCACACAAAGCCATGGAAATTGGAAACCAACTCAGATGAAATTAGCTTGGAAAAGCAATACAGTTAACTTAACGGTGTAAATCACGCATAGAGTAATTTGAAACTGCATAATTTGTATTCAAATCTGAAGTGTTATGTTGTCCTGTCCTTTCAGAGAGAAATATTTGAATTGCTAATTTTTCTACGTGATATGCTATAGAAAAAATACTTTGATAGGTCTACTTACGGTTAACGTCCTATTTTTCTGTCACATGGTTTGGCTTTAAAAACATATTTTCATTCCGGTGCAGTAATTAATGGCGAGTTTCCAGCGGATAATATCACATGCCCATTATCAACAAGAATGGGTTAACTGTTTGCAATTCACTCTGTTTTATAGTCCATCAAATTAGGGAATAATCAATGAGAAATGTGGGTTTCCCTATCCAAATCACCGTGAGGATGTATGAATATGGAATATGTTGACATAATGTGAAATGTTCCCAAAAGGAAACTCAATGGATTGTATTGAAAACTCTGACGGGAGCATAATCACTTGCATGTCGATGAGGAGAAAACTTCTGTACCAGCTCGGCCCAATGCTAATATACTTCTATAGATAAATGATCTCCAATTTTCTACTTGAGCCATAAGCAACTTGTTGCTGTGCAAACATCTCGACTGAAGCGCCCATAAATAAAATGGACTTAAAAGCAAGAAGGCGGAAAAAACGGGCGCAAACTTATTATTATCTGAACTGAAAGCTGTCTGAAAATCACTTAATGCCGATCTTTTATCTCGGAAGAACATGTTTTCTTGTATCTGAAGGTAATTATTTGACTTCATTGGAGTATCATTGTTAGATTTTATAAAATTTGATTACATACATGTTTCAAACACAAAATATGTTTTGTCTTCACGTAAGCAAACAATGATAAAGGACCTCCTAAAATTGTGGCTTTGGAAACGAATGAGTAGTCTCGGTATAAGTTATATGTTATTCAAATAAAAGATTTGGCAACTTCGAATAATCTTAGTTTGTTGCAAAAATTAAGAGTCATTTGAGCTCCAAAATGATTGAAATTCACCACGTAACATCACAAATAGTTCTATTATTACAGTAGAACATGCATAGAAAGAAAATAATCTTTTTTCTTTTAAAGTGGCTGCAAGTGGGCTGTCTCAATAGAAAAATATACAGTGTTATTTTAAAGATTTAGAAATCTTTTCATCGAATAAAATGCTAGGGAAATATTTTAAGAAAGTAGCACATTTGAGACGATATATATTTACATTTTTAGCGACCATAATTGTTAAATTACATGTGCTCTAAGAGCTTTTTTAAAGATATGGAAAATACGTGCAAAATTTCCACTGTCACTGACTGGTACAACTTGGAGCAGAATCTAAGATTCCATTACCAACCATTGCATGATTATGGAAATAATTCACAAGTTTGCAACAGGCTTTTGTAAGCATCATTTACTTTCAGTAAGGAAGATAACATTAATATTGACTGTTAGCTCGTTTAGGCCCACATATAACCAACAAAAGGTCACACACGTCGTCTATAGGACCGTACTATTTCGGCTCCAGAATTAGATTAGCTCTTGTAGTTTATAGATAGCAATTTTTATGTTTTGTATTACTTGTTATATATGAGTTTGTCTAGGATTGTTGTCATAGCTACATGTCAAATCCAATGTGTCTACAGATTGTTTGGACTTTACATCTATGAATTGACGCTTTATTTCCTTAAAGCATGAAGTCTGACGATACAACGATATATATTTCCTTGGAAGGAATTAGAATGAATGTGATAATTTAAAAAATATTTGTTGGAAGCCAAGGACTATATGACCAACATAGTAAAATGGTGTGCATATCCATCATAACTGCACGATACTCTTCCACTAACCAGGAAACCCTGTGTCTCGGTGACATATGGACGTTTAATATACAAGAGCCAAAGCATGCAATGAACAAACTGTTGTGCATGTATTAACATGAATACGCAATAATGAATTTCACTACATCAAAATATAAGCAGAATACGCTATTCCATGCACTGTCCATGCAAGTGTATCCATTATGTTGACTATAAAAAACCCGGGATCTATCAAAGCTACATTGTAAATGTAATTGCCGATGAATCGGCAACACTGTTTTTAATTCTCATCAAAGGTCATGGAATAAATTTGTCTTTAATGGGAGAATTTTTGACAGAAAATTAATTTTCCTTAATTATGGTAAATCTCTTGAGGAAATCGTTTCCTATGATATTTTGATGCAAAATAGATTGGAATTCTACAATACAGTGTATACACCTGTTACCTCTCTGCACTAAGTAAACATCGACACTCAAGAGAATACACAATGACAGTTCTTAAAAGAATAGAAGGACCGCATTTCTTTTATTTTCATTGAATGCGCAAGAATGCGAAAAGAAGCATTTTAGTATGGATTATCTGTGAATTCTGAGCATGCTTTACAGTCTGTCACTTTCATTACCGGTTTCTGAATCGGCTACATGAAGAAGAATTATAGTTGACCCACTCATGAATAAACGAAATTTTTTAATGTAGAAAAATATTTATTGTATTTGAATTCGCAGTCAAAACTAACAGGTTTTCATGTCCATTACTATCTTGTCTAAGTCGCCATCTTACAGTGCGATGACCATTATACACAACAATCGTGCGTTCTAATAGACCACATGGTAACCGGACAAGTCGGATGGATTGTGCACACGTAATCCGGATAACAACACACATTTGTTCCTAACGTGATAGATGGTCATTGTAAGTCGGCACCAGTTCATTATTGGTCTTGTAGGTTTATGTGAGGGTTTTGTTTGATAGTTTGATGTAGTGTTTGGTGTTCCTTCTTTACTTTACGTCTCTTTTTGTGTTTGTCTACTCTGTGTTTTACAAACGGGGTTTGCTTTAGGTGGTGAAACAGAGTCCTGCTGGAGATACCCTCCTCTCTTTGCTACTAACATCCCGGATGACCGTCCTAAGTCGGCACTCATTGCCATTTCATCTACATCTACATAATGTTGTTAATGGTCTTGGCTAGAAATATTTCATTGAGGAAGTTAAAGAAGTCTCCATTTCCCTCTCATCTGATACAACAATGCGGGACTCAAAGTATTATCTGCATTGTCATACAATAAGAGTTGTGTTTCTCCTTCGTTATATTGACCTTTCTTTGTGTGTTGCATGTATAATTGTAGTTACCCCTCAATCCTTGCAGTTGAACAGATTGTACGGAAATCAAGTCGAAGCATGGTGTTAAATGTGTTAGTACTTTAACAAGACCAACGAAAGCGGGCATCCTTTAAGTAATTGACAATTGACACTTGCTTCAGATCAATCTTGTGGGATGATAACCTTCAATTAACTTGAGTGTTATCAATTCTGCTTCACCTCCGCCAACTTAATGTCCAATTCAACCAATTTCTTAGCGCCGTATTAGGAATTTAGGACCATCGCTATTGCCATTAAGCAATGAAGAACGACTGAATTTGTAAGACCTAGAACCTCTCACCATATAACTTTCTTTCTCCTCCAAAGATAGAGTTGTGTCTATTGCAGAGAACCTTTAAAACTAAGATTGGGAACTCTATTGAGCTAATTCTGTCTGTGTCACTTCTAGGTTCAAGATACATTAGATTCAATTAGCAGCTTTTGTTGCACTAATTCCTAAATGCATAGCGTCAAACGTAGAGAAATTGATTTAATAAAAACTTAATGGTTTAAAGGAGTGCTTATCATTCAACTTACTTTCCTATATTTAGGTATTGCAACCTGTAACATGTGTTAACTCGGTCGGTATAGTACGAAAGCTGAGAACATGAACCAATTTCCCCACAAAGTTTGACGTCATAGTATCGAGATCGTTTAAATACGTTTTACTAATGCCGATTACATCTTGAGTTTAAGAAACATGTATCTCCATTAAAACCTCATTGCTCAAGACACGTTTAAAGTCATTCGTTTTTGAAAAATGAGTAAATATAGGCTATGGAATTGAACTATTTATTTCTATAACGAGGGTACTATCTTTGTTTGAGACAAAATATTTTCATTACAAATTGAAGCTGAATTATATGGAACAATGATGTAATCGATCTGATGCATTTCCATAGAAACATGAAGTTTTCTCAGCATTGTTGTTTGTGTTGTGAGTTACAATAAAACTTATTTTATGTGAGAAAATTCTGATTCTATTTATAGGATACACAGAAGGAGAGGATATCAAAATGTTTAACATTCTGATCGATAATATATTTGTGGTCTTTGCAGGAATGGTCTTTCATCAAATCGTGGCAATTCCCACTGAGAACCTATTCTGCTTCACTTCTTGCTGATACTTTTTCTATACTCATACAAGGCCGGGTTTGTTCAGTCCTTGCTATCTCACGGAAAGAAACACCTGGACCCATGCGTTTTGTGGTCTTGTTTGGGTGTGGTCATCTGAACAGTGACAAGGTTGTTTTAAACCACAATTGTACGTCCATCGAGACATCTGGGTAATCGGAAAAGTTGGAGGGTTGTGTGTACGTAATCCAGGATAACCACACCTTCTGCTATTTCTGTGACAGTTGACCGTCCTTAGTCGGCACCGGTTGCCCATTGGTCTCGTTGGTTTATCTGTTGTCCTTTGTATTTGATGTTCCTGTGTTGTGCGTTGTCCCTTTTGCGTCTCTTCCTGTGCTTGTCTGCTCTGTGTTTTGCATTGGGTGTTTTGGGGTTTTGCTGTGGGTGCTGCAGCCTGGTGTTGTTGGAGATCCCCTCCTTTGATCCAATTCAATTCAACATGCAGATATATCTATGACGTGCGTGCTCTTAAAATATGCAGCTTACCTTTGCACAATCTATCTGTTTGAACTAAAGGTGAAAGAAACCACTGGAAGCATTAACTCTGCTTCATATTTAGATCTCATGTTATCTTTTGACGACAATGGTCACCTGGATTCTTCATTATATGATACAAACGTGACGATTTCAAATTTCCTTTTCCTAAGTAGAAGCACTCCATCGTCCCCTATCTATGGTGTATTCATATCGCAACTGATACGCTATCCCAGAACAAGCTCAAATTACAACGAATTCGTTCTCAAGACTAGGAGACTAACTGAAAACTACTGAACCAAGGGTACTTTTGTGAGTGACTGACTTTGTCACTGGATATATTTTGGACGATACAATGAAAATATTAACATTATAACATCTCGTTATAGAAGATAGTTTAGGTAAAAATCATCCGAAACACCAAATATTATTAGTTATTAGGTTTGTTACTGACCTTACACGGAAATCTGTCGGGTTGATAAAGCCCATAGAAGGCGAGGCGCTTGCGCCGAGCCTTCTATGGGCTTTATCAACCCGACAGATTTCCGTGTAAGGTCAGTAACAAACCTAATAACTGATTTGTTTTGTCGAGGACCATTTTGACATGGTGATTCCTACTGTCCTCCTGCTTTACCAAGCAATAGTGCTGTAAAGTTTTACCCAGTTTTGCTAATTGTCGGCCATTGCCTTACAAATTTTTGAAACTGACTTTCCACAAGAATTTGTCGGGCAGTCACATGACCAAATTCAAGCATTCCCATTGGGTCAAACTAGTCCGAGGCAAAACAAAACCAATTTACCGGCTCTGCCTGAGTTGGTTGCATTATTTTGAATCTCCAAAGAAATTTTTGTAAAAGGGAAATTCATTGTAGGCTGTGCTGTCAAAGTCTGACATTTTGTATTAAGTTTAAAAATATTTAAACAAACAGAATGTTTAAGTTTATTGTATTATTTGTTGTAGAAATATTTTCTTATAATGGAAAAGCAGATTCCAGAAGAAATTATTATGTTTGGCAGGCTTTTGGGTCAATGGAATTGCACTTTTCAGTTTTAGTGTACATTTTAAAATTTCTTCGCAGAATATATTCAGGGTGGCGCTGCTTACAATTACATTTGGTAATGTTCTTCTTCTAGGTTCTCATAGTGTGGCCAGTGACCGACCCCCCCCCCTTTTTTTAATAATACGAAGAAAAAAAATTAGATAAGCATTTAGCTTCCTTTTTGCTCCTACTAACTTGGATACTTTTACTTGCATCATATATCTAATATGTGATTATATGTTTTTTGAAAACTGTACAAATAAGCACGGCACCGCGTTTAAAGCGCCACCTATAACCGTACTAACACTGGACTCAGGAGATTGTTCATTAGATAAAGTTGTCCGTCTTGTTTCTATGGAGCTGTGTTATTGTTTCCGTCTGTTTGTCCTATTTCCATTTCCCGTGAAAGTTCTGATATATATTTTATCAGGAATTTGTAAGCCTTTCGATTGTGAAGTTTTGCAATCTGATTTCGGGTTTTGGATTTGACTCTCATTCATGGATTTAATTGTAACATTGTTTTCATATATATTTTTGCATAATATGTTTCTTTCTGGTTTCTTGTCATTATGGCCATAACAACAGGATTGCCAAGCTTATACAAATATACCTTAGCCTCAATTCATTCTTTTCTCGTCAACTTATTCACTTTTAAATTAAAAAACCCAAATTACCATTCACTCGTTTAATTTTTTTTACGAACAACGTACGATACTGATATAAAAAAGGAACAAACATGACCTCCTCTGACTGGTTTTATTGTGTTTCTAATATTAACTAAGCTTAACACCGTATGTCTGGTCTTTGTTCATAGTGCTTTTCGCAACACAATAATCATTACTAACAACAGATTAGAGAACAGAGGAAGGAAAAAGATAAATGTTCTAGGAATAAAATCAGAGATTTTCACACAATGACTCTCAAAATAGTAAACGACATCACTTTTCTCTGGTCCCTAGGGTGTGAGAGGAAAGTCAAACAGACTAGGTAATGGGAAACATAGAGGAATTTATTTTACCGTGTATTAGCTTCCTATGGTTCTATCTATGCTAGCGTTTATTGCTGTTTGCTTTAGATTGGTGATTTTCACACTGATGAGTGAAATTATTTGAGGTAGTGCTTGTCTTGGAAACATGTTACGTATCAGATGTAATTGGAGACATTATAACCATGGTATTGCGACCGTATGATCAATGATATGATTTAACTAATGAAAGCATTTTGTTATATTCTGACGTTTTCGATAGAAGTTATAATCAGACGATTCTATTTGATTGCTTTTCTTCCTTTTGTTTAGGACAATCAAGACAAGAAAATGGATGGAAGTGATATTCAACAAGGAAACATTATAACAGCGACAAACGTAATAATCTAAAGAAAACAGAAGGGACAAACGACACAACTAGAAGCTAAGGCACACAAATACAGACAATGGATGAAACTGTTCAACGTATTCAAATCAAAATGACAAATCCTTAATGTAAAACAGCATACAATCGTTAAACGTCTTCAAATTCAAAAACATCATTTCAGACCAGATAAATTTGCAGCATGAACCAGACAAAAGAAGGCAGAATGGAAAACCAAAGTACTGTCACATTAACCATAAACTACCGTCCTAGATGGTTTGGAAATCAATGCATTGTAAAATATTTACAATGCAAAAGAAATGTCGATTTCAAGTTAAATTCTATAATTCTGGTTGCCTAATGAGACGTAATATTTCAGGTTTGAAAGTATGAATTTTTTCAAAGTTCAGACACTTTTTATAACGTACAAAATTTGCATTAGTTATACCAACTTGGTTGTTTAATATACAATATATATTATACAATGCGTGTAAATTCTACAAGGCATCTGTGTCCTAGTAAATGTGAAGATATGTTACAGAAAGTGTGACTGTAGTGTGGTTCCTGGGCTTGGTTGTCAGTGTTTACTTAGGTTTCAATATATGTCTTATATTACATAAATGTCTACATTGGGTGTTCATGGTTGAATAATCCACATCGCAGTTTACAGAATTTGCACGTGACTTGTACACGTATGAACACCCAAAGTAAGACAGTAATTTCAGAAATAAGCCAACTTTCTGTCAGAAAACGAAATAAACACCATTTGATATGAAACTATAATAGAAATTACGGAGGTCGTATGAAAAACATTCCTTTGCCTTGTTAGGCTAGAATGATGAGGAGGAGATTTGCTAAATGACGACACTGGAGCGACACAACACCACGCGCACATGGGACGAGAAAAAGGGAAGAAAAAGGGGGACGGTAATAACGAGTATAACTGCATCACATGTGCTCATATCAAGGCTTATACGTAGTGTATATTGTTTCTCGCACTTTTCAAATTACATGTATTTCTATTGAAAAGAAAAAAAAATGTGTTCCCTGAAATGTATATAGATCGATTTCTGTCTCAAAAAGGGGACTTTGGATAACTATTATAACAATTTTTTATTTTGGAAAAGTACACTGTATATGACATTTGAGTGCATTATTTATTGATATGCTCATTTGTCATGTTTGAGCTATTTGATCGCAAATAACCAGATCGTGTCTAGAGATGTCTATAGCTTTTAGGCACATCTGTCATGTAATCAAGTTTTATTCACCAACCCAATCACAAGGGGATGAAAGAATTTAATTTTGGCATAAGCATTGCTTTTAACATTTCTATTGCTTTCAGAAAACGCTGAGGTTTCTCGGTTTCTATACACATACACTTAATTAAGGTCCTTTATATCATCATTTTAGATGAGAATATTCAGAAGTATCAAATTTCAGTATCACATTTAGTTGAAATGTTTATTTTAACACATACATGTACGAGGTTATGAAAACAATACCTCCAATTAACCTAATTCTATAGCTATTGTCAAATTACTATATTTATGTTTCTTTTTTTACAATACGTCAAAGAAAAGAGAAGAATCCCCAGCCTGACCACCCTGCACTGACCCAGTGGAACACATCAACAAGAAAGTGAAACGGAAATGACATCAGACAAAACTACAATCCACCACAGGACACATCAATATTCACTGGAAAATCACACAAAACAGACAGAAACAGTCGATACAGACGTACACAAACATCAAAAACATTAATGGAAGGAGACCAATGTGCGCCCGGCGCTGAGGCTGGATGGCCATCTGCTATTGGCAAATTGTGTGGTTATCCGGATTACGTGTGCACAACCCTCCCACTTATCTGGAAACACAGAGGTCTCTATAGACGCACAATTGTTGTATAAGCATAAAACTACTCACTGTGAGGTATCATCACAAACAAGATAGTTAAACACAGAGGTCTCAAGTAACACAGATTTTATTGAAATGGATATAAAGAAATGCTATGGCATGCGCATAACAGTCTGTGCTTTGCTGTCTAAAGCGAGCTCAAGAACAATCATCCGAGAAGTCTGACAAACTTTCAGATACATAGGCAATCGAGGCACATATTATTCTCATATGATAGTATTGATATATGAGAATCACGTGATCCCTTTTTTGCTGAATATCATATGTGCTAAACTTGCAGGTGTAGGACAGAGTATCAGGACCAATTCTTCCCTGACGAGATTTGGACAGAGTCATTTATGGAGTCCCGTTGTCACGATTAACCAGTGAGCAACGTTGGAAAAGACAAAACTGAAGATTGATCCAGTACTATACCAAATGTTCTTTTGATAACTTAAGGATCATATCTCGTTAAAGCAGGCGACCGACTTTTTTACATTTGTGGTTGATATATCTTTGATCTTTCTGATTTTGTTTATTAGGTCACCGTAACATGAAGGCAATGAAATTACCATTGATACATATTTTGATGCTGGAGTTGTCCCAAATTTTGAGAGAAGTGCAGATATACAACTTTGTGATTTCTTAATCCTTGACTTGAATTTTTTAGTAATTTGTTTATTTTTATCATCATGAAGGAAGTCAAAAACATAGGAAGAGGCTCCAGCGTATCTGATGTAATGAGAGAGTCTTGCTTACAGATAGCTCAGGTGACTTTACAAAAATTTATATTCGGGTGCGAAATTAAAATTGGAATAAGCATTTTGAACCTTTTCACTGATTTTGTTATGATGACGTCACGTTTAGGAAAATATAATTCTGGATCTTATTGACTTCCAAATCTTTATGAATGTACTATTACTATTCATCGAAAAGGATGAGATCATTTCACCCCGAAAACTGCATTATGGTAACTGTAATTAATCAAGATTTGGTGCAGCGAATTTGATTTCGATACATTTCTGGCAGCAAATGTGACAAACTTTTTTTTCATTCCCAAATAAGATTTTCTATCTTAATAGATAAAACAGAGTGACTCGTTAAAATACATTCTCACTGAAAAAAGAAGTATATGTAAGCACATCTTACACTCTTGGTTCGTAACAGTAACTGAATGTATAAAATCTAGAAAAATCTAGAAAAATTAGTTTATATCAAGTCAAATACATAACGTAGGACCCATTGAAATGAGTGTAGCAAGATAACAGTGCTCAAACGTATCCAACCTGTATTTTCATAAATATGTCATATTGATCATGATCCCAATTCATCTCCAGCTCATTTCTTGGACTGAAATTGACTACAAATATACATAGCGGTCCGTGATACGATTGTATGAAAAAGAGCGCAAAAGGAAGAAGGAAGAGACCTTTGATTGCCTCTCCGAGTACAATATTAACATTGAACTGAAAGGAAAAGAAGCTAGTTGCTTGCAACATTTGGGATAAATGCATAAACTTTGACAAAGATGGTCTTCAACGCCAATTGAGGAGTAACTGTTTTCCAACGTTTCCTTTTCTTGTACAGCAAGCAGAATGATACATGTATATCTGTATCAACATTTTCAATTGGGACAGAAGATGAAATATTTTGAAATAACTTATTTAGGATTGTAGTGTCACTGGGTTACGTTAAAGGATGTATAAAATGGAAAGGAGCTGTTAAGATAAGGGCCCTAATTAGCCCTGAATCTCGTGCCGTATTTCTTCCACATGACGATTCACATGTTCAAAAAATTAATCATACTTGAAATATGATGTATTTGAAGACTTTTTAAGTGTTTTACATTTTGTTGAAGTACTCTTAAGATTCCAAAATTAAGGTCGAAAGAAGAAGGGGTACTCGGATAGGAAAACTGATAAAATCAACGAAAAAACGTGTAAATTTGTTAATATTTCACATAAAATGGAAAAATATTTACTAAAGACATCAAATATGTCTACATTGTATATCAGCAATAGATTTCGAACGTTATATCTACTTTAATTGGCAAATAATGAAATCCGGAACTCAAAATACGGTCTCATTTTGTATTCATTGGCTACAATGTTAGCCTTTTTGTGCGAAATACACACTGACGAAGAAATAAACATCGCTCTTGCTTATTTCGTTCCCAATTCTTGTATATTTCGTTCGATCATATTTAGAGTACATTTTTTGCTTGATTAAAGAGGAAAAATAGTCAAATTTGTCATATTTTAGGGTCTAAAGGGTCGATATTTTCGAAAATGCACCCCCTTCCCTTTTTGGTTTTTCGTCTCTGGGGTAGTGTTCCCCCGGAGATACAGAACCCCACTTTTCAAAATTTGTATCATGGATATACACCTCCAGTAAAAGTGGCATTCTGTATATCCGGGGGGAACAATGTTCAATAAAACTCCTGTCAAATAATCTGGGCCCAATATTCTTTTGTCGCACTGTAATAATATTATCGGTGATGACATGCAAATATTCAAAGAATATTTCTAATTTCAGAGTATAGAGTAGAATGGAGAACTCAACATTTCAAAATTTCACTACTTTGTTATATATAGTACTTTGAGAACTTGACTTAAATCATTTCTTAGTTTGTGATACCGGGCCCTGAAATATGAAAAAAAAGTACAAAACTCTTTGAAATAGATAAAAGTGAAAAGATGTCTAACAAGACAACGTGTCGGGCGATAACAGGTGAACATCTCCCTTCACCGAGAAGGTCCAACATATGGATATATACGTAAAGATCTCCAGCCTATGATTTTTCATCAAACAGGAGACCCTGACTCTCCTCGGTCACCTATAGTCTCACTTCGGAATACTGTTTATATTATTCCGAAGTTGGCGACTGGTTTTGCATTGCCTTCTCGACTTTGAGACTGAATAACTGAGTGGTCTTCTTCGATGATTATCATGATTTTACTAGCATTCCAATAGGGATATTTTCTTATTTCCATAATATATATACCAGATAATCGGTTACTTGCTGGTGTGCATTGGCCAGAACAAACATAAACAATATTGAAACGATATGTTCTAATCATCAGATAAAACAATTTCTTGTCATTATCCCGTCACTTTTCTCCTCCTATAGGAATCGTTATAATACTGATTTTGCTATTATTGCAATAAGCGGGAATGGTCAGAGACTGCGAGGATTTCTGGCGTTTCAAGATGGAATAGTTACCATTTTAGCATTTACATAAAGGCAGAATTGGAGCTGTAATTTTGTATGAATAATAGGGTGTAGCAGTAATCGAGTTAGTTTCTCTGCCTCGATCTTCTGGGAATATGGGCACAAAAATGACAAATCGGAAATGTAGTGTCACAGAATCAATAGCAGGTCTTGCTTTTTTATGGTCCGGAGCCTTCAAAAGCGAGAAGGTCCGTTAGTTTATGTAGTAAATTGTTTTAACATGTTTTCTTGAGTTTATACTAAGAGGTCTAAGATCGAGATGAGATTCTCGAACCCTCTAACACCAGTGTATTCGCAATATATAGATATACATAATGATATATTGATAATGATAGCCTACGGAAAAATCATTTCCGATAATTGTACTTGAGGTCTATTATTCACTTCCTTCATAATAGTAGAGCAACCAAGTCGCTAAATTTGAAATTTTAATCAACCCACTTAACACAGGGCTAATTTTTATATCAAACGAAAGAATATAACATGGGACATCAGATTTTACCTGTCGTAAAAAAAATCGTATGGTCAGAATTACTGTAAATTCAGAGAAAAGCGGAAAATAAGTAAAATTCAAAATCATAGATATTTTAACAAAAACTATCATCCTTTAATAAATGAAAAGTCAATCTGACCGAAATCAATGTCAATATGCTAAATGAAGCCAAAAGAAAATTTTTTGGATCAAATTGATCTTTCTAATTTCAACTTCATGGATGAATGAGCACAAATTCTAAGATAAATTGGCAAAATCGAAATTTTCAATTGTTTCGCTTCAATATTGAGAATGTTAATTCGAAGATAAAAATTAACTTACAGAAACGATATTTTGATATGTGAATGTGTTTTTATGAAAGTTTGATAGAGGTCGATTGAAAAACTTAAGAGAATCAGGCAAATAAAGTGCCCCCCCCAACTATGTAATTAGCGATTCACTGCAATATTAACTAGGAGATGTTTTCTCGATAATACGAAGTAAAACTAAATCATTACGGATAAATTAAGTTTTAACATATAATAATGAATGAAAAGTATCGCTTTATTTCAAAGAAGCCGACAAATTTACATCAATAATTTTGAAAAATATTGTTTTTTCTGTACGATCTATATTCTGTTAATTTCAAACATTGTGATATGGACGCATTTTGTCAGCTAAATTTTAGAAATAATTAAATATAACAAAGATTTTATGATCAACAAAACATGAAATTATGCAATTTATTTTAGTTCTACAAGTAAGTAGCGTAGGTGCCTATACGACCCAATCACATTTAAGGCAATCATGGCATTTTGTTTCTCTGTTTGACCTTGTGACAACAGTTGTCGCTAAAACGTAGCTTAAAGGCATCGTTCTACATGTATTGTCGTAGCAAACTGACCTGAACGGGCGGAGCTTATTTTCACCTGGTCATCGGAAGAGTTTACTTCTGACCAGGTGATAAAAGCCATATAAAATTGCAGGTAATGAGTATTTACTCTAATTACGATATGCAATTCATAATCTATCTACCCTAAAATTGTATCGATTCGTCTCAATTGCTTGATCGAATTAGCTCCGCCCGGTCAGGTTAGTTTGCTACGACAATAGATGATAAATTGGGATAGCCTCTGATTTCTAGCTTTGGTTCTCTAGTTTCTGATTGGTTGATCGTTGATGGCCATTATACGATATCAACGATATTGTATGTTTTTGATGAGTTTGTTTTTTTACTGTCTGTTTATTGTTTTTCGTGCTTCATCCTTGTCTATAATGGACAATTTTTTTTAATTTCTCTTCAATTGTTTCTGTATAAATGAAACGAAAAAGATACAAACAAATAGTGAACATCAAACAACCACATTTACAAGAATCAAAGACGCTCACATAAAACTACCAAACGAGAAGCAAATCTTTAGCAATATCAAAATAGAAATGACAACACAATAAATTTAAGGGTGCTCTATTCTCTGAGGTCCCACGCTGAGCTGTCAACATATCAGTCTCGTCGTTATAAAAGTTAGATTCTACTATGTTGTGTTCAAAATCGATGCTTTGCTGTTGGAATAGTTTTCTTCTTGGACACATTCCACTGACTATTCTTTGCTTCATACGTATTTCACAAAGAGCTTCGAATAAAGATATAAAATTTTCAATTTTATATCTTTATTCGAAGCTCTTTGGGAAATACGGCCATTGACGCGCCAACATTCTAGGCTCCTTAGGGGCGAATTCTCTGTTGCCAACAGACGGTTTCTTTTCGTGATATAAAGCCTTTTATTTGTTGTATTGTAGACATATGTAGTCCTTATTAATGTAGGAACTGCCCAATTAAATTACCAATATCACATATGACAATGTGGTGTTTGTGCTTATGTACAGCATCATGAAGTAAAGCCCCCCCCCCCCCCCCGTGACCCTTGAGAACTTTCCATTGGATCTCACGGAGACATCAAAGCGGTTCTCTGACTCAGTATATCTTGAAAAGCATCCACTTAATTTTGTTACAGCTACACATCTGAACGAAGAGTAAGTGCGGATGCTAAAAGGGATAAATTGCACAACGTTTACCCAAGGCATATCGTAATGTTTAAAACACAGATAACGAAGAGCCCAAACTCTGACCAATGTACTTTACATGTATATTCACATCTCTGTGGTACTAAAATAAACGTCAAAACATACTTTTCATAACTTTATGTAAACTTAATGCATTTTTCTTCAATTCACGTATTTTCATTTCAACTTGTCACGAATTGGTTTCCATACACGGTCTTACCACGAGATATAAAAAAAAAGTATTTTTCATTAATATTTAAACAGTATGATGTAATTCCACTTTCTGCATTTACCTTTAATCAAAATATGTATGTATACCGGTTGCTAGGGACGATTTGATAGAAACTGTAACACGTGGTAGACCGAATCTTCATCTACGGAAACTAATTTGTGAAATGACGCTTAAATCAAAAGTATATACGCTTTAGGTTTTTACATTTATTTATAGCCCTTTAGAAAAATGATCGATAAAATGGCATTGGAAATAATAAACATATATTTGTCGATATGTTTCGAGACAAAAATTTAGTCTCTGTGCTTTAGAGAAAATATTAACATGGATTCTTCATATTTCACAGAAATACTGCATAAAACTGCAATTTTTCGAGAGAGGAGAAAATATTCTTCCTCCAAAACAATTATAAAACATGTGTACATATCTAATGCATTGATTGCAACGACTTTCTATACAAAAAAGAACAAAATATAGGAATACCGAGGATATAAACGATAAATATTTCGTTTTAATTTTTCACGATTTTATCACTTTTTACCCAATTTAAACAAAATCTGACCGTGGCATATTCTTTACGACAGCTGTATTTGAAAGCAGGGGTATTCAGCAAAAAGTTCAGACCAAATTCAGGTCTGTGTTAGGTGTGTTGCTTCAACTCGAAAACTAAGCTTCTTTTTTAAATTGGTCGCTCTACTATAATATTTTCATTAAATGTATTGTAAAGGGCAAACATTACATTTATACCCTGATATGTTCATACCTTGCATATTATTCACTCTAATGCCTTTGAAAGCCGGAATGCCCAATGTCTACTATTCCATTTACCACCTGACCATCAATATCACAAATTTCCTAAAACCATAGTATTCAAAGTGGAAAGTGTTCCAGAAATTATAGCATGTAAGGAATAAAGACGGATATTTTTCAAGGTAAATACCTCCAAGAAAAACGAAGTATCCCTCTTTGTCTGCCGCGTAAAAAAATTATGTATACCATTTGAAAAATAAGTTTCAGAGGAATGAAAAAGGAATCTTTAGGTCATCGAGTTAATGACTACATGATGTTTATAATTAACTTGTTATAAGCCTGCATGGTCAAAGCATGCTATTTGCTGAATCGTCGAAAAAAAGAAATGTAAACTCTCGTGTCTTTGAATGGTTCAAAACGAACCATGCTTTTCTTGAATATAATTTTGTTAGGAATGCAATCTTCGGGACAATTTGGATAAAGGCATAAATTTCTAGCTATTCTCGACGGGGTAATATGCCGATGTTTTAATATCATACTTACGTGGTTACATCGGACGAACAGTTCACTTTATTTTCCCATTGAACAAATACAGGTGTAAAAACTGTTGTCGCACAAGAATCACTAATCTATCTCTGTCATACAAGGGGTGTAGAAATCAATATTAATCGACGATAGGGCACTCTTGAGAGTCATTCGAAGCAATTCCAAGAACAAATATTATCTTAAAAAAGTTTATTTTTGTCACTGAAATGAAAACATATGTTATGAAAATGGGAAACAATTTTAAACGATAAAACATATTAAATGTTAAAGTCTTCAAATTCAGAGTTACATGTGGTTCGTAGTGATTATACCATTAATTATCTAATTTTGTCAAAATGTCAATCGAAGCTAGTATATTGTATTAAAAATAGGAGCTAGAACTAGGTAGTTTTAACAATCACATGACACTGCACTCGCTACCTAACTATGATAATTTATTGCTAATATGAGCCGTAAAGCCGGGCTTCCACTGTCGCGAATGTAGAGGAGAATGTACAATCGTGTCACATTCTCGTCTGTTCTCATGAAGTATTTCTTGGCGCGATAGCCACACGATAGCGCCGCGAATGCAACAAGAATATGCTACGCGTCCGCTACGATAGTGAGGCGAGTGTGATAAGAATACTGACACTTCCTATAGGAGGCGAAAAGTGACGGGATAATGACAAGAAAGACAATGCAGGAGATTGAGACACGACTTTAACCCGATAGCGCTGCGATGCAGGAGATTGAGACACGACTTTAACCCAATTGCGCTGCGATCATGACAAGAATGTGACATGAGCAAAATCAAAATCATTTGACATATCCGGGAGCATCAATGCCCTTGTTGACTTTGACCTCTTTCCAGGTTGTTTTCTCTTGAAAGGCATTGTCAAAGTTTTCAAAATATTGATCTGCACACTTTTACATCAACTCTGAGATAATTATTATTGTCATTGTCCTGTGTGTATATAGTACTATATTTAAATATGCCCATTCATCTGTATAGAGTTAACACTGTGATTATAGGAGTATAACCGCAGTGGCGAAGCTTGAACTATGACGTCATAGTAACTTGGCTTGATTTGAACTTTGACGGTATGTAGTAACATAGCCTTAGCAACGGAGTTTTATTCGTATTTCAACGTCATTTAAGCGTGAAAAACTGGAATGTAAATATATATAATAACTGTCTTTTGGAATGTGATTATACTGTGATAACCTACAATGGATCCAGGAATTAAGTTTCTCATAATGCGCTAACGCGCATTATTAGAACATAGTTCCTGGATCCATTGTAGGTTATCATAGTATAATCACAATTCAAAAGACAGTTATTCAATAAATCGTGACAATATCGTGTCAAGATCGTGGCTGATTCGCGTTGATTTTTTTCATTCGCGTCACATTCTCGGCGCTTTCGCATCACATTCGTATCGGATTGTTTCTTGTCGGGGCTCTATAGGGGCTCTATCGTGGCTCATTCTCCTCCAACTTGGGAACAAGAATGCACGTAATGTGAGGAGAACGCGCTGCGAATGGAGGAGAATGCAAGGCGAATGCGCTGCGCATGTGCAGCGAGTGTGAGGCGAATAAGAATTCAGACGCGAATGTTTTAAACAGTTTTAAGCATTCGCGTCGGTGCCATGAACAGAGGAGAATGCAGGCGAACATGACACGATGAGACGAGAATGCCCGCGATTGAGAGGAGAATGCGCTACGATTAAACAAAATCACCTAATCGTAGCTCTATCGCCGCTGCATTCGCGACAATGGAAGCCCGGTTATAACCTAGTTAAACTGTTTACTCCGTAGAATGCGAGCACGTGTAAGCACTTATTTGTACGGAAGACCATAGGTGACAGGTATGAATTATAATTTATGTGGCGGCCGCCACATAATTTATCAGGCGGCCACCACATGATTATCTGGCGGTCGCCACATGATTTATCTGGTCGCTAGATAATTCTGTGGCGACCGCCAGATAAATTAAGATGCGGCCGCCACATGGAGGCCCCCAGATCAATTTTCTGGTATATTCCATCTGGTTATTTTGCATCTGTCATTTCAAAAAGATTAAAAGAGAGGATGAATTTAGTACACTAGAACAGTAAGTACATGTTATGCATTGATTTTCTTTTGATTTATCGTAAATTATGTGACGGCCGCCAGATAATTATTAACTTGTTCAAAGTTGACAACACCAATGCTATCTCTAGTTCCCTCTCTACAGCAATTGAAAAATTTATAGGGATGTCAATTTGCAAAACTATGCGGAGCGTTACATTTTTTTCTTTCTGCGTGACAAGTAAGAGATGATTACTATCCCACTGTAGTACTACATGGTCTCATATCAATTGGGTATTTCCTACTTACAGATCTAGAATGTATGGCCATTAAATATAATTTTTTTATTCTATTTTTTTGTTTTGTATTTGTCTTTGAATCTCTCATATGAACTTCAAACACAGAAACACCATTTTTGGACCTAAATTTCAAAATTGTTAATGGAGAGATCCATACAAGTGTCTATGAAACAAAGGAGGGAATATCCAACAACACCAGGTTGCAGTACCCACAGCAAAACTCAAAAACACCCAATGAAAAACACAAAGCAGACAAGCACAGAAAGAGACGTATAAGGGACCAGGAACGTCAACGCACAACACAGAAACATCAAACACAAAGGACTACACATAAACCAACGAGACCAATGAGCAACCGGTGCCGACTTAGGACGGCCATCTGCCACGGAAATAGCAGAAGGTGTGGTTATCCTGGATTACGTGCGCACAACCTTCCCACTTTTCCGAATCCCCAGAGGTCTCGAAGAACTGTGGTGTAAACAACCTCCTCACTGTCAGACGACTACACACAAACAAGACCGCAAAATGTGTAAATGAATATCAGAAGAGGGCGCACGTAATACAGTCCGTGCTCTGCCGGCTGTAGCGAGCTCATGTATGTCCCTAGATTACCGTCATACGGTATCTATATTTCACAGCTCATCCGGTATGCTAGAGCATGTACTGATGTTTTGGATTTTCATAATAGAAATCTACAAATTACAAAGAAACTTTTAGGTCAAGGTTTTCGCTTTCACAAACTAGTAAAGACTTTCTGGAAATTTTACAAAAATTATGATCAACTTCTTTTGAAATTCGGACCCATAAAAGCAACGGAGTATATTACTTTAGGTATTTCACAACCTGCATTTTATGGTGACATAATTAACAAAATAAGAAGGATCAAAGGTAGACAGCATATGTATCGAAAATGCGTCAGAGTCATCAAACGCCTTTTATACCGTGGATATGATCCTTATGTCACCAGACGGACACTAAGCTTGGTACTTGACCAATATACAGTCTTGTACGAGCGCATTCTTAAGACTTGCACTCTGACTGACTGTGACGACGGGACTCCATGACGGACCCTGTCCAAACCTCTTTAGAGAAGACAGGGCCCCGACCACCTGTCCTCTCTGAATGTCAGTCGGACTCCTCGGGTGATTACATACATGAGCTCGCTACAGCCGGCAGAGCACGGACTGTATTACGCATGCCCTCTTTTTATATCTATTTACATATTCATCTGTGTCTCTGGGGCCTCTGCGTTTCGCGGTCTTGTTTGTGTGACGTCATCTTACAGTGAAGAGGTTGTTTTACACCACATTTGTACGTTCTTCGAGACCTCTAGGTAACTGGAGAAGTGAGAGGGTTGTGCGCACGTAATCCAGGATAACCACACCGTCTGCTATTTACGTGGCAGATGGCCGTCCTAAGTCGGCACCGGTTGCCCATTGGTCTCGTTGGTTTATGTGTAGTCTTTTATGTTTCATGTTTCTATGTTGTAAGTTGGTGTTCCTTGTCCCTTTTGCGTCTCTTTCTGTGGGTATCTGTTCTGTGTTTTTTGCATGGGTGTTTTGGGATTTTGCTGTGGGTGCTGCAACCTAGTGTTGTTGGAGATCCCCTCCTTTCTTTTATCACCCGAGGAGTCCGACTGACATTCAGAGAGGACAAGTGATCGGGACCCTGCCTTCTCTAAAGAGGTTTGGACAGGGCCCGTCATGGAGTCCCGTCGTCACAGTCAGTCAGAGTGCAAGTTTTAAGAATGCGCTGGTACAAGACTGTAGATTGGTCAAGTACCAAGCCTAGTGTCCGTCTGGTGACATTAGGAGCATATCCACGGTATAAAAGGCGTTTGATGATTCTGACGCATTTTCGATAGTGATGTTGTCTATCTTTGATACAATTTGAGTGAGACAATATAATAATATAGAGGTAATGTAAACAGAAATAAGATGAATTGCGCAAATAACAGTTCATTCTTTTATGATGTTAGATATAAAAATGAATTAGAGAAATATGTTTTGATACAAATATATATTTCTTGAATTAATTTACCCAGAACTTCTATTAGTTACTAAGAATAGAACGACAGAAATAATAATTAACGCAATAATGCCAATAATAATTCCAAGCAATATTCGGCAGTTTCAGAGATTTTTTGCATGACTTAACCCTTATTTCTCCTGTCACCATCTCAAACTCCAGAGCCTGCAAAAGCCAAATTTAAATAATTTCATTCCTATATGCAGCTTAGGGTATAATTCGTACATATATATATTTAATGTAATTCTAGTAAAAATAGAAAAAGATCAAGAACAGGTACAGGTACATGTATGCTTGTTACAATTTAGTTTTTCAAATTTTCCCTGAAGAGTCATCTATTGAAAAAGTCATGCATATAATTCAAATTGTTCTTAATCGAAAGGAGTACAACTAAACATTTTCTCTATTCAATAACAAATATGGATAATGACCATATCCCTGTTTACAGCACAAAATCGATAATTCAGAAAATCAGAAACCGAAGGCAGCATACGAAATCAGGATAAAACAGGAATCAAAGCAAACAAACAAAAACCTCCACCATATGAAAAGAAGCGAACTCCCGATATGGGAGTGAGACCAGGTGCCCAGGAAGAGTAAGCATCTCCTGCTTGCATGCAACACCCGCCGCTTCAATTCGGTAGAACTGTCACATCCAGTTACTTCCATTTCGGAAGACATAGAGTGCAATCTTTGGTTGGATGGTTCAAATGGTCTTTGACAGAATATCATCCACCATTCTGGAGAGTGGGACATCATTGTGTGTGACGAGTTCCCCATATCGACCGTAGAACTTCCTCAGTGACGATGTTAGTCGGTCACAAACATATCCCTGACTGAGAAGCTTATCTGAAAGATGCCTAGCTCTCAGAACAAAATCCGTATATTTGGTACTTGCTCTGGCATAGCGTATCAACTGAGATATGAACACGCCATAAGCAGGCGATGAAGGGATGTTGCTACTCAGAAAAGGAACGTTTGTAATGCTAAAATTGAAGTCGTCACGTTTGTCATAGAGTGAGGTGTTCATGTGACCATCAGTGTCGTAGGACAATATTATGTCAATCGGTAAATATTGCAATTCTCCCTACAAAATAGAAAAAAAGACATTATAAGTATAATAGAAGTAATTAAGGCTAACAGCCAAGACTTACGTTATCCTCCAGCCTTTGACTTATGTCCATCAGATAGTCAATGTTGCCTCCTCTATCTTCAAGCTTTTTGACGTTTCCGTATAAGAGTAGTTTTACCTCTGAGAGCCGTCTTCTGTTAGAAGCTAGTAAATCATCAACACTTCTAACTCTCTTGATTTCATGCTCTCCCGTGGTTCGGAGATCCTCCATACTTTTTACTGGTTTTAATGGCCAATATTGAGGAGCGTCCTCTTTTTCCTCCCTTTTCGTTTCCTCTTCGTTTTTCTTCCTCTTAGCATTTTGTGCTTTCTTCTTTTTCATTAAAGTGGTTCTCTGTTATAGAATCTTTAACGTTATTGAACATATCAATGCTGTGAGATATAACTTTACATATACTACTATTATGCTAAATCAAATGAATACATTGTCGCCATAGCACTTTCTATATAGACATAACCTAAGACAGTGCATGTATTTAATATAGTTTTCAATTTCGTGCGTGAACATCGACAGCGGGTGCGACTAGCCAACAGGGGATGCTTACTCCTCCCGGGCACCTGGTCCCACCTCTGGCTTGCTAGAGGTCCGTCGATGCTCAATTTGGTGCTCTATTGTGAGTGCTGTTGAGATTATCGTCAGGATCTTCTTTAACTCATGTAGAAATAATTGTCTGATATCTTTTCAAAAATCTTTCTCGCAAATGATGGTATCAATCAACGAATATATATTAATTGCTCAAGACGCAACTCTTATTCTTTATCCTTAATTTCCTTCTTTTATATTTTACTACGAAATAAAAATTTAAACTAACAAACCTCATCTTTCCCCGGATCGTTGTTACACTCTCTTGTATAAATTGTGCCGTTTACATATATATCCCTTGTCGACCTATCCTTGTCCTTAAAAACAAAATTACTAGTACATGCTTTGAAATAGAAAAAAAAATAACTTCAGCAAAGCATGTTGAGACAAGATTTAAAGCAAAACACATAAACAACAAGGATGTGCTATGTGCTATCCTGTATAAAAAAGGTAATAAAACAACGAGCAAGACAAGTAAAAAATGTATTGAAGCACGAAAAATCTGATTGCGCCCTTGATAAAAATCCCTAATTCTTTTCTGTTTTTGTTCTTTCTTTTTTGCGTTTAATGCTGAGGTTTATACACTCAATTACTACATCTTTAACTAAACATGTATTCGAATATGAATACCAAACGTTTTGTTGCATGCCCCCCCCCCCCCCCCAAAAAAAAAACAGTCCATGCTCAAGTATGAAAGAAAGGAGGGGATTTACATTGCAATGTATCGATTGATCTTAGGAAAAAATATAAAAACCGTAGTAGGACATCATCCGCATGACGCAATCATTGATGACATCTTGTTACAAGGGAACCTTTACGTTTACGTCGGTAGTTTGTGGATATTTCTAAAAATCTTAGTCTAATAGCACTGTCTCGGGACAGTTTGTCGGATATATTTTTCTGTTCTCTAATATATTTTTTCTGTTCTCGAATATATATTTTTCCTCTGGAAAATATTTTTGTAGTTTGTACTGATAAGCTTCTGTAGTTTGTAGATCTGTAAGAGGTGAGTACAGATAAATGCATGGGGTTTTCGTTGTTTTCAGTCAGCGTGGTAAGATCGAGAATCCTATCTAGAAATGTAGGTGTACGATAACTATCTGTACGATTATCTAGAAATAGTACGGGAGACGACTGGGGCTAAGAGAAACTAAACTGGTTATTTTCTACAATTTCTTGTAGTATACATGTAGATAATTTATCACAAATTGTGAAATGTGATACAGTGTAAGGATGCCTCAGCTATGAAATAGAAAGCTGACAAACAATTAGCGAGATTCATGTAGATAAGAATGAAAGTAGAAAGCCGATCGTGTTTGTGCGTTAAATGCTAATATAGTCACCTTATTTTGGATACAACTCATAGCAATGGCATTCTTACTAGTCTGGGATGTATCACTGGGTTGGGTGCACCCCCCCCTTGATCCTCCAAAACCGGCCTAACTTTGTAGCATTTTTTGCGCTCTTTCAGGTAAAAATTTGTCTCATGGAAATTTCCATTGCAAAAGTGGTGTTTTTTGGGAAAAACATGTTTTTTAGTCAAAAATCACTGAAAATAGGAAAAAAATTATAACTCTTATATGGTTGATGTTTTTAAAAATTGAAAAGTGTAAATATATAGTATTTTTGATGCTCTTTCAGATGAAATAACTTGCAAGTTCCAATTCCTATTTTTACTGTGTGTTTTGGGGTAAAAAAGTCGAATTTTTGCCAAAATTCACAGAAATTTGAGGAAATTTTAATTTATTTCTGCTTCTCAGCTCCTCAATATTGCATATGATCGTTCAATGATGATTTAAAAAACATCTTTAAAGTCTCCTCTTTCAAATGACATATATTTTATATTCTTATTTTTTTGCAAAATCCTGGAAATTAATTATTTTATACAGAAACCTGTATTTTCAATCAGAAATCTCAGATTTCTGTATATTTATTTAAAGAACCCTTATTTGTTATAAAAGCAATGATTGAAAGCTATTTTCTAGTGTAACTTTTCACACTATATCAGATTATATATGTTTTACTAACATTTCATTCAAAATCAGCGTGTTTTTTGGGGAAAAACGTATTTTTTCATTTAAAAATAGCTGATTTCTGGAGAATATTTATTGAATCTATAGAAGTTCTTGAAATGATAGCAGGAATGTATTTTGAACTGTAATTATTTAGGTTCACTCATAAATTACATGTATGAAACATAAAAGGTATATTTTCTACTTAATTTTGGGGCAAAATGCCTGTTTTTTGTCTAGAAATTACAGATTTCTGGAAAAATTTTATTAATTCATTTTCTTTGCTAAAACTATACATTTAAAGCTATTATCATTATAGAAAGTAATCATCTTGTCAGATGATTGTGAAATTAAATGTAATAATCAATTAAAACCATCATTTTTGTGTAAAATATGCATTTTTATGCAAAAACCACTTATTTTGAGAAAATAAGTACTAGCTCTTTTAATTTGCCTAAATTGATATGTTTTAGCTTTGATATAATGCTGTTTCTTATTATAAATGGATAGAAATGTTATTTGATAACTGAAATTTAATTTATATCTCATTTTGGGGCAAAAAACCTTATTTATGTGAAAAATTCACTTATTTCTGTTAATATTTTTTAAAATTTATATTTCTTATTTAATCAACACTGGAGAGGTTTCATATAATTGGATGGCATTAATGTGATCAAATTTAATGAGTTAGAAGAGATTTCTTTGATTATCTTGCTATTTTGGGTGGAAAATCTTGATTTTTATTTTAAAATCGCTAATTTCTGGAAAATCCTTAATACTATGAAATCAGACGTTATTATTTATATTCAAAAGAGTTCCTGGGTATATCATAGCTTGTTCTTGTAAGTTATATGCATTTGAAATATCCTCTGTTAATTCAATTGATATTTTGGGGCAAAAAACCTCATTTATGTGCAAAATTCACTTATTTCTGTGAAAATTGTTTTAAATCTATATTTTTTATTCAATCAAAGCTGGAGAGGTTTCATATAATTGGATGACATGATAGTGATCAAGTCTAATGAGTTAGAAGAGATTTCTTTGATAATCTTGCTTTTTTGGGTGGAAAATCTCAATTTTTATTTAAAAACCGCTGATTTCTGGAAAATCCTTATTACTATAAAATGTGTCGTTATTATTTATATTCCAAAGTGTTCCTGGGTATATCATAGTTTGCCCGTGTATGTCATATGTTTTTGAAGTATCCTCTGTTAATTTAATTGGTATTTTGGGGCAAAAAATATGTTTTATATGAATATATAGCCTATATCAAGAAACTTACTATTGGAAGTCTTATATTTCAGTTGAATAGGAAATACAGAGGATAATAATCATAGTTTGAAATATAAGACTTTCAATAGTAAGTTTCTTGATATAGGCTATATATTCATATAAAACATATTTTTTGCCCCAAAATACCAATTAAATTAACAGAGGATACTTCAAAAACATATGACATACACGGGCAAACTATGATATACCCAGGAACACTTTGGAATATAAATAATAACGACACATTTTATAGTAATAAGGATTTTCCAGAAATCAGCGGTTTTTAAATAAAAATTGAGATTTTCCACCCAAAAAAGCAAGATTATCAAAGAAATCTCTTCTAACTCATTAGACTTGATCACTATCATGTCATCCAATTATATGAAACCTCTCCAGCTTTGATTGAATAAAAAATATAGATTTAAAACAATTTTCACAGAAATAAGTGAATTTTGCACATAAATGAGGTTTTTTGCCCCAAAATATCAATTGAATTAACAGAGGATATTTCAAATGCATATAACTTACAAGAACAAGCTATGATATACCCAGGAACTCTTTTGAATATAAATAATAACGTCTGATTTCATAGTATTAAGGATTTTCCAGAAATTAGCGATTTTAAAATAAAAATCAAGATTTTCCACCCAAAATAGCAAGATAATCAAAGAAATCTCTTCTAACTCATTAAATTTGATCACATTAATGCCATCCAATTATATGAAACATCTCCAGTGTTGATTAAATAAGAAATATAAATTTTAAAAAATATTAACAGAAATAAGTGAATTTTTCACATAAATAAGGTTTTTTGCCCCAAAATGAGATATAAATTAAATTTCAGTTATCAAATAACATTTCTATCCATTTATAATAAGAAACAGCATTATATCAAAGCTAAAACATATCAATTTAGGCAAATTAAAAGAGCTAGTACTTATTTTCTCAAAATAAGTGGTTTTTGCATAAAAATGCATATTTTACACAAAAATGATGGTTTTAATTGATTATTACATTTAATTTCACAATCATCTGACAAGATGATTACTTTCTATAATGATAATAGCTTTAAATGTATAGTTTTAGCAAAGAAAATGAATTAATAAAATTTTTCCAGAAATCTGTAATTTCTAGACAAAAAACAGGCATTTTGCCCCAAAATTAAGTAGAAAATATACCTTTTATGTTTCATACATGTAATTTATGAGTGAACCTAAATAATTACAGTTCAAAATACATTCCTGCTATCATTTCAAGAACTTCTATAGATTCAATAAATATTCTCCAGAAATCAGCTATTTTTAAATGAAAAAATACGTTTTTCCCCAAAAAACACGCTGATTTTGAATGAAATGTTAGTAAAACATATATAATCTGATATAGTGTGAAAAGTTACACTAGAAAATAGCTTTCAATCATTGCTTTTATAACAAATAAGGGTTCTTTAAATAAATATACAGAAATCTGAGATTTCTGATTGAAAATACAGGTTTCTGTATAAAATAATTAATTTCCAGGATTTTGCAAAAAAATAAGAATATAAAATATATGTCATTTGAAAGAGGAGACTTTAAAGATGTTTTTTAAATCATCATTGAACGATCATATGCAATATTGAGGAGCTGAGAAGCAGAAATAAATTAAAATTTCCTCAAATTTCTGTGAATTTTGGCAAAAATTCGACTTTTTTACCCCAAAACACACAGTAAAAATAGGAATTGGAACTTGCAAGTTATTTCATCTGAAAGAGCATCAAAAATACTATATATTTACATTTTTCAATTTTTAAAAACATCAACCATATAAGAGTTATAATTTTTTTCCTATTTTCAGTGATTTTTGACTAAAAAAACATGTTTTTCCCAAAAAACACCACTTTTGCAATGGAAATTTCCATGAGACAAATTTTTACCTGAAAGAGCGCAAAAAATGCTACAAAGTTAGGCCGGTTTTGGAGGATCAAGGGGGGGGGGTGCACCCAACCCAGTGATACATCCCAGACTATACTTTGCATCACATTCCCCTTCCTGTTGTAAATCATCTTTATTACACAAAATTGTAGAAAAACTTATTGTTCTGCGTTTCGAGATTACCAACAATGTCTTTTATACTTCCGCATTAAATTTCCCTATAAGGAATTTAGTGGAACGTCGTTGTCGCTTTATGAACATGTATATGTTTTGAGAAAGCGATTTACACCGTTTTTCAAAAGTCCCCGTGAAACGTAAGTTTTCCATAAAGCTGCACATGTTGACAATTACCATTTATATTTCATTTATATGACGTATAAAGTCAAAAAGCACAATACTCTGACCTCCATACTATATGTTATTGTGAGATTGTTAAGGCAACAGTTCTCATTCACCAAAAACTAGTATTTTACTTCCGTATTAAAATTCCCAATTAAGGAATTTGTCGTTTTGGGTGTAAGACTTGGGAATGAAGATTGCATGCCTTAAAGTATGATAGCGAATACCCTCGTTTTTTTTCAAAAATCCACGTGAAACTTTAGTTTTCCATAAAGCTGCACCATTTGATTTTAATTATATGACAGATTAAGTCAAATAACACAACACCCTTAGCTTCACCAAATTATATCTTAAAAGGGATGAAAATGTGAACTCTGCGTGAACATTTTAGGGTCAAACACAATGCCCATGGCATATATGACTAAAATATGTCAATAACAAGTTATAAATCTTTTGTGAAATTTAACAACCCGATTGCTTTAATTCTAAGTCTTCGTTATTTCAAAAGATGAAAACAGAAAAAAAACATTATACATGTATATATGAGCTTTGATGTTGTACAAAATGTATATATATTTGAAAGTTTTGTCACAAAATGAATAGTAAGATGCTTGAAAGCATACGTGACACAACATAAAGAAAGGGGAAGAAATACGGTATGGACGAATCCTCTTTTTTTTTCGTTGACGGGGGGGGGGGGGGGGTGATAAATGTCAATTCAGTATCTCTTTATTGAGTACAAAATATTCTGATGGTTATCCAGAAAGTATTGAACATTTAAAGTAACTTGCTGAGTTCAAACATGGAAACGACACTGTAGATCAAGTTCATGCTTATAAATGACGTTTTTTTTAATAAATCAAGAATATATACCTTGAGTCGCGCACTCACTGCAAAGTAAATGCACAAATTTATTTTAAAAAAATATAACCAGAGGGCGCTACTGAAATGAATTTTGGCTGTGTCTAAAAATCAATTTGGTCGGAAGCATCACTGATGAGAATTTAATATCCGAAACGCGTGTCTGGTACATTATAAATTGGTTTAACATTTTCTTCAAGAAGGTATAGGCTTTGAACACTTCCGTATTATTGATATATGATTTTTTTTTTAAAGAAAGGTGAGGCTCTCTTAAAAGACTCGGTTGTAACACCCATAGCATATCACCGAAAGAATATCCTTTGCGAAAACTCAATGTTGGCAACTTACCTTCTATGAGGTCCATAGGTAATCGTAAACTGGTCAATCGGAGACGGCAGAATCAAATGAAAATTTTCTGAAGTTAGAAAGTTAAAATCAATTTTTTCGATATGAAGTTTCATTCTATTAATTTAGAGTTATCTCTCTTATCCTTAAGAAAGAAGCATGGCCACAACAGTTCATCAAATACCCGTACATCAGTATTCAATATAATTGATAAGAACAATAAATTAAAATTCATTTAGTTACAAAGTTGATTACCTAACTTTAGAATAATGAATTTTCAAATTCAAATCCTAAATATTTGATATCAATATGGATAGGTTGATTATCTGGCACTTCTTTCTTCCCCTGTCCAAAATCTGATTGGTCGAGAAGAACCAAATTATATGTTGTATTATTTTACTAACAGGATACTATTTTAATATCCTGCTTCTGCTTAGACGCTTTATGCTTTTGATGTCACCAAAATGCTTTAAAATATGTTGAAGTAACATACACAAACCAAAAGCCATTAGCGGGATAGATTCGTTATACAGTGTTTTACAGGGGAGATACAAAAATATCTTCGCTTCGCCTCGCCCAATACAACTTTTTTCATCGACCCAATATATTTCTGTATCCCCCCTGTAAAACACTGTATAACTAATAATACCAGGTCTCTAGGTTTTATACCGGGCGAGACAATCTCAATCGCTTACCGGGATTTCCAGGCTAACTTGTCAGAGGTGGGGTAAACTAGTACCTTCTTGAGGATTTGAATTACCAGAATTCGGACTTTTAATATCCATTTACACAGGTTGTATTTTACATAAAGCTCCATCTGTTTCCTGTCTTGTCTGTGATATCAACTTGCAATAGAGAGTTTCATTTTTATGCAATGGCAGTGCGTCTCTGAAGTGTCTCTGTGTATCTGGAAAAGTGGGAGGGTTGTGATTGCGACTTCCAAGAAATTAGATTATTCGCTTTCATAAAAGTTGGTGTCGGGTAATTTACATTGGACATTCTCAATTTGCATTGTCAATCATGTTTCGCATGATTGTTTAGATTTGATGTCATCTGGGATGGATGTTATTGAGTTTATTATTGTCTCCTATTGCTTCTATAACTTGTTTTATTTGATGTCCGATATCTGTTGTTGTCCTGAGGGTTTGATCTACTAAGATCAATTCGAGATGGTGTTCTTGAGATATTTTGTGGCGGCTGTCACATTCAGTCAGAGGACGCTTACTCCTCCCGGGCATATGGTCCTGCCTTCATTCAGGGGTTCGCCATTGCCTTACACAATTTTGACACATTCCCCTGGATCTTTGACTACTGAACTACGAATGGTACTCTTTCAAGTTCATTCAACATCACAAACTGCACATTTGAAACAATCATTCTTCTTAGTGTATATATACATTTCTTACTTTATACGGAAAAGTTCACATTATCAAGAATTTCCGTCAGGAATAACATAATCTCTTTGTAAAGATTCATCAACATACGAAGTCTCGTCATATAGAATTCCTACAAACAATTCTGTGGTAGAACTATTTTTTTAGTGAAATATAAGATACCGGATTTGACATATTCCATTATTGGAAGTAACTGAATTGACATCGTCCATGGATCCGGCTTAACTCCCCTTGATGGAGATAATGTTAGCTTGAAACATGGACGAACCTGATTCGTTATTTATCTGTTCAATAACTTTTTTTCCTGATTGTTTTACAGATTTTTTAAAGACCGACATGCAACTATTTTCGTTTTGTATCATGTTGTGCTTTCGATTTGTTAATTAATAATGTTTGTATTGAGTTGGTTATTTACGCACCATTGGAAACTATAATATTCACTTTGGTAGAAGGATGTAGAATTGAGTAAGGAGATTGAATGCAATGATAATTGTGATTCGAATATCTGATACATTTTATATCAGCAGTCGATCATAATTCTGATAAGTAAATTGATTTAGGTTCTATCACAGCTACAGGCGAATTGTAAAACTGGAATTATTTGTTTCTAATTTTATCACATGAATTGCGAAATAAAAGAGGACTTATATCAGGATCACCGGCAAGACTAGCCTGTGGTGGCTACAGCGGAACGATCACGCAGAATTATAACAAACAACAAACAAACAACGAGTACAACGAGTCCTTCAACAACACAACGAACACATCGTAACATGGAACTCGAAAGACAATATATGGCCAATATACCCGGTCGACGCTTACTTCTGACTGACATCAGCTATATAATATGAAATGGTGTACTGAACCGGATTACGTGCGTATAATATCCCCTTTATCCGGTCTTCAGAGATCATAACTGTTGTACAAACAATAAGCTTTCTCATCGTAACTTGACAAACGGGGTAAAAGCGTAATTCAGTACCGACATGCTCATATTGGTTAATAATTTCGAGTTCTATTTATGCATTATGATGCATTTGCGACATACATCGTTTAAACTTTTATATCGAGAAAACTGACTTGTCTTTTCTACGGAAGCCCATTGGCTTCACAGAAAAAATTAATTTATTGCGTATATTCGCAATAACATTGCGTATATTCGCAATAGTATTGCGTATATTCGCAATAGTTTTGCGTAAATTCGCAATGATATTGCGTATATTCGCAATGATATTGCGTATATTCGCAATAGTTTTGCGTATATACGCAATAGTTTTGCGAATATTCGCAAAAGTATTGCGTATATTCGCAATAGTATTGCGAATATTCGCAATAATTATTGCGTTTATTCACAATATTTATTGCGTATATTCGCAATGATTATTGCGTATATTCGCAATAATTATTGCGTATATACGCAATAAATTGAATGTTCTTCGCGGCTCTAAATGTCTGTTTTAAACGTTTTGGGGGTTAAATGGAAAATAAAAGTACGATCTAGGGGGAGGGAGTGATAGGGCTTTATTTCTTTCCGAGCACCAAGATTATTCTCTGTTTTTAAAAATCTCCTGTTATACTGAAAGTACAATGTTCTTTGATACAAAAAGATGTACCAAGGTCAAAATAAGTATTAAAATGAACATCATGATGTTTTCTTTTTTGGTGGGGGGAGGGGGTCTATCCGTAAAATTTTCATCCTCTGAAATATTTTTATGAAAATACATACGAAAAAAGATCTTATGGATCTCTGTTTCAACCCGATTACTTGAATTTCATGCAGAGGTGGATCCTGGGCGGAACAAATATAGGCATTATGGGCTATCCGTCTTTGAGAAACCTGCATGGATTGAAAAACTTATGATATCTGAGTGATTAAAATGATATTTGATTGATGTTTGTTTATTTTGTTATTATTTGTGAGTTTGCACGGCGCCTTTTAAATGCACCGAAAATATTTCTCCTATTCTTTTCTCTTTTAGTTAAATCAATACACCAATTTATTTCAGGCGCAGATCTAGCATTTTACCTCAGAGGGGGTCCAATCTAAAGTCATGAAACTTAAGCAGCTCATTGTGACTTTATCGATATAAAATTCAAGTCGAAAAAGTATGACCTCGTCCCCCCTTTACCTACTTTCATATCCACCATTTACAGGAATTGGGACATTTCTAGTACCTGAGTATAATTTCGTTCCTTAAGACAGGTTTGGTAGGATACATGTATGAGGGAAACTTTACAAGTTTTGATTGTTTTTATCGGCCAGCCAGATTTTTTTTTACTAAAAAAAAGCTTTGTTGTAGAGGGTAATATACGAGGGCTGATTGATATGTTGTGAGCCTCTGTTTTCTGGAATGCAGAAGATATTCTGATGATAGATTATCTTCAAAAGGGACAAACAATCAATGGTACATACTATGCTTCACTTATGACACAGTTACGGGAAAATATTAAACTTAAGCACCATGAAAAGCTCACTAGTTAAAGGTGTGTCGTTTTACAGAACCATGCTTTTGTTCACAAGTCTGTCGGTACCATGGCTGCCATTTATGATTGTAGTTTTAATGTGATTGAGCATCCGCCTTATTCACCTGATCTTGCTCCATCAGACGTTCATCTTTTCCCAAATCTGAAAGCAGCTATTTCTTGCACCCACCTTCAGTCCGATGATGACGTCATACTTGCAGTGGCTGGCTTTCTGACCAGTCAAGATAAGGAGATATTGAGGCCCTTAAACAACGGTGGCAAAAGTGTATAGATACTGAAGGGGATTATGTAGAAAAATAAAAATTAACGCAAAACGTCTGATAAAATTCAAATCCATCAATACGAGGCTCACAACATATTAATCAGCCCTCATACAAGTATTACAGAATATTTCATTATCTCAATGTTTGTATCTAATAAAACTCGAATACAGAAAGCTTTTTTGAAGACCTATACCTTTCGCAGAATAGTTCAATAGAAAAGGGGCATTGGAACTGTTTCTACAAACAAATGTCCCATCCTATACTTTAATATTCTTAAATCTATTATATTATATAATCAGTAATAGTGGTGAAAATTCTATTTTGATGACTTATTTTTGGTTCAGGAACCGAAGCTTTGGAACTTCTTCACTTCACAGGAGATGTTTCTGTATAAGGGTACAACACTAAATTACACCTTTGTGAAGAAAAACGACGTTTCGAACTCTGTTGCAAGGGAGCAGCATGTTTCAGATAAATGAATCTTCATTGGAGTTACCATTGGCGGATTTAGAGTGGGGCATAGGGGGGGGGGGGGGGCGTACGCTCTCCCCCCCCCCCCCCCCCCTTTCTGAAATCGTCAAAGTAAGGTATTTTGTGGCTCAAACTATTATGTGTACACTTAATTTTTGGTCCCTTGAATTCAAATTTCAGCAATTTTTTTGCTGGCTAGCAGCCGCTCGCCATCTAACTTTATGTACACACATGTATTTGCAATAAAAATCCGAAGCCATATAAGTATGATATCCATTTCATACTCAGTAGTCGATGAAACAATGTATCCCCTTCCACACCTCAACTTCATTTTTGAACGGAATGCTTCTTATAAGTATACAATTTAAGTCAATGTACCCTAGCTAACAGCGTGAAGAGCAAAGGAATTGGTTTTGGTGTGTAACTCCCCCCCCCCCCCCCCCCCGAAAAAAAAGTATTTAACAAAAATTTGCTTCGCTCACCAGATGCTTCAAGACTTCGAATGGATAGAATTACATTTCATAACTGTCTTCGTCAAACAAAACGGCCATTCAACTTAAAGGGGGGGGGGGGGGTATGTGGGTTAGGAACCCGGGCCCCACTAGCACTTCATCCTGGGCCCCTCTTGGGCCAATTGATATATTCCACGCCCCCTTTATACTCCAATCCTGTATCCGCCCCTGGGTACTTTAAGTCAAATAATGATTCAAAATTGTAGATAAAAGTCTCATTTCGATCCTCATGTATAAGGTATCTATAATATCGTAGAGTAGCAATCCAAATTCTAGAAAAAAAATTATAATTGATATTTTTTTTTTTTTTTTTTTTTTTGCATAATTTTGACAACTTTTCTAGAATCAGTACACAGATATTGATCTAAGTTTGAATTAATACAACAGATTATAATTGCTTTTCTAATAAGTATCTTGTTGTAAAACGCACTTATTTGTATTTACAATATCTCTCAAATTTCATTTATTTGATTATTCCATAAGCTTATGACTATAATTATCTAAATCACACTAACGGCTAGTTTTTCATGTGAGCGATATGTCCACTCCTCCCTCTTGTTATTGTGTTCTGCTAATGACGATGGGGCATAAAGTAATACCCATCTCGGTCTGACATGGATGTTGCCCCCAGACATGAAAGTTAAAACTGAAAAATCATTGATTTTCATACTAAAAATATGTATGAATCAGCTGTAATGGAGGTGAAAAAGCAAAACATCACTCCCCAGTTGCAGCTCCATGTTGCTTCCTGTAGATAACGCCAAAAATGATGATAATTATTCCTATTAGCTCACATTAAGTTACGTCATTGGTCACCGTCCTTTGTCCGTTTTCTATAATCCGTCCGTCGTTAGCCTTTTTTTTCATTCTCGACTAACCCCCACAATGGCTGCTTAGTATTCCGCCAAACCTTACAGGAGGCAAGTTTTCAATGTTCTTTATTAATCGACCCGATCGAAATCTAAGATGGCCACCTTGCGATCAATCATATTTTCACTTTCCCATCTCAACTGTTGTACAGAATTTAATAGAAAAATATCTCTTCCCTTGATGACCTCAGTTGAGCAATGTGACCCCATTGGATCTCTTGTTTTGTTTTTATTCTATTTTGAAACTAATATCAACATCCTTAAGGAATGAAGTAGACATCGTTTCTAAATTCTGTTAATCTAAGAATTCAACGATACTTTATAAAAAGCAGTCAGAGTTTTAATCCTAAATGCAGGCAAGCAAAGCAAGTCGGAAATTTTCTGTAATGTATTATTCCATTTTGCAAGGGATAAAATGTCCTTGATTATAAGGTCATAGTAATCAAATATTTTTGTTTTACGTACCTTTTTGAAAAAATTGCTCAGGAAAAAAACGCACACAAACAGGCATTTTTCAGGTAAATCAGTTAATGATATTGAATTCGACAAAATGTATGTTCAATCATTAAATTTTAAATGATAATAGTGATTTTTATAAAAATAAGTCAGCATTATATCCATCTCACTTGAAGAAAAAATCTTTTATTTTTCAGTCTTCCTCTCCAAATTCCTATTATTGATCGTGTACAGTGTATTTGTGTGTTTCATGCCTGGCGGGAGAGTACCTTTTAGAAAAAAAAATCGGGATGTAAAACAGAACATTAAATTATTATGGTCTTATATCGGAAAATCAATTTTTGCAAAAAAATAAGGTTTCTCCTAGTGCCTTTTCTTTTCTCTACCAACCCTTCCCCCGCGAGAGAGTCGAAGAATTATGCTGTAAAGACGAACAGAGGAGGCTCTGCTTTCTGAAGTGTCCCAAATGGATTGGTTCATATATTTTGGTCCGAGCCCCCCCCCCCCCCCCCCCCCTTCCACCAATAGAAACATTGAACAATTTATTGAGTTATTTTAAAAGTTTGGATGAAAGTGAGAGAAACGTAAAACGTGATATATGGTTATGAATAGGATCAAGGGGAGGGGTCAACTTATCCCCCGATCTCCCCTTTCCATTATATTTGCCGAAACTGCTTTAAGAAATATCATATTTTCTTAAAAATCCTTGGCTAGATTCTTCCCTATCCCTTCCCTTTAGCTGATCTTGTTCACCCTTTCGGGAAATCTGGGTCTGCACACGATTAATAAGCATTCTTAATATGCATTAAGAAAAATAAAAGGAAAAGCTATTTAAGCCACAATTTGCAAAGAATTATGTACAGAAGTCATTGAAAGTGTAAAATGAATATATAGTCCGGAACCCCCCCCCCCCCCCCCCCGTCCCCCGGTGCCGTTCCAATTTGCAAGATTGGCTGATTTTCTCTGTTTTGTAATATATTGATATTTGTTATATGCATTGTTTTGCATTCTTTTCAACACCAAAGACTACCCCCCCCCCCCCTCGCGCTGACTTGGACTACCCTAAGAAAATTCTAGATCCGCTTGTTAACCCCAATCACTGTATATATGAAATTGCAATTATTGCGTATAGGTATCAGACCCCAATTATTTTTTCCTATATATTCCTTTGTAAAAAGTACTAATATGACGATTAAATACTCGAATCGCACCACCATTTTTTGCTTGAAACTTTTATATTTGCTAGATAGTATCAAAATAAGGTCAGAAATGGATTCATGCAAAAATCTGTCGCTTAGTAGACTTTTAATATCTTTTTAAACCCGAAAGGGGGTATCTGTGGCTCTAATGTTCTACAATCTATCAATTCTAGAGCCTCATAACACATCTGTCATTCCGCGATTAGGATGATGCAGTATCATTCAACATGCTAGAATATTTTTTTTCAATTCATCTGCGACTCATTGACGTAAAAATCGAATCATCTAGTGTAAAAAGAGTCGTAGAAAATAAATGTAAGAAGACGAGGGATTGAAATAATCAGGAACTATTTGCGTGGTCAACGAACATTCAAAATTAATTGTGATCTGTAATCTATATACGCAATAATTATTGCGAATATTTGCAAAACTGTTGCGTATATACGCAATAATTATTGCGTATATTTGCAATAGTATTGCGAATATACGCAATAGTTTTGCGAATATTCGCAATAGTATTGCGTATATACGCAATACTATTGCGAATATACGCAATACTATTGCGAATATACGCAATACTGTTGCGGATATACGCAATGCTATTGCGAATATACGCAATAGTATTGCTAATATACGCAATAGTATTGCGAATATACGCAATAGTATTGCGTATATACGCAATAAATAAAAAAAATTCTGTGAAGCCAATGGGCTTCTGTACTTTTCCTTCCGAAACACTTAACCATTTTTTGTAGGGATTTAACAAAATAAATGCTACTATTTTTATACAGCTTACAAATTATAGTACACATCAAATTGTTACTGCAAAAATATATATTGTTATAAAGGATATGATAGAACTTGATATTCATTTATGGGATATATAGGCACAGCTGTAGTTGAATAACTCATACTCCCGAGAATACAGATTAAATACAATATCTTCCAAGTCATGAGTAAAGAACATTTTAAGTTTTTCATTTGCTTTGCTCCTTTTTTCTGTCTTGTAAACATTAGCAAAAATAGTTTCATTTTTCGAAGGGCCCCATTTAGATCCCCATGAATCCCAAGCTCCGATCTTCTTCAGAAGTTTGGTTCCGAAGTCTTGAATGTGTTCCAGCTTGCCTACCATAACATTACGATATAGCCAAATTGGCAAACGAATTTGAGACGACCAATGTGCGTTTGAATGGTATGTGATGTAATGTACGAACTCTTGAAATGAGGGTTTCTTTTTACTTATATGTTTTTTATAATACGTGGAGTTGCAAAACTGGAAATAAGCCGACAAAACCCTTGCACGGGGTTCCCTAACTATTGTAGCCTTAGTCCACTTTGGGTCCATTATGACTCGTCTGATAAATCCTTCATTATAATATCGCAAGTACCTCAGTCCATTCACCTTTGGATTATGAACATCCGAATTATATGGTCTCGAGATATTTTGAATCAACTGTAATAACTTCTTCCATTGTGTGCATCCAACTTTCTCTATCTGAAAGAAGACAAGCTTATATTTCTGTACCACTATGGGAGATGACCATCCAAACCGTCTAATCTGTACTAATTCCTCCTCGTTAAGCATAAATTGCCTCCTTGCACTTTCATTATATACACTTCTATTTAGCCTGTGTAGTGTTCTGTGACAATATCCATAATGTTTTTGATAATAAAGGATTTTATATTGTTCGAGACTCGACGATAAGGTGAAATACAATAAGATGACAACAAGTCCAGAGCTGGTGAGGACGTATACCTTCCATCCCGTCGGAGTGCTTCCCATGTTTCCTAGAAATAAATGATAGAGATTCTAATCAATACATGTATGTCTTTAACATCTTCGTGCGAATGAATCTTTACTTTTAAATCGAAATGCATAAAAAATAACAAGAAAATATATGTCTGTTTGCGTATCTGTACGTGTATCTACATGTTGATATCCTTAGAGACTGAGTCATACCAGCTATGTTAAACTACGACGGCAACACATATACGGAAACAGATAGATGGATACAGCTAGAACGTCCAACAACGATTGCAAAAAACCCAATAATAACATGAAGGACGACACACAAAGATGAAGGAGACCAATGTCAACCTAGAGGTTATATCAGGAGGATATACCAAACATGGCGTGACAGCCTGACAAACACGAGACAAAAGAAAACGACAGTCGAAGAGAAAGTGAACAAGAACATAACACGTGAGGAACAACACGTTGTATGTGATTAAAAGTAGGCAACTTATGATTTATGACTTTACATAATATTTTTCTAAGGCAATAGAATACCGTTTTTTCACATTCTAATACATCACTCTTTTTTCCTTTAGATTCATTTTCCTACGCAGGTCGTTCAAACATTGAGCAGGCTAGGTATGCTGCTCTACAGTTACTAAGTCGATGTTTCGAAAGACACTTAAGGTTATGTATAAAGTCGGTAAACTCCGTACGGTGGCTTCGCCCAGCATACAAAGCAGACCGTTCATACCGCAACGCCACGGTGACAACCCTGAATTATATATATAACATCTGCACCTATTTGGGAGTCCGCTGTTCGATAAAGGACAGGGTCCGCTGCCTCAGATGAACCCAAGTGCAATCAAATTCAAATAACAATGAATTCTTAAGGTTATGGTTTGTTACAAGATGAGTTTACTTTTTCCAATTTTGATTTTCATTCTTGTAAGTTGATATACATCGACAAAGTAATCGGTCAACAGCATATAAATTAATCCGCTGCTCCTCACCAAGAAAGTCATTTTAGTGATTTTACGTGTACTGTAGAGGAAAACCCAGTTAGATTTCTGAAAAGTGGTAGCATCATATCCCACCCATTCTACTACGTCTTTCGGGTTTTTTTGGGACATATTTTAATAGTCCTTGGCTACACATTTCATTTTTCGGGTTGATGATCAATGACGAGGGTTAAGTACCAGAAACATGCTTGATTGATTCATCCTGCAAATTTATCTGTTCTATATATTATGATACTATGAATTTGAAGACGTAACATTAACTTTGTGTGTGTGGTTGCTGGTGGACCAGGAGTCCCCGTGGGCACATCTACCTAGGTTCGATCAACTTCGGTTGATCGTTTCTTTAAATGCAATCCAAAATTTCTGTTCACTAAATTTTATCGACATTTCTGAAAAGTGGGTCATGTAGAATTATATCCCACCTATCCTATTACGCCTTTCGGTATTTTTGGACATAACTTTGATAGTCTTTGACCATATTTCATTGTTTTGATAGAGGGTCACTGACGCGGATTAAGTTCCCGAAACGTACATATCTGCTCTATACTGCAAATTTATCTGTTCTTAAATGATGCTATGAAATTTAAGACATAAAAAATATTTAAAGGATTCACCCCATAAACTTTAATCCCTAAAATTATTCTCATAGGCCCATCACGTGACTTGACGTATTATGTTAAGTCCGTCTGTCCGTCAAATGTGGTACCTTATAATTGAGTAAAAATTGAAAGACCAAACTTAAATTGAATATTCAGAAACATTTAAGTACATGTGTTTTCGATTTTCCGGATTTCTTGTGTGAGTTTTGATACCCAATGATTCTTATACCAATGAGCACAAAATTGAAAAATAGAACCCAGTAATATTTTCGAAAGGCTTTAACAGAATATATAATTGGATGATATTATACAATTTACAATGCTCTTTTCAAAAGGATCTTTGTCTGTAAGGGGCAATTTTATAACCTTCCATTTGCAAAGTACAAAAGGTAAATTTAAAAAGTATAATAATAATGAAACCGATCATTAGTTCAGGCTGCGGTGTACAAAGCAAAGTGTAAAATGTATCAACGAGTGGGTTTTATAAATTTCCATCTTGAATGAATTTTAACCTTCAAGGGAACAAAGGAAGAAAAATTTCTTGAGTCAGGTAATGTAAAACGTTAATTAAATGTCTGTATTATGCATATTTTAACTAAGGTTTTAAAGCTCGAAGTGAAATCAGATACGAACAATTCCTGAGTAGATGTAGCCTCACGTCTACTATCAAATAATTTAGAAAAGATACATAAATGTCTTTCTGACTTAGGGGGCATCACGATAATGTGCCTTTAATCTCAGTTTGGAATTCAGGCGTTTTTGAAATATTTCATCAGTTAATGAGCTTCATTTCAAATAAGGGATTACTGGCAAATGAAATTGTATTTATTAGCTTTAAATGTAATTAGTAAACATAAAACTCCTACCCTTCAAGGATATCCTATCGCATCTGGATTTTGTTTTGAACAACGGCTGATCTTATTTCATGAAAAAAAAAAACAATTGAACGGATAATATGAATACTGAAAACGTGATTATTTTTGCGGGTGGGGGGATTTCGCAATTATAACATAAATACTTTTCGCTTGGGGGGAAATATTAAAAATTAAGAAATCCCTCTATTCGCGAAAAAAGGGACAATTACCCTCACGCGAAAATTGTCACGTTTACAATAAATTATTATATTGAAAACTTCTGCTGTACATCAATTCACATCTTCTTCGTTTTGCAGGGCAATCTAAGTTTGGTGATTTGATAAAAAAGTATACTCTGACGACGATTTAAGTGGTGCTACAACATGATTCTGTATGAAATCCCCTCCTGTATTTCAACATAATCTTGTTTGGGATTATCACCTTGTATCTCCTACCGTACCGATTCCCTATTCCAGAGTTAGTTTTGACTACAGCGACTTCTTACTGATAGTTATAATAAAGAAGTGTTCCATCTCTATACCCTCTTGAAGAAAAATTCCAAACAGATTTTCATGCACCAGACACGCGTTTCGGATATTAAATCCCCTTCACTGATGCTTCCAGTCAGAGTAAGCCACCAAATTCATTTCAGTAGTGCATAACCGTACTAAAGGAATTGTATATTTGTATGAATCTGAATTTGACTCTGGTTGTTATATAAAGGTTTTAGATTATTTTCAAATTCTGATATGGATATTGTGTTTGACTTTCATTAAAGCATTGTGAAATGCAGCAAAACGTTAATTTATTTACATTGCACACCAAGAGTAAACAAGCACAGGTATTGGTTTCAGAGATTTCTTATGTGAACAGCAACAAGATAGACTTTCGTCTACTCATTTTCTTTTTTAAAAAGAAAAATCTTAAAAACATGAATTTCACATAAATACATTTGTATCTTCACATGAATTTTACATGAATTTTTCTTTTTAACCTTCACGCAAAATTGAATTTATACTTAATTGATGTCAGGAACTTCACATGAATTTCATGTAAAAAAGTGCATGTAAATTTCATGTTCGTGCTCGTTTGACATAAATTTCATGTGAGCTTTTATGTAAAATTCATGGAAATTTCACTTGAATTTCACAATAGGATGTGTTGGAATGTGGATTAGATCTCCCGTAAGACTACCCTGCACTGACTACAGCGGAATACAACAGACACCAGACACAACAACTGAAAAAAAAAACAGCAAAACAACGAATAAAAAACGCACCAATACCAACACAGAAAGAACCAAAAAACAATCGACACAGCTGTCGGACTGGTGACTTTAAAGATTGCTAATTCGGGTCTCGTGAGTTTCTCTTATATAACAGTGAGAAAGTTAAATACAGACCAAATGTACGTTCTTTAATATACCTCTAGGTAACTTGAATAATTGATGGGATGTGCACACGGAATCCGGATAACCATACCAATTGCTTCTAACGTGGTAGATGGCTGTCTTAACTCGGCACCGATTGGCCATTGGTCTCAGTTGTTTATGTGGTCTTTTTTGTGTGTGGTCATCTGACAGTGAGGAGGTTGTTTACATCACAATTGTACGTTCTTCGAGACCTCTGGGTAATCGGAAAAGTGGGAGGATTGTGCACACAGAATCCAGGATAACCACAACTTCTGCAATTTCTGTGGCAGATAGCCGTCCTAAGTCGGCACCGGTTGCCCATTGGTCCCGTTGGTTTATGTATAGTCCTTTATGTTTGATGTTTCTGTGTTGTGCGTTGACGTTCCTTGTCCCTTTTGCGTCTCTGTCTGTGTTTGTCTGCTCTGTGTTTTTGCATAGGGTGTTTCGGGGTTTTGTTGTAGGTGCTGCAAACTGGTGTTGATGGAGATCCCCTCCTTTGTTTTATGTGTCAGTGAGGGGAAGTCAAACACCAAAGCCGAAACCATATTCTAAATACCACAATCGAAATGTTTGTGTGTGTGTGTGGGGGGGGGGGGGTAATTGTCGTATTTTGTGTGTGTGTGTGTGTTGGGGGGGGGGGTATTGTCGTATAGGGTGTGTGTGTGTGTGTGGGGGGGGGGGTATTGTCGTATTTTGTGTTCCTTGTCCCTTTCGTGTCCCTTGAGCACAGTGTATGTCTATATGTTTTTTCTTTGGATGTTCCGGTGTTTTGCTGAGGATGCTGCAAGCAGGTATAGTTGGAGATCCCTTCCTTTCTTCACGTGTACCACGGCAGCTTATGTTTGGTGAAAAAGAAACACACAGTTTAAATCGCCTTATTTTTTTAAAGCATACACTATTTCGAATTTTGTCATTAGAATTTACTATTTATCTACGATTGACGGATTTTTGTCAATACAAAGACCGTGTTAGATATTTAGACTCTCTTGACATCCACCTTCAATCAAGATAAGCCCGGTCAATATTTTTTTTTAATTTTATCGTGTCGGATGAACAGCTTGAATTTACATATTCTAAACAACAATTGATATCGTTCATGCCTTATACTCTTCTTATACCTTCATCCATACTTGGAAAATACATCAGAGAAAATACATCAGAGGTAACAAACAGCTGGGAACATTGTCTTTAAGAAATGATTGCACACTCCTAATTAGGTCTTCCGACTTCCGTCGGAAGACCTATTGTTTTCGTAACCGTGGAAAATTGGATCAGCGATTTCTCAAGAACCCTGTAAGCTAGGACAATGAAAGTTCTCCAACGTAACGTTTGGAGTAAAAGCTAGATTGGTCTTTTTTATTTTTGGTCTCTGTTATTTTTTTTATCATGTTTTTTAGTAGATTCAAATATTTGACGGGAGCGTCGAATAACTCAAAAGGACCGAAAATTTCATGTTTTACTATTTGTAAGCTTAAATATCTCGTATTTTGCTATCTACAATTTCCATTCTTTTTGAAAGTCGACAGCCATGCAAGATATGAAATGCTAGATGCACACTGTTATGATTTATTACGATGACGTCCTTCACCGTCCTTCATATTTCCAAATTCAGAAGTTCATAGGAGGAAGACACTTTTTTGCTTATAATAGTAAACAAAAATTAAGCTTATGAAGTTTCCTAAAAATTTCAATATTATTATTTTTTATCCATATATCTGTCTTATTTAGTCTTTCTGATTTTTCCTATCTCTTTCTGTTGAAAAGATATGAGCATCGAAATTTTGAGTTGGGTATTTCGATACACCTTCACGCCAACAGATCGGGCGCACACTAAAATTGGTAGTCCGAGTCCGACTCGAGAAAAGCAGTGTTGAGATTATCAAATTCCGATTTCACGGCAATGATGAATATGCATTTCATAAATACATTTCGATATACACAATTTGATTTTAAAACAGTTGATTAATTTAGAAGAGATCAGCTACAAACCAGAATTTACACACAAAAAGTGGTAGTTTGATTCCGATTTCTAACCTACAAACCTGTTTCTAAACTTCAATAACTATATTTTGAACATCAAGTTGAATTTCTAATTCTAGCAAACGTTCGAACATAATTTTCGGTTGGTTTATTTACAAATTGATGAACAATTTCTCCAACATTCTTCCCTCTCCTCGTTTTTCGAAAACAGTTCTGTTTATATTGAACGATGTCGCCATGATGGAAATTCAAAATAAACTTTGAAAAAAGGGAAAGAGGGGGGGGGGGGGGTCCAAATTTGAACCTGCACAGCGAGAACCTCATGGTATTTATATATATATATTGAACGTAACTTGTTATTACCATTTCTCTTCTCAAGAAAATTGGTTCTACAGCTACGAGCTCGCCTTTTTTATGGGGGAAGGGGGCAGGAAGAATTTGCAAAAACAAAATCCCGGCTCTGAAAAATGCTGAAAAAAATATTCCGGCCCAAAGGGCCGGCAATTTTTTTTTCCCGTATTCAACCATATGTTGGAAATAAGTAAAGGACAATATGGAAATTTTTGCTGGCCCTTTGTGCCAGACAATTTAAAGTCAAAAAATTAATTAATATAAATACAAACTGTTGACATAGCTGTATCTACCAGAGACCTAATACGCATAGGCACAAAAATCTAGAAAAGGTTCTATTTAAACATCATACAATCTGTCTGAAATTCGCTAATTGCAAAGAGACATCTGAAGGAACGGTTATTAACTCATACTCTGTAACAGCGGGGAGTTTAACTTACACAGACATTCACAACATTTGACAATTTGTTTAAATCCGGCCCGAAGAACCGGCGAAAATTTTTCTCCGACTCTGGTAATGGCTGAAAAAAATGGCCTGCTCAGAAAATTGCTGAAAAAAATTTACCGGCTGGCAATAGAATTCCTAACCCCCCCCCCCCCCCCCCCCCAAATCAAATGGTTGCTCACCAACAATTATCGGTTTGAAAATTTAATGTTACTGCTATTTGAAAACTTAAATATATAATATAAATACATGTAATGTGACGTCCTTCATATTTCCAAACCAAAAATTGTATAGGAGGAAGACACTCTTGTTGCAACCGCAACAAGAAACCTTTCTAGTTGTTATTCTTTTTTTTTTCCTTTTTCAAACTTTTAGCGTATTCAAAAAGAAAGTAAGATTAAAACAGACGCCGACGAATGTATACTTTACCAATGTCAATGCTCTGTTTCTGAAGATTTTTATGGAAACATTCATAACACTCTTTTTTATTGATTAAGAAATATTACAGGTAAAAGTACCGAAGATGAAATTGAAAAGACTAATTCGAAAAATGTATGAGTATTTACAATAGAAATGTATCAAATGTACAATATTTATCATATTTCAAGGAACTTATCAAGGTTGTGAATTAAATTTCAAATTGTAAATGCAAAACACATGAAAATGAAAAGAAACAAACACTGCTTTTGTAATTTTTTGTGTGTTTTCTTTTATCTTCAAAGACAGAAAAAAGAGAAGACATTAATTTGTCAATTATGTTTTATTTTCATGTCGTATTTTTTGTTCCTTGTCCCTTTTGTGTCTCTTGCTGTGTATGTTTATGTATTTTCACATGGGGTATTTGGGTGTGGCGCCTGCAACCAGGTATTGTTGGATATTCCTTCCTTTCCAGCTTAGGTTTTGTAAAAATGTAAAGTTTAAATAACTACTTTTTCAGGGTTATATTACACAACGGCTGGAATCACCATTGAGGAAGTTTTTCGGTCGCTAAGGGGATATAATAGAGGCATCTCAGACCCCGCTTTCCAAAATGATCAGTGACATTCTGGATTGCGATTGAATGGCTGTCATTATCACCAAACAAGAAATATTTACCTGATATGTACATGTAAATAAATATGTACGTGGATTTGACAAGTTTTCATGGAGCTGTCCCGTCAGGTGTAGCATTCAATCAGGATACGCTAACTCTCCCCGGGCACCTGGTCTCACTTCAGAATGTTATTCATCTAGAGGTTTGCAACAATTCTAATGCAGATTCTCATGTTTTTTTTTTTTCATTGACTTCTCGACTTTGAGACTGAATAAATGATAGGAAACTCTTTTTTTTTTTTTTGGTGTTTATTTGAGTCAGACATCGTCGCTATTTTTAAAAATATATATATTACATGTATATGTATAACCTTACGAAATTTTCATTAAAGCCTCCAAAGTATAAATACCTTTTGAGATACTGCAAAATCAAATACAACAAAATCCAGAGGAAATAGCTTATAGCCTGATTGAACAAAATTAATGTAAATTTATTCAATAAAGAAAAATAGTTTTCATACTCACTCTATTTGGGTATGGACTTACATATCCTCTGATTATTTTTAAATGTCTCAACAACTTGCAAACTTCTTTTCAAATTGGACGATCATGGATCGATACATATGTATCTACTGACCTTCAATTGAATGGGCGAACAAAGAGTAGGAACCCTTTAAAGACGTTCCTATCATGTCATGATCGTGATAAAAGATCAAGACACGAGATTCTCAAATAACAATGACAATGCTCTTGATCTGCATTTTTCGGATATTTGATATTTATGATTTAAAGACGATCCTGACAATAAGCTAAACAGCACTCACAATAGAGCACAAAATTGAGCATCGAAGAACCTCTAGCAAGCAAGAGGTGGGACCAGGTGCCCTGGAGGAGTAAGCATCCCCTGTTTGACTAGCCGCAATGGAGTTTAAACTAAAATATATAAACTGCCATCAAACGCTAATGTGCCGAGGAATCCATGATAAGACCCGTTTTTGAAAAATTACATATTCGTTTTTCAATCGGATGTCAAATCTGGTCAGTTTGACGCCAACATAATTGATTATTTCAGTAATTCACTAACATAAATATTAAATGCACTTAAAAAACCTCGACATTTAGGTCACGTGCTGGACTATCAATTTATAATCGAAGCGTAAGTAGTTATTTTAAAGACATCTTTTCTATAGACATATAGGGAACAGTTTAAGTATATTGAGAGTTTTGTTTTCATAATACATTTTTTTATCATAATACATTTTATATACTCGATGACAAAATTTACATCGTTCATAAGACAGCGGTGCATTTAGATAAGAAAAGTATTTGAAATATTATCTACGATGGGCGTATATGTACAATGTACCGTTTGCAAAATTAATGTTTTTGAAATTTCGAAATTTATCCGTAATGGAAAATATCAATATGAAAATTTTGCATCCTTTCTGTTGACTATATTAATATTGACAAAGTTATTAGAACATCCGTCTGTCCGTCCGTCGTAAAGTTTTCGACATTTTCGACTTCTTCTCCAGATCGCCTGATGGGATTTTGATGAAACTTGGTAGGTATGAAGAACTAATGGTCCCTTACAAGTGTTGTTTTTGTCCGGATCCTTCAACAGTTGGCGCGGCCATAGGCAAATGTAGGTAACGGAGGGTTCCTCCTTTGACAAACTTCTTCGTCAGAACCGAAGCACGTATCGACAAACCGAAAGCATCAGGATGATCTAGAGAGATGTCTTAAGAAGTGTTTTTTTTTTTATTTTTGGTTCCACTCTGAAGTCAAAGTTTTGACGCATCTTTGACGTCTTTTCGGACTTAGTCAGAAATGCACATTTTGCACCATTTCTTTAAATAACTCAATAAGTGTATCATTTTACACACTCATTTACTGCATATTTATTAGTCCCCTACCGGCTCGCCGGAGGGGACTTATAGTTTCCACACCTTGTGTATGTCTGTCTCTCCGTCGACTTTAGTTTTCCAGACTTTTTTTCGCTGTCGTTGCATATATTGAACTCATTTTTGGTATGTGAGTTAATCTCAATGTGATACATATCAAGTCCGAGTTTGGTTCCGAATGACCTATTTCTACAAGAGTTATGGCCCCTGGAATTAGCAAATTTCATGAAATTCTCAGACTTTTCTTCCAAGGTATTACAGATATTGAAATATTTTTTTTTATATGTCATTACATCTAAGTGTTATACAGCTCAAGTTTGATTTTGGTTCCGACCAATTTTTACAAGAGTTATGGCCCCTGGACTTAGCAAATTTCATGATATTCTCTGTTTTACAGACTTTTCTTCCAAGGTTTTGCAGATATTGAAATGATTTTTTATATGTGTTTAGATCTTAATGTTATACAGCTCAAGTTTGAGTTTGGTTCTGATTGACCTATTTTTACAGAGTTATGGCTCCTGGACTTAGCAAATTTCATGAAATTCTCAGTTTACCTGACTTTTCTTCCAAGGTATTCCAGATATTGAAATAATTTTTTATATGTCATTACATCTTAGTGTTATACAGCTCAAGTTTGATTTTGGTTCCGATTGGCCTATTTTTACAAGAGTTATGGCCCCTGGACTTAGCAAATTTCATGATATTCTCTGTTTTACAGACTTTTCTTCCAAGGTTTTGCAGATATTGAAATGATTTTTTATATGTGTTTAGATCTTAATGTTATACAGCTCAAGTTTGAGTTTGGTTCTGATTGACCTATTTTTACAGAGTTATGGCTCCTGGACTTAGCAAATTTCATGAAATTCTCAGTTTACCTTACTTTTCTTCCAAGGTATTACAGATATTGAAATAATTTTTTATATGTCATTACATCTTAGTGTTATACAGCTCAAGTCTGTCTGTCCGTCACACTTTAGTTTAACAGACTTTTTATCGCTGTCGTTGCATATATTGAACTCATTTTTTATATGTGATTAGATCTTAATGTTATACAGCTCAAGTTTGAGTTTGGTTCTGATTGACCTATTTTTACAGAGTTATGGCTCCTGGACTTAGCAAATTTCATGAAATTCTCAGTTTACCTGACTTTTCTTCCAAGGTATTCCAGATATTGAAATAATTTTTTATATGTCATTACATCTTAGTGTTATACAGCTCAAGTTTGATTTTGGTTCCGATTGGCCTATTTTTACAAGAGTTATGGCCCCTGGACTTAGCAAATTTTATGAAATTCTCAGTTTTCCGAACTTTTCTTCTATGGTATTGCATATATTGAAATCAATTTTGGTATGAAAATATATCTCAGAGTAATACAATGAGAAATATGGATAATGGCCATATCCCTGTACTCAGCACAAAATCGATAATTCAGAAAATCAGAAACCGAAGGCATACAAAACCAGGATAAAAGAGGAATCAAAGCAAACAAACAAAAACCTCCACCACATGAAAAGAAGCGAACTCCCGATATGGGAGTGAGACCAAGTGGCTCAGGAAGAGTAAGCATCTCCTGCTTACACGCAACACCGGCCGCTTCAATTCGATACAACTGTCACATCCGGTTACTTCCATTTCGGAAGTCATAGAGTACAATCTTAGGTTGGATGGTTCAAATGGTCTATGACAGAATATCATCCACCATTCTGGAGAGTGGGGCATCATAGTGTATGACGAGTTCCCCATATCGACCGTAGAACTTCCTCAGTGACGATGTTAGTCGGTCCATACATATCCCTGACTGAGAAGCTTATCTGAAAGACGCCTAGCTCTCAGAACAAAATCCGTATATTTAGTACTTGCTCTGGCAAAGCGTATCAACTGAGATATGAACACGCCATAAGCAGGCGATGAAGGGATGTTGCTACTCAGAAAAGGAAAGTTTGTAATGCTGAAATTGGAGTCGTCACGTTTGTCATAGAGTGAGGTGTTCATGTGACCATCAGTGTTGCAGGACAACATTATGTCCAAATAGGATGCTGAATAATTTGTCTCTGTAGTTTCTTTGACTTCAAGTTCCGAAGGATAGATACTGCTCAGGTTATCCGCGATTTTTGGATTATTGATGGATAACACATCGTCTATGTATCTGTAAGTGAAGTTGAAGTCAGATGCTAAGTATCTTTTCCCTTCAGAGAAGTTTGAACGAATTCAGCTTCGTACGAGTAACATCTGAATAATATCTGTTTCAGTGTACTTATTTTCAGAATCGGACTTTTCTTTTACAAAGTATGTTTTGTCATAGTTAACAACAATAAATTTGTATTTGCGATTACCGTTCTTACTTGTAAACGCATAACTTATAACTTTTGCGAGTCTTTCTTTCAATTAAGAATGTGGAATTGTAGTGTAAAGTGTCGAAAAATCAAAGGCTTTGATCGAATGGACTCTACTAAAATGAGTGGATTTCAGATGTTCTAAAAGTTCCTTCGAATTCTTTAAAATCCACATCTGGTTGATACCACTGCGAGAATATACTGTCGAACAATATTTTTGAAGCCCAGATTTGATTTCAGATAAAACTAGGTAAGATAGATTAATAGAATCTATCACCCCTTTGTACAGGGACAGGGAAATCCCACCCGAGTATTAAAGATTTGCAGTCCACGACGAGGCTTGATTATTTTTCTCTCACCCTTATATTTTCACAAAATTCATGAATAAGCATTGCTTGTTTTGCTTTAAATGTTGCTCCATGTGACGTCAAACACAGTTAGACCTACGTAAACGTCTATGACGTCACAATAGGGGGTTCGAGACAAACATCCGGGGGTGCGAGACAGAGTTGTCTCAGAACGGGTAAATCTGTAGATATCTCTGTCCGGGGTGAGAGAAAAGGTGAGTAAGATCGATACAGATTTGTTAGAACATTTTGAGGAACCAGCAAGAGCTGATTTGTGGTTATCTATTATTTCAGAGGCAGAAAGGTTTGTTGGGGGTGTAAGTGGGATTTCCAGGTGTCAAATTTTAAACCCAACTCTTTAACTAGACTGTCGAAATAGTACTTTTTGCAAGTAAATGTGTAATTGATTGGTAAATTCTAGATAAAAGTAACCCTCTGATGGATTTTATCCATTCGGAAAGGGTGTCGAGCTTTACATCCTCTTTCTTTGCCCAACGTCTTGCATATTCCTTAGAAATCAAGTTCGTCTTTCACTTTGATTGACCCATTTCTACAGGAGTTATGGCCCCTGGACTTGAGCAAATTTTATGCACTTCTCAGTCTCCAGTCTTTTCATGCCTGTCGTTGTAGATATTGAGCTGATTTTTGGTATGCTGATACATTATGGTATTATAAAGAATAAGTTGAAGTTAACTTTGGGTTTGATTTATTTGTTATTACAAAAGGTATGGTATGGCCTCATAGCAAATTTCATTAAATTTTTCTTTTTTTTCAGACCTTTTTCTAATAAACATATTGAACTTATTTTGATGTTGGATTCATCTTTTCGTGTAAGTACAGGTCAAGGCAGAGTTGAAGGACATGAATTAATGCCGGTAGGGGACTTACATCGCTTGCGATTCATAAATTTTTATCATAAAGTTACTAAATGTAACTGTGAAGAATTTTGTCAAATGATAAACTTTCAGATTTTTGTCACGCTTAAAAATGAAAAGAAAGGGGGTTGATGCATGGAAAGGAAATAGTATATCTGAATAGATTTTTATCTAATGTGCATGTAATAAGAGCACTTGCATACTTGTCATCATTCATTTACTTACCTTGAATTTTCTCGGTCACAGATTGCTCATGATTCATCAGAGTTCTTGAAGAAACGTCTATTGCATGAGAAATTCCTTCCTGTGGATTGTGAGAATGCATAGGTCATTTGATATATCTAAAATTCTTGAACAATTTCATTCAGCTCAGATGTATTGAAATATTTAAATGATATGTCGGATATTTGGGAATTTTTATCGTCCAAATAATAGATAAAACATGAGTTTTTATCTGACCAAATAATTTTTTATCGGCAAATCTGATACAACCGATACTTTCATGGACTCTGTCAGCTTACAACTTATCCAATGAGTTAAAGAAGATCCTGACAACAATCTCAACAGCACTCACAATAAAGCACCAAATTGAGCATCGACGGTCCAAGTAGCAGATCTACGACGAGGCGAAACAATAGTAAATAACATCGTAGTAGGTCTGCTAGTCGGACAAGCTAATAATATGATGGGCCTATTAATTTGTTTCCTTAAAAGCGGCATACACCAGAGTATGCTGCATCAAACTGCAAGACCCAGGGAAAACCACTTGATTGAGCTTTTTCGGCGAACAGTGTACTGCATGCTACAATGTGACGCTTGTTCTCGCCTGTTGAAACGATAGGCGAGAAGCACCGCAATTCAGCATTTGCTGGAAAAAAAAAAATGATAAAATGGCCTCACCGGGTCATGAGGTTTGATACATCATACACTAATTTTTATGCCACCTGAGTCAAAAAAAAGGAGGGGATCTCCAGCAACACTCGGGTGCAGGACCAACAGCCAAACCCCAAAACACCCACTGCAAAAACACAAAGCAGACACACAATGAGACGCAAATGGTTAAATGAACGCTAATTCACATAGAAACTTCAAACATGAATGACTACACATAAACCAACGAGACCAATGGGCAATCGTTGCCGACTTAGGACGGCCACCTGTTACGTCAGTAGCACATAGTGTGGTTATCCTTGATAACATGAGCACAGCCCATATGCTTTCCCGATTACCCAGAGGTATCGAAGAGTGTAAACAACTTCCTAACTACACACAAACAAGACCGCAAAACGCAGGTGTCCAATCAACACAGATTAATATGTTAAGAGGACGTAAGTAATACAGTCCGTGCTCTGACGGCTGTAGCAAGCTCAAAGATTCGGGGGCATATAGTTTTGGAATGTCCAAAAAACTTTTGAATGAAAGGTGAAAGAGCTTTCATATTTTATTATTGTAATTTGTAATGAGACCTTTCAATCAATACCAAAATTGTTGACATTGTGACATTGACATTTGACCTAGTTTTAAAACTTTAACATTGGGCAAAACTTTTGAATGACAGGTGATAAAGCTTTCATATTAGACATGAGTAGTCCTTATGTTAAGCCTATTCCATTGATATCAAAGTTAAATACCAAAAACTATATGCCCCTGAATCAAAGGTTCAGGGGCATATAGTTTTTGGCCTTTCCATCTGTTTGTCTGTTTGTCCAGAAAAAAAAATTAAACATGACACATAACTTTCGAATGGAGGATGATAGAGCTTTTATATTTCATATGTGTTTTTGTTGTGACAAGACCTTTCCATCCATACCAAAATATTTGCCCTCGTGACCCCTGATATTTGACCTACTTTTAAGAAACTTTAACATTGGGCATAACATTTGAATGACAGGTGATAAAGCTTTCAAAATTCAAGTTTACTTTTGTTTTATTCATTTTGGCTGCTTCTCCTCACCCGCTGCACATTGATATGGAAAAATGATTTAATTTTTGATGCTGAATAATTGAGCTATACTAGCTTGAGATATGACTTGAAATGTCACTCTTCCCGGGCACCTGATCTCACTCCTTCACAGGGAGTTCACTTCTCTTCATATGGTAGATTTATTTTATTTCTGTTTCTTTGTGTTAGTTCTGTCTTTATCCTGGTTTTGTATGCCATTGGTTCGATGATTTTTCGATTAACGATTTTGTACTTCTTGATAGGGATATGGTTTTTCTATAATTGTCATTCTTGATAGGGATATGTTTAAATCAAATAAATCAATGAAACAACTGACAGCGACACTTCAGCCTCCTACCTAGACATACTTGGATATGGTTCTGGAGATGGTTTTGTACGTATTTGTAATACTACTATCGATCAATGAAAACGGTCATTTGAGCATCTCTCTTTGTGACAAACGTGACGATTTTATTTCATCACAACAAACTTCGCTTCATGTCTAGCAACATTCCCTCCTCGCCTGCCTACGGTGTATTCATTTTACAAGTAATACGCCATGCAATAGCACGACTTTAGTACGAGAACTTCATATTGAGTGCAAAGAGGCTCACCAGTAAGCTGTCAGCTCAAAGTAATTTACGGGGACGATTTAAGATGTCACTGAGATAGTTGTACGGTCGCTGTAAAAAAATTCTTGTACATTTGCACATTTGAATTTAAAGGATGATCAATGAAATTCTTGAGTACGGCCTTTTCAATTGACCGTCTTTTCACCTGATTTGACACGTTCCTATTCGGCATGCAGCCAGATGACGCTCAGTCCTCCCGGGTACAAGGTCCTGCCTCCATTGAAATTTACACACTTTTGCCACTATCCCCTGGATCGTTGATTCCTAAACAACAATTAGTATTTCTTCTTTGATATCATGATTTTGTATGCCTGAATTTGTATGCCATCGGTTTCTGAATAATCGATTTTGTGCCGTATACAGGGATATGGTAATTGTTCATATTTTTCATTCAATTGATGAAAATTTTGAACAGATAATATGAACTGAAGGATGAAGTAAATGATCCAAAGAAAAACGGCATAATTGTATGTCTTCATTAACAAGGCAATCGCGAACCCCCAAATGGAGTCAGGACAAGGTGCTCGGGAGGGGTGAGCGTCCTTTGACTGGGTATAGAAATCATTGGAGGTTCATAGGACTTCAGCAGGGACTATCTGTTTACTCCGTTACAAACAGAATTTCGCTATAAACATGTTCGTTATAGCTGGAGTTTACTGTAAATGATTCGCATCATTAAATTACGCCCAAAGAGCAAACTATCAAGAAATTTCACATATCCTTAGTGGCCATACAAACATATGGTTGTTGTTCTTTGGTGATATACTATTTACAATTGACAAAAAAGACTTATATTTGGACTTGAACTTCAAAATCTTCGCTTCAAAGTGAAACCGGAATATGAGGCGAAACATCCATACCCGCCGTGGATTGGACACAGTGTAAATACCCCTTCACATTCCAATGCTATCTGCGAACGGAAGTATACAGTCATTGTATATATCGTTTATTTCAGTTAAAATCGTCCTCCGTGACTTGATGTAAACGTCTTCAAATTAAATAGCATCATTTAAGAACAGATAAATTGGCAGCATGGACCAGACATGCACGTTTCGGGTACTCAACCCTCGTCAGTGATCCTCAAATCTAAACAATGTAATATGCCAAAAAACTATGAAAGTTACTTAGTCGAAAAAGCGTACCGAAAGACGTAGCAGGATGGGTGGGATATGATGCTACAGGACCCACGTGTTAGATGTTTGTTAAGCTTAATAGACATTTTTCATGTTCGTGGAATTCGCACTTCGGACACCGCACTTGGATGGGACTGCGTCACAAAAGTAAATTGGTGATGTTATCCCAATGAACCTAGAATACTTTGTATGAGAATTTCCTCATTAAAGTGTGTTAAGCTACATATTTAAAGCTCTCGAGTGTTGTTTCGTCTATTCTGCGTTCAGATTATACTTTTTTAATTTCACCAGATTACTTTAATATGAGCCCTTCAGTGCGAGGTCCGGAGTGCGAAGTCCGAAGTACGTCAACTTGAAAAATGTCTCTGTCGCCTGAAAGAAACTTTGCTTTGGTTCTTAATCAATGTGTCATCATATATTGTTTTGCTATTTCGGAAATTTGCCATTTCATCGAAGAATATCATCAACATTAAAGGAGGTTTACATCTTAGCACAATCCCTCCAATGCTATTTTGAACATAGATTTTATTTGGATATGCTACTGTATCGACCCTACAGGAAATTTGGAGCCGCGCACTAATGCAGAAATTTAAATTCTAAAAAATAACATAAGAGGGCTCAAATAAAATAAATTTGGGCTGTTTATGAAAAGCACTTTAGCTGAAAGCATCACAGATGAGAATAGAATATAATATTCGAAACACGTGTCTGGTGCATGAAAATTGGTCTGGACTTTTCTTCGAGAAGGTATAGAGTTGGAACACTTCCATATTATTTATAATTGTACATGTAAATGTCCTATGTTATATGTGTTAAACATCTTCAAATTCAGAGTATCATTTAAGAATAGATAAATTTGCAGCATGGACTACACATGCACGTTTCGGGTACTTAACCCTAGTTTGTGATCCTCCATCTACACAATGTACATGTAATATGACCAACGAGTGTGAAAGTTATTATGTCCAAAAATGTTCGTATCCATGTACCTTGATAGTGTGTTAGTGGATGAAAGCTAAACATCTTATAGTTGTGGTCAAGCAATACAAAGTGCTTGGTCACTTCTTAGTTCTTTACTGACGGGTATGAAAGTGTGTATTCTTCGTCCTTGACCTTTTATGTTAAAAAACCTTTTTTCTATCTTTTCTGACATCCTATTAATTGACTAAATATTATCATGAATTGTAGTTGTCATACACTCATAATATTTTTTCTTAAATATAAATGTTAATCAAAATTACACTGCCATTGGAGCTTATCTTTTCTCTCTGAATGTCAGTCGGACTCCTCGGGTGATAACATGAGCTCGCTACAATCGGAAGTGTTCTGTTTTTTATATCCATTTACATATCCATCTGTGTGTTTCTGGGGCACATGCGTCTGCTTGTATGTTCATCTAATACTGAGAGGGTTATTTTACACAACAATTATGCGTTCTTAGAGACATCTGGGTAATCGGAAAAGTGGAAGTGTTGTGCGTATGTAATCCGGATAACCACACCGTCCGCTACTTGCGTGGTAGATGGCCGTCCTAAGTCGGCAGCGGTTGCCCATTTGTCTCGTTGGTTTATGTCTGATCTTTTTTGTTTAATGTTTCTGTGGTGAGAATATGTGTTCCTTGTTCCTTTTACGTCTCTTTCTGTAAGTGTCTGCTATTATTTTTGCATTGGATGTTTTGGGATTTCACTGTTGGTGTTCCCTTCTTTTCTTTTATCTCCAGAATTTAGGGGCATTGCATTATTTGTATGTGATCACTGCGGAAAACATATATTTCTTATGATGTCTGTATATTTCTACTTTTAAAATACACATTGTAGATTGGTATTGAATGAAACAGTAGATATATTAACATTGTGGTTCTGGAATATGCCGAAATGTATCGAAGGCATTTCCTCTGCAAGGTGGTTGATCAGGGGCAACCCAACCCCAGCCCTATCAAAAATGATGTCTGGTATCATTTAAAAGGGAAAAAAGAAAATAAATCAGGCCAAATTTGAATATTGATAATGCTACTCAATCTTATACAGATTTATCCCCCTTGAAACTTAAAAATATTCAATATTTTGTGGTTACAAGTTCCTATATTTTCGATGACACATTATGGGTCGTTCCTTTTTAAGCGCACTATCGCTCCTCGCTTTACAATAAAAACACTTTTACAATTTTGAATGCCATTAGTTCATTTGAAATTATGAAATTGAAAAATGTTCTTTGATATGAATTTTGAAATAGCTCTATTGACGACACACAACTTAACATTTCTCAAGACATACCAATATCATATAACGTTTACAATGTCATATTACAGACATTATAATTAGGTCTAGTTATTAGATTTCTATTTCGAAGGTTCAAAAGCAAGCAACTCCAAGTTTCAATGGACATAAAGGCACAGTTTATTTGCCAATACTCTTTCTCTTCATACTCTAATGTTATGATGAATTTTTCCTTGTACAAATATAGATCGAGCGTGTCGTAAAAAGAGGCTTGTCTCGTTGTTATGATCTATAGAAAATTGATCCACATGGAACATTTCATAACAGACGGTTAGGTATCTACCTGGCAATATGTCATATGACTATAACATTACATCAATACATGTATTTACTTTGTAGAGAAAACATTAATTTCTCCAACCCTAAAAACGTCAGTCGTAACAGGCATATACGTATATATACATGTATATATGTGTGTATATGAATTCATGCCACAAAAATTGTCCATAGCGGAATGAATAGGACACTTCGTTAAATATCTTTTAAGGAAATATACGTATTTAGTCTTTTTCAATGATTAGTCGATGTGAAAGATTTGTATATATCGAGTTTATAGGAGATATGCATAGTTTATAGGAGATAAACATACATCTTATTCATCTGAAAAGTGTTCTCGAATCGACAGACTGGAGTAGCTCAAACGAATAACATTTAAGAACTTTCATATAGCTGAACATTTCTCAACCTCAGGTAAGCATACATGTAGTATAGCCGTAATGAATAAAGAAATCCACATTTATAGTTACTTTAATGAGCTGCCATATATATATAAATATATAATTATATCAGTACTCTTGGCGAAAAAAGAACACGTAGCAAATTTTTGTGAAACTGTTCGAAGCAGGAATGTTGTAAGCTTATTTTGGTCTATCAAAAATTCAGGGGATATGATTGACGAAATGAAATCTAGAAACTTTCAAGCCAATATGATTTCTTCATACGACTTTTGAAATATGTACTACATGCTTATTCACAACAAAATCAATGATCAATTTCCAAACTCATAAAATGGTGCTTTAATCGAGTGGAATTGTACATCTAAATTAAAGGGATTATTTTCCGCTACAGAATACATATCTTACAAATCATGGATAAGTAGTGACCTGTATATTGCCTTGTCCTTCCTTTTGGACAACACGTATGTAAGATTTGGGTACTATGGATGACAAATATGGATAATGACCATATCCGTGTTTACAGCACAAAATCGATAATTCAGAAAATCAGAAACCGAAGGCATACAATATCAGGATAAAACAGGAACCAAAGCAAACAAACAAAAACCTCCACCATATGAAAAGAAGCGAACTCCCGATATGAGAGTGAGACCAGGTGCCCAGGAAGAGTAAGCATCTCCTGCTTGCATGCAACACCCGCCGCTTCAATTCGGTAGAACTGTCACATCCGGTTACTTCCATTTCGGAAGACATAGAGTACAATCTTTGCTTGGATGGTTCAAAAGTCTGTGACAGAATATCATCCACCACTCTGGAGAGTGGGACATCATAGTGGATGACGAGTTCCCCATATCGACCTTAGAACTTCCTCAGTGACGATGTTAGTCGGTCACAAACATATCCCTGACTGAGAAGCTTAGCTGAAAGACGCCTAGCTCTCAGAACAAAATCTCTATATTTGGTACTTGCTCTGGCATAGCGTATCAACTGAGATATGGACACGTCATAAGCAGGCGATGAAGGGATGTTGCTACTCAGAAAAGGAAAGTTTGTAATGCTGAAATTGAAGTCGTCACGTTTGTCATAGAGTGAGGTGTTCATGTGACCATCAGTGTCGTAGGACAACATTATGTCCAGATAGGATGCTGAATTATTTGTCTCTGTAGTTTCTTTGACTTCAAGCTCCGAAGGATAGATACTGCTCAGGTAATCCGCGAATTTTGGATTATTGATGGACAACACATCGTCTATGTATCTGTAAGTGAAGTTGAAGTCAGAAGCTAAAAGAAGGGAGGAGATCTCCAACAAGACCCCGCCGCAGCATCAACAGTAAAACACCAAAACACCCGATGCAAAAACACAAAAGACGAGTACAGCACGAGACGGAAAAGAGACACACGACATGTAAACATCAAACACAAAAGACTACACATAAACCGACGAGACCAATGGGTAACTGGTGCCGACTTTGGACGGCCATTTGTCACGCAAGTAGCAAATGGTGTGGTTATCCTGGATTACGTGCGCACAACCCTCTCACTTCTCCAATTACCCACAGGTCTCGAAGAACGTACAATTGTGGTGTAAAACAACCTCCTCACTGTAAGATGACATCACACAAACAAGACCGCGAAACGTAGAGGCCCCAGAGACACAGATGAATATGTAAATGGATATAAAAAGAGGGCATGCGTAATACAGTCCGTGCTCTGCCGGCTGTAGCGAGCTCATGTATGTAATCACCCGAGGAGTCCGACTGACATTCAGAGAGGACAGGTGGTCGGGGCCCTGTCTTCTCTAAAGAGGTTTGGACAGGGCCCGTCATGGAGTCCCGTCGTCACAGTCAGTCAGAGTGCAAGTCTCAAGGATGCGCTTATACAAGACTGTAGATTGGTCAAGTACCAAGCCTAGTGTCCGTCTGGTGACATTAGGATCATATCCACGGTATATAAATGCGTTTGATGATTCTGACGCATAGTATCTTTTCCCTTCAGAGACCAAAGATTGAATGAATTCAGCTTCGTAAGAGTAAAGGAAAATGTCGGCAAGGAGTGGGGCACAATTAGTCCCCGTTGGAATTCCGACAATTTGCTGGAAGACCTTTCCTCAAAACACCACAAAAATGGTGTCGATCAGAAAGTTTAACATCTGAATAATATCTGTTTCAGTGTTCTTATTTTTAGAATCGGACTTTTCTTTTACAAAGTAGGTTTTGTCATAGTTAACAATAATATATTTGTATTTGCGATTACCGTTCTTACTTGTAAACGCATTACTTATAATTTTTGCGATTCTCTCTTTCAATTTAGAATGTGGAATTGTAGTGTAAAGTGTCGAAAAATCAAAGGCTTTGATCGAATGCACTCTACTAAAATGAGTGGATTTAAGATGTTCTAAAAGTTCCTTCGAATTCTTTAAAATCCACATCTGTTGATTCCACTGCGAGAATATACTGTCAAACAATATTTTTGAAGCCCAGATTTGATTTCAGATAAAACTTTGGTGAGTAAGAGCGATACAGATTTGGTAGAACATTTTGAGGAACCAGCGATGAAACGTTGTTTGTACGGATTCTTATGCATTTTAGGTATGCAGTATAAGTATTGTAAATCTAAATCCTAATTGGTAGTGTCGAAGCCAAAGGAAGCAAGAGCTGATTTGTGGTTATCTATTATTTCAGAGGCAGAAAGGTTTGTTGGGGTGTAAGTGGGATTTCCAGGTGTCGAATTTAAACCCAACTCTTTAACTAGACTGTCGAAATAGTACTTTTTGCAAGTAAATGTGTACTTATTTGAGGCTTTGTCCGCTGGTGTGATGACATAATGTTCTTGGAGGTAGGTAAGCTCTGTGATAACATCAGGGTCTTTAAATATAGACACGAATCTGGTGTTCACAGTTGATATTAATCGGTTAAGTCTAGATAAAAGTAACCCTCTGATGGATTTTATCGATTCGGAAAGGGTATCGAGCTGTACATCCTCTTTCTTTGCCCAACGTCTTGCATATTCCTCATGATAATTTTGACATTTTGGTTCCATGTAAAGGACATACTTTCTCTGTATTTGGGACCCTTTTTTAACAATTCTCTCAACTTTTCGTTCTTGACTATACTAAGGTCACCAGTAATAACGTGTCCACAAGGAGAGTAGTTGAATTCCGATGAAGAACATTCGCAAGGAAGTGGATGTAGTGAGGGATAACTTAAGTCAATACACTGCAGGAATCGTTTGTAATTGTAAATTTTAGATGCAAATTTTAGATGCAAATTTCAGATGTAAATTTTAGATACTAATTATGTGCCTCTTGTTGCAGATTTATTTTATACACGTATGAAAAAGAATTTATCCAAAATCTTCAAAAGGAAAGAAAACATGATGATGTGAATTGTCTCATTGGTACTTCTAGGTACCTGAATTATATTCTTACTATCGACAATCCCGTATTGAAAGGTATAAAAATGTTATTCATCAACAAGGATTGACTCTAATATGAAACGTCTTCAAATTCAATAGCATCATTTAAGAACAGATAAATTTTCAGCATGGACCAGATATGCACGTTTCGGGTACTTCACAAGGCTAACATTACAAACATAGAAACACCATTTTTTTTACCTTAATATCAAAATTGTTAATGGAGAGATTCATACAAGTGCGTGTGACAACAGAGATGATTTTGGATTCAACATAGTAAATTTTCCCTAGCTTGACGGTGATGTTCCTTGAATACCGTCATTCGATATCTAAAGTTTACAGCTCATTCGGTATGCTAGAACATGTGCTGATATTTTGGATTTTCATAGAAGAAATTTATAAATAAAGAAGAGACTTTTAGGTCAAGATTTTCACTTTCACAAACAAGTAAATACTTTCAGGAAATTAGAAAAAAAATATTGTCAAATTTTGAAATTCGGACCCATACAAATGAGTTAAAGAAGATCCTGACGAAGTAACATAGTATGTTACTTTGGGTACTTCACAACCTGCATTTATGGTGACATAATAAACAAAATAAGGAGGATCAAAGGTAGACAGAATTAACATCGATATTGTATTACATGCTTCTTTTAGAATCATCAAACACCTTTTATACCGAGGATATAATCCTTCTGTCACCATACGGACACTTGGCTTGGTACTGAACCAATCTACAGCCTTGTACCAGCGCAATCTTAAGGATTGCACTTAAACTGACTATTACGACAGGACTCTATGACGGGCCCTGTCCAAACCTGACAGAAGACAATGCCCCGACCACCTATCCTTTTTGAAACTCAGTCGGACACTTCGGGTGATAACATGCATAGGCTCGCTATAGTCGGCAGAGCACGGACTGTATTTCGTATGCCTTATACATTGTATTTTTATATCCATCTACATATCCATATGTGTGTTTCTTGGTCCCCTGCGTCATACTGTCTGTGTGTGTAGTCATTTTACAGTAAGGAAGTTATTTTACAACACAATTGTACGTTCGTCGAGACCTCTGGGTAATCGGAAAAGTGCGAGGGTTGTGCGCACGATATCCGGATGGTAGATGGCAGCGATTGCCCATTGGTCTCGTTGGCATATGCGTAGTCATTTGTATTTGAGGTTTCTATGAGAATTGGCGTTCCTTTTACCATATGCGTGGGCATTTTGCTTTGTGCTTTTGTAGTGCTTATTTTGGGGGTTTGATGTTTGTACTGCAGCCGAGTGTTGTAGGAGATTCCCTCCTTTCTTACGAATAACTTACAAATAATATATTTCAAGTCAAATGCCTAATATCGTGAAACTGGGCGAACTGCATACCTGGGGACTAACTTTCCACCAAGGCTTAGATCAGAATGAAAATAACTCTTGCCATAAAAAGAACAAAGGGACGACATTTGAAGATAATTCAATTGGGATGATTAATACCAACCAAGCCCCTCTAATCCGCCCTTGAAAAATAAGATTCACAGTAAGGAAAGAAAGTGTGAACTACACATCTCATATCTTCAATCTTGGAATCTGATTTTTTTTCTGAGCTAAGATTCTATATTCTCGATGACACATTTTATGGTCGATCATTTTTAAGTGCACTATCTTTCTTTGCTTAAAAATTTTTTTCATACCATTAGTTCATATAATTATGAAATTAATAGGGGCTATTTTATATTTCGAAAGAGTTCTATTGACGACAAATTATCCTACATTCTTCTAAAACACTCGTATCATATAACATTTACAATGAAAATTTAAAACAGTATGTAACTTGGTCTACATGTAGTAATTAGATTTCTATATCAAAGTTACAATAACTAAAGAAGAGGTGTCCCTGCTTTGTTGTTTTAGCCAAAACTGTCAAAATACTGTGCAATGACCATGCATGTCTTGGATAATGAATCCTGATAAATGTTACTTCAAGCTAAACTGGTTCAGGAAAGATTTATTAATTTCTCAATTTAAAGTATTCGAGAGAAAGTGGCTTCAACTTATTTGTCAATACTATTTCTCTTGTTAAAAATGTTGAGTTGATTCTTGTACAAATACAGAGTGAACGTATTGTAAACAGACGATTGACCTGGTTTTATGGGAATTTATTCCCTACTTACTGTCCCTTAATTGTTCCGTCTGGATACAAGTACATATTCGTGTATCCAGATGGCTCAAGAGATGTACTGTCCCTTCCGCTGGGTTTAAACACGTTTAGTGTCGTGGCTTCTTGTACCTCTTTTTTTTTTTTTTTTTTTTTTCTTTTTTTTTTTTTTTTTTGCTTTAATATCTTTTTTCCAAGCGACGTGTATACATTGTCTGAATAGTGAACGTGGTTGTTTTTACCCCTTTTTGTGCTTTCTATGTATATATATATACATGTATATATAAATTGATGCCACAATATTGTAAATAAGTAGTTTTTTTTCAATAGGGGAATTAATGAGAAAGTTCAATGAATTAAATTCTAAGATGATATACAATGTACTAATAATATTCTAGCAAACCGCCCTTTCATTAAAGTAAAGATTTGCCAACAAAGGAATTGATGAATTCAATCTTGGCCAAATTTTGACTCGCAAATCTTTAACAGAAAAGATCCCACCCTATTTCAAAAGAAAAGAAACTCCTTGTATTTCCTACAGCTACACACCAACAGTTACATCTAGAATTAACAATTACAAACGCTTCCTGTAGTATATTAGTAATCCCTCACTACAAACATTACCTTACGAATGTTCTTCATCGGATTTCAAATACTCTCCTTGCGTACACATTGTCACTGGTGACCTTAGTATAGTCAAGAATGAAAAGTAGAGAGAATTGTTAAAAAAGGGTCCCAAATACAGAGAAAGTAAATACTTTACATGAAACCAAAATTTCAAAATTATCATGGACTCGAGTGAGGAATATGCAAGGCGTTTGGCAAAGAAAGAGGATGTACAACTCGACACCCTTTCCGAATGGATAAAATGCGTCAGAGGATTACTTTTATGTAGAATTTAAAACTTACAAACAACTTTGAACACCAGATTCGAGTCTATCATTAAAGACACTGATGTTATCACAGAGCTGACCTACCTCCAAGAGCATTACGTCATCACACCAGCAGACAAAGCCTCAAATAACTACACATTTACATGCAAAAAGTTCTATTTCGACAGTCTTGTTGAAGAGTTGGATTTTACGCATTATACGCATGCCATAGAATGTTATAGATCCTTTTACACAGGATTTGTGTTACAAAAGGCCGCTGCGTTTAACTGTCTTGTTTGTGACACCATTTTTGGACCTAAATGTCAAAAGTGTAAACGGAAAGATTCATACAAGTGTATATGACAAAAGGGATGATTTTGGATTCAACATAGTAAATTTCCCTTGGCTTGACGGTGATGTTCCAAGATTACCGTCATACGGCATTTACATATCACAGCTCATCCGGTACGCTAGAGCATGTACTGATATTTTGGATTTTCACAGTAGAAATTTACAAATTACCAAAAAACTTTTAGGTCAAGGTTTCCGCTTTCATAAACTAGTTAAGACTTTCTGGAAATTTTACAAAAATTACAGTCAACTTCTTTTAAAATTCGGATCTATACATGCAACAGAGTACATTACTATGGGCATTACACAACCTGTCTTTTATGGTGATATGATAAACAAAATAAAGAGGATCAAAGGTAGGCAGCATAACCATCGAAAATGCGTCAGAATCATCAAACGCCTTTTATACCGTGGATATGATCCTAATGTCACCAGACGGACACTAGGCTTGGTACTTGACCAATCTACAGTCCTGTACAAGCGCATCCTTGAGACTTGCACTCTGACTGACTGTGACGACGGGACTCCATGACGGGCCCTGTCCAAACCTCTTTAGAGAAGACAGGGCCCCGACCACCTGTCCTCTCTGAATATCAGTCGGACTCCTCGGGTGATTGCATACATGAGCTCGCTACAGCCGGCAGAGCACGGACTGTATAACGCATGCCCTCTTTTTATATCAATTTACATATTCATCTGTGTCTCTGGGGCCTCTGTGTTTTGCGGTCTTGTTTGTGTGATGTCATCTTACAGTGAGGAGGTTGTTTTACACCACAATTGTACGTTCTTCGAGACCTCTGGGTAATTGGAGAAGTGAGAGGGTTGTGCGCACGTAATCCAGGATAACCACACCATTTGCTACTTGCGTGACAGATGGCCGTCCAAAGTCGGCACCGGTTACCCATTGGTCTCGTCGGTTTATGTGTAGTCTTTTGTGTTTGATGTTTGCATGTCGTGTGTCTCTTTTCCGTCTCGTGCTGTACTCGTCTTTTGTGTTTTTGCATCGGGTGTTTTGGTGTTTTACTGTTGATGCTGCAACGGGGTCTTGTTGGAGATCTCCTCCCTTCTTTTTAGAGTGAGAAGTTTTATAATTATACAACTATTGTGCGTCCATGGAGACCTCTGTGTATATGGATAAGTAGGAGGGTTGCGCGCACGTAATCCGGATAACCACACTATTTGCTAATAGCAGATTGCCGTCCAAAGTCTGCGCCGGGTGCACATTGGTCTCGTGCCTTTATGTGTTGTCATTAATGTTTGATGTTTTTGTATGTCTGTTTCGATTGTTTTGTAGGATCATCTAGTGATTTTTGTCGTGTATTTTTTGTGGTTTGTAGTTTTGTCTGGTGTCATTTTTGTGTCACTTTCTTGTGGGTTTGGTTCGCTGGTAGTCATGCTGGAGATCATCCCCCTTTCTTCCTTCGACACCTGGAAATTCAACTTACACTCCAATAAACCTTTTCTACTTCGGAAATGATAGATAACCACAAATCAGCTCTCGCTTCCTTTGGTTTTGACACAAACAATTTAGATTTAGATTAACCATACTTATATTGCATACCTAAAATGCATACAAATCCGTACAAACAACGTTTCATCGTTGGTTCCTCAAAATGTTCAACTAAATCTGTATCGATCTTACACACCAAAGTTTTAACTGAAATCAAATCTGGACTTCAAAAATATCAAAAAATCCTATCTGGACATAATCTGATGATCACATGAACATCTCAATCTATGACAAACGTGACGAACAAATTTTGCTTTGAGAGCTAGGCGTCTTTCAGATAAGCTTCTCAGTCAGGGATACGCTTGTTACCGACTAACCTCGTCACTGAGGAAGTTCCACTGTCGATATGGGGGACTCGTCATACAATATGATGCCCTACTCTCCCGAATGGTGGATGATATTTTGTCTTAGACCATTTGAACCATCCAACCACTGAATATAGTTGTATCTTCCGAAATGGAAGTAACCAAATGTGACAATTCTACCGAATTGAAGTGATGGGTGTTGCATGCAAGCAGGAGATGCTTACTCTTCCTAGACACCTGGTCTCGTTCCAATTTCGGTAATTCGCTTCTTTTCATATGGTGGAGGTTTTTTCTTTGGCTCTTGTTTTATCCTGATTTTATATGCCTTCGGTTTATGATTTCCTGAATTATCAATTTTGTACTGTGTATTGGGATATTTTCATTATCCATATTTGACGAATATATGTATTCGATCTTTGTTTTAATAATCATGATGATTACAAGATGTGAAGAAAGCCGCATTATTTCTAAGATATGATTATAAATTGTTAATAGGGAATATACATACATCTACTTTTTGAAACATTTTTGCTTTGCGAATCGACAGATTGAATTACCTCAAACAAAAGTGAAATAAACATAATTTAACTGAACATGTCTAAAATTCTAAGCGTATGAACAAAATCTATAAAATTTTTAACAATACTTTTGAAAAAGGTTAACCTTAATTATTATGTTCTCCATAAATAATAATTCGCTGATTTGCAGTTAGGAAATAGATAATACTACCAATCAATTTTACTTCAAATCTCCTTGACCGTAATCTTTTATTCCATTTTAGTTCCTTTCTATATGAGGTGAGACAGTGTAAAAGATCCTTTTTGACAAGTTTAAACCAATCAGGATCGACGGTAAGTTGATCTGATCTGCCAACCTTGAGGTGACACTCAATAGGACATTATGTAAATTCATTAAATCGAGTAGTGCTTTTGAACTACAACCATAAGGTAGGTTTGTTTATTTCTTTTTGTTTTTTTTTTTTCTTTATTTCTAACCCTTCTTCTTATCTATTGTAAAAACCTTTTTTTCCGTATTGGGAGAAAAACGGCATTTTATCCATTTTATTAGTTTATTCAGGTGATTGCGATTAAAATGTAACATATAAATCTTCCTATGACACATTTGAAATATTGAAAATATTTTAATCAGTAGCCCTGGGGGTTCGAACTTACCTTGTGGCAAGCGTAAGGGTGACGACTACAGAGGAAATTGTGCCCTCACAGCATCGACATATCGTTGCACGTGTTCCCATTGTGTCATTTTTCTGTACCATACAAAGAAAGTGACATTATATTGATAATAAAACGCACTCAATTATACTCGAGGAGAGGTCATTTCTTGTTCTTTTTCATTTTGCGTCCCTCCGAAACTGAGAAACCTAACAGCCAGCCAGGAGAATAAAGTAAACAAGGATTAAAACAAGTTTGCCTTTCATACTGGTTTCATAACAATTATTTCTTAAACAGCATAAGGACGTATGACAGAAATAAAAAAAGTCTCATCTCCGAAGTAAAGTTTTTTACCCTGCTTTTTTTTTTTTTGTTTGTTTTTTGTTTGTTTTTTTTGTTTTGTTTTTTGTTGTTTTTTGTTTCTTTTTTTTTGTTTTTTTTTTTTGTTTTGTTTTTTTTTTTTGTTTTGTCTTTTTTTTTTTTTTACATCTTTTTGGACTTTGTCAGAAATATTCCTTTTAGTATTTCTTTGAATACTAGTAAATCTATTAATTAATGATTGGTTTCCGGCACTCATTACTACACATTTGTCACATTTAGTTCATTCAATGGCTTTATATCAATATTTGTTTTATTTTTGATTTGTCATGACTATTTTCTGATTTTATAAAGATTTCCATACAAATTGGACAAATTTTCTAGAGCCAATAAAGGGATTTTAACAGTAAGTTGAAATGAAGTACCTATGGTTCCCTACTTTTGTGGTAAAGATCCGTCAACAGGTGGCACAACCAAAGGCAGGGGTACTATCCTTTTTTATACCTCTTTTTTCAGAATCAAAGCCCAAATCAATAAACCGAAAGCACAAAAGTAATATGAAAATATTCTTAAGGGACATAAATTTGGCAAATATGCAATAAAAGAAAAAAAAAAAGGAAGAAAGCACTTTTTGCTAAAAATGAAATTAAAGGTATTCAGATGATTGAAAAGTTCATAAAAAGCTGATTAAATTGGAAAAATGACACTTCGAAAGCTGAAAAAATAGGGGCTTGTACACACAACCCTTTGAATCATTTTCGCAGTAACCATATCTATTCATAATTTTAAAACACAAATCATAAAAATTCCAAAAAATAAACAAATAATGTATTTAAAAGCATTTGGTAACTTAGATATGACAGATTTGCAATAAATATACAGAAACTCCAATATTCATTGAGTGATTTAAAGAAATAATTCAAAAAATTTGAAACAAATTTATATCAGATTTTATGTTTGTTTTCCAATTCTTTTAAAGGTATTTGTTTCTATAAAATCTATGCTTTAAATATTCACAATAAATATGGTTTAACTAAATGATTAAAAAATGAGCATTGTTGACAAAGTCCAAAAATACAAAGATATTTAACTTCAGAGTAGAACCAAAGATCACAACCTCTCTCCTGATCACCCTGATGTGTTTGTCGATATGTACTTCGGTCCTGAAAAAAAGAAAAGTTTTTTAAAGAAGAGAATTTTTCCTTTTGTGGCGCCACTTATTGACGGATTTGGACGAAAAACAACATTACAAATGTACTTGTAGGGGACCATGAGCACTATTCCTTCAGTGGTCTGAAGAAAATATCAAATATGTATGAATATACACCCCCTTCCTTTTTACAAAGGAAATAAAAATAATGAAAAATCAGAATAATAAAATATTTAACCAAAATCAATAAAGAATCATTGAATGGCTTAAATATGACAAATATAGGGTAAAGATAGGCTGAGATAGCTTACATAAGCTTCTCTTAGTCGAGCTAAAATAAACTTGTTTCCCCTAGCCCGACAACCCGTCCTTATGACTTTATTACTTACACATATTTTGAATAATTCATTATCAGTTTCCAAGATAAAAAATGAGACAATGAAAAAAATACCTAGCAACCGCATCAATTTTTCTCAGGAGTGTTAGGGGATTTTTACTTGGCCTAATTTATATGAATAATCTGTTTATGTGTGATTTTGTGCTCTAATTTACCGCATATTTGTACATTTTAAAAGTTGTTTAATAGTTTGATATCGACTTTGGGTGAATGCTTTATTGTATTTTATTTCATGATTTTTTCCTTATTTAGAAAAAAAAAGAAAGGGGAAGGGAATTTAATTGTAAGCATATTGAACTTCTTCACTAGAACACTGAAATGATTTTGATGAAATTTGAATGGAATGAAGTACTCATTTCTCGCTACAAGTACTGTTGCATTTTATCCGGATCTATAAAAAGATTAAAGGTTGATAACATGTGGTACCATCCTCTAAGAAACTTCTTCAGAAACGAAAAAACATAGTGACAAACCAAAAGCAGGCGGGATGTTTCAATAAGTTTTGTTATGCTTGGTTCAACTCCAAAGTAAGATTTTTCATGCTTTTTTAACGTCTTTTCAAACTATATCATAAATGCCTATTTCTGAATTAAAATAAATCTATTGATGTGTGATTTTGTGCACTCATTTACTCCATATATGTCACATTTAATATTTTTTGCAAAGTGGAGGAGAGGATATAAATTGGATTTTTTCTCCAGAACGACTTTAACGATGGTTCGGGGAGAAGATGACAACTTTTCCAGCTTGAAAAAAAAATGTGTATCCTCTGAAACCGAAAACTGGTCCGCTCTGGTAAAGTTCTACTATAATTATGAATAGCCGGAACGCCAGTCGGCACATACCTATGAAGTTAAAAAAACAAAGACACGTGACAAATGTTTTGAATATGACATTGTACCACGTCATCAAAAACGCGTCATACTGACTGTACTGCATGTGTAAACAAGATTGGCACAAGTGATTTTGATGGCAATACAGATACTGTTTCAAGTCATAACATATAATCAGGAAAATTCTGAGGCATTTTGAAATAAATTGGGCGTTGTTAAGGGCAGTTTTTCGCCAACAATCTTTTTACCTGTATTTTTTTCAAACTCCCGGCTGTGAATGATTTCGAACAAACTGAATGTCAACGTATGTAAACTCGTTTGTGAGCAGAGAGTACACAGGTACATGTACAATGTAGCCGAATCGGCGGTGCGATGTGGTTAGATTTGACAAAATGAAACATGACATTGACACAAAATCATCCAAAAGGTATCAAAACATCAAACAAATGTTCAGAAATCCATTAACACTTGAATTTGGTGCATTCTGAGTCCGTAAAGATGAATTTTAATTAAAAAACTGGTCCTCGTAAAAGCGTTTTTATTGCTATTTATAGAACACTTATTGACATAAATTCTATAAAGGTATCATAATTTGGATTCTGTTGAAAGATTATAAATGATATTTTCCCGGAAGTGCAGAGGGGGCATTTGTGTCAGCTTTTAAAATCAATGGTGAATTTACAATTTTCGATGGATCTTTAGCAGTGCTGAAAAATATAAAAACTTCCTTTCAGAGGTATTTCAATTATATGTAATGAATTATATCGGAGTATTATTTGTTGTATAACAGTATTTAGAATTTGAGATAAACAAGTTAAGTAATGTCGTTTTAGTCAAATTTATTCTTATTCTGCTATTTTGTGTGTCAAGAGTTGTCGCCCCTTACTCGGCGTTTCTTCCAAACGTCAAAGCAGGGATTGGCGTTCCGGTTGTCAGTATGTTAAGAGTGTGTATTGGTATTAGGTGAACGTTTTTCCCATTTATTCTAATGAGTAACCTTTAATTATACGTCGGTTTTGAGATTCTGAATACGGACCGCAACTATTTGATTTTTAAACACGGATTTCAGTTCACGTGGTACAAAAGTGGGACTGTTTACATTTCGCAGTATGGCAAGTTGATGGGCCGCCTGTTTTGAATTGCAAAAAATTTAAGAGTGAAAATATATGAGCTTCCAGGACAAGCTTGCTGCCTTTCTGAATATTACAAAAGTATGGATTGACACTTTATAAGCATTTATTTTAAGTTTAGATTGTGATCAAGTGATTTGAAGTGAGCAGTACGTGATAACGATCGATTTTCCATGTTCAAATCCCAATATCGGCGATAATTTATCTTAAAATGATCTTCTTATGCTGTAGAATTCTTTTCGTCTGATTTCTAAATTAATTCCGATAGTTGGTTTCACACGATTTTGCACTATTTGTGAAATTTCCTAGATATTACATTACGCATTATCGACAGGTGTCCCACCTTTTGTCAATGGCGCACGTAAAAGTCGAAAAATTACGGTCCGTAACAGGATCTCGAAACTCGCGTATTCAATAGACCCTTTCACATTATCTGCGGTACTAAATTTGAATGCCAGTTCCGGGGGACAACGAATAGATTGCGCATGCACCAGTGACGTCATTTGATTGTTCTGGGACGTTCAGCGCGGAATCATGTTTCGTTTGTTCCGCGGAAAACATCTTGGAACAATCGAATTACGTCACTGGTGCATGCGCAATCTATTGCTTGTCCCCCGGAACTGGCCTTCAAATTCAGTACCGCAGATAATGTGAAAGGGTCTATAATTACACGTATTGATTTATACTGCACTAGCTTGTCTCTAACGTCATGGATTAATTGCATGTTTTGCATTAGCAATATAATTCCCTTTCTGTACTTAACAGACCCCAATTGTTAGTGTTCTTTGGTCTCAAGGAATTTAAATTTGATCCGAAAGGTAACCATGCTATAGATAAAACAGCAGTATCGATATCAATGATAAAAGCATTTGCATTTAAGGAGGATCATTTTTCAATGAAGACATTTTAGTTTAGTAGTTCATACATTATTTCAGATGATGAAACATGATTGGGCAAAAGTTTTCGAGGCATTATATATTGCCCTCTTCATATGACATAGATGCAGTAGAAGATTTTTTTTTAATTCAGGGGGAGATTACAAACATGGCAACATTCCCGTTATTACACAAATGATCGAAAGGTCGCCGTCAATGTCTTAGGGTTTTCATTCTTCCTTGTTTGTATTTCATTTGTTGTCTTAGTGGCATATGAACAACATGACGACAACTCGACTGATTTTTTAATCCTAAGTAACTCACACGAGAATAGATTGATTTGCATTTGGTGACGAAGCCACTATGTATTATGCAAACGCATTTTTACAAGAAAGTTTGAATAACCAGTTTAAAATTTTCTCAAAAACACTTTCCAATTGCTATAATTAGTGCGGTACTTCTGGGCACTTAATCACGTATGTTATTAACCAGGCACCTGGTGAAGCATTCGGATCCGCCGAAAAAAGACGGACGTATAACGGCTCCATTTTAAAAATAGTTTCCCGTTGATCTATTAGTTTTGTTATGATCAATCATGAAATACAAATTCCAACACAGGATCAGTAACTGACAAATATGTTACTCACAACATAACTCACTCAAGTTGAAGAATTTTGAATGTTGAACAAGTGCCTTTTTACTTCTACATCGATTTGATGTAAATCCTTCCACCATTGGCATCCGAGTCCTTTTATGCCGTTAGAAATAAAGGGCGAGGGGATCCGAATGCTGGTGAAGTCTCAATGATACACTATATCTCCTGTATCATGAAATTTTTCCAATTGCCATGCAAGTAGCAGACGGTGGTTATCCGGATTATGTGCACACAACCGTCCATCTTTCCCGATTACTCAAAGATCTCGAAGAAATGGTGAAAAATAACCGCCCAACTGTCAGATAAACATACAAACAGACAGCATGACTCTGGGGCACATGAACCACACAGATGAATATGTAAATTGATATAAAAACAGAAGGCATACGAAATACATTCCGTACTATACCGGCTGTAGCGAGCTCATGCATGTGAACACCCGATAAATCCGACCGAGATTTAGAGAGGACAGGTAGTCGGGGCCCTGTCGTCTCTAAAGAGGTTTGGATACGGTCCGTCTTGGAGTCCTGTCGTCACAGTCAGTAAGAGTGCAATTCTTAAGAATGCTCTGGTACAGGGCTGTAGATTGGCCCAGTAACAAGCCAAGTGTCCGTCTGGTGACAGAAGGATTTTACACTTTTGTCACAGGTGTTTAATACCTAAGAGCCTCAATACCGCTTTTTAAAGAGCTCCTTATCTTCACTGTTCAGAAAGCCAACCACTTCGAATATGACGTCATCATCAGGACTGAAAGTAGGGTGCTTTTAGTTTGGGCAATAAATGAAAGTCTGATGGAGCAAGATCAGGTGAATACGGCGGTTGTTCAATCAAATTAAAGCCACAATCATAAATGGCAGCCATAACAGTGACAGACTTATGAACAGGAGCATTGTCCTGATGGAACAACAGACCTTTAATTAGTGAGCTTTCTGCGGCGCTTAAGTTTAATATTTTCCCGTAACTGTATCAGAAGTGAAGCATAGTATGTGCCATTAATTGTTTGTTCTTTTTGAGGATAACCTATCAGCAGAATACCCTCTGCATCCCAGAAAACCGAGATTCATAACATATCAATCAGTCCTCTTAACTGTCTATGTTAAAATAGACAGTGTTCAAATTAGCAAAATAGCATTTCAGTTAAGATTAATTCACAGCATGGACCAGACATGCACGTAAGGGTACTTAATCCTCGTCAGTTATCCTCAATTCACACAGTGTTATATATTACTTATCAATTTAGCATTTTAATCGCATTTTTACGTATCAGTAAAGCTTTAGTTCCATATGATATTACATGTACTCTAGTACATTATCTTTTCAATTGTCCGTTTATTGTCCAAATTCTGCCTGTTTATTGTCAGAATGGGATATAACAAAGGAGTTTTAGATACAAGAATTATTTCTGATTTATATTTTATAAAAAGTGTTTGCTTCAGTGAGTAATGTCAAACACAATGCTCAAATTCAGAATCCACTTTTTAAAATGGACATACACTTACATGTACAAAACAATGAAAGACAAGGAGTATATCTCAAACAGTGAAAACAGCGAAGCCTACTCTCACGTGACAAAAGGAGGACAGAAATCATTACACGTATCTGTAGCGCCCCGCAAAATAATACAACACTGAACAATCATCAACTTGTATTTCTAAATACAGAAAGTTCTTGCACAAACATCATCATGCATATGTTACACGTAAGCATATTTATAAGGCCCCTTTGGTTTCCAATTTACCGATTGTTCATGAATTTTTATGTCTCCCCCCCAACAGGGAGGAGACATATTGGTTTTGCCTTCGTCGTCCGTCTGTCTGTCCGTCTGTCTGTCCGTCTGTCTGTCTGTCCGTCTGTCCGTCTGTCACACATCGTGTCCGGGCTATATCTCCTGAACTGTTTGCCCGATCACTTTCATATTTTAGTATGTTGTTGCTTATGACCCGAAGGTTTCACATCACCTTGACCCAAGGTCATGTGACCAAGGTCAAGGTCACTTAGTGCATTTTCCATGAAATTATGCATACATTCCTGTCCGGGCTATATCTCTTGAACCGTTTGCCCGATCACTTTCATATCTTAGTATGTTGTTGCTTATGACTCGAAGGTTTCACATCACCTTGACCCAAGGTCATGTGACCAAGGTCAAGGTCACTTAGTGCATTTTTAATGAAATTATGCATACATTCCTGTCTGGGCTATATCTCTTGAACCGTTTGCAGGATCACTTTCATATTTTAGTATGTTGTTGCTTATGACCCGAAGGTTTCACATCACCTTGACCCAAGGTCATGTGACCAAGGTCAAGGTCACTTAGTGCATTTTTAATGAAATTATGCATACATTCCTGTCCGGGCTATATCTCTTGAACCATTTGCCGGATCACTTTCATATTTTAGTATGTTGTTGCTTATAACCCGAAGGTTTCACATCACCTTAACGCAAGGTCATGTGACCAAGGTCAAGGTCACTTAGTGCATTTTTAATGAAATTATGCATACATTCCTGTCCGGGCTATATCTCTTGAACCGTTTGCCAGATCACTTTCATATTTTAGTATGTTGTTGCTTATGACCGGTAGGTTTCACATCACCTTGACCCAAGGTCATGTGACCAAGGTCAAGGTCACTTAGTGCATTTTTAATGAAATTATGCATACATTACTGTCCAGGCTATATCTCTTGAACCGTTTGCCAGATCACTTTCATATTTTAGTATGTTGTTGCTTATGACCCAAAGGTTTCACATCACCTTGACCCAAGGTCATTTGACCAAGGTCAAGGTCACTTAGTGCATTTTTAATGAAATTATGCATAGTATAACATTCCTGTCCGGGCTATATCTGTTGAACCGTTTGCCAGATCACTTTCATATTTTAGTATGTTGTTGCTTATGACCCGAAGGCTTCACATCACCTTGACCCAAGGTCATATGACCAAGGTCAAGGTCACTTAGTGCATTTTTAATGAAATTATGCATACATTCCTGTCCGGGCTATATCTCTTGAACCGTTTGCCCGATCACTTTCATATTTTAGTATGTTGTTGCTTATGACCGAAGGTTTCACATCACCTTGACCCAAGGTCATGTGACCAAGGTCAAGGTCACTTAGTGCATTTTTAATGAAATTATGCATACATTCATATCCGGGCTATATCTCTTGAACCATTTGCCGGTTCACTTTCATATTTTAGTATGTTGTTGCTTATGACCCGAAGGTTTCACATCACCTTAACGCAAGGTCATGTGACCAAGGTCAAGGTCACTTAGTGCATTTTTAATGAAATTATGCATACATTCCTGTCCGGGCTATATCTCTTGAACCGTTTGCCAGATCACTTTCATATTTTAGTATGTTGTTGCATGTGACCGGTAGGTTTCACATCACCTTGACCCAAGGTCATGTGACCAAGGTCAAGGTCACTTAGTGCATTTTTAATGAAATTATGCATACATTCCTGTCCGGGCTATATCTCTTGAACCGTTTGCAGGATCACTTTCATATTTTAGTATGTTGTTGCTTATGACCCGTAGGTTTCATATCACCTTGACCCAAGGTCATGTGACCAAGGTCAAGGTCACTTAGTGCATTTTTGATGAAACTGTACATACATTCCAGTCTGTGCTATATCCCTTGAACCGTTTGCCAGATAACTTTCATATTTTAGTATGTTGTTGCTTATGACCCGAAGGCTTCACATCACCTTGACCCAAGGCCAAGGTCACTCACTACATTTTTAATGAAATTGTAGATACATTCTCGTTTTGGCTTTATCCCTTGGACCGCATACTGGATTGCTTTCAAGTTTAAGAATGTATTTAGTCATGACCAAAAGGTTTCACCTGGACCCATGGTCATTTGATCAAGGTCAAAGTTACTAAGTACAATTTAATGAAATTGTACATGCTATCCCATTGGGGCTTTATCTCTTTTAACTATTTATCAGATCACCGTCATATTTTAGTATGTTGTTGCTTATCACGTAAAGGTTTCACGTCACGTTGACTCAAGGTCATGTGACCAAAGTCAAGGTCAATTAGTATATTTTAATGAAATTGTATTTGTTACATGTATTATGTCCAGGCTTAATCTTTTGAACCGTGATCGGATCACGTCATATTTTAGTATGATGGTGCTGATGACCCAAAGGTTTCACACCTCTTTGATCCAAGGTCATATGACTAATGTCAAGTATTACATTTTTTAATGAAATTGTAAATGCTATTGAGTCTGGGCTTTATCTGTGGAATCATATACTGGATCACTCTTATACTATAGTATGCTGTTGCTCAGGATTGGAGGGTTTCTTATCATCTTGACCCAAGGTCATGTGCCCAAGGTCAAGATCATTTAGTTCTTTTTAATGAAATTGTACGTACTAATATTGTCTGGGCTATATCTCCTGAACCCTTCTTACAATTGTTTTCATATTTTAGTATGTTGTTTCTAAGGACTTAATGTTTCTTATCACATTGTCCTAAGGTCACATGGTTAAGGTAGCTTCTTGCTTTGGTAATGAAATTGTATATGCTTAGCATGTCCAGGCAGAAATTGTCTATGCTAATAATGTTTAGGCTTTATATTTTGAACCGTGTATCCAATCACTAATTCAGTTTTTTGTTGCTCATGATCCATACAATGTTAAACGTCTTCAAATTCAATAGCATCATTTAAAAGCAGATAAGTTTGCAGCATGGACCAGACATTGCATGTTTCGGGTACTTAGCCCTCGTCAGTGAGTGTAGGTTTCAGATCACCTATATCCAAGGTCATGTGACCAAAGTAAATTTCTTTAAATATGCTTATTATGAAATTGTATATGCCAATCATGTTTGGGCTTTACCTCAAACAATGTAATGAATCACTTTCATGTTTTAGTATGATGTTGCCCATGACTCAAAGGTTTCACATCATTTTGCATGTTGGCCCAAGGTCAAAGTACCTTAGAGGGAGGGGGGAGACATCTGTTTTTTTATGAAAAACATTTTGTTTAATTGTTGCCTGGTTTAATACGTTCCTCGTCAAGCTACATGATCCTTCTTTTCATTCTGATAATTTAACCAATAATTAAAAAAAAAATGATAATCCTGTGGTTTCCAGTTTCCTTAGCTTTGCTTGTATTTTAAATATAAATTGCATGAATAAAAATTTGCAAAAATGTTTCTGATTTATTGCATGTATTTAACATTTTTTCTATTGAGACATAATTCATATCTCTATGTAGCTGAATATACTTAGAAGGAGCTGTTAAGATAAGGCGTAGAATCCGCCCTGAAAAGTCGAAATTTCAAAATGCAAAAATTGAGAATCTTTTTCGGTAGAAATTTGAAGCAACTTGATCTGCATATGAATCTGCTTTAAGATGGGATAATTTATGCAAAATAAGACCGATATTTTGGTCAAAATAAGCGTTTTTTTACACAGAAATCAATGGAAAACGGAAAAGTTTTATACAACATCGTTCCCCCCCTCGCTTTACAATGCCACTTTCACCAAAGGTGTATATCAATAAAACACATTTTCTGGCCAAGTGGGGTTCTGAAGCGAGGGGGGGGGACAATGTCCCATAGGCGAAAAACGAAAAAAGGGGGGATGGCTGACTATTTTTAAATTTGCCTCTAGAGCGTTAAAGTACGTAATATTATCGTCTTTTTCTTTTTATATCACGGAACAATCTATTCAGAGTGTGTTCCGATCAAATATTTAACCGTTTGGAAGGAAATAAACGAGAAAGTTGTCTATTTCTACACCGTGTGTATTTCGCGCCAGAAAGCTACATAAATGGCCGAGAAGAACGAAATAAAACCGTTTTTCAGTTTCCGGATTGCAGAATTTGCCGATTATATTGATATAATAACCTCAAAGTTAATTTTGCTTATCCAATTTTGACATTAAAAGGTTACAGAAGCATAATAAACGTAAAAATGTTTAAAATAATGCATTTTCTGTGCATTTTCGAGCGAAATTCAACGTTTTCCGTCATCTGTACCCCTACCTCTTCAACCCGTAATTATAACATCTTTCATCGAATTTATTTAAATAAAACACCTACTAGGAATCTTATAATACTATATATTTTTATCATGACCAACTTTTATCTAATTTGGAAGGACAGCGCCCGAGAAATAATCGAGTGATTTCAGGGCTAAATCCGGCCCTTATCTTAACAGCTCCTTTGTCCTTTAAGCTCAAACAAAAGAATGCAGTATTACAGTGTTGCCAACTCATTTTCTACATAGTGACTTCATTTGTTGAGATTTTCGTCAGGATCTTCTTTAACTCATTCATTAGGTCTTCCGACTTCCGTCGGAAGACCTATTGTTTTCGTAACCGTGGAAAATTGGATCAGCGATTTCTCAAGAACCCTGTAAGCTAGGACAATGAAAGTTCTCCAACGTTACGTTTGGAGTAAAAGCTAGATTGGTCTTTTTTATTTTTGGTCTCTGTTATTTTTTTTTTATGTTTTTAAGTAGATTCAAATATTTGACGGGAGCGTCGAATTACTCAAAAGGACCGAAAATTTCATGTTTTGCTATTTGTAAGCTTAAATATCTCGTATTTTGCTATCTACAATTTCCATTCTTTTTGAAAGTCGACAGCCATGCAAGATATGAAATGCTAGATGCACACTGTAACGATTTATTACGATGACGTCCTTCGCCGTCCTTCATATTTCCAAATTCAGAAGTTCATAGGAGGAAGACACTTTTTTGCTTATAATAGTAAACAAAAATTAAGCTTATGAAGTTTCCTAAAAATTTCAATATTATTATTTTTTATCCATATATCTGTCTTATTTAGTCTTTCTGATTTTTCCTATCTCTTACTGTTGAAAAGATATGAGCATCGAAATTTTGAGTTGGGTATTTCGATACACCTTCACGCCAACAGATCGGGCGCACACTAAAATTGGTAGTCCGAGTCCGACTCGAGAAAAGCAGTGTTGAGATTTTCAAATTCCGATTTCACGGCAATGATGAATATGCATTTCATAAATACATTTCGATATACACAATTTGATTTTAAAACAGTTGATTAATTTAGAAGAGATCAGCTACAAACCAGAATTTACACACAAAAAGTGGTAGTTTGATTCCGATTTCTAACCTACAAACCTGTTTCTAAACTTCAATAACTATATTTTGAACATCAAGTTTGATTTCTAATTCTAGCAAACGTTCGAACATAATTTTCGGTTGGTTTATTTACAAATTGATGAACAATTTCTCCAACATTCTTCCCTCCCCTCGTTTTTCGAAAACAGTTCTGTTTAAATTGAACGATGTCGCCATGATGGAAATTCAAAATAAACTTTGAAAAAAGGGAAGGGGGGGTGTCCAAATTTGAACCTGCACAGCGAGAACCTCATGGTATTTGTATATATATATTGAACGTAACTTGTTATTACCATTTCTCTTCTCAAGAAAATTGGTTCTACAGCTACGAGCTCGCCTTTTTTATGGGAGAAGGGGGCAGGAAGAATTTGCAAAAAAAAAAATCCCGGCTCTGAAAAATGCTGAAAAAAATATTCCGGCTCAAAGGGCCGGCAATTTTTTTTTTCCCGGACCATGCAAAAGTAAGGATACATTGCATGATATGGAAATTTTTGCTGGCCCTTTGTGCCAGACAATTTAAAGTCAAAAAATTAATTAATATAAATACAAACTGTTCACATAGCTGTATCTACCAGAGACCTAATACGCATAGGCACAAAAATCTAGAAAAGGTTCTATTTAAACATCATACAATCTGTCTGAAATTCGCTAATTGCAAAGAGACATCTGAAGGAACGGTTTTTAACTCATACTCTGTAACAGCGGGGAGGTTAACTTACACAGACATTCACAACATTTGACAATTTGTTTAAATCCGGCCCGAAGAACCGGCGAAAATTTTTCTCCGACTCTGGTAATGGCTGAAAAAAATGGCCTGCTCAGGAAATTGCTGAAAAAATTTTACCGGCTGGCAATAGAATTCCTGCCCCCCCCCCCCCCCTCAAATCAAATGGTTGCTCACCAACAATTATCGGTTTGAAAATTTAATGTTACTGCTATTTGAAAACTTAAATATATAATATAAATACATGTAATGTGACGTCCTTCATATTTCCAAACCAAAAATTGTATAGGAGGAAGACACTCTTGTTGCAACCGCAACAAGAAACCTTTCTAGTTTGACAAACTATTTTGAATAGACATTTATCTATTCATGTTGAACTACATGTATTTGGTATGATTAGGTCATGGAAATGTTTCCCATTACCTAGAGTTTAATTTGAAGTTTACTTTTTAAAAATCCCTATACCAACACGGAAATTTTGTCAGATGTGTTAGGGCCAGTTCCGTATGCATTCACTACTACAATGTAATATCAAAATAATATATAATCAAATATTAAATAATGTATTTAAGAATAAAAATTAAATAAACAATGTATGTATTTAGGGAGATAAAAAGAGTTCCAAATTCCATTCGTAGAAGAAACCTACTTTATAAATTAAATGTTCATTGTAGGCAACCAGCACAGGTGTAACAAGCAACGCTGAAGGTCCATAGATATTACTGGGATGGAACGAGTAGAAAGGTTATTCGGCGAGATGCGAAGAGTATGTGAACGAAAACTTGCTGCAACGAAAGAACATTTTGAAACATTACGCAGTAAGGCTGCCGAATACGTAGATCTTTCCAAGCCTTCAAAGAATTGTAAAATTTACATGTCGATTGTGGTGATTGTACTATTTATTTTTATTTATTTAATGTATCGATCATATTCACCGGAATATGAAACATTGGAATCATTGGAAAGCATATTTAGGCATCATAGTTGGATGAAGATAAGGAAAGGCCATAACTATTGCAAAAGCTCGCCAAAAGTGTTCGAAAGTATACAATTTAATGACGATTCTCCAAACTTTACGATTATTACCAATCAAGAACTGTTTAATCTAAAGCGATATGGGTGGTCGTCGCCTATTGTTGTCGAACAATATAGGCTTTTATTCATACAGATAGAGAAAGTAGGTTCTACGCAATGGAAGAGATTGCTACAGTTGATACAGAATATATCGAGCCCTGTAAATACCAGTATTCACGATCCGGAACATAATGGACTAAAATACCTGACCAGTTATGATGATCTTCAACCTAGGTTAATGGTTTTGAACTCATCATGGACAAAAGCTACCATGGTCAGGGAACCAAGAGCAAGGATATTATCAGCATATCTACATTTTAAAACCGCAAAATATTTTGAAAGATATTTGAGTTTGAAAAATCCAACGTTCCGACAATTCCTATTCTACATTTCATCTCATTCTAACGAGCATTGGTCTTCTCAAATTCGTTTGCCTCTTTGGGTATATCGTAACGTGTTGGTTGGAAAATTAGAAAACATACAAGAATTTGGCGAACAAGTATTAAGGAAAATCGGAGCATGGGAGGAGTGGGGTCACAAATGGGGTGAGTTTCAAAACGAGACTGTTTTCTCCGGAATGTTCTTAGGAAATAGTACAATGCTCTCCAAAGCGAATAAAAGGCTCCGGAAATACTATACAAGAGAACTGGAGGATGTAGTGTTTAATTTGTACAGACAAGAATATGAATTATTTAATTACAGCTGCAACTATATATCGCTACATTGAATATTATAGAACTATTTCATAAGGCCAGTGACAACTTAAATGCTTTCCGAGGAATTACAAATTGAAAATTTTATGAAGTGGTTATGTACAAAAAGACTTTATAACAATGAAAAAAACCAAATTACCTTTTGTGTTTTGTTACGGATATATTTCGTACATAAATGGATTAAAATAAAATGCCTGTAGAACGGTTGATATTTTTTACATGTATTAATAATACTGGAGTGTTCCAACTCTTTACCTTCATGAAGAAAATTTCCAACCAATTTTGTTTCTGCACCAGACACGTGTTTCGAATATTAAATTCTCATCAGTGATGCTTCCAGTGGAACCGCCAAAATTAATTTCAATATCCCCCTCTTGATTTATTTTTGGAATTTAAAGTACATTTACTTTACAGAGAGTGCGCGTCTCCTGTAGGGTCGATTCAGTAGCATATCCTTATAAAATCTATGTTCAAAATAGCATGGAGGGGGTTGCTAAGATGTTAACCTCCTTCAATTTCGATGATATTTTTGAATTGAATGACAAGTTTCTGAAATAGCAAAATAATATATATGATGTCAAATCGATAAAGGGCCAAAACGAAGCTTCTTTCAGGCGAAGGACCTGGAAAGAAGTAATTTATACACTTCTACACATCAAGTCACGGGGAACGATTTTAATTGCTCCATACTGCAACAAGAAATAAGTGCTTATGATAATAATACGGAAGTGTTCCAACTCTAATTAGTATCTTTAAAAAAAAGTATTTCTGGTATATCTTTTAAAATGTTCCCACGTAATCCGCATAACCTCACAATTTCCGTCCTAAGTCGGCACCTATTGCCAATAGGTCTCGTTGGTTTGTCTTTAATGTTTCTATGTCGTACAATGTATTTGGTGTTCCTTGTCCCTTTTACATTTCTTACATCCAGTTTTTAAACATCTTAGCACCATCTCTCCTATGCTATTTTGAACATAGATTTTATTTGGATATACTACTGAATCGACCCTACAGGAAATTTGGAGCCGCGCACTCTCTGTAATGTAAATGTACAAATCTAAATTCAAAAAATTAAAGAGGGCGTACTGAAATGATTTTTGGCGGCTCCGCTAGAAGCATAACTGATGAGAATTTAATATTCGAAACACGTGTCTGCTGCATGAAAATTTGTTTGGAAATTTCTTTAAGAAGGTATAGAGTTGGAACGCTTCGACATTATTAATATAAACACTTATTTCACATTGCGGTGTGGAGCAATTAAAAACGTTCCCCGTGACCTGATGTTTGTCAAGTATATTAATTACTTCTGTCACCTGAAAGAAGCTTTGTTTTGGCCTTTCATCAAAGTGATATCATATTTATATTTTTTTGCTATTTCGGAAACTAGCCATTTCACCGATAAATATCATTGGATATCATCGAAATTAAAGGAGATTAACATCTTAGCACCATCCCTCCTATGCTATTTTGAACATAGATTTTATTTGGATATACTACTGAATCGACCCTACAGAAAATTTGGAGCCGCACACTCTCTGTAATGTAAATGTACAAATCTAAATCGATGAGAATTTGATATTCGAAACACGTGTCTGGTGCATGAAAATTGGTTTGGAATTTTCTTCAAGAAGGTATAGAGTTGGAACCCTTCGACATTATTACTGTGCTTGTATACTCTTTGTTTTCGAACTAGGTGTGTTTTGTTTTGGGTGCTGCAACCGAGTCTTATTGGAAATCCCTCCTATTTTAAAGACCCAACAGTTTAGTTTAAACATATTTTACTTCTCATTAAATGCAACATAACATGTGCCCTTTCCCTATTCAGACCCTACAAACGAGTGATAGTGAATACTTTACTTGTAATAGGATATCAAGGATTCAATTAAATTTTAGCACAAAATCTTATACAATTGGCCTCCATATATCGAGATTATTGAGGAAATATACTGAAAATGTGGCGAAATATGGTCAGTTGGAACACTTCCGTATTATCAATATAAACACTTATTTCTTGTTGCAGTGTGGAGCAGTTAAAATCGTACCCCGTGACTTGATGTCTGTTAAGTGTATTAATTACTTCTTTCCAGCTCTGTCACCTGAAAGAAGCTTTGTTTGGGCTCTTTATCAATGTGACATCATATATATGTTTTTGCTATTTCGGAAACTTGCCATCTCATCGTAAAATATCACCGAAATTGAATGAGGTTAGTTACCATCTTGGCGCCGTCCACCCAGTGCTGTTTTGAGCGTGGATTATGTTTGGATGTGCTGCTGAGTCGACCCTGCGGGGAATTTGGGGCCTTGTGCTCTCTGTCAAGTAAATGCAGATATTTAAATTCTGAAAATAACACCAGAGGGCGCTAATCAAATGAATTTGGCTGCTTATGAAAAGCACTTTGGCTGGAGGCATCACTGATGAGAATTTAATATTCGAAACACGTGTCTGGTGCATGAAAATTGCTTTGATATTTTCTTCGGGAAGGTATGGAGTTGGAACACTTCCGTATTATTGCTCTACACATAAAAGACTACACACAAATCAACGAAACTAATGGGTAATGGATGGCCTGTCATCTGCCTCGTAAGTAGCAAATTGTTAGTTATCCTGATTACGCGTGCACAACACTTCCACTTGTCTTGTTACCCAGTGGTATCGAAGAACAAGCAATTGTTTTGTATAAAAGTGTTCTCGTCGTAAGATGACCACACAAAGAAGACATCAGATTGCACGCTGGGCCAATGTTACGCACATATAGGATCTCAAATGATTTTCTATTTCACACGGTATTTATGAAACGAGTTTTGTGATTTTTACATCCCCGAGCCTTGGCGAGAGGATTAATATCACACAACGGGTTTCATAAATACATTATGAAATAGACATCATTTGAGATTCTTCTTTTTATCACATGAGAGAAAGGAGGGGATCTCCAACAACACTAGGTTGCAGCACCCACAGCAAAATCCCAAAACACCCATGCAAAAAACACAGAACAGATACCCACAGAAAGAGACGCAAAAGGGACAATGAACACCAACTCACAACATAGAAACATGAAACACAAAAGACTACACATAAACCAACGAGACCAATGGGCAACCGGTGCCGACTTAGGACGGCCATCTGCCACGTAAATAGCAGACGGTGTGGTTATCCTGGATTACGTGCGCACAACCCTCCCACTATTCCGATTTCCCAGAGGTCTCGAAGAACGCACAATTATGGTGTAAAACAACCTCCTCACTGTTAGGTGACCACACACAAACAAGACCGTAAAACACAGGGGTCCAAGCAACACAGATGAATATGTAAATGGATATAAAAAGAGGACGTGCGTAATACAGTCCGTGCTCTGCCGGCTGTAGCGAGCTCATATATGTTATCACCCGAGGAGTCCGACTGACATTCAGAGAGGACAGGTGGTCGGGGCCCTGTCTTCTCTAAAGAGGTTTGGACAGGGCCCGTCATGGAGTCCCGTCGTCACAGTCAGTCAGAGTGCAAGTCTTAAGAATGCGCTCGTACAAGACTGTATATTGGTCAAGTACCAAGCTTAGTGTCCGTCTGGTGACATTAGGATCATATCCACGGTATAAAAGGCGTTTGATGACTCTGACGCATTTTCGATACATATGCTGTCTACCTTTGATCCTTCTTATTTTGTTAATTATGTCACCATAAAATGCAGGTTGTGAAATACCCAAAGTAATATACTCCGTTGCTTGTATGGGTCCGAATTTCAAAAGAAGTTGATCATAATTTTTGTAAAATTTCCAGAAAGTCTTTACTAGTTTATGAAAGCGAAAACCTTGACCTAAAAGTTTCTTTGTAATTTGTAGATTTCTATTATGAAAATCCAAAACATCAGTACATGCTCTAGCATACCGGATGAGCTGTGAAATGTAGATACCGTATGACGGTAATCTAGGGACATCACCGTCAAGCCAGGGAAAATTTACTATGTTGAATCCAAAATCATCTCGTTTGTCATATACACTTGTATGAATTTCTCCATTGACAATTTTGATATTTAGGTCCAAAAATGGTGTTTCAGTGTCTGTAAAGTTTGCCTTGTTTAGAGTCAATTCTTGTGGATAAATAACATCTTTATACTTTTCAAAAACAGGATTATCGATAGTAAGAATATCATCCAGGTACCTAGAAGTACCAGTGAAGCATTTCACATCATCATGTTTTCTTTGCTTTTGAAGATTTTGAATAAATTCCTTTTCATATGTGTATAAAAATAAATCTGCAACAAGAGGCGCACAATTTGTACCCATAGGAATCCCTACAACCTGCTTGTAGAGATTCTCACCAAATCTTACATAAATGTTGTCCAAGAGGAAGGACAAGGCACTACACAGGTCGCTACATGTCCATGATTTGTATGATTTGTATTCTGTAGCGGAAAAGAAACCCTTTGATTCAGATGTACAAATATAAATTTTCCCCTCTCGATTATAGCACCATTTAATGAGTTTGGACATTTGATCATTGATCTTGTCGTGAGGAAGCGTGGTGTACATATTTGAAAAATCGTATGAAGCAATCGTATTGGCTTGAAAATTTCTAGATTTTATCTTGTCAATCACATCCCCGGATTTTTTTATAGACCAAAATAAATTTACATCATTCCTGTTAAGAACAGTTTCACAATATTTTGCAACGTGTTCCTTTACCGCCGTGAGGGCTGACGTCAGATGTCTAGACAAACTTGTAGTTGAGCAGTTGCTAGAATTAGCAATGTATCTAAATTTGTAAGGAGATTTGTGCAGTTTTGGTATGCAGTATATTGTAGGAAGATCCAATTTAGAAATAGGGATGTTGAATGAAGAAATTTCACTGCTATGTTTGCTCAAAATGTTAGGGACACTTTCATTGCTTTTGATATAAGTATTTGTAGACGAAAGTTCCGAAACTAAAGTTGATATATAGTAAAGTTTTCATATGATTATGGTGTTGTTGGCTGCTTTATCTGCAGGAGCGAAGACAAATTTTTCATGTAAATTACGTAATTTGGATTTAAAATATCTTTCAGATCTAGAACTTGGATTTTCAAAAAGATGAGGATTTTTGTGGAAGTTGTCTATTCGAATGTCAGTAATGTCCAAAATGAGGTTTTTCCAGTCATTCAGAGAATGCGATTCGACTCCTTCCGATTTACACCATCGTTTGGTATAGTTATCTAAGGCTTCCTTTAGTACTTCGCGACATTTAATAAAATCTATCTTGGATGGGATTCTATACTTAGGTCCTTTTTTTGAGAAGACCACGGAGCTGCCTGTCTTGGATAATTGAAAAGTCACCTGTAATAATATGACCAGCTGGTTTATATAGATATTCAGATGTTGCACATTCTCAAGAGGCAGGACATGATTCAAGTATTTTAGGATCTGATGTAACTTTGTTGTAGTTAAAAACGAAATTTCGAATAGGTCTCTTATATTTGTAACAAATAAGAGGAGGTTCTAAATTTTCAAAATATTGAGGAATAGCACTTTGTACACGATGATCCCGAAAAATATTAGAGATGTTAAGAAGATCGAATCCTTTGTTAATAAATGAAATTTTTAAGAATCGTTTTTAGGTGGGATGTTTTTAACAACTGGATAAAGTTTATTCTGTGCGAATGCAACAATGATATTAAGTCTGAATCAATCAGTATTTCTTAAGAATGCAACCAGTGCTTCATCCAAGATAGATTTCAATTGAACTGCTGGAATTGATGAGAGAGCATGAAGCAGTTCATGTCTGCCGCCGTTGCGAGCAATGATCAGAAGATCGTTGAGGGTACGGTGTAATCTAGATCTTATTCTGAGTTTTCGGTTTCTTCGTCTTCCGTGAGACCTACGCTTCCGTTTAGTGTTTGGGCGGATTGAAAATACATTAATATTAGTTGACGTCGAGGAATATTTCCTTGTCCATAAATTTGATCGTTTAGACCAAGGGGGTACGCAGTTTGGAGTTTTGTGATCCAGGCAAGTTCAGCTTGTAGTCGGCGTTTTTTAATTTCCGTTTTACTAAGATTTTTAAGTTTAGAAAAAGACTGAACCGGTGTAATAGTTATATCCGAAATGGAATGATTGTATTTAACGAAGTGATTATAAAGGAAATTTCTTTGTTTTTTGTGATGTGAGTTTCTTATCTGATACGAATGACTTCTAAAACGAGATTTTAAGGCCTGACCTGTTTCTCCAACATATTGGGCGCCACATCCCCTAGCGTTTCATGTTATAACATAAATGACATCTTGGTACGATCAATCGATGTCGTTTTCAATCTCAATTTTAAAAGTCTGCCCGTTAACACTTGATTTAATTGTGGAATTGCAATTGATGAGCGGACACATACCGCATCTTTTCCCTTTGCACGTAGAAACTGCTGAGAACCCTCTATGTTTGTTGTTAAATGTAGAGCCTGCAGATGGAGAAGTAGGTGTAATACGTCTACGGGATTTAAATTTAAGAGGGGAAAGGAGTACTCTGGGTGAGGAAAAAAGTTTATTACTGTTAAAAGTCGATGATGGGAAAGTTACTGTAGCGATAGAGGGTAATCTCAAAGGAGTAAGTTTAATACGAGGCGACCTTAAAAATGCCATAGTGAGATGATCAAAGAAGGGTGAGTAGAGATCCTGCATGGAAGACACTACAACAAAGTCAAGTTAGAGAACGAAATGGAATTAAAACACTTCAAACATCGGGTCACGGGGAATTGTATTACCAACTCCACACTGCAACACGAAATAAGTGTAGATATAAAAGAAAGGAGGGGATCTCCAACAACACTAGGTTGCAGCACCCACAGCAAAATCCCAAAACACCCATGCAAAAAACACAGAACAGATACCCACAGAAAGAGACGCAAAAGGGACAATGAACACCAACTCACAACATAGAAACATGAAACACAAAAGACTACACATAAACCAACGAGACCAATGGGCAACCGGTGCCGACTTAGGACGGCCATCTGCCACGTAAATAGCAGACGGTGTGGTTATCCTGGATTACGTGCGCACAACCCTCCCACTATTCCGATTTCCCAGAGGTCTCGAAGAACGCACAATTATGGTGTAAAACAACCTCCTCACTGTTAGGTGACCACACACAAACAAGACCGTAAAACACAGGGGTCCAAGCAACACAGATGAATATGTAAATGGATATAAAAAGAGGACGTGCGTAATACAGTCCGTGCTCTGCCGGCTGTAGCGAGCTCATATATGTTATCACCCGAGGAGTCCGACTGACATTCAGAGAGGACAGGTGGTCGGGGCCCTGTCTTCTCTAAAGAGGTTTGGACAGGGCCCGTCATGGAGTCCCGTCGTCACAGTCAGTCAGAGTGCAAGTCTTAAGAATGCGCTCGTACAAGACTGTATATTGGTCAAGTACCAAGCTTAGTGTCCGTCTGGTGACATTAGGATCATATCCACGGTATAAAAGGCGTTTGATGACTCTGACGCATTTTCGATACATATGCTGTCTACCTTTGATCCTTCTTATTTTGTTAATTATGTCACCATAAAATGCAGGTTGTGAAATACCCAAAGTAATATACTCCGTTGCTTGTATGGGTCCGAATTTCAAAAGAAGTTGATCATAATTTTTGTAAAATTTCCAGAAAGTCTTTACTAGTTTATGAAAGCGAAAACCTTGACCTAAAAGTTTCTTTGTAATTTGTAGATTTCTATTATGAAAATCCAAAACATCAGTACATGCTCTAGCATACCGGATGAGCTGTGAAATGTAGATACCGTATGACGGTAATCTAGGGACATCACCGTCAAGCCAGGGAAAATTTACTATGTTGAATCCAAAATCATCTCGTTTGTCATATACACTTGTATGAATTTCTCCATTGACAATTTTGATATTTAGGTCCAAAAATGGTGTTTCAGTGTCTGTAAAGTTTGCCTTGTTTAGAGTCAATTCTTGTGGATAAATAACATCTTTATACTTTTCAAAAACAGGATTATCGATAGTAAGAATATCATCCAGGTACCTAGAAGTACCAGTGAAGCATTTCACATCATCATGTTTTCTTTGCTTTTGAAGATTTTGAATAAATTCCTTTTCATATGTGTATAAAAATAAATCTGCAACAAGAGGCGCACAATTTGTACCCATAGGAATCCCTACAACCTGCTTGTAGAGATTCTCACCAAATCTTACATAAATGTTGTCCAAGAGGAAGGACAAGGCACTACACAGGTCGCTACATGTCCATGATTTGTATGATTTGTATTCTGTAGCGGAAAAGAAACCCTTTGATTCAGATGTACAAATATAAATTTTCCCCTCTCGATTATAGCACCATTTAATGAGTTTGGACAATTGATCATTGATCTTGTCGTGAGGAAGCGTGGTGTACATATTTGAAAAATCGTATGAAGCAATCGTATTGGCTTGAAAATTTCTAGATTTTATCTTGTCAATCACATCCCCGGATTTTTAAAAAAAAAACATGAAACACAATGTTACAATTCCGACTTCATTTCTTGCAAATTACGCTCCAACGTCGCTGTTTCTATTGTGACGTCACAAAGGATATGAAGCGCATCATCCAATGACAACACGCCCAAAATGATATGTAACGTGTTATCATAACATGGCTTTATGTTTAATAACGGGCGTATCATGTGATAAAAATGAATATGTTATGGATATAGAAAACTGGGGAGTTTAGAAAATGCTCTGCCAACTGAAGTAAGAAACATCTCTTCACGCGATGGTTTGCTTTGTTTTCAAGTTTAGCCTAGTTTTATTGTGTCGCCTGCGAAGCACAGCGACACTTAGGGATCACTTTGTCCGTCTGTCCGTCCGTCCGTCTGTCTGTCTGTCTGTCTGTCTGTCCGTCTGTCTGTCACACTTGGGTGTCACACCCCATAACTTTTGATTGGTAAGTGATAGGGCTTTGATATTTCACATGTGTATTCCTTGTGACAAGACCTTTCTACACATATCATAATTTTTGACCTTGTGACCTTGACCTAGATATTTGACCTACTTTTTAAAAAATCTAATATTGGCTATATCTCTTGATTGGCAAGTGATAGGGCTTTGATATTTTACATGTGTAATCTTTGTGACAAGACCTTTCTACGCAAACCATAATTTTTGACCTCGTGACCTTGACCTAGATATTTGACCTACTTTTCAAAAAATCTAAGATTGGCTATATCTTTTGATTGGTAAGTGATAGGTCTTTGATATTTCACATGTGTATTTCTTGTGACAAGCCCTTTCTTCACATACTATATTTTTTGACTTTATGACCTTGACCTAGATATTTGACCTACTTTTTAAAAAAATCCAAGATTGGCTATATCTTTTGATTGGCAGGTGATAGGGCTTTGATTTTTCTCTTGTGTATTCCTTTTGACAATACCTTTCTACACATACCATAATTTTGACCTCTTGACCTTGACCTAGATATTTGACCTACTTTTCAAAAAAATTAAGATTTGCTTTATCTTTTGATTGGTCAGTGATAGGGCTTTGATATTTCATATGTGTATTCCTTCTTGTGACAAGGCCTTTCTACACATATCATAACTTTTGACCTCATGACCTTGACCTAGATATTTGACCTACTTTTCAAAAAATCTTAGATTGGCTATTTCTTTTGATTGCTGAGTGATAGGTTTTGATATTTCACATGTGCATTCCATGTGACAAGACCTTTCTTCACTTACCATCATTTTTTACCTCGTGCACTTGCCCTATATATTTGACCTACTTTTCTACAAATCTAAGATTGGCTATATCTTTTGAGTGGTAAGTGATAGGGCTTTGATATTTCACATTTGTATTCCTTATGAAAAGACCTTTCTAAACATTCCATAATTTTTGACCTAGTGACCTTGCCCTTGATATTTGACCTATTTTCAATAAAAAAAAATCCGCTTCGCAGGCGACACAAGCATTCCTTGGATTGCTATTTTTTACTCAGGACTTGGTTTGTGATTTTCGGAAAAGCGACTTCGTATATTACAAATGTATACATATTTTCAAATAACATCAAATAGTTGACTTGTATTTTACACATCCTAAGACCCAACATCACAAAATTTGACGAATCTTTTAACTGTGACGTCGTATCTTATTTATGACGTCACAATTAGAAATTACGTCAAAAGTAGTGATGTCGGGTCTTGGAGTGTCTAAAATGCAAGTCTAGCGGTAATATGAAGAAGGTCTATTCCACTACTAGATTTAGCATGACGGAACTTTTTATGACGTTTTCTAGAATATAGAACAGAGTTGCAGATCTTTTCGATATCCCTCTCACCTTCCGAATTGCCCATACAAGCATATATCTATATATTTGAGAAAATTGTGACTGGAACTTTACTTCTTACATAGTATCATTTTACCATATTTTGCTAAAACGAATAATAAAATGGATAAAGATAGACAACAAAGCTTAACAAGTCAACCAAGATTCCATCATTTAAGGTTTATCGTTCTTTCCGTTATCTGTGCCTAACCTAGATAAAGTAAGCAATGTTCAGATATATTATATGATATAATAACATTTGGCGACGAACAGGAAATAGTAGAAGGGACATCTGACAAGATACATGTAACAAATATTTTCATATATATATTTGTATTTTCTAATATAGAGGTTGTTAGAGGACGTAGTCGCCATCAACATAGACGTTTGTACATGAATAATCTAAATGCATGCATTTTCCCGTCTTTCTTCCCATACCTTGAATTCAAAATTTGTGTGAAGCAATGGCGGATTTAACGGACACTGCTCATTCGGAAACGGCGAACGTTAGAGAAAATAGAAAGGTTACGGAAATGTACATTATGACGTTATTTGTAATGTAAATGCGCGTTAAGTTTTGTGTACCGCGTACGTAATCAAGTGAAAAAAAACGGAGGGAAGATGCCTTTTTAACATAGATTTAAACATTAAATGAAATATTTCATCATCATATAAGCATGATAAGATGAGATTGCTGAATCGACACAAAAATCGTAGTGCCGAACCGCACGCAACATACATTGTACAACAGATCGATTTCAGGCGAAACTACAGGTTAGCCTGAGAAACGTGTGATAATCATTATCATGATTATCTTCAAACATTGATTGAAAACATTATTTTGGAATGACATGTCAAATCGTAATCAATTTCAAGATGGATTTATTATCATCTAATTTTCCTTGGAAGGGGGGGGGGGTAATTTCTAAGCATGATCTGGCAAAGTATCTGCCCTTTAATCTATTTTTTTTAGGGGTGGGGGTCTTATTCTATGAGAAATTTAAAGCCAATCATTTCTTTTTTTACTAAGAACACCTCCACCTTCCCTTAGCTTTAAATTTTTCCCCCACAATATTTTAATGCAAAGACCATTCTGAGCTTGATATACCAACAGATATTGCACACAGACACTCATGGACAATCAGATTTTCATAAAACTTTGTGGTGTCCAGGAATTGACAGGAAAGCACTTAATGAAGAGGTCTTCGACCTTTTCATTCATTCATTCATTCATTCATTCATTCATTACTTTCTCATTACATGAGGTTATGACATGAATGATATAACTTGATTAATATGAGCAACAGTCAATCAATTTTCGATATACATAAGCATACATACTAATGCAAAAAAGTAAAATAAAAAAGAGACAACATCATTTCGCTGCCATGGCCAATTCGCCTGTTTGAAATTTACTGCAGATTTCAAACAACATAGTTCCAAGGGCGAGAAAAAATATTCTGCTGCATTTTAGGAGGCTAAGAGCTTCATGTCTGATTTGTACATGTGGTAGAAATCACTGTGATATTATTATAATATTATTTCGCTCATGTCATTAATCTGTTGTGGTAGTGAGAACTGTGATTGTCACAACTAGGCGGATAACAAAACTTTATCTTTTCTATCAGTGCTACGCTTTGCCATAGTAGATATTAAGTCCCGTTTACACTATAAAACTTTTCTTGTACAAGAAAACTTTGTCAAATGTTTTGACGCAAACTTTGATAGTGTAAACGATCCAAGAAAACTTTGATAAAAGTCCGTCAAAGAACTTGGATGGACTTTGATGAAACAGAACTCTATCCTATTTTTCTTGAAACTTTGACGGACTTTGACGGGAATCGACCAATCAGAATAGAGATTCAAAACGGCGCCAGAAGTATTTGAATCTTGAAGAAAGACATAGAAGCAATATTTAGAACGTTAAAAGTAAAGAATACAGTGACAAAGATAAACGAAGCGATGTAGTGAATTCCATCTGCGATTTTTGCTAGAAATCACGGGACATTTATATTGAACTCGTGTCCATATTGTGTAGTAATTCCAATGAACAACCACAAACATAAACTACATGTATAAAGTTTGCATTAGAAATATTCACAATATTTACAGGATTTATCTATGATTTGTTGTATATTTACTAAATTGTCTTGTACAAGTCACTCAAGAACTTTGATAGTGTAAACAGACGACTTGGTCAAAGAAAACTTTGACCAAGTTTTTGTAGACGGATTTTGTCGTCGGGATCTTCTTAAACTCATTTGTGTCACACTATGCCCTTTGCCGTATGGAGCTCGTGAAAACTTTCCCCGCGAGGGGTTTGACAGTAAGTGATTTGAATATTTTTCCCTGACATGGTCGCCATAGCACTTTCTATATAGACAAAGCCACAGACAGTGCATGTATTCTTTATATATTGTTTTCATTTTTGTGCATGAACATCGACGGCTTGTGCGGCTAGCCAACAGGGGATGCTTACTCCTCCTGGGCACCTGGTTCCACCATTCCGTCGATGCTCAATTTGGTGCTCTATTTTGAGTGCTGTTGGGATTGTGTCGGGATCTTCTTAAACTCATTTGACCAAGAAAACTTTGATATTGTAAACGTGGCTTTAGATTTAAAGAGAGGATACGATTTTCAACATGACTCCATTTAATTGTAGCACCCATATGGCATAAACCGAAACATACAAATGCGAACACACAGAGTGGACAAGCACAACAAGAGACATTAAAGGGACAAGAGAGAACAGAAATATATGACCCTCAGTCAGTGAAAATCTAAAACATAAGTACATGGACAAAAATGTTGTTTCTGTGTAACTACGAGTATGTAACGCTTGTTTTTGAAAACAATTTTCAAATAAGATTACAATCAATCAATAACAAAAATGTCTGCCTCTTGGTCTTTATGAAGAGACTTATCATTTGCACATGAGCTTTGAGTATAAACAGAAATCATTAGGTTGATGTATAAAATGCATATTGCATGATTGTCCTTTTTTGCAATTGAAGAAAGAAAATAAAACAGTCATAAATCTCTACACCAAAAATATCAATATTGGACTATAAGTTAGATTTTTGTAAAACTCCGTTCAAACATTGATTGTAGAAGCTCACGTAGGTAGAAATACAATTTAGAATTTTAAGTTGCAAAATCGAAACAAAGGTATCTGATAATTTTTGTTTCAATGTTGTAAATTTTCCTTGTCTTTTTTTACTGACTGTAATCATATCGTATATTAGATTTCTCAACTTTTTCTTGTTTCGGAATTTTATAGTTAAAATGAACACATTTTTCAAGAAGGCAAATAGTCCAAAAAATGTTTTCTCATTGTCTTCTGGATTGCTCCTCTGTCAAAATTGGGACATTCCAGCATCATGGAATAGAAGAGATGGGAGGAGATCTCCAACAAGACCCCGTTGCAGCATCAACAGCAAAACACCAACACACCCGATGCAAAAACATAAAAGACGAGTACAGCACGAGACGGAAAAGAGACACACGACATGTAAACATCAAACACAAAAGACTACACATAAACCGACGAGACCAATGGGCAACCGGTGCCGACTTTGGACGGCCGTTTGTCACGCAAGTAGCAAATGGTGTGGTTATCCTGGATTACGTGCGCACAACCCTCCCACTATTCCGATTTCCCAGAGGTCTCGAAGAACGCACAATTATGGTGTAAAACAACTTCCTCACTGTTAGATGACCACACACAAACAAGACCGTAAAACACAGGGGTCCAAGCAACACAGATGAATATGTAAATGGATATAAAAAGAGGACGTGCATAATACAGTCCGTGCTCTGCCGGCTGTAGCGAGCTCATATATGTTATCACCATTGATTTTCAAGGTCAAAGTCAAAACAAAGGATGGGATCTCCAACAACATCAGGTTGCAGCACCCACAGCAAAACCCCAAAACACTCCATGCAAAAACACAAAGCAGACAAGCACAGAAAGAGAGGCATAAGGGACAAGGAAAGTCAACGCACAACACAGAAACATCAAACACAAAGGACTACACATAAACCAACGAGACTAATGGGCAACCGGTGCCGACTTAGGACGGCCATCTGCCACGGATATAGCAGAAGGTGTGGTTATCCTGGATTACGTTCGCACAACCCTCACTTACCCAGAGGTCTCGAAAAACGTACAATTGTGATGTAAAACAACCTCCTCACTGTAAGATGACATCACACAAATAAGACCGCGAAACGTAGAGGCCCCAGAGACACAGATGAATATGTAAATGGATATAAAAAGAGGGCATACGTAATACAGTCCGTGCTCTGCCGGCTGTAGCGAGCTTTTGTATGTAATCACCCGAGGAGTCCGCTTGACATTCAGAGAGGAATGTATTATTTTGAATTTCCTTATTATACCCCCGCCATAAAATGGTGGGGGTATATATATAGTGATGCACATGTCCGTCCGTGTGTGCTAGTGTGCGTGCGTCCGTGCGTCCCATCTGTGGTTTCCAGACATTTAAAAGAAAACTGTTGCAGATAATTAATTAATTTTGTGCATATAGCTTTTACACCAAGAAATACAGGTCAAGTTCGAATGTGGGTCATGTCCCCCAATTGCGTGCAGAGTAATGCCCCTTGAAACTTACCAAAAAATCAAGATATTGTGGTTTCTGGACATTTGAAGGAAAACCGTTACAGATAATCAATTCATTTCTTGGATATAGCTTTTACATAAAGTAATAGAGGTCAAGTTCGAATATGGGCCTTGCCCCTCAATTACGTGCAGAGTTATGCCCCTTGGAACTTACAAAAATTTAAACATTTTGTGGTTTCTGGACATTTGAAGGAAAACCGTTACAGATAATCAAATCATTTCTTGGATATAGCTTTTACATTAAGAAATACAGGTCAAGTTTGAATATGGATCATGTCCTTCAATTACATGCAGAGTTATGCCCCTTGAAACTTAGAAAAATTCAAAAACATTTGCTCTCTGAACAGTTAAAGATAAACCGTTACAGATAATCAATTCATTTTTTGAATATAGATTTTACACCTAGAGATACAGGTCAAGATCGAATATTGGTCATGTCGCTCAATAATGTGCAGAAGTTTGCCCTTTGAACCTAAGAAAATAAAACCTGTGTTTGTGAAACACAAATGCCCCCGTTGACATCTTTGTAAGTAAAACAGATGAAAAGTAGTTTCACATTTGAGGTCAAGGTCACAAGGTCAAATTTAGTATCAATGGAAAAGTCTTGCCACATGGAATTCATATGTAAAATATGAAAACCCTGTCACTTACCATTCAAAAGTTATGACCTATGTTTAAACTTTCGATATTAAGTCAAACTCCAAGGTTAAGGTCACAAGGTCAAAAATTTTGGTATACATGGAAAAGTCTTCTCACAAGGAATGCTCATGTGAAATATGAAAAACCTATCACTGACCATTCAAAAGTTATGGCCAAGGTTAGAGTTTTTCAAAAGTAGGTCAAACTCCAAGGTCAAGGTCACAAAGTCAAAAATGTTGGTTCCCATTGAAATGTCTTGTCACAAGAGATAATCATGTGAAATGTGAAAGCCCTATCACTTACCTAACAAAAGTTATGGCCAAGGTTAAAGTTTTTCAGAAGTAGGTCAAACTCCAAGGTCAAGGTCACAAGGTCAAAAATCTTTGTATCCATGGAAAGGTCTTGTCACAAGGAATACACATGTGAAATATGAAAGCCCTGTCGCTCACCATTCAAACGGAGTTTGACCTACTTTTGAAAAACTTTAACCTAGGCCATAACTTTTGAATGATAATTGATATGTTTTTCATATTTCACAGGTGTGTTCCTTGTGACAAGACCTTTCCATGGATACCAAACTTTTTGATCTTATGACCTTGACCTTGGAATCTGACCTACTTTTGTAAAAATCTAAACTTTAGGCATGACATTTGAATGGTAAGTGATAGGGCTTTCATATTTAACATATGACTTTCTTGTGGCAAGACCTTTCCATGGATAACAAATTTGACCTTGTGACCTTGACCTCAAAATGTGAACTACTTTTCAGCTGTTTTACCGACAAAGATGCCAACGAGGGCATTCGTGTTTTACAAACACATTTTTTTTTCTTTTGCACTCGTATTTAAGTCACATATCAAACAAAATTAGAAGGATCAAATGAAGATTGAGCATTGATTGATGTTGTAAATAGACATTCAATCATTGATGTGATACTCTGAAATTATAGTAAGAATTTTATGCAAAGTACGCATCCACAGATTTGTGCTAGCAGTTCGAACCTTGGAATAAGACAAAGTGCCTAGGCCAAGCAGGAGTAAGGACGTATACACTTGCTGTCGACATTCTCATATAGCTTTCAAGAGAGCTTATGTGACATCACTGATAGATTTCCATTCATATTTGGCTTTTATTTTCTTTTTAAAAAGATTAACATATGCATTCATTTTTGTTTCCTGAATTATTTCTTTTTATTATATTTTCTTATTTATTTTCAAGTTGACGCTTTATTCTTTGTAAATACGTCTTTTATTTATGTCGTTTTGTCGTGCATGTATGTTCGTTGTTTGTCACTATAAGGGTGCGGCTCGTCGTGGTCAGTGTAGGGTAATCTTTCTGGACATCCTTTTTGTTTTATTGTTTATAAGCGAATATTCTCTTGCATTGTAAACATAGTCATTGTTGTCTCGTAAAAGGAGCTGATAAGAAAAGGGCTGTATTTAGCCCTGAATCTCATCAAGTATTTCTTCTACACAATGATCTATCTATACGCAAGAAAACATTGATCATTACTAAAATGTGATGTATTTGGAGATTCCTCATATATGTACAACTTTTATTTTGGTAAGCTTATTTCTAGATACTTTTAAAAATTACAGTTCAAAGAGTAGGGGGCAGTATGTTGAAAAGAAGCTAATAGCAATAAAAACAAATTGAAAATTAAGAATTATCTGGCTAACATGGATATCTATTAACTTTGAAACAAATTAAGTTATAGTCTAAAAAAGATACAAGAAATCAAATTTGAAAGACTAGTGTCATTTTTATCCATAAATTTTAAAATCTTGAATCTGAAATACGGTTGTATTTTGTATTTACCGCGAAATATACACTGTGTAGAAATAAACAGCACGCCCTTGTTTATTTCATTCCAAAATCTTGTGCATTTCACGTACATGAACAGAATAAACAAATGAATGACTTTAAAAGGGAAAAAATGAACATTTGCTTATATTATGGCCTAAAACACAAATTCGTAAAAGCCCCCACCCTCCCTTTTTCAGTTTTTCGTCTATAGGGCATCGCCCCCCCCCCCCCCCTCCCCCCTCTAGCTACAGAACCTCACTTTTTCAAAAGATGTGTATTAGTGATATACACCTTCTGTAAAAGTGGCGTTCTGTAGGTAGGGGGGGGGGCAATGTTTTAAAAAAAACTTTTCCATTTCCATATGATTTCTATAGAAAAAAGACATATTTTACCCCAAAACTTAGGAAAACAATGCACGATAAATCTTATATCCAACTGCTGATTATGATGAAACCAAGAACTGGCATCAATTTTGTGAAAAAAAATCTTGAGGTTCCCATTTTGAAAATTCCACTTCTTAAGGGCAGATTTTACGCCTTTATGGATAAGCACAGTTGATTTGTAAAGCCAATTTATACCTCTATTTAAGTCCCAGAATAAGACACGAGTAACTTATCATACAATCATCCTGTTGAAGTCCCTAAAACTGGTATACTTATATCGTCTGTATTTTATTGAAGAAGTTTTAAAATATGTTTAGAGGAAAACGAGAAAAAGTCTAATGATAATGGTGATTAAAAAAAGTGTTGATCGGTCTCCAATCAATCCTTAAATGTTCAAGGATAAAAACTTGTCAGAACTGAGTTCTATAAAGCACCTTGTCTGAAGTAGTCCTCGTATCTCCCGTTATAGACGGCTTGATTGACAAGATGTGTTTGTTCTACTGGCGATTGTCTGAGAACTCGTACTTTTTACATGAGTTTATTGGCAAAATCTATTAAATGATGCCGTACATCGAAAAGTATCAAGCTTTTAATTTACATCTTTTAACAGGAGACTAATCAAAAACTCTTACTATATGTTTTTATCAATCAGAGTTTCAGAAGATTTCAGAAGTACCAAGGTCAAAATTCGATAATTCAACTATTCAAACAAAAATAAATTTTATTTAGAAAATCCTAGGTAGCCAATCGAATTGCAAAGACGATAAATAGAAGATGAAAATATATATTTTGTTTTCCCGTTGTCTGAAATAATATGAGCTTCTCGATTCATAAAGATAGTCAAAAACTACAAATCTGGCTATCCACACCACATAAGATCAATTTCACACTAATTGAAAGGCAAATATTTCAATTGTATATTTTTGTGACAGTACATTTCCTAACAGAACAATGCAGAATGCGGCTGTGTGGTATGTATCTAGTACTGAATGATTTTAACATGAGGCCCGAGGGGGCCACATCGCTCACCTGAATTGCAAACAAAAGAATAATAGTGGACAATTTCGTGGAGGCCCTTGAGTACATGCTTCTTTTCAGGTTTTGTGAAATTATGAGCATCAGTTTTGGAGATGTCAAAAATGCATCAGCCAATCAGAGCCCTCGGTGGCCATATTTGTAAGCCAATCGGATCATGAATACTTGCTTCCTGTAAGGTTTCATGAAATTCTTTGAAGCAGGTTTCAGATAAGACGTCGAAAATGCGTCAGCCAATCAGAGCCCTCGGCGGCCATATTTTTTGACTGATCGGCACCAAAAACACAAACTTAGTAAATGCCCTTGAGTACTTGCTTACTTTAAGGTTTTGTGAAATTCTGTGCAGAGGTTGCCGAGGAGAAGTCGGAAAAGCGTCAGCCATTCAGATCCCTCGGTGGCCATGGTTGTTGACCGATCCGCACGAAAAACACAAACTTCGTAGAGGACGGACCTTAAGTTCTTGCTTCCTGTAAGGTTTCGTGAAATTCCGTACTGTAACAGCGGTTGTAGAGGAGACGTCGAACATGTTAACACCAATTCTCTGTAAGCACCAAAATGTTTTGGCCACGCATTTTCTCCGATTTTCATGAAATTTTATATATGTGTAGCGCAAGATGTCAGGAATAGAAAATCATCAACATATTGTTGCCAAGTGACTTGGTTGCCATGGTAACTAGGCCATAAGATACCAAAATATGAAATTTAAACAAGTTTGAAGCCTTACTGTGTTTCATGCAAATGGTTCATAACTTCAATTTTTATAAAATTCCAAAATAGAGGCTATGAGATATTCAACCAAATTCATTATCTTTTCAGATTTTATCAATACACATGGTTATCATGGTATTTTTTTTTTTTTTAAAAATAGTGCTTATTCTGGCAAAATTCTTCAAGGCGTTAATTTTATTTTCTGTTTTAAATTGCTTTGAGATAACAATTAGCCATTTTATCTATTGGTTTGAAAGAACTTAAAATTAGTAGGTTACTAAGGATCTTAATCTCCATAGCAAACGTTTCCATGGGATTGAAATACTGATAAATTTAACTTTCTGGGCTTGATAAATGATAATATCCACTTGATAGATAAAATGTGATAATATTTAAAATCACATGTAATGATCGATTTCTAAATTTTAAATAGAATTGGTGGGGTAAACGTTACCATGGCAACCATTTGAAAAAATGTTGAATTTTGAGAGTGAGGTGTTGTCATAGTAATATTTTCCATTTCATCAGAATTGACCTTATTAAAAGAATTCATTTCGAGAAAAAAAAACAAGACACATTTTTGCATGGTTACTATAGAAACAAGACCGATTTACACAAGATATCTTCTTGTTTTTGACTTTTTTATAAAGCTTTTGAAATCAAATTTCTAATGAGGTTACGAAAAAAAAAATCTGTGTAATGTAAAAGTAGGTTGCTTAAACATTTTTATAGAAAAAGTTTAAAACCATTATATTAATTCAAAATGGTCGTATCCAAGGAAACAAACATGCCTATTTCAAATTTGAAGCGATAATCTTCTATATGTTTCCTTAGCAACGGCTTATTTCTCTTATTATCTCCACAGAATAAAGCAAAGGAAGATGATTGGCGGTTCATGTCATGGCTTTATTTGAAATAGATATTCAATATTCAATAGTTCAATGCACAATAGGCAAATGAATTAAATGCTCAGTAAGTTGATTTTTCTTAGTTCTTGAATATAAGTTCAGTTCAATTGTTCATCAAGTTCAATGCTCAATAGTTCATAGTTCAATGCTCAATAGCTCATAAGTTGAAATGAAATATGTGCAATATTTCAATATCAATGAATCAATATTTTGACAATATAACTAAATCAATGGTCTACGACGACATTCAATTGTATATGTCGTAGATAGTCAATACAAATCAATAATAAACCCCAATTATTGGCTCAGAGTCTGGAAGACAACAGAAACTGAAGCGAGGTTTCAAAGCAAAATTCTGCCGAACACTAAGACAGTTATTAATGAGCGGAACTGTAGTCTTTGAAACAATGAACTTGGACGGGAATGGAAAAGCCATGACGCGTTTAAGGCGAGGTGGTACGAGCAGGTAATCTGGACTGACAACCGGAACTGTGAGCGGGCATCCCATCGTGAAGTACAATGCAATAGGGTCGCGGATGTAGGCATGGGTCCTAGATACATGAATTATCAGCAAGGCCAACCAAATGGAGAATCTACGTCGAGCGTAATCCCGAGTCATGGTAGAATGTTGCTGGAATAAAAGTGAAACAAGCGAAAAAACATGGAAATTGAATGTAAACTTTGACATTGAAATAATATATGATTGTATGAGGAAGAAACTGAGATAAGCACATCTGAAGATTAGAGTTCGTGGAGTGACTTATCAAAGTAACGAGAAAGGGTGTGGAGGGGAGGGTTTTAGTTAAATATTCTAGTTTTTCCTCTGCAGAGAGCACGCCATCTCGAAATGCGCAGTTTGAGTTTCTATTTGAAGAAACCAACACGTACATACATGTACGTTCCGGATAATACTGAGATATGACTGAAGGAGTTATCTTCCTTGGTCAGTTTAATATACGTATAATAAACAAATTATGCTTATTCGTTGAGATAACGTGAAGTTATGCTTTAGAGCATAACTACAATTATCTCCACAGAATAAAGCAAAGGAAGATGATTGGCGGTTCATGTCATGGCTTTATTTGAAATAGATATTCAATATTCAATAGTTCAATGCACAATAGGCAAATGAATTAAATGCTCAGTAAGTTGATTTTTCTTAGTTCTTGAATATAAGTTCAGCTCAATTGTTCATCAAGTTCAATGCTCAATAGTTCATAGTTCAATGCTCAATAGCTCATAAGTTGAAATGAAATATGTGCAATATTTCAATATCAATGAATCAATATTTTGACAATATAACTAAATCAATGGTCTACGACGACATTCAATTGTATATGTCGTAGATAATCAATACAAATCAATAATAAACCCCAATTATTGGCTCAGAGTCTGGAAGACAACAGAAACTGAAGCGAGGTTTCAAAGCAAAATTCTGCCATAATGACTTTCGAGGATTATTGATGATAACCCTCGAAAGGCATCCGCCACAAAGCGGCCGATTTTGCTGAAACTGAGCGCCATGACAGAACTGCCATATTAGATACTACTCTTTGATATTCGAAGGCATCATAGGCATAATATAATAGAAAAAATGCCACTAGATCGCAGTCTACATTTATCAACAATATCGACTGTACGTATATGACGTATTTTTTACGTGGATGTAACGTCACGAAAAGGGACAGTTTCATTCTGATATATGAGGGGCTGTGTAACAGGTATATAATGCTGACCTTGACCCGTTAACTGACTTTGACCCAATAATCAGCTTAGGGTTGAAACGTGATCGCATTATGCTAATTTATCATATTGTATGGTATGTAAAGCGATAAAGATCGTACCATATTTAGATACATGAAGGGCTCTAAGATGTAAATAATGCTGACCTTGACCCATTAATCATCTTACCGTAGGGGCGAAATGTGATCGCGTATAGAGCTGATTTATCCTAGTGGATGTTATGTAAGGCGAATAAAGATCGCACCATATTTTGAAGAATATTCGATACGAGATATAAGTGATCAATGAAATTCTACGATGCCGTTTAATGTAGATTATTAAGCTCAGTCTAACGTTCTGTCCTATATGATACAGAACTGGCCCAAGTGATACAGATATGTAGGCTTCGTGTGCATCACCTATCTAGAGACGCAGTTCGCAAATATTGACATTATTTCGTGTTCATTAAACCGGCGACGCCATATAAAGGACAAGGTAGATCGTAGATAAAGCCCATACGTAAGGAATAAAAGGGGGTAATTCGCATCGTTGTAAGATTCGGTATTAGTTAGGAAGGAATACCGTATTATCATAATGAATATCAGCATATATATTTATTCGTGGTTATCAAAAATGGTTTTGAATGACGAAGAAATTCGGAAGAGAGGACTGGTTCATTTGTTGTGACTTTGGGCTCGGAGGATAACTGTTTGGAATAAGGGCGCTGACATGTCATGACTTTTGTTTAACAAATGTTTGGAAAATATTTAGCAAACGTTTAACAATCATTAGTTGTAAAGGGAACAGTTGTTTTTGTTTTGTTTTGTTTTGTTTTTTTTTGTTTTTTTTTTTTTGTTTTTTTTGTTTTGTTTTGTTTTGTTTTGTTTTGTTTTGTTTTTTGTTTTTTTTGTTTTTTTGTTTTTGTTTTTGTTTTTTTTTTGGTTTTTTATTATTTAACTTTATGTGATTTGTAGGATCACATAAATTATCATGCCAGTAAATATAAACTTTCATTAAAATTTTGTTAATGACTTCCAGAAGGCTTCGTGTATGAATATTTTCTTAATCGTCTTACATAATGATTAAAGGATAAACCTAAATTGATGAGGGAGATGGAATAGGAACCCCTTACGGAAGAGGATTATTTATACATTGCTTTATTTATCTGTTTATTTATTATTATTGTTATTATTAATTTATGATATTGTTTAATGCTATTGGCATTTTAATAAATGTTCCTTAGTGTCAATTAATTCATCAGACACGAGATCCTCGATAGTGGACTTTATATGAAAATGAGTGAGAGATCCTAGCACCCAGGGGTGTGGCCAGAATGCAATTGATGTGTACGCACCAGGAAGGCTGGCGGTTAGGTGCCGTACGTTGAATTTATCCTCTTTATTTTTGAAATCCTTGCATACAGCGGACCAGTGGTTTTTTTTTTTTTTTTGTTTTGTTTTGTTTTTTTTTTTTTTTTGTTTGTTTGTTTTTGTTTTTATTTCTTATTTATTTATTTATTTTTTAATTTATCTATTCATTCCTTTATTTATCTATTTTTGAAATGCAAGAGGATCTCTTTCCATGATCGGTTTTTTTTTTTTTTTTTTTTTTTTTTTTTTTTTTTTTTTTTTTATACTGTTATATTCAATTCTTTATATATTGATAAGGGCAAACTGTATGATATAGTCGGGGAAAGTTGCATCATTGGAAAATTTTATCTTATTGGTCTTGGTGTAATGACAGCTACGTCAGTGACGCGCTATTCCGAAACGGACGCCTATGTGGTGGGAGTATGTCTATGAAAGAAAGCTTACTCCGCACACATATTATTACAAATATAATGTGAACTTTAATGTATATAATGTGATAAATGCGAAATGGAATAGTGCCGTAAGTCAAGTATGGCTGGGCATCAAATTCTAAGATTATGTACTGATCCTATTGTAATTAGACCTTGTAAATTTGATGTGTGACACTCGATAAAATGATTTCTGATTCTGATTCATATAAATTTACGAGATTAGTAATTACATATATGATATTCGTATAAGTATGAAGTTATTTTAAATTATTTTCTGTTTTATTCGTACTAGTTTATCTGCAGTTTTGTTTTTTGTTTTTTTTTTTTTTGTTTTGTTTTGTTTGTTTTTTTTTTTTTTGTTTGTTTTTTTTTTTTTTTTTGTATCTGGTCCAAAGATTAAAGTCTCCACGATTACTAGTATGTTACTTGCATGACTTCCGAAGATTCAAAACATTTCAACGATAGTCTGATGACAGTAACTACAAGTTAGAAATGAGTTACATGTATACATTTATTACATTAATTAAAACGAGAATGTGTTACGACCAAGTAAAAAAGCTGCATGGCTAGCAGGTGGCAGGTACTTGTTACATCGCACGAGAGTTTAATATTGACATCAGTGATACTTGGGCAGCCTATTCGAAGTGCACATGCACTCGTTTTGACATAGTGTACTACGTCCAGATTTGAAAGAAAAAGATAAAAATATGTGAAATTGATCTTGAAATTTTCGGATAAGTTTGTTGTTTCCAGAAGGGTTTGACAATTATTATTTTTTTAATCTATTTATTTATTCTATTTATTTATTATTATTATTATTTTTTTTTTTTTTTTTTTTTTTTTTTGTCATAACTGCATATTTAACATTATTTCAGGATCTGACTTATTTATTTATTCTGACTTATTTATTTATTAGTCCCATATCGAATATGAAGTATTGATCAATGATATGACAGTTCTCATAATTACAATAAAAAATACCAATAATGTTAACAATGTATACCCAGACACGCTAGGAATATAAGTTATGAGAAGGAAGCTACATGTATGCGAGAGCACCCTCATTTGTGCATACTAAGCCTTAAAAAACTTCAGTCTGAAGTTTTATCTAATTCTATGAATGAATGAATAAGCAAGTGGACAGATATCTGCGGTAGATAGATAGATAAATAAATAAATAAGTAAATAATTAAATAATTAAATAAATAAATAAACATATATGACAGACTGATTGGCTGATTTTTAACACACTAATCAACTAAAATGTTTGTTGTTGTTGATGTTAATATTTCAGACTATTATAGATTGAACTATACTCTAACGGGGGATTCGACATTAACATCATGAAGCGCATTGATACAAATGTAGACGAGTAGATGAATTTATTACAAATGTAGACAGGTAGATGAATAAGTAAATACAAAAGATGTCATCATGAATAAGTAAATAACTTAATAAACAGATATAACTGATTAATAAACATACTAACATTACATATATAAACAAATAGATGTAAATATAATATAAAATGCAAACTGTACAAGTAAATCAATCAGTCTGACTGAGAAAGTGATATAAAATTGCTAGTGTGACAAGCACTTCCATTTTTTTTTTTTTTTTTTTTTTTTTATTTTTAAAGACAGACCTTGTAAAAAGGAAATTGACGATATTTAAACTGGAGCAAATTATCGGAAATAGTTTTAAAACATTGCATCATGCATGGGGTAAGATTGTTATCAATATAACCGATATTGTGACACAGGTGAGCTTCTAAATAACTTACGAATGGACGATTTTTTTTTTTTTTTTTAATTTAACACCTCATGTACAATTCGATAAAAAAGGAGATTAGAAATACCAAATTTGACGTCAAAGTCATTCAAATCTATTGATATATTCCCCAATTTTGTAAATTCTGCTATTTTCCCCCCAATTACAAAGGCCCCGGCCATGATCCCAAATAGTAAAGGGCTTGGAAGCTCTAGATTTTAAGACCCAATCAAAACTGTTGGAAGAAAATACATAGAACTTGATAGAAGTCGTGTTTTCAATAAAACTAGGCGAGCTCACGTGTGTACAATTCACTCTTACCTACTGACCTGTCTGAAAAATAAAATTGGACGATACTATACTTTACCGACTTTGGGTAACCACTATTAAACCAAACTATCTAAATACTGAGGGGTAGGAAGACGCAACACATCCTGTTGTCCAGACAAAGCAAGCATCACCCGTGTCTCATAAGCAGGCGTTGTAGGAGCGAGGTCAACAACACACCCGTGCTGTACCCGTACTGCTGAACTGTAGGTGCACTGGTCGGATGAATTGATATAAGTCCAATGGCAGCAGAAAGTCGTACACAGCGATAGAAAGAAATGAAATGTTCGCATTTGGCAACAGAAAACGAAATATTTTAGTTAAATATTCTAGTTTTTCCTCTGCAGAGAGCACGCCATCTCGAAATGCGCAGTTTGAGTTTCTATTTGAAGAAACCAACACGTACATACATGTACGTTCCGGATAATACTGAGATATGACTGAAGGAGTTATCTTCCTTGGTCAGTTTAATATACGTATAATAAACAAATTATGCTTATTCGTTGAGATAACGTGAAGTTATGCTTTAGAGCATAACTACAATTATTGAGCAAAATAATTTTTATAAAAAATTAAGGTAACATTAAAAGCTTGCTATTAATGAATGTTTTGTCCTTTGATATTGTCAGAATTAAGAATTAAGGTATACAAACTGAACTAATAAGAGCAGTTTTGTAATTGTTTCCATGGTAACTCCCTATTCTTATTTTTTCTCGTTATCTGATGGTTTCATCACAAAGACTTAGGATCAAACATTACGTTTCAGTCACATATATCGGAAGACCATGTGTTAATTACATCGCGCGAGGCTTCAAAAAGCTAAAAATTGCACGTTTTCAGTGTTTACATTCCGTTTCAATGGCAACCATCATAAATATGTGATATTTTATCGTCATTTTCAAATATTTACATCATGGCTTATCATAAGCATAAAAATCCTTAGGATCTGTGGCATAGAGTGTCGGGCCCCTATGCTAAATATCTGGTGCCTACAAAAGTTTACGCCGGACGACGGACGGACGGACGGCGTGCTATGACAATAGCTCACTTGAGCATCGCTCAGGTGAGCTTAAAAGCATTAACCTTTGCTCTAAAGAAAATCAATTGATTGAATTTTTTTTTACTTCATAACAATATTTTATTTATGCTTTTTTTTCTCTTCCTCACATTTACTTTATCTCTCATTACGACTAACTGCAACTATGCCAGCATCAGAATACCATTAGCTTTTTGAAGGTTATTTAACAACAAATCGTGTGTTTATTATCATTAACAAACCGCGTCTTATGCCACACAATGTTGTATACCATCTACTGAGGTAAAGTTTATGTTCAGTTGTAAAATGCCATTAAAATGAAGAAGCATGAGATGCAAGTATGTTTTATGTTTGAAATGTGGATCTCATATTTTATTAAAGAATTTGCGCAAACCACAACGATAAAACAAAATTGATCATGTATGATGTATTTAATTTTTTTATCTGATTAATAACAACGTTATTTATGCATAAAATACATGTGATTCCAACTAATACATAGTCTGTTTCTTCGTTCCTAAATTAATTTATGAGTACGGAGATATATATTTTCTTAACTAAGGCAATCCTAAATCAAGTTTTATGACAAAATGTTGCTTGCATTCTGCCAGAGAAAGATGCAATTAAACATTGATGTATTACAATTCTGTTTTCAATAGCGCCACCTGTAGTGTACTGGACTCTTTTGTGTTTCTATGATGCTGTGTTATTGTGTCCGTCTGTGTGGCTGTATTTTCTCATGAGAAAACGTACAAGTGTTCTTTGTCTTGTTTCTGTATTTTTTCAATTTGTAAGCTAGCCTATTGATTATGATTTTTCTGATTCTGGTTTCTCCCAATAGAGTAAATTTCTGATTTTATGATGACTGCATTTACCTTCTCTGATACCATAAGTGTTTCTGGCAAAAACATTTTGTAACCTTGACCTTTGAGGTAAAGATTAACGAGTTAAGACTTCTTGGAAATTTTACAAAATAATCACTCTCAGCTCCTTTTGAAATTCGAATCTATACCTTCAGAGTAAATTACTTTGGGAATTTCACAATCTGCTTTTCATAGTGACTTAATGAACAAAATAAGGAGAATCAAATCTTGCCAGAATTTTCATCGAACAAAGTTGAAAAATAAAATGTAGTCATAAATGTGACAAAATAATTCATAACTGCGTTGTCTTTATGTAATAAATTCTGTTCTAAATGAAAAGGGGCTAACAAAAGTATGTAAAACTTAGATTTTCATTACCAGAAATGCATTTCTTATCATTGGAGCACTTTGTGTCAGTTGAATCCTGGGTAATTGTAAAGAAGATTGTGATAACCCATATCTGGCTGTGCTTTTAACCATTTTATGTGCAGTGCTGAAGACAAGCAATATTGACATTACTCGGATTTAATTCTGTATCATTCAACAAATGGTTCAACTTGTGAACTTTTACTATTTGTTATCCAAATTTTCATCGGTATTCATAACCTGGCTTGTATCTATGAATTGATCTTTTTATGTTTAGGCCTTTCCGTTTACGTTGAATGGCATGTTTTCTTCTTATCTGTGATTACTGTAAGTTATCCTGGAACTTTCTATGATTTCATTATGCATAATCAAATCCTGTCGTGGAAAGTGCAAGTACAAATTACATCTTGTCATGTACTGTAACAACATCGTAACTTGTCTTGTTGGAGATCTCCTCCCTTCTTTTTGTAATAGTAACTGTCAGCAATAGAGATGTTACAAATTGATGTCAATTAGTCTACAGACTTTGTGCACACAACGTAGAGGTAGGATGATCCAACGTCAGAATGCAGATATGTCGGTACATTCAGAGTACAAACCATGCGCAATATCTTATGATGAATAATGTTCACAGTATATAAGCTCTTTTGCTGCCTTTTGATTATTGTATGTAAATGGATGATATGACTTTCAAAATATCGTTTACAACATCATTAGTGATGTCCTTCGTCCTTTCTCTGATCGTAATGTTTGTATTAACGAGAACAGACTCGCTTTTGTGAGCCTGGCAATTATAATTAATTTACATCCATATCCTATGCAATTTCTGATACAAAAAAATATTGAAACTACAATGCCATAAATGGCAAAAGGGGAATAACACCATTTCTTTCCTTCGGTGTCGACATTATACAATTATTGACTTTTGATGAGGTCTACTCGTGACTATACAGACCTGGTCAGGTATTGGCTGACCGAGGCCGAAGGCCGAGGTTAACCAATGCCTGACCAGGACTGTATAGTCACGAGTAGACCGAAATCAAAAGTCAATAACTGCTTTATTAAATAATCAGGATTTTATTAACAATTGCATTGTAATGGTACGCGAAGTCAAAGATCTAGCACTACAAAAATCAATTCACGCGCTGATTACTTACGTGCAAATCCCGAATAGACCGCTTTGGAGCGTTAGCGGTCAACTCACTCTGAGGTACACTCTATCAAACAGCGTCTCCACCAATCAGAAATAAGCAAAATCGGCAATAATTCCTGATCATTTAATAATATACAGTATGGAGTATTATATACAACAAATGTGCGTTCTGTGAGACCGCTAGGTTGTCCAACAGGTGGTAGGACTGTACATAATGGATAACGACACCGTTTGTTATAACAGTCAGCACCAGTTGCTGATTAGCTCTCATTGTTTTAAATGTGTCTTTTGTGTTAAGAATTTGATGTCGTCTTTGATGTTTACTGTTTATTCTTCCTTGTCTTTTTTATGTCTCTTGGTGTGTTTGTCCACTCTGTGTTTTTCGTATCTGGGTATATCTGTGTTTAGCTGTTGATTCTGCAGCCGAGTCTTGTTGGAGTTTCCCTCCTTTAATTTTCGTTGAATTCGGTCCATTGTCGCCTGCGGCAATTTTATTAAGCTGCGTGTTGTTTTGTCGAGCTAATTGTCTTGGCTTTTGTGAATGCTTATAATCCGAACTTTTCAGAGTTTAGAACTTTAATCAAACTAACACTCATCCATCTTGAAGTACGTTTTCTTCTTTCAAATCACGATACTATAAAAACATGTATCTCGGGTAACAGTAAAATATGGAGAAGATCTAAAAAAAACATCTCTACACTGATCACAGCGGAACACACCCTAACATCCAAAACAACATCCACAACAAGCAGCAGGAGACAACCAGACACACAACAACATCCACAACAAACAACAGGATAAAACCAGACACACAACAACATCCACAACAAACAGGCAAACAAACAGCAGGGGACAACCAGACACACAACAACATCCACAACAAACAGCAGGAGACAACCAGACACACAACAACATCCACAACAACATCAACAACAAACAGCAGGAGACAACCAGACACACAACAACATCCACAACAAACAACAGGATAAAACCAGACACACAACAACATCCACAACAAACAGGCAAACAAACAGCAGGGGACAACCAGACACACAACAACATCCACAACAAACAGCAGGGGACAAACAGACACACAACAGCATCCACAATAAACAGTGAGGGACAACCAGACACACAACAACATCCACAACAAACAGCAAGGGACAACCAGACACACAACAACATCCACAACAAACAGCCGGGGACAACCAGACACACAACAACATCCACAACAAACAGCAGGGGACAACCAGACACACAACAACATCCACAACAAACAGCAGGGGACAAACAGACACACAACAGCATCCACAACAAACAGTGAGGGACAACCAGACACACAACAACATCCACAACAAACAGCAGGGGACAACCAGACACACAACAACATCCACAACAACATCAACAACAAACAACAGGAGACAACCAGACACACAACAACATCCACAACAAACAGCAGGGGACAAACAAACACACAACAGCATCCACAACAAACAGTGAGGGATAACCAGAAACACAACAACATCCACAACAAACAGCAGGGGACAACCGGACACACAACAACATCCACAACAAACAGTGAGGGACAACCAGACACACAACAACATCCACAACAAACAGCAGGGGACAACCAGACACACAACAACATCTACAACAAACAACAGGAGACAACCAGACACACAACAACATCCACAACAAACAGCAGGGGACAACCAGACACACAACAACATCCACAACAACATCCACAACAAACAACAGGATAAAACCAGACACACAACAACATCCACAACAAACAGCAGGGGACAACCAGACACACAACAACATCCACAACAAACAGCAGGATAAAACCAGACACACAACAACATCCACAACAAACAGCAGGGGACAACCAGACACACAACAACATCCACAACAAACAGGCAAACACACTGCAGGAGACAACCAAACACACAACAACATCCACAACAAACAGCAGGATAAAACCAGACACACAACAACATCCACAACAAACAGCAGGGGAAAACCAGACACACAACAACATCCACAGCAAGCAGCAGGAGACAACGAGACACACAACGACATCCACAACAAGCAGGCTAACAAACTGCAAGGGACTACCAGACACACAACAACATCCACAACAAACAGCAGAAATGTTCTTAGGACCTAAGGTTGTGTCATGACCTTGAAACAAGTTCAAAGGTCGATGTTACAATAGACGCTTGACCTTGATCCCAAGATAAGTTTTTAAAAAATATTGCTGCGGTGGTATTTTCGTCCCGTTAGGGGCAAATTTTCATTTGTCTCTGTAGTTTCTTTGACTTCAAGCTCCGAAGGATAGATTCTGCTGAGGTAATTTGCGAATTTTGGATTATTGATTTACAGCACATCCATCGTCTATATATCTGTAGGTGAAGTTGAAGTCCGAAGCTAAGTACCTTTTCCCTTCAGAGACCAATTAGACTTAATGAATTCAGCTTCGTACGAGTATAGAAAAAATGTCGGCAAGGGGTTGGGCACAATTGCTCTCATTGGAATTCCGACAATTTGTTGGAAGTCCTTTCCTCCAAACACCACAAAAAAATGTTGTCTGTTTCAGTGTACTTATTTTTTGAATCAGACTTTTCTTTTACAAAGTATATTTTGTCATAGTTAACAACAATAAAATTATATTTGCGATTGCCGTTCTTACTTGTAGACGCATTGCTTAAAGTTTTTGCAAGTCTTTCTTTCAATTTAGAATATCGTGTGAAAAGTGTCGAAAAATGACAGGCTTTGATCGAAAGGACTCTATTGAATTGAGTGGATTTCAGATGTTCTAAAAGTTCCTTTAAAATCCACATCTGGTTAATTCCGCTTCGAAAATAAACTGTCGAACAATATTTTTGACGTCCAGATTTGATATCAGATAAAACTTTGGTGAGTACGATCGATACAGATTTGGTTGACCATTTTGAGGAACGAGCAATGAAACGTTCTTTGTATGGATTTTATGTATTTTAGGTATACAATATAAGTATGGTAAATCTCAATCTAAATTGTTTGTGTCAAAGCCAAATAGAACCAGAGCTGATTTGTGGTTATCTATTATTTGTGAGGCAGAAATATTTATTGGGGTGTAAGTAGGGTGTCGAATTCAAACCAAACTCTTTAACAAGGCTGTCGAGATATTAGAAGATATCAAAAACTTTGAGCGTATGAAAAACAGTCCGTGCTCTGCTTGCTGAAGTGAGCGCATGATCAATAACACGAGAGGTCCAATCATCTGTCAGATAGGACAAGGGAGATTATATGAATCCATTTAATCTGACGATATTCAGACAACAATGAAATGACGTAACGTTATTATAGTCATATTTCAAATATGTCATAAGGAAGCGACTTATATTCTACTCTTTAACGATTTCACTGAAATGACGTCAAGACACTGAAGTTGACCAATCAGCTCTGATGTCACCCAATAACAGTTACTATCTATCTATAAGATAACTTCCGCGAATCGACATATTTTCGCTTTTGAAGTTTCCAATCTTTACGTTAAAGCTAATTTTGCATGATTTATGATACATGGGTGCCTTATCGGTATTCAACATTCAACTGATCATTGATAACGTTTGATGTATAATTCTTTGCTTTACTGCACAGTTTCAACTGTAATGTGTATGTTCCTGTCTTCCCAATTCTGTTTCAAAAGTGCTCACTTTTCTTTTTTTTTTTTGACCTATAATTTTTTATGCAAATACAGTACATACTAATTACATAATATGTTAAATTATATTTTCTAACATGAGGACTACTTTTCTAATGAAGATCAGAATGTTGGATAACCAGATATGCGGAGGGGTTGTCCGCGAGTAATCTGGATACCCACACCATATGCTCCTACGTACATGTAACAGATGTCCGTCCTAAGTCGGCACTGCCTTCCCCTTGGTCTCGTTGGTTTATGTGTAGTCTTTTGTGTTGAGTGTTTTGATGACATCTTTGGTGTGAAGTGTTTAATGTTTCCTGTCCCTCTGGTGTCTCGCATGCTTGTCCCATAAGTGTTTTTGCATTTTTAAAAGTGTTTTGGTGTTTGATATGGGTGCTGCAACCGGGCGCTGTTGGATATCTCCTCCTTTTTTCAATGCATGAATGGTTCGAAGTACTTAGTCCGACAAGTTGACCAAAGACGACTGTTGATTACTGTTGTGTATCGTTTTGGGTCAGACAGTGATGCATAGACAAAAGTTGAGATTATGAAATTCCAAACTCTTCTTTGAAATGCATATATTTCAGCTTACATGCGTTATTAGACCAGAAAAATAATCTCAACATTTGTCTAAGCATCACTGTCATACAAAAATCTACATTTGGGTATGACGAGTCGTACTACGAAGTATTGAGCCTATGATTTCAAACTACAATGTAGCCGTCTTTAAAACGTGTCAATAGGAAATATGATTGTAGTCTTAACAAAATCAATGTTAAAGCAATTTATTATTATATACGCCGTGATGTGATAAAAATATTCGCCGTTACCGCGTCAATGCTATGAAGAAGTAGGCTTTTGTAATATTTTCCACAGCCCAAAGCACTTGCTGTCACATGACATTCAATATACTTTTACTTTCTAAATCATCACATGATAAGTATTATTTTATAAGTCCATGATTCATTTCTACTTAATAAACTTTGCTGATGGTACAAATGCATGGAGATATAAATGTGTGTGGACACTCCCTTACACAGTTTACGGTATTGATTTAATGCACTGCTGCGACAATAATTGTCAAAATACTGAATTGTAATTCAAAGCTGAAGATTTGCATCAAAATCTTGAAAGGAAATTATCTACGTTAGGTGAGATTTTATGCCTTTATAGGAATGAAATGGACGTTTTGTTGAGATTTCTATCTCTCCGAATCTTATCTGTACATCCCCATTATTTCCAGGAAAATTCCATTTATCGGAATTGAACAAGAGCAGATTTATACAGCAGCTGCCCTTGTTTTCCCTTTTAATTTAATTTCATTTCTTCCTGTTTGCTCCGTACCATGATCTCCAAATAAATCAGCACTTGTAATGAGAATGCGTGATTGAACGTTGACTTGGACAACAGCATGTACAGTGATTTCCAGAGTCCATCGATGGAATTCTGATTCTTTATTGCAAGATCAAGGAGAATTTACAACCTTTTTGGTTTTTTTAGGGGGGGGGTAATCAGAAATGTTTGATGCAAGTTAGATCCCCTACTTTCTTTTAACTAACACAGTGGCAATCTGTTGCCATGCATGTGCAAGAACATCTTCTCCCCCCTGTCGGATGTCATACACAAAATTGCGTCTCCGGTGCGTTTAGCTCCGAGAGTATATACAACAAGATCAGAGTCTATATTTTATTTTAATTCACACACAAGCAATTTTGAGAGTAAAATCAACCAAACACACTTAATAACACTTGAATTGCTATTAATTTGTTCGAAGTTTTGGCCTGATAAGTCTCCAAACGAAACTCACCGGAGACGCAATTTGTGAATGACATCCGACAAGGGGGAGTAAGGTATTACGTACACTCGTCTCGAGAAGATGGTTTGGCTAGCCGCACCCGCCGTCGATGTTCATGCACGCAAAATGAAAACAATATCTACAAACATGCACTGTCTGAGGTAATGTCTATATAGAAAATGCTATGGCGACCATGTCAGGGAAAATATTTAAAACACTTACCGTCAAAAGGTACATTTTTTTTAATCTGCCATATGAAGAGAAGTGTACTCCCTGTGAAATGTGTGGATTGTGATGTTTAAATTCTCTGATTTTAGTCTTGTGATTTACTTTCCCTCATTCATTCTACAATTGTCTAACGTATCACTATGTTAATCGTGAATGAAGACATCGCTAAAATTTTGAAATTGCTGTGTGTGTTGTATTGATGACAGATATTTGCCATCTTACCCATTTATCCAAATAATGATATTGATTTTGATTTTGCTGTGAGTGCTGGAACCGAGTCTTGTAGGAGATTCCATCCTTTCATTATTATTTGTTGTACTATATCTATTGTATTTCACGAGGTTGTGTGGAATATTTCATTGCATTCGAGGTTTTGGAGAAGGCATATGTATGTTTGTGGTATTTTAGAAGAGATGTGTGTACATGGTCTTGAAGAAAATATGTGCATGTCCAAGGTTTATATAGAAGATTTGTCCGTGCACCAAAAATGTAAGAAAATAGTCGGTCACCTGCTTTACCGAGGATATGATCCTAAAGTCATCAAAAGAACACTGGGCATGGTACTGTACCAATCTTCAGTTTTGTACCAGTGTCTTTTCCAACGTTGCACACTGGCCAACCATGACGGGCCTTGGTTTAAATCATATCAGTCCCTATCTGAAAGTTGGTCAGACTTCTCGGGTGATTGATCTTGAGCTCGCTTCAGCCAGCAGAGCACAGACTGTTAAACGCATGCCATAGACTTTTTAGATACATTTACATAGAATATGTGTTACTAGAGGCCACTGCGTTTAACTTTCTTGTTTATGATGTCTCCTTACAGTGAGAAGTTTAATGTTTATACAACAATTGTGCGTATATGGAGACCTCTGTGTATCCGGATAAGTAGGAGGGTTGTGCGCACGTAATCCGGATAACTACGTCCAAAGTCGGCGCCGGGTGCACATTGGTATTCTTCCTTTTATGTGATGTCTTTGATGTTTGATGTTTCTGTGCGTCTGTTTCGATTATTTTCTATCCTGTTCTAGCGTCCTTGTGCGGTTCGTAGTTTTGTTTGATGTCAATCTGTGTCAGTTTATTGTTTCGCTGGGTGTCTGCAGGGTTGTCATGCTGGAGATGCTTCCCCTTTCTTTTTGTTCATGTAGGTCTGGGGAAGATTTGTGTTTGTCTAAGTTTTTGCAGAGGATTTGTGCGTGCCCGAGCTTTCCATGTTTTAGGTCATGGAGAATATCTGTGTGTATTTGAGGTCATGTAGAAGAATTTCGTTTGTCCCATTTGTCAGATTCACATATAAAGTTATTATGGACAGCCAACCGTTAGGGTACGTAGACTCGAGCGATATCATTTCAAAATGTTTTGAAAGCAATAGAACTGCGATATTTTGTTTTAGACAACTTTTAATAAAGTTAAAATTTTTCTAAAGTTGAGTTCATTATGTAATATAGTCCATATCAAATGGAACCTCTACGGGACAATCTTGGAAATGCAACTTCCCCACGAAATTTTACCATTTATGCTTTCATGAGATATTTGATTTCGTCGACTACTTCTCAAAGGACTAATCTTGCGCCACAATATTGTATAAGAATAAATATCATAAACTATCAAATGCAATGCAATAATATCATCTATTCTTATATAATTGCTCATGGCATTAATGACAAGTGCTTTAGCTTTGTCTCCAGGATCAGATTAAACCATCGGTGATATCTGAATGACAATAAAGACGGACGAAGTACAAAACTCCTTTACTTCGCGATCAACGTGGTATCTCATAGCTTTTAATTATCTGCTTGTGGGAATTTTTAACTCATTTAATATTTCCTTGCTCTTTATTGTTGCTGTCATCAAAATGGTATTACATAATATTCCTGTGATTTCGATGATAAATCATGTCAGTGAACACAGAGAAACGTCATGCATGGATTTATGATACGTCCGCTATGTGTCATTTTTGTTTTTATAATATGACACATCGGAAAACCAAAATGTATGAAAAAAGGGAACAAGTCAACAATGTATATATACCAATTTCTTATTTGTAAAATTTCTTTGGTGTGGCTCAATCCAAATTTTAAAAAATGCTACCCACTATTTTTGAATTCTCCTGTGATAACATCTTTAGAGATAACAAATTATTCTTATCAATTTATTAAGGACACCAAATTAATTTAAATAAACATTACAGGAGTTCCTATCAGATATTCAGTCTCAAAGTCGAGAAGGCAAGGCTAAATCGTTAGAACCTCTGCGAACCTCGAAATGAATAACATTCCGAAGTGAGACCAGGTACCCGGGGAGAGTCATCGTCTTCTGATTGCAACACTCGTCACAACAGCTCCATGGAAACATGTCAAATTTGGTGTTTACATTCGTATTATCTGAGAATGTCTACTCTAACGGAATAAACATCGAAAATGTACTATTCAGTTATTCAGTAGAAAAGTCGAGAAGGTAGGGCAAAAACATAAGAATTCCCATTGGAACAGTTAGGACCCCCGGAATAAACAATATTCCGAAGTGAGACGATGTGCCCGGGGAGAGTCGGCGTCTCCTGTTTGCATGTAACACCCGCACCAAAACTTGTCATATTCTTTGATTGTCTCGACGTACATATCGATGTACATATCAGATAAGGATATCTTGTTTGCTGACAACCATTCAATCACAATCCAGTATTTCACTGATCATTTTGGAAAGAGGGATCTCATATGCTTTTATAAGACTCCCGTAGCGACCGAAGAACTTCCTGAATGATGACATCAGCCGATGTTTAGTATAAACCTGAACTAGTAGCTTACTTGCCGTCTGGCTCTAACGATGAAATGTTAAACGTCTTCAAATTCAATAACATCATTTAAGAACAGATAAAATTATCATATTTGGAACATGCCGTGGTGTACCGAATTACATTCGCTGAGAAAAAAAACTCTATAAGCAGGAGAAGACGGAATGTTGCTACTCATGAAAGGGAAGTTAGTTATATGGAAGGTGAAATCATCACACATTTCATACAGTACAGTGATCTGTTTCAATGGCCGTTAACGTCGAAAGATACAAGTATATCCAAATACGAAGCGGATCTGTCGCTCTCGGTTGTTTCCTTGATCCTAATTCACGAGGATATATTTGATGTAGGTTATCCTTTAAGTTCTGATTATTGATGGATAACACGCCGTCTATGGATCTGAATGTAACATTGAACTGAGATGCGAGGTGTTTTCGCACAGTGGATAGCAAGGTCTTGGTGAAGCCAGCTTCGTATGAATATATAAATATGTCCACTAGAAGTGGAATGCCATTTATTTGCTGGAATATGGTTCCTCAAAACACCACAAAAATGTTGTCAATCGAAAACTCAAGCATCCGGATGATATCGTCTTCGGTATACCTTCAGTCTGAATCAGAGTGTTCCTTCACGAAATAACTATGACAAGGTATTTGTATCTCCCATTCCCATTTTATTTGAATGAAAGGTGTTGCGAATCATATTAGCCAGTATGTTTTTGAGCTTTTGGTGTGAAATGGTAGTGTAGAGCATGGAGAAGTAGAAAGACTTTACGCTGATTGAAATTGGTGACTTTTTAAATTTTTCAAAAGTTCCTTGGAATATCTTCTTTAGGATCCAGATCTGATTATTCCATTTCTGGAGTATGGTGTCTCGCAGTATGTTTGAGTACCTTGCTCGATGCTAGTGAATATAAGAATCTACATCTGATCCATACTAGTATTTCACATGAGTGATCAGGTTATGTTATCTACATTCATTTTCAGCGTACTATAGTCCTTCATCAACAAACTTATGTAGGCGATGCATCTTTTACTTTTTGTGCATTGCATGATTGAGATGCTGGTCATGCTTTGTGGCCGTCGAGGTGAGCTTTGTTATGTTTTATTCCTATTAAAAGCGCAACTGTTCAGGGTTTTTTTTTTTAATTGACTCTTTTTTATTAATGAAATATTGTTTATACATAGTAAAAGATTGTCAGTTTGAAATGCAAAGATAAGGTAACTTTTCTTGCACCAATTTACCTAGCAAATTGCAATCTAGAAATAATTCAAATAACAACATGCAGCTTTTGTTTTTGTTTACTACTAAAGAGTTGACAGATATGTACTCAGAGACTGGCATCATCCCATGGTTGGTTTCAATGTGAGAGATGTGACTTGAGATTTCGGATGATGTGATGCGTACTTGAAGCCTTACTAAGATAACTCAATTTTACTCAAAAGTCGGTATCTAAAACTAAAATCTCTATACTTCTGACGTCAAATCAATATAGGACCCCTCTAAGACTAACTCAGTTAAGGTCTGACATTTACAGAAACCGATTTCGAATAAAGATGTGAATAAAACTCACTTTCGCATTTGAAAGATAATCTTCGTGAAGTACAGTATTACTCTCCTTGTCCATATAAAAGTAAAGGTTGTCAGTAAAAGAAATTTATTCCAATAAAGACACAACTAGACACAAATGAGATGCCTCTTCTTTCGGATCATATCTTATTATCATCCACTACACCAAGGATCGTCATGATGTCACTGCGTACAGTCTTGTTTATGAAGTTTTCTGTTCTTGTTTTGTTTTGTTTTTATCGGGATGTTCTTTATTTATATGAAATAATTATTTTGTCCATTTGTCTCATTAACTTAAAATCTAAAACTGTTTCGTATGAATTAAATTTTCATTTTCGTGCATGAACATCGACGGCGGGTGCGGCTAGCCAACAGGGGATGCTTACTCCTCCCGGGCACCTGATCTCATTTCTAGGGTCCGTCGATACTCAATTTGGATGCTCTATTGTGAGTGCTGTTGAGATTATCGCCAGGATCTTCTTTAACTAATTAAAAACACGAAATCGGGCTTCTTTAGGTCTAAATTATGGCACGTGTATCGTCTGTCTGACCGCAGAGTTAAAATTTCCTTTTCAGAAATTCTAACGATAATAATCTTAAGTTCCGAATTTATTTTCATTTCTTTCTAAAATTCCTTTTTTTAATTTATGTAACCAGATGATTGTATGAATATACGTATTATTTGAATAAAAAAAAATAAAACCTAACTCATACCAAAATATTTATGTCGGTGCATCTCTCTATCTCTCATCCTATACTTGACGGAATTAATTTTTCTGAGTGATGGGGATCCAGAGATAAGGATAAAACGTTTGATTTTGTAATATAATTAAAAGCCAAAAAAAAAAAAAAAATAGAATTCCATTCATAAAACCAAACATAAAGATATAGAGTAAACCATCCTATCACATACCTTTGAAAATAGGTTTCCTTTTAAAACAGTGATAACAAAGTGCAATGTTTTGTTAAGCTGGTTTACTTTGAGGATAAAGAATTGATATGGCGAAAAATTGGTCCCTAGGGCACAGTTGATTCTAGTGCTTTTTGATATTTCGTTTGATGACACAGTATTGTGTAATCCTCTTTACAACATGGAATTAAAGATAAAATCGCCATGTTTTCTCCAATATTATTGCCAGAAAACGCAAATTTAAAAGGCAATACATCCAAAAACAACCATCTTATTATTTGAGGCATTGGTGTCTTAGTAAATTGCCAATCTACGTGTGAAATGGAAATGAAAAGATGTTATTTATCATATCTTGTACTTTTCGGATCATTGTACCATCGCAATCGCACTTCTTTATGTAGGCTTCACACTGTCCCGATTATGATATCCGATGGACACACGAATATGAAATTTTCAATTTCGTGCGAAGTTACTCCCGAATATTGTTAAGATCCTCTCAGCAACCAATGTTAGATGATTACACGATGCTAAAAGATGACTACACGATTGTATCCGAACCGCTCCCGATGACAACACGACGGGACGAATTTTATCTTAAAACATATCCGAAGGTCATACGAATGCTTACGATGTATTAACGAAGGCTATTAGATTGCTTCACGACGTCGTATCTAGAATGCGATGCATCGGATTATAACCAGGATTCTAATATCTCCTATATGTACCATAGAACTCGCCTGGTGTAAAATCTCCAACAAACTTCCAGTGCGCTAAGCTCCGCCCATTCACGTGCTATATTAGAATAGAAATAACAACTAGCTAGCCGTGTTTCATTGTCCAGTAATTCCACTCGTCACATGAACCAATCAAATTATCATAATTTGATTGGTTCATGCGACTCGTGGAATTACTGGACAATAAACCACGGCTAGCTAGTTGTTATTTCTTAAATGCATCACGTTTTGGGTGTTCAAAAATTCTTGTTTAATCAGTAGCACGGTATCAATAGTTTCCTCCTCCGCCTTTTATTATTTCTGTCTCAGAAAAATACAAAAATACCAAAAACTTTGCAACTCATATATCTGAATCGCACTGTCTATGTAGCATGGTTAGACAAGATATATATGAATGTTGATTCTTATCATGCTCGACCATCTTTGAAAGTTTGATTTTACAAGGCATGTCATTACAGATTTTTATGTGAAAGTCACCGTGGGGTATCACGTGATGCACAAATGATATGTTCCACGGGAATCCCCTTTGATTGAACCAAGTTAATACTGTCTAAATCTACTTTATATGAATTTATTTTAAGCCTATCATATGGTCATTGTTATCAATTATTAGCCGCAGAAACGGCCAACGATACTTGGATATTTGGTTGGTAGGGGTGTGTTGGCCGCAGGAATCTACATTGAACAGACCCGGAATCCAAGTTCAGGATGTGGCCGGCACGAATCGGCAAATTTTCTAGGGGATTATTGACTGTGTCTCACTCGAATAAAATAAAACTAAACGATCGGCAATCATATTTTACCTTGTTAAGCTTTAATATCAATGATACGGCCGGGATTCTACTTGCCTCCGCTTCGTCTCCTCGAATTCAAGCGTCATGTTGTAAGTTTACACTCATGCGTCAGGTCAAACACGTGACACCTCGATCCATATGAATGGACGTTGTTATGGAAACAACCTCGCGTTGTCACGTGTTTGACCTGACGCATGAGTGTAAACTTACAACATGGCGCTTGAATTCGAAGAGACGAAGCGGAGGCAAGTAGAATCCCGGCCGTATCATTGATATTAAAGCTTGACAAGGTAAAATATGATTGCCGATCATTTAGTTTTATTTTATTCGAGTGAGACACAGTCAATAATCCCCTAGAAAATTTGCCGATTCGTGCCGGCCATATCCTGAACTTGGATTCCGGGTTTGTTCAATATAGATTCCTGCGGCCAACACACCCCTACCAACCAAAAATCCAAGTGTCGTTGGCCGTTTCTGTGGCTAATCAATTATATGATGGTAATTTATTCTGGTCAAGAATAGACGTGTATTCGGAGAACACTTAAACAGAAATTTTTCAATGCTCGCCACATGTTATGATATGGTGCACGGACAGATACAAAATTTTCTGTTTAAGTGTTCTCCAAATATACGTCTATTCTTGACCAGAATTAATTACCATCATATAATTTATAATAATGACCATATGATAGGCCTAAGATACATTCATATAAAGTAGATTTAGACAGTATTTACTTGGTTCAATCAAAGGGAATTCCCGTGGAACATATCATTTGTGTATCACGTGATACCCCACGGTGAAAGTGTAACTACCAGACGGACAAATAGACAACGGGTTCAGTTATCAGTAACCTTTGCGTAGCAGTTGACATGTATTATTGTCAACCAAAAATCGTCTTAAAATATTACGAATTTCATTTATAAACATCATTGGTGGAAACAAGTGGAAGACGTGATGATTCAATGTAAGAAAGATGAAAATGGATATATGTCACAACCAGATACTAGTATTACATGTACCAGAAATTATAGAAAATACTGAGTCTGTACAATCATGATCTCTTAGATGCATTTAAAGAAGCAATGCGTCTTATCGTAACATTATCAAGGGACGCCATTTTGCTTTATAATGCATTGATTGTGAACTTGCAAATTGAACTTGCAAATTTGAAGAAGACAGAAAAGTTTTTATTTTGATAAATTTTGATAAACTTAGAAAAAAAACTTTAAAAATGGCTTTGAATATTATGTATTTGAAATGTTTTGTTTAATATTTGTGTCTGTCATCTTTTGTATCGGGATCCCATCTTAACGTCATCGTACTAGAGTAGGATGACATTACGATGTCATTTCGATGGAATTGCGAGGTTGTCACAAAGTCGTATAGCCCTCCTAACTCCATCGGTAGGTTCTTGGCACGTTCGTAATGCCTTCGTATGGCAAAATTTCCCCGATGGTCCCGACGGTAATTCGAAGGAGAAACGAAGATGTTACGAATACGCAAGATGTCTTCTCGATGGTCTTACGAAGGGCAAGATGATTACACGAACTTGTTTCGAAGATAGTCCTTCGGGAGTGCCATCGGGAAATTTTTGGCATGCCAAAGATTTTGACAGCACTCCCGAAGTTGTTCCCGAAGTTTGACAAATCAAGTCGGCGGTCATACGATAGTTCAAGATGGCCTTACGAATAGTCCGATGATATTACGATCACACCCGAATTTGAAAAAATCCTTTATCGTGTGGTCATCGGCTGCTTTTAAATCGGGAGAGTGTGACGCCAGCATTAAAATGCCGATGGCCACACGATAAAGGATTTTTTTTTTCAAATTCGGGTGTCAAACTCTGGAACAACTTCGGGAGTGCTGTCAAAATCTTTGGCATGCCAAAAATTCCCGATGGCACTCTCGAAGGACTATCTTCGAAACAGGTTCGTGTAATCATCTTGCCCTTCGTAAGACCATTGAGAAGGCATCTTGCGTATTCGTAACATCTTCGTTTCTCTTTCGAATTACCATCGGAACCATCGGGGAAATTTTGCCATAGAAGGCATTACGAACGTATCAAGAACCTCCCGATGGAGTTAGGAAGGCTATACGACTTCGTGACAACCTCGCAATTCCATCGAAATGACATCGTAATGTCATCGTACTCTAGTACGATGACGTGAAGGTGGGATCCCGATACAAAAGATGACAGACGCAAATATTAAACAAAACATTTCAAATACATAATATTCAAAGCCATTTTAAAAGTCTTATTTTAAGTTAATCCAAATTTATCAAAATTAAAACTTTTCTGTCTTCTTCAAATTTGCAAGTTCAATTTGCAAGTTCATAATCAATGCATTATAAAGCAAAATGGCGTGCCTTGATAATGTTACGATAAGGAAAAAGAAGGCAGAAGCATTGTTTCTTTAAATGCATCAAAGAGAGCATGTACAGACTCAGTTTTTCTATAATTACTGGTAATACTAGTATCTTGATGTGACATATATCCATTTTCATCTTTCTTACGAAATTCGTGATATTTTAAGACGATTTTTGGTTGACAATAATACATGTCAACTACTACGCAAAGGTAACTGATAACTGAACCCGTTGTCTATTGTCAAATCAAACTTTCAAAGATGGTCGAGCATGATAAGAATCAACATTCATATATCTTGGCTAACCATGCTACATAGACAGTGCGATTCAGATATTCGATAACATATATGTGAGTTTCTAACTTTTGGGGTTTTTTTTTTATTTTTCTGAGACAGAAAATATAAAAGGCGGAGGAAGAAACCATTGATACTGTGCTACTGATTAAACAAGAATTTTGAAACATCCAAAACGTGATTCATTCCTGGTTATAATCCGATGCATCGCATTCTAGATTCGACGTCGTGAAGCAGTCTAATAGCCTTCGTTAATAAATCGTAAGCATTCATATGACCTTCGGATATGTTTTAAGATAAAATTCGTCCCGTCGTGTTGTCATCGGGAGCGGTTCGGATACAATCGTGTAGTCATCTTTTAGCATCGTGTAATCATCTTTTAGCATCGTAAAAACATCGGTTGCTGAGCGGATCTTAACCATATTCGGGAGTAACTTCGCACGAAAATGAAAATGAAAAAGTGTGTCCATCGGATATCATAATCGGGACAGTGTGAAGCCTACATTGAACACAGATAATAGAAAGTGTAGCGTGGTTAGCGCGGTACATTGTGAAACCATAGGTCGTTGGTTCGAGACTCACCTTCGCTAGACATTGTAAAGCCTTTGTGACCTTGGGCAAGTTGCTTCACTCTTCACACAGGAATAATTGGGTACCTGGCATATGAGACTACCTGGCAATGTGAAAGATAGGCATAAACAGCTAAACGGCAGCTCTGGGGTATATTCCTAAGGCAGTTGAGTAAGCATATGACTGAGCAGGTCTCGCCAGGAAATGATATAACTGTCGCGTGAGGCTTATGTTTGTATGCAGTAGTAATTATTTAGAACGAGTCGCTTCCCTTCTGAGGCCACCCAAAGTTTGACAAAGAGTAAAAGATAGCGCTTCTGTGATTAGATAATATTCATTTACAGATATGAAAGAAGAGTACTGCTGGTAGACTTTCAAGAAGGATCAGTGACATTCTAGATTGCGATTGAATGGTTCTCAATATCACCAAACAAGACATTTTATCCTGATATACATGTACATCGAGACAATCACCGAATTTGACAAGTTTTCATGGACATGTTGCGACGGGTATTGTATGCAAACAGGAGACGCTGACTCTCCTCGGACACCAGATCTCACTTCGGAATACTGTTAATTCCAAGGTTTGCAACTGTTCCTATGGAAACTCTAATGATTTTGTCTTACCTTTTGACTTTGAGACTGAATAACTGATGGGTATTTCTTCGATGTTTATTTCATGACAGACGATCTCTTTTGTTTGCTTGATTTTCCATTTCTATCTGGTTCTCAAGCCTTTCGGTGTATGGTTTTCGGATGATAAGTATACGAGTTTTAACAAGTTATGATTAATTTCTTAATGATATGTGTAAATACATTGAAATAAATATCTCTGAGAATCTAATTACGATCGCGTACCTCATGTTAAAGTGTAATTGCACATAGATTTTTTTTATGTCAAGAAAGTGTTAAGATTTGAAAGATTTATGTTAAGAGTATGTTGTAATTGTGTGAACGGAACAACATAACATATTCCGATAAATGTTTTATTATAACATTATTCAGTTTCAACATGTATAATGGCGTTAGCGCGATTAAGGTAGTAAACCCATAACTGCCTACTTTTGCTCAAAATTACGATTTTTGGCCGATGACTAATGATATGCTAATGGTAAACTGATATTCGGCAAGGATCGGTAAATCTATCGCGTATAGTTTTGTTGTATTTCGGAATATTAGCGAAGCGAAGCGAGCAAGCAGGCCCAAGGGCAACACATATATACGAAACAAGTGGGAAAATGATCGAAAATAAGGAAGAAAAGATGCATACGGACGCTTTCATAAACTTTCACCCAAGAAACCCCTGTCTTATGTGCGCCACCATTTTGAAAATTTTAGTCAGTATTTATACGAAAGTATTTCTAGATGAATCACTTTTATGTAGCTATTGGGTACATTCGGTTTTTACAGAGTGTAAGAGAGTAAGAATTATTTAAAAGAATCCATGTCCAATTACTTCATTGCTTATTCATGCAGTGATTTGCGAAACTGATTTATTCCGTGACTTTTCGTAAACAAGACCGCTAGCTAATAGTGTTGTAACGATAGTCGCCGATGTCGCCGCTATCGTCGCTGAAACTTAAAAGTCGCCGATTATCGATAATGGTTTTGAAAATCGATTGTCGCTATTGAAGTTACTTTGACGCAATTTCCGCCATTTGGGACCAAATTGGTTTTAGGAAGAAAAAGGAAGGCCTTCCTCCTCAAGCAAACTTCAAGATTTTGTTATTAAGGAGAAGTGATGTTAATCATTTAATTTATTTCCATGATTTTAAATAAAAATCAGATTCTTAAATCACAAGCAGTGAGTATTCTCACTCTGAAAAGATACAGAACATTGAACAATTTTAAACAAGAAAAAAGTCCGATTATTCCTATTGTGATATCGATTGTACTCCTCCGATAGTTTCCGATAATCGATAGTAAAATATTTCCGATTCTACAAAACTACTGGCCACATGTAACAAGAAAAGTGTTGGGCAGTACTTACCTATACAGAAATCCATTACGATTCTTGATATCTGTGTTCAAATTGTAGAAAAGATCTGCCAAATTTTACGAAACATAAGTACTGCAAATATTGAAGAAAATGAACCGAAGGTTATTCATTGTTCATTTCAATTCTCTGTACGATGTTTATTTCGCGACAAAGTGCTGTTCGCTTCATTTTTTCTTCGCTGCGATGTGCTCTTCGTTTCAATTGATTTCAAGTGCTATCCGGCACCGGTAACGTTGTGGCTTTTACTAGTATTGGATACACAATGTAACGCAGAGAACATGTTCAAAATATCTTGGGACGACTTTCGGAATTTACTGATTGTCAGCATGGTATCTAAGTAGACAGAGATTTATTCATTTATTTATCTATTTATTTATTTATTTATTCTAATTATCTATTCATCAATAAATTTATTGATATGGCCTATTCATCATTTGAGAACAATATCGATATGCAAATAATATTTCCCCCCTCCCAACACACGCTTACTTAAATAACCTCGCTTCGCTTCTAGGGCTTTGCCATAATTCATATTATTCCTTACGAAAATAAATGTACACTTGTGTACTATTTCTTTTTTATACTACAATATGTTTGATGTCTTCTTGATTCCGAAATCACGTTGTCAGTGAAGGATCAAATAATAATTCCTTTCAATTTGTTTTTCCGGGAGTAAATGCGCAAATAATGACATCGAAATTCTGTTAATTAGGAGTGACTTTGAAGGCTTATTTTATGCCGCAAATGCTTTATAGCAATGAAATAAATACATGTTATAGACATGGCAAAAATAATTAAGACTAATGGATGTCACTAGATCTGCTAATGAGACTAATAATGAAAATAGTTTGCTGATGTCTATTTCCTTAATGAAAAACAGAATTGTGTACCTATAGCAACTAAATGAGCTACTATTTCTGACAATAAATACGTATATAAAACAAAGAATTTTTGTTCTATTACATGTTTTTAAATGTTCTCTCTTTCATCGCTGATATTTACCTGATATCAGATAATTACTTCATTTTATGAGGAATTTATGAAAGATGGTAGTACGAGTTTTTGAGTTTTATTCCGAAAAATGATGTGAAGAGAATGTATTCCAAAATTCTGTAAGTGCATTGATATGAACAAAACTAACGGGAAACACTTTGGGAACAAAGTTAAAAAATCCTTCATTTCATTTCAATAGTTCCGTTAAAAAAAACCCCTACATTTTCTAGAACCCATCGATTGGCTTTGTTTCAAACACTCTATTATATAACGGAATCGAAATGCAAAAAAAATCAGATTTATTTTAATTACTTCTAATTATCAGAGATAATCTAAGGAAATAACATGCCTAGATGTCAGATAGAACCCCATGATTCTTTTTATTCCAGGGAGCATCGTAAAGGATAATAAATAGTAAAGAAGAAAAAACACATTTCACATCACGTTTAGGTATCAGTTACGACTCCATTGTAGTGCCCTAAGCTATTCATGAGATAATTTCACAAGATTACTGTAAATGAGATTAAATGGGCGCTAGTTTTTTCTCTTTCTACCGACATTAGTATTAAGTATATTTACAGTGCCCTACAAAATTGCTAAGACCTTGACTAACTACCAACGCGAGGTTTTCTTGCCATGCTTTCTCTCCCTGTCTCAGAAGAAAGAAAAGTGAAGTTCAAACACTCCCAACTGCGATCAAAATAATCTAATTTCAGAACACCATGTTTTGGTATTACTTGATTAATTCTTTAGAGCCGAAATGCAAATAAAGACAACATATGTTATGAACTCAGTTGCCCAGAAAAAAATGAACAATTCCAATTTGTGTAGTACGGTCAATTTGAAATTTTGAAAAAGTGTACACTAAAAGTGAATGTTTCAAACATTTCTGGGATGTTTGCAATCATATTTACCTTCAGCAGTTTGAATGACATTGTGATATTTCATCTCAATATGTATATTTTCAGAATGTAAAATGCTAAAAGTGAATTTGGTTTTTTTTTTCTTTTTCTGTGGCATACATAATATATATTTCCATTTTCCGTTTCTATTATAATTGCCATTTTAAAAATGATCGTATAATGTACGTACATGTATCCACACTGTACATCGTTCTCTCTTGTATTTCCGTCTCTTTTTAAAATGTATATCTTATATTTGTTTTCAGCTATATTTCGTTTCATCTGGGTTCCGTTTTATATTCATATTCAGTCATACTGATGTTTTCTTTTCGTATTGCACCTACATTCGTTCTTTTTTTCTCTTTCATGCACTGGTATTCTAAATTCATTTTCTGATACAAGAAAGAGGATGGTCTATTCAGTTTGTTTGGTTACATGTACACTTTGCTTCACTGAACGTTTCTTTATATGATTTTTGGTTTTGCATTAGCCGAATTATGCTAACCTTATCTGGTTTTCTGTCTGCAATCTCCAATGTACCTATGTGAAAATACAGAATAGACGAGCACAAAAAGAGGTGCAAAAGGGACAAGTAACACCAAATACACGTACGACATCAAAACACCAAACATAATAAAGGACTACACATACACCAATAAGACCATTTGGCAGTCGGTGTCAACTAAGGACGGCCATCTGCCACATTAGCATCCAGTGGTTTGGTTATCCGGATTACGTGCGCACAGCACTCTCACCTGTCCGTTTACCTAGTTTTCTCGCAGAACGCAAATTGTTGTGTATACATCCTCCTCACCGTAAGATGATCAAACAAACAAAATCCTTTGTCCCTGCGAAGTTCTATGCTCTCAAGACATTTTTTTGAAATTCACTATCTCGATCTAAACAGAAGATCGAAATGTTTCAAACTCGAAAATATATTGTGCGTGTGCATATTTTGGCGCTTACAAATTTTAGCGGAACCATGCAGAACCAAATGAAGTAATAGCTTAGTTATGTATAATCTTACTGGAGAACATTACGCATTCTTCTTGAAGCTGAACTGTTCACAGTGCTAACTCTGCTAAAATATGAATCCCGCGAAAATAAATGTATAGCATGTTCAAGCATTGAATTTCTCTCAATGGAAACTTAATCCTTCTTTTCAAGACGTTCTTTTATTAATGCGTCAAAAATTATTTTCAAGATTGGTTGTGCTAAGAGAACTTCAGGTGCCAGTTTAACAACATACTTACGAAAAATTTAAGGCATTTTCGTAACTCTTGATCGCCTAGTACTTCATATAAACTAAAATCGCGATGTTTTGTTTCATAATTTGTATTTAGTATGTAGAAATGCTATTAGAAAGGACAACATAATCTAAAGTGAAAAGATTCTAAGCTTTTATTTGATGATGAAAGTTTACGAAAATTCCTAAAATTTTTCGTAAGCGCATTTGTAAAACAGACACGAGATACCCACGATTGTAATTTGTATGATCTTGAACCGAAAAAAAAAGATATATCATATTTTCTCTATATTACAACGATTCATGAGATATTTCGCTTATTTCTGTTTACGTAATAAATTCGGAATAACGTGGCTCTAAATCGCAATGCATTATAGCCTCGCTTTTTATCTAGTATGCTTTTTCGCTTCTTCGATTGCCGGTGTTTTACAATATTAGTAGTCGTTTATAGAAATGTTAAAAATGAATTTATTGGTAAAAATAATGGCATTGGTCACTTTGCGCAACACTGTAAGAGAAAGACAAGAAGAGTAGCTTAAGAAAAGATGAGAAGAACGGAAGTTTAAAAATGCGACGATGGAGGACAATTTACGCAGTGCATTCGCTTCTTCTCACGGTCAATTCGCTTTTCGGATAAGAAATTACATTGCAAAGCAATTTTACAAACGGAGCAACTTTTACTTTACACATTGCACGCCTATCGGTGGCACATTATTCACCTCTCAGAATGTTGCCATAGCTTCCAGTAAATGGGAGAATTATACATTCATTTCATACGAATAACAACACTATTTAAAGTGTCACTCCAATCAAATGTATGCTAAGTGGTCTACTGGAGGCTAGATAACGTAATCAGGTGCTTATTTCCTTTTTTTGTATTGCTTTTTATTTATACCCACGCAAACGAAAATAAGGAAGATTTTTTTCATTATATTTTCTATGTAGCTATTTCTATCCAATTTGGCAATTTCAAGATATGATACGGTTTTAATTCTCATAACCAAATTTCCGTGAAATACAATGAATACAAATATGCTAAATACTTTAAAGGAAAAACGAGTGTTCGACTCTGCAGCCAGAGCGCAACCTACTGGACAGAAATGTCCATATACAGTGAACTAGACATACATGTTCTGTATAATGACTCCTCATCAATGGCACTTTAAGCCAAAATGATTCAAATTTTAAAAAAATGTTATTTGCGTGTATAGAAAACCATACATTCGTTTTAAAAACTTTTATGTAAAATGATAATGCAGATAGAGTGCGTAAATATTGACATTTATTCAGTAAATCTCTATTTGAAAGCCAGAAACTGTAAATAATTTAATGACTGAAATAACAAAAACTCACGTTCATTCATGTGGAATCATCAAGTTTTACTGATTATATCCCAATGACAATAAATATATATGAATAGATTGTATATAGATGATAAGAATGACTACTGTCAACATTCACCCCAGTTTTTTTGGGATTATACTGATCATCTTGATAATTATGTTCAGCATTTCAAGTCCTTATTAGATTAAATGCTATGAAAAAAGGATCATGATAATAGGAAATAAATACACGTGTACAAGATAAAGATACTAACTGACAGAGATTTGTTACAACATTTATTTACAGTACTACCTTGGTGGGTTTTTTTCACAAAATGACGATATATGTTTTTCTATCTGTAACAATAAGGTGTGTTATGAAAGAATCCCCATCCTTTCTTGTCTTTTAATATCACAACTGTTTAGCCGGTCCGGGGTGACATTCCTGTCAAGGCGGGTTGATGCTGTGCTATTAAAGCGATCATGCATTGTCAGCGATCTGAAATTTCTCATCTCAAAACGAACTTTAGATGACCGTCTCGCAAAACAGCACAGAAGGTTCCGATAGCTCTTCCGGAAATTTTTGGATAGGAATCCATACAATATGGGATTAATGCAACTGTTGATGTAAGCCATACAGTTTGCTGTAATCAAAATGGCCGTCGTTGCTTTCGTTGGTTCAAAGCTCGTGAAACTTTGTATAAGTAAAATCAAGTCAATTGGCAACCAGCATATCGCAAATACGATCACAACTATGCAGATCATGCGTGAAACTTTTAATTTAGACTGAATCACTTTTGAGTTTTTGTAATCTCCGGGTCCAACGCTGTAGATTAGTTTCCGTAGAATCATACCGTACAATGGACATATGATCGCCAGCGGAAGTACAAAACCAAACACAAAGAAGCACGTATAAAATATCTTATTGTGAAAGATGTTCACTGTTAGACAAGTAGATCTTACCTCGATGATGTATATATAGTTAAATTCATCGAACATGAACAATGTGGGTATGTTTCCGACGAGCACAATTAACCAAAGAGCACAGAGCACGAGATATGTGTTCCTCCGACTCCGCATCTTCAAATTTGCGATGGGGTGTAAAATAGCGCGATATCTGGATACAGAAATTAGTACAAGAGTCCATATACTGGCACATGCCGTCACAGAAATAAAATATTGAGAAACTTTGCACCATATTCGACCAAACATCCATTGTGTCATGGCGAATTCTATCGCCGTATATGGCACACATAACACAATGAAAAGTAAATCCGTAAGGGCAAGACTTCCGAGTAAGATGTTGGTGGTATTTTGCATGTGTTTGTGCGATACAAGTACTTTCAAAACCAATGCATTTCCCGCTATTCCGAGAAGGAAGAAAATTGCAAAAAGTGTAGGAACTACGATTTTTGTTACACTTTCTACCGATAGCGCTTCTTTGTACTCCTGGTCGTAATCTTCATCCGGACTTAAACTACAGTTTGTAAAGTTTCCATTTTCAAAGTAACACATACTTTTGCAAACTTTGAAGTCCTCGAAAAATTCTGGACATAGAACATAGTGTGGAACAGGTATTAACGTTCCTATTGTAATGTTATCCATCTTTCTGTTCACTGTCAAATTATACATCAGAAATGGATATTCTGAGTTTGTCGCACGGATAGCTATGACATCTACAATTTCCTTTATCCTGTCTGAAAATAAAATAATTCTGTTGCTTCCCTCTCAATAATGTCCCCTCTCTAGCGTCCGTCTCTCAATTTCCATAACTGATTTAACATCGATCGAATTATAGAAAACAAATTCATTTCGAGGCTTATACACGACTCTAAGAAATACTCAAATCCTGCGCATCCGTCGTTGATGGTAAATCTATCTTCAGTTCATGAAAAATGGCTTTCTCTGTGTGTGATTCACTTAAGTTTTTAGCTTATGGGATGATAATGAAACAAATATTGCTTTTCATCCATTATAAACCCTCGTTTTTTATCCAGTAATGAAGGTGGTTCTTTGAAACCATTTTGGTAAGCCGTACCTAAATCATATGATTTACTAAGAGAAAGTCTGGCAATGTTTCTAGCTTCATAAGTTCCGTAATTACTTAATTAAAACCCACTGTAATAACACAGACAGCAAAAGATAGTTGTAAACCCCAGTGCTAATCAATGAGTAATTAGAAACAAGCAATTTATCTGTTAAGGTTAGTTGCATGACTTTTGGTCTTAAGATGTTATAAGTAGTTGTATATAGAGCATAGAACCATAGATAATTTACTTTGAACCTATTCCACTCTGTACGCTATACATATGTTTGACCGCATGGAGTTACCCGACCTTAACCAAAATATGCTTTTATCAAAATTTAAATTTAACTTCAAATATTTAAGATATCATTCGAGCTTCCGGGCAAAATTAAGGGCACATTTCTATCGATATGATAGCAAGCAGGGGGCATTAGTGCAGAACAGTTGTTGATCAAAAGCCATCATTATAGGGTTGTATCAGCAAGTTGTAACATTGGAACTTAATCATCAAGTCCTTGTCATAACTGTTTGATCAAGAGCTGCTCGAGGGTCTGTCTATTCACAGTGTAGTTTACATCAAAATACTTTCAAACTTCAGACAGTTTAAAGTTGAAATCTGGGAGGGGAAAAATAAGTAAATTCTAAGAAAATTTTACATGCTTGAAATTTTAGTTTCACTTGTTTGTACTTTTTATCAATGATTCCTGGTTCATTTCGTGAATCTTGATTTCATTTCTGTTGATTCTATTTTGAACCATTTCGCAAGGAATTTATTTGTTTTCTTTGAGTAATATTTTTTCGAAAATGCATTCATTTCAAAATGAGAACTTTATTAGAAACAAATTATCATAAAATTGTGTAGTGTTCGTCATGTAAAACAGTTTAAAGCGTTTGTTTAAGTACAATGAAAGGAGGGGATCTCCAACAACACCCGGTTGCAGCATCTACAGCAAAACCCCACAAACACCCAATGCAAAAACACAGAACAGACACGCACAGAAAAAGACGCAAAATGGACAAGGAAGGTCCGTGTACTAATGTTAAACGTCTTCAAATTCGATAGCATCATTTAAAACCAGATAAATTTGCAGCATGGACCAGACATGCACGTTTCGGGTGTTTAACCCTCGTCAGTGATCCTCAGTCTAAACAATGTAATATGGCCAACAAGTGTAAAAATCATTAAGTTGTGAAACCACAATTCAATTTTCCATTTCGGAAACGTTAATGAAAAAAGGAATATTGAACCAATTTTTCATTTTTCATTTTCAATTTAGTAAATGAAAAATGGAAAATTGGTTCAATTTTCCATTTTCGTTTTTTTTTTCTTTTGCAAAGGAAAATTAAATTGTGGTTTAATACAGCGTATTTGAGTTCATTTTCCGTTTTCATTTTTCAATTTGAAATTTTAAAATGAAAAATGGAAAATTGAACCAATTTTCCATTTTTCATTTACTAAATTGAAAATGAAAAATGAAAAATTGGTTCAATTTCCCATTTTTCATTAACGTTACCGAAATGGAAAATTGAATTGTGGTTTAGTACATGGACCAAGGAACACCGACTCACACCGGCAACCGGTGCGGACACCCAAGTAGCAAATGGTTTAGTTATCAGGATTACGTGCGCAAAACCCTCCCACTTTACCCAGAGGTTGGTGTTGTGGTGTAAAATAACCTCATCACTCTAAGATTAACATATACGTTCTATAGGTCGCAAACAAGCCACTTTTTGGTGTTCATTGTGTCCTTCAACATGTCCCACCCATCCTGCTACATCTTTCGGTACATTTTTTGACATAATAATTTTCACCCTCTTTGGCCATATTACATTGTTTAGATTGAGGATCCTTGACGAGGGTTGAGTACCCGAAACGTGCATGTCTGGTCCATGCTGCAAATTTATCCGTTAATAAATGATGCTATTGAATTTGAAGACGTGCTATTGAATTTGAAGACGTTTAACATTTGAACTACTTGGTGAGTGTCACTGCTGGTGGACCAGGAGTCTCCGAGGGCACATGTAGCCAAGTTCGATCAACTTCGGTTGATCGTCTGTCTCTTCAACGCATTCAAAATTTTCTGGTACTAAAATTCTTGAGATTTCTAAAACGTGGGTCCTGTAGCATCATATCCCACCCATCCTGCTACATCTTTCGGTACATTTTTTGACTTAATAATTTTCACCCTCTTTGGCCATATTACATTGTTTAGATTGAGGATCATTGACGAGGGTTGAGTACCCGAAACGTGCATGTCTGTCCCATGCTGCAAACTTATCCGTTAATAAATGATGCTATTGAATTTGAAGACGTTTAACATTTGAACTACTTGGTGAGTGTCACTGCTGGTTGACCAGGAGTCCCCGAGGGCACATGTAGCCAAGTTCGATCAACTTCGGTTGATCGTCTGTCTCTTCAACGCATTTAAAATTTTCTGGTACTAAAATTCTTGAGATTTCTAAAACGTGGGTCCTGTAGCATCATATCCCACCCATCCTGCTACATCTTTCCGTACATTTTTTGACTTAATAATTTTCACCCTCTTTGGCCATATTACATTGTTTAGATTGAGGATCATTGACGAGGGTTGAGTACCCGAAACGTGCATGTCTGGCCCATGCTGCAAACTTATCCGTTAATAAATGATGCTATTGAATTTGAAGACGTTTAACATTTGAACTACTTGGTGAGTGTCACTGCTGGTGGACCAGGAGTCCCCGAGGGCACATGTAGCCAAGTTCGATCAACTTCGGTTGATCGTCTGTCTCTTCAACGCATTCAAAATTTTCTGGTACTAAAATTCCTGAGATTTCTATAACGTGGGTCCTGTAGCATCATATCCCACCCATCCTGCTACATCTTTCGGTACATTTTTTGACTTAATAATTTTCACCCTCTTTGGCCATATTACATTGTTTAGATTGAGGATCATTGACGAGGGTTGAGTACCCGAAACGTGCATGTCTGGCCCATGCTGCAAACTTATCCGTTAATAAATGATGCTATTGAATTTGAAGACGTTTAACATTTGAACTACTTGGTGAGTGTCACTGCTGGTGGACCAGGAGTCCCCGAGGGCACATGTAGCCAAGTTCGATCAACTTCGGTTGATCGTCTGTCTCTTCAACGCATTCAAAATTTTCTGGTACTAAAATTCTTGAGATTTCTAAAACGTGGGTCCTGTAGCATCATATCCCACCCATCCTGCTACATCTTTCGGTACATTTTTTGACTTAATAATTTTCACCCTCTTTGGCCATAATACATTGGTTAGATTGAGGATCATTGACGAGGGTTGAGTACCCGAAACGTGCATGTCTGGTCCATGCTGCAAATTTATCCGTTTATAAATGATGCTATTGAATTTGAAGACGTTTAACATGCACACAAAACAAGTTGCCGTTCACAGACTGAACCATATCAATTGAAATATCTATTAGATTTATATACCCTACAAATACCCGATAAAATGTAAAATGAAATATACTCACTACAGCCATTGAAATATATGATATGAAATTAATCAGCCGAAAAATATTTTGTTACCCCATACCTACATGTAACAGCACGGGGAGGCAAATCAAGTTCATACATGTACAAAGAAATTGCCTTTTCATGGCCGTTTTTGTGGATGATTAATTACCGGGATAGTCTTCCACTCTGTGTAGTAACGTCCTTTATGCTTTTGGACATACAAGTTTTAGAAATATAATCACTTTCAAACTATTGCAAACTTAGACGTCAGACTAAAATTAATCTCATGATTGATGAAATTGAAATATGTATTCTACAGTTTTCTTAGTTTTCAATGGAACCAACTCTCTTTAAATACAAGGTGTAAATGTAATTTCTCGCTGACTACATCACAAAAATTCCGATGTATTTCTCAAATCTCAAGATTTGTTATTTAAAATTATATTCATGAAGCGATATAACAAATGTTTTTTGCATCATGAGAGGAAAAATTGTTACTCCCATGAAATAATGGTATGAAAAATATCATATCAGAATAGACAGGAATTTCGTTCTGACATAGACACCCATCTTCATTTATCATTTATAGGAAGATGTATCATCAGCGAAAAATATTTGCTCTGAACAAATACTATCTGAATAGGAAATCAACATGAAATGCACCAGTTGTCTTTTTTATTATGTAACAAAGTGGAATAACTTTATACTTATCAAGTCTTTCAATCATCAATCAGAAGTGATGAACTGGAGTAAATTCCAAAATTTATAGTGCAATGGATGTGAATAGCATTGGTGCGAGTTCATTTCATACTGCATTCCTTGTTTTATGTAGATTTTTGCCATGTCGCTTCTGCCTTCCTGTTAAAGATATTATTGCTCAAACAAGGGAATTTCTTCACAATCCAGCTGATCAAATTTTAATGCAATTACCTATTGTAAAATTTAACCACCAAGAACGTAATTTTGCTATATTTTAAAAATCAATATCCTACGTTACAAATGATAAATAATATTTAAGAAAAAGGAAATGAAATAGATTAAAATCAAAAAACAATAAATAAGTAAATGTAATAAGTCTGTGAAGTGATCGCAATATTTATCAAAACAGGTCAAATTTACAGAATCAACGCTCTGATGCCGTATAAGCAGAATTTTTAATAAAGTTTTCGTGAAAATTTATAATTAATGAATTAAAAAGGACAATTTCGATTGCTTACTAAAGCTAGTGAACATACAAAATACATGAATGATTTCTTACTATGACAATAGGTAATTGAATACATGTAAATTCATATCACTGTGAAAAAATTGTACTCGCGAATGTAAAAATCTCTCCTGGTTATATTGTACAGGAATATAAAAGTCTAAGACTCCTTACAATGTTCCCTTCTCTATTTTCTCTTTATTACAAGAGTCTAGAAAAAGAATTAAAGAATCCACAATAACATCTGAATTGCAAATTCGAAAAAAAATGGGGAGAGTAAATTTGCAATGATCACACTCTTTGTAAACGAAGAAAGTGAGAGGCGGGTTCCATTAATGGCAGTTGGTGTGGAGCATCTATAAATGAAGTGTAAAATTGCAACTGAACAGAATTTTGGATTTATATTCAGGCAGGAACATGTATGTAAACATCATCTTCACAAATTGATACAGAGGAAAATCAGCCATGATTAAAGTTCTAAGACCTATTTATACTAGGAAATTGTACTGTACATGTAAGATAGAATAAAACGATCATTTCCCATACATCAAAAACATTTGATTATAAAGATTTGATGATAATTCTTTGAAATATTAATTATATTTCATGATTTAATTAACTTCAATACAAACGTATTTCCGCGTGGTAACGTCATAGAAACAGAAAGAAAGAAGTTATTATCGATGTATAGATGTAATAATCTAACATTAAGAGATTATGATTTATCGTATATCCATCTGTTTCTTGTTGGGTAACTAAGAGCCAACCCTATATCACAGAGCATTCCACCAGAAAGAAATATCATATCCGAATGATCCCAATAGTAACTTATAACACCGTGCTGAGTAAACACATTATTTGGCACTTTGAGAGAAGAGCAGAATTGTCATGCTGGTCTCCATCTCTTCTTATCATTTTTTTTTTTTTTTTTTTTTTTTTTTTTTGGAGGAAGTGTTTTTTATTGGTATGTGTCTACCTTTTTCTACTGTAGTTTTCAGGTAATCTACTACTTTAGAATCATGACAGGGGTCAGTAAGCAGTGATTGCTTAGTGATAGGTCATAAATGTAGAGGTCCTGGCCAACATAAGCCAAGATTATTTTATCGATTTCAAACGTTTTCTTCATTCATGTATTAAATCTAAACATATTTTCTTCTAATGATATATCCTTACTGTTTTGTTTTGCCTTTTTTTTTTCGTTTTGATTTGTTTTTATTTAGTTCACGGCATTTTATGTTTTGATTTGTCGGTTGTTGTTTTCATTTTTGTATCTAGAGCAGAAAATCTACGAAGTACTAGTATATTTTTTCTATGAGAGATTCGAAGAGAGAATTATTAGTTTTTATCTACACAACATGTTGGTTACACTAAGACAGAATTAGGGATGAACTATGGGCTTCCTTTTTGGTCCTACGTACTTTGATACTGAGATATATCAAATATTAGTAAGGCGCATTTTAACAGCGCCAACTACAATGCATTCTACAATGCCTTCCGCACTTGCACTGGAGATGCTTCAATAGATAAGTTGTCCTTCGTCTTAATTTGCAGCTGTGTCATTGTCTCCGTCTGTTTGTCCTATTTTTTTTTTCTCTTTTAACGTGAGAAAGTTGTGTTTTGTATTCTGCCAAAATTCGTACGCCTTTTGATTGTGGTTTTTGGAATCTGGTCCGGCTTTTGTGTTGACTTTTATTCACTCATTCACAAACAGATGTATGTTGTATAATCTACTTCATCATACATTTCTTTAACGTAAATTCCACCCGAATAAATTTTTCTGTGTTAACTAATTTAAATCACTCCCCTAAAGTCAAAGTAATTCTAAAAGATATTTATAATGCATGATAATTTGAAATGTTCATATCAACATTTATTCTGTTTGTTTAAAATATCTATTGCTCAATACAGCACAGGAATAGCGACAAGTTGTACAGATTAAAAGACCGCCTTTCCTCTGTTGCATAGATAGATAAATGTAGCTTTACGCTTCCTAACCAAAGTCGCAAAGAGCAACATTTCCAATATTATCATTTTTTTTTTTATCATCTTTACTTTACTAGTACTTGGGGTATTTGATCTATCCAACACCAGTTTAGGTTCTACTACATTCCTTAAGACAGATTAATTTCTTTGCTAATTCCATAATTTTTTGTTCATTTGGTTTCCATTTCTTGAGAGAGAAGAACTTTATTAATTATTGTCAATACATCGCCATTCTATATTGGCATTTAGTCTACAATACCACTGATGACAGCCAGCGTTGGTTTAGCGGTGACGCGAGCATATGGAGCGGCGTTCTGTGCATGCGAGCGTTGGCTCGGCGGGGGTTTAAAGTTGGTTAAGCGGCATTCCGCTTTTGACTGCGGAGCTGATTCCAAATGTCTTCTTAGTCCATATCTCCCCGTATTTTAAGCCAAATTCTTGTCCCGCTCCGACACCTCCATATCGCTGCTTCAACTCCCGACACTGTTCCAGCAATACCGTGTCCGCTCAACCAAATTGTGTGCAACGTTTAATCACCATCCGGGCAAATCTTGCGAAGCAGCGGCGGTCCATCGTTCAAGAATTGGCCTAACGGACCCAAGCATCCACAAACTTGCGTCAAGCGGTGCCAAACTTTGACTGGACGTTGTTGCGGCGGTGGCGAACGAAATTGCCTGCTCCTCACCGCTCGCAATATTTTGTGTAGCTCAAAACTTTCAGAGCGATTTGAGGGATCATCAGAGGTGGCCTAGCAGATACGGCGTTGTCTTTACGGGGCCAACTTTTTTATACGGTGGTGAACGGTTACGATCGGTGATTTTTTTTTACCGCTTCAAGATCGCTCCAGCAAAGTTCTGGCGATATGACAGGGTCTTTTACTTTCATGTGACAATATCCTGTATAAACCATGTCGCTATATAGCGGACACTTTACAAATTATTCCATTAGAACCATGATCTAGTAGCAGCTAATCAGGGACGGACGTATCCTTCTTTTCTATATGACTTTGTACTCCAAGAAATTGATCTTTCATGCATTGAACTTTTGTATTATTATTGCTGCTACAATCAATCAGTCGTCTTTTTATTCCACCTTATCAAACCAAAACCTTTTTTATTCTTCTGATTTTTTACTCTGAAGTGCTCAAATCCTGATATTGAATAGAGAGAGAGTATTGCCTTTTCAACCAAGCTAGAGACCTTTTTAAAAGAAAAAAAGCTAAGCAAAATTAGGATGAACCGATGTATTGATTAAGGATCGGAAAGAGAAAATACCCTTCGCCACTGTAAGAGTCTTCATCTCATGGGCGTCTAGAAAAAATCAGTTGAGGACTTGGTCGACCAGGAGGGATGAGTGTGTGTAAAGATGGGTGTGGGAGGGTGAGTGAGGGTGTGGGTGTTTCTGTGTGTGTGTTTCTGTGTGTGGGTATCTGGTGTATGATTTTGATTATGATAAAAGTACACAAAGATATAGTGTAAATAAATATTTTTTAATATAAGTAGTCCCTGACTCCAGAACCTCTCTACTGATGATGTCCGCATGATCTTCAAGTATTTATTTCCTTCAGGAGCGGATTGTGGTTTTTTTACCCCGTAATTGGATATTTGGAGGCAGTTTTAGGCCAAAACTTTCATCCGTTTAGTATTTTTGATGCGGTTTCTTTTCGACCCTTTTTCTGTAACTTTAAAAAGCTGGTATTGAAAAGAAAGGAGGGGATCTCCAACAACACTAGGTTGCAGCACCCACAGCAAAATCCCAAAACACCCATGCAAAAAACACAGAACAGATACCCACAGAAAGAGACGCAAAAGGGACAAGGAACACCAACTCACAACATAGAAACATAAAAGACTACACATAAACCAACGAGACCAATGGGCAACCGGTGCCGACTTAGGACAGGCCATCTGCCAAGTAAATAGCAGACGGTGTGGTTATCCTGGATTACGTGCGCACAACCCTCTCACTTCTCCAGTTACCTAGAGGTCTCGAAGAACGTACAAATGTGGTGTAAAACAACCTCCTCACTGTAAGATGACGTCACACAAACAAGACCGCGAAACGCAGAGGCCCCAGAGACACAGATGAATATGTAAATGGATATAAAAAGAGGGCATGCGTAATACAGTCCGTGCTCTGCCGGCTGTAGCGAGCTCATGTATGTAATCACCCGAGGAGTCCGACTGACATTCAGAGAGGACAGGTGGTCGGGGCCCTGTCTTCTTTAAAGAGCTTTGGACAGGGCCCGTCATGGAGTCCCGTCGTCACAGTCAGTCAGAGTGCAAGTCTTAAGAATGCGCTCGTAAAAGACTGTATATTGGTCAAGTACCAAGCTTAGTGTCCGTCTGGTGACATTAGGATCATATCCACGGTATAAAAGGCGTTTGATGACTCTGACGCATTTTCGATACATATGCTGTCTACCTTTGATCCTTCTTATTTTGTTAATTATGTCACCATAAAATGCAGGTTGTGAAATACCTAAAGTAATATACTCCGTTGCTTTTATGGGTCCGAATTTCAAAAGAAGTTGATCATAATTTTTGTAAAATTTCCAGAAAGTCTTTACTAGTTTGTGAAAGCGAAAACCTTGACCTAAAAGTTTCTTTGTAATTTGTAGATTTCTATTATGAAAATCCAAAACATCAGTACATGCTCTAGCATACCGGATGAGCTGTGAAATATAGATACCGTATGACGGTAATCTAGGGACATCACCGTCAAGCCAGGGGAAATTTACTATGTTGAATCCAAAATCATCTCGTTTGTCATATACACTTGTATGAATTTCTCCATTGACAATTTTGATATTTAGGTCCAAAAATGGTGTTTCAGTGTCTGTAAAGTTTGCCTTGTTAAGAGTCAATTCTTGTGGATAAATAACATCTTTATACTTTTCAAAAACAGGATTATCGATAGTAAGAATATCATCCAGGTACCTAGAAGTACTAATGAAGCATTTCACATCATCATGTTTTCTTTGCTTTTGAAGATTTTGAATAAATTCCTTTTCATATGTGTATAAAAATAAATCTGCAACAAGAGGCGCACAATTTGTACCCATAGGAATCCCTACAACCTGCTTGTAGAGATTCTCACCAAATCTTACATAAATGTTGTCCAAGAGGAAGGATAAGGCACTACACAGGTCGCTACATGTCCATGATTTGTATGATTTGTATTCTGTAGCGGAAAAGAAACCCTTTGATTCAGATGTACAAATATAAATTTTCCCCTCTCGGTTATAGCACCATTTAATGAGTTTGGACAATTGATCATTGATCTTGTCGTGAGGAAGCGTGGTGTACATATTTGAAAAATCGTATGAAGCAATCGTATTGGCTTGAAAATTTCTAGATTTTATCTTGTCAATCACATCCCCGGAATTTTTTATAGACCAAAATAAATTTACATCATTCCTGTTAAGAACAGTTTCACAATATTTTGCAACGTGTTCCTTTACCGCCGTGAGGGCTGACGTCAGATGTCTAGACAAACTTGTAGTTGAGCAGTTGCTAGAATTAGCAATGTATCTAAATTTGTAAGGAGATTTGTGCAGTTTTGGTATGCAGTATATTCACTGAATTCACTTCCATTTTGACACTACCCAAGTTACATGTTAGATAGTGATAACTAAAAATACTTAGGGTGTTTAGAAAGTGTAAAGACAAGAGTGGAGTGTAAGAAACGCGGCGGTTTCCAAATTGACAAAATTAGGAAAACTTGTTAAAATAAATTACTTCATTTGCAAAGTTTCTTCTCACGAATAATTGAATAAAGATGTTGTTTCCCTTTCAATTAAATTTTATCTCAACGGAAGAAAAATTCAAGGAATTAAGTGAATAGACATAACAAACAAAGAAAATTATCTGATGCCTTTTTATCTTTTTAAAAATGCTTTCTGTTCAGTGTAATTTTCTCTTCAGGTTTCAATCATCGATAGGAAGCAAGAAATCATCTTTAACAAATTGATATATTCTTAAGCAGACAAATTCTACTTTCACCAAAAACATTTGAAAGCACGCATTGTAAAATCAAAAGGAAATTAGAAGGATTTCCATCAAGACCTATCCTGTACTGTCCAGTAATACAGAAAAGGGAAAAAACATAAGGCAAAACAACAACAGCTGATAGCGTGACCACCAATGCCAAAACCAAATGGACCAACAAACTCATTCAAAATGGAAGACATTCTGGCTCTGTTTACCCGAGATATAACGAATCAGATTACGACAATCTTCAATCTCTCGAAAAATGTATGTAAGAAAAAACAATAGCTTCATTTTTTTTTCAAAGTAGGTTTTACTTGAAAAAAAAAATCAAAATCATGAGGACAAAAATCTTGTTAACTCTTAAAAATAGACTTGTCACAAGATATACGTTATTGTGAGAAACTTGAAAGCCCTATCCTTCACCTTCAAAAGCCATCCTTTTTTCTTCAAAAGTATGTAGAAGTTCAATCAAGGCCACGAGGTCAAATAGAAACTTCTCTGGGATATGAATGCACTTAGCACAACCCCAAATGCAAATTTGAGAAGTTTGGCTTATACTTCAGACAAAGCAACAAGCTTGGTCATAGCTTTCTGAGATGAGTGATTGTGATTTGAAAATGTACTTACTGATCTGTTCCGTTAAGCAGGACTATTATGACCACAAACGGTATAATTAGTCATTCTATCAACTCAAGAAGCTGTTTGAACGTCAATGCACGGAATTAACTCTGTAAAATTTCATGTCATGATAGATAAAGCTGCTTTAAGATTTCACTTGACAATGATTAAAACATTATGTGAAGGAGAACCAACAACTTAATTAGCATAACATTAGGTAAGAACCAGTTTTCTAAAAGATGAAGCAATTCTAAAAGAAATTGATTCTCAGTCCCTGTCCTTTTCTAAGTACTCTAGAATCAAAAAACGTCATTCATGATATACATTTTGTTTTCGATGATAAAGCACAACAAATTCAATTTGAAAACCACTAAGCGTTCGAACAATCATAATTAAAGCATAGCTCTGTTCTGTGAATATTCTTTTAAGGAAGGTCAGGTTAAAGAGATTGAACTTTGATCTAATATAACTTTTCATTTAATAAATACCTTAAAAAATTCATTTAATGAATATCTTGATTAAAAAGTAATCAAAACGATTGTCAGCGACGTGTATTGGCAAGTTTCCGATTCTTCTGAAAATTGAAATGGCTATAAACAGTTTATACATTTTACATTAATTCAAGAATAATTAAACCTCTTAAATTAATTTTGTAAATAATGATCTCATGAGAAAAATCAAAGACTTAATCTTACGTCAGGTTGATTTATTCTGATGCAGCCAGACGGAGCTTATTTATAAGTGTAATTCATTGTGTTGATGCTGCACGTGGGTATTGGCTGGACGACAACTCGACTAAAGTACAAATCATTCCGTCTTCCTCCAGGAGCGGGTCTCATCAGACGTTAGGCTCTCTTAGAATTTGAAGACGTTTAATATCTCTTACACTTTGTGACAAACCGCTTCATCTTAGGTAATCAAAAAGTCTTTAATAAAAAAGAGAATCGTCAGCATCTGAAGATTCCCGTTCTTTCAATAATGTGGATTCCGACTGTAGAAAATGATCCCGGCGGCTACCGAGGTAGAATTATATATAAATGATGTAAAAGAGGCACATAAACACTTATCTAACGACTGCATGAGACAAAGTAGACGGCGATTGCTGGACAAATAGAATATGATATCCAAATGTCTCTTTCTTTTAATAGGAGATGTTTCTTTATTACTTTTAAAATATATAACTCATATGAGAGCGATCAATACTGAGATTGTGATCAAACGCTCTTCTGGAAAGAAAAAAAATTATACCGTTTTTTTTTATCTAACTTTATATTATTATAAAACACATCTTTATTTCCAAAAAACATATTTAAGTTTTCAAAATTCCTTTTCTTTCTTTCATTTTCATTTCTTTTTTTTTTTTTTATTACTCTCCTTTTATTTGTGTTCATTCCCGATGTGACATTTGAAAAAAGTGCTGTACTGGCATGATTGAAGGCACCTTTAAATAAAACCCAGAGGGCGCTACTGAAATGAATCTATGCGGCTTATGAAAATCGCTTTGGCTGGAAGAACCACTAATGAGGATTTAAAATCCGAAACACGCGTCTGGTGCATAATTATTCTTCAAGAAGGTATGGAGTTGGAACACTTCCGCAATAATTTGCTTCATATGAATTCTTTAGAAGCTATCCTATTAAAATTAATTACAGGGGCAAAAATTACATTCGTTTATTCTTAAAGGGCGCAAGGAATGGGGTGAATGTTCTTCAATAAGGGCTTAATGATAGTGTTCTTTCAGATTCTTTGTGAAGAATATTGACTAATTCGAATATATTCTTTCCAATTTTCCCGAGACATCTATAATGATATCGTTATTTACTTATGCCAATGATCGATATTTATTCATCTTATTTCCCATTTCGAGTCCATTAAAGAAAGCGACGCCTAATTGGAGAAGGTATCTTTGAAAGAATGGAGGAAAGTGATGTTTCAGAATTCACAAAACCTATCCTTAAGGTCATCTAATGACCACTAATTAATTGTTTTATGTGTATGGTCGCTAAGGATTTCAGAATATCAAGCAATTAATTAACGTCTGTAGAAAACATTATTAGTTTACATTTTTGTCTAACAGCTAATTCATCCTGTTGTGCCTTTTTGAACCCCGTCCATTTGCCTTCCAGAGGGTCTTTCTCTGATTTATTTCCGACAGTATGTGATTCCCTTCGGACATGACTGTCATTTTGCAATGTGAAGGATGACGCTTTAAGCTACATCACCAGAATTCTTAGATAGGACCTGATATGTCATTAAACAGCTTACGTAAATTAGATTTTGGTGTGTGAAGCTCGTAGACACTTCCAGATACTAGTATATCTTGATAGGCAGGAACAAGGGCTTACTGTCATATATCTAGGTCATATATTACAAATACGATTATCCTAGAATATTGAACTTATCGCACGTTAAACTGAAGGCTATTCAGTTTAATCCATGAGTGATAGCCAAACACAAAATCCAACGACTTGTCAAGAAACAAACAAACAAGCATACACAATCATGAAAATACTCGACTAAAATTGATTTAACATTCTGCAAAGATGCAAAACTGAATCCCCAGTGGAGATGAGATCAGGTGCCCGGGAAGAGTAAGCATCTCCTGTTGGCTAGCAACACCCGTTACTTAATTTGTAATGAGAAGATTAAGACCGTTGAATTTATCAAATACGGTGTCTTTGGATGGTTCTAAAACAACAAGTGTTTGAAATCAAGACCTTCATTTTGAGAGGATATCCGTGATATCGCGCTTTAATTGCACTTTTCTGAACTTATCATAATAGAAATTATAGATGATTAGAAAACGAACATTATAACTCTTTCGGACATTCAACTCGTTTTACTAAAATATTCGAAAAGCTGAATGCTAAAGAAGCCCGAATGATTACTTCCACAAGGATTCCTCAATGGCATAAAAATATTATTGGAATAAAAAAGTTATTATTAAGAGAAAAATGTTTCTTGTCTAAAAGTAATCTATTCTCTATCTTTTACATCAAAAAGTTCATTAACATTTCATAATCAAGTATCGCAGATGTTTTATCTTCTATAAGCAGAAAATAATTTGTCATTGACTGGATTTCAATGGATTTGTCCTCGTGAGGTTAAATGATTTTTTTTGTCCGGTCATACTCTTTCTGACCCTAAGAAAAGTATGCTGAAATTGCATGTAATATAAAGGATAAAGTTATCTAAATGGAACTTGGGTTAGTCTCAACGGGACAATTAATGTGGTCAATTTGGTGGAGACTGAATGTGAATTGTTATTAAGTCTCCCATAGAGAAGGATTGCATAGAAATGGTCATCGTGATTGGTACATGTACTCTACCCTCAGGCAATATAACAAGAAATATGGCGACATCCACGGCTTTACTTGATGCAACGCTAATACCAAAACCTCATCTTTTTTTTCAATCCAAAAAGTGGGTCATCTTTGTCTAAAATGTGTACTTTTAAAGTAAAGGTAATTTAAAAAATTCTTTTTTTTTTCTTAGGATATTTGAAGAAATAAAACAGACATCAAGTGCACTAGAATTAGTAAAGAAATTAATTTGTTAATGTTCCAATTAATGGTTAGCTCACAGATCCTTTACTCAGAAATTTCTAAATTGTAATTTTGTTTTCATTTTTAAGTAAGATTCTTTTCAGATAAAAAAGTATGCCTATAACTTCCTGCAAAATAAGAAGTTTACAACTGATTTTGTCCCTTTATCGTATATTTGTGTGTACAGGGAAAACGTCAAGTACGATTCATTTATAATAGCTGGTAAATGCATGGAGTTTAGAATCTTTTAAAGTTCATTAAGTATCAGCATTACGTCATTTAGTATAAATATGTACTGTAACCAAATACAGATACATCAAGAGGTTACAATAATCATTGAGAGGTATGAGAAGTCAAACCAAGAGGGCGAAGTTTTTATTCCCGATGTCTTTGGGGTTTTTTTTTTAAATCGCTATGGTAATAATACGGAAGTGTTCCAACTCTATGCCTTAATGAAGAAAACTTGAAACCAATTTTCTGCACCAGACACGTGTTTCGAATATTAAATTCTCATCACTGATGCTATTCAGATGTTAAACTTTCTGATCGACAACATTTTTGTGGTGTTTGGAGGAAAGGGTCTTCCAGCAAATTGTCGGAATTCCAATAAGGACCAATTGTGCCCCACACCTTGCCGACATTTTCCTTTACTCGTACGATGCTGAATTCGTTCAATCTTTGGTTTCTGAAGGAAAAAGATACTTAGCTTCTGACTTCAACTTCACTTATAGACACATAGACGATGTGTTGTCTACCAATAATCCAATATTCGCGGATTACCTCAGCAGTATCTATCCTTCGGAGCTTGAAGTCTAAGAAACTACAGAGACAAATAATTCAGCATCCTATTTGGACATAATGTTGTCCTACGACACTGATGGTCACATGAACACCTCACTCTATGACAAACATGACGACTTCAATTTCAGCATTACAAACTTTCCTTTCCTGAGTAGCAACATCCCTTCATCGCCTGCTTATGGCATGTTCATATCTCAGTTGATACGCTATGCCAGAGCAAGTACCAAATATACGGATTTTGTTCCGAGAGCTAGGCGTCTTTCAGATAAGCTTCTCAGTCAGGGATATGTTTGTGACCGACAAACATCGTCACTGAGGAAGTTATACGGTCGATATGGAGAACTCGTCATACACTATGATGTCTCACTCTCAAGAATGGTGGATGATACTGTGTCATAGACCATTTGAACCATCCAACCAAAGATTGTACTCTATGTCTTCCGAAATGGAAGTAACAGTTCTACCGAATTGAAGCGGCGGGTGTTGCATGCAAGCGGAGATGCTTACTCTTCCTGGGCACCTGGTCTCACTCCCATATCGAGAGTCCGCTTCTTTTCATGTGGTGAAGGTTTTTGTTTGTTTGCTTTTGTTCCTGTTTTCTCCTTCGGTTTCTGATTTTCTGAATTATCGATTTTGTGCTTTATACAGGGATATGGTCATTATCCATATTTGTCATTCCAGCGGAGCCATAAACATTCATTTCAGTACCGCCTTCTTTTATTTTTTGAATTTAGATTTGTACATTTACTCTACAGCTCCAAATTTCCTGTAGGGTCGATTCAGTGGCATATCCATATAAAATATATGTTCAAAATAGAATTGGAGGGATGGTGCTTAGATGTTAACCTCCTTTACTTTCTATAAAGTTTTGAATGGAATGACGAGTTTTCGAAATAGTAAAATAATATTTATGATGTCAAATCAATAAAGGGCCAAAAACGAAGCTTCTTTCAGGCGACAGAGATGGAAAGATGTAATTAATACACTTCTAAACATCAAGTCACGGTGAACGATTTTAATTGCTCCACACTGCAACATGAAATAAGTGCTTATAATAATCATACGGAAGTGTTCCAACTCTGTACCTGCATGATGAAAATTTCAAACAAATTTTTCTGCAGCAGACACGTGTTTCGAATATTACATTCTCATCCGTGATGCTTCCAGCGGAGCAACCACAATTCATTTCAGTAGCGCCCTTTTTTATTTTTTGAATTTAGATTACTTTACAGAGAGTACGCGGCTCCAACTTTCCTGTAGGGTCGATTCAGTAAGAGTCAGATTGGCGAGTTGCATATTGCATATCCCTCACTGCCTGCAGATAACCTGTAATACTCGCTTGGGTGGCCTGACGTCACATACAGGGGCAGATAATTCGACCACACAGCTTCAATGATTACACTCTTCATGTCCATTGACAGGAACACGGACGGTCAGAAGATATAATTCTTTCGAAAATTGTTCTCTCGTATGAATAAGTAAAATATAATGAAGGTATTATAGCTTTCAAAAGCATTTACAGATTACCTTTAACGATCGTTAATTATACAAAGTAATTTTTTCAAATAAATCCAGTGGACAAAGTGTATTTTGAGGACGCTTTTAAAAGTCCTTATAATAACGGATACTTTTCGTGGTGTAGTCTTTGTAGACGGAAGTACTAATGTAGATAGTAAGCTTGTGTGGAAGTTGCCATCGCGGCATATATGCATTGTTACTTCACGGGCGTTATCGTGCGAAATGAAACACGTTCATTTTAATAGTTTCATCTCAGGGAATTACAATGGTTGTTCGTATATAAATATTTTCATTGTAAGTTGACTACCCATGTTAAAGACCTATTGCGTTTGTTCGTTTATTTGACAATGAACTTTGATTGACCCCTGTGTGAATAATTTGGACCGGTACTAAGTGGTTTCTTTACTTCAATATATTCTTTTACAAGAAAGTATCGCTTGATTGAAGGACTAGATGTTAACTGGAAGAAAATTAATGTTGTATTCTTAATAAACATTGGCTTGATCTACTGCTTAAAGAAAAGGTTAATTCCCTTTCTTCTTCTTGGATAAATTCAAAAATTGCTCTTGGGTTTCAAGCCAAGATTGTTTCAGAAACAGGAACGACATGAAAATGAGACCCTAATGTAATTTTCTGTTACAACAATTTCTAACAAAATAGATCGGGAGAAATAGGGCAGGTCCATGTCTCATGTTTAATTCGGTGGTGATACTTGAAGCTATAGCAACTGATTTCAAGCAAATTGTTTTATGTTCATGTTATGTTTGTGACGCTTTCTGATGCACATTGATATGTAGGTTGAGTGCCGGGGGCTACATCATTCTAATTGTTCATTATAGCTATAAGATTCATTTACTTATACTGGTCACCTTTACATATAGAACAATATATTAAACATAGATGATACGTCTAAGAAGGACAAACAACCAGAAAAATGAATAGGAAACAAAAGTACATGTCATTGTACACTTCTAACAATTATAAAGAAACCAAACTATTCAGTATGTGTATAGATGCCAGAACTACAAAATGCGAAGGAGACTCGGTTTCCCGGGGAGAGTATGCATCTCCCGCTTGCATGAAAATATACTTTAAGAAGAATTTCACAAGGCATAATGCTACAATGTTTCGAACAACAAGGAGAACATCTTCAATAATACCATGAACATAGCATCCTGCATCGAGCACAGGGGAATACAACCACAGGATCAATTTTCTTGTTTGTTCTTTTAATATACTTAATTTCAAGAAAAAAAGCAATCTGATTGAAATCTATATGGATCAAGTCTAAGTAAAGGATTTTGCCTTTTCGTTTTTGTTTGAATAAGTAACGATGCTTATCTTCATATAGTGACGTATAAGCCGACCCCTGGCCCTAATAAAATGATATGGGGTCAATGAGAGATACTGACTTCATCATAAAGAATAATGTAAGATCTTCTATCTTTCATCAGATAAATGGCATATATAAATGCTCCCATCTATCATTTGAAATGGGACACCAACGGTTTATTTCTTCAATATTATCTCATATTTAGGATGCAAATTTCCCTAATATTCAAATCTCCTGAACTCCTATCGATTTCTCCACATGATAAGATATCCTTCCGACTGTTCTGTTCCTTGGGTTACATTTTCTTCGTTACATTTTAAACATCTTATCTATTCTGGTCCTCATTACATGCTTTAAAAGCTTTTTTTAAGTTGATTAAACTTCAGATGAGGTCAATTAAACTGAATTAGAAAAAATACATTTTCTGTACATTTCTGAAATATTTCTAGTACAGATCTTTAAAGATCTTACGTGAATATTTAGTGGGTAAAGACAAATGAAGTGTAATGGCAAGATGAGTTTCACTTTTGCGAAGACAGAAAAACAGTTTGCAATTTGTAATGTTTCAATCACGTTTACTTATAGAATATAATCGTATGGGTTCTTCATCTAATTTGTCGAGTACAGACTCTATGATTAAAATGAGAAGGAATTTTAGAAATATCGGATGACCTTTCAAATATTCTTGTTTTCAGGAACTTACCATATCCAATCCTTTGAAACTCTGTGTTTATCACAATTGAATTGATAAAAATGATAGTTCACATTGGTTTCGTGAAAGACTACACTGCGTACAATTTGAAAACAAAAACAGAATGATTTCAAGGAAAGTAGGGGAAAGACCTGGTTGCAGCACCAACAGCAAAACATCAAAACATCCCAAGTAAAAACACAGAGAAGACATACACAGCATTGAATTTCAAGACGTTTAACATTTGAACTACTTGGTGAGTGTCACTGCTGGTGGACCAAGAGTCCCCGAGGGCACATGTAGCCAAGTTCGATCTTGAACTTTGGTTGATCGTCTGTCTCTTTAACGCATTTGAAATTTTCTGTTACAAAATCTTGAAATTTATAAACCATGGGTCCTGTAGCATCATATCACTGCCATCCTGCTACGTCTTTTGGTACATTTTTGGACATAATAATTTTCATACTTTTTGGTCTTATGACATTGTTTAGACCGAGGATCACAGACGAGGGTTTAGTACCCGAAACGTGCATGTGTGGTCGATGCTGAAAACTTATCAGGTTCAAATGATGCTATTGAATTTAAAGACGTTTAACATTTGAACAACTTGGTGAGTGTCACTGCTGGTGGACCAAGAGTCCCCGAGGGCACATGTAGCCAACTTCGATCAACTTGGTCGATCGTCTGTCTCTTTAACGCATTTGAAAGTTTCTGTTACAAAATTTCTTGAAATTTCTAAAACGTGGGTCCTGTAGCATCATATCCCATCCATTCTGCTACGTCTTTTGGTACATTTTTGGACATAATAATTTTCATACTTTTTGGCCATATGACATTGTTTAGACTGAGGATAACTGACGAGGGTTTAGTACCCGAAACGTGCATGTCTGGTCGATGCTGTAAATTTATCAGGTTCAAATGATGCTATTGAATTTAAAGACGTTTAACATTTGAACTACTTGGTGAGTGTCACTGCTTGTGGACCAAGAGTCCCCAAGGGCACATGTAGCAAAGTTCGATCAACTTTGGTTGATCGTCTGTCTCTTTAACGCATTTGAAATTTTCTGTTACAAAATCTTGAAATTTATAAACCATGGGTCCTGTAGCATCATATCACTGCCATCCTGCTACGTCTTTTGGTACATTTTTGGACATAATAATTTTCATACTTTTTGGCCATATGACATTGTTTAGACTGAGGATCACTGACAAAGGTTTAGTACCCGAAACGTGCATGTGTGGTCTATGCTGTAAATTTATCAGGTTTTAAATTATGCTTTTGAAATTTAAAGACGTTTAACCTTTAAGCCAGTAAAAGAATATTATGTTGAATCCAAAATCATATTTTGATTTGTGATTCAACATTGATTTGTAATGATATGTATATAAGCAAGTGATAATAGACTATATTTCTATTTCTGCATTTTTATATATCATTGAAGTTACATGTTTCAAATTATTGCACACATTTTTATTCAAAATTTTGATAAAGGCACTTCTGTATTGCTTATCTAATATTTGCTGACATCAAAAGTGATTGCCCTTTTGATTGGTACCATATGTCCATATGTCTTATTACTAAATGAATAATGGTCATGAACTTGTAATAATATGCTCATGAATTCACCTACTGTTTTATGGACCATTTTATTCTCCCTACACACCTGATGTCAGCTTATACAAAAGATTCATAGCGTCATACAGCGGTGAAATGTACGGTTACACACGTCATTCGATAATGTATTTCTGGCTTAAAGAGTTGATAAGTTTTGCCGTATCTTCGTTTTAAATTCCAAATCGTCTTTCCAGCATAACAAAAATATGTTTACCATAAATCGTACGTAAGGACATTGTCCATGGGTCAAGAACGTTATTGTGATATATTGTTCCTGATTTGGGATACGAGTCTAGAACTTGATTTACAATAAGGGGATAAAGGTGCTGTTTTTTGTGGTTCCGACAGGTATATTTTGGATACACTGTTGGGAACGCAGTTATACCGTCGGGATTTGTCCCACACTCCACACTCCACACGGTTGGTCCCCGACGGTATAACGTATGTTTCCAACAGCACATGTATATCCAACATATACCTGTCGGAACCACAAAACACAACTTTGACTAGTTTCCATGGCGCCGTTGCGACGGTTCTTGTATGCAATCAGGAGGCGCTGACAGCTCCCCGGACACCTGGTCTCACTTCGGAATGTTATTCAAATTGAGGTTCGCAACAGTGGAAATTGTAATGATTTGCCTTGCCTTCTCGACTCTGAGACTGAATAACTGATAGGTACTTCTTTAATTTTTATTTATAGGTGACGTTGCTACGGAGGACTAATGTTATCAACGCCAAACAGAAATTATTGCACTGCAAAATATAAAATATAACTGCATCGTGTTTATTTCAATAGCGAAAAATCAAAGTGTTATCAATCAGTTGTAAACTTACTTGCTCTGTTGTTTATAAGTAGAGAACGCCGTTTACAAGCTCATAACTTGTAGCTTTACGTCACATTTTGACGTAATTGGAGTAAAGAGCACAGGGAATCATGACGTCATACGTAAAAAGTGCGCTATACCTTGTAACATGCAAATTAACACAGGAATACATTTAAAAGTATGTCAAGTGAGTCGGTTTGCGACATGTATATCGTCGTTTCACATGCTTGTAGAAATCCTGTGAACCAATCAGAATGCGTGAAACAAGCAGAATAAATTAGAATTTTAAATGGAACTTGTTCAAGTCTACTTTTTTATACCCAATTATTAACAATTTGGCATTACTGTGCTCAGTTTCTGAATTTTAAAGATCATGCCCGAGCCATTATGTTAATAGTCAAATTGTCTTAAGACAAAAATGTGCTTCAGGGTTGGTCCTGTAAAAATAAACTGAGAGTAAGTCTTGTTTGAAAGCTCAGTTGGGACATTTTGTTTTTCTCGTTATATGTTGTACTCATTTCTTCACTGAGAAGTCACGATTGAAATAACGATTCCAGTTTGATATTGATATGACAATAAAACCACCCCCTCCTCTGAATATATCAATGAGGACACTTGTATTAAGAGCTACCTATTATCCCTGATATCGTTCATTGGTTTATAATTGGGACAAAATGAGGTGCTTCTTTGGACCAATTAAACCCACTCAAACAAAATCAAAGAAGTATGTGAACATATCTGATTCATAAAGAACTTCCGAACATTGACTTGGGGAAAATAAAGTAGGATAACCTCCCATCAAAAACAGAGCTAGAAACGTATTTGATGGCGACCTTTTTGATGTTTTTCATAAATGAACGAAATTGTTTGATGCAACTGTTATTTCGTAGCTTCCGTTGTTATCCTTATAAAGATAAAATCATCGTCAAAGAAAAGAAATAAGAATCAGAAAATTGCAATTCTGCCGGAATTCAGAATGTAATCATTTAACCGATCTCACTATAAAAATATATCCGATGATCATTTTGATTCGAGGTCTTAGGGGGGGAAATGCAAAACGCCGGAAGCATGGTGGAAAATTAGTCTTTATCGTGTAAAGAAGGGTACCATAGATGATGATCCAACATGAAAAAGCCAAGCAAGTACTGGTAATATGTCAGACAATACGTAAAAATCACATATCACGTATCCCGTTGTTGTACTGGACTCTGGAGATAGTTCATTAGATAAAGCTGTCCTTCGCATTTCTATGGAGCTGTGTTATTGTTTCCGTTTATTTGTCCGTTTTTTTCTGGTCTCGTGAGAAAGTTTTGTCTATGAATGTAAAACATCACGTAAAAGGGATATAAAAGAAATATCCATGAAAAAATGATAATCAATTAACTTATAAAACTATGAAAATACAAGAACAAAAAAAAAACGAATAAAACTTGTAATACATTCTACATAGGAGCAAAATCCAATTCCCGGTTAATATCAGGTGCCCGGGAAGAGTAAGTATCTCCTGCATGCTAGCCCTGGCCCTAAATTTTAGAAATTTTCAGAACTCTAAACCTACATAGAGTAGAAAAAGTTTTGTCAAAATTCCTTCTTTGTGTTTATGTATTCAAGTATTGACAGGGTGTGCTATCTCGTGAATTAATTTTATCCATATCGTAAATCGATTTATCACATGATACACCCGTTATGCAGTTTCATAAAGCCATTTCATATATATATGATATGATAACACGTTACATATCGCTCTGCTTAAATGCGATTGGTCAAGTTTGGAACCTAATCACATAAACCTTGACAAATGTGACCTTTCAAATATCGGTCAACTGTTAAATTCAGACCCAGAGTCAATATCAATGATTAAAATTGTTGTTGTTAAAATAATTATTGCATTAAAATACTATTCGAAATTGAAATACTTGTTTCTTACGCACAGAATATCGAATACGATGGGGACACTACTTCTCATGGCGTAGCAGACGACCCTAGATCACGGCGTGGTTCGCCTCTATAGTTCTCGGAAACGTTGATTTCACGTCAGAAATACACATTTTTAGGCAATATCATGTGATAAAAAGAATCTCAAATGAATTTTCATTTCATACGATGTATAATGAAACTCGTTGTGCGTTTTATATCCCCTCGCCAAGGCTCGGGGATATGAAACACACAACTCGTTTCATAATACATCGTATGAAATGAAAATTCATTTGAGATCCTATATTTAAACGACGACTGAATTTATGATAGCAATGGCATAATCAATCTTCGAATGAATTTAATTTTATTCAGAGACGGAAAAATCTATCCCATTCCATTTTATAAATGTCACAATAATGATTCGGTGTTCATGAGTTACATTTTTTTCTTTTTATTTCACCCCTTTTGATCGAAAAAGAATAGAATAGGCTTGTCTGTATATATTGCCAATTGATACTGTTGGTACTGCAACCAGATATTGTAATTGTGTGCGGACTGCCCGCAACAAAAAGAGTAATGTGGTCGAGAAGTTCATGTTCGATTCGACAATCCGATAGCTATAGTATCCCGTTTTATGTATAGGGCGGCGTCATACTCACGCAGCATTTCGGTGGGCAATAGAAAAGGTTATTCAGTTATTAATTCCACTGATACGCATTACTTTTTGGCTGGAGCAAATAGAGTCGTAATGCATATTTATGCAGATATAAATGAAAAATAAGTTGAATGAGTTGTTTGCTTTCCTGCGAACGTGACCCACTACGTCCCTGACATACTAGCCGAACAGAACTCATTAGACTCCTCCTTCCCAGAACAAATTTCTGTAATATTAAACTCATCAATTCATTTTATCCTTCTGACTTAATGGGCCGATTTATCTGCCGAGCCTTACCAATACATAGAAATATTCAATTTAAGTTTCATAATATTTACGATATTCCGAATTCTATCGACATTTTTGGTGACGGTTTTGCATGCTAAAGATAAATTACAGGGAATGTTCAATTCTATAAAGCTCGCAGCAAAACATAACTATGATTTACAAGAGCTGAAGGTGATCTTCAGATTGGTTTGATATCTATAAATAGCATTAAGAATAACCTTGTATGCATAAAGGAATGTTCGGTGCCAGATTAGAGTCAAGTGCCATAGGATATTCGCAAGATTATGGAAATCATGTGAAAAGTATTTAGTATGACATCATAAGAAATATGTCAGATTTTTTTTTTTGTCTTCAAGAAATAGAAATTTATTGCGTGTGATTGGCCTATTTTTCAGTTTTCTCTCCTAACTCATACTTTCGTTATTCACGAGATGTCCAGATACTCATGGTATTTCTTTATCAGTACGTCAGTTGCTAGCCACTTCCACTAATGAGTTGTCCTGAATGTTCAATTCTTCCGTGTTTTGACACCACTTTTGGAACTAAATATAGAAATTGCAAAGGAAAAAAAGACAAAAGAGATAATAGTAAATTTTCCCAGGCTTGACGTTGATGTTTCCAGGCTATACCGTCATATATCTCAACTCATCGGATACGCTACAGCATGTACTAATTTTTTTTTTGGAGTTTCAAAGTAGAAATTTACACATTATCAAAAAAAAAAATTTAGGTCAAAGTTTTCGCTTTCATAAACAAAACCTCCCTCGGTTTCTTTTGAAAATTGGACTTTACAAGCTATAGAGTATATTGCTTTTGGAATTTCACAACCTGCCTTTTATGTCGACATAACAAAATGAGATGTATCAAAGGTTGACAGAATTACCATTGAAATTGCATCAGATTCATCAAACGCCTTTTATACTTTGGATATCATCCTGCTGTTACCAGACATTCGGCATGAGACTTACAGCCTTGTACCAGCTCATTCCTAATAATAGCACTCTTGTTGACTGTGACGACGGGACTTTATGACGTGCCCAGTCCAGACCTCGTTGGAGAAGACAGGGCCTCGATCGCCAGTCTTGTATCAATGTCCTGTCGGACTCTCCGGGCAATGCATGAACTCGCTGCAGAGCAATGTCTGTTTTTGTATGCCCTTTGTTCTTTATTGTGTCGTCTGCGAAGCAGGTTTAGTACCCGAAACGTGCATGTCTGGTCCATGCTGTAAATTTATCATTTCTTAAATGATGCTATTGAATTTGAAGACGTTTAATATAGCGACACTTACGGATCACTATGTCAGTTGTCCGTCTGTCCGTCCATCTGTCTGTCTGTCACACTTACATGTAGGGTCTGTCCGTCCCTCCGTCAGTCCATCCGTCTGTCTGTCACACTTAGGGTGTCACAGCCCAACGACTTTTGATGGGTGAGTGATATGGCTTTGATATTGCACATGTGTATTCCTTTTCACGTAACCTCTCAAGATGAACCATAATATATATTTGACCTACTTTTTCCAAAAAAGTTAAGACTGGCTCTAAGTGTTAGGGCTTTGGTATTTCACATCTTTATTCCTTGTGACCTTTCTAAACATACCATAATTTTTGACTTCATGACCTTGACCTAGATATTTGAACTACTTTTTAAAAAATTATTATTGCTTATATCTTTTAATTGGTAAGTGATAGGGCTTTTTAAATATTTCACATTTGTATGCCTTGTGACCTTGTTAAAAATACCATAATTTTTTACCTCGTGACCTCTTATGATGAGACCTTTCTGTTGTTACCAAAATTTTTACGTGGTGACCTTGACCTTAATGATTGACCCTCTTTTCTAATAATTTGAGATAGACTATATCTTTTAATTCTTGAATGAGAGGTATGATATTTCACACGTTAATTTCATTTGACAAGATTTTCCTACTGATACCGATAATTTTGAACCAAATGACCTTGACCTACATATTTGATGTACTTTTTGAAAATAAGCCGCTTCGCAGGCGACACAAGCATTCCTTCGATTGCTATTTTATTCATTAACATATCTATCTTTGTGTTACTTGAATCTTTGTGTTTTGTTGTTTTGTTTGTGTGGTCATCCTATGGTGAAGAGTCAAACAAAACAACCGAAATTAGATTCCAAAAAACGGCAATTGAAAGGCTTACAAATTCTTGAAAAAAAATAAAACGGAATTTTCTCACAAGAAAAGATAAAAAGACTAACAGACGGACGCAATAACACAGCCCCATAGAAACATACCTTACCAAATAAACAATATCCAGAGTCCAGTGCGAGTACGAAATGCACTATAGGTGAATCTTTACAATCGATGCCCTGCTACATGTAATTAGTACCGTTTAAACATATTCACGAGTTACATATACAATACAAATTAAAGAATGTAATGTTAAGCATCTTCAAATTCAATAGCATCGTTTGAAGAGTTGGAACCCTTCCGAATTATCAAAAACAGATAAATTTGCAGCATCGAGTAGACATGCACGTTCCGGGTACTTAACCCTCGTCAATGATCATTAATCTAAAATATGTAATATGGACAAAGAGTGTGAAAGTTATGTCCAAAAATGTTCCGAAAGACTAGGGCTGGGTCAATATATCGATATACCGGTACGTATCGATAATGGTCATCGATACGAGTATCGATACTCTTGCTCCGATACATTGAGATACAGTTATTTTTTACCACAAAACATGCTTTTCGTGTGAAATCTCAAGTATTTGCATGAACATGTATCTTTGATCATGGTTTTCAAAAGGCAGATATGTTCTTTTTATCGATCATGCTTGCCTTTCATACTGGCTATTCAAATCCTTTTATACTTCTAAGTCTACGAATAACAACAATGATTAAGGAATTAATTAGAAGGTCGGCATTTAGGTTATATTTTTCTCCTTTTGTCAAGGTAATAAAAGGAGGGAACCTCCAACAACACTAGGTTGCAGCACCCACAGCAAAATCCTAAAACACCCATGCAAAAACAAAACACAGAACAGACACCCACAGAAAGAGACGCAAAAGGGACAAGGAACACCATTTCACACCATAGAAACATAAAACATAAAAAACTACACATAAACTAACGAGACCAATGGGCAACCGATGCCGACTTAGGACGGCCATCTGCAACGTGAATAGCAGACGGTGTGGTTATCCTGGATTACGTGCGCACAACCCTCCCACTATTCCGATTTCCCAGAGGTCTCGAAGAACGCACAATTATGGTGTAAAACAACCTCCTCACTGTTAGATGACTACACACAAACAAGACCGTAAAATACAGGGGTCCGAGCAAGCAACACAGATTAATATGTAAATGGATATAAAAAGAGGACGTGCGTAATACAGTCCGTGCTCTGCCGGCTGTAGCGAGCTCATATATGTTATCAACCGAGGAGTCCAACCGACATTCAGAGAGGACAGGTGGTCGGGGCCCTGTCTTCTCTAAAAAGGTTTGGACAGGGCCCGTCATGGCATCATTGAGACTTGCACTCTGACTGACCGTGACGACGGGACTCCATGACGGGCCCTGTCCAAACCTCTTTAGAGAAGACAGGGCCCCGACCACCTGTCCTCTCTGAATGTCAGTCGGACTCCTCGGGTGATTACATACATGAGCTCGCTACAGCCGACAGAGCACGAACTGTATTACGCATGCCCTCTTTTTATATCCATTAACATATTCATCTGTGTTTCTGGGGCCTCTACGTTTCGCGGTCTTGTTTGTGTGATGTCATCTTACAGTGAGGAGGTTGTTTTACACCACAATTGTACGTTCTTCGAGACCTCTGGGTAATTGGAGACCGTATGACGGTAATATAGGAACATCATCGTCAAGCCAGGGGAAATTTACTATGTTGAATCCAAAATCATCTCGTTTGTCATACAGACTTGTATGAATTTCTCCATTGACAATTTTGCGTCATGATATTTAGGTCCAAAAATGGTGTTTCTGTGTCTGTAACATTTGCCTTGTTTAGAGTCAATGCATGGGGATAAATAATATCTTTATACTTTTCAAAACTGGATTATCGATAGTAAGAATATCATCCAGGTACCTAGAAGTACCAATAAAACATTTCACATCATCATGTTTTCTTTGATTTTGAAGATTTTGAATAAATTCTTTTTCATATGTGTACAAAAATAAATCTGCAACAAGAGGCGCAAAATTTGTACCCATAGGAATCCCTACAACCTGATTGTAGAGATTCTCACCAAATCTTACATAAATGTCGTCCAAGAGGAAGGACAAGGCACTACACAGGTCGCTACATGTCCATAATTTTTATGATTTGTATTCTGTAGCGGTAAAGAAACCCTTTGAATCAGATGTACAAATATAAGTTTTCCCCTCTCGATTATAGCACCATTTAATGAGTTTGGACAATTGATCATTAATCTTGTCGTGAGGAAGCGTGGTGTACATATTTGAAAAGTCGTATGAAGAAATCGTATTGGCTTGAAAATTCCTAGATTTCATTTTGTCAATCACATCCCCTGAATTTTTAATAGACCAAAATAAATTTACACCATTCCTGATTAGAACAGTTTCACAATATTTTGCAACGTGTTCCTTTACCGTCAGATTTCTAGACAAACTTGTAGTTGAGCAGTTGCTAGAATTAGCTATGTATCTTAATTTGTAAGGAGATTTGTGCAGTTTTGGTAATACAAAGAAAGTGCGAAAACTATAAGTCAGATAGAACCTTTAGGTACCCGTTTGACTTCGTGTCGGGAAGGGGTAATTATTAGAAAGTAAAACTGTTTTTGCGTTTTACAAAATATGAAATTAGATACGATATACCGGATATCGGTTCTTTTTGTATTGTATTGTATCGTATCGAAATCAAAGCCTTACGAAAGACGTAGCAGGATGGGTTTCATATGATGCTACAGGACCCAGTAAACAGTATGTAGGACAATAAAAGCTTATAATCTCTCGCTGAATTGGTTAAAAACAGGGGGGAGTTTCGCTCTTTAGCCGCGGTATCAGAGTTTGAAATAAGATAATCACAAATAACCATTATAAGTGGCAGTGGCGCCACCGAAATTAAATGAAGAAATGATCCAAAAATGCAGTTTAACACTTTTTATAATGTGGATATGATCCTGCTGTCACCAGACGGACACTTGAACGGGCCCTGTACAAACCTCTTTAAAGAAGACCGGGCCCCGACCACCTGTCCTCTCTAAATGTCGGTCGGACTCCTCGGGTGATAACATATATGAGCTAGCTACAGCCGACGGAGCAAGGACTGTATTTCGTACGCCCTCTTTTTTTAAATATCCATTTACATATCTATCTGTGTGTTGCTCGTGCCCCTGTGTCATACTATTTTGACTGTATGTTCATCTTACAGTAAGGAGTTTATATTTAACGTCTTCAAATTCATTAGCATCATTTTAGATCAGATAAATTTACAGCATGGACCAGACATGCAAGATTCGGGTATTTAACCCTCGTCAGTGATCCTCAATCTAAACAATGTAATATGGCCAAAATCTATGAAAATTATGTCCTAAATATACAGAAAGACGTAACAAAATGGCTGGGATATGATGCTTCAGGACCCAGGTTTTAGAAATTATTTACACTACTGAGACCTCTTGGTAACCGGGAAAGTGGGAGGGTTGTGCGCACGTAATCCGGAAAACAACACCATTTCCACTAGTTTATCCGTCCTAAGTCAGCACCGGTTGCTGATTGGTGTCGTTGATTTATGTTTGGTATTTTGTGTTTGATGTTTCTGTGTCGTTTTGGTGTTCCTGGTTCCTTTTGCGTCTCTTGCTGTGCATGTCAACTCTGTTTTTGTATGGGTTGTTTTTGATGTTTTGCTGTAGGTGCTGCAACCAAGTGTTGTTGGAGATTCCCTCCTTTCTTTGACCTACTTTTCAAAAACTATAACCTTTGACATAAAGTTTGAATTGTGAATGATAGGGCTTTCATACCTTACATGTTTATTCCCTGTAAAAAGACTTTTCAATTGGTTCCAAAAAATTGACTTTGTGAGCTATTTTTATGACAATATTATTCAGTTTCAAGTTGAAAGTACCTAAAATGTTAATATTTTATAATTGTCGGAAAGGGACATTGCTACCACCAAGCTAAGAAAATATCAATAAGGCTGCATTATAATCAATTTATTTTTGTTATCTACAGCGTTATAAACAATCTTAGAAAAAGACCAAGTAAACATCAAAGAAGTACCTATCAATTATTCAATCTGATACAAGCGCGGATCCAGAGGGGGGTCGGGGGGGGGGGGGGTCCGGACCCCCCCCCCTGGAATTTTCGAAACATTGCTAAATTTTTGTTATTAATATGCTTATTTCATAAGATTAAGTCCCAATTCCCCTTTTGTTGTCATAATATTTGAAAAATATATCATGAATTTGTATTAGAAATCTTTCATTTTGATAATATTTTGCCGTCAGTATTTCAAAAATTTTCTTGCTCGCTTCCGCTCGCAAGAATTTATTACATACTTGTACGTTATTTTCAAATGATGCTGCGCTTTCCTATATACAACACATATACATTACACCTAGGTCAATAAACAAGGGCACTAAGGAAACGAACAGAAACTGAAAAAGACACGAATAGTGAATTTTATTCCAATTCTTGGAAAAAAAAATCGCTGGCTCGCTATCGCTCGCCATTTGTTGTATTTACATATTAGAACTGACGATAAATTTAATCAATTACTATGATGTGAAAATTTAAAAGTTTTTAAGCTGTTAGCTCGCCATTGCTCTCCAGTCACCCGTTTTATTAATAATTAGAGACAGAACTGACAATCATCAATCAATAATTTACTTTCTTGCGTTTGCGGTGTTTTTTTTTTTTTTTTTTGCTCTTCAAAAAATTCGGACTTTAGGACCCCCCCCCCTGAAAAAAAATTCTGGATCCGCCCATGTGATAGATACCAAGGCAATTCCATATAATGCCTATTTAAGTACATGCTTTATAGATATGTATTGTTGACAATAGAAGTTGTTAAACAGAACAATGTAGATGAAATATCTCTCTTTCCCTCTGTCTCAATTTTTTATTCCCATCAAAGCTCAAAATAGACGCTATCGCCTCTTTCCACCAAACTTATAAATCTCCTTTTGCGTCATTGAGCGGTCTTAGAAATATGGATTAAAGGCTGATTTGAGAGATGTCACCAAGGATTAATTCAATTTCCATTCTGAATGTCAAATTCTCCTTTAAGCTCTGTTTCAATAAATTGAATTGGAATATCAAGCTTTCTATTTAAAACATTTTTAAATTGATTTACGAATTTCTCTTCTACATTCTGAACTTCTTTTCGTTTCGAGTTTTTCTTAAATTTGATTTCAGTAAAAGTTCCTTCGCATACTTAAACTTCTGGTATCAATTATTAATCTTTCGAAATCTTGTTTTTGTTTCGCTTTCGGGGAAAAGATCAAAATTAGTTAGAAAAAAGCTCTCTTTGGAAAACAAATACGATTCATCATCATAATACACGTACTAATTTTTCACAGATTGTATTAATTTGATTCACACAAATTTCAGAGCAAAAAATTATCCTTAATCTGAAACTAACCTCCCCTTGGTATATATCTGTAGTAAAAAGACACAAAAAGAAGCTTACTGCACGCTTAACGACATCAAAGAGTTCCGACGTAAGATAGTCGCAGACTTAAATACTACATCGTGGTTTTGAAGCTGTCTTAAATACGCTTTCATCTTATGCAAATTAATCTTCTTTCGTCATGAAATAAAATAATATGTGTATTGAATCTTATATCATGTATCTTACAACCCATTGGTTCTTATGTACATGTATAAGTAGTGTGAATATGAATAAGAAGCAAGGTTGGAGATAGGGTTAACTGATGTGCCTAATTTCATGTTGTATCTTTTTGCTAAAGAAAAGCCGACGACGTACATAGATGACGATGATAACGAAAAGGCTTCTAGTGAATTTTTCAACGAAAATATACCCTACAAAAAAAGAAATGCACATCATATTATTTGGTGATTTTTTCAAGTGATCATAAATATTTAGTCAGACAATTTTTTTTTCGTTTTCCAACACTCGAAATCCCGAGGATAAAACACATTTCGATCATTTTATCGCAACATGTCACCATGATAATGCAAATTTATGCATGCTGTTTCTAGTCCCTGATGCATGGACGCAGATATGGTATCCTTATGAAATTTTGTTGTGTCAAATTTTCAATAAAATGTAGTTTTTCTCTTCAGATCTAGTCAAAACATGCCAATTAATCTGAAAATTAAATGTCTCAGTTGAAATTTTTGTATTTTGGGGTATGTTTTACATTAAAATGTTAAACGTCTTTAAATTCAATAGCATCATTTAAAACCTGATAAATTTACAGCATGGACCAGACATGCACGTTTCGGGTACTAAACCCTCGTCAGTGATCCTCAGTCTAAACAATGTAATATGGCCAAAAAGTATGAAAATTATCATGTCCAAAAATGTACCAAAAGACGTAGCAGAATTGGTGGGATATCATGCTACAGGATCCATGTTTTAGAAATTTCAAGAAATTTTGTAACAGAAAATATCAAATGCGTTGAAGAGACAGACGATCAACCGAAGTTGATCGAACTTGGTTACATTTGTCCTCGGGGACTCTTTGTTAAGCAGCAATGACACTCGCCAAGTAGTTCAAATGTTAAACGTCTTTAAATTCAATATTATCTTTTAAAACCTGATAAATTTACAGCATGGACCAGACATGCACGTTTCAGTGATCCTCAGTCTAAACATTGTAATATGGCCAAAAAGTATGAAAATTATTATGTTCAAAAATGTACCAAAAGACGTAGCAGAATGGGTGGGATATGATGCTACAGGACCCACGTTTACAATTTCAATTTACAATTGCGTTTTTTTTTTACGTTTACAATTTCAATTTACAATTACGTGTACAAAAAGCCACAATCCTGATCCCAAAGGAAAACTTATTTTGTCCTCAGTCATTCATATTTATCGGTAGCAGATTTACATTCAACATCGCACTGAAATAATCAAATGAAATGCCAAAATAGCTCAAAACTCACGTCCAAAACCATTGAAAATGCACGTAAAAGATGACCTGTCAAGATCGAGATATTGTTTCTGAAAACTGTGCTTGCGAAAAAAAGGTCAGATACCAGATGTAGTAGGGTAATTCTGTGTTGTACGACACATTTAATGGCGAAAAATATCAAAAGGCTGACTTAATTTTCAAAAGAGTTGTTTATCAAATTTAGATTTTCTGTTTGATGATGTCATTTGAAGCAATTAAATGAATTTGTTTTCCGGGAAAATTGTAAATTATCATTGAAAAAACAATCGCAATGCCTGATTGATCAATTTGGATAGGTATAACATCTTTAATCATTAAGTTTCTTTATCATAACGCTGTGCCTGACCATGAAGACGGGTTGGACATGCTTTTGATAGAATAAGTCACCCGTATACTTACGATTTTCGATGTAATGGAATAGAAAACCTATATATTATATCATATAATTCATAAAATGAAGATAAAGTGGTGCGTTTCTTTTCAAAAGACAGAAACATAGATACCAATCTCATCAAAACTGTCAATAAACAAGATAAAACATCTTTTTACTGAATAACGGTTAGTTACTTCTTTGATGTTTATTTGAAACACGATGGACAACACATAAAAGGAAAAGAAAAAAAAGACTATACATTGGACTGTTTACGATTGTACACACAATTCATGGTAGATAGAATGCCACCGAAAGAGAAAAATAAGCTACTAAACAAACGTTAATGTAAGCCAGATGAACTCCGACAAGACTCGAATGTAGCATCAGCAACACAAAGTCGAAACATCTGTATTCGAGAACACAGAGAAGACAAGCACAGCAAGATACGCATAAAAAACATCAATATGACATCAAAACGCTACATATGAAAGACTAGCACTTAAAAGAATCTTAAGATTACAATAATAAATAATTAAAATCAAACCGACAAACTAGTCAAAACATCAGAGCCTAGAGGGACAAATCACAAAAAAGGGAAGAAGGATAAAGATTTACATTGCGCGTAATAACCGATAAAAACGAGTTTATTGTAGATTATGCAACAAGAATAAGACAAATAAAAACGGAAATAATACCAATGTGAATCAGATGAAAAAAAGGTAAGATCACAAACCCAAATCAGAATGGTATAGTCACTTTCAATGGGCATACAAAAACAGGGAAAATGCGAACCCAAACCAACAATTAAATCATTATAAAAGAGATCAAATCCAAATCTCCAATGGATATGACATCATATAACAACGACTTCGTTCTGAGGGCAAGGCGCCTAGCCGAGAAACTACAGGACAATATTTGCATTCAAAAATACAATTGTAAGTAGAATTATTTTAAATATACTAAATTATCTCTTTGTTCACAATTTTGTAAGATATTTCAGTTTAGATCTATCAAAAATAAAACCCAGGGAATTCGACACACTTATCGGTTTGAATCTTTTCTGTACGGCTCAAGATACAAGGGTAACTTGTAATAATGCGGAAGGGTTCCAACTCTAAACCTTCTTGACGAAAATTTCAAACCAATTTATCATGCACCAGACACGTGTTTCGAATGTTAAATTCTCATCAGTGATATTTCAAGCCATAGTGCTTTTCATAAGCCGCCCAAATTAGTTTCACTAGCGCCCTCTGGTCTTATTTTAAGAATCTAAATTTGTTTATTTACTTTACAGAGAGTACGCGGTTTCAAATTTCCTGTAGGGTCGATTCAGTAGCATATCCAAATAAAATCTATGTTCAAAATAGCATTTGAGGGATGGTGCTAAAATGATAACCTCCTTTGTTTTTGGATGAAATGACAAGTTTCCGAAATAGCCAAATTAAATTTATGATGTCAAATTGATAAAGTGCCAAATTAAAGCTTCTGTCAGGCGACAGAGCTGGAAAAAAGTAATTAATACACTTAAAAACATCCTATGTTAAACGTTTTCAAATTCATTTGCATCATTTAAAAACAGATAAATTAACAGCATGGACCAGACATGCACGTTTCGGGTATTTGTCACGGTGAATGAGTTTAACTGCTCCACACTGAAACAGGAAATAAGTGTTTATTATTAATAATGCGGAAGTGTTCCAACTTTATATCTTCTTGAAGAAAATTTCAAACCAGTTTATTATGCACCAGACACATAAGTAAGAGACGCGCACGTAATCCAGGATAACCAAACCTTCTGCTATTTCCGTGGCAGATGGCCGTCCTAAGTCGGCACCGGTTGCCCATTGGTCTCGTTGGTTTATGTGTAGTCCTTTGTGTTTGATGTTTCTGTGTTGTGCGTTGACGTTCCTTGTCCCTTACGCGTCTCTTTCTGTGCTTGTCTGCTTTGTGTTTTTGCATTGGGTGTTTTGGGGTTTTGTTGTTGGTGCTACAACCTGGTGTTGTTGGAGATCCCCTCCTTTGTTTTGTAAGAGATGCTTACTTTCTCCAAACACCTCTTCTCGTCTCTTTTGTTCCTTTACAAAATATACTAGTTGTATTCTTTGGTTTGATATTGGTTTGATATTGTAATGTATGATTTTGTTTAACCGTTGATTAGTATTTTTGTATTCTGATTTTGTGTTTTGGTTTACTTTCCTACTTATCTTCACTGGACGGTGATTCAACATTTTGACGACAAAATTTGACCATGTGAGTTGTCTTCATTGTGATAAACTCATTTATCGCTGCAACAAGGAATTTATGGGAGGAGATATATAGGCTTTCTTTTACAGAAAAGTTGAAAATCAAGATAAAAGAAATTATAAATCCTGGCAATCTTTCATTATGAAAGATGTCTCCACAAAATTACTTTAGGTTTGACTCGAAATACAGCTAATAGTCAAGTGCACCGAATTTGATTTTTTTATTCTTCAGATAACGTCATAAGAGTTATCTTTCTGCTTCAGAGTAACATCTATCCTAAGAGAGGGAACTCTTATCAATTTTGTTTTCATTTGTAAGACACAGACAAAATGATACGAAAGTGTTCCAACTCCAAGAAAATTTCAAACCAATTTTAATGCACCAGACACGTGTTTCGGATAGTAAATTCGGGATAAATCTTGATCCAATCAAATAATGACAACTTTTCAGTCAATTCTTGAGAAAAAGAACTTTCTTACGAGAAAAGAAAAGTCGGACATATAGAAGGAGACAATGACACAGTTCCATAGAAACTCGAAGGCCACAATTAAGAAGGACCGAAAGGAAAGCTTTAAGCTTCTTTTAATTTCTCTCTTCGTATCATTTTAAAAAAGGGGAGTTTCGATCATTGCCCCCGGTATCCATGAGTACCTACAACAAGAACATTACAAAAATTGATTGTTAATGACACCACCTTGAATAAATTTAATGAAGAAATTAGATCTATGTACACTTTAATTTAAAAATTCAATTCCCTTGGTCCCCAAGCCTGACAATTTTTTTTTTTTACTAGTGGAATCTGCTATTACACAATAGAAACTTGGCGAACACTGAAGACCACAACATCGACAAAGAGTTAGAAACATTGAAAATATTTTCACAACGGAAATTACAATAAACTTAAACATTCTGCAAAGAAGCAAAAGCGAATTCCCAACGAAGATGAAATAAGGTGCCCTGGGAGAGTAAGCATCTCCTGTTTGCTAGCAACTCCTGTCTCTTAGGCCGTGCAGAAAAGCAATTTTTACAATGTATCTTCAATTTGGCGATTTGGATAATTCTAACCTAGAATATTTTCCAGAATAGACGACAACGAGTTGTTAAAAATAATCTTTAATGTATTCATTATATCGTCCCAAAAGAATTACATTGACAAAGTCATTCGCTCGCTAATGTACAATTGGTTCAGTAGTTTTTCTGTTTGTATCTTTGCCCTCAAAACAAAATCTTGAAGTTTGAGATAGCTCTGGAATAGTGTATCAACTGCGATATGAATACACCATAGGTGTTTTAGTTTGAGGCTGCTCTATTGGCGTATCAGCTGTGATATGAATACACAAGAAGCAGGCGCTGAAGAAATATTACTACTATGTAAATTTACTGTTGAAGACTTTTTTTTCCAAATCAAATATTGGCTTAATTGACGCCGTCATTATACACTTATATCTTGACGAAGTACATTCTCCGGATTAATTCCAGCCAGAATAAGTTGTTACAGTTTTTCTTATCCTTATTCCCGAAGTACGAGACCCTTTCAATTAAAACAGTGACAATTATGGATAATTACCATATCCATGTATACAGCACAAAATCGATAATTCAGAAAATCAGAAACCGAAGGCATACAAAATCAGGATAAAACAGAAACCAAAGCAAACAAAAAAAAAACCTTCACCATATGAAAAGAAACGCACTTTCGAGACCAGGTGCCCAGGAAGAGTAAGCATCTCCTGCTTGCATACAACATCCGCCGCTTCAATTCGGTAGAACTGTCACATCCGGTTACTTCCATTTCGTAAAAATAGAGTACAATCTATGGTTGGATGGTTCAAATGGTCTATGACAGAATATATCATCCACCATTATGAGAGTGGGACATCATAGTGTATGACGAGTTCCCCATATCGACCGTAGAACTTCCTAAGTGACGATGTTAGTCGGTCACAAACACAAACTGAGAGACGCCTAGCTCTCAGAACAAAATTCGTATATTTGGTACTTGCTCTGGCATAGCATATCAACTGAGATATGAACACACCATAAGCAGGCGATGAAGGGATGTTGCTACTCAGAAAAGGAAAGTTTGTAATGCTGAAATTGAAGTTGTCACGATTGTCATTGAGTGAGGTGTTCATGTGACCATCAGTGTCGTAGGACAACATTATGTCCAAATAGGATGCTGAATTATTTGTCTCTGTAGTTTCTTTGACTTCACGCTCCGAAGGATAGATACTGCTCAGGTAATCCGAGAATTTTGGATTATTGATGGACAACACATCGTCTATGTATCTGTAAGTGAAGTTGAAGTTAGATGAGAATTAAATATTCGAAACACGTGTCTGGTGCATGTAAATTGATTTGGAATTTTCTTCAAGAAGGTAGAGAGTTGGAACCCTTCGACATTAGTAGAAGCTAAGCATCTTTTCCCTTCAGAGACCAAAGATTGAATGAATTCATCTTCGAACGAGTAAAGGAAAATGTCGGCAAGGAGTGGGGCACAATTGGTCCCCATTGGAATTCCGACAATTTGCTGGAAGACCTTTCCTCCAAACACCACAAAAATGTTGTCGATCAGAAAGTTTAACATCTGAATAATATCTGTTTCAGTGTACTTATTTTCAGAATCGGACTTTTCTTTTACGAAGTAGGCTCTGTCATAGTTAACAACAATAAATTTGTATTTGCGCGATTACCGTTCTTACTTGTAAACGCATTACTTATTATTTTTGCGAGTCTTTTTTTCAATTTAGAACATGGAATTGTAGTGTAAAGTGTCGAAAAATCAATGGCTTTGATCGAATGGACTCTACTACAATGAGTGGATTTCAGATGTTCTAAAAGTTCCTTCGAATTCTTTAAAATCCACATCTGGTTGATACCACTGCGAGAATATACTGTTGAAGAATATTTTTGAAGCTCAGATTTGATTTCAGATAATACTTTGGTGAGTAAGATCAATACAGATTTGGAAGAACATTTTGATGAACCAGCGATGAAACGTTTTTTTTGTACGGATTCTTATGCATTTTAGGTATGCAGTATAAGTATGGTAAATCTAAATCTAAATTGTTAGTGTCGAAGCCAAAGAAGCAAGAGCTGATTTGTGTTTATCTATTATTTCAGAGTCAGAAAGGTTTATTGGATTGTTAGTGGGATTTCCAGGTGTCGAATTTAAACACAACTCTTTAACTAGACTGTCGAAATAGTACTTTTTGCAAGTAAATGTGTAATCATTTGAGGCTTACATTATCACTGACGAGGGTTAAGTACCCGAAACGTGCATGTCTGGTCCATGCTGCCAATTTATCTGTTCTTAAATGATGCTATTGAATTTGAAGACGTTTACATTAGTATCACCACCTACAATAAATCACGTTCTTACAATGGACTTTGAGGATTGTTTATTAGAAAAGGTTATCCTTCGTGTGTCTATGGTGCCGTCTGTTTGACCGCTTAGAATTACTCTTTCTCTGTTGGGATCTCCTCCCTGCCTTTGTTTTCGTTCATATTTTTCAAGAATTTGTATGCTCATTTATTGCGATTTTTTATTGTGATTTTGGATTTTACTTTCATTCACTAATTTGTGAGTACTATTTCAAGATTTCTATACATGACCGTACTACGACAATATAGTTTGTTTAAACCATTTAAAAGTAGTACAGTACCGCATTCACTCATTTGTTTCCATAATTGATTCTTATTTTCTAACACCGCAGAAATGTATACATTAATTACACATACAAGGACATTTTTGTATATTAGTATAACACATATAATAGAAGTATATCTAATATATGTCGGTGGACCCGTGGTACTGGAGAGGTTCGAACCATCTACCTTCAATTTTCTGACCCAACACCTTTTTTCACCAGACCACGGCGCTAACTTTATACTGTGATTCGGCTGGGATTATTCATTAATATACTGGCCTTCATGTTTCGATATGATCTAATTGTTCTCGTTCTCTCTATGTGTATGTTCCTTTTTCTGTTAATGTGTTCCGCTGTGATTCTTGCAAGGTGTAAACCTAATAACTCTAATTCATCATAGAATTGTAGATTTAAGTAGACGAAAATTTAGATTCGTCATAGAAAAGTTTCTCTCTGACACCAACATCCTTCCCTTCTGCTAACTATAGTATGTTCCCACATGACCATGTATTTCCTCCATTTGCTAGAGTTATATCTCCTTGGATTACAACTCACGGACTTTATCCATCTCTGCTACATCAAAATTGCTCTACTTCAACAATTTTCTGAAGTTTTTACATTGTATACATCAATGTCTTGATGAGAATTACAAACAACAAGATATTTTTAAAGAATATAGTCATAAGGTTAGTTATTAAATCTCTTCTGAAAATTTAGTTACAATCTTTTTAATATCAACGTTTTGCATGGTAGAAATGGATAAAGTCCGAGAGTTGTAATCCAATATGGCGGTTAATTTGGAGAGATGACATCATCATGGGAACACACTATAGTGTTTTGTCTTGTTTGTTTGTCATTCCGTTTGTTTATGACGTGTAGTTTTACGTACTGACACCTTGTACACTTTCGTCTATAGTCTTTTGTGATCGCTGAATCGTTTTCTTCTTGTTGATTTTCTCCTGCTTTTTGTCCCCCGCTTTCGCGAAAGCGCGGGGACATTAAAACCGGTTCGTCCGTCCGTCTGTCCGTCCGTCCGTCAGTCACAAAAACTTTAACCTTGTGCATAACTTTTTAATGGTAAGTGATAGGGCTTTGGTATTTCACATGTGTATTCCTTGACAAGACCTTTCCATGGGTACCAAAATTTTTGACCTTGTGACCTTGACCTTGGACTTTGACCTACTTATTAAAAATTTTAACCTTGCCCATTACTTTTGAATGGAAAGTGATAGGGCTTTCATATTACACATGTGTATTCCTTGTGATAAAACCTTTCCATGGATTCCAAAATTTTTTACCATTTGACCTTGACCTTGGACTTTGACCTACTTATCAAAAACTTTAACCTTGACCATAACTTTTGAATGGAAAGTGATAGGGCTTTCATATTACACATGTGTATTCCTTTTGACAAGACCTTTCCATGGATACCAAAATTTTTGACCTTGTGACCTTGAACTTGGACTTTGACCTACTTTTGTTACCTTGACCTTGGACTTTGACCTACTTATTAAAAACTATAACCTTGACCGTAACTTTTGATTGCAAAGTGATAGGGCTTTCATATTACACATGTGTATTCCTTGTGACAATACCTTTCCATGGATACCAAAATTTTTGACCTAGTGACCTTAACCTTCGACTTTGACCTACTATTCAAAAAATTATAACCTTGTCCATAACTTTTTAATGGAAAGTGATAGAGCTTTGATATTTCACATGTGTATTTCTTGTGAAAAGATCTTTCCGTGGAGACCAAAATTTTTGACCTTGTGACCTTGACATTGGAGTTTGACATACTTTTCGAAAACCTTGACCATTACTTTTGAACGGAAAGTGATGGGTCTTTCACATTTCACATATGTATTCCTTGTGACAAGACCTTTCTGTTGGTAACAACATTCTGACCTTGTGTCCTCGTGCTTGGATGTTGACCCACATTTAAAAACTTCAACCTCGACCATAATTTTTGGATGGTACTTTAAATGATAGGACTTTAATATTTCACATGTGCATACGTATTACTTTTCGTAAGCCCTGTCCCTTGGTAACAAAACAAAAGTTTGGACCCTTTGACCTTTACTTGGAGTTTAATCTTTCATATTTAGAATGTTGATAATAAATGAGATATATTATGAAAACTTAAGAATGGAGGGGGGGGGGGGGGGTCTGTAAACATTCTTTAAAGACAAACACCCAAAAGTGGGGGACCACAATTCCTTGAATTTGCTTTTTTATTTCAGTATGTGAAATATATATGACTGGGCACAACATTGAAGCCCTCAATATATGGACCAAAACTCTACTCTTCAATTGATTTAGAAATTATTGAAACAACAGATACTCAGCTTGCTGAAACTATCTCAATTCAATTATTCAAAAAAAAATCTAACTATCCTTCCGACAGGACAGGAGATCAGGGTGATGTTTTCTATAAGATTTGGTTTAGGTAGCAACTATCAATCTGCCATTATATAGAGACCTGTCCTTACGGTTGGACAGTCTGCAAATCATCTTCTTGAGTCGGGTAGTTCAACCTGATATCCACCACTTCTTGGAAAAAGACTTTTGAAGATACGGTACTCACAAGAAGGTTGTTCAAGAATGTTAGGAGTTTATCCTACATAGATAGCTTCAGTGTCCTTGGAACGTTCTATAGAAACATTATTATGATGGTGTACTTCCGGATACAAGATATTGTGGCACTTTCATTAAAGTCATTCAGTATTTATTGTCATTCTCTACTTTTGAACTTTATATTTACTAGCATTCATCGACCATTCATTTGTTAAACTGTCAAAAAGGCATATAGGCAAATATTGCTCTCTAGCATTTATGAGAAAATGCCATGATCATAAATCTCCGAGAGAGAATTACTCCCCCTCTCTATCTCTGATCATTTACACTTACTTTGGAGACTTTGAGAATGTTTTCTTGATTAATTTTGTGAACAAGGTTATTCGGAATTCATTTCAGTCCTTTGATAATCTATATGATATGATAGCGAATAGTGTGGCTATCCAGATTACGCATGTACAACCCTCCCATTTATCTCAATACACAGAAAGCTTCTGAGATGTAACGCTGGTGTTGGTGACATCACAAACAAGACAGTTATATTCAGGGTCCCTGGGTCTTACATACGGTTTGTTAATCTATCTATAAAAAGCAATGGGCATACAAAAACAATCAGTGCTCTGCTTACTGGAGTGAGTTCATGATCAATAAACCGAGAAGTCCAAACAACTTTCACATAACTTTGCGACTTTTTCTTGACCGAAAAAAAATCATGTCGGGGGAGGGGCAATTTTTTTAACATATATCCTGCGAAGAACATAACTTAATTTCCATTACTTTGGTCTAATCCATTGTGCATTCCATCTTTTTGGGAATTCGACAGAAAACAAAATTCAAAAAATTGATCGGAAGTATAATCATTTATTCAAAAACATATAACAATTGGTTTTAAACTTTTAAATTTCTGCAACAATGATACAAACCACATATTTTATATGTGAAGAGGAGAGGTCTTGTGGTAATAACCTTCTATGATATAAATTTCTAATATTTTAGAAAAGCATATGTGAAGAAACGGTTTTTCTTTCAAAATGACAAGGATATTGCTTCGTTCTTAGCTAAATAGACATTCTGTACAAATAAACAATTATTATAAAAGTTATTCAAAAATGCACTTTAACGCAGGCACAATGTCAAATTTATTGAAAGCTTATTACCAACTGATTCCACTATTTATTGTTATGATTAGTACATGATAAAGATTATCCTCAAAAAACTAAACAGCATATTATTTTCAGTTCAACTCAGAATTTTGAAAAGGAACATACATGTATATGTCTTGTTTCCTGCTTTCTTTTTTTATCAAGTATCGTTAATCAATTATACTCGAAGTGATTTTCATTCTAAATGGACTTCATACAACCTACTATATACTCACCATTATCGTTTTGTCTGGAGATAAGGTTCTCCGACGAATGTTTGCCTGATTTTGTCTTTTTCAATACTACATTTAAATTGAATCACAACTTACAAGTAGGTATTCAAAAGCACTAAACATCAGGAAAGACAATAAATGATCAAAATGTTTTGACGAATGACATAAATGGACGTAATGTGGCACGAATTATTGATAAGCATTGGAATGAAAAAAAATATTTTCATAAAAAGAACAAATTTAAAGTTGACCACTGTACGCTCATAGCATAGTTTTTGCTTTGATTACTCTGAGAGCTCTTGTGAGGAGCAGCCATAAGACACTGGCAACGAGGCAGATTACTACGCCAACCCAAGCAACAGGCACCGCCCATAGCAACGTCACAGTTCGCGCCGAATTACAAATAGATGGTGGCACTGGATACAAATTCTGACAGTTGTACTTCTCATAATGATGTTTAACGTGAAATATGATCAATCCGAACACTGTGAATAAGCCTGAAATAGAACAGTTACATACATGTATATCAAGCATATATTGAACTTCCTTTGTTTCAAAGAAAAAAATCTTTGTAAGGAATATTTTATATTCAATGTAGTTTTACAAAGAAAATATAATGTATTCAAGGTTAAGTATGGTTGTTTAATTTTGATAGATAAGAATAAATGTAAGCTTACTGGCCATACAGTAAAGGACGCCAGTTACCATTCCAGCTGCCACTTGTTTTTGAGTCAATGTGATGACTCCCACGCCGGCAGCGGCCACGAGGTCAATTATACTCACGATGAAACAAGACGCACCAGAATTCTGCAACCCTTTTGAAAAAAAAAATGTTTAGAGATCTTTAAAAAATTAATGCCAGACACAATACAGAATATGTGATATGAAGCAATGATATGACGTGAAATGTTTAACACACTTATGTAATCTATCCTAGCTATAGGTACAATGAAAGTGCTATAAAGTAAAATGCATCAAAATGATTATTTCCTTTCCGTTGCGATATCTGCCTGGTCCCAGCACCATAAACTAAGAAGTGACTTCAGTCAAATTTTCAAAATACCATATTTAACAAATCATTGACTATTTGAATTGTTTCGTTCATCAATTCTTTTCAATTCATGAATAAAAACAATTATCAATTTAATTTCAAAGAAAGGATGGGCTCTCCAACAAAAGCACACAACACAGAGTAAGTCTACATGCACAGAAAGAGACGTAAAGGGGACAAGGAACAAGTCATCATTGATGTTATAATGAGAGAAAAAAAACAAAATTGAAAGTAAAGACTTAGGTCAATTCTTACCTTATGGTGCAGGACCTTGAACAGGGGGGTACCTCTCTCCCCCTTCCCAACCCCTTACCTCCCTGCTCCCGTCCCTCCTTTTCATCCTTCCCTTATCTCCTCCCTCCCGCCCCCTTCTTCCCACCTCCCGCCCCCTTCTCTCCCTCATCCCGCTTTCTCCCCATCCCTCCCTTTTTTGCCCCTTCCCTTCCTCATACCTCCTCCTCTCTTCCTCCTCCCGCCCCCTTCCTCCCACCTCCCTTTCACCCTGTCCACCCCCTTATCTATGATGCCTCAGTAAGGGGTAATAGAGTTTGTTACGGTTGCTCATAATCATAACATATATATATATATGTAAAAATTTTGACTGGTTGGCATTTTTTAAACTGCATGGCATAAATACAATTCCGATTTGCATTTGAAAAATGCTAAGTGGTGTGACACTTTTTTTATAAAATCGTGCTCGTATTTTGATAAGAAGAATGATTCACCCCCCACAAGACTGTTCTTATCGTACAGGCTTACTGGATAATATCATTGATTTATTGTAATTATTACTTATACTCAGAAATACCCGAAACGTGCATGTCTGGTCCATGCTGTAAATTTATCTGTTTTTAAATGATGCTAAAGAATTTGAAGACATTTAACATTCATACGATTTACTTAAGGTATTACTACCGAAATGAGGGAGAGAAAAAAACAATGCGTTCTGCAACATATAGACTTCACCAAAAAGTATTGAGTCGTACCTCTGCTTGTCTTCGTGTATAAATTTGTTTAGAAAACAGCAATACACATAGTGATACATTGGTATGACAATACTTGGAGACCTTTATTCGATTCTTTTACAATCTGAGCATTCCCATTATTATGTTAAACGTCTTCAAATTCAATAGCATCATTTAAGACCAGATAAATTAACAGCATGGACCAGACATGCACGTTTCGGGTACTAAACCCTCGTCAGTGATCCTCAATCTAAACAATGTAATATGGCCAAAAAATGTGAAAATTATTATGTCCCAAAATGTACCAAAAGACGTAGCAGAATGGGTGGGATATGATGCTACAGGACCCATTATCCCCTCTTTCAATAATAGTATACACCATACTTGCTATTGACTTTCCGTCCTCCTCTAGCGTAGTAGATTCCTCGTCATACTCCGATACGAAGTTGTAGCATTCGTCACGTGTTACTCCCTGTGCACTCATCTGTGACCGCGCTGAATCTGAAAATGGTGATGAGTATTTTTAAGATTGTTGGAATAAAAGTATATCTCATCGATGAATTCGGGGATTTGCGCAGGAAAGGAGGGGATCTCCAACAAACAACCAAACACCCCATGCGAAAACAGAGTAAGCAAGCACATCAAGAGACGCAAAGGGGATAAGGAGAGTCAAATACGACATAAAAACATTAAACACAAAAAACCACACATGAACCAACGAGACATTTGAAAGCTTCATATGTCATCTACGTTTTACGGAAACATTTTATGGTTCAAATGGGAATTTTTCTCATGTCCTTTTTGTTACAATTGATCAATTGCGTTATCTAAGATGGAACAGGGATGATGTCATAGACTGAAAAAAAAAGTATCATAATCAACTCATAAAGGGAAGACCAATGTGCACCGGCGCCGCCTTTGGATGGCCATCTGCTATAAGCATATGGTGTGGTTTGAATGGTGTGGTATGCAGGAAATGAAGATTCAAACCACACCATTTGCTAATAGCAGATGGTAGAAACCACACCATCTGCTATTAGCAAATGGTGTGGTTTCTCAATTATATATCTGTAACCAGTATATCTTATGCCGCTGTTGTCCTTGTTGTTAGTAAAAACGATTACCGTACGTATAGATTATCAAATTAATTATATATATTCTGTCATAATAATTTAGTGCACCATATGTGCATTTCAACAAACAATGTATCATCAGTAATGCTCGAGGCCGAAAGAGAGAAAACCCCAATAGTGAATATATAAAGAGCAAATTCCAATCGAATTAAAATCAGTTGTGTGTAGCGATCATAGTGAGCGGATCCTAATAGCTGGTTTTAATTTGATTGATATTAATCAGATTGATATTCATTATTAATTAGATTGAGCGAAATTCTAAGCATGACCTAAATTGTAAGCCAAGGAACCAGCTAAGGACAGAGCTATGTCATAAGGGAGATACTCCTTAGTTTCAGAATAATTTAGTATCAGAAAATTTACAAATCTATATACTGGTATTTCAAGTCGTAGACTTGAGTTACCTGCTCTTACTTTGCTAACGCGTTGCGAAGAAGATATTTATATCTAGACCAGCAAAGCACAGTAAAACTTGGGGAACGGTATTCTAACGGTCCATCAGCAGAAATACCAACCTACATGTTTACATTATCGTGTTCAAAATATTACAAATCTTCTACAACAAGGAACGGAAACAACAGCGCGACATAAGAAGAAGACTGACCAAACTCGTTACATTCAAGTATATTAAATTCCAGTATTATCTTACCGTTTTTATACATTCCTTACAAAATGTTTTACGACTGTTTTAGGAATTGATTCTTCATTTGATGTGACAAGAAAACTAGGGAACGGAGTGAAATTGCTTCGACAATATGCATATATACGTAAGCAAGACGACATGCGGTCCCACGGAGAAATTGATGCAATGTTTAGTCATTATTTCCGGTGTTTTATACTTATTGTCTTCTTCAATTTTTAAAAGAAATCTTTACCATTGGGATTTCTCTTAATTTCCTTATTTCCCTTCATCGTTAAATTGCCTCCCTCAGTCTGTTTTTATATTGTTCGTTTTGGGTGGTATGTACATGTACTTTATATGATATTCTCTTTGTCATTTAGATTTTCAAGATTCTTCGATGCATATCATTTGATTGTGACAAAGTATTGAACGACACATTTTCATGTGTTATTTTCATTAATATAAAGATGAAAAATTGACAGTCAAATGAGAATCCAAAAGAATAATCATTACCCCCTTACCAATACACACCCATTTGTGCCTCACATGCACTTTGAAGAATGGAGCATCATGTGAAATTCGAAGGAAAGTTAATAAATTTCATGTGAACATTTATGAAAAAATTATGAATTTAAGTGAAACGAGCACGAACATGACACTTATATGATTTTTTTTTTCACACGAAATTCATGTGAAGTTTCTGACATGAATTCCCTAAAATCAATTTCGCAGTAAATTCACATACAAATATTTATGTGAAATTCATGTAAGTAAATTTGTGTGAAATTTACATGAATTATTTTTCACATCAATCTTATGTGAAATTTTTTTTTCACATCAATCTTACGTGAAATTTTCATGAAATTTACATGAATTTTCATTTGAATTTCACATGATGCTCTTTTCATATGATTTTCATGTGAGGCACAATTGGCTGTGTAGGCAAGGGGGAAAGGAATGCTACTACTCAGGGAATGTAGTCAAGTTTGTCATACATTGAAGTATTTAAGGTAGCCATTATTGTCAAAAGATAACATAAGTTCAACATATGAAGCGAAGGTATAAATGTTTTTTTTTTACTTCACATGGGTAGATTGTGCAAAGATTATCCGCAAAATATTGATTATTAATTGAGAGCACGGCAGTATTATAAAACTCTGGCCAAATACACTCAGAAATAAATATTTATACTACAAGCGAAAATAATTATACTGCAGTATAAATAATCATACTTCAAGTATAAATAATTATACTGCAGTGTAAATATTTAATTCTGAGTATGTGTGGCCAGTATTTTATTTATACTGCAGTGTAAATAATTATACTGCAGTATATTTATTTATACTGCAGTATAAATAATTATTTGTGAGTGGGCTGGCCATGCTGTATTTTCAATGCAGTACAAAATAATTATACTGCAGTATAAATAATCATACTGCAGTATAAATAATTATACTGCAGTATAAATAATTATAACTGCAGTGTAAATATTTAATTGTGAGTACATATGGCCAGTGTTTTATTTGTACTGCAGTATAAATAATTATACTGCAGTATAAATATTTAATTCTGAGTAAAGATGGCCAACAATACTAGGCATCAATTTCATTAAAGTGCTACTAAGTGTTTATTCTCGATTTCAACATGTCGTGTTCTTTTTGATGGGGTCCTTTTCAGTAATGCTCTTCCCTCCTCTGCATATGCTTTGTCTCTCTTGTTTTACGCCCATTGAAATCCTCTGCACAAAACGTTAACAAGCACAATTTATATTCATGTTACATAACTTATTCATAATTAATGGACTTGAATGTCCTGTGTTTACTTAGAGAACAACTTTAAACTTCCTGGAACTTTGTATTTATGATCAATACCATCGATCACATCAAAGGACATTATAATGCTGTGTTCTATCTACCTGGGGAATGGCAGACTGCAAAAACACAGTAGTGGAAATCGATGTAATTTACACTTTTTTGTTAGAGGTAATCGATTTTTACCTGTATAGCCTGCTCACAAGGTATTTCACAATTGTTGCAGAGTAAATTTATATGAGCTGTACTTCAGTATGTTATTGATGATCAATGAATCCGTAATGTAATGAATATGTAAATAATAAAGTTCAATAATGTGACCAAAAATAGATGTTATCAATTACCAACACATAATATTAAATAAGGAGCTCCCTATGCTGTTTTTGGAGTCTTCGAAAACAAGAAAAAGATAGCTCAAAGTAGACATATATCCTGAGGATCCTTTGTATAGAAATGTTTGAAATATCAATAAAGTCCTCAGGATTCTGAAGCGCTTTAATTCAATGCAGACCAGTATGTCCTAGGCGGAACACGTTTTCAGAAGTGTTGTCGACTGTCGGATGTCGTTATACTATAGGTATACTCCATACCTTTGTAAACATTAGTTTTATATGAGGATTGATTGATTGATTGATTGATTGATTGATTGATTGATTGATTGATTGATTGATTGATTGATTGATTGATTGATGCAAATGCTGACTTAGAGTACAGGGAACACAAAGCACCTGCTCGTGTATGAAAAACCCTCTCCCTTTCCGGTTTTTAACTCAGCCGAGAGTTTTTAGCGCTTTGTTGGTCGTCGTCCGTCTGCAAACTCTGTAAGAAGCATGTCTTCAAGGTGGTCAACAAATGTTTCTGGAAACTACGTGTAATTCACTTATATCCAATTCACCGGCGACATTAAAAACGGCCAACAAACAAAAACATGAAGGGCAGCACATAAAAAGATAGGAGACCAATGGCTCCCATTATTCGAGTTAGTCTAACATGAAAACAGAGTTCGTTGTAGATGGCGCCACCGAAATAGAAATCAAAATAAAGGTTTAGATAAACAGAAATAACAAACAAATGCTTTGGGATTATGGTTCCCGTAGTTTAAAACAAGACAAATCAAGTGTCCTAACGATGTGAAACATATCTAGAGACGGTATTATGAAGCAGGAACGAAAAATAATATACCAAAATTTCGCTTTGGGGGGGGGGGGCTATCAGTCAACCTAGATGACCACACAGGACTTTGATTCGTCGCTCATCTTCTACTCATCATGCATAAAATTTACGATGAAAGAGGGATCTCTGACAGGAATCAGTTGAAGCATTATAACACCCCCTGTGTGATTACACAGAGTAGACAAGCACAAGAAGAGACGCAAAAGGAACATCAAATACGATATTAAATCACTCAATTAATTCAAAAGAATACACAGAAACCAACGACACTGATGGACAATCGGTGCTTAGGACGGTCATCCATCATGTCAGTAGCAAATTGTGTAGTTATCCAGATTATGTGTGCACCCCCCCCCCCCCCCCCCACACTTGTTTGATTACCCAGAACATGTTCTCTCTTTCTTTGTCTTTTTTGATAAAGTATTTCAGATGAATTACAAGGAATATTTACTGTTCGTAATGTTACCATGAGGCCAAAACTTTTTAAAAATGAATATTCCTTGTAAATAAGATATCGCGCACTCATAACTACGATTTGACAATTTTCGAGAAAATCGACTTCGAAGATTTAGGTGCCTTAAAATGATATTTATACAAATTGTATAACCATGAAAATTTGAGAAAAGCAATATCTTCGTAATGTACATGTATAATGATACACAAATTTATAGTCCTCAAAATTGTGTATCTTCTTCAATCGAGATGGCCAAAAATGTAGTTAGAACACTTCTTCCTAACAACGTACAAGAATTCCATAAAATTTTGTTGGAGTTAGAACAAAACTCTGCCGACTTCCTTTGATCTTTCAGAAATAGAACACTCTTCCATTAATTAAGCTTTAGATACTTGTTCATTACAAGGAAAGAATGGACATAGAACGTACCCTATGGTTATGGTAACCCTTTGTTACTGATCCAAAATGAAAATGTTTTTAAAAAATGACTTTTACGCCTCACATTTTGAGTTGGGTAAGTTTAGGAGATTCAACAAGTCGTGGCGGTTCCAATGATATGCTCAATACAATTTTGACAGAAATGGAGTTAGAACACAATAAGATTGAGTGTGCGATATTTGTAAAATATTTTCCTACGAAGAATGTATTTTAATTTTCGACATCTCGTGACAGATGACACCGTAAATTTAAAAGACTCTTCTTCGACTTTTCTAATATGTACACAGCACTTCCTCATGACAAAATAAATAAACTCATTAAATTGAGTTTTGATCGAGGAGGAAAACTTATATTTGTAAATCTGAATCAAATGGGTTTTTTTTTTGCGCAACAGACTACAAATCATACAAATCATGGACATGTAGTGGCCTGTGTAATGCCTTGTCCTTCCTCTAGGACAACATTTATGTTAGATTTGTAAGAGAGAATCTCCACAATTATGTTGTAGGGGTACTAACTGTGCGCCTCTTGTTGCAAATTTATTTTTTAGTTTATTTACATTTCACAGCTCATCCGGTACGTTAGAGCATGCACTAATGTTTTGGATTTTCATAGTAGAAATTTACAAATTACCAAGAAACTTTTAGGTTAAGGTTTTCGCTTTCACAAACTAGTAAAGATGTTCTGGAAATTTTACAAAAACTATTGTCAATTGGATCCTAACAAACAACAGAGTATATGTTGACATAATAAACAAAATAAGAAGGATCAAAGGTAGACAGAAATACCATTGGAAGTACGTCAGAATCATCAAACGCCTTTTCTACCGTGGATATGATCTTGTTGTCATCGGGACACTTGGCTTAGTACTTGACCAATCTACAGTATTGTACCAGTGCATTCTTAAGAATTGCACTCTGACTGACTGTGATGACATGACTCAAAGACGGACCCTGTCCAAACCTCGTTGGAGAAGACAGGGTCCCGACCACCTGTCCTCTCTGAATCTCTCGGACTCCCCGAGTGATAACATGAATGAGCTCGCTACAGCCGGCAGAGCAAGGTACGCCCTCAATTTTTATATCCATCTATTTGTTGCCTAAGCCCCTGTGTTATGATGTCTTGTTTGTATGGTTATCTTACAGCGAGGTTATTATACTCCACTAGTGTCCTATGGGTAACCGGAAAAGTGGGAGGATTATGCGTACGTAATCCGGATAACCACACCATTTGTTAGTGGCGTAGCAGATGGCCCTCCAAAGTCGGACCGGTTGCCCATTTGTCTGGTTGGTTTATGTGTAGTCCTTTGTGTTTGATGTTTCTATCTTGTGTTATCATGTTCCTTGTCTCTTTTGTGTATCTTGCTGTGCGTGTCTGCTCTGTGTTTTTGAGTGGAGTGTTTTGCTGTGGGTGCTGCGACCGAGTGTTGTTGGAGATCCCCTCTTTCCTTCTATAATATTGTACGTTACACGCTATTTATGCTTCATTTTGAGAAATTTCTTTAAACCATGTAGTGTTTGAAGGTATCAAAAAACTTTTTCGTATCTTCAAATTTGATTCCGCATTATTAAGGTAATAAACTAAAGAAATGATTAATTTGTGACGTAATTTAAAGTTGGTATTTTCAATTATTAGTTCTCGTTTTAATAATGTTCTCCTGAGAGAGAAAAAAAGGCTTGGTTATGTTGAAAGTTTTCTTTAGGCAGTCAATTGATCAAAATACATATCTATAATATTACTGAGTAGGCGATTAACCTTTTCCTGTGTAATCCATCAATATCCGAATTCGACTTAATCATTTTGTGAAAATTTGAAAGATCACATTAGAGAATTTTTCTTTAAATTTAAAATATTCACTATTTCGGGAAATTTTCAGAAAAAAACCTATTTCATTTTTCTGCTTTTGAAACGAATGTCATAATAGAAAATGACGTCTAAATCGAGTGAAGTAAAATCATATGCAACATGTAGATATGCATCAGAATAGTATACCCACCACTAAGTGTGTCACAAAGTCGCCAAGCTCCGCCGTACTCATAATAAAGAAAGTATGTCTGCCAAGCGTCCGACGACGACACACGGTATTTGTACAAAATATAGTCATTTTTGGACGCCCTTGGTGTCACCTGTATGGTGTCGTCAGAGTTATTGGTGTAATATTGCGTGAACTGTGTGTCATCGTAGTCCGTCTCCTCCCAGGAGTTCACAGATATTGCCAGTAAAATAAATATACTCCCCACCACACCCACAACCACCGAACTGGCGACTAAAATCACGAGCGGTGACGTCATGTCAGAGTTGTTCTACGTCATCCAATGAAAATTTGGTATGCATTTCCCTTGAACTCATCTTTGAATCTTCGGCTTTAAATTTCTTTATGCAGCATTTGCTTCAATAATGTTAGGATTCGGCTAAAACATGGAAATTGGCACTTTATAAATCCCAGCATTAGTAGTGACAGATGGTTGGACGGAATCAACAAATTATCACTTATCTTTTCGATCACATTTTCGCGTAGGACATGAACTCTCTGAAATCATACATAAAACGGTGCTAACACACTGTCAGCTTCAATAAAAGAAGATTCATAAACGTTTCATCTGTTGCGCATGCTCATATCGACCATTTCCATGGCACTGTGAGAAATATCAGACTGGGGCTTTTAGGAACACTGATTGAATAACTATCAACATTGCTTTGCAAAGAATGCCTTGAGCCTTTAATCTGTGGAAAACATTGGCTTTATAATGAAAGGATCAATAGGTATCTATCGATCTGTAAATGGTGAGCGATCGTCTTTATTGAATAGCTGAGCTTTAAACAATCTCAGACACGATTTATCCGACAATTTGATACATCAGCCACGGCATCGTCAAAGAAACATGAATCTTAAAACCAGGAAAACGAAAGATTCTTTGTAAAAGGAGTAGAATAAATAGTTAAAAGTGTATTCCTTATATTACAGATATTGTTCTTTTGGAGGGAAGCTTGGGCGTTTTTAAGAAACCATGGTTGGAACAGTCATTGTTTTATGATACACTCGGTACATAAGATATACACGTGCACGAATACCACATTCCCAAATTGAAAATCTATACAATAATATGAGGAAAAGTCTCCGATACATGTTCATGTATGTCCCACTGTGAATTCAAGAATAACTGACACACTGATCTGTTTTAAAGTTATCCTAATGGAATATCAAAACAGCCCTGATAGATCTTGGTGTATGACATTGATATCGGCTATAAGTTGCTATAGTGTCCTTGGACCTACCGACCTCGAAATCAAATGTGTCTACCGAACTTTTAAGTTATCATACATTGTATACAGTCGACTCTCGATAAGTCGAACTTCAAGAGATAATCAGAAATAGTTCGACTTATCATGAGTTCGACTTACTGAGTGCATGGCCAGCAATCGTTTTATAAGACTTACCGGTATTTCCCTTTCTCTATCATCGTTCACAAACGTTTGTGTTGTCTACTATTGACATTCAAGCTACTTTTCATGTATGTATATCTAACTCTATGGCCAGAAAGTATCAATTATGCGTTTACCGATCTCCTTATAATTAACTGACTCTTGTTTAAGAATCTAAATTTATTTCTGGTTCGACTTATCGAGTTAAAGTTTCAATGTAAAATGAGTTATGGGACCTAGAAAATAGTTAGACTTAACGAAAAGTTCGAGTTATCGGAATTCGAGTTATCACGAGCAAAAATGCAAAGAAACCAATGGAAGAGAATCTGACTTTTAAAAACAGTTCAGAGTTATGCGGAAATTCGAGTTAACCTAGTTTGAGTAAATGAGAGTAAACTGTACTTAAATTTCGTTTGGATAGGTACAGCATTCTCATCCGGTTGTCTTTTTTTCCGACAGTGACATTGTCATTGGACCAGTTAAACAAAAATGCCTCCACTCAATAAGTATTATTTCATATGTCTGAAATGAATATACAATAGGGCTCTTGATATAATCCTGGAAACCAAAATCTAAAAATTTATTCTTCTTAATTGTTATCTTTGACCTTTGACCCCGAAATTAGAAGATATTGTCCCCTCCTGATTAGTATCCATATATCCAAAGAATATAAAGATAAAGGTCATTCTTTTAAAAGGTATCTTATAAGGCTATATACAAACCATCTCTACATTTCTCAAAATCTCAACATAAGGGATAGTTTAAACCATGCACAAAATATAGTCAAGATGCAGCATACATCTTATTACTAACTTTGTCTGGAAATGAGCAGCTCAAACTCCTTGACCAAGTAAAGATGGTATGTAGAAAGATGGATACAAGTGAGATTCAAACCAATATCCAAAGATGGCACAACACTGCAAGAGACCAGTGTATTTCACCAGTGTCAAATACTGAACCAGACCATAGTAGTCAAACATGAATGTCGAGGAGTAATGCATACACCCTTCTCAACCTGAAGAAGCTGGATTAAACATAATGTCAACATTCTCTGATACTCAACAGCGTTTACAAATTAAAAAAAATTGTTTTTCAGAAAAAAACAGATGTCTCCCCCCTCCCTCTAAGTTACTTTGACCTTAGGCCAAGATGATATGAAACCTTTGAGTCATGGGCAATACCATACTAAAACAGTGAAAGTGATTCATTGTATTGTTTGAGGTAAAGCCCAAACATGATTAGCATATACCATTTCATTATAAGCATATTTAGTGAAATTGACTTTGGTCACATGACCTTTGATATAGGTGATCTGAAACCTATATTGTATGGATCATGAGCAACAAAAAAACTGAATTAGTGATTGGATACACAGTTCAAAATATAAATCCTTAACGTGATAAGCATAGACAATTTCAGCCTGGACATGATTAGCATATACAATTTCATTACCAAAGTAAGAAGTGACCTTCATCATGTGACCTTGGGACAATGTGATAAGAAACATTTAGTCCTGAGAAACAACATACTAAAATATGAAAACAATTTTAAGAAGGGTTCAGGAGATATAGCCCAGACAAGATTAGTACGTACAATTTCATTAAAAAGAACTAAATGATTTTGACCTTGGGCACATGACCTTTGGTAAAGATGATAAGAAACCCTTCAATCCTGAGCAACAGCATACTTAAGTATCAGAGTGATCCAGTATACAATTCCACAGATATAGCCCAGACTCAATAGCATTTACAATTTCATTAAAAAATGTAAAACTTGACCTTGACCTTCGTCATATGACCTTTGATCAAGGTTGTTTGAAACCTTTGGGTAATCAGCACCTTCATACTAAAATATGAAGTGATCCTATCACTGTTCAAAAGATTAAGCCTGGACATAATACACATAACAAATACAATTTCATTTAAAATATACTAATTGACCTTGACCTTGGTCAAAAGATCTTGAGTCAACGTGATGTGAAATCTTCGGGTCAAAAGAAACAATATACTAAAATATGAAAGCGATCGTGCAAACGGTTCAAGAGATATAGCCCAGACAGGAATGCATGCACAATTTCATTAAAATTGTACTACATGACCTTGACCTTGGGTCAAGGTGATGTGAAACCTTCGGGTCATAAGCAACAACATACTAAAATATGAAAGTGATCCGGCAAACGGTTCAAGAAATATAGCCCGGACAGGAATGTATGCATAATTTCATTAAAAATGTACTAAGTGACCTTGACCTTGGTCACATGACCTAGGTCAAGGTGATGTGAAACCTTCGGATCATAAGCAACAACATATTAAATTATGAAAGTGATCCTGCAAACGGTTCAAGAGATATAGCCCGGATAGGAATGCATGCATGTACAATTTCATTAAAAATGTACTGCGTGACCTTGACCTTGATCACATGACCTAGGTCAAGGTGAAGTGAAATCTTCGGGTCATAAGCAATAACATACTAAAATATGAAAGTGATCTGGCAAACGGTTCAAGAGATATAGCCTGGACATAAATGTATTCATAATTTCTTTAAAAATGCACTAAGTGACCTTGACCTTGGTCACATGACCTAGGTCAAGGTGATGTGAAACCTTCGGGTCATAAGCAACAACATACTAAAATATGAAAGTGATTCGGCAAACAGTTCAGGAGATATAGCCTGGACACGGTGTGTGACAGACAGACAGACGGATGGTCGGAAGGACGGACAGACGGACGACGAAGGCAAAACCAATATGTCTCCTCCCCCTTTGGCAGAGACATAAAAATGAAAGTTCCCAAAAGCAGTTTGAACAGCTTTAGCCAAATATTCTATACATGAAATTGAATAAGGAAACTCAAGATGACAAGGTTATATAAAAATATAATTTTGTTTTGTCTCATAAAAAGTAACATTTCCATGGCACATTGTACATTTACAGCATAACTGATAAAGTGGAATGAAAGCGTCTTTCATGTGGGCCTCTGGATTTAATAACTAAGGGGCCCACATGGCTTCTAGGATTTTTCACGAATCTTACCTCCTGCACTGACTTTTACCACATTATAGAAATAAAAAACATAGGTAATCACAGATTACAAAGCTGACCTCATGGCAGCATTTTATCGTGGCAGCAAAAATCAATTTTAACATTTCCTAAATATATTGGCTTTCAAACGCAAAATTACTTGAGCAGAAAAAGTAGGACAATGTCATTTTATGAAAGCTTGATCAAAGATACATGCAATATGCAAGTTTGGTACATGTAGCAATTATACTTCGCTCAATAATAGCTTTTGCAAAATCATTCATGTCGAAAAAGAAGGTCAAGGTCATTTTATGAAAGTTTGACCAAAGATACGCCCAATAAACAAGTTTGGTACATGTAGCACTAATACTTTGCTCAATATTGGCTTTTAAAGGTAAAATCACTCAAGTGGAAAAAGTATGTCAAGGTCCTTTTATGAAAGTTTGACCAAAGATACATGTACATTTGATGTGCAAGTTTGGTACATGCAGCACTTATACTTTGCTCAATATTGGCTTTTAAAAGCAAAATAGCTCAAGCAGAAAAAGTAGGACAGATGCTGCATCTGATGCATGGGTCTATCTCCGCATCCCAAAATGAATCACTTGTGCAAGTTTGGTTACTGTAGCATCAGTACTTTGTTATATACCGAGCTACTCTAAACTTTTTTACCAAGTCACTCAAGTGGAAAATGTAGATCAGATGCAACATCTGATGCATGGGTTCACCTCAGTACCCAAGATGAATCACTTGTGCAAGTTTGGTTCCTGTAGCATTGGTACTTTGTCAAATACTGAGCTACCCCAAACTTCTTAAGCTAGTCACACTGAGCTACCCCAAACTTCTTAACCAAGTCACTAAGCCAAATTCCACTTGAAGAATTTTATAAATGCTTTTTGTAACTCAAACAATATGTAGGATGTTCCATCAGGTTTTAACAAGCTGTAATTATCATCCAACAAGAAATCAGACTTCATCAAATAATGATTTGATAAAAACTTTGTAAACTTATGCAAAATAAAAAACTTTGTTCATTCAACATGAACAACTAAGCTTGACATTTTCAAATACATGTACATAAAATAATGTCAGGTATCCAAAAGCTTAAATTAATTGTGTACAATAATAATTGTGTTTCTATAATTCTACTGTAGAGTTTGGAGAACAGGACAGAATTTCTCATTGCTTATATCTAAATTATCACTTAGAATACCTATACGACCTATGCTGACAAACCAATTTCACTGTTTAGCTATATAAATGTATTCTGCTATATGCACAGATAACAGCAAAGTTCAATTGTCATCTTTTGAAGATGAATGTATGGTATTTTGATGAAAAGACACACTCTAATGATGTCTGAATGAATAACATGTATATTAACTTATACAAGATATAAACTTAAGTAAATGAATCTCTAGCAAACTTTTATGTCGTGGTGCAGACACCTTTTCTAGTCCCCCCCCCCAAAAGTAATAAACGGAAGAGTTATACTCCTGGCAACTTGTTTGAGATCATTTCCCTCTTATTTGATTATTAGAGAATAACATAGATTGATCACTATAATACATAACTCTTTGTACAAAATTGAAACAATACAAATGTACAAACATAGCACAGAGGTTAAGCTGATAACATTATGTGATATTTTTTGAAGCAATTAATACCAATAGTAGTGACTTCTTCTAACCAGTTAAGACATCTTCATCCTAACATGCCTAAGGAGCAATTACATGTTCATACCGTTTTTAAGACCCCCATAAACTTTAAAATTCATTATGGCATGCACTTTGTAATATGTACAAGGTATTCATTTTCATCACTGAAGTCTTGTAGGCAATGTTCACACGTGTATTTTGGCTCTTCATGTCTACGTCCATACAAAGATACGTCTATTTCTCTACTGTTTGTAGGATTACCCGGATAAGGAGGACGTAACCTTTCATTTAACTGTGCGTTTTCCCTTGTGAGAGTTTTTATCTGAAAGGAATAGAATATCGTTAGTCATTTTTAGAGGTCACTGCACAATACATGTAAATGTATGCAATACTAATGAAATTTTACATAAAACAGAAAATTAAAAAGAGGCATGCCAGACCTGTATAACTGGTATCATATTTACACGTATGATCTTTATCTTTTTAAAAATTGCTTTCTGTGCTACATTACTATACTTACAAGTATGGTCAAATTTCTTACTTTTTCAAATTAAAAGCAGTCTGCATATATGCAAGACATAAGGGTAATTATCTTATCACAGATAGTTAGAAGATTGAATCTCTTCTAATAATTATCCAGAGTACATTCCGTTCTACAAAATATAAAAGTAACTCTCAAATTTTTGCCTTTCTGACATTTATGATGAATGCTCATGTTTTATGACACAAATAGACTAGTTTTGAAGCCAGCTGTAAAAATAAGACTTTGTTGTATGAATGCATGTAATACTCTTTCATGATTTGCAATGAAAGATACATTGGTTCAACCCAAGGGGTCTCAAATTCATGAAAAAATAGCAATCCAAGGAATGCTTGTGTCGCCTGCGAAGCGGTTTGATTATTATTCTAGAAAGTGGATCAAAATTATTGGTATCAGTAGAAAAGTCTTGTCAAATGAAATTCATTTGAAATATCAGACCTCTTAATTACAAATTAAAAGATATGGTCATTCTCAAATTTTCAGAAAAGAGTGTCAATCATCTAGGTCAAGGTCACTACGTAAAAATTGGTAACAAAAAGGTCTCATCATAAGAAATATTAAAGACCTATCACCTACCAATTAAAAGATATATACAACCTTAGAAAAGTAGGTCAAATATCAAGGTCAAGGTCAAAAGGCAACAAATTATGGTATGTGTAGAATGGCATTGATAAAAGGAAAATACATGTGAAATATCAAAGCCCTATCACCTACCAATCAAAAGATATAGCCAATATTACTTTTCTTGAAAAGTAGATCAAATATCTAGGTAAAGGTCAAAAGGTCAAATATTATGGTCTGTGTAGAAAGGTCTTGTCACAAGGAATACACATGTGAAATACCAAAGCCCTATCACTTACCAATCAAAAGATATATCCATTCTTAATTTTTTTGAAAAGTAGGTCAAATATGTAGGTCAAGGTCAATAGGTAAAAAACCATGGTATGTGTATGGCGGTCTTGTCACAAGGAATACACATGTGAAATATCAAAGCCCTATCACTTACCAATCAAAAGATATAGCGAATCTTGTCTTTTTTTTCAAAAGTAGGTCAAATATTTAGGTCAAGGTCACAAGGTCAAAAATTATGGTATGTGTAGAAAGGTCTTGCCACAAGGATTGCACATGTGAAATATCAAAGTCCTAACACTTACCAATCAAAAGATATATACATTCTTAATTTTTTGAAAAGTAGGTCAAATTTGTAGGTCAAGGTCACTAGGTCAAAAATTATGGTATGTGTAGGAAGGTTTTGTCACAAGGAATACACATGTGAAATATCAAAGCCCTATCACTTACCAATCAAAAGTTATGGGCTGTGACACCCAAAGTGTGACAGACAGATGGACTGACAGACGGACGGACGGACAGATGGACAACAGACAAAGTGATCCCTAAGTGTCGCTATGCTTCGCAGGCGACACAAAAAAGTGGCTTGCCGAGGGTTTTGCATGATGACTGATAATAGTAATTTCTTTTGTAGCTTTCTAACATAGGAAAATCCTATCTATGATGTGTATGTATGTATGAGAGAATATAAGACTCTTTCATGGTCTTCTATGAAAGATACATCGGTTCCACCAAAGGGTCTCAAAATCATGTAAAACCTGAGGCTTGCAAAGGGTTTTGCAAAATTTTGAGACCCAGAGGACGGAAACAATGTATCTTTCATAGAAGAACATGAAAGAGTACTTTTCTCTCATATCTATGGGCCAAAGTCAAAACTGAAAGAAAAGAGATGAAATCTGAAAAAATATTAAGTTGATCTAATCACTAAAATTTTGCGACATTCAAATTCAGTGCCCCGTAAAATGGTTTATTCTATCAGAATGAACTACGAAGATAAGGCTTTTCAAAATATAACGCAAGAATACATTGATAAACGATCTTAATATCTATGTTTAATTGCCACATCGCCGCAAGCTTGTTTATTTTGCGGGCTGAAATCATGATGTCACAATAACGTAAACTATCAAAACAGTAGCGTCACCGGATATGTGATACAGCTGTCACGTCATATGTGATACAGATGTTGCTGACATAGCTGTATCTCATGGGCCTACTCTGTAACACATACGTGGGTATGAAAGAAAATGTTAATAATTTCTTCAAGAGTCCTACATTTAGAATTGATACATTTATGTTTCTTTACCCTTTCATTGAGATGTTGGAATTGTCTGTGCTGTTCAAATTTTGTACGCTGATGATTCTGTTTCTCATTTTCAAATTCTGCCTGGGCCCTTAAAGTTTCATGCTTTTGTGAAGAGAATTGGTTGGAGAGGGTAGTAATCTGAATGAAAAAAAAATTGAGGATACATGTAGTACAATGTTCTTGAAATTCTCAGCCTATATTTGATTTGTAAAAGTAAAATAAATTTATGAATCGCAAGCGATATAAGTCCCCTACCGGCATTTATCCATGTTCTTAAAACTCTGCCTTCAAACCTGTACTTACACCAAAAGATGAATCCAACATCAAAATAAGTTCAATATTAGTTTAGAAAAAGGTCTGGAAAACAGGAAAATTTAATGAAATTTGCTATGAGGCCATACGTTTTGTAAGAACAAATAAATCAAACCCAACTTCAACTTATTCTTTATCGGACTATAATGTATCTGCATACCAAAAATCAGCTCAATATCTACAAGAACAGGCATGAAAAGACTGGAAACTGAGAAGTTCATGAAATTTTCTAAGTCCAGGGGCCATAACTCCTGTAGAAATAGGTCAATCAAATTGAAATGTGAACTTGATTTGTATGACTTTGAGATATATTCACATACCACAAATGATTTCAATATCTGCAATACTATGGAAGAAAAGTCCGGAAAACTGAGATTTTCATGAAATTTGCCAAGTCCAAGGGTCATAACTCTTGTGAAACTAGGTCAATCAAAAGCAAACTCGAACTTGATCTGTATAACACTAAGATGTAAACACATATTATGAATTATTTCAATATCTACAACGTCCGGAAAACTGAGAATTTCATTAAATTTGCTAAGTCTAGGGGCCATTACTCTTGTAAAAATAGGTCAATCAGAACTAAACTTTAACTTGAGCTGTATAACACTAAGATGTAATCACATATAAAAAATTATTTCAATATCTGCAACACCTTGGAAGAAAAGTCCGGAAAACTGAGAATTTCATGAAATTTGATAAGTCCAGGGGCCATAACTCTTGTAAAAATAGGGTAATCAGAACCAAACTCGAACTTGATCTGTATCACATTGAGATAAACTCACATACCAAAAATGAGATCGATATCTGCAAAGACAGTGAAAAAAAGTCTGGAAAACAAAAGTGTGATGGACAGACAGACAGACAGACAGACAGACGGACGGACATACAGACAGACAAACGGGGTGGAAACTATAAGTCCCCTCCGGCGAGCCTGTAGGGGACTCAAAATTTCACATTATTTGAAGAAAGCTCTTGCATTATGACAAAATTGATAACTTCATCTTAACATGTTATCATACATTGTACACTGTCATAATTTTATCAATTTCTAAATTTACCAAATCCAGCTTTGAATGCAGATGTCTATATATTACAAGGGCTGATCTAGAGCTTGATTGGGGGGATTTGTCATCAAAAATGCTGATTTTTTCAATATCTACATCATTCTTTTTTTCAAAATTATACACCACCACCCTACTTTGGACATCCCCCACCTCCATTGGAGAATAAATTCTAGATCTGTCCATGTATGAGTTATATAAAAGAAAAAATGATTGACAGTATTCTGCTTACTGTGTTGAGAAATTCTGTATTATCTTCTTGTAGATTATTTAATTCCCTTTTCATAATCAAATTCTCCTCGACAAGGGCTGCCTTCTCCTTTGCCAGTTTTGATTCATCTAGACGTCTTTCAACATCTTGAATGCTGCGCAGCAAGGTTTCATAATTCATTTTGAAATCCTGTGTGAATTAATAATGTATATTTTACTATAATATACTTAAATATGTTACGAAAATATAATTTTATGCAAAAATCAATATGGGTTGAGTGATATTGTGTGCAAACGTGTATTATGATTCATTATTGTCTCCAGCAAAGATATTGGGACATTAAATCTACTTTTCTACTTACTCTATATGAAAAAGTTTATAACTTATTGTGAGGGGTTAATCAGATAAAGCTTTAAAAAATCTACCTATGTTGATTTTCAAATTGTAATTTCCAGAAAGTTCTTTCAAAAACGACATAGGCTGCATTTGATTTATCTTGTATAACTAATATTATAACAATATTTTGGTCAAATTGTGTTTTTGTCCATTGAAATCAGTAGATTTAAAACAGACAGCCACCCCATCCCCTCCCATCCTAACAACAGTGCACTTCATATCTCAAAGTTGTGTATCACAGCACAAAGTGCTTACACAGTATACATGTATTACAAAGTATTTAAGGATCTGGATTCTTGAATTTATTACCAAATTGACAAAGTGCTTTCAAATTCTATTTCTATCGCTCAACTTTCCTGTTTTCTATTGATTTCAATGCGAAAATGAAATTTTAATCCAAATTAGGTATATTTACTTGTATATGCAAGGTAAAATCTATTACAAAAAGATTTGAAAGGGATCCAAAACATATGTGTCAATTCTAGGAAAGTTTTTTTTTTCAATTCTTATTTTGAGGATTCTCCTTTTTTAAGACAAAATGTGTGCCTTATCTTTTCTGCTCCTTTGTACTTGATCTCAATAAATTACTCAATATACTTGCATCTCGTTCTTTTTCCACGGTGTTGAAATCAGCTTTAAGGTAATTCAGCTCATCTTGTAATTTCTTCTCCTTCATTCTTACCTCAGACAAAAATTCCTGCAGAAATAGTATGAAATCTTACAAGTTACTAAGGTAGCAGCTATAACTACATGCATTCAGAAATAAAAATATGTAAATTTTCAGACTAATCTTTAAACTATCAATCTTCTAAAATTCAGAAATGTACATGTATATATGTAAATAATTTTAAGACTTGAAACTAATACCTAAACTTCTAGATTTCTTAATCAACATTGATACCTTTAGTTTTAAGGATTTCCTATCCATAGTATAGGTGGGTAAATTTGTAGGACATAAGGCATTACTTCTACATAACTATTATGGGTAGAAGTATGACATGAACAAACCTTTTGACTATTTCATCATGCAATTTTGAACAGTTTTTTTATGCAGATATTACACCGCGTGGGATCGAAACGTACGATGTTGCGATTCCTTACGGAGATTTTTGAGATTTTTTCATTATTTAAGTAATACTGCACAAAATTGATGAGACGTTGCAATAGGGCAATGCCTAATAAGTAAGTCTATATCGTTTATATATCTGAAAAGTCTATAGTTTTTGCAAACACTTCAAGAGTTCGTCAAAAGGAAAAATTTTCTGTTGTCGACAAACTATTGAAGTGTTTTCAAAAACTATGAACTTTTCATATACATGGACGATATGTATTGATTTATTAGGCATTGCCCTACTGCAACGGCCCATCAGTTTTGTAAGTTTAATTTAGAAAATGAAAAAATACTAAAAAACTATGTAAGGAATCACAACACCATACGTTTCGATCCCACGCGGTGTATTAGAAGTTTCAGAGTTAAGGATACAAGTGGTGCAGACAATGCACAGAACTTTTCTAGATTTGCCTCTGCAACTAATGAAACAAAAAAGTTGGCTTGTGTGAAGAACTGCATATATCAAACCTTTAACACTGCAAATCTTTGATTGACAAAGCATAAAAAAAAATCTTTTCAAAGGAAGTAAAATAAAGATCAAAACATATCATATCAGTATATTCATGTCTAGATTTTTTATGAGTGTGTGATATCAACGTTTGGAAAATGATAAGCTTTCATTAGGAATGAACACAGGACTCTGAAATACTCTAAGTATAACTTGTATAACTTCCAATTCAACTTCCATGGACATTCCAGCCTACACTCAAAGAAAATAAATTCTTGTTCACTACACTGAAATTCACTTACACTTGAAACTTGCTACAATAATTTATTCTAAAAAATTTCCTATAGAGAGATCTTTAACTTTCTAATATGGAGTAGCCGGCGTCAAATACTAACACTCGAGTAAGTGATTTTGTGATAACAGACGCCGGCGCTCCTGGAAAACGTTAAGACTTACTTGACATAACTTTCTATAATATTGGAAGGATTTTAGGTCTTATTTGAATCAAGGCTGAAAACTGTCTGGGAAAAGCTAATTTTGACTGTGGTATTTATCAAATTTAATTTATAAATCGATTGATCAGGTCACTGATGCCATGAAACCCATACGTGAATACAGAATCCAGAATCTATTATTATATCAACGTTTGGGATGTAAACAATCTTGTTTTTAGTTACAAATGCTTGCAAACAGAGTGACATGCCATGACTGACTGCGATTGCTGTTTCTTTCTTTGCTGTGAGTTATTTGCAGTTTATTGACTTTTTAGACAGTACAATTTTGGGAAACTTTAAGAGTGGTAAATTGGCAAAAAGGGCACTTTTTGCCATATGGGGAAAAAACCAAAGTTTGAGGATTGACAGCCCTGTCTACCATACTGACATCTAGGTTATACGTACATTATCTGTAGGGCTAGATGGAGATTTAGGATTACTGACGACAGTGCCACCTGAACTTCCAGTCGAACTGCTCCTGAATTGACCACGCCCTTCATCATCTGAACTTGATCCCCTGGATATCTCTGGTGGCATGGCAGGTGGGGGTACAGACACGCCCTCTGTTTCCTCCCTCAGGGAACGTTTGAAATGCTGGAACTGTTCTATCTGTTTATGAAGCATCTCTCTTTCCTCCATCAGTCTGTCTACTTGGTTAGTCAGGGTTTTTATCTGAGCCTCCTGAGACCTGATTCTGTCATTGTAATTTGTTGTTTTCTGTAAAAGCAAAAGGAAAACAATCTAATATCACATTGCACTTTTCAGGAAATGCAGTGATGACATTTTCTATTTTTCAAAAACCAAACTTAAGATAAAAATAATTTCTTGCACTAATTCAACTGCAAGTCATGTTAAATCATCATATAATAGCAAAGAGTAATATAATATTATAAGCAAAACATAAAAGTATATCAAATACATTTCAAAGAATTTAGATATTGTTCAAAATAACTCTCTGTGTACTTACGTGTACTAAGCTACTAAATTAAACATCTTAAGGTTCAACCATGTATGACTATAGTAATTTAAACTGGCTTTTAACTTTGTATCTTTCAAATGTTGTTTGGATTTTTTCTTCTCAAAATGTGTACTAAGCTACTAAATTAAACATCTTGAGGTTCAACCATATATGACTAAAGTAATTTAAGCTGGCTTTTAACTTTGTATCTTTCAAATGTTGTTTGGATTTTTTCTTCTCAAAATCAATCATAAGAATATGATCCAAAAATTTCCATCTTATATATATTTTTGGCCATTTTTATCTGATTATTAGAAAACTGAAAATTCCCAATTTCATTAAATTCAAGTGAATTTTCCTAATCCTATTGGACCCTGAATCCAATAAAAAATATACAAAGATAAATCGGAGGTTCTGTAAAATCTATGAAATAAAAAAAAAAACCTGTGAATGTGCAACGTGAATGCCCCCGTCTTTGTTAGTTATTAACATCATTTTCTGTTCAGGAGGTGAAAGGTCAAGGTCACGAGGTAAAAAATGTTGGTCTCAATATAAAGGTCTTGTTACAAGGAATACACATGTGAAATATCAAAGCCCTATCACTTACCATTCAAAACTTATGCCCAATGTTAAAATGTTTGAAAAGTAGGTCAAGGTCAAGATTAATGTCTTGAAGTCGAAAATATTGGTATCAATGGAAAGGTCTAGTCACAAAGAATACACATATGTGAAATATCAAAGCCTTATCACTTAGGGGTTACCATGCGTGTGTTTTACAAAAACTGACGGGGTATCGGCGAATCCCCTGTCAGAAACGGATATTTCTGACAGGGGATTCGCAGATACCCTGTCAGTTTTTGTAAAACATCAGTATGGTAACCCTATAAGCCTTTTTCATGTAACTGCGTGACTAGCATTTTGTGGACGGCAAGTACTGACTTTCGTTACGTCACAGTTAAAGATTGATTGTCCTTGACGTCATATTGTGGGAAAAGTAGTTAGTTTGCCGTCCAAAATAACTGGACCGCAGTTATGCGAAAAAGGCTAATTCTAATGCATTGGTCAGTAGTGAGCTAGAAAACGTCTGCTTTTAATGACGTCGCCATAGGAACACATGACGTCATAGCAAAAACTGCAGTGAAACGTGAATCCCCTTGCAGTTTTTTCACAGCTCAACCAATCAGAAATGCGCGTTACAAACGGAATGCATTAGAATTACCATTCAAATGTTATGCTAAATGTTAAAGTTTTTGAAAAGTAGGTCAAAGTCAATGCTACAAGGTAAAAAATATTGGTATCATGCAATAGAAAGGTCTTGTCACAAGGAATACACATGTGAAATATCAAAGCCCTATCACTTACCATTCAAAAGTATGCCCAATGCTAAAGTTTTTGCCACGGACAAACAGACAAATAGATAGACAGACCAACAGACAGACAGGCCAAAAAATATATGCCCCTGAATCTTTGATTAAAGGGACATAAAAATACATAAATAATCTAATGGTACATCAATAATGTACTAGTAGTTGTCTACAAAGTATTCATGTCTCCAAGTAACAATAAAGTCACAGTAGGAAAAACGTTACCTACAAAATTGTGTTTAACAGGTCTTATATATCAATTTTATGTGAAAATTCTTTTTCTTTGACCAAAAATTAAGCTACATATTCAGATTACATGCAAATTACAAAATGTAAATAAATTTAAATCCTTACTACAACTTCTGACAATTTTGAATCATTCTTATTCAAGGCTTCCTTTAGGCTTGATTTGGTTTTCTTTAGTTCCTTTACAGCTGCATAGAAGTTTTGTTTGGACACAGCTGTATTGACACTCCATATGTCTGCTAAGGACCGTAGCGTCCTTAATGAAGGTTGTTGATACGAGAACACACCACAATCAGAACCTATATTAAGAGGTCCAAGGTTCACTTGTTGATTTGTGCATTTGTGCTATGTGAAGTCACTGACAATTTTTCCTCAGCTACATTTTTGTCTGTATTTAGTGTACTTGAATTCTTTGTTTGCAGTGAAGCTTCTTGTTCATGTTGATCAGTCAGTCCTTCTTGTCCAAGTATATCCCTTGACATATTTTTCCTTACAGGGGAATATCTAGGTACAAACCCCTCCTGTATGGGGGCCACACTTACGTCCCCATCCTCAGCCAAGCTTGTAACGTAGGGTGGGGATGATAGGGATCTGTCAAGCATTATATCACGCCCTCTAGATCTTCCCAATCCGGAGTCCGGATCTATGCTTCCCACTACATCTTTTCTATGATTCTGCAGCGTCCTCTGTCCTAGAAGTTTGTGCGTTGTCAATAAGTTTTGTTCCAGAGATTTGAGTCTACGATTCAGACGAGTTATTTCTGATTCTTTCTCCTGTAGTATAAGTGTTAGATTCTGTGTAGCCACCAGTCTTTGTTGTATGTTCTCATACTTTCCCTTACTTATGACTATGCCCTCCTCCTGAGTATCAAGTCTTTTCGTGCCTGATGACATCTCAAGTAGCTCTTAATGTAAGAACCTAAAATTACAAAAAATATGAAAACATTTGGTACTGAACTTCATTATCAAAAGAGAATAGAGCATGCATGTTACATCTGAAACTTGACAAGTTTCATGTTCATGACAGTGAATCAAAGACTGAGGAAAAACAAGACGCCGCTAAAGACAGACGTATTAATGGCCAGATTGCTGGCAGCAGATTGTGTTTTGAAACACTATGTCCATTGAAAGCAACAGAGTGCAATATTAATATTTCCCTTCAAAATTTCAATGTGAGATTACATATAGTTTTGACACTTTTTAGTCTAATTCAAAATCAAATCTTCAAGGTCAATCCTCAAGGTTAATTTCAGTACCAAAAATCAGTTCCACTAACCATGATATGCTCTACCTCAATGGCAAGTTTTAAAGTGATACTTCATAGAGTAATGATGTACATGATAAAACTGCCAAGGGTAAGTACAATACCATTTTCTACCTCCATGTAAAGTTTAATGTGCTAATTCCAATATAGCACAATAAAGTCTTATTCATGGTTTCATATATATTTAATATTGGTACAACAGTACAACAGTCCAATTCAAAATCCTGTTTTCAAGGGTGAGGTCAAATCTCAAGGTCAAGGTCAAGATCAACTTGCTCAGATCTACCTGCATGCAAAGTTGATATGTGATATATTATTGGTACCTTACTATGGCAATGTCAAATTCAAAATTGTATCTTCAATGTCAAATGGCTAGGTCATGGTCAATACTTGAAATAAAGTCAACTCATTATTTCCTATTTCTATGCAAAGTTTGAACATAAAATTCCATATAGTATTTGTACAATAGAGATTAACTCTACATTACATTTTTCAAGGTCAATGCTCAAGGTCAAGGTCAAAGACAATACCTGTGTTCTGATCCTCTCACCATGATTTATATTTGTACCATTATTAAATTTTGAAGATTGTACCCCTTATAGTTCTTTCACAACTAACTTAAATGCAACAGCTAAACCATATTATTGACACAGACAGACAGCCGGATGAACATCGCCATTTCATAAGCCAGATTCTGCTTTGCAATCCGGCCAGTACCTAGATATGTGCCATTTTATTCTCAACTTAATTTTCTCAAAAGCGTTAAGTACATTTACATTAAAAATATAATCTAAATCATCTATGTTAAACATTTTTATGATGATTTTTCAACAGCTTCACAGCTTTCAAATGAAAATTGATTGAATCTTTTTTAAATTTTTTTTTTTTTTTTTGAAAATATAGAACTTGTGTTTTGTTACAGATGTGCATGTAAGTCAATATCATGCTTTATCATATACTCTAATTTACATAACCGTTTATAAGCTTTCTAATTGGCCAAAACATGGTCACATGCAATGCCATTAATCATCATATTGAATTGCTTCCGGTCATATGGATGCGTTTCAGCTTTTGTGTATTAGAAGAGAATGACAGTCGGTAACAAAATGAATGTTGCTGACATGACTAGGCATGGTATTTTTCAGCATTTTTAAATTAAAAAAAAAACATAAAAGATGAAGGGTAAATTATTTTACAATAATATAAAATTTTTATCTGAAAAAAACCATTGAAATTGTGAAAGCGAGCAGTTCTAGAAAATCAAACACTAAGTTACCATTTTCTTCACCAATTTTCATGTATATGATAATACAGTTATAGCACAGATGATTCGGTCAATATGATGATTTATGGAGTAAATCATCATATCGACCTCATCACTGTGCAATAATAATGTATATAATCCCTAAAGTCACATGTAGTGTCTATTTGCACTATTCCTATTTCATGCTACTGGCCTAAGATCATTGATATGATAATGCTAAAGGTTTATGGCCTTATCAGGATTCAACAACAGTCTTGTATGTTTTGCCTCACTTTTTGTCACCATTAATTCAATCGCAACTGCCAAATATTCATTCATAACATTCAAGTAACTGCTAGAAGCCATATGATCATTTAATATTCAAATTCAAATTCTTTACTGATCATTAAATCAAATCAATCTAAATCATAACAAACTTATGGTCACAATGAATAATTAAGTTATCATATAGTGAATATGTTTCAATATTGATCCAGTTGAATATATACTCATTATATGATATGTATTAAGAATGTGAATGGAACAGTGATTTTACTGATATGTTTGAATAAATTAAGTTATATATATTCAGGGACATATATAATATATATACTGAATGCAAGAATATTATATTCATACGGCCTATATCCTTGAGTGCAAGTTGACAAATGAATAGACTAGTATCGCTGTCGAAATATATAAATTGTGATATCCATGTATTGCAAAACGAAAGTCATTATCATGATTTATTGCAATATTTTAATTAGAGTTTGATATTAACAAAGAAAATTTGATACAAAGACAAATTTTGCTTTTAAGCAAGATATGTCTGTGACGTCGTCACATCTGAGATTATATATTAAAGTTGTCGTACTGCCTCGATCCAGAGTATTTAACTTCTTCACTATACAATATGATTACAAAGTACGCTATGTGTATCAAAACTTTATCTTTAAATGACTGGAATGTCCCTAACAGCTTCCTTTTAGCTACATGTATAAGCAAACGCAAACTGCATGATTTTTGGGATAAATTTACTGCAGTCTTTCCGAAAACTTTTTTCAGCCACTAGCCCAAAGATTAATTACTGGGTTTTTTGTATAGTTTCTTAAAGAATTACTACTAGCCCAACAAGAATTTCTACTAGCCCAGCAAAAATTTTGTTAGCCCCAGGAGTCGGGCTAGTGAGTTTTGGGAAAGGACTGTTAATCAGTTAATTACTATATGAATTGGGGACACAAGTATTGCAATATACCAGTTTTATTGTACAACACTACAATTGGACACAAATGATTCGTATTTTTATTTTAAAAGGCAGTCCTACTTGAAACTTACACTCTCATTACCTGATTGCTTACGATGTCTGCCTGTCTGCTTGTCCTCCTCCGAGTCCAACTGCAACGGCCAACCGTCCACAAGAACAGCTACAGAAAAAAATCGTATCAACATTAAACGCAATGCATGTATAAAAGGAATGGAAACGCTCAAATATAATTTTTTATCGGACGATTTCATTAAAACTGTGTCAAGTTAAGGAAATAAAAGTTTCCACTTGAAGATTGGAAGAGGGAAAACCCAAAGTATGAAAGCGAAAGTAGGAATCGTTTTATTCAGGGAGATAACTCGAGTTGAAAACCATAAATCCAGAAGATTCTGCAGACAACCTGGGTCCATAGAATTGCAGAAAACACCGAAAACACCCTAGTATTTACAGAAAACACCGATAAATGTACAGAAAACACCCATATATCATTCAAAAACACCCTCAGGATGATAAAGTGGACCGATTTTCATATACTACCAAAGTTTCATCTGTTTAAATTGCATTTTGAATGACTTAGGACAGATTAATCATGTTAATATTTGATACACACATTCTATTTTTAGATCCGCACGTCATATCGTTTTTCATCTATTTTATTCCTGTGCCTCACTGCCTGTGCATTTTTTAATGACTTTTTTTTTGGTTTTTGTTTCTTGTTTGTTTGGTTTTTTTTTCAAACTTGAATACCTTACCCATTCACGTTTGAAACAACAAAAGGAATGAAAAGGGGAGGGGGTCATTTTTGTCCACTTTGAATATTATTTTTTATGTATTTTGTTATTTATCTATTTCTACTTCTTATTATTTTGATTTTATTTATTTTTTTTTTTTTATTATTATTATTTTTTTTATGAATCATTATGCTTCAATCATTAAGTATGTTTGATTCGCCGACTTTGTTTGACCTCCTTTGACAAAAAAAATCTTTGATCTTGAACGCATTATAGTATGTGAAACGAACTTTACAATATCTAATTGAAATTATTCAACTTTTTCAGGGAGAGATGTCCATCTGAAAGATTCGTTGCAACAATGGTTATACCAGAATATGAAGAAGATCCTTATTATAATTATTATGATTTTCTTTTTTCATTCTAGAAATGTACAAACTTCCTAATTCTTGTTTGTTTTACAGTATGAATATGTTATGATCAAATGTACAATTGATGAAATAAAGTTGAGATACTTCCTATAGAGTTTTATACATTGAATTCGATTGCAGCATCACCGTTACACATATTTCATTTAGGGTAAACTGGTCAAATTTCGACCACATTTCGACCCCGACTATTGTTTTTCCTTCAGCCAGATGTTTTCAATTACAAGGGCGGATTTAGGGGGGTGGGGGGGGGGTGGTCGGGAAAAAAACCCCGGTTTCCGGGGGGGGGGTTGTTTTTGTTTTTGTTTTTGTTTTTGTTTTTTTGTGTGTTTTTTTTTTTTTTTTTTGTAACATTAGCACTCAAAAAAATCCTGCAAACGTAGTAAAAATTGCTTAATGCCCAACAGAATTCACCATTTTGAATCAAAATTTACAAAAATTTTGTGATCGTATTACTATATCGATTCGATACCTCATCAATATTGGAGTACTTATGGATATATATATACATACAGACATTCGCGAAGTTTTTGTAAAGGGTTTTCTGTTTATTTTATGCTCGAAAAATTGTCCTCATTCCAAGTAGTTACTGTATTTGTTATCTCAATTTTTAAATTCTACCTGAAATTAACAAAGCATGTTCACAGGCATAAAGAAATATACGCTACAGGTATTTGTATGATGAAAAGTCATTTCACTGAACAAAATACTAGTATAGCAGCATTCAACAGAGGGGAGATGGATCGGATGGAAACTTCCTCAAGGGCAGATCTATAGAGTCGGGGCGTAAAGAGGGGATTAGGATCCCCCTTCCTGTGATTTTTTTCCCAAAATTCCTTATTCTTCCGTTGTTATGTTACATGGAATATTTTATTTGGAAACTTGTTAATAACGGCATCGAATAATCTTATCCACAGGCTGCCTATGTCATTAACAAGTTTCCAAATAAAATAAAAGTATATGGTGATAATCTTTTTTTATCTATTAATTTTCCAATTTTTATAAAAGCAATTTACATGCAAGTGACAACATCTGCAAACTTCACATAACTTTTCATTTTCAAGATGGGTACGGTTACTTTGCCTGCTGCAGAATTTGCACGAAAGATTTTTGCTTTCTGTATATTTTCTGTTTTGTTTTTAATGATAAACAAAGATAATCACAGCACTCAGATAGGCTAGGTAAGATGATTTTTACATCATGCAAAACTTTGGCATTCCATGTTATTTCACGTACCCGAGTTGTATATATTTGTGTATAAAAGGTACATAAAAAAGGAGATGGGAAAATGTTGGTTTATAAAAAAAAAATTAACACGGACGGCGATTAAATGAATTCTGCAACAATGTACTGTTTATTCGATTGACTGACATTTAACCCCCACTAATTAACATTGGGTGTGAAAGACGCCCGAAAGGGGATAATAGTATCCTGTATATATGTAACGTACGTGCATGCATCGAATGTGATCAAATTATTCATTAAAAAAAAACGATAAAAACAATTATGACAACATGTTATATTCTAAACTATGACGTACAGAAAAACGTGCAATGAACTCCAATATAAAACGAAAAAAAAAAAACCCTTTATGAACCATTTTGAACCAATTGATCAGGCCCGGGTAGAAATGTTTTGCTTACTAGAAATCTTTTTTTTTTTTCGGACAATAGTTGTATGGCCAAACAAAAAGAAAATAAAAAATTATGATCTTCACTTTCACTCCCTGAAAAAAAAAAACGGTATATAGTGATACATGTACAGTTTGATAATCAAGATTTTATTTTCCTTACTTTCCTATTTTTCATTCAATTTTCCCCAGATTTTGTATCCGTATTCATATTTTTTTCTTCTTTCCTTCTCTTCTGTAAAAAACCCCTACTTTTATTCACCGATTCTTTTGAATTAGTTTTTTTTAATATGACACTTTTCACATTTGTTTTATATCTGAGCGAAGATTTTTCAATCAAGTCTCAAAGTTAACATAAAATTAATTAGTCAATCAATATATGTTCTTCTTCATGAATATGATATGAGTGTGCCTAGTCAAGAAGTATGAGATATGTATGGTTGATTCAATTACCGTACGTTTGTACGATTTTTCTTATTATAGTATTATCATAATGACAATGTACATGTAACACTGGATTACCATACTGTACAAAGTATCAATAAATCATCATCATTGATCATCATCATCATCATCATATTTAATTAATGAATTCCATGCAATTCTCCGTATGACCGCATTCGGCGATATCACGCTCTGATGATTTTCACACCTTCCATGTACAGCAGATACCCCTGCGTGATTGAATTACATGTGTGTACTTGTCAAAACAACGATTTGTTTATTGGGATGTTACACAAGCGCAACAGACTTACACTACCAATACAAAAAAAAAAAAAAAAAAAAAAAAAAACCCAACCCAAAAACATAGGTAATCACAGATTAGGAAGCTCACTTCGTGGCAGCAAAATTCAATTCAAACATATTTCTAAGTACATGTATATTGGCTTTTTTTTATATCGAGGTGAGCTAATGACAATAAATAAATAATTAATCAATAAATGTTTTCAGCAAATGCATGTACCTTCGAAAGACGTTGGGTATTATGATGCCATATCTTAAATTTCCATTCAAATGCGTAAATGATGAAGAAAGATGAAATAAAAAATAAAACCCATAGATATATTTTGACCCATTTTCAGCAAAAATCGGCAAAATTCGCCCCCTTGACCCGTAAATCCATTATTTTTGACAAGTTAAGGAACTCCAACTTTAAAATCAGTCTCATTTTATTTTGCATTCCTTACTAGTCTTTTATCGACGTCTTGATTTATTGAAATATCTTAAATTGACGAGTTTTAAGATGAAAAAAGTCCCCAACACAACCTAGGGCAATATCGACAATTGGTTGTAATTTCAAAGAAGAAATTCAAAATTTCTGTCCGATTATTCCAATGTGACATATATGATACGTTACAGCACAGTACACATTCGTGTATCTGAACCCCTGTACAATCCGTGCATCCTCAGGTTTCGAAAATTCCTGACAAATAATTTATAAAAATTGCAGAGATGTAAAAAAGAGTATAACATCCTCTGTACTATAAAATGAAACAGACTTAGTTCAAATTCAACTCATCTAGAAAGACAGATGACAGACGGACATGTCTCACACTTCCAAATTTTGTTAGTCTGGGAGAATACATACAAATATGGTGCCATTGGGACCAAGGAGCTACTCCAGGACATTATAAATACGGTAGAGAGGCGGAGACGTGTCGGAATGATCCCCGGAGAAACGTGGAAATAATGTGAATTTTGTAACGAGACAAAAAATAATTCCAGCAGCAAATCTTGACACTGGATATCATTTATAGTGTAGTAAAATAAATGTTGAGAAGAAGGAGGAAAATGTTGAAAAGATGGAATTAAAAAAAAAAAAACCTTGAAATTTACTTAGTCCACTTAGTCCAAGAGTGGAAACTTCGTTAATTATGGATAAAAAGCAATGAAACTCATCTTTACATGCATCGGAGAGAGCATGTACATATACTCAGTATTTTCTATTACAGGTAATATCATCACGTCTTCCACTTGATTCCACCAATGCTGTCGAGATTTCATAAGACGATTTTTTGGTTGATGATAATTTCATGTCATCTGCTACGCAAAGGTCACTGATCACCGAATCTGTTGTCTGCCTGTCCGTCTGATAGTCACACTTTAACATAAACAACTGTAATTTGATATGCCGTGTACATTTATCAAACTTTCAGAGATAGTCGAGCATGATAAGATTCAACATTCATTGGTGGTCAAGACCCACATCACATATCTTGGCTAACCATGCTACATAGGCGACATTCTTGAACAGTGTTCGGCGATTCAGATATTCGATAGCATATATTTGGGTGGTTAACTCTTGGGGGGGGGGTTATTTTTCTGGGATAGAAAGAACAAAAAGCAGAGGAGATAACAGTTGATACTGTGCTACTGGTTAATAAGAATTTTGAAACGTTTGTAACCTCACACTTTTTTTGTTCTAAATACTACTTAAGGAAATGTGTACGCTGTCAAAAAACGATGAAAATATGCTCTAAATTGCACCCTTTTCTATCATATGTGTTACTTTCTTATGTCAACCCCTCTCTCCAAATTATCAAGAATTTCGGTTGACGATATGAAGTGACTTTAATTCAAATTCTCTTTCTCTCATCACATAATTTTTTTGGGTGCCACAATGGGGGGAGGGTACAACCCTCTATCCACTTGACTGGATCCGCCTATGATACATGCGCCCACCGTACGTCAAGACCATTCTTTTTTCCAGCTATTGATGGACACATATCAAATTATCAAATGAACTAGAATTAAGGAGATCGTACATTTCTTCCATAAATAATCTGAGTTCACTTTCCCCCCACATTTTTACATTGGTCCTCCCAAAAATAGTGTGGGAAGGGTAAGTGATCTCTGATTATTCCATAAATTAACTCAAAGTTTTTCATTTACATTGTATTTATTTCTATGATGAAAGGCATGATAAGTATGAATGCAATATTAAATTTACATATTCTGTATATCCTCGATCTGTCCCTGAAAAAAAAATTAAAAAATCTCAATTAGATCCATATTGCACAATTCAATAATGCTCAAGATGTGTGATTTCATTCATTCATTCATTCATTCATTCATTCATTCATTCATTCATTCATTCATTCATTCATTCATTCATGAATAAATAAATAAATAAGTCTAATACCCGTGAATCAAACATACTTAATGACTGAAGCATAATGATTCATAAAAAAAAAAAGATAAATAAATAAAATCAATTAATCAAATAAAAAAATAGAAACAGATAAATAAACTAGATGGCTACTGTTGCAAGCAACAGACGGATTCCTCCTTTATTAGACCTTCCTCGGAACTGAAGTGTTAAAATCCGAATAAAGAAGATGGAAAAAAGAATAGTTGCTTTTGTACCTAATTCACTTCAGCAAATGAGGCAAAGGAGCTTATGTATAATTTGGGACTCTTATTTATTTATCGACAAAATAGAAGAAAAAGATGATAAATACCTTTCAAGTTTAGGTAGGCTTTAAACTCCTAGATCTATTCTATCCATTTTGATTCCTTTGAAATTACTATCCCAAAAAGAATTGCACAATGAATTAGCAATGAGAAAATTTCTATAAATAGAGAATGACAACAGCATGAAAGTACAGACAAGTAATGCTACAAAGATAAAAAAGGAAACATAGAACAAGAATAAAAGAGTTATCTATCTTACTATGTAAAGTTCAAATAAGAAGTACTACTTGTGTGAAGAATAAATATTTAAGAACAAAATTCTCTCAATCCTACAAGAGTAAATGTTTGTTATGACCTTGAAAAAGTTTATTTGACCTTCAACCAAGGTCATGGATGAAAGATAAGCATTTTAGTTTATTCTCATCAAAATTCCTTTTCATCTATTCAAAGCTCAATATTTTATCAACAAAAGTCTGTTTTGACCTTGAAATCGAACAAATGACCTTGGGTCAAGGTCAAGGTGAAAGGACTTGATGTAAGGAACATTTGCGCAAAGTTTCAACTCTCAAGGTCAAATGGTCTTTGTTCTATGGGAAAATTTCTGTTGTGACCTTGAGAATGAGAATTTGACCTTGGGTCAAGGTCAAGGTGATGGGGCTTGGATCAATGATTGTATTTATGAAGTTTGAACTGTCAAGGTCAAATAGTCTTTGTTCTATAGGCAAAAGTTTGTTGTGACCTTGAGAATCAAAATTTGACCTTGAAACTAGGTCATCATCAATGACTACCTATAAGTAACCTACCATCCAAGTTTCAACTCAAAATCTCAAAAACTGTAGAAATTGGCACTGTGCCAATTTAAAGTTCCAATTTCAACTCAAAATAGCGCGAAAACCGTAAATATTTTATCGAGCATGTAAGCGTATAAAAGTTTGCAAATTTCCCAAAGAACAATATAAAACAAATTTCATTCAAATCGCACGGTTAGTTTAGGAGTTATAAGGTTTTAAAGATTTTACCTTTGATGACCTCTAGCGGGGGCATATGTAAACTTTTCGACAAGAAAAAAAATATATATGAAGATCTTTATTTGCTCTTTCACATGATACTTTCCATTTTATCATATGATGCGGTACTTTGTTGTAAAGTCTCTGGATTGGCTTGGGGGTAAGAATAATAATAATAACTAGATGGCTACTGTTGCAAGCAACAGACGGATTCCTCCTTTATTAGACCTTCCTCGGAACTGAAGTGTTAAAATCCGAATAAAGAAGATGGAAAAAAGAATAGTTGCTTTTGTACCTAATTCACTTCAGCAAATGAGGCAAAGGAGCTTATGTATAATTTGGGACTCTTATTTATTTATCGACAAAATAGAAGAAAAAGATGATAAATACCTTTCAAGTTTAGGTAGGCTTTAAACTCCTAGATCTATTCTATCCATTTTGATTCCTTTGAAATTACTATCCCAAAAAGAATTGCACAATGAATTAGCAATGAGAAAATTTCTATAAATAGAGAATGACAACAGCATGAAAGTACAGACAAGTAATGCTACAAAGATAAAAAAGGAAACATAGAACAAGAATAAAAGAGTTATCTATCTTACTATGTAAAGTTCAAATAAGAAGTACTACTTGTGTGAAGAATAAATATTTAAGAACAAAATTCTCTCAATCCTACAAGAGTAAATGTTTGTTATGACCTTGAAAAAGTTTATTTGACCTTCAACCAAGGTCATGGATGAAAGATAAGCATTTTAGTTTATTCTCATCAAAATTCCTTTTCATCTATTCAAAGCTCAATATTTTATCAACAAAAGTCTGTTTTGACCTTGAAATCGAACAAATGACCTTGGGTCAAGGTCAAGGTGAAAGGACTTGATGTAAGGAACATTTGCGCAAAGTTTCAACTCTCAAGGTCAAATGGTCTTTGTTCTATGGGAAAATTTCTGTTGTGACCTTGAGAATGAGAATTTGACCTTGGGTCAAGGTCAAGGTGATGGGGCTTGGATCAATGATTGTATTTATGAAGTTTGAACTGTCAAGGTCAAATAGTCTTTGTTCTATAGGCAAAAGTTTGTTGTGACCTTGAGAATCAAAATTTGACCTTGAAACTAGGTCATCATCAATGACTACCTATAAGTAACCTACCATCCAAGTTTCAACTCAAAATCTCAAAAACTGTAGAAATTGGCACTGTGCCAATTTAAAGTTCCAATTTCAACTCAAAATAGCGCGAAAACCGTAAATATTTTATCGAGCATGTAAGCGTATAAAAGTTTGCAAATTTCCCAAAGAACAATATAAAACAAATTTCATTCAAATCGCACGGTTAGTTTAGGAGTTATAAGGTTTTAAAGATTTTACCTTTGATGACCTCTAGCGGGGGCATATGTAAACTTTTCGACAAGAAAAAAAATATATATGAAGATCTTTATTTGCTCTTTCACATGATACTTTCCATTTTATCATATGATGCGGTACTTTGTTGTAAAGTCTCTGGATTGGCTTGGGGGTAAGAATAATAATAATAATAATAATAAGAATAATAAGAATAAAGAAAAGACAATACAATAACAGAAAGGATTCCGACGGAAGTCGGAATCCTTAATAATAATAAGAATAATAAGAATAAAGAAAAGACAATACAATAACAGAAAGGATTCCGACGGAAGTCGGAATCCTTAATAAATAAAACATACATAAAAAAATTAATAATATTCAAATTGGACAAAACTGAACCCCCCCCCCTTTTTTTTTTTTAAAATTCCTTTTGTTGTTTCAAACGTGAATGGGTGGGGTGTTCTAGTTTCCAAAATATAAAAAACCAAACAAACAAACAAATCAAAAAAGCCATATTACTTATGCTCAGGAATGAAATAGATGAAAAACGATATGACGCGCGGATCTAAAAATAGAATGTGTGTATCAAATATTAACATGATTAATCTGTCCTAAGTCATTCAAAATGCAATTTACACAGATGAAACTTTGGTAGTATATGTAAATCGGTCCACTTTACCATCCTGAGGGTGTTTTTGAATGATATATGGGTGTTTTCTGTACATTTATCGGTGTTTTCTGTAAATACTAGGGTGTTTTCGGTGTTTTCTGCAATTCTATGGACCCGACAAACTGAAGTATTTCCGAAGAATAGACATTGTAAATGTTCCATTTAGAAATTAGTTTATCTATTACAGATGTTGAACTAACTGTTTCAATGCTAGTGTAATATTATCATTTCAGAAAAAAATATAATTAGCAACTTAGTCGGAGGAAATGCGGATGATTGATGATATAATTTCTAAACAGCACACGCGAAACAAAACGATTCTGTCTTGTTCACTAATCCAGAGCACCCTGTTTTGTAGGTTCATTCTGTTGTATTGGTCATTTTCCAATTTAATATGAATCAAGGCAAAGCCTTTTTGTGCGAGCGGAGAGAAAATAGATATGATTATATAAAATAAAAAAAAATATCTTTCTTTTTTATTTTGACTATGATGGTTTATCTTATCTTATAAAACTTTCTGTTTGATAATTGCCAAAAAAGGTAGTATAAGGCGAGTGGGAACACGGAAGCATTTGTAAATTGATCTAGACCTGCAGATGAACATTTTAACCCTCTGGCTGCGACAACCTTGTTCAAATATCGTTACGTCACTGCGAGAAATTTTGACGTCACGCAGCAAAAACGACGTTCGTCCTTCCCGCCAGGTTTAAAAGAGGTGTTACGCTGCAGGACAGGGATGCAGCATTAACAAATCGATTTTTTCTTTTAAGTTCCATAAATTCAGAAGATAAATTTGATACATACAATGTTGTTTACGAATATATTTGGATTTACAATGGGAAATGAAACGGGAAAAGATTTCCCGAGAGATGTCAAAAGCATCTGAAACGCAACGAAATATGTAAAAAGGAACTGTTTCTGCAATCTCAAATTAAGCCGAGTCAAATAATTCATCTTTGAATCATACTATAGTACATGTATTTCATATCTTTCTTTCAGAAGACGATGGCAGAATTTTGGTACAAGTAATCTTTGAAACTTTTCATGGAAATTCTTACTAGATTTTGTAAAAAAAAATCTTACATTTTTCATCACTTCGTCCTTTTTATATTATTAAAACTTCAATTCACGACAATTCATCTCTAGATTTCCGTTTATTATGTGTATGCTGTGTTTATGTCTTTTTTAAAAATAGTTTGTAAACAGGAAAAAAAAAAGAAAGAAAAAAAGGGGGAGGGGGAAGAGAAAACGCAAAATTACAGACAGAAGACTTTATACATTGTGTCTTTATAAGGTTTTCTATCTACGACGAAAGTAACAAAACTTCCTGGATTTTTTTACAGTTTGTGTGAAGTTCTATCTAACACACACAATTTGAATGATAAATAAATGACACTTTTTTTAGAAAAACTAGATCGTTTGTATGTTATCATGCATTTGCCTAATTTCCATTTGTGTAGAAATGAAAGTGAAGGGAAAAATCGTCTCGTACTTCTTAATCTTTACAGTTCCGCCTTATCTTTGTCTAATAAATTTCAGTTTGGGAAATGTTTGAATTTTGGATTAGCCTGTTTGTATGATCCTATTATGCTTTGAATCACTGACACAATTAGTGTCAAATCGTACACACTTTTATCGTCTCTTTTATGGATACACTGACACTCGATTAAATAATGGAACAATTTTTTTAAGTCGTCATATATGTATACCGTTGTTTTCTAGTATCCTATAGTTTTTTTTATTTTCGACAAATCTTTTCGAAAGAACGTCTAAAATTACTCTTTTTTTTCTTGCTGATTGTATCAAGTGCAAAAACGTAAATAGCGATTTGAAACGGGAAGAAGGGGTCAGGAATCTTTAAAAAAAAGAACTTAAATGATGAATACATGTACATGTACATTAATGCCTATTACGGACTAGTTCACAGCCCTGTCCCAGCCACTTTGAATGTATAAATCATCTACTATACAATTGTGCATACGCAAACTCTTTTATCATTTCAAAATGAAACAATTCAAAATTTGATGCAGACAAAATTTATGGGTATCCAACATACTTTGCAAAACTTATTACAATGTACATAAATTATACAATGTATGATTTAATATTGCATAATTGAATTGCATTATTTTTATCTATTTTTTTTCCACTACACTCACTCAGAACCACAGGAGCTTGACACCAACATAGGACCACATTGTAAACTTGTTAATTTGTAGCTGAATATAAATGTGCTATCCTGTATAAATAAAGGAAATGAATAAATAAAACAACCCTCAATTAAAAGGAAGATGCGATTGTAGACCCGTGACATCGAGCTCAGGACTGTGATTTAGAAACACTATCATGTCGATTTTTCGTCTTGTTTTTAATCATTAATGTGTACTAAAACATTTTTTTTTACATTTTAACACTTTGCTTTCCCCTCTCTTAATGTTTTTCATGTCATGCTGTTGTCAGTAGACCATTGCAGATGCCAACTGTCAGACTTAGAATTTAGATGTTAGGTTTTTTATCCTGGATTTTTTTTTTTTTTTTTTTTTTTTTTTTTTTTTTTTGTTGATGGAGGGGACATGGTTCTCAATGATGTTTAAAAAGGGGGACATTCTGAAGAAGTTACAAAGGTGAGATCTCTAGATATTGTGATTTTTAATGCTTTACAACGGGAAATAAGCGGCGTTTTTTTTTCAAAGGATGTAGAGACAAATCACCTGTTGTCGGCTAATAATGCTGCGGGGGGTTAATCAAATACGTTTCAGAATTAGGAAGACAGAATTTTCTATGACTAAACTGGAGAATCAGGAACATGTCCAAGTCAGATTCAGGAGCATATCCAGAGACTCAACTATCGAGTGCACGTGCAACTTTTGCTGGGATGACTTGCGAGACAAGAGGTGATGAGGATATGGACGGGTATTTATATTGTCCATGTATATTAGACTCCTGCTACAATATATGACTAAAAAAATCAAAACAAAATTCGAAGACAATTCTAAAGGTCAAGGGAGAAGGAAGACTATTACATATTCGCGTATAAGCAATATTTCGAAAAAATTAAATAGAAAAGATAAACTGCAAAGTGCAAAATGATTATGATCGTCAAAACCTCTTTTCTGAGAGGGGTTTCAGAGAGAAAGAGTTTTCTGTCTTGCTCTAATTCTAAACATGATAACCTTATTCTTTATACATCTAATGGGGAAAAAGTTATTGTTCTTGCTGGCCCGGATTAGGAGGTATTTCATCTGAAGATCCCTTTCATCCTTTTGTCTTATTTTCCCTGATCCTATATATTATCTGTACAAGATTTCTCCAAAATCTCCGTCTTAATACATTCATATACATTCGCAAATAAAGAGACTGACAATGTTGATTTTGTCATAACATGGCATGTAAATTAATTAAAACAATAATGTCGGTATGAACAATTATATTTGTTACAAGTTTCTTCAGTTTGAATATCATCCATTTTCGTTCGTTATTTGGTATTCGGTTACCAAAGATAGTAGAGCTCCTTCATCTAAATATGCATGATTGTATTACATGCATAAATGTAATTTAACCATTTTATTTCCAAAAGAAATTGAAACTGGATTTGGGGTAAGTTATTCTAAAATGATCAATGTCCTATCTACACAGCCAATTGTGCTTTACATGAAATTCATATGAAATGAGCATCATGTAAATTTCACATGAAAGTTCTTGTAAAATTCATATAAATTTCACATAAGATTTATGTGAAAAATATTTCACATGAATTTCACATAAATTTCCTTCACATGAATTTCACATGAATTTTTCTAAGTGACCTTCACAGGAAACTGAATTCACATAACATCCATGTAAAAATCTTCACATGAATTTCATGTGAAAAATTTCATGTAAAATTCATGTTCGTGCTCGTTTCACATAAATTTCATGTGAACTTTCATGTAAAGTTCATGTAAATTTCACATGAATTTCATATGAGGCACAATTGGCTGTGTATGCAATATTTGGTTGTTATTCAAAATATCATGAGGCCGAAATAAAGATTGTCTTTATAAAATGTCAGTAATCTATCTAAGCAAAAAGAGGAAAACATACCCCAAAGAGAGTCTTGATCTGTCCCCATGCATTTCTCATAAATTCTAAATTTCTGATCTACATGTATGCAAACTAAGAAAATTTTAACGGTTGCATGAACCCCCCCCCCCCCCCCCCCCCCCAATTGACTTTGAGTGGAGATTAGTCTTTCCGCCTAACATTCGGCGGAAGTTTCTTAATTCTGGTACAAGGGAGAATACTCACATGAATGATTTTCTCCCTTACACAACTATGTTCATTTTACAGATTATCATGGAAATAAAATCGAAATAAACAAGTGTAAAATATGTTGATAAAATAAACAAGTAACATTTGTTATTCTAAATATCCCTGGCCAATCATTATTCGTAATTTTCTGTTAAAGACTCATCTGTCATTGTTTTGCAGAAAAACAATCAAGTTCAAGACAAAGTTTAAAAAAATATCATGTTTTGTGCAAAATTTCATATCTGATACCATAAATCTATTTAGAGATACGGGAATATGAACAAGAGAAAAGGAAAAAAGTATACGTAAACGTTTCTAAATATTTTGACGTTCCAGTCAATAAATGGACGTCATTCACCTCCCTTGTTCTCGATAATGCAGGCAGTTATTTATAAAATAGATATATCTTTGAACAAAGGAGGGTTAAAACTAAAATTCACTCGCTCAAAGTTTTCAAATAGATAAACTTCATTCGATAAAATTTCGTTGCAAAGTACGATAGTTGACAAAATTGTAGAAAAATTCGTATTACCTAAGATAATTAGAGATAGCAAACTTGAAATATTTTATCTATTATATGGTTAAAATCTCAAAGAAATATCCTGTTTGATCATTTAACTAAAGTTTTTCTACTTGATTTTATTCCCAAGCAACACGCGGTTGAATTTGCGATGATGACGTTAAAAATACGAAACTTTTACGGCGGTAGTCAGGGTGTCTCATTTATGGGATATTTTTGCATATATAAATTTTACGATAAATCTTACTAGGTATTTATTACCATAAGATTGTAGATGGTAGTTTTCTGCTTCCATTGATACCAAATTTGTCAAAATCCGTCAAGAAACAAGCGAATTAGAGGAGCTTTAATGCCGAAAACTAAAGAAGGACACATATGACCCCTACCGCAGCGAGCGGTAAAAGGACACATATGACCCCTACCGCAGCCAGAGGGTTAAAGGGGGGCTTAAAATATGGTTCTTTAAAAATATAGTTCTTTATAATTCATTTTTATTTTGTAAGAACTTGATAATGTTTAGGCTAGCTGAAAATAAATTACTTAAGGACAAAAGAAAAAACAAACATATTCCAACTTCTGACAGTACGAAACCACCCGAGACGAGAAAAGCAATCAGAGCGAAACGTCTCGTTTAAAACCGGAAATGTCGGATTTCCCGTGGTTACGCCAGCTAGTCGATGCTTTATCGTTACCTGATTTACTAAAAATGTTTTCAATAAATTTAACTTATAAACAAAAATTGAGTATAACATATACGTCTACTTTGAGTCATAAAAAAATTTAAATGGCAATATCCAGCATCTCTGCAGCAACTCTGTCTGCGAGGGGACGAAAATTTTTGAAAGCATAGTAGTACATTCTCATTCTTCGATTCAGCATATTTTCTCAATAAGAAATGTGTATACGCGTTACCATAAGGGCGAGCTTCGCTCGCAAAGGCCCTTCGGGCCTTTGCAGCGAGCTCCGCTCGCTATTACTCAGAGATTTTTTTTTGGCCACTTTCTGGGGCCACTAAATATTTGGCCCCAGTCCATTTTCCAGATAAAAGTTATGACCATTCCTAACCTTGAATTTGATTCACACTGACACCCAACATCACATCATTCGGCAAAATTTTCCATTATGACGTTACATCTGATCACACCTTCTTGAAGCACCTTGATGTGTTGTCATGCCATATATTTTGATGTCACACTGAGAATATTGCGAATTTTTTTTTAAACCCCACAAACATGTAAACAATACATGTAGACAAGGACATTTTTGTATATAAACATGGAACATTAAAGAGTATATGTTGGCTGACCAATGGTCCTAGCAAGGCTCAAACCAGCAATCTCGATGCACTATCCGCTCTACCACAGCACCACCATACATATTGCAAAATTTTGAGATGTCTGGTGTTTGACTGTCTTACAAGTTTATTGGAAAATCAGCTATTTTAGGCCTTGTTCAGTTAAGGGGACCAAGACTATATAGGGTAAAAAACACAATTTGAAATGGTAAAAGTAAACCTACCAAACATGTAGTCCCGTCTCTATTTCAAAGTGTTTTACATAGCAGACACTCCAGAAAGAGGGAGGTTTTTGATATAATAGGGAAAATTGAGGTTGTTAACACAGTAACTTGGCGTAATCATGTGGCCATTTTGTTTTGAATTTGACCTCCATTTCACGCGCAAATCCTGGCATCACAAAGCAATTTTCGTAACAGTAGTACTGAGATTTAACAATTGGTTTTAAATTGCTTCAGTTTATAGAAACTTAAATCACTTTATACCAAATGTCTATAAGACTTCAAAAGTCAGTTTCACATACTTATAGTCCCAATCCCCCACACTGATCAAAGGCCAAAAACCAATTATATGTATCTGCTCGGTGATAATTTGATTGGTTCATGCGACTCATGGAATTACTGGACAATAAACCACGGCTAGCTAGTTGTTATTTCTTAATTTTATAACAAGTAGCATTAACTTGATTTCTAACTTACAGAAAAGAAATACCAGTTTATTGAAGGAACTTATTTTCATTTCAGATGATCAACATAAAACCTCCTAATAAAACCTTCATTTAGTAATGATTAGATGTTAACGTGATGAAGCTGTGCATTGTTAATTTAAAAGTACCTGGGTTTGCCTAAACACCAGTATGGCAGCCGCTGTGTTTGGTTGGGGAAGTGCCAAGTATGGACAACTGGGTATCGGAGGATCAGGGGAGGAAAATGTTCTATCTCCGAAAGAAGTATTATCCCTCCAGTCTCTGAAGATCAAGGATATAAGTTGTGGAGAAAGACATTCTCTGTTACTAACGCAGGATGGAGCTATGTATTCATGTGGTAACAATGATTATGGTCAGCTGGGACAAAAAAATAGCTCTAGTACAACAACTCGATTTGGTGAGTCAAAGGATATGGCATTCATGTCTTTAAATACTATATACTGGATTTTTCCGGAAAAAATTTGATACATTTAATATCAATAAAAAAAATGATCGAATAAATTTAGTCCTTGATTTGGAAGTTTGAAATATTCATGTATAAATTCATGCATATCTTCATGTATTCTTTTGAATAAAGGCCAACAGGTCACAAAGGACTTGGATGTTTTTGGACATTCACATACACATTCATGAATTAAAAAGGTTAAAACATGAACATATATCAAGGTTGTTATATGCAGTCTCATTCGAAACCAGTTAAACTACATGTACATGTAACTAGTTTCTTTAGACCTTATAATTTTGTAGGAATCTTTATCTTTTCAGAGAAAGTGGAGTCGTTGACTAACATGACGGTGACCCAGGTAGTGGTGGGGGCTAATCATTGCCTCGCCTTAACCAGTGCCGGGGAGGTGTTCAGCTGGGGGGACAATAGTAAGGGGCAGTTAGGGAGAGGTCCAGTGTCACAGGCAGAACAGAGGAATACCAAGTATAAACAAATTAATTTGCCTACAGTCAATTATGAAAAGTTCATGATTCTGATATTTTCTTTGGCCTGCAAATAAATGAAGAAAGTGTACTGCATCACTTTGTCAGGCCTCTTTTCATCAAACTTTCCAATTTGCATCATGAAAATGTGACTGCTTTATTTATTGAATTTCTGAATAATGCATGAGACAGATTGTCCTATCAGAATGGGATAATCTACATGTACAATGTATGTACCTCATTGGACTGATGCCATCTTTGTATTGTACATGAATATGATTATAGAAGGTACATGTATACTGGATGCCCAGAAAGTAAGAGAGATGTCAAGCAAATCAAGCTTACAAATTCATTCATGTTTCTCAAATATTAAGTATACAAAATTTTCATTTAGAAATTCACCAATTGAACAATATATACTATAAAACTTTTATTGAACAGTATTCAAATGTGATTCATCAGTGTTTGAGTATTGTTAGTAAGATACCTGTTTTTGTCCCCTGTCAGTAAATTTGAAAAGGACTATTAGCTTTCCTTGGTCTGATTGTGTGTCTGTCCATCTGTCTGCCATTCTAGTCAGTTTTCCATAATGTCTGCAATGGATGGAGTTACTGTAATTTGAAATAATGTATTAGTTTGAAGAGGGTTTAGGCTGAAAGATTTTACAGCATTCTATATAGATCTTATCACCCTTCCCAAGCATTACAAAATTATAATTATGCTTTCTCTTGAACTTTTTTTGTTTGTTGTTCACTATGTAAGTTTTTGTTTTTCTTTATTTCAGACTTGTTAAAGATCTGGCTATATATAATACAGTACAGATTGCATCAGGAGCTTATCATTGTTTAGCACTAACTGATGGTAAGATATGCGTAACCTTTGTTGAAACTTTCTGAAAATTTTCAGTTTCAATTGTCAAGTCTACGCAAACACAAGAGATGCTAATTCAAATACATGTAATGATATTTAAATGTGTAGATTTTTATTACATATGTACATACATGGCATTAAAATAAATGAACGTATGTATACCATACCATGAAAATATGATATATTACTGTAAACGTGGAATTTTTTTTTTTTTTTTTTTGTTGCTCTTAGTACATATTACATGTATTTCAGTAATTATTTTCATCACGTAAACGTGGAAATTTTCGCGTGGGGGTAATTTTCACGTTTTTTTCAAGGAACTTTGCAAAATTTCCTCCACATGAAAATATCCCTGCTGCATTCTAACATTGGAACAGACAATATGGAGAATATTTACCCCAAGCATAACGTCTTGATGTTATAATCGCTAAATTTTCTCCCAGCAAAAATAAACACACATGATAATCTGTCTTATGATTATCAACATAAGATTACCAGTATTCCCCCCCCCCCCTTTGTAGATTTAAACTGTTCAATTTCAGATGTATTTATGTATACACAAATTTCAGATGGTAAGCTGTTTTCTTGGGGTGATAATACACATGGTCAGCTAGGTTTAGGGCCAGGCACTGCCTACCATGATAGGCCCCAACAAATAATGTCTCTCCGTGGTATACCGTTAGCCCAGATCACTGCCGGAGGGTATCATAGCTTTGTCCTGTCATTGTCCAGGGCAGTGTTTGGATGGGGCAAAAACTGGTAAATACTTAGTGATGGAAATTCAGTCAATTTCATGGACAACATTAATTAGAGTTATCCTATTACATATACATGTACATCTGATCTGCAAATAGCAAATTTTTTTATGCCCTGTTTACATGAATACGCATTCAATCTAATTTGCATTAGATTTGATATGCATTATTCTAATACGAATTAGATTCACGTTGCATTCACATGGCAAATTCTTATCTGCATTAGAATTTGGCACATTTGCACTGATCATGTAATATCAAATCAGAAAAGGGTAGAATTTATGACAACTCATTGTATTTCTTGCAATTTTTTTTTTTCCTCTTAGCAAGTTAAGGCCATGTAAAATAAAATCTATGTTTCTCAGACACCGCCGCACGCTATAATTTGCCGCCGATGAGACGTTTTTATTGTAACTTCAGAAAAAAGTATCCGCCGTGTCTCGTCCTCGATCGTCGATTAAAATCGAAATATCATTTATTTCATTGAATGTGTGTATTGTCCTGTAAAATCGTTCAAACAGTACCCGATGAATAAAAACTTTTAAAAGCCCGTATAAATTACGGCGCGTTCCGTATTTACGTTACGGGTGAAGACTTTATTCATGAGCCGTTTAAAGGGAATTGTATAGGATATACTAACAACGTGCCGACACGTGCTGCGGACATTTAATACATCGAGTATTACATGTATTTGAACGTTGGTATAGTTTTCTTTATTGATCTCTACAGCATATGTAAATATCTTTGCCGAACGATAGCAAGTGTCCATTGTAATATTTCCGAATCTATTAATAATGACGTTCACATTGTAAAAAGAATAAGCAAGGACCGCCGACGAACGCAAGAGAAACGTAGTTAAATCCTTAAATCTAAGAATAAAAGAATGTATATTGTACCCGTGTACATTATTTAATCAGATGGTGGTTAATGCTGAACGTTTCATCCATCCAGACTAGACTTCCGAAGATACACGCTATCGGCCAAATTGTTAACCATATGAACGGGTCCATCCGAGTAAGTGAGGGGTCGTATTTAATTTGAACTGGGTTTAAACAAGGTGTGAGCAAATAACACCCTGTCGAGTCTCTTACGCGATTCTACTAATGAACTCGGGGCAGTCAAAACGTGTTATACTTCGTATATTTGTATCTATTAGTTTCTTCCATTCAGACAGATGAGCTACGTCTCCCCGTTCTCAGAAGGAATGGGCTATTTTACTTTTTTTAAAAAAATCAACTTATTTACAGGAGAAAGCCGTAAACTTTAATGAACATGTACCATTATTTTGACAGACGGTTCAAAGACAATTTTCTATGAAGAAAAACGGGGGGGGGGGGGGGGGGGGGGGGGGGGGGGGGGGGGGGACAGCATATTAAGATTTTTTGCCTTATATGAATAATGGGGGAGGGGGATTAGACAGCGCATACAATTCTTGCCTTACATGAATAATAAGAGTACTCTTGATGGAAAAAAACAAACAAAAAATAAAAACCCTACCTACCTTGCCACTTTTTTTAGACCCAATTATCAGAGAAACATAGAATTAATTTTACATGGCCTAAAAGATCTTCCAGCCAGGCTAAAGAATAACAGTATGTCGTCATCATGAGATAAAATGATGTCATACTACAACGTTAATTTACGTGAATCAGGAGACGTGGTGTACATTGAATGAAATTAAGTATTCTGGCCTGGTATATTGTAGAATCTAAGTTTGCACCAGATTTAATGCAAATTAGATTGGCTTTGCATTCACATGCATTAATCTGATGCGAATTGAACTAATGTGCACTAGATTCTCCGTGTGAATGCAGCATAGATCTGATGTGAATTAAATTTGTTTAATGCACTTTAAACCCTTCATGTGAACAGGGCATTAAAATGGTCAGAATGGACAAAAATTTTAAAAGTTATATACATGTATGTAGGCACCTTATATAAGGAAAATAATCATGAAATTTGTGTGTGAGGATGATTTTATTTTATTACATTTCCCTTTTTGGGCAAGAAAAATGATATCAAATTTCCAAATCAGAATCAGTAAGTTATCTTATAGATAGATTGATAAAATGTTTTCATGAATTTCAGTTTTGGTCAGCTTGGTGTAGGTGATGAAAAAGGTAAGAGGAGTTGCAGCAGTTAATGTTCTTACTTTTCATAAGCATTGATATACATGTACATGTATATTCTAACTTTAGAAATGTTAGAATATTGAAGAAAATTAAGGAAAAAGAAACAGAGATCCATTCCTCAACCTATGTCCCTCTGCCCCCCCCCCCCCCCTTCCCCCTTCCCACCAAGGTGTAAATGTATTGCCCCTTAATAGGAAAGGGTGTACACGTATATTGTAATTGTATGTCTTGCCAAACACCTTATATGTGAATTTGGAGTGACATAATGTGATAGTGTTTTTAATTTCACACCTGTATTCCTTGTAGCTAGACTTTGCTCTTGGATCCAGATTTTTATACTCGATTGGCATACATAATACTTTTGTTTGTACTTTTGACCTTGCATGTTTTCATTTGAATGTGATAAAGCTTTCATATTCCAATGTGTATCCCTTGAGAAAGACCTTTCTAATAGTCACTAGATTTGACCCTGTGACCATGACCTATCTACTGGCTCCACTGTTTGACCTTGTGACATTGACCTTCCTAACAGCACTGTGAAAAGAATTGGCCTTGTGACTGAAATCTTGTTTAGATTATGATTGTTACAGTGATGATTGGACAGAGATTCACTTAATCTTGTTTTAATATGAATTCTCTGAGTCAACCAAAATAATTGCAATAGGGGTCCAAAATAGCAAACTTCAGAAATGGGTCAATGTCACAGAAACAACATTTACATTTTGATGTAAAATCTGTCAAGATTCTGAATGTAAATCATCATCTTTCTTTTGTTTAACCGATGAACAAATATGTATGAGATCTTACTGATGTACATGTACTTTTGTTTTGCCTCGGACTGGTTCAAACCAATCAGATTGCATCACGTGCATGCTGTCTAAATTTCTAACAATTCAGCCATTGCCATGTAAATGCATTTGCACGTAAAGGGAGTCTTGAAACAGCAATTTTCGTCAACAAAAAAATTGAGATTTTGGTCCTCGACAAAATAAAACAGTTGTTCGGTTTGTTACTGACCATCCACAGAGATTTGATGGGCTTGATCAAGCCAACAGATCGCTGTAGATGGTCAGTACAATAATATTCATCATTGAAATACTGATAATTGAAATTTACCCTGTAAAAGTAATGAAGTTCAAACAGTTTTCCAAGGGAATGTGCTATTAGTGACCTTGAAGTTCATTTTACCATTATAATATATTAATGACACAGTGTGAAGTGTATTTATGTAGATGTTTGTCATTACACAATATGAGCTGTATTTACATGTCAGTTTGTCTTTATATTTGTACAGATCATCCACACCCTACCCATTGTAAGTCACTGAGGAACCAGAAAGTCAAGTATATAACCTGTGGGGAGGAACATACGGTGGCTCTTACTAAGGTGACTTTATAGCAATGCTTTTTATGATGTTTACGCATCTCATGATTTATAATTGCTGTATTGAGTCTTTGCAGAATACAGTTATTTCCCGTTTGAGACGGTATCTGACACAAAACCATTATGACGTCATGAAAATGGTATGGTAACGACAATTTTATACTGTAGTTTCCCAGAGTTTAGGGACTGTTTCCATAGAATTTGATGACGTCACAATCAGTCTACGTCAGATACCTTCCCAGATGGAAAGTAACTCTGGTCTTCGAAAATAACGAATAGGTTCATGTATGTTGCATGTTTGGCCCTAAGTATATTACATTGACCTTAAAGGTGACCTTGACCCTCATTGGATGTTGAGTTTCCCGATGCTTGCAAATTTGTTGGATCATAATGTAGATCAATAGTAAAAGACATTCATGTGAAGAAACTACCAGACAGACTATTAGATAGACAGACACTGGACAAAGTGGTCCTTGTATCTTGCCCTTACATTGCAGTCAACATAACTATGGTAACATGGATTCTTCTGCTTCAGTCATCATCATCAATATCATCGTCGTCATCATCATCGTTGCATAAATGACTTCATTATCATTTATCCATTATTCAATCAATATGGCTCCTCCTTGGGTAATAAGCAATGTATGTTTGAAATTTTATCACTTATGGTAAAGCATTATTTTAGTTACAGTATGGAAATACTGTTGAAAGCTGTACTCCATACAAATAAAACTTGACCTTGACATTTGATCTTTCAACACCAAAATAAGGTTCCTTCTTACCTCATGGGCATTCTACCTGTATATGTGAAGTTTCATCAGGAACAATTCTGACTTTTGATTCATAAGGTCAGTTTTTTTATGGAGGACCTTTTACATTGATTCAATGGAGTTTTTCTCTCAGAGTGACCTCTAGTGACCATTATTACTGTTGATCAATCAGATTGATTACAAGGTGGCTGTAGGCATTTAAAAACCAATCCTCTCATTTTGATAATTTATTATACATGTACATCAAGGCTGATGAAATAATGTCTTATATTTAACATCCTTGTTTATTGAAAGTATCTTAGAAATAAAAATGATACCATCAAATTTAAAAACAAACAAAACAAAACAAAATCTCAATGTCTCAAAGTTTTTGATGCAAATGAAATTCAATTTATCAATTTATATGTATGCACAAATATGAAATGCAATTATAGTGATTTCACATATATAATTTATATACATATATATCTATGTACATATCTTAATACATTGTATTTGGCACTTTTGGTTTTGCACTGAAGAATTAAAAAAGATTTTATCTTCTATACAAATAAATCAGTATTGATATACACCGGGGATGGCATTCAAAGCCTCTGTATTTTGTCTTCTAGCTTTGCGTGCTAATTCACGACCTACACTGACCATATGTACGTGAGATGCATACTCAGGGAACTTCTTGATGAAATAATTTGGCACTTGTCGTTTTGTGTTCTGTGCACGACTTCTCTTATTAGCAAACCATGATTTCACTTGTTCCTCTGATATTCCAGCTTTCTCCGCTAGTGTTTGCTTTGCATTGTTATCAGGGTACGGATGATCAGAATGGTCATTGTACCACTCATTCAGTATTTTACGAGATTCAGGGTTCAGCTGCTGATAATTTGGTTTTACAGTATTCTTTACGGCATCATTTTCACGATTTCCTTTGAATTTGAACTTGATAGGATGTTGGTTCCCACTGATTGACAGAGTGTTGAAGTTTCGCACACGTTTATTTGCCATCCATTTCTTGACTTGTTGTTGCTTGAGCCCCGTCACCTCTGACAATTGCTTTACCTCCAGATCTGATGGATACGGATATCTGATGTGTATTTTATACCAATTACTAAGGACGTCAGTCTGATGACTTGTAAGCTGCCTGCTACGACCCCGTACTCTCGTAATCTCCTCTTTCTTTTGACGTTTATTTTGTGCATCTCCTTCATCACTTAATGATCTTTTACTACTACATGTAGTAATATAAGCATTTTCTTTGTCTACTTCACATTCTGTTACACTGTCCTCATCCCATGTTTCCATATCATTTGAATTGTAAGAATTTTCCACTGTCATAGATGAATTATCTTCTCTGCAACACTGTGGATCACTGACGGTGTCTGATATAATAGAACTACTGTCATCTTCACATACACCAGAATCACATAGGTTTACATCCACCTGATCAGTCGCTACGCTATCATCTTTGTCATTCAATGAATCATGACTCATATCAACCTCCAGACATTCAGGTGAACTTGCTGCACTGGCATACTCCTCATTGAAGTCATCACTATGATATTTTGTTTTTTTATGTTGATCACTGAGAAAGTCTAACTGTCTGGCCACATTAGCTTTATTATTCCTCTTGTTATTTTGGAAACCTGAATTTGTATCAAATTCTTGCACTGAGAAATTTTCATTTTCTGTTTGATAAGTTCTACTTACATTTTTCAATCCTTCATGTAGAGTCATAGTTTCTAATTCCCTTTCACATTTCACTATCAAGTTCATCCTCTTGTCATCAAAGTGCCTATTTACTGCCTGTCTTTGAGAGGTACTGACCCTGCTGCACACAGAGCTTGGTAACGAGCAACTTCAATTTGTCCGACATCCGAACTATATTCAGATTCAATACGCAGCCCCTCACTTTGAAACTTTTCAATGGATCTAAGTTTCAGAAATGTTTCCTGTAGCTTCATATGATGACTGAAGACATCCTCCTGATTCTGTAAGCCAGGAGCCGGCGGTGCTTTCCACGCGTTGTTGATCAGGTTTGTTGGTACTTGCATATGGAGGCATTCCTGTGCTAACAGTCTCTGTAGGTCATGGAACATGGGATTCCTGTATAATCGATTCAGATAAGAGCTCTGATTGTTTGTGTTACTTCCCATCAGTTCCTGTAGACTTGGCCTGGAGTTACATATAGGGGATGGTACGGAGGCGAGAATGGGAGATATATAGGGGGATGTAGGGAGGTATGCAGCCTCTATTCTAGGTGGTGAGAATAAGTCTGTGTTAAGGTCCACATAGGTTCCATATGGTTTGTTAGCAGTTAGTCTATAATCATTTCTCTCGGTGCCATGGACTGCAGTTTCCATCATAGATGCAGGAGACATAAATGGTAGTCTGTAATGATAGATGCTGCCACTGTCATAGGGTAGTGATGTGGAATTTAGAGGTCCGGCCATTTTTCTCCAAACTCCCAAAATATTGTCAAATTAGGAAAAGTTTATCACCATAAATGATTTAATCCTTTTTTTATGCACTTATATTCATCAGTTGCATGCAGTTGCAACATATATGGTCCATTAAGCACAAATAGTTATTCAATCATTATGGTGGTTAAAATTCAGTTCATATATCTCTTTGACTTAACTTCAGTGAATGATGCTCTAGCCTTATCATAGGTAGCTTGTATCAAAATGTTAGAATCACATCCTGTCCCAGCTAGGAGTAGCTCAATATCATGTCTGTATAACAGTATAGTAGCTAGACCAGCTTATTTGCTTGGGTAGGTATTGTGCACCTTGTAAAGTACTATTTCTATTGCTTTTAAAACTACAGAAAATAACATCAAAGGCCTCTATCTCTAGTGGGTGTGATATTGTCCACATTAGAATTATCCTAACTACCAACATTATCAATTAAAAGGATGATATTCCTAAAACAACACCAGTACACTGATACACCTGCTTAAAAAATCTAATCCCTTTGATGTTACCCCAGGTCTGCTGCTTAAATAAACAGGTGTAAAAATTATACCCCAGCTAGATAAAAGACAATGGGAATGACTATCTAAACAACACATTAGGGAGGAGATTGTTGTGTTTAATTGTAATGATTAGACTACTTACAATCTGTTAAAATATAAGACCTTGTTTGGCTTAATGTTTGTACCCAGCTGAGTAACCTGTGTCCAAATATGCTCAAAGTTTCCCAGGAAAAATTACTGTAAACTTGATAGTGTAATCCAAGCTAGGAGAAAAAAAAGAATCATGACTTTGAGACTTGAGAAAATTCTTTTTATTTTTGTTGTTGAAGAAATATCATTAATTGAAAAAGCATAGCTTCTTAAATTTGATTATTTTTCATTTATAATTTGTATTTCAGATCATTTTGATTGATAGCTGTAAACCTTTTTTGTATCATTTTCTTTCTTTCTTTCTTTCTTTCTTTCTTTCTTTCTTTCTTTCTTTCTTTCTTTCTTTCTTTCTTTCTTTCTTTCTTTCTTTCTTTCTTTCTTTCTTTCTTTCTTTCTTTCTTTCTTTTACAAAAATGTTATCTCCTTAAAGTTTCCATCCTTCCTTCCTTCCTTTAATTTCTTCTATCCTTTAATCATTTATTCATTCCTTTACTTTTTCCTTCATTCCTTTATTTTTTTCCTTCATTCCTTTATTTTTTTTCCTTCATTCTTTTTTTCTTCCTTCCTTTGTTTTATTCTTCCTTCCTTTATTTTTTCTTCATTCCTTTTATTTCTTTCTTCCTTTTATTTCTTTCTTCCTTTTATTTCTTTCATCCTTTTATTTCTTTCTTCCTTTCATTTCTTTCTTCCTTTCATTTCATTCTTCCTATGTTTCTTCTTTCTTTTTATTTCTTTCTTCCTTTTATTTTATTTCATTCTTTATTTTATTTAATCCTTTTCTTTTGTTTCTTTTATTTATTTCTTCTTATATTATTTATTTCTTCTTATATTATTTTTTTCTTCTTATATTATTTTTTTCTTCTTATATTTTTTTTTCTTCTTATATTTTTTTTTCTTCTTATATTTTATTTATTTATTTTTTCATTCTGTCTTGAAATTTCTTATTTCTTCTTTCATCCACCCTTCTTTATTTTCCTTTTTTTTCATCCTTTTTTTAAACTTTTTTTTCTTTGAATTTATTTCTTTCTTCCTTCCTTTAATTTATTTCCTTCTTTCATTTCTGTCTTAATTTTTTTTCATTTCTCAATTTCTTTCTTCCTTTCCTGTGATTTATTTTTTTCTTCTTCTTTCCTTTATTTTTTTTCTTCATGTCTTTTCTTTCTATCTTCATTGTTGTGATTTCTTTCTTCTATTTACCATGCACATAATAATGCATTTTTTAAAATTATGTCAGGCTTTTTGATTACATTGTTATTATATGGTGTACATTGTGTCCAAATTTTATAAATAATCTAATGAAAACCCTTAATGTCATTTTAGGATGGTGGTGTGTTCACTTTTGGTTCAGGTTACTATGGACAACTTGGTCATTGTTCTTCCAATAATGAAATATTGCCAAAGAAAGTCATGGAGCTCATGGGAAGCACAGTTTCACAAATAGCTTGTGGAAGGTATACCTAAATTTAACTGTTGTTAAGACTCTTTTACTTCCAGTGTTTTAATTTTCTATTATAACAAATGCAGTGTTTATCTAATAAGACATCTGTTGTGGTTTTGGTAATGAGCTAATTACATGTAATTAAGCTATCAAATATAATTTTATTATCAAACTTTCAAAACACATACTTAAGAACTGATTAAGTATTCACAGAAGAAAAATAATGTGCTGCTAACCCAATAAGTATGGTGACATAGGATAAATCCAATAGGATAAAAAGATGAATTATTTTGAATGTTGGATAAGCAATTATTTAGTCATTTGACGCAATTTTCACTATATTCTATGGAGGATAACTCTATCCAAGGTCATATGGATTACGCTGCCAGTGCATGGTATGCTGGATTGTCAAAAACTCTGAAAAATAAATTACAGATATGTCAAAATAAGGTAGTGAGGTTCATTCTAGATATGTCTCCAAGACAAACTGTAGACTATAGTGTACTCAAATCTCTTGGTTTTCTGAATGTTAATGATAGGGTTAAACAACTAAGGTTAAAGCATGTATTTAATATCTTTCATGGGAAAGCACCATCATACTTACCAGATCATTTTGTTTTAAGATCCTCAACATCTCGAGTTACGAGGTCATCTGTTAACCTTGATTTTATCATTCCAAGAATAAAGGCATGTGAACAAGGCTATGGCATTAAAGACTGGAATGACTTGCCTCTATGTATTAAAGAAACAAAGTGTAAAGATAATTTCAAACAACTTGTGAAAGAGTTCCACCTTAAAAAAGGGCTTTCTGAGCTAAATTGTGATATTGTGTACTATTAATTTTATGGGTCTTATTGTGATATAAAACATGTCATGCATAAAGCACTGAAATTTTTTTAATGAACCAAAATTAAGTCTATAAACTGCCAAAGTTTTTTGCTCTCTCTTTCTTTCATTCTTTTTCCCTCTTACTCATTCTTACTTTCTTACTTCTTCTTTCTTCACTCATTATCTCATTTTACCCTTTTTCTTCTCTTTCTTTCTTACCATACATCATCACACTTTTTGATTATATAAGGACCCCATTGGAAATAAGCCTTAGGGCTTTAATGGGCTATCCTAGTAATTACAATGTCCTTTTCTCATTTTTTCATTCATCAAAGTAAATGTTTCAATCCAAATTTGAAAGCCATATTGTTGAAAAGTGCTTTTAAAGCTACATATGTGATATATACTTCAGGTATTTCATTTTTATGTGTAAATTGAGTTTAATTAAGATCATCTAATTTTTATGGAATACTCTTAGACATTGTTTGGTCTGTTTGGATTATTTTACATATGAAAGTGCTTTTAGACTGTGATATTCATTATTTTAAATGATATATGAGTTGTTAACTATGACATTGTTTTACTGAATAAATACTTACTTACTTACTTACTATAGATAAATTCTAATCTTAGAGGTTGAGGAGTTAAGGTGTCCTTCTCCACCCAATCCGTCAGTGAAATTTATTTGCCATATCCAGTACTAGGGTACATGCATTTAAATTAATGAAATACATGTATATACAGTATCACCACTTACATATTACTACTCTGTATGGTGAACCCAAAGTTTACTCACCATATTTCATCAAACATTTCAGCAGCATACACATGTCACTACAAACCTTTCTTTGACTTCACTTCTACATTGATAATAGAATCAGAAACAATGCATAACATTTGTTTTATAGGAGACATACATTGGCGTTTGTGATGGGCAGCAGGAGGCTGTACTCCTTTGGATGTGGTGGGTGTGGTCAGCAGGGGTCTGGAAACACGGGGTCAAGGAATGCCCCTGGCTCTGTACACGCCCCTTTCTTGGTGGGGAGTAATGTTAGGAATTCTCAGACCATGGATCACAGTGGTCAGCTGTACAGTATTAAGAGGCTGTATGCAGGAGGTGACCACTGCTTTGTCCAAGTAGAGGATGCTGCAGTAAGTACCGGTACTTCATTTTAAAATTACTGACCAATGGCTGGCCATACTGCATGTGCACTTGTCATTCTGCCTTAGTGTCTATCATGCTGCTCTTTTATTCAACATACAAGGTACTAATTTTTGCTATATCCGCGAGTAATTTGAAATCGCAAAAAATTATTATTGCATTTGATAAGGTGTATGATAAATTGGTATATCAGTTATATTTTGTTCCCATTATGCATATGCCATTCTTCACTTTTCTTCAATTTTCATAATTAAATGAAAGAGAGGTGAATTGAGTGTATTCTTTTGATACTTTCAATAATGAGGGGTACAATACAGTAACATAATATGTACATACATGTATTTGTTTGAAATTTAGGAATCGCGAAAATTTCTTCTCGCAAAAATAAAGACACCCTTTTTTACTGTAAAATCGGGAAAATTTGATACACTCAAGCCAGAGGGGTCAATTGTCAACTATAGATTTGTCTATCTATAGTATCTACATGTTCCATGTATTTTACAGATTACAAGTAACAGATAATTGCTTTATACGCATGTCTGATGCAATTGTGCAATGTATTTTCAAAGGCTCGCAATGTGAACTTCTATGTGTTGTAATTAATACAAATTCTGTCCATTTGTTCAGCAAAATGATTGTCAACCAGACGATTATCGTGATACAGATCCGTCCAAGTCTATAACATATCTGACGGCAGAGAAATGTGATGCTGTACGGCAGTTAACAGCTGATCAAAGTCTTCCTGTAGATTTGACAGAGTATGTACTTTCTACAGAATGTACATGTATATTAATTGTGAACATTTCTGCTAGAAGTCTTTCAAAATCATAATGAATCTCTAAGAAGCAAGTAAGTAAAGCTTTCATAAGTTCTGTCCGTATGTGGATAAGTCCTCCATAACTTTGCTACTGTGTGTTAACTTTATGAATGAAGGAGGTGCCAAAATCTTGCGCAGGACACATTATAGTTAATTGTTTTGCATTGAATGATTCTCTTACAACTCCATAGAATTCTTACTGAACGATTTCATCTTTTGTTAGGATTCATTGTTTTCAATTATCTGTTGAATGAACATTCTGAATACTGTTCTTTTACAGAGATCTGACTAAAATCTTCTCCTCGGCAGCATGTCTGAATGCTTCATTTCTACTTCCGTAAGTACAGACTTGTACACACTAGTACATGTACACACAAAATATCACATACACACACCATTCCTGGAATGATCTGAATGCTTCATTTCTACTCCCGTGATTACACACTAGTACACACAAAATATGATCTGGATGCTTCATTTTTACTTTCATAATTACCCACTAGTACACACAAAGCCTCACATACAAATACATGTACCATACCTGGAATGATCTGTCTTCTTGCATGCTATATTACCAAATTGTCCTAAACCATACATGTATCTAATTTTTAGGCCCCTGATTTTTATCCTGCCTGTTCATCTGTCTGTCTATTTCTCTGAAAATGTTTTCTTTCTTATAACTTTTGAATGGTAATTAAGTAGAGCTTTAAAGGTTCAGCTTTTATCCGGTTCAGTTCAGGAATTTGAACCTAATTTTTTTCGGTTCGGTTTAAGTTTTTGTTGTTTGGTTCCATAAAAGAGTGAAATATTGGTAAGAATAACAAATAAACAAATTATATTTTACAATTTTCTGCTTTTAAAAGTATTTTTCTGTGAGACCTTATCAACATTCAACAAAATAACCAAACTAGAACACTTAGAAGACTTCTAAACGCCATCTTTCAAACAAACGGGTGCACGTTTACAGTCAAGAAGTGAAACACCCCATTTCATCGGGTGAAATACAACAAGGTAGCGAACCAAAAAAAAAGAACCGTACCGAAATCCGTAAAGTGCACTCCGAATCCATCCGACCAAGCTTTAACCGCAGGTAACCGAATTTTCGGCTAACTGTGACAGCCATAAAAGTCATACACGTCAAATGTGATGATAATTATTAACTTGTAAGATAATGACATAATTATGTATTGTTTGGAGTACTGTATTGATATTTTCATCTATTACATATAGAGATGAGGAGCACTATGGATGTAGTAGTAAGAAGCATGGTTTAGATATGGATGAAGTACGGCGATTACTGAACAGGATAGGTGATGCTGTTAATATCAGTATCATACAAAAGGTGGGTAGATGAAGTATCAGGTAAATTATATCTTTTCTATTATTTTGATAGCAGATACAATTTGTTTTCGCAAAATTATGAAATAAAAGTACATTTGCATGTATGGTTTGAAGAAAAGGTAATGAAAGATGCTTTAGAAAATAATTTCATGTTCTTTGTTTTTCAACACTTATAATTCTCATGATTGATTTTGGAATTTTCAGATAGTAGAGAGTATAGAGCACCTGTTGTCATCTTTACCGAGCTCTCCTCCCGATGTAGAAGCTCTACGTTTATACCTTATACTACCAGAATTACATATCTTTGATCAACCTAAATACTTCAGTACGCTGATAACACCATTTGGAGCATCTCTTAATAACCTTGACAAGGCTGCTTCACGTATCTTAGGTAATGTTTATTAAAAGAATGATCTCTAATGAAATTAATACAACATGAAAATCTTCTTTCTACCATAACATGCATAACAAACACTTTAAGTAACACAATATACATGTATTCTCATTTCAGATCTGTGGTGGGGATCGTTGAAATCCAGATTTATAGCTAGACTTGTATATGTAAGTTTTCTATGTTTTACTGATACATGTAGATTTGTAGCTAGACTTGTATATGTAAGTTTTCTATGTATTACTGATACATGTATTTCGCTTTCCCATTTCAAACTCTCTGGAATATTTTAGGTTGTACTTTATATATGTATTAGATGAACACAATGAAAATACTAATTTTTAAGTTTACTGTGCATACATTTATTATAAATTACCCTTATTTTAGCAGAAACAATTTTAACTTATTCTCTACAATCTTTAATTTCAGGTGTTCAAACAAACCATTGTGTATATACTTCAACTACCAGATTCCATGATTGACAGGGAGGTAGGCATAAATAAAATAATAAAGATAGAAATATAGAATTTCTATAGAAACAGTACTATTTTATACTATCACTTCCTTGAATTTCAGTTATGCTTTAAGTACACAAATATGTACATCTACATGTACATGTAAGTGCTGTGTAACAAAAAAACTGAAAACAAAGCATGGATGTACATTTTTTTTACTTCATGAAAAGTTGTTGTTGCTAGAGTACTGACACTCTTTTCAACCATGAAAGTACAAAATTTGATTGTAGTGGAAAGGGGTAGTGTCACGAAGCCCGATATTGGCCCTTATTTTGAACATTGTGCTTTATAGAATTTTTAACTGTTATTTGACATTTTGAAACGTTCTCTACTGAATCACGAATCTATCTTTTGTAAACATTGCGTTTATCAATACCTTTATGCCCTTTGAAAAGACCAAAATAGGTCATATTCCGCGAAATTGATGCAAAAACTGCATATTTCTATTAAATTAGCAATGGCCGCATGCATTAACTAAGATGGAAAACTTACATGTGAAAGATTATCATTATATCCTTCTGTCATAAACGTTTTGTCTCAGTTATACATTCAGCCACACTGAATTTTTCGATAAAAGACAAAATTCCCTGCAATTTTCGCCATATTTTGTCAATAACGTCAAAATGACGTCACTTCATGACGTCATTACAGTTAAATGGCACTTTGTTTGGTGATATTTTTCTTTTCATGAAAAGCGGTAAACATTCATGTATTTTCATGAGAGATATCAAGTATTTCTCATGAAATTTATTTCTAGAGAAAAATCGAGGGCCAATTTAGGGGTCTCGTGGCCCTACCCCTTTAATTTCATAATATTAGAAAAAATATAGCACTAAAGACACATGTATCATTGCAGATGGCTAGCAGATTTACCGGTGTTCGTGTTAGTTTAGAAGTTTTGAAGAAGCTTAACACAGTCAGTGAGAAGAACGGGCAGATAGTACCATATCATCATTTCTACATTCCTGAACTCAAAGATAAAGTCAATATAAAACAGGATTACGCTCAGTGGGTTCAACAAAACATGATGTTTTCAAGGGTACGTACCAGTGTCTTGTACATTTATTTATTATATTCTACTTGTTCTCTAGACATTCAAAGCAACGTCCAACCATAAATCATACAGACAGACAACTTTCAATTTTAAACATAAAATGCAGTTTGGTAGTTTGTAATTAATTCAAGGTTTATAATTACATTGAATTATTTAAAAGGATTACAAATTAAATTTTTGTAATTTTTTTTCTAACTTCCTGACACTGATGCTGTAGAACATTGGATCCTCTATCAGTTTTGTATGTAAGATATATATTTTCCCTTTTAGCCTCATCTCTCCTTCTGTAACTACCCATTTGTCTTTGATGGTGCAGCAAAAAGTATGCTCCTACAAACAGATGCATTTATGCAGATGCAGGTATTCCTCTCCTTTTTCATTTATAATGTACAGTAATGAATGTATGTTATTGTTATGAGTAGATTTGTATAAAGAAAAGTTACAAATAAACTCTGATCTTGTTATAGACGGCATATGAGGAAGTACAGAGGAGGAATATCCAGAGTTTATTTTTACCGATTGACCCGGTCAGTCCTATGTTGGTGCTACATGTCACTCGTCCTAATATCGTCACCGATACTCTACATCAATTAGAAAAACAGGGTCCTGCTGATCTCAAAAAACCACTCAGAGTATGCTTAGTTCTTTATTCATTATGTAATCAGAATTCAGTCAAAGTTCATATGACTGTATGTATATGAAGTGCTCTTGAAATTTTTTTATCCTTTGTTTGTGACAATTTATTCAATATAATACTATCTTGCACTGTGTTCAAGTAATAAAGAAGATATGTAAACAGTGAAAAAAAATACTTCACCTGATGTCTTTGGTATATTTGTTCAGAGAGACTGTGTCATATTATTACAGGTCATATTTATGGGGGAGGAGGCTGTAGATGAGGGCGGTGTCAGAAAGGTAAAGTGGTTGAACTTTCTTAAACTTTTTTTTGTTAGGTCCATAAAATGACCAGATATTTCTGAGAGTATTTAAAACCACAAAGACTAATTTATTTATAGTGCAATATTAAATCCTTTTGAATCTCATGGTTATATTTCATACAGATACAGATGAACCTGTCTTTTCACAGTCTCATCATTTTTAACAGGAATTCTTCCTCCTTCTACTTCGTGAAATAATGGATCCCAAATATGGCATGTTCAAGGTGTATGAGGAGTCTCGTTTACAATGGTTTAATCCAATGGTAATGTTTGTATTTTTCAAAAGTTATTCTGTAATTAGGTAGAGTTGTAAATGATTCTTCTTAAGATTTGAAGTCTGTTTACTTCCTATTGAAATGGTCCATTGAAATTGCAGAAAATCGTTGTAAATAGCCCATTAACTAAATTCCCTTCCCAATCACTACTCTAACTACTGGTAATTAAGCCATATTGTGAGAAGGTGCTCAGTCTTAAATGGTTCTAAAATATTTCAGAGTACTGGCTTTCTGTTACATTGCTTTTGTCCTTCCCGATCACTGGACTAGAGTTGTGAATAATTCGTCTAAGACTTATAATTATCACTTTTTTAAAAGTTCTGCACATTCATCTTTCAAATTAGTTTTCCTATTTTATGAAGCTCATATTTTGAAATTCTACATATGCTAGGTACGTGTACATGTATTTAATGTATGTACATGTACCTGAATTCAAGAAAAGTTTGCTTGAAAATAGATTTTAAGAGTGGTAGAGAGAAATTGTTCTTTACAATTTAGTAAACAGATAATAGAACCTAACATGTATGTTCTTACAGTCTTTTGAGGACAAGAAGATGTTTCATTTGATTGGCTGTTTATGTGGCTTAGCTATTTATAACTCTACTATAATACAACTTGACTTCCCCCTGGTGCTTTACAAAAAGTTGTTAAGAAGGTAAGTTGGCATATAAATAGTTGTAATTTCCATTTTTTTATTTCAATACAATGAATTTTATTGTCAGATACCTTACTCTTCAATAAACATGCTTTGTAATTGCATCATAAGGATATACATGTATGTGCAAAACCAATGTAATTCCTTGAGATGAAACTACAATTATTGAAAGGAACATGTTGCATTCGGGAATGTAAATGTTCATGATATCACAATGCATTAAGTTCTACAGAGCTTTTCTAACCCTCAAACGGAATCCACAGTGACAAAATATAAAAATACCTCTTTTCTTGGAAAAACGCGATATCAGGAAACAAAAATGAAACTGACAATTGTGGTGCATGTATATAGAATAAATGTCATAATTTGTGTTTTGTTACGGGTATGCAACACACAGCAAGCACTACATGCACTATAAATGCACTTGCTGTGTATTGCATACCTGTAACAAAACGTAAAAGACACTTACTCTGTATATGAATTTTGTTACAATACTTTTAAAGTTCAATTCTTTTATGTGCACTGTACTTCAAAACCTACAAGGAGGAGTTACATTCATACCAATTACACAATATTTAAGCTGGGCTTCCAGTGTCACATATGCAGAGGCGACAGAGCCACAATAATCGTAGCGCGTTCTCCTGCGGGCATTCTTGTCTCATCGTGTCATATTCTCCTGCATTCTCCTCTGTTCGCTGGACTGATGTAAATGTTTCAAACTGTTTAAAACATTCACATCTGAATTCTTATTCAATTCACACTCGTGGCACATGTGTAGCATGTTGGCGATACATTTTCTTCCATTCACAGCACGTTCGCATCACATTCATGCTCCCAAGGTGGAGGAGAATGAGCCATGATAGAGGCCCGACAGAGCCCTGACAAAAAGAATCTGACACAAATGTGATGTGAATGCGCCAAGAATGTGAGGCGAATGAAAAAAACTAATGTAAAGCCACAATCTTGACACGATATTGCCACGATGGTACTATGAACACACACACATGACAGTGACAAAAATGATTATCTGAGTTGATTTAGAAGTGTTTGGAACAATATTTTGAAAACTTTGACAATGCCTTTAAAGAAAAAACAACATGGAAAGAGGTCAAAGTCAACCAAGGGCATTGATGCTCCTGAATATGTCAAAGGAATTTGGTTTTGTTCTTGTCCATCGCTGCTTTTGAGTAAAAATCGTGTCTCAATCTCTCACATTGCAGTGCATTGGGCTTAAGGTCGTATCACAATCTTCTGCATTCGCCTCTCATTCGCCTCAGTGTCTTTTTATCGTGGCACATTCATGTCACATTCGTTTCTATTCTCACACTCGCCTCACAATCATATTCTTGTTGCATTCGCGGCACTATCATGTGCCTATCATGCCAAGAAATACTTCATTAGAACAGACAAGAGTGTGACACGATTGTTCATTCTTCTCTACATTCGCGACAGTGGAAGCCCGGCTTTACTGAGATGAAATGACATCAAAATTAACAGTCTTTTTTTTCTTTCTTTTTTTTTTTTTATCAAATCTGTATTCAAACATTTATTCATGTATAAAGCCATGCTTTTAAATTTCAAAGTCTTTGTTGCAAAAGTTTTTGGTTTCTTTGTATATATTCACATGTAAATAGAATTTCTGTCTTACACTTATGTCCACTATTGACAGATATTTCCTTATAAAATGATTTTGTTGTAGGAAACCTGACATTGAGGACTTGAGAGAAATAATGCCTTCTGTGGGAAAGTGAGTTCTGAATGCTTTTAACTTTTTCTTTTAAAATCAAAAGTTCACAATGTCTGTTGTATCAAATATTTTATAATAGTATTTTTTGTAGAAGAAATAAAAAGTGATGTATATTTATGATTTATCAGGGGAATGCAGGACCTTCTGGAGTATGATGGAGATGATATAGAGGATGTCTTTGCATTGTCTTTTGAAGTAAGTGTCTTGACATTACTTTTATCATTCACAATTACAAGTGTATGTCTGGTTTACACGTATAATGATTCAAAATCTTTACTCAGTTAGAAAAAAAATTCATGATAAGTACATGTGTGATGAATATAAATACAACTTTTAGCTCATTTTGTATTTACATGTATCTGAATCACAAGATATTTTCTCTGTAAACTGATAACAATAGTTTTAAGCTCACCTCAACAAAGTTGAGTAAGCTTATGCTATAACCCTGCGCGTCCGCATCCGTGTCCGCGTCCTCCTCCCCGTCCCCGTCCAGTTAAGAAGTTTGGGGTAGCTCAGTATTTGGCAAAGTGCTGATTCCACAGTAACCAAACTTGCACAAGTGATTCATCTTTGGATGCTTAGGTGAACCCATGCATTGGATGCTGCATCTGACCTACATTTTCCGCTTGAGTGACTTGGTTAAGAAGTTTGAGGTAGCTCAGAGTGACTTGGTTAAGAAGTTTGGGGTAGCTCAGTATCTGACAAAATGCCCATGCTACAGTAACCAAACTTGCACAAGTGATTCGTCTTTGGATGCATCGGATGCAGCATCTGACCTTCTTTTTCCTCTGGAGTGATTTTGCTTTTAAAAGCAAATATTGAGCAAAGTATAAGTGCTACATGTACCAAACTTGCATATTGGATGTATCTTTGTTCAAGATTTCATTAAATGACCTTGAACTACTTTTTCTGCTTGAGTGATTTTGCCTTTAAAAGCCAATGTTGAGCAAAGTATAAGTGCTACATGTACCAAACTTGCATATTGGATGGCCTTTAAAAGCCAATATACATGTACTTAGAAATATACTTGAGTTGAGTTTTGCTGCCTTGAGGTGAGCTTCGTAATCCGTGATTACCTATGTTTCATTACAGGTAACAGTGGAGAGTTTTGGATCTGTACATAGTGTTCCTTTGGTAAATGATGGTGCAAACAAATCTGTCAATAGGGAAAACAGGTAAAAAATTTTACAAATATTTTTTATCTTTTTTTACAGATCTTATTTTAGATAAATATTACGATTGTACAAATATCTAATTTGGTAATGAATTATGAAGGATACAAATACATGTACATTTTATGTCGTTTTATTCATCATGAGCTATTTCCTTTTATTTCTAAGGCAATCTTTGAACTTTTCTTCTGCAAAAGTTTAGAGGTGAAAAGATAAAGCTCACACAGAGTACTTGCAGGCTCTTGCACTCCCAGAGTAATGTCTAATCACAACCTTTTATCAAGGCCCTGGACATTAAGATAACTCAAAAACAGAAATAGAGATTTTGATTAAATTCATATCATAATGTCAATTACTTATATACAAGAGTTTGGTGAAAAATGAAGCAATTTTACCGCTTAGTTTTTCGGAGGGACCATCTCAAAGATTTCCTTGTTTTCTCCATATGATTTCATAGAAAAACACAATTTTTGCATTATAATTGCAATTTATATAAAATGTGAAATAGAGAATTTGATAGGATTATCATATGTTGAAAAGAGAAACATAAGACAAAATATATCAGGTTCTGTGGAAGTTTGACCGCCTTTGTGAGCTTCAGGGAACATCTCAAAATCATATTTTAACATATTTTGCCCTTTATTTCGAAATAAAGACCTCATAAAGGATGGATGTGTCCTTATAGTTCTTGTTTACGGCATATAATATTTGTAAGTATATATTTCTCTAGAAAAAGACAGCAAAATTCAACCGTGAACATATATCAGGGGCGATCTCAAAGCATATTTGTAATTTACACATAACTGTTACTCTGTCTTAATCATTAGAATTGAAATTATAAAAAAACTGAAATAGAGAATTTGATGACATGTTCATAAAATGAAACATAAGCCAGAATATATGAAGTTCTGTACAACTTTGACCGCTTGTGTGAGCTTCAGGGAACATCTCAAAATCATATTTTTAGCATATTTTCCCTTTATTATTAAAGAAGGCCTCAAAAAGGATGAACATGCTTGTATATTTATTGTTTATAGCATATCATATTCGTTAGCATAAATCTATCCAGAAAAAGACAGCAAAATGATATTACTAAATATGTTAGGGACAATTTCAAAGCATATTTTTGCAATTTTACACATACCTTGTACTTGCAGATATGAAGTGAAATTGAAACAGAGAATTTGATGGCATATTAATATAAATTATAAAGAGGAACATAAGACAGAATATGTCAAGTTCATTCAAGTTTGATGTCCAGTCGTTTTGTGTGAGCTTCAGGGAACATCTCAAAATCATATTTTTTAACATATCTTCCCTTTATTTTGAATGAAGTACGAATGTGCTCATATATTTATCCTTTATTAGTTATAGGGTTTGTTCTTGTCATACTTCCTACTCAAGGTACTTTGAGTAGGAAGTATGACAGGTATAAACCCAATAACGAATTTATCATGCCGAGAACCATTTTGTAATGTTTTCTGTGTAATTCTTAACGTTTGAAAATTTAGTGACCTAACTCTGCATCAAGGTAGGACACAATGTGACGTAATACTGCAACGTCATTGGCTGAAATTAGTTTGAGGTGTGATGATACGACATATTATATCCCTCTAGGAAAAAACAGTCAAATTATATCGTCAGAATACAAAATGTATGTAAGGGACAATCTCAAATCACATTTGTGTAATTTTAAAACATATAACTTGTATTTGCAAGTCTCGAAGATAAAATGAACAAAGCGTTTTTCTCTTATTGCCTTATCTTTTGTCTAATTTGATTCAGCAATATCGATATCTATATCATTATTCTAAAATTTTAATACTTCGTATTTGGGGGAATCGTCTGAAACTTAACATGGATTACTCACAGATCACCCATTAATCTTTAAAATTGCATGCTTCCCTTGCAGAATCGCGTACTCGACAGGTCTTACCCCTCACCTTATTATTAAATCTCCGTGTCTCGGATCTATAGGCGTTTCTATAGGCGTTTTGACTATACTATATGGGCCGCCGAACCCGCAACCATACTCTCCCGTAAACGACCCCCTCCCAAGCATCTGTGACCCTCCCCCTTCCGAGGGAGGAGTTGATGTACTTGGTCCATCCCTTTCTAGACGTCCACATAAAAATCACCCTAGCTACGCCACTGTCAAGATTAAGTATAGTATTGCATGCTCACGCGAAATTGCAAAAATAATTTGAATACGATAAAAGATCATGCATGGATACCAAATGTAAAGTAAATTTCAAAAGAATAAGGAAAAGGGAAAGGGGCTACCCCTATGCTCGGGAATAAATTAGGTCGAGTTGTTTATGAGAGACTCCCGGGCCGGATTTCCTCATTTTCCCGATTATTGTGCATAATATTTTCAAATTCATAAAATGGACCAAATGAGTTGAAATGACCGAGCTGGACCACCTCTCCCCCTCTCTGATATATTTCTATTCCGTACGATTTTATCTGACCATTGAGCTATTTTTTAAAATGTACGTTGAAGACAATAATAACATTCATAATCATGGTCGTAATAATTTATGAATGGAGTATGCTGTAGGACAAAGCATTCTCTGGTTAAACTGCACTTTATACTGGTTTGGGTTATCTCAGGGGCGGATACAGGATTTGGGATTAGGAGGGCGTGATGAATATCAAAAAGGCAAAGGCAGTGGGTCCAGGGCGAAGTCATGTTTTGGGTTCCTTTAACCACCAGAACGGAAAATGTATAATTCATACAAAACTCGGAGAAACTGTTTTATTGAATGTATCTGGAGAGCGAAGCGAACCAGCGAACTTTCCAAAATTGTTTTAAAGAGGGTGGGGGTACACAACCCAAATGGCATCCCCTTTGCCTCAAGGGTACATGTTTGTTGACTAAAGTCTGAGTACATATGCCAGAAAAAGATCGTCCAAAAAGTCACAGTAAAGTAAAGGTATGGAAGGTGTAGTATTACTTCATAATCCTGGCTATTTTAGCATGAAATGGTCATGCTTAGGAAATGTTGTGAAGTTAATGTAAATTGAGTAAGGTGGCGAGCGGCAGCGAACCAGCGAAAATATTTTCCGACTTTCGACTCAAAACAGCCTGAAACTGAGTATACACATAAAGGTTAAGCTCCAAAAATTCCTTACCTTGATTATTTAAAGGGGGGGGGGGGGGGGGGGGGGGGGGGGGGGGTGTTGCGCCCCTTGCGCCCCCTTCAAAATCTGCTCATGTATCTATACTGAAATTAACCCCAAAAAATGAAGAATCGGAAAATGTATATATCTCGGAAACTTCTATAACTTATAAGTAAATGTGAATTTTTGCTCCGGCTTAATTGTTAAACGTCTTCAAATTCAATAGCATCATTTATATTTCAGAGAATGAAACACTGAAAATAAAATGCATACAATATATTTAATACAGCTACTTTTTCTGATTGCAGGACCGGAGTGCCTCGTTTCAATGAACTAATGTACTTTATTTAATATCTTATATATAAATTATAATAATTTATAAATTGCTTGTGAAACCTTGAGAAAAAAATCATGTAGCGACTTTAATCTGAGTACTCCCATATCGCCCCCTTTTTCCCCTGAAAAACAGAAAATGACATCTATCTAAATAAAATGCATTTGCTGACCTTCATACGTATTATAGGATATATTTTAAAATATGCTTTAAATAATTCAATGTAAAACTTTAATAATTGAATATGCTCTACTTGATTATAAGCGGTATGCATATTCTAGTTCAACAATGCCACCCGACCTCATGAGAGAAAAAAAATAAAGTAAAATGAAGATTCGTCAGCGTTGTTGATTATGAAATTTGCGAGCAAGGTGAGCCTATTTACTTGCTGTAACTTGGCTGATAGTTCTCTTGATCAGACAAGAAAGAACATCAAGCCATTCCTGAAACAAAAAAACAAAAAAAAAGATGAGAAAACATGTGCTTCCTTGCTGTGGGTATGCCTAGCTAGCAAACCCCCCCCCCCCCCCCCCCCCCCCCCCCCCCCCCCCCCCCACCCCCCCCCCCCCCCCCCCCCCCCCCCCCCCCCCCCCCCCCCCCCCCCCCCCCCCAATGCATTGGGATTATAATACGTTGCTTTATGATGCAAAAAATATGTGTACATAGTATCAGGGAAGTACATATTTTTTTTTTATTTTTACAAAATTAATGAATAAAAAATAGTTTTGATCAATGAAGTTCTATTTATTTTTTTTTTTTATTTGTTTCTCGTCTTTTCTTAAGGCCCCCGTTATAAAATAAAATTACTATTCAGTGGGAGGAGTTGCACCAAATAATGATAATAATAATAAAACCTTGAGTTCATCCTAGTCTGACGATCTCATCATCTAACCATGCTTTGCATTAATCTTCGTTTATTACGAGCATACACAGATTACTAGCCTATTGATTTTTAGCGCGGCGTTAATTGCTTTGTCGCGTCATTTGATTGTGACGTCATAGTTTGACAGTACGTTAGGTGCGATGTAGAGATAAAAGATTGAACCCGTTACGGGAATGCGCGAAACAATGCGCACATGTTTTGTCCAGGGCCTCGTTAAGTCGAGGACCAATTTACTTACAATCATCAGACATGTTACACATAAGTATAGGATATTTTTGCAGCTGAAAATATTCAAAATATAGTATTATATAATAAATAACAATAAACACTCAGTATCCATATCTACAGAGACTTAACTTCATTCTTATAGTATTATACGTAGATATACATGTATGTAGTATTATGATACTTAAAGCATAAAACATGTTCAAGTATGGGGACATGCACATGTATTTGTTGGTATTTTGTAGTATTAAATACATGTATAACTTTCAGTATCAGTTGATATACATGTATCATTGAATTTTGTTTTGCAGACAGGAGTACATAGACCTGTATATAGACTTTATATTCAACAAGTCAGTAGAGAATCAGTACAGTGGCTTCCAAGATGGATTCCTTAAAGTCTGTGGAGGGAGGGTGCTAGTATGTACTTACATTGTACTTGTACATAACATTGTTTTGTAATGAGGAGTTTTAAATCAACTTTCTCTGTTTGTGCATGTTATTGGAAATTATTCCAATATTCAAAAGAACAATATAACAAAGAATAAAACAATTTTTTTGATCTTACAACCAGAGAGCACCCCATGACCAAAAGAAGTGAAAATTATCTGTGGTACTTAGTCTTCAACAGTGGTACCCTTAGCTGAAATGTATACTAAATGAAGACATTCTAAGACTTCAAAAGGAATAACTTGTGTTTAATGATGTATCCTTTTGAAAATGCATCAGAGTATTCAAACATTTATAGACAATGCATACTTCATACTGCAAAAATAAGTTTGTAAAATTATAATTTTGTGTGATTTTCTTTTCAGGAGCTATTTCATCCACAAGAACTTCAGGCCATGGTGGTAGGGAATGAAAATTATGATTTTCTTGAATTGGAAAAGGTAAGGAGAAATTACACATCAATTTTTTTTTTTAAATTGTTAATAAGGCATAATTATATTACATACATGTACATGTATGTTGTCTTGTGCCCATATCATTTACAATTTTGCAGAAATGTTTATGAATTACATGAAGGCCATTCTTGTTGTAATGAAGTTAGAAAAAAAAATGGCTCAGATTAAAAGTCTTTGACGAGTACAAGAGCATCTGAAAATATCTGCTTAGATACTACATGTATTTAAGACTGAATGTAAAAGTAAAAAAAAAATGTGTATTACAATTGAGTATAAGGGATGCTTCAACAACATGAAATAACAAAGATTGAGCATACCAGGTAGCTGGCTTTCATGCTATTTTTGTGTTGCCCGCAAAGCATAGCGACACTTAGGGATCATATTATTTATCTGATGCAAAAGGTTTGAAAATATAATCTTAATTTGAATACAATTCGAGTTTTTATTTGATGATGAAAGTTACAAAAATTTCTTAAATATTCCGTAAGAATTTTTGTGAAAATGGGCACAGGTAGCTGGCTTTCTTGCTATTTTATTATTTAACTGATGCAGAACATTTGAAAAATGTAAAGCCCTACATGTATATAAGTTGATCCAGGTGATAATTGTTTTATAAGTTTGCATTTAAATTTGATTATATATTTGGCTGACGGTTTATTGTGCGTGTTTCAACAGACTTCTATTTTATTTCAGAACACCATGTATAAAGGAGACTATCACAGGTATCATCCAACCATTGTGTGGTTTTGGGATGTTTTCCATGAATTACCGTTAGATGATAAAAAGAAATTCCTCAGTAAGTGTAACATGTACTGGTATTTGTAATTTTATTCTTTGACATCTGGTACCATCAAATACATGTATCTGTAGAGCACATTACTACATGTACATAGATCATATTATACAGTTGTTGACTGGGGTTGAGGTCAACAGCTAATTTTTTGGACCCTTGGATGAACTGTTGACTTCGGCCTATGGTCTCGGTCAACAGTTCATCCAAGGGTCCAAAAAATAAACTGTTGACCGAGACCCCTGTCAACAACTGTTTTGTTATCCCTTTTTGATCTAAAAAAGAATATTGAGGCTCCGTTCTACAGCTGTTTTGTTATACTTCAGTCAATTTCTCGGCTGTATAATCAGTGATCAGCGACAAGATTAATGGAACATAAATATTCTACTAGAATATTCTGTGAAGTTCTTATTGCATTCTTAATGTTTTTACCTTCTTTGTCCTCCAATATTTTTGTTGTATCTTCCTCCGTCACACTCACAGGAGAAACTCGCTGCCATTTTCAAACGATGTAAACAGCTGATTAGGGAAGATAACTCTTATACTTGATCCTTTTAAGGGGCCGCCGTTGGGGAACGTTCTTTTTATGCCCCCGTAATCGAAAATTCAGGGGCATATAGTTTTTGGTCTGTCCATCTGTCTGTCTGTTTGTCAGCAAAAACTTTAACCTTGGCCATAACTTTTGAATGGTAAGTGATAGGGCTTTCATATTTCACATGTGTATTCCTTGTGACAAGACCTTTCCATGGATACCAAATTTTTTGACCTTGTGACCTTGACCTTGGAGTTTGACCTACTTTTAAAAAACTTTAACCTTGGGCATTACATTTGAATGATAAGTGATAGGGCTTTCATATTTTACATATGCATTCCTTGTTACAAGACTTTTCCATGGATACCAAAAATTTTTACCTTGTGACCTTGGAGTTTGACCTTATTTTGAAAATTTAAACTTTAGCCATAACTTTGGAATTTTAAGTGATAGGGCTTTCATATTTCATATATGAATTCCATGTGGCAAGACTTTTCCATGGATACTAAATTTGACCTTGTGACATTGATCTCAAATTTGATACTACTTTTGATCTGTTTTACTGACAAAGATGCCAACGGGGGCATTCGTGTTTCACAAACACAGGTTTTATTTTTCAAATACAATTACACGTAATTACCGAAAATGATCAAATTTACATTATTCAGCGTCTTTAAGTGAGAAAATAAACTGAAATAAACAAGAAGCTTGTTGCCATAACAACACTAAAATATCTTGCAGGTCAAAAGTTTGTCACGTGAACGGTCCAACAATCGATTTTAAGAGTTTGTTTGGACCGGCTGTTTCTAACCTTTTTTTTGTATAGACTATTAAGGGGAAAATAACTAAGGGTATAACAATGTCCTTTGTTATACCCTTATCAGTATCTCTATATAAAATCTCCTAATGCCTATTAATTCGAATATTTGACCAAATAGTCAAATCAATATTGGCCATAGGGCAATAATAGTAAAAAAAACTATTGACCGATAAACGTCACATTGTTTGTGAAGTCACGTAATTGATTGCGTCATAAAATCTACCTATTTTTCCGAGCTCTTTCTCTTATAGAAGAAAATGAATGTAAACATGCCAGGCCAAACGGTTTGTCACTGCCAAATTGAAGTATATGGTATAACAAAACAATTATTGACTGGGAATTCGGGCAACATATGATTTGTTGGACCTTCAGACAAAATATAGCCTTCAGCCTCGGGCAATATGTTGTCTTCAGGTCAAAAAAATCATATAATGCCTTCATTCACAGTCAATAGTTGTATAATATCTATCAGTGATAATCACGTGAATAATCTAAGGTGACATATTCCTGTTCACCAGGTTCGGTAACCATTCAAAAATGATTTTTTTTTGTTTTGAAAATTTGAAAATGTTTAACATTACTCCTATAGGTCTATTTACTTCCTTAGGATCTCATAGCAAGAATATATGATAGATATTCATCTGATGTTCAAATTATGACAAATTCTGTCACTCGAGAAAGGATCTTGAAATTCTAATCTAGTGTATTGACCCATTTGAAAAAATCAATAAAGAGTAGAGTATAATACACATGTGATGACAGTAAGTTTATTTACAATGTAACTCATTCTGTTTCTCTGTTTACAGTGTACCTGACTGGTAGTGACAGAATACCTATACTCGGCATGCAGGCCGTCAGAATGTTCATACAACCTACGGAGGGCGGTGATAAATATCTACCCGTGGCTCATACGTGCTTTAATCTGTTAGACTTGCCAAAATATTCTAGTAAACAAATTCTCCAAGAAAAATTGACTATGGCTATAGAACAAACAGAAGGATTTGGCATTGTGTAGGACGTAGGCTAGCTGTGCTATTATAACGATTTCCAGGTCATTGCGAAAACTTTTTTCTAAAATTTGCTCAAAATTGGTTGTTTTGCTACAGAGGTATTATGATTTTAAGAGTACATGTACTATTAACTGTATGATCATTTTTGTCTCAACAGCCCGAGCTGACTTACCAATAGGCATACATATGAAAGTGCATAGATATGTTTATGAGTGCATTATGTGTATTACTACACAGCTACAAATCTTTCTGACATGTTTTATTAACATTTTGCTCTTCCAATTTCTACAAATGAAGAGTAAGAAAAAATCTTCAGATATACATATATGTAATTATGTATAGATAATGGTGGCATTTTATGACTCCCTTATCTGACTATGTGAATTGTCTGATTAATTATTATGAATCTCTAAGTAAAGGCTTATAATAAGTTTGTGTTGATCCACTTTAACTCAACAATATGTCCGCAGATACATGTAGTATGTACAAGTTCTGACTTAGCTGTGATATGGAAATGGGCATATTATTTTTGTTGACCATTTTTATTTGTAAAGAATACTTACCTAATAATACCAAACCATTATGTATTTTATATAAGATTGATTGCACCAAATGTATAAAACTGTTCATGGAAATACTGTGAAGGGATGATTCTTGATATCATCTACATTTGTACTTGACTTTTGTAGTTTAAACAATTCTAATATCAACAATTTTTTTTTTTTTTTTTGGCAGTTTATAGTACTCTTATTTATTATTGCACTTTTCTTTTTATAATGCATACAAATCTATAAATTTAATCACTTAACTAACTTATGAGATAAACAGCAAGTGTAGTTGGCAAAAAAAGTTACCAATACATGTGTATACGTACATTTGTAATATTATTATCTTTAATATCATATTACACTTAAGTTTGCATAAAGGACTTAATTTGAGAAAGTATCACTTTGTTTTGTATCAGTTTTTCTGTCTGTTTTATCAGGTTTTATCAGGGTTCACACATTCTCAGACATTGTTCCTCTTCATAGCAGCATATATCTTACAGCTTTTTTATCATTATGCGTTGATTTTCTACAGTATATATGTTACTTCAAATTTTTCAGGAATTGAAGAAAACCTTGATTTGTAATTTTGATTTAATTATCATGCTAAGATCCTATGTAAAGAATTTTTTTTGGTATTGACAAATATAATTTGCAGTTTCAAATGATATATATATGAAAGAAGTTAAAACATACCATATATCGGGTAATTTCAGCGTCTGGTAAATTTCGTGAAAATCACCATAAAAAGGTGTGTCTTTTTTCACTGAGTCAAATTTTCGCTAATCTACCAATATCAAGAATTCAAAATTTTTACAAATATTTATTTCGTCTGAAATGAAATATGATAATGCATAATTACAACTCCAGATGTTTTTGTTTTTTTTTTGCTGAGTGTAAGTTAAAATTAATTTACATGCATATGTACAATAATACTAATGTACATTTTACTGTTCACTTGTATAAAGCATCAACGATATATTGATTCTGGCTTCTTTAAAACTATTGGTTATAATTTCTGGTTTCCCACGTTAGTAGTCATTAAGTTTTGAGATCTAAAAAAGGACTTTAACCACAAAATCAGTGTCTAGATTTAATACACACTGGTAATAAAAATTGGTGGTTTAAGATAAAAGCCGACATGCAATTTATCGGCAATTGTTTGATTTACGCTGGGTAATTAAATTCATTAATGTTACCTTTTATCTGCAAACATATAATTATCTTAAGTTCTCACAGTTACATATAACCGTACCTCTTAGCACTATTAAGGAACATTTACAAGGTCAACGATTAAGATCTGTGTCTTTTTTCGCTGTGTCCATTTTCCGCGATTTTGTGATGCTTGCGAACTTAGCGAAAATTAGACACATGCAAAAAATTCAACAAAAGTAAATGAAACCATTGATGTGCATATGTACTAGCAGGTGCTATGCTTATCAAAACATGTAATTTATCTTTATGATGCTTTTATCTAGCTTTTAAAATTCAGTTCTGTCAAAAATGTACAATGTCTACTTTTTCTAAGAATTTATTGACAAGTGGAACCATATGATTCTATTTTTATCCTATAATTTTTCTAGAACAGAAATGTTGTCATACCTAACAATTAGAGTAGGTAAAAGTATAGCATAAACAGTGTCAAATCCTAAACTAGGAATTTGATGTGAATTTATATCTGTTGAAAAATGAATTGCTGTATCTTGTTTAAATGATGAGGTGCAATATATAAAAAGGTTCATAATATGAAGATGAGTTAAATATTACTATGTATGAATTAGGGAAGTTAGGATTATAGATGAATTGTGAAAGAAATTGGTCTTAATGTTGCTTATTTATTGTTGAAATATACATTTATTGTAACTCTTTTAACTGCAAATGAAATTTGTTATATGGATAGTTTGTTACATTGCTTATTAAAGCAGAAAAATATTATATTTTGTTCTTTTTCTTCAATTCTACAGAAGAAAATATTTAGTGATGATCCTAAAATCCAAATTACTATTTTTACCCTTACGCAACATTGAATCGGTAGACAGGTACATGTAAGATTTTTGACTGTTGTTTGAACATGTACATTTTCATTGAATTCAGAAAAAACTTACTTTTCATACAGTCAAAAAATTTAATTAGAGTTATCCTTCTTAGATCCTATAATGGTTCATTGAGGTCAAAGGGGATTGAGGAGTGAACTTTGATACAGGCGGCGTTGTGTGAACTATTTACGTTGATCATGTGATAAGGATATTGTAAATATTGTGGTCAGTTGTACCATGGACATTATGTTATTGTCAGTGATTGTACTGATCTAGTAAAGCACATGGAGAGGCATGTGATCTGTGAAATGTGAAAACGAAAGTGGATTTGCAATGTACTATATTACTAGTAACATTTCCGCCGACGTTATATCTGGTGGTAGAAATACTTTAGGAAGGGGAAATAAATAACAATTATGCATGTTTTTATATTTGTCCAGAGGTTTATTCAAACAATGCATGATATTACATAATATAACAGCTATAAGGAAACTTTTCCTGAAATTTTGAAGGAACACTGTCCAAGAGTATCTTTTCACATGTTTTAGATTGGACTTGTAATCATTTTAGTGAACTCATAGTGTACGTAGTACAGATTCTTAGGATATGATGAGGATTGGATATTGTGTTAGAGTGATTTATTTGACGTGTTTGATCTGTATTATTGTCACAGTGGATGCTAGTTATAAATGTAGGAAAAAAGTCAGGCTGGAAATGGACCAAGATGAACTAATTATTGTAGAAGATACATCAAGTGAATCTGAAGTGACATCTTATAGAGAAGGTTTGGGAAAGGATCTAGCTGGTAAGCAAATTTAATTTTTTATTTTTTAAATCAAATGAATTTTAAGAAATTTAAGTCTGCAGAGATTTGTAATCATGATAATTAACAAATCAGAAGTTCATTCCTTTATACCTTATTCATTGTATATATTCAGCATAATAAACTTTTAATAATCATGATAACTGTCAAAAGCCAGCAAGTGTGAACGGTGATAGTTGTTTGATTCCTACAATTCATCATTCACTTTTAAATATTAAGAATTCATTTGCATTGTTGGTAAATGGCTCGGCCTCTGAGTATATATTCACACTAAGGTAGATTGATTAGTAGTTGTCACTCAGTAGGACGAGCACTGTATACCTGAATTAGTCCCATTGAGCGCAGTGAGTTGCATTAAAATCTGAGACAAAAAAAAAGGAAGTGTCTTAAAGGTTTGAGAGACAGTTATTCTAAGCTTGCTATTTGTGCTATGATCATGATGATCATGATGATGTAGAATTTACTATAAAAGCTTGAAACCCTTGTTAATGTACGGATAATGAAAGGAATCTGCATATTTACGCTTGCTGTCTTCTTACAGTAACTATAGAATGTCAGCAGCTGATTAGTTAGTGGACAGTATTTTAAATTGATATTTCTGAAATTTCAGAGATCATATACATATATATACATTTAACAAATTTTGATTTTAAATTCACAATTCGTATATTTCAGCTAACTACTCCCTCACTGTGACAAACTCTGGACCGTGTGTTGTATATTCCTTCATCAGCTTCCTGGCTAAGATGACTCCGTTTGCTGCCATGCCGTCCACCAAATCCCTCTTCATGTATGTGTGGCATAATGACGCTAATCAGGATGTCCGAGCCATGTACAGTAACTGGACGTCAAATATTACATCGTACACTTTCGACAAGGAGGAGATCATTCCTAACAAATACCTTATGACAGTCTGTGTCTATAAAAGGACATCTAACAGCAAAGGAGAGGAAATATTAAAACTTGTAGCAAATGGATCTACAAAATTTGAAATTACAAGTATATATTTAATTTTGAGTCTCTTCATGAACAGGGATTTTTTTAGGGTCTGTAGGGGGCCAAAATTCGGCCCCATTCCCAACCCCAAAAAGTGGTACTTTTTCCCAATTTTTGACCTAAAAATTCCCAATTAAATCTTTTCTCCAAAACGAGAAATTCATTTCCAATTTACATATCATTAACTGAAAGGAAAGCGAAAGTAGAACAAACATGTCGTGTTAGTTTAACTCTAGGAGGGATTCAAAATACAAATGTATAGCCAATTGATATCGTAAGGGATAATTTGCACGAATATATCTTTTTGTCATTTTAAATTTATTTCCCAATTTACCTTGAAATGATGCAAAATTCCCAATTTCATCGGCCCAGGCCCCTGACATCAGGGGATAGAAAAAATCCTGGGAGTCCAATTAATCCCTATTGAATTTGTATCATGTATTCTGTTGTATGTCAGCATTTCCTCTTGAGGATATATTTATAGAATGTATTTTTATAAAGTGTAGGCAAACTCAATCTTATACTGTCACACATAGCACTTGTTAAAAATGAAATCAATATATTATATGCACTTGAACAGTTGAAAGCAGAAGAAATTAATTGTACCATTGTATGTCTTGTATTTAGTTAATACTGATAATTTATTTTGTTTTTATGATTTCAGATACTCTTAATGGAAAAGAGCATCTAGAACAAAAGACAAACGATTCAAGGACTGAGAATTATTATGCTACTGCGGAAAAGACAACATATTCAGTTCGGTTGTTAGATGAATTCCAGGATTTTAAACCGGAAGTTGTGTACAGTTGGTCAGTGTGTAACAAATTGTTTTGGGAAAGTACTGTAAATAATTTCACATTCCAGTACATGGAACCTGGGCCTTGTCATGTAGAATGTGTTGTTAAAGCATCTCTACCTGATCAACTTAGAAGGAAAATTTCTGTCAGTCGGAAAGAGCAAATCTTGGAGGAATTACAATTAGAAGGAGTATGGAGGAAGGATGTAATATTTCAAGGTAAGATAAACACAGATGTAGCTCTCTACCTATCATGCCTCTGTCATGTATGTACAAAGTTTCTGTGTTTACAATGACGTATTTACTCTTTCATTGACGTGTGCATATTATACAGTTTTTGTATCTACGAACTGAACTTTATTGTTTTACGGCCCATTTTCTGTTTGTTCATGTAAATTGTTGAGATAGTACTTGGGCACATTCTTGCATAGACTGATATGTTATCACTGTACATATCAACTGTGTTAACATGGTTAAGTTGTTATCAATTATACCTTATAGCAAGTATTTTTGAAATGTCAACATTTATTGAAAAGATTGCTGTTAAACAATTCTAAAGATGGAGAATAGAAAACTGTGAAATTGGACAACCTCAAATCTATGCACAGAATCAAGCTTAAATCATACAATAGAAATTGTCTCTTACCTTTCGTCATTGAAATACTTGACATGCTTTACACTCTTGGATTTTTAATAGATAACAATCTACTTTAGCATTTTTAGTCTAATGTTCAAATCCTTGCTATTTTGTGTGGAAAGGAAATATATGAGATTTCGCATTCATGTTTCTTATAACAAGAACTTTTCCACCTTGTATATGTTGTACATGACCTTTGACCTACATTTGAAAAACTTCAACATTGATGATAATACATGTAGTTAGGGCTTTCATAGTTGGCATATATTTGTTACCCGAGAGTTTCTGTTCATATCATATGACCTTGACCAACATTTGAAACTAATTTATTGCTTTTTAACTACTTAACTGTCAACCTATGGCTTTCATATTTAGTAAATTATGAAGACATTTCCAATTGGTACAGAAAGTTTTGATCATGTGACCTTGACCATGAACTTTGACCTTCATTTATAAAACTTTAACATGGACCATACATACTAGTTCAATCAGGGAATAAGACAGGCTTTCAATATCAAAATTTGTACCTCAATCTGACATTTATAGTTACCATGTTTCATTTAACAAAGCTTCATGAAACATTGTAGACTTGCTCAAGTCCTTATATCAAATAATTTTAAAATTGAATACATGTTTGTTTACTGGCAAGCAAAAGTTGTCTTCTCTGTATTCTTGTATCTCTGCAACCAATTGCCCACTACTTATAGTTTTAAAAGGGGCATTTCTTTTCTACTTGAACAATTTAATTAATAATTGCAATTCTCTTCATATAACTTTATTTGATATAAGGACTTGAGCAAGTCTAGAAACATTGTAGCTGGTCAACTCTCTCTCAGACTTTGTCCAATTTATAGTTCTATTGATGTCAGACACTGGAAGTTGGTCAGGTATCCAAGTTTGTATTAACAGATTTCTAGTATCTTTGTCTCAAATCTGTGTTGCTGACCACATTCCTTTATAATAAGTGTCCAAATATATCAACATCTATATTTGACAATGCAGCTATCAACATCGAATGTGGGTTATCATACTTTTGTGACCAGGCCATGCACTTTATCTTGGCTTTACCCTCTTTGTACCTATTTTATTATGATGTTAATGCATGATAACATGTATAATGTAAACAATGGTAAATGGGAAGTCCCTGTAAACAAAAGAGAAATTATAAATATCAATAAATTTATAATGGACTGACCCTGAGGGATGTACATAGTTCTTATACAGAGTTGAAGAGGGTATACTGGTTTCACCTTGTCTATCAGTCAGTCCATCCATCTGTCTGTCCCAGGCCATGGACTGACCCTGGGGGATGCAGTTCTTATATAGAGTTGAGTAGGGTATACTGGTTTCACCTTGTCTATCTGTCTATCAGTCCATCCATCTGTCTGTCCAAGATATAAATTTTGTTTCGAAAGAACTCCATTGAATTTTTGGTCAATAGGTCAAAGGTTAAGGTCAGACTTGGCATATGTGAAAAATAGCATTTCCATGCCTTAACTCTAGTAATTAATATATTATCTAAGATAGAGCACTATTTATGCCCCATTCGGGGGCATATAGTTTTTGACCTGTCAGTCTGTTTGTCACTTTAACATTGGGCATAACTTTTGAATGGAATGTGGTAGGGCTTTCATATTTCACATGTGTATTCCTTGTGACAAGACCTTTCCATTGATACAAAAATGTTTAACCTCGTGACCTTGACCTTTGACCTACTTTTCAAAAACTATAACATTGAGCATAACTTTTGAATGGTAAGTGATTGGGCTTTCATATTTCACATGTATATTCCTTGTGACAAGACCTTTCCATTGATACCAAAATTTTTGACCTCATGACCTTGACCTTTGACCTACTTTTCAAAAACTTTAACATTGGGCATAACTGGTAAGTGATAGGGCTTTCATATTTCTCATGTGTATGCCTTGTGACAAGACCTTTCCATTGATACCAAAATTTTTGACCTCATGACCTTGACCTTTGACCTACTTTTCAAAAACTTCAACATTGGGCATAAGTTTTGAATGGTAAATGATAGGGCTTTCATATTTCACATGTGTATTCCTTGTGACAAGTCACAAGACCTTTCCATTGATACCAAAATTTTTGACCTTGTGACGTTGACCTTGACCTTTAACCTACTTTTCAAAAACTTTAACATTGAGCATAACTTTTGAATGGTAAGTGATAGGACTTTCATATTTTACATGTGTATTCCTTGTGAGAAAGACCTTTTCATTGATAGCAAAAGTTTTGACTTTGACCTTTCACATACTCAACAGAAAATGGTGTTTATACTAACAAAGATGCCACCAGGGGCATTTGTGTTTCACAAACACAGGCTTTATTTTTTTAGGTTCAAAAAGTCAAAAATGAAGGTCAAACTTGGTATATTTGGAAAACATCATCTCCTAACAATAAACTTAGTTGTAAAGAATGAATTGTATAAAAGAATTACCCTTTGATTGCATATGAGGAGGAATGCTGTTGATTTCTTTCCATTAGTATCATAATTTTAGTCTCTAAATATTCCTTTTGATGGGGGTACATCATGAAGATTTATCAACAACAGATATATTGACTAAAAATGTCTCAAAACAGCAACATTAAGATTCTGGATATCTGATCCTTTACACCTTATTGTTAAATATAGATGAAGTCAGGCTGGTGAACATTAGTTTGGGAGAAACCATCGTCAACACTGGAAAAATGTTCAAGGCTAACATTTCCTATACAGGAAGGTGAGAATTTTGATGTTTTACCTTTATCGTGGTTGTGAAAATATTTAATGTTTAAGGCATTAGAGGCATTTAAATACTCTACTTCTGGTTGTTTTGATAATAGAAATATTAAATACAACGAAATTGGCCAAAGACACACCACTTTGGCTATGTTCTGGTCCATACATTTTCATGGTGAGTTGAATGAAACAGAAAAAAATATTAAATATCTAAAAAATATATAAGATATTGCAGTATATATTAAACGTCTACTTTTTTTACGACATTGTTATTATACCTTAATATTTAAACAACCATAATGTATTACTGTTCAAACATGATAGATCACAAGTAGAGATAATGCTTATTTTCAATCTGTCACCACATGAAATTTTATCAAGTTAGGAAATTTGTCGATACAAGTATTATACTACAGTATAAATGTTGTGACAAGTGATAAATTACCAGTGATAATAAACTTAAAGTTACGCTGGAACTATACATAACCGCTCTTTTATCAAATATATTGTGGATTGTAAGTAATTTTTAACATGCATGCATGGTCTTTCTAGTTTCCAAATTGGTTAATTTTAAAATTTTGAACACTGCTCCAGCTTAAAGTCGTGAGAATAAAATGTAATATAAAGTACATGTATACCACTTATAGTAAATATAAACAGTTTATGCTGTTTATAGAATACAATGAGCTCATAGAAATGAAAATTATTAGCTTCACATGCATATTAGGGCTGGGACGATACTGCACCCAGCCGATCCGATACGTATCACGATACCTAATATCCGATACGATACGTATCGCGATACTAAGTTTATTAATAAAACCTTCTCAAAAAAGCTATTTGATGGTATTTATGTACGTCGTCATATAAGCAGCTTTTTTCATTCAACATGATTAATTTATTCAACACTAGCTTTACGTCTAGAATAAAGATGTAAAAGTAAATAAACGGATTTTTTTAGTTGACTAGAAGAATTGAAAAACAAAATCATTTGAAATTACAGTAAGAAATCATTGGAAAAATCATATCAAAAATCAATGGTCCTAATAATTTTGTCATGTCACAGTGATCGGGAAGGCAAACTTTCTCAATGGGACTATGGCCCCTTCCACTTGGACTTCAATGGACCATCTCAAAATCAATGGGCCATCTTTTTTAACGAAAGGGCCATTCCAAAAATGATCAATTTTCGAAAAGCTTGTTGGTGCCGTGGTCTAGTGGTAAAGGCCCCGGGCCAGTGACCATAAGGTTGCTGGTTCAAGTCTCACCAGGACCACGGGTCGGCCGACATATACTTATGTATGTTCTGTGTTGATACAAAAACATGTCATTGTCTGTGTTGTTTACATGTCTGTTGTGTTGTTTAAACAAATATAGAAAAGCTTTGATACAATGTATGTATAATAAATACATCAGATCTTAGCACATTTCTTAGTCCTGAAATTCCCAATTTTACCATTTCCAATGAATAATTTACAGTGAATGTATCACAGACCAGCCAATGTCAAGCTTTTAGCCACCTATCCTGCATTTTTCGTGTCCACGTATGGGCAGCATGTTGAAATTAGGGGGGGGGGTGACTGCAATTGACTTTTCTGTACAAATTTTATTACTTCAGTCTGAACCCATTGACTGACCTCTTAAAATGACACGATAATTTTACCGACGAACGCATACACAAGTACCTTTACGTCGATAAGATACGTAAGTGGACGTTGGGGTCCGTCGATGTTAAATTTTGTGCTCTATTGTGAGTGCTGATGAGATAATCGTCGGGATCTTCTTTAACTCATTGGAGATTTAAATCTCAGGCGCAGAACGAGGATAAAAAAGATTGTCAGAGAAAAATCAGTATTGTATCGTTATAGCAAAGAACCTTTCGGATGAGTGGAGCAATTTTAAGTGAACAGAAGAATTTTGTGCTTCTGACTGGCCATGTACAGTAATCTGTGATCCACACGTTACTGCTACTGGTGTAGATCTACGTTACAACGTAAAAACGAGTACAGAACTTTTAGATAGATTTGAAAACATGGACAACGTAGAATAATGCGCACCAAGGCGCAGCGAGTTGCCGATTTTATGGGCCTTTTTTGATCGGAATGGGACTATGTCGCAGGGTGCGTGGCCTTCCCAATCACCGTACAGTTTATATCTATAAGTAAACAGAAAAGAAGTTGGATTTAAACTTGAGTACTTTAACTGTTGAACACGTATTTTTCATGTAAATTTTTAACTTAGGTATCGTCGGGGTGTATCGATACTTGGATCGCGAAATAAAATATCGCGATGCATCGATGAATCGGAGTATCGTCCCAGCCCTAATGCATATGCATCCTATGTATAAAAAAAATCATCGATTCATCATTACATAAAAAAAATTATGCAACATTCATATGCTGACTATAAATTTTGAATAGAAGTATCGTTCAGGACCTTCAGTCCTTTGATTTTTATTAGCAAAGAATAGTAACAAAAGATCATTTTCTCTGTCTGTCATTAGTATTCTATATTAGTTTAATTTTATAAACAAAATGTTTGTTTTACAGTGGTATACAAAAAATTAAAAATAAAGAGTTTCAACCAAAATTTTTATATACATGTATTTAAACATGTAAACATTATGTCAAAAGTCAAATTATGAGGGAAAATCTCAAATAATATAGAATTATTTATCGAGGTAACTTGTATTTTACATTCAGATTTTATATACATATTTGTACAACTTGCACATAAGAAATCATCTAGGATTTCTAATTTAAGGCATGAGGTCAGGTTCAAGACTTAAAAAAGTGGTAAATCAGTCTGTATTTATACATGGTCATGACAAACTGGTTCTTCAGTCTGTATTTATACACGGTCATGACAAACTGGTTCTTCAGTCTGTATTTATACATGGTCATGACAAACTGGTTCTTCAGTCTGTATTTATACACGGTCATGACAAAAATTAGGTAAGACTAATACAAAAGAAAGTGAATTAGAGGGATTGATAAGAATCCATTGTATCCATCAATGGCATTGTTTACTGTTTCCAGTGAGGATCAATTTATTGATTTATTGAAAATTTACTCATAGATTTGAGACTTATAATAAAACCAAGACTTTTTAAGTTTTAAATTTAAAATGACTTTTAACATTAATTTCTCAAATGTCTGATGAAATTTGAAAGCCAAAGTCAGACATTTAATAAAACCACACCCACTTAAAATGTAAAACTCAAACCACACCCACTTACAATGTAAAACTCAAACAAGTATATCCTCTCATTGTTAGAGTGCATGGAGATTTCACATGTTAAGTACATGTTATTTTCATGTTAAGTATGTGACAAGTAGATGTCACTCACTAGCTCATCATCACAAATTTGATAGTTATCTGGATCAAGGAAGTCAGATGATTGTAACAAAATTAAGGCATGCATTAGGAAATTGTAGGAAAGGATATATCAAGTTTAAAATTGTCAGTGCACTTGAATTTTGCCAATTTGATAAAAATCACAAAAAAGTCATAATTTTTCTACTGATTTTGTGACTATATGTATCACTTAGAGCATTTCTTCATTGGGTGAAACCATTTGGAAATAATGTCACTATGTTTTTTTTTACCTCACCTGGAAAAAAGTTCAGAGAGAAAATGTCAAACCTTTGTTGTCAGCATCATTGTTTTCATCTGTAGACAAAACTTTAACCTGGGCTAATATTATCTCTTAACCTATAAGGGGAAGGGCTTTGATATTTCATATGTAGATACCTTGTGAAGAGACGTTTCATTTAAGATCATGAACCTTGATGTAGACCCTGGACTTTGACCTACTTTTCAAAAACATAAACCAATTTACCATAACTGTATCTCTTGAGCTACAAGGGGTAGGGCCTGTATAGTACCGATATGTCACTTATAGATAATAGATACCTTCTGAAGGGAATTAACTTTTATTTGAGACTTTGACCTAGTAACCATGACCTGCTTTTCAAAAACTTTAACCTGGGCTGTATCTCTTGAACTATAAGGGGTAGAGCTTTGATATTTCACATGTAGATACTTTGTGATGAGACCTTTCATTTCAGACCATGACATTTGACTTACTGACCTTGGACTTTAACCTTCTTTTCAAAAACTTTAAACTGGTCTCTATCTCTTCAACTATAGGGGTATGGTTTTGATATTTCACTGTAGATTCCTTTTGACAAGACCTTTCATTTGAAACCATGATCTTAGATCTAGTGACCTTGAACTTGACCTAGTTTTGAAAAAAAAATTAGCTTGGTCTTTATACTTTCAACAATAGGGAAAGGGCTTTGATATTTCATGCATAAATTCATTATTACCAAAACTTTTTGTTTGAAACATTGACCTATAGCCTTGTATCCTTGACCTTAAAGTTTAAAGGGTCTGTATCTTTAGCTCTCTAAGGGTTAGGACTCATATTACATGTATAGACTCCTAATGACAAAACTTTTTGGACCTTTGAATATTGAATTGATTTTATGCAAAAAGCTGCCATGGCAAGCTTCATGTAAGCCTTTGTTTCCATATAAAATTGAGTCAAATTTGGCCATTTTGACTTTATTGTGATATATGAACATACGGTATGATATTATGTTAGGCTATAGTAATTAAATATTTTGTTTTACGTCTGTTGGTGGGTACCTTTTAGGAAAATTGCTCAGGAAAAACACTTTCATGCATATTTCAGGTAAAAATATCAATAAATAGTTTTGAATACCATCATTAATATCATGAGATAAAATTTATTTTCCTAAAAATTGAGACAGAATGATCCACCTCATTTTGATAAAAGATATTTTACTTTTGTGTTTTCAGTCTTCCTTTCCAAATTTCTTTATATTGATCATGTTGAATCTCACTGTAACTCAAATCTCAAATTCTGAATGAAAAGAGAAATCATTTGAGAAATTTCAAAATTGCTAATTACGTGTATAGTAATCATGTCTTTATAATTCTTCAATTATGATTTGTTCATTAATTTTCAGCAACACCACATTCTGCTGGGACATCATTCCTGAGGACAACTCAACCATAGCCACCAATCAGACTTGTGAAAAATCTCCCCAAAAATGGCACATCCTGACCCTGATCATTCCATTACAAGGGGTGTACAGGTTACATGTACATATAAGTAACAATGTCAGCTCTGTGACCCAGCTCAGTCAGCCAATATTCATATCAGACCCTGTCGTACCATGTAAGTCTACTTCATTTAAACTGAAAGTATGCATTTTTAGCTCACCTCGACAAAGTTTAGTGAGCTAATGCTATACCAGTCCGTGTCTGAGTCCGCGTCCATGTTCTTCCGCGTGCGGTTAAGAATTTTGGGGTTGCTCAGTACTTGGCAAAGTACTGATGCTACAGTAACCAAACTTGCACAAGTGATTCATCTTGGGATGCTGAAGTGAACCCTGGATGGTGCATCTGACCTACATTTTCTGCTTAAGTGACTTGGTTAAGAAGTTTGGGGTAGCTCAGAATGACTTGGTGAAGAAGTTAAGGTTAGCTCAGTATCTGACACTAGTGATTCATCTTGGGATGCTGAGATGAACCCATGCATGGGACTCAGCATCTGACCTACATTTCCACTTGAGTGATTTTGCTTTTAAAAGCCAATATTGAGCAAAGTTTAAGTGCTACATGTACCAAACTTGCATATTGGATGTATCTTTGATCAAACTTTCATAAAATTACCTTGATTTACTTTTTCCACCTGAGTGATTTTGCCTTTAAAAGCCAATATTGAGCAAAGTATAAGTGCTACATATACTAAACTTGCATATTGGATGTATCTTAGATCAAACTTTCATAAAATGACCTTGGCCTACTTTTTCCCCTTGAGTGATTTTGCCTTTAAAAGCCAATATGAGCAAAGTATAAGTGCTACATGTACCAAACTTGCATATTGGATGTATCTTTGATCAAAATTTCATAAAATGACCTTGACTTACTTTTTCCACTTCAGTGATTTAGCCTTTAAAAGCCAATATACATGTACTTAGAAATATGTTTAAATTGAATTTTGCTGCCACAAGGTGAGCTTCTTTTTTGTGATTACCTATGTTTTTTTAACAAATTCTCTCATATTCGATCTATATGTCAGACATGGAAGACTTTGTAAATGAACTTCTTATACAGGAATTTTCGTATTTATATTTACCTTTGGTTTATATTTTGACATTTCATAAAATACTTTCAAAGATATATATAGTTGGGTAAATTCCATTATCAATATACACTCAATATATTCATGTACATGTAAGTCACAGTATATTTAACTAAGCAATATAATATATGGAATGGATATGGAGAATATCTGTATTCAAATTAGGATTTTCTGAAAGTATATCTGCTTATATTTATGCTAAATCAGTCAAAGGTTTTAGAAGAATATGCAATATTGCTAGAAATGAAAAGGAGAATCACAAATAGAATTTCATACCCCCCTTCCCCCCAAAAAAAATTAATCCTTAAAAGTAGTTTTAAAAAATTGATTTAATTGAAATTCATGCTTACTCCATATTTATTTATTTTATATATGTATCATCTATTTCAGTACCTCAGTCTTCCAGCACATCACAAACTCTACCCATTGTTATCAGCATTATAGGAATTACCGTCATCGTTTTGTTTGCCGCACATCTCGTTCGAGTGAATATCAAATCCAGAAACGTTGAAGTAGCAAACTTTGATTTCCATCCAACACTTCATGAAGTGGACCAACTAAGTTGGAGGGAAAGACTTATATCCGTGTGGAACTCTACAAGAGAATTTTTTGCGTCTCGAAATACGTATGATTCAGAACATAGTTATGCAAGGTTTAGGCCCTCAACGGCCAGGCATTATGGAACATTAGACGATACCAATGTTGTACTGTAGTGAGAAATAGACTTATGTATACTGTGTTGTTCTGGAATATTTTATTTCTGTTGTCTCTCAGTTTGAACATGCGTACAATGTATATCACAATCAATTGTATCTTCTAAAATATCAATTCTGGTGAAATAAATGCATGTAGATGTAAGGTACAGAGAAAGTTTATTTCAAGTTTAATATGACTTCTATTCAACCACTGTTTGGCTGCATCAATGCTAGTGATGAAAATTCGGAACTGTTAAACGAATCGATTATCAGACACTATTGGAAGCACTGTATCGATTTAAAATTGATTATTGGAACTAGTAACATTTATTTACAATATTTCTTTTATAACTATGGAAAAATTAAAAACATGGAGTATACATCATTATTTTTTTATTTCAAACATTAATTAATGAACATGTTTTGTTCTTGCTAGATAACATAAAATAAAAATATTTTATAAAAATTGTGGAGGATCTATTTATATTAAAAATTTCGAAAATCTAACCTTCAAAACCCCGACTTGTTTAACTTTTAGCCTTTTTTTTATTCGCATTAACAGTTTTTGCTTTCATTTTAAATTCAAAATAACAAAAATCTAACTAATCATATTTGTCAGTCCAAAATGCTCGTACTGTCCTAACTTTGTTTGCATAAGACTGAGTACATAATTTATAAATAACTGTTGACCTTAGACTGGGAGATTCATTGCTTTTCTTTTTGAACCCAAAGTACTCTCCGACATCTTATTTTGTATTCCCTGTGAAGGGATAGATTTCTACTTTCCCATTTCCATCACCTTCACCATTTTCGACCATGTTGTTTCTACAGTAGTTTCCTTTTGTGGAATGAGATTGTTTTGCGCAAAAAAAAATTCATTCTAAATCTTTATTTTAAAAAGTCTGATAATCAATTTTCGAAATCACTATTGATTGTCGTCGACTTTGACATTTCAATTGAGACGATATCGGCAATATCAGTGACAATCGCTTCACCACTAATCAATGCTTCTCAGATATATGTATCAACTAATAGTACTATTATTATGTATTAGAGATGAGATTAGAAATGAGTCTGTGATATATTGTTTTGAAGGAATATTTGATTTATATCTGCAAAAATGTATTTATACAGACATATAAAGTTTTCATGTAGTCAGAATTACTTTAAGTCCAAAATAATGGAATAATATTCTTTGTGCAATATCATTTTGCTGTATTTTGGATTTTTTAAAATATTTTTTTGCATTTTCATTTTGTGAATTATATTGAAAAGTATATCAAGAAGAACAATTCAATTTAAATCATCTGTTTATCTATTTGTCTTTACATGTACCCGCCTAACTTTCTCATATACCCAGCAAACAAAGATTTTATTAATCACTCTGACCGTTCATTATGAATCATGTATGGACCATAAACATTTAACCATAAAAAATTATATTGATTTGAACAATATTTCACTGAATTGTTGCCCAGGAGCCAAGGATCTGCCTTGACCTTGAACTAAAGTTATATCAACAAGGTCAAGATATATATCATAAAAAGAAAAGATAAAATCTCTAGACTCCCTGCATGTATTTGAATCATTTTTTACAGAACAGTTACCTCATCAGGCATGCTCCAAGGGTTTGACCTTGAACCAACTTTGTATCTCAAGGGTCAATAGGGATGGTGAAATCTTATCTGAGTATTTAACTTTTTAACCTCTATGAATCTAGAATATTTTTTTCAGTATGACCTCATTTATTGTCTTTATTAATAAATCTACAAATCTGCTTTGCTGGACAAGTTTAATTTACACAAGTTTGTTTATATAATTTAATCCCAGGGATTGTGCTTGGGTAAAACCAAGTAAGAAATCGGTCTTCTGACAATTGACAGCTAGCGTATGTGATAAACATGTAAATAAGTATTACATGTATCCTGTGATCAGCATTTCTAAGAGTCAAGTTTTCTATATAGGGATATATTGGATCTGTGGTTAAGTCAAGCACCTCATATACTGTGCTATCTCTATGATACATGTAGATAAAAACAGTTATTATTCATGATTTCAGAAATCAGTAGAATAAATTCATCCATCTCTGCCATACTTGAAAAAAGCATCACAGATGATTGTGTGTCAGACATTGTTTTATACTTTCACTTTGTTGAAAATTGCAATGTATACATGTACATTTAAAATCATGAAAAGAATATTACAAAATGTGTATATGTGTACACTTTTGAACAATTCTTGAATTTCAATCTTGGCTGGAGTTGTCAAAGGTATTGGAATAAAGTTGTTTCTATTGTATTTTTTCTGATTGCGTTATATTATGAAATACATTAATGTAAAAATCTACAAAATACATGTATGTTAATTACATCCATTATTTATTTACTTTATTTGTTGACTTGTGCATGTTTGAAATACTTTCGTATCATTTTTTATGCCCCCGGAATCAAAGATTCGGGGGCATATACATGTAGTTTCTGGCCTGTCCGTCTGTTTGTCTGAAAAACTTTAACATTGGACATAACTTTTGAATGGGAAGTGATAGGGCTTTCATATTTCACATGTGTATTCCTTGTGACAAGACCTTTCCATTGATACCAGAATGTTTGACCTCGTGACCTTGACCTTGACCTTTGACCTACTTTTCAAAAACTTTAACATTGGTAATAACTTTTGAATGGTAAGTGATAGGGCTTTCATATTTCACATGTGTATTCCTTGTGACAAGACCTTTCCATTGATACCAATATTTTTGACCTCGTGACCTTGACCTTTGACCTACTTTTCAAAAACTTTAACATTGGGCATAACTTTTGAATGGCAAGTGATAGGGCTTTCATATTTCACATGTGTATTCCTTGTGACAAGACCTTTCCATTGATACCAAAATTTTTGACCTCGTGACCTTGACCTTTGACCTTTTAACACAGTGACCTCACATACATGTACTTAACAGAAAATAGTGTTCATACTAACAAAGATGCCACCTGGGGCATTCGTGTTTCACAAACACAGGCTTTATTCTTTATTCATTCCGTACTGCATTCCATATTTCCCATGTCATAAAAATCATGTTTATTAATGTTGATTTCAGTTTTGTTAATAAATTATTTCATTCAATGAAGTTTATTTGTTGATAGATGCTTATCCTACTCCATTGAATGTTTAAGAAATAGAAGCTGGTTCGGTGCAGATAATTTGATTTGTTTGTGCGATGGGGGGAATTAAAAGACAAGGAATCACAGCTTGCTAGTTGATATTTCTATTCTAATATTGTTCTGCAGACGACAAAGGGCAGAGCTTAGAGGACTGGAAGTTTGTTGGAGATTTTACACCATGTGAATTCTATTGGTGCACGCACAGAGAAGGGGCAGAACTTAGCAGACTGGAAGTTTGTTGGAGATTTTACACCAGGCGAGTTCTGTAGTACATATAGGGAGAAAATCGCAAGTTATATATTAGAATAGAGGATATACTGAGGGAAACTTTATTTATCTTTGCTTCCTCTGTTGTCCTTTCCAAACTTGCCAGGAAGATATTCTGCCAAACATTGTATTATCAAGAGTTGAAGAGGATCCTAAACACATTAAAGATTTATCTTGTGTGTATATGCTGCTACCTTGGAAGTTGACAATTGCGAAGAAAAAAATGGAACCAAAAACCATGCCATTTGCTTGTAAGCAATTTTTTGTGACAGCTGCAGAGAGAGATATATATATATATATATGCATGTATATATATACTTGAACCAAATAGTGATAAGCAAAAATGTTTCCATAGTCAAATGACCAATTTCAATGTCACTTGTGCTTAATTGCTTGAATTTTGTCCTCAGTATCTCAAGTTAAATAGATTCTCATCACGCTAGAGGAAACTTAATGGGGTTAAATGAGGTCATGTGACCTACCATATTAAGTAGAATCATTGACTGGTACTGGACTTGACACACGAAGCACTGGAAACCTGAAGCAAAACCTTTGATTAATTATGACGTTACAATTCAAAAGTTTGCCAATGTCCATAGTCTGATGTATAAAATCTAGGATCTTAATGGTCGATTCTGAGTACTTGAAAATGGACTATTACCTTATTTCCAGTCTAGCTATAAACAGATTCCAGTCATACTACACAGCTATCCACCATCACCATGTCATATAAAGATGTGTAATTATCTTGACAAAGATCATGTGACCAGACTGTGAAGGAGCTCAAAACCTCTTAAATCCATATCCATATATTAACCAGCCACAGATGAATTCACACTGAATTTTGCACAAACATTCCCCAACAAAAAAGTTTTATCAAAGGTCAGTGGTGTATTTCATAATTTTTACCTGTCAATGACAGTCTCATAAAAATTCACAAATTCAGCACCAGTCATATGGATGTTTTATGACCTTCATCAACTTACTTAGCTCAAATTCCCCTCCAGTCCATATTTTACAAGCAGCTGTTATATATTTTGACAAACATTATGATAAAAATGTTTGTACTAAAACAATAATAAGAACTTGATATGATAAATATTTAAAGGATGATAGTAACAACATGAATGGTAGATATGACCATCTCTTTCTCAGAATTGATTTGAAAAAGACCTTTGATCATCTTTCATCTTCTTTATTGATATATATGATAATAATTATTTCTACAAGTCAACAATTATCATGATTATGTAAAGGTTCATGCAAGAATCAGGCATGGGAAATGTTTGAAAATATTTACTGAACTTTTTTTCTTACTATTTGTTTTCAAATCAACGCCTGTACACATATGATGAAGGAATTTCTACAAACTTGAATGGATGGTTATAAAATATTACAAGGGTAAATAAGTATAAGTATTGTAGGATAGGAGAATTCTCCAACTATCATTTTTCTTCATAAACTATTCTAAAATATGAGATTAATATCTCTCATCACCATCTCTATCATATGGAATCAATTATACTACACATTTATTTCAAAACAGAATTAAAAAGTTCAGTAAAAATAACAATGTATCAACCCTGTCTGATTCTTACATAAACCTGTACTTGAATTTACACGTACAAAATGTATATAGCAAATGCTAAACAAATTATAAGTTATACATATGTGTGAATATTTACATTGCTAATTAATGTACAGATATACTTCTACACGTATGAAATTGCAAAATGGACGGCATTTAGGAAATAAAATATAAAATTCCTGTACAAGAAACTTGACAGATGTAATAATCATTTAACAGCTAAATAGTGTACAATTGTCGAATAAGATCAGTGCTTTCCATTCAAATTTTCTTTTCGCTTTCGACTGACTTGAAATATACATGTATAGTTATTTCATTCCCAAAACAAACATACCGACAAAACTTAATGAATGAGCACAAAAAAGAGAGAATCATAAACTCCAAGGAAATTATCTCATGATCTCATAGCTTTTACTATCCTTGTATTCACATGTCATATTCTATTAGACAAACAGTTAATCATTATTTCCCCTATATACATGTATTAGGAAACTTATTTTCATGATGATCCACATTCTATCTAAAGCTCTGAGTTGCTGATATGTTGCTAAAACATCATAAATGACCTATTTTTCATCATGTTTCTGTTGATGTGCCTTTCATTCCTACATTCTCGGGGACCATGGATGAAGTCACTTCTGAAGGGAATCACATCATACCCTAACTTCTTCATGTCTTTCATAACAACATTAAATGAAATTGTCACAAATCCTTGAGACCGCACTCTTGTTACTGAAAAATATTAAATTATCAGATATTAAATGAATTCAAAGGAGAAACTGTTTCTTTCACTTGAAATAAGTAGTTAAAGTATTTGATATGATTTTTGCCACTTTCAATCTTTCTTTGTACTCATTTGTTTGTAAAATCTATTTCCAGAGGAAATTATTCTTCATGAGCTACTTTTTTAATCTCATTGAATTGAAGAGGAGACAACTCTAGGCAAAATGTTCCATCCTTATTACCTTCTCTTCCTTCTCCTGAAGCTACAACTCGAGGATCAATGAATTCCGGTCGCCGACCCAAAATCCACGCTGTAAACTTCTGTAGCTGTGATGAAGATTCTGGCACAAACATGGGAATCTGTATTTTGTGTCTAGAAAATATAGAAAAATCTTATTTAAGATAAGATTTCAAAATCAGAAGAGTCCTTCATCTTGCAAATGTGTTTCTTTGTAGCAAGTTTAAAGATCCTTGGTCTAAAGGATTTTTAATTTCCATGCCATTAACCATATCTCTTGTGAATATGACCTTGACCATTTAACTCTGACCATGAAAATCAGTAGGGCCTTTCCTCTTGATAAAACAATCCTTTGTGGAAAATATGGGTACTTTTGGGCCAATAGTTTTGTCCATATCCTGGCTACAAGGATACAGGGACAGACAGATGGACAAACAGATGGTTCCATACCTTAATACATCTTTCAGAAGAAAGACATACTGTGGAATGCAACTCTTTTATGGCTCTGTTCTAAATTCCTATTGGTATATGGAACAAACAATTCACCACCCCTAAATAACAATATAACAATGAATACAAACCTTCCAGGTGTTATAGGTACGTGACATACACCATATCCTCTGACGACCTCTGTACCGAAGGCATCTAGACCATACGCTTGTACTATACACTGTGGCCCTGTAATTAGTAATTCTATATGAAGAATCTTTTAAGACACTAAAAAAATTCACAAATGAACCTAGTAAAGGCTTACTGATTCAGTGCAGGTTTGACATTTGTCTGATTTTGTTGGCTAATAACCTTGATGTCCAGAATATTTGCAAATACTTAGCATCCTCTACTTACACCTTTACGAAAGCCTATTGAGCTCAAATGGTAGCTGAGAAAATTATTTTTTCGCATTATAACGCGAAACTTTCGCGTTATATTGCGAAACTTACGCGTTATAACGCTAAACTAACGCGTTATAATGCGAAACTTTCGCGTTATATCGCGAAACTTACACGTTATAACGCGAAACTTTCACGTTATAACGCGAACTTTACGCGTTATATCGCGAAACTTTATCATAATATCGCGAAAATAAATGTGCAGAAGCTTTCGCGTTATAACGCGTAAGTTTCGCGTAACTTACGCGTTATAACGCTAAACTTACACGTTATAACGCGAAACTTTCGCGTTATAACTCGAAACTTACGCGATATTACGCGAACTTTACGCGTTATAACGCGAACTTTACGCGTTATAACGCGAATTTTACGCATTTTATCTCGAAACTTTCGCGTTATAACGCGAAACTTACGTGTTATTACGCGAACTTTACGCGTTATAACGCGAACTTTACGCGTTATAACGCGAATTATACGTGTTATAACGCGAATTATACGTGTTATAACGCCAAACTTTCACGTTATATCGCGAAACCAATAAGCAGGTTATGTACGATGAATATATGTATGAAATATCAATGACCTTCCATTGATAGTATAAAAGTTATCTGCGTTCAATTTTCTCGACTTTAAATGAAATATAGGCCAAAAGTTAATATCAGACTGAGTGCAATTTAAAAGTATGGTAAACATGGTTAAAGTATTTTGGAGTTATCTGACCTGGTCACTAGAGTATGAAGTATGATTCAGATCATCCAGACAAGAATTGCAGTAAGCATGCCATCCTCGGATACATACAAGTTTGGTTGATCTAAGACTCGTGATAAGCTGGATCTGTCCTGTTTTACTTAATATTGTCAATCAAGTGTAAAATATAGGTCAAATTCAGCTTCCCTACCATGCATTGCAGGAAGGATCCTCAGATTCATCATTCACACAAATTTGAATGATCTAGGACTTTAATAAGTCTGGAAATTGACCTGTCCAATTTTACTTAAACTGGTTTTTCAGGCATGCAATATAGCAATCTCCTACGCATGCGTCCAATTTCAGTTCCGCTTTTCTTCACTTTGAAATCTACCTCTGCCGTCATCGCCTATTGTTTGTCTGCAAGATTCTTGCAGACTGGAACTGGGGCTTCATATTTGTAAATCAAGTATTGCAGGTATATACCATCAAGTTTGACTACATTTATGAGGTATACAGTGTACATGCAATGCTTTTATTTCGATGCAATACGATGCAGTATCAGGGATTCTTTCTTCATTCGTACTTTGCCAACACGATCAGCTGAGCGAGAAGTCTCCAGTAAAAATACAAATTCTAGCCATAAATCGAAACCTACCGTCTTTCGACGTGAGTCTTGTAAATTTTCTTACATCAAGATAAGAATCGTTTCCTTCATTGCCCATTTACTCGCCCCTAAACACTCAAGTATGTGCCTCTGCCTTTGAATCGTTTGCACTGTTTACGTCAGAAGTCCGAATGACGTCACTGTAACGTTATGCCGTACCTGCGATGCCTCTCGGGTTTTATCATTGAGTGAAATGGCGTAGGTAAATAGCCATGACGGTTATATTGCAAGCCTTTGCCGCCTTAGACCTTGTTGCAAGTTGGCAATATAGGTCTAATGCAGCATACGTACCGTACATTACAATATGCATCCTTACTAGAGTAGATGCATCACACATACAAGTTTGGTTGATTTAGGACTTTTAAAAGATATGCTGATAAAGGACATGTCCTGTTTCACTTAACCTGGTTGCTCAAGCGTGAAATATAGGTCCCATTTTCTTGAGTGCGGACACCATTGCCGCAAACCCCCCCTCCCCCTCCCTCTTCTACGTCGAGGTGAATCTTGCTTGGACCATGGAACTCAATATAAGCTTTCGTACCAAAGTGCAATGATGTTCGATTCGTCCCAAAATCTTGTCGCAATTAAAAATCTTAGTATTTAAAAGTGCTTACTGGGAGACAGCAATGATTGACGTATTAAAATTACATTTCATACTGATATGTCTGGCAGGGCGTTCGTTCATCACTTTAATATACTTTATATCAGATTCAGATACATATGTATCACATGGAAGGTAGTTGGAAACACATTTAAGGCATTTATTAAGCCTTATCGAGAAAACTAAATGTTCTTAAGAATACTTATGTTTCTTCTACTTTCGGTTTATGTTTAAAAATACTTCAATCATCAATCATGTTAGATAAGTTCTTGATTGATACTTTGGTTTTATGTTCAATCTGCATAAAAATAATAAATTGAACCCTAAATTTGAGCAATAATTTGATGGATATTACCTAAACTCTAGCTTGAATATTTCTATTCATTTGACATAAACATTCCTTTCTACTTGTCAGAGAGGATATTCAGCATCAAAGGACAGAAAAAGCTATGATTTCAAATGTCAAAAGAAGACAAAAAATAACGGTTAGGAAATACATGGAACGCCTGGCCAACTTCAGGAGTTCCATGTAATGACCGATCGATATAGGCATTACACGAAATCCCTTAATTTTAGGAATCACGTAAAATCTCTGATTACATTTATTCACTATAATATATACATGTATATTAATATTCCTGAACTCAATGGATTTCGTGATATTATGTGTATATGTTACAGTGAATAAGTATAATAAGGGATTTTACGTACTTCCCAAAATTAAGGGATTTCGTGTAATGCCTATATCGATCATTCATAACATGTAGTTCCTGGAAATGGCAAGGTATTTCAAGTAAATCTTGACATTTTCTTGAAAAATTTACTCTTGTTTTCTGATTGAAATTTCGTCGTATATATATACATGTATTTCATAATAATCTTATATATTGTTATTGCTATGAAACTACTCTGGGCTGGGGGTATCCTGAAGCTCCTACAAGGGCTCTGATTTGAACTCTTTTACATACTGCATACATACAAATTTTCGCGTTATAATGCGAAAGTTTCGCGTAATAACGCGTAAGTTTCGCGTAATAACGCGAAAGTTTCGCGTATTAACGCGAAAGTTTTGCATAATAACGCGTAAGTTTTGCGTAATAACGCGAAAGTTTCGCGTAATAACGCAAAAGTTTCGCGTAATAACGCGTAAGTTTCGCAATATAACGCGAATGTTTCGCGTTATAACGCGTAAGTTTCGCGTTATAACGCGAAAAAATAAATTTCTCAGCTACCAATTGAGCTCAATAGGCTTTCGTACACCTTTGTACATGTGCTACTATCATTGCTTATATTCTTAGAATATTACAGTGGATAGACAGCAAGTCTGAAAATATCATTAATGAATTGTTTTCCATGGTTGATTACTTAATTTTGATTAGTCCCATCTCAATTATTATTATATATAGTAAAAACAAAGGGTAATCAAAGATAACATAGCTCGCCTATACAGGTTTTTGGTCAGAAACCAGGTTAAAGTTTTTGAAAAGTAGGTCAAAGTCCAAGGTCAAGGTCACTAGGTCAAAGGTCATGGTCTCAAATGAAAGGTCTTGTCACAAGGTATCTACATGTGAAATATCAAAGCCCTACTACCCCTTATAGTTCAAGAGATATAGCCCAGGTTAAAGTTTTGTCTACGGACGACGACTACGACGCCGCCGAGGGTATGGCATTAGCTCTCCAGACTTTTTTGTCCCGGCAAGCTAATGACAGAGTACCACAAATCAAAAATAGGACATTATGACTCTTTGCCTAGAACTAACCATTCATCTGAATGATTACCAAACCTGCTGTAACAATAGAGTGAGTGGGCACTTAACTGTTTTTATGAAATCAAACAACTCTTACTGATTTACCAACATGACCAAAGGGAAAAGGAACCTCAGGAAATAAGTTATCAACCCTAGGAAGCAACTCATCAACTAACACAATCACCTTTCACACTTGCTGTCTTTTCATTGCAATATACTGCATGTATACATACCCAGAACATGTGGTCTGTGATCTTGTATACTCCTGACAATTTTTTTACCTGTACCATGGTTACATGTATTGATATAATGTATAAAGTACAGTGCAAAAAATTACTTACAACCAAATGGATTTGTGCTTTTAAACGTGATGTCTAGGGGGAAGTTCCATGTGAAGATTTGCCTTTCATCTTTACTTTTCTTTGTGACCTGTGTCAATCCTTCCTCTAAACCCTAGAATGGACAATTTGATGGTACTTTATATAAGGAATATAGACATTTTAGTATATACATAAACATAATCAACCTTTCTACTACACCTCAGAACCTGTGTGGTAATATTAAGAACAATTGAAGAAGAATTTAACCTTTGGGTCATTTTTCAATAATTTGATCTACATGTAGCTTGGACTTTAACCACAAGACGATGGGTCAAGGTTATGTGAAAGTATTTGGTCTTAACCAACTCATACAAAAGTATGATAGTAATTTGATTTAGTTTCATAGATGAAGCTCTGATGTTATCAGCATATATTTTCATAAACTATGTATATGTGACCTTGACATTAGAACTAAGTTATTAACTTAACTTTAAATGAAGACTTTAAATATCACCAAGATTCATGTGCAAAACATCCGTTCACTATGGTTATGTGTGTATCGATCATATAGAGAGAATCCTAACAGCTGACTTTAATTAGATTTGTAAACTTCATCATACAATTTGTTTATAAAGTAGTAATAGGCACTTCTAATAAAAGTAATATGATATGGCACATTCGCTGACATTCATTACAACTCTATCATCTCTCAAACCAAATTTTTCAATTGAAAGATGCCTAAGTACAGTACAAATTTTCAAATAGCTAAGAGCAAATATGGTTTACTTACAGATGTTATCAGCCAATCCTGCCCATATGTGAAACAGTACTTGCAATAAATGTCATCAAACTCTGGAAACTGAAAAACAGACAAGATACATCAATACAAAGCCTGGAATCCAACAATAGATACAAATTAAAGCAATGCAAGCATAGCATCCCCTCACAACTGCATGTTCAATGCTATCAGCAAAAGGATTTTCAAATCAAATCCATAGTGTTTAAGTGACCTTGACCTTTTAACCTTCTTTAAAATCAATAGGGTTTATCCTCTCCAAATAGGGAGCATTTGTGGAAGGTTTGGTTATCATATGATGTTTGTTTTGTCTTCTATGTTGTTCAAAAAGACAAGGACTTAAAGTCTAGACCAGCCACAGTGACCTTGACCTAATTATATTCATCACTGACATGATGATTTCTGCTCAGCAGAATATAACAAACTTTCGACCAACGATATCTGTCATATTTCAACTTCTCAACTTGCCTCAATTTCAGCGACTTTTACTCAATTGTTTACATTCACTACTTACTGAAAAACATAGGTAATCACAGATTACGAAGCTCACCTCGTGACAGCAAAATTCAATTCAAACATATTTCTTAGTACATGTATATTGGCTTTTAAAGGCAAAACCACTCAAGCAGAAAAAGTAGGTCAAGGTCATTTTATGAAAGTTTGATCAAAGATACATCCAATATGCAAGTTTGGTACATGTAGCAGTTATACTTTGCTCAATATTGGCTTTATAGAGCAAAATCACTCAAGCGGAAAAAGTAGGTCAAGGTCATTTTATGAAAGATTGATCAAAGATACATCCAATATGCAAGTTTGGTACATGTATCACTTATACTTTGCTCAATATTGGCTTTTAAAGGCAAAATCACTCAAGCGGAAAAAGTAGGTCGAGGTCATTTTATGAAAGTTTGATCAAAGATACATCTAATATGCAAGTTTGGAACATCTAGCACTTATACTTTGCTCAATATTGGCTTTATAGAGCAAAATCACTCAAGCGGAAAAAGTAGGTCGAGGTCATTTTATGAAAGATTGATCAAAGAATCATCCAATATGCAAGTTTGGTACATGTATCACTTATACTTTGCTCAATATTGGCTTTTAAAGGCAAAATCACTCAAGCGGAAAAAGTAGGTCGAGGTCATTTTATGAAAGTTTGATCAAAGATACATCTAATATGCAAGTTTGGAACATCTAGCACTTATACTTTGCTCAATATTGGCTTTTAAAGGCAAAATCACTCAAGCGGAAAAAGTAGGTCAAGGTCATTTTATGAAAGTTTGATCAAAGATACATCCAATATGCAAGTTTGGTACATGTAGCACTTATACTTTGCTCAATATTGGCTTTTAAAAGCGAAATCACTCAAGTGGAAAAAGTAGGTCAGATGCTGCATCCGATGCATGGGTCCACCTTGGCATCCAAAGATGAATCACTTGTGCCAGTTTGGTTACTGTAGCATCAGTACTTTGTCAGATACTGCGCTACCCCAAACTTCTTAACCAAGTCACTCAAGCGGAAAATGTAGGTCAGATGCTGCATACGATGCATGGGTTCACCTCAGCATCCAAAGATGAATCACTTGTGCCAGTTTGGTTACTGTAGCATTAGTACTTTGTCAGATACTGAGCTACCCCAAACTTCTTAACCAAGTCACTCAAGCGGAAAATGTAGGTCAGATGCTGCATTCGATGCATGGGTTCACCTCAGCATCCAAAGATGAATCACTTGTGCAAGTTTGGTTACTGTAGCATTAGTACTTTGTCAGATACTGAGCTACCCCAAACTTCTTAACCGGACGCGGACGCGGACGCGGACGCGTGGGGTTATAGCATAAGCTCACTCAACTTCGTCGAGGTGAGCTAATAAGTATTCAACTCCTGCACCGTTAAATCAAATACATAATCGGTAACTTGGCCACTCGAGTATTAACAACGACACTAAGCTAACATACTTTGATTAGTACTGTCAGAGGGTTGTTTTAAGGTAAAAAGGATAAAGAGCATAATAATAACTTTAGAGCGTTCCATGGTTGCAGTATTTTTTTCTTTCTTATGCACTGATTTGGATGGAAATTCTGTGAATTGGGCCATTTTCCACGATTTTCTAAAATTCTAATGGGCCATTTCTTCAGAAAGTACTAAGTTTTCAATGGACCATTCTACAAATCAATGAGATGATTGCGCATGTCCCCTGTCTTTTCCAATCACTGTTATGCATCGTGTTGTTTCTTCACATAAAATTGAATTTATATCTTGGCTTACCATGAATGGTAATTCTTCATACTAGTATTGGCATTTTTATCACTCTAACATCGCATTACTATTGCTTTATTTAAAACTGACTGAATTATTTTGAGGGCAAAAAACAAGCAAGAGAAGGCCTACATCTGTATCTGTATCTATACGTCGAAGTGACCAGTACTGGCTTTTCTACGATGGTGAGAGAGCACGTGTCAGACTTATCGACACAGCCTGTCGAGGGCGGTCTTGAAGGCCTCGACGGTGAGAGAGCGTGTGTCGGATTTATTGACATAGGCTTGAAGGCCTCAACATGTACTTAGCGACGTCAATAGACTTTAACGGTTTCTTACCGTAATTGTTTGTTTGACAGCTGACATTTCAGGGTTTTTTCCTCTCTTGTTTTGAGGCCGAATTTCAACCCCTTCCCAATGCCAAATTTCCTCTAAATATCCCAAAAAATCACTCTTAAATTCCCAAAGAGGAATAATAAAAAAATCACCTGAGAAAATTCAGACTCAAAGCCTGGAAGTCAGCACAAAATGTCCTATTTCTAAATGCGTTTTTAAGTTTTTATTCATCCCTTATTCCAGTGAAGCAAATCAATGGATTAGAAGTGTTAATAAATGATGCGCTAGGGTTATACTTTGGTGAGAATTTGTATAAAAATTTTCCCAATTTCAGCAAAATGTCTCAAATTTTCCCAAATGGGATAGGCATAGGCGCCTTCCCCAAAATAAAAACATAGTGTAATGAAAGATTACAAAGCTCACCTCATGGCAGCAAACAGAAAGTAATCAAAGAGTACACAGTTTTGAATTTGAAAATCTGTCCTACTGAGAACTTAAAAAATGCTTCCAAACAAAAACAAAAGAGAAAAGGGGAGAAGAGTATTTCATTTATTGAACCATATTCTGCATGAATGGGTGTACTCTATTAATGATACCCAAATCTCCCTAAACATGAAAAAATATAGGTTATAACCTAAATTTGAACGTAGATTTGTGATCTACTCATAAAGACGCATCATCTGTGCAAGTTTGGCCTTCTTAGCACTTATAATGCAGAAAAAAACTTCTTAACATTGATACCCAAATCTTCCTAACATGTGCACACAAGCGGAAAATGTAGGTCATGACCCACTGTACATTTGAACGAAGATTTGTGATCTACTCATAAAGATGCATCATCAGTGCACGTTTGGCCTTCCTAGCACTTATAAGAGAGAAATAAAACTTCTTAACATTGATACCCAAATTTTCCTTACATGTGCACTCAAACGGAAAATGTAGGTCATGACCTACATTTGAATGTAGATTTGTGATCCACTCATAAAGACGCATCATCTGTGCTACTTTGGCCTTCCTAGCACTTATAATAGAGAAATAAAACTTCTTAACATTGATACCCAAATCTTCCTAACATCTGCACACAAGCGGAAAATGTAGGTCATGACCTACTGAACATTTGAACGTAGGTTTGCAATCTACTCATAAAGATGCATCATCTGTGCAAGTTTGGCCTACCTAGCACTTATAATAGGGAAATAAAACTTCTTAACATTGATACCCAAATCTTCCTAACATGTGCACTCAAGCGGAAAATGTAGGTCATGACCTACATTTGAACATAGATTTGTGATTTACTCATAAAGACACACCATCTGTGCAAGTTTGGCCTTCCTAGCACTTATAATAAAGAAATAAAACTTCTTAACATCCTAGTGCGGACGTGGACGCCAACAACAGGGTGATAGCATACGCTCTCTCCATAGCTGTCAACTGACCCGATTTCGGCCGGTCAGTCCCGCTTTTTTACCCTTTGACCCGATTATTTTTTATCACCCGCGGGGGTCATGTCTTTCACCCGATTTTTCGTTGCTGACCTGGGAATCACTCAATTCCGATTTGGTTCCGTCTATTACTTGGGCCCTTTAATTTCCAGTTGTGACTTTTGCAATTAAAACACCTGCAGTTATAGTTAATTGGGTTGTTTGTTTAAGAAATAACAACTAGCTAGCCGGGGTTTATTGTCCAGTAATTCCACGAGTCGCATGAACCAATTAAATTATCACCGAGCCACGCAGCGGCGATGTGATAATTTGATTGGTTCATGTGACGAGTGCAATTACTGGACAATGTCGAATCACGGCTAGCTAGTTGTTATTTCTATTCTAATTTTGCATGTGAATGGGCGGAACTTAGCGCACATGAAGTTTGTTGGAGATTTTACACCAGGCGCATTCTATGGTACATATAGGGAGAACATTTTAAGTCATATTAGAATTAGTGATATGGGAAGTAATTACCCACTTTCATGTTGTTTTAACAATCTGGGCTTGGATTATCAGTGTTCTAGAATTCCATTACCCGTTACCCGAGGTACATGTAAGTGAAAACTGAGGTCGGGTAACTGGAAAACAGAATGCTACTTACCCATTGGTAAGTTAATTTTGAAGCACAATTGGTATATACAAATGTATGTTGTAAAAACAAAAGTAAATATAGTCGCCCTAAAGTACAAGATCATATTTTATCAGTCATCCTGCATTTTCAGTGTGACAATATTTCTGGACATAATAATTTATTTTCATGGTAATGGCTAAAGGATGCGCGATACAAAAAGAATATACCCTTTTTCTGGCATTTTTGTTTGGGTGAGTTTCCTTGCTGGGTAAGCACATTTTTGGTAGGCACTTACCCGTTGGTAAGTGGTTTTTTAATAAAATCCTAGAACGCTGATTATTATGGGAATGTCTATGGGAAGACGATCGTAAACACGGAGATTTATGCAGACAAAAAGGAACAAATGTTTTTATAGTGTTTAAAACAATTGATGCAGTGAAATGAAGAGTTCACACAAAATGAAAATCTTCATCATGGTATACCTGTAGCAATAACTAAATAAAAGAAATATGTTAGCAAATTCAACTATGAACCTTCAGGCCTTGATTAATGAAGTCCTTACATTTTACACATGTGCTACAATATCATGATTATGAAGTATTACAATTTAAATAAATGCTTTACATGTCTAACAGTACAATTAACTTTATTGACCTGTATTAATTTGGGGGGGTTAAAATTTTATTCATAATGACACAAGCAAAAGGTCGCGATTTTGTTTTGCGCGCTATGACCCTCTTTTTCATTTCCCAAAGAGGAGCATTGACTCTCTTTTGTCTGGAAAAAGTTGGCAAGTTAGATTGCGCATGCGTGAACAGACCAGCTGTAAATTATCCTTTTAAACTTTTTCTTTTAAATTTTATGGTCTGTTTGCGCATTGCGCCGTCATGTAGTCATCAAGTGTGAGGGATTGACGTACTGATGTAGATGTACATTTGTAGACAGGTATGGCTCCCTCTCACTTCGTGAGGTGAGCTTAAAAACCCCCTGCCTTTTTATCGACATATTACTATCAAAACATACAAAAAATCTACCTAGATTGATCACTTCGTGAGGTGAGCTTAAAAACCCCCTGACTTTTTATCGACATATTACTATCAAAACATACAAAAAATCTACCTAGATTGATCACCGACTGATTACTGTACATGGGTGTAGATAATTGGTAATGTTTCAATCAAAGGTTAACATTTATGAAAAGACTTGAAATCGACACCAAACAATCAATATTGCACTGAATTTATTCTTTTGATGGTACGTCCAAAAGTCAGGATTTTCCATGTCCTGTCCGAACAGATTTTTCAGTCGAAAAGCGGAGCAATTTTTGTCCGGGCCGGGACAATGGCAATTATGTATAGATGCTTTATGGTATGTAGTGTTATATTATGTTCTCTTCATTGTGGAAGTGGTATTTCCGTTGAAAAAAATGGTATTTCAGTATGTTCTGGTAGTATCTTGGAAAATAGGCAATATTTCAGTAAATGAATGCACCCTTTCAAGACCACCTCAGCTCAGTTAAAGATTTTATTATTTATTAATCTTTTTTTATTCTTTTCCGTTTGGGCACCCCTAACATGATCAAGAGCTTATTTGAAAAGGAAGAATGAATCCATCCACTTAAACCCCCTCATTCTTGCACATTTCATCAAGGTTTCATCGATATAAAGCTTTTCCCTTACGAGTACAAGTGCGTGCATGTCTACAATCATTCATCACACACGTTGCTTTTACATATCGTCAATTCTACTTTAAAATTATTTATAATATGACTTTTCTGTGATGTATAACATCACATAGATTTTATCAGATTGAATATAAGGTATCTGTTTACCTCTCCTGTTTCAATTTGACCCCCAACCATCAGGAGAAAAACCGAACTTGACGCCATTTTTGTTTACGTTGGAGCGCCCTGTGCTCAAAGTCCGTTCGACCTATTGTATATTTCGTGTCGTCCCGTCTAATGTCCTGAGAAAATGTTGGATTTCAAAAAAAACTTACTTTGAAAGATACGATACTTCATGTTTGCACCAGGGACGTATACATCGATTCTATGCTTCGGATTCGCATCAAAGATCGGGAGAATATTGTTTTTGTCCTGTCTGTTTGTCTGTCTGCTGGTCTGGCTGAAACTTTAGTCTTGGCCATAACCGGCACGAATCGGCAAATTTTCCAGGGGATTATTGACTGTGTCTCACTCGAATAAAATAAACTAAACGATCGGCAATCATATTTTACCTTGTTAAGCTTTATTATCAATGATATGGCCGGGATTATACTTGCCTCCGCTTCGTCTCTTCAAATTCAAGCGCCATGTTCAGTTCAGTTCAAACAGTAGTTTCCTCCCATGACTGAGGAGCACCCCCTAAGGGTTAGATAAGAGTGATTTCTGAAGCTAAAAAAATAAAATATAAGATAGCTAGAAATAAAACGATTTAAAATTGCTGTACAGAGGAAGTGCAGATCGTGCTTGTCCGATATTGTCGCGTAAAATGTTTGATATAAAAGGGTTTAAAAATTTCTTTAAGAAATCTACAAATATTAAGATAGCGGATAAAAACGGTCTAAAAGTGCATGGGTTAAGATGAAGTATGGTGTGCATAAAAGACAGAGCAAGTGCAGGATGTTAGCTAAAATCTATTTGCTATTTAACTGTACGATAATTAAAATAATCAACTATTTTAATGGTATAAGATGCTAAGGCATGATATGTACAGACAGGAGGACCCCCCCCCTCCTCCAGTCTAACAGACTTCCATTTCCTTTTACCAGCCATATTTACAAGGTCATTTGCAAAGGATATTTACAAGGTCACTCCCCCAGAAGTATTTACAGGGATAGTGTCAGGAAATATATATTCCAACCTCTAACATTTTATTTCAGATTCTTAGTCTTAGCAAGACTGATCTCTGCTGATGCAGTGAATACATCATATCTCTGCCGATGGCCTCAACATCCAAAAGTTTGGTTCTATTTGTTATAGTTTACAGTCATGCGTCAGGTCAAAAATTGGGTACCCTAATATAACCTACTATTCTACGTAGAAGACCGATTGCGAACACGTGTAAGCACTTATTTGCATAAGGCTAGTACTGTATCAAAACAAAACAACGTGGCTGACGGATAACACGTAGGACGAAAATGAATCGACAATCGGTGTTATCAAAATCTGAAAAGAAAAAATGTAATGAACAAATAGTATTGGCTTGATATTTGAAAGTTATAAAGACCTAGCTTAGAGGACGACCGTGAAATTAAAACTCTGACAAGTCTGAGGGAAAATTAGCTAAAGGGATCTACAGTGTACATGTATAGTTCTCGTTTATTTTTATCTATGAGAAGTATATATATAAGTTTGACGTGAATATATATCCACAGTAATTTTGATATGTGTATATATAATATATATATTCACAGTCTGAATCAAATTATAAAAAACGAACAAAAATCATAACTAAATAAAGGTTAATTTTCATTCAGAATTTGGTAAACAATTATAAACGCACATATGTATAGAAGACTACACCTGCCTCCAATTCAAGCCGTCATACACTAGCACACGTTGTTAGTCATTTGAGAGTGTTCGATTATCCACGTTCAAAATGGTGATTTGAACGGAACATGATATCTATACATGATATCAACCTTGCATTTGCAATTAATGAAATATTACCGAGTTAGTTTTTTTTTTTTTGAGAGAGAGAGAGGATTTCAAAAACTTAAAGACTGTATACGTGGTCTACTACATGTTTCGTAGTAATCCCACGATGTGAAGTTCATTCAAGCGATTGTCTGATCGTGATAGCGTGTTCACTTTGACCTTGGTAAACGTGACATATTTTTACATACTGTATATGCCAATAACAATTTCCGAAGTTTACCGAAATCGTGTGTACCAGAGAGTAAAAACGTCTATAAAACAAAAATGTGAGAGATATTTTATGTAAGTAATATATAGATGTTCAAATGGTAGTACTTAAAGGCCGGGTTTTTTTTACCGAGTGGTAATTAATATGCACACCTGAGTGATCTTAGCTTGGTAGGCGTGATAAACGCGGCGTCTACTGACCACTGATATTCCTAGAGACGCAAGCGGTGTGTGACATCAAAGACATACCGACAGGTATACTTGATTATGCTAATTAGATATACCATAATTTTACCTATTTGAGGCTGTCAATCAAAAATTGATAGGGTCATAAAGGAAACATAGGACCAATCAGATTGCGATTAGAGATGTTAACCCTACAGCGGTCAGCGAGGAAATGACAGAAAATTTACCTGTCTTCTTTTATAGTCCCCACCCGGCCTTTAAAAGCTATTTACGGTAAAACTTCATTATTGACAATTTAATCCCTGTTAGACTATTTGTACCTTTAAGATTAAAATTAAAGTATCATAAATGTAATGAATCAATGTAAAATTACTTTAAATTTGGAACGAAAACTTCAAAAGTCTCGGGTAGAATGTTCTTTATGATCGAAACGTTCCGGGACGAAACACGCAATCGGAGCGAAACAGACTGAAGTCGAACATACTTTCCAGAACGAAAAGAGAACGAACGCAATATGCCAAAAGTTAAAAGAAGTAGAAAACCTCCTCCTGATGGATGGGAATTAATTGAACCAACAATTGACGAGTTAGATCAGAAAATGAGAGAAGGTAATCAATTTCACAAATATCCTGTTTTACCGAATTTCCTCCGTTTTCCTGTGTCAGACAAGTGTGGGAGTAATTTCATTGGAAACTGAGGAGCCTCTTTACTTTTTGTCTAGGCGCTTAGATAAAAAGTAAAGAAGCTCCTCAGTTTCCATTGAAATTAGTTCGGGAGAAGTGCAAAATTTTTCTTGGAAAAATCCATTTTCTCTGTAAGTATTCATTTCTGCAAAACATACAGATGGGATAAGATACATTTTGTGGATTCATTAAGACTTTCATTCATGAAAATTCCTTAGGAGGTTGCAACTTTTGCACACATAAACCTGTCAGATCTGTTCAGTGTTTACGAAAAATGCCAGATTGCAACTGCTGTGGTGTCAGAACAGTTTCCGGACCATTTTGAAGGATTTTCAGCGATAATCCTCTGTCCTTTAATGTAAAATGTTCAAGTTTCTCTCATATAATGTTTTGCCCTTCCCACAGCGCCAGCACAGATGCAAATATCGAAAGAAAATTATGAATCTATCTAGAAATATGGTGTCATGACCGATTTTATGACCCTACATTTCGGCTGTTTTTCGCAAATGACTGGAACAGTTTCAGGACACCTGATTTTGGAGCTGTCAATCTTGATCAATATCTGGCCAAATAGAATGAATCGTTCTTCCTTCTTTTCTTCAAATGACTTCAGGTGTAAAAATAATTTTGGAAAAAGTACCTACAAGGTAAACTTCAAATAATATGAATTATGGCAAAGCCATTGTGAGGATGCAGATGACAAAACCATCTCGTCATGTTAGTAAATTCCTATTTTTAATTCTGCTTGCAAATGCCTTTGACACAGAAACCAACCCAGGCCCACGCAGCCCCAGATGGCCTTGCGGCAGCTGTGGTAAAGCAGTCACATGGAAACACCGTGCTGTGAGTTGTGACTCCTGTGAAACATGGTTTCATATAGACTGCCAACATATCTCTGAACATATCTATGAAATCATGGACAACAGCAATATCAGCTGGCACTGTATACAATGTGGAATGCCTAACTTTACTACTAGCTTCTTCTCATCTGCCAATTTCGAAACTAGCAACTCCTTTGTAAGTCTTACTGACACAGACATCATCGATTGTTCCCATCTTACAAACCCTGGCACTCCCCAAGCATCTTCTTCCCTGAATCCAAACAGACATAACAGTTAACACAACAAATAAAAAACACAAATCATAAAGCAGACCACCCCCACTCAAAGTACTCAATATCAACTTCCAATCATTAAAGAACAAGAAAACTGACCTATTAGAAATCATTGACACAGTTAAGCTCGATATCATCCTGGGAACTGAAACTTGGCTTAATTCTAGTATCTCATCTTACGACTATTTCCCTCCTGACCTCTATAATGTTTATCGTAACGACAGAGTGTCCGGCCCAAAACACACAAGTCATGGAGGCGTACTTATTGCCATTACCAAAGATCTCATTAGTTCTGAAGTCAAAGAACTCCAGTCAGACTGTGAAATAATCTGGGCTGAAATTAACACTGCTGGCTCAAGAAACATCTTGATATCTTCGTATTATAGACCACCATCAGACACAGGTCAATCGCTAGAACAACTAGAAATCTCCTTAAGTCGCATAAACCATCAATCAAACTCCACCATCCTCCTAGGAGGCGATTTTAACCTTGGGCACATAGATTGGCCAAATCTCTGTACTATTCCATCCAAACTTGATGCATCACAACACCAAATGCTTCTTAACATCATTAATGACAACCATCTTCACCAAACAGTAAATATACCTACCAGAAAGGACAGGATTCTAGACCTCTTACTCGTAAACAATCCTTCATTTGTTACCAAGATCACAACCTTGCCACCTATTGGTTCTAGTGACCATGACATTGTCTATGCCGAAATTGACACCTGGCTAAAAAGAGTCAAAGGTCCCCCCAGAAAAGTACTAAAATACAACAAAGCTAATTGGGATCGCATAAGATCAGATCTCGAAAAGACCTACACTGAAATCAAAAATCAATACCCCACCCATAACATAAATCAACTATGGAACATCTTTAAGACGAACCTCACAAACTCTATCAATACCTACATACCATCAAAACTTATACGCTGTAAACATAGACTACCTTAGGTAACTGATAAACTAAGACGAATGATAAACAAGAAGAACAAGCTTTACAAAAAGAAGAAAGATCCCAACTATACAGACAATTACAAAAAACTAAAATCTCATTTACAAAAATGTCTAAGACAAGCATACTGGGACTACATAGAAAAAATCATCTGTGAATTACCAACTAATGACCCAGACACACCACCCACAAACCAGAGCAAACCAAAGAAACTTTATCAATACATCAAATCAATACGAACAGACAAAACAGGCATCTCCAAACTTAAAAAAGAAGGCATCACCATAACTGACACTAAAGAAAAAGCAAACATACTAAAGGAACAATTCCAATCTGTATTTACACATGAACCAGATGATGACATCCCTGACAAAGGCACTAGTACCTACCCAGACATCTCAGACATACACTTCACCACACCAGGTATTGAAAAATTACTAAACAACATAAACCCCCACAAAGCCACAGGTCCAGACAATATCAGCGGTCACGTACTAAAACAAATGAAAACAGAAATAGCACAAATTCTTACACTCCTCTTCAAAAAATCATACACAACTGAAACCATTCCCGTTGATTGGAAACATGCAAATGTAGCCCCCGTTTATAAGAAAGGTGACACTAACAAAGCAGTAAATTACAGACCAATCTCCCTTACTTGTATCTCCTGTAAACTTATGGAACACGTTGTAACATCTCAAATCATGAAACACATAGAATCAAATAATATCCTCTATGACCTCCAACACGGCTTTCGACATTCCCGCTCTTGTGAAACACAACTCCTCTCCTTTGTCCAAGAACTCCACTCCACTAACAATAGCAACACACAATCAGATCTCATCATTATGGATTTTGCAAAAGCTTTTGATAAGGTTCCACATCGCAGACTTCTCTACAAACTAAACTACTATGGTACAGTGGTAATTTAGCAGATTGGAGATATCCCACTCCCCACTGAAATGACTCCCACTCGAAATCCACCCGTTTACCTGAGTGAACTCCCACTCCCCACTCCCCACCAGGATCCCCCACTCACCTGGATTTGCACCTGTACAAGTGTACATGTATATCATTGTTTATTGTGAATACACGATTGATCTCACCTGATATAACGTCCAGGTTGATTCTAGAGACATTGAAGGAAAATGAATGGGAAAATATTTCTAAGCAACAGATTTAAACTTGCAATAGCAATATTTTATGGATCAAAAACTCTTTCTAATTAAATTGAGAATTTGCTTGTGTGTGAGCTCATTGAGTCATTCATACATGTACAGAATTTAAAAGAAAGTCCCGATATATTTCACGTTCCTTAGACAATCGTTTTCCGATTATTTCAAATATGCATGAAATAAAAAGGGCGGCATTAACGACATGTAGATATGTACTAAAAATTCACGAAATAAAAAAAAGTTTTCATATGAATATATTTCTGTGCGAATTTCATTCAAAATCTGTAGTTTGTGATCGTTTTAATTTTTTTTTTTTTGAAAGTTTGCTCCGGTTTTTTTTTTTTTTTGACCGAATGTGTTTTTCTTTTATGACCGATGGAAATTTTCAAAATATATGACTATGGTATGATTTATGGACGTACGTTTGTCTTATTTTCTTAAACGGGAACTTGTCAGCGACCAGTAGACATCAGGAAACAATACGCTGGCCGATTTATTTCATAATTCACTGGCCGGGATTTTTCACAATTCATCTCGAATGTATAGAAGTCTCTATATATTGAAACAATGACTTATTATTTCTGCCGTGCGAGGGGAATGTCCGCTTCCAACAGAAGGGCCAACACTTTTCTAATAACGGAAAAATAGACGACCTTGTCTTTCTTTTAAACTCTATAAAATCAGAGTGTAACTCGTTCAATGACAATTCATTTCATTATACATCTTCAATAATGATTGCAATGTATAAAATCTTGTTTTAATAAATTTTATATAGTTCTTTAAGAGTTTATAGAAATATATTCATTTTTTTATCGCGGTCAAAGAATTGGCTGGATTTTGATGTGTTTGATTATGGAGTTTTCTATGCCTACGTTTCATACATGTACGGTTATTACCCAATTAACAAAGGTGATTTGACAAGTATACACACCTGTCAATAAAACATGCAAAGTACCTAAAAGGTACCGCATTACCAGGTGTGAATTCACCCGAGCGTAAAAACATCGCCGGGTATTATCTACAGATAGAATAGAAAGAAAGGGGGATTAAAGATCATTTTTAAGGAATAAATTCATGTATGTTTAAATCTTATTTTTGCATATTTCATTGTAAAGCTTTTTTTTTTCAAAAACACACATATTCCCGGTAGTACATGTGTATACTTATTTTAAGATATGGTACCAAAATTAATGATGAATTTAAGTCAATTCCCCCCCCCCCCCCCCCCCCCCCCCCCAGATATATCAGTAAATCTTGATTTAGAAAACTTTCTCGCTTTATATCTGCTTTATATTACATTTGGTCGTTACTCCCTTTTATTATGAATCGGACCACAGATAAAGATGGTGATTGTTGTAGGGAGAGGGCGTAAGGGGGGGGGGGGGGGTCGGTCCTTACCCCGTCTGCGTGTATACCCGCGCATGATAGCATTCTTTTTATGACCATCTGCATATTGCATTTGTAATTTCATATTTAAACAGTGCGGATATCATACCTGTCAAATGCCGAAAACTGTAACTAGAGAAATCTATGTACATGTAGATGAAAAGTGACGGGAGGACGAATGGAAATATTTCAAAACCATAACACAATGCTAAATGGAAATTATACATGTAACATGATTCGATCTGTACAAGGAAAAAAAAGGAGAATATTGGAAACAACGATCATATTTGTACGAATTAAAGAAATACAATAATCGCAGATTTTATAGCTCTCGTATTTTCATATCATTTCCCAACTCCCCGGTCCACCTCCGGGCTCCCTTGGTTTTCTGCTGTTCAAAGCAAACAAAAAATAGAGAGATGGAAAATCCAAGAGCCCCTTCTGGCCTCCTCCCCTTCCAAAATATGCTTCTGACTCAAGTTTCATAATCTTGTTAGAGGTAAGCTCGAATGTTACACATGTATATTTGGAGCGCCCCCCCCCCCCAATCAAAGTATGTATTCTAACGAGATGGACGAAGGGACTGCAATCACAAGTTAAATTTTTTTTTTAAGTGTGACCCTACCCCAAAAACAAAATGCAAGAAAAATATGAGAAAGAGAGAGGAAACATATTTTCGATTGAAAGGTAATATAATTATCATTTGATCATCCGAATTGAGACGGAGGAAACTCAGGAAAGAGATCAGCTGTCAATAAATTTAAAAAGAATCATCGTTTCATTCGTTTGGGGTATAAAAAAAGAATATTTCTATTTCATATATAAGAGTGAGCAAATTGAAACTACGTAACAAAATTTTCTCTAAAATGTGTTGCTTTTGTTGTCGAATGTGATTAATGTATATCTAGGATCGTTTATTATTAACAAAAGCTTCATATAAAAATCAATTAGCGCAACATTTATCACAGAATGATTCCTTGCAGTTTTTATAATCTTCACATCTTTAAAATTGATCCCTCTCCTTTCTTTTAAATCTGCGGAGGACTAAGCATGTTTTGGGGGTAAAGCAACCGGGGCTTCTCTCCGACATGCCGCCAGGTAAAACGATGTGAACTGCCCGACGGGTTAACAGGTGTGATTTCAACAGAGTAAGCACGTCACCGAAATATTTCTAATAGACGAGAGGGGAGGGGGGGGCTGTAATAGGACCAATATGACCACTGTAGACTTCTTCATAAATCCGTAAGTTTACACCTTATTATTTTTTATTTGCAGAAAATTGTCATCATGATTTATTACGGTTGTATTTCCCGGCTTATCTAACAATTACCGTTATTTTCAAAGAGAGAGAAAAGAAATGAAAAAAAAAGAAAAAAGAAAAATAACATTTTTGCTTTTATTGTGCAAAATTCATAGAGTGCGATTCCTGATTCCATTTTAAAAACTTGTCAGTGTGTTGCACATCAAAAGCTAATACGGGAACAAAATCTTTTTGACTTCAATTTTACTGATCGGTCGTGCTTCAGTACCATTAATATTGTGTTTTAAATTTATGCACACTCTCAGTTTGAAAATTTTAGTTGTCAGTCTGTCCAAAATAAATCTGAGTCGTCTGGCCAAAATAAACTAAATAAAGTTTATTAGTATTTAAAAGACAATTGCATGCAGAGGAAACATCGCACAAATAAACTTAATAAAAGTCTAATAAAAAAATGTCAAATCTCAATTACCATGATTACTGGTGTTCATTGTAATTCGTCCGAAAAAAAAAAAAGGCAGAAGAATAAGGCCAAGCAAAAAAAAAAGAAGTTGATTCTCAGGCCTAATTTTTTCAAATCATATGCGGCATGCAGTTTTTTTTTTTTCATTAAACATTTTCAGAACAACTGCAAATTGGAATCTATTGAAATCTTTGATGCCGGTAATTTGTTTTCTAGGCGTGTGATTGATGTTTATGCCCAGATTTATTGCTTCAATTTGTATTCAATGAATGACCACTTGAAATGACATGAAAATTTTACGGACGAACGCATACACAAGTACATGTACATTTAGAATTAGATAAGATAGAAGTGGACGTTAGAGATTTAAATCTCGGGCACAGAACAAGAATACAAAAGAATGTCATGGAGAAAATCAATATTTTACGTTAGCTATGTTTTCAAATTTCAAATGCCTGCTCCGTCGTCGGCGTCCTTATTCCGTAAATTCTCTTGAATTCGATGTTATCCCGGGAATTTCTGTCCCTCTAGTCGGACATTGGTTGTGGAGAAGTAAGGCTCGTTCAGCTGTTCAACCAGGTCTGTCGCCTTCTCTGTCAGAACAGGACCTGATAGGGGGATTTCTCTTGATACGGTTTCCGTAAACCACTGGTTCAGGGCTCCCTCCATGTCAACTGTCTTGCCAGATCGACGCGTCTTTGCTAGTGTGGGTTGGAATTTCGACATCCCTTTTCTTGAAGATGTTGGATATTTGGGACTGCGAATTTCTTGGCAATCTATATCTGGGGAAGGGGGGGGGGGGGTACTCTGTTCCGGGAGCTTCACTGCTTTGTACTTATCGGCCACGATGTGTCTGTTCTTTTTCTTTTCAATCTTTGGATCGGGACTGAATGATACGGATGGGAAGAAAACGGTCGTTTTTATTGGCAGGATATTCTATGCCAAGCCTCCGTTTTTCATGTTCAGTAATTTATAGAGGATAAATCAATGTTTGAGCGGCTCATCATTTGATTTATTTTTTAGTCGTACGACAGTTTTACCAACGACCGGTCATTAAAAAATGAAGACGAAACCAACAAAATAATTTTTATAATTCGATATTTTAGCGAAGCCTTATTAAAACATGTTGGTCAAATCGATCGTTTACTAATGCCACGACATGGAATACACCTACTTCGGACTATCTATTTTACTTTTAAAAAATCAATATCGTTGCATAAATTCTACACGGGGTGTCCACGGTAGTGTTAAAATAACACTCCATACTATCTCTCTTACAATGATTGACAGGTAAAAAGGTGAAGCCAGACGGTAATAAGCTGGAAAACGGGATTTTTTTTACCCTGTGTTTCGATTTCGTACCTTGCCGAATTCCGGAATTTATGATTACTTTCTTACGGGTTTTTTTGGTTGAAAAAAAAATCGAATGCGTATGCGGTGGGGTCTGAGAACCAATTCTTTTTTTCTTGGCCTAGTTCATTCTGAAAACTTTTGATACTAACTTAGAAAAACATTAAACTTTTATATCCCGATTCACTGCCAGGAATATTCAATAAACAAAGATGGTGAACGACAAAAGTAGACTGGCGATATGTTACCTGTGCGCGGTTAGGATCAAAGAGATTGTTTAACACCTGTACAGGTGAGCTGGGTGACACCGTGGTGAGTGGGGAGTGGATTGCCACTGACAGAGTGAAGATGCTAAAATTCCCCACTCGAATTCCACCCTTTCGGTGGGGAGTGGGATATCTCCGATCTGCTAAAATATGACTGTATCTCTGGTCACACTCAAAACTGGATTGCCTCATTTTTATCCGACCGCACCCAAACAGTTGTTCTTGATGGTTTGACATCCAACACAGTCCCTGTCACATCTGGCGTGCCCCAGGGCACTGTCCTTGGCCCTGTTCTCTTTCTCGTTTATATAAACGATCTCCCTGATTACCTTTCCTATAGCAAACTCCGCCTCTTTGCCGATGACAGCATCATCTACATGCCTATTTCTTCTGCTCATGATTGTCTCAAACTTCAAGCTGACCTTGATGCTGCCGCCAGATGGGAGAGGGACTGGTTGATGGCCTTCCATCCTGATAAATGCACAGTCCTCTCAGTAACTACTAAACGCAAACCCATAAAACACAACTACACCCTACACAATCACACCTTAGAACCAGTATCATCCTCTAAATATCTTGGCATCACACTCCAATCAAACTTGAAATGGGACAACCACCAACCACATACACGACATTACAGCTAAAGCTAACAAAACATTAGGATTCTGAAAACGAAACTTAAAAACAGCAAATCAAAACATCAAAGACCAGGCATACCGAGCTCTTGTTCGCCCAAAACTCGAATATGCAAGCTCAGTTTGGGATCCCCACACAAAAGAATCTGCCAGTAAACTTGAAATGATACAAAGGAGGGGAGCTCGGTATGTCTGTAACAGATACCACAATACAAGCAGTGTAACAGAAATGATTGACACATTAGATTGGCCCCCCCTCACACATAGAAGACTACGTACCCGTCTAATAATGATGTATAAAATCACACATGCCCTTGTTGCAATCCCCTCAAACACAATCCTAATCCCACCAGACACCAGAACCCGTAAACAACACACACACACATTTAGACATATCCAAACATCCAAAGACTCATACCGCTACTCTTTTTTCCCATATACAATTACCCAATGGAATCAACTACCTGCACCAGTTATCCTGTCTCCCTCAGTTGAGATTTTCAGAGAACAGCTGACCCCAGCTGTTCTCTGCACCCTCCTGTAATTCTATTTAGATTTTGTAAATAGTTTTAACTCCACCCCCCTTTTTTCCTTTTTGTGATAAATTTTTGTTATGCACATTTAAATTGTATGTACTGTAGGCCAAGCATGCACCGGTAAATAATCTTCAATTTTGATGGTACACCGGATACTATGAAGAAGAAGAAGAAATGATTTCAATGAATTTTCACCATACATCATTGAATTTCTTGTTTACTAAGTTGATAATAAATAAAACATGTCATGTGTTTATAAACCAATAAAGTTAAAAAAAAGAAAAAAGAATTTTACTGTTTTCTGAAGTATTTATATATTTTAAGATTTACGTGTACATGTATCTTGATTATTCAATTCAATTAAACTTTTAGATGTCATTTTTTAAATTTCATTGGGTGATCATGGTAATGAAATGTCAGTTGTATCAGGAATATGTATCCCCTCCCCACTTTGCACCCGCCCACCCCCTCCCCTTTTACTTTCACCTGAAAAATTAACATTCAAAATGTAGAAGAGAGAGAAATTTTGCCGTGTCTACTTGGTGGCACTATAACTAATTGATTGAGTGCCTTTCCTCCTCTCCAAAAAACCATTAATTGGTGTTCAAAAACTTTAACCTTGGCCTTACCTTTTGAATGGTTAGTGATACATTTAACATGTGTAGTCATTGCGGCAAGACTTTACCATGGATATCAAATTTTTTGGCACCTTGACCTTTGAGTTTGACCAACTTACAAAAAACCTAAACTTAGGCCATAAATTTTGAATGGTAAGTGATAGGGCTTTCATATTTCACATGCAAGCAGAGATTCAGATTGGCGTCGGCCATTTGCTGATAAAAACTCTGAATGGCCGATTAATGTGTCCTGCATCTGCCAAAATGGCCTATTCCTTTCCCGTTTGTCTGACATATTGGCCGATAATATTTTCCTATGAGCGGACACAATTTAAGGTCGAGTTGACTCGGTACCTCGATAAATTTCATGAGATGATAAAAAAGAGTACGTCATACAAGCGCTTTACGTAATGTAACTCGGCGAATGCTTGTTAAAGCGTGTAAATAACCGAGTCAAATAAAAGCTGCGTCTGGGCGAGGGCCAGCAAACTTTGTTTAATTTGATCAAAGAATCTCCAAGTGGCAGCCACTCTTGCGGCGGTCCCCCAAGCGGCACTCCTGACACCCCAGAAGTTCAGGCTGAACAATCTGAACGTACTGTTGATAGAAAATTCCAACAAAAATGGGTAACTCTGGTTACGGTATGGTGAAACTGCGGACGCCATGCTCTGTAAAATATGCCTTGATGCAAATAGAAACAATACCTTTACACAAGGTAATAGACCACATCAAGTCTAACGACCATCAAACAGCACTGACAGTCCCACTTCAGTTACACACCCATTATTTTCAAGTTTGTAGACTTCAATTTTCATCTCCAGATTGGCTCAGATTACACCATTTTGCTTTGAATTAAAAAAAAAATTTCAGGGGAACATGCCCCTGTACCTCCCTAGAAAGCTCCCGGCTATGCCGCTCGACGGCCTATACTTTTTCCATGTATAGGACAAAATGGCCTATAATTTTTCTATGCTTTAGGCCATGTGTCCTATAGCTTCTGAAAAGAGTCTGAATCACTGTGCAAGTATGCAATCCTTATGGCAAGACCTTTCCATGTGACGTCACTGTCAGCAGAATTTGATCAAACTTCTTAAACTGTTCTGCATGATATGGGCTTTCACACATTTTAAGACACATTTCACACATTTCAAGGACATTTAAGTGATAAAGGTCAAGCTTATTATTGTGAACAATAGACTTATGCCATTCTTGGTCATTCCTTAAAGGTCAAGGTCACTAAGAAAATAGAATATCTGGTACATGTATCAAAATCAGTGTTCGGGGAATATCCATGATCCATCAGTTCTACTGATTTTCTTGTTCTTTCAAATATAAAGTACATAGAATGTCTATTTTACTACATGTGATGTACTGATAAACTACAATATAGATTGTCAACTTGAATTTCAGCTGAGACTGATCCACATGAAGGGAAGCGTAAAGTAGAAGGACTGTGGCCTATTTTTAGAATACATCACCAGAAGTCACGATATATCTATGATCTATTTTACCGAAGGAAAGCCATCAGTAGAGGTATTATTTTACTATAAATCATGTGTACCTGTACATGTAAGTTTGTGATGAAATTCCAGTCATGAGATAAGTAGTTAAACTTCTATATGTTCAGTATTCACGTAGTTCATTAACTATTCTTGCACATTCTTTAAATTAGTGTATGCTCTTGTAGAAACTCTAAAACTATTTCTGTCATGGACAAGTTATCTCATAATGTGATTGTCATATATAGTTTACTTGTAATACAGGTGTGCAGTTTGTAGAAAAAAAAATTCAATCTTTTGTTTCATAAATGTGTGAACGTGGCTTCTTATGATAATATGTAAGTGTAAGAGTTGTGTATTCAGGTACTCAAGTTGAGATAAGAAAAGGTCATGAGTCATAAATGTACAATTATGTGTTTTTAGCTCTACTGGTCTCAGACCAGTCGAGCTTATGCGATCACCCTTTGTCCGGCGTCCGTCCGTCTGTACGTCTGTCCGTCTGTCCGTCTGTCTGTCTGTCCGTCTGTCCGTAAACAATTCTTGTCCGGACAACTCCTCTGAAACTGTAAGAGATAGAAAGATAATTCTTTTTGCATTTTACTTGGACCATGGTCTAGTTGTGCACCTGACATTTAGTTTCTCTCCCTGACCCCCAGGGTCTTAGAAAATGGGCGTGGTCATTAAATTCTATGTAATCTTGTCCGGACAACTCCTCTGAAACTGTTAGAGATAGAAAGTTAATTCTTTTTGCATTTTACTTGGACCATGGTCTAGTTGTGCACCTGACATTTAGTTTCACTCCCTGACCCCCAGGGTCTTATAAAATGGGCGTGGTCATTAAATTCTATGTAATCTTGTGCTCGCAACTCCTCTGAAACTGTTAGAGATAGAAAGTTAATTCTTTTTGCATTTTACTTGGACCATGGTCTAGTTGTGCACCTGACATTTAGTTTCACTCCCTGACCCCCAGGGTCTTATAAAATGGGCGTGGTCATTAAATTCTATGTAATCTTGTCCGGACAACTCCTCTGACACTATAAATGATGGAGACTTAATTTTTTTTGCAATATGATGGGTCTGTGGTCTTGTTGTGCACCTGCTATTTTGTTTGAGCCCCCTGACCCCCAGGGTGTTAGAAATGGGTGTGGTCATTTTCTCCTATATAACTCTATGTAATCTTGTGCTCGCAACTCCTCTGACACTATAAATGATGGAGACTTAATTCTTTTTGCAATATGATGGGTCTGTAGTCTAGTTGTGCACCTGATATTTTGTTTGAGCCCCTGACCCCCAGGGTCTTAGAAATGGGTGTGGTCATTTTCTCCTATATAACTCTATGTAACCTTGTGTTCGCAACTCCTCTGACACTATAAATGATGGAGACTTAAATCTTTTTGCAATATGATGGGTCTGTGGTCTTGTTGTGCACCTGATATTTTGTTTGAGCCCCTGACCCCCAGGGTCTTAGAAATGGGTGTGGTCATTTTCTCCTATATAACTCTATGAAACCTTGTGTTCGCAACTCCTCTGACACTATAAATGATGGAGACTTAAATCTTTTTGCAATATGATGGGTCTGTGGTCTTGTTGTGCACCTGATATTTTGTTTGAGCCCCCTGACCCCCAGGGTGTTAGAAATGGGTGTGGTCATTTTCTCCTATATAACTCTATGTAATCTTGTGCTCGCAACTCCTCTGACACTATAAATGATGGAGACATAATTCTTTTTGCAATATGATGGGTCTGTAGTCTAGTTGTGCACCTGATATTTTGTTTGAGCCCCTGACCCCCAGGGTCTTAGAAATGGGTGTGGTCATTTTCTCCTATATAACTCTATGTAACCTTGTGTTCGCAACTCCTCAGACACTATAAATGATGGAGACTTAAATCTTTTTGCAATGTGATGGGTCTGTGGTCTTGTTGTGCACCTGATATTTTGTTTGAGCCCCCTGACCCCCAGGGTCTTAGAAATGGGTGTGGTCATTTTCTCCTATATAACTCTATGTAATCTTGTGTTCGCAACTCCTCTGACTTTATAAATGATGGAGACTTAATTCTTTTTGCAATATGATGGGTCTGTAGTCTCATTGTGCACCTGATATTTTGTTTGAGCCCCTGACCCCCAGGGTCTTAGAAATAGGTGTGGTCATTTTCTCCTATATAACTCTATATAATCTGTGCTCACAACTCCTCTGACAATATATATGATGAAGACTTAATTCTTTTTGCAGTATGATGGGTCTGTGATCATGATGTGCACCTGATATTTTGTTTGAGCCCCTGACCCCCAGGGTCTTAGAAATGGGTGTGGTCATTTTCTCCTATACAACTCTATGTAATCATGCTACTTATAATTTGTTAGAGCGCCTGCTCACTATGGTCTTGGTTTAAAAAAAAGAAGAAAGGAAATTGATGTTTTAGAAAAAACAACCAGGAGAGCTACAGTCTCGTCAGAGACTTCTGGTTACTTATCTATTTTCTATATATTTTTTCAGAACTGTACGAGTACTGTTTGAAAGAGAATATAGCAGATAAGAATTTAATAGCCAAGTGGAAGAAACAAGGATATGAAAATCTGTGTTGTCTCAGGTGTATCCAGACCAGAGATACAAACTTCGGAACCAACTGTATATGTAGGGTGCCGAAAGCTAAACTGGAGGCAGTAAGTGTATTGATGCATTTTCACTTGTAAAGAATTGGGACTGAAAAACCAAAATATTAGTCAAATAATGTGTATACTATGGAGTATGGTATACTTGTCACAGATTGAATTCAAACCATTTTCATAACTGCAAGTGTCACAGCACAAAGGTATCATGGTAAAATATTGTCACTATGTATCACTGCATGATTAATATACAATTATTGACTTTTGATGAGGTCTACTCGTGACTATACAGACCTAGTCGGGTATTGGTTGACCGAGGCTGAAGTACTCGTATAGTCAGGAGTAGACCAAACGTTAGCGGTCAATTCACTCTGAGGTACACTAGATATCAAACAGCGTCTACACCAATCAAAAATAAGCTGAAATCGCCAATAATTCCTGATCATTTGATAAAATATTTAACAGTGTAATATTGTTGCTAAAGTCCTTGTAAGGGTATGTCAAAGATATATCTACAGGGTCAAGGTCAGGGTACATACCGGTAGGTATGTTTAAATTGTTGTCTTGGCTATAGGATTTTACATTAGATTAAGATACTAATGTCCTGTTCACTAATTCCAGAGCACCCTGTTTTCCTGGTTTTCTCTAAAATATGATAATGTCATCTTCCAAAAAGATATCAATTTTATAGTACTCCTTTAGTCGTAACAGAAAATACCATTGTTTTGGCTGTGCGTCAACTAAGTTAGAAATAGGACGGAAAATAAAAAGTCTACGGAGATTTTCTATTAGTAAAATCGCTGAAAATATGTGACGTCAGAGGCTTTGACAGTCACTGTTTACTATTGTTGACACGGAGAACAATATGGCGGCAGCTTGAAATTAACATGGGAATTTCCCGTAGACATTTGATTTTTTCATATTGTGGTTTGAAGGCAGCTGATAGGGTAAGTTGAAGTTAATTTCCAGTCATGACTAAAGGAGGTCAATTCTCGGAAACAATAATTTATAGCAAAATTCTTCAAATGACAGAATATATCGCCCAAACAGGGTGCTCTGGATTTAGTGAACAGGACAGTAGTAATACACGTTGTATTTCACAGAATTTTTGTTGTGTCATGACTTTGAACCAAGGTCATATCTACAAGGTCATGACAAACAGTACTGTACATTTATATAATTGAATAAGGTTTTACATAGAAGACATAATGATAAATCGCAAAACAATGTGCTCTGGATTTGCGAATTGAACAGTAGTACAGAGGCTCATTTTACCACTACTAAATATCCTATACAGTAGTATCTCTTTTATTTGTAGGGTAAGATTGTGGAATGTGTACACTGTGGATGTCGTGGATGCTCGGGATGATGTGGATACAGAGATGGATATATAAGACTACACCATGGGCTTTGTTATAAATTCATTCCACGTGGATATAAAAGACTACAACACATGCTTTGTCATATTTCATTCCATGTGGATATTATCAGTCACAATCTGCATCTGATATACAAAGATAGAAGCGTGTGTACCATACCAGCACGAAAAATACCCAACAATGGATGTGCCCAGACTTTTTTTGAAAAAAGTCATTATAATTGATAATTATGTGGCCACAGACACTCGCTATACTCAATACTGATGTGATCCTCCTTAAAAATGGCACCAATCATTTAAGGAAACATGTGAAAATGTAAATTGTTGCAATACAAATTTAGAGGATCCAAATTCCATATCCTTTATTTTCCACTTTTAAGCTATGAAATAATTTCTCTCATGGCATGTAGTATTTTGACAAGTTTTATGTGAAAAATATGGTCACTATTTTAAATTTACGTACTTTTAATATTCATACTATCAGTTACTAGTTTTGTATTTAGTAGATTATACTGCATATTTATAATTTTCATGCATTCAGTTCGGATCCTTGTGAATTGTATGTCATATATTTTGAATCATGCAAGAAAAAATGTATATACAGTATAAAAGTCTTTGTATGAGTGGTCTGTGAAATGAGTGAAAAGTAGATTGAGACATTGGGTGATTTACATTTGTACATGTCAAGTAACTGAGTGAGTTACATTTGTACATGTCAACATGCTGACTTACTTTTTCTATTTTTTTTTCATGGTTTGTTATATGTACCATATGAGAAGACACTGTATTTTATGTATATGTATGAAAAAATGTAGCTATGTAGTACTGTACATTTACTGCATGTAATGAACTCTCATCAATTCGCAGTTGTTTCTCTGACTCACTAAATTATGTAAATTGACTTGCACATTAAGTGTATGCTTATAGCTCAAAGTCTTCAGTTTCTTAAGATAAAACACAAAACTCCCATGAGGAACGTAACCATGTCCAGACACAGTGTATCAGTTACATCAACACTTTGCAATTATTTTATGTTTTTACTAAACATGATATTAAGAGGAAAGGGAAAACACTATCAAAAGTAGTTTGATTAAATTAGAAAGTTGTTTTACACATAAATGTTTTCATCATCTATGTAGTTATCATTTTTAAATAGAATAAAGGATTTATTTGTACCTTTAACTTCGAAATATGTTTTCTGTCATAGGTCTGCTGGTAATACATGCCCAATAAAAGTACAATGAAAAATTACATGCATGTACTGAACTATTTTATTCAAGAAGTTGTTAAATTGTTGAAGTACAAAGTATTTGTGTGGGCAATTCTTCAAATTTAGCTATCTTGAGCAATAATGTGGTGTTTATTGAGTTATATTAGTATTATTTCCAACTTCTTCAACGTGAACAAGTTCAACAACTAAAGGGATGTTGGGGATAAAGTAAGTTTTTAAGTACACATGTAAATAATTTCAAACAAGTGTTTGTTTTCTCTGTGTTCGCCAACAAGGTCACAAAAAGTTAACATCCTATGAGAAAAGTTTTGACAAGCATGATGATGACGAGGACATTGTTAAATGTACATCAGTTTGTGTAAAATTTTGATATGTGTGATTAGCTCATTTTCTGTAAAATTGAATTTTGGGATCAAAGTTCAAACTATCATAAATTACAATTTCTTGTTTTTGTTCAGTGTATATTTGTTTCATGTCTATGACTTCTCCTCTGAAATCATAGCTCAAAATTTCATGGAAACCTCCACTATAGTTCCACCTTATCCATAAAACAGGACAGTAATCAGTGGATTTGATTGCTTGATCAGTTGATGCATTTTTGACTTCTCTTTTACAACCTTCGGATGGATGTAATTAAAACCTTACAGGAAACACGAACACAATGTCCTCTACCAAAATTAATATCAAATAATATATAGCTGTCAATGGATCTGATTGTGACACATTTTTGACTTTACGAACACTGCACAGAATCTCATGAAACATTAAAGGAAGCAAGTAATCAAGGTCCTCTGACAAAATTGTGTCCTCAAAACAAGATAGCTGTTAATGACTCCTCTGCAACAGCAGCACAAAATTTCATCAAGTCTTTTAAAAAGGCTAGTCTAAAAGCTATGTGTTGTTTTGGTATATCGAATGTCATTATGTTCAGGTGAGTGATATGCCCACTTTGGCCTCTTGATTGTTACATGAACGAAACTTGGATGAGTCAGCTATTGTCATGGTGCGTTATCCTCTCTAAATCTGTCACATCTTCAATGTTTTCTCTGAGACAAATGTAAGGGTTTCAATGAAACTTGGTAATATGCATAAAGTACAAGAAGTCTTCTACAAAACTGGCTTGTGTCCTCCCGTTTATTTTGGATCAAGAGTTGAAACAGATAGGCCTGGACAGTTCCCTTTGTAGGATTTTTTTTGATATGATTTATTTCAGGATTAAACCATGTCACAGGGCAATATAAAAATATAATATATGAAATAAACGAAGCAATGAGTATTAATTAAAATTTGATGATGACAATTGGAATTAAACACAAATAATATATATGAATATCACAGTTTAAAACAGACAAGATATGACATATGTGAAGAAGCTCAATTGAAATATCACAGTGTAAGTAAATAATTTAAATAAAACTCAAGATAAGGTTTAATAGAAGCTGTTTGGAGAATGATAATAAATTATATATTGCACTATATTCTTGATTTGTCCCAAGGATAACCCATAAAGCTAACATGGCTTATTTCCAATGGGGTCCTTAGTAGTGACAATTCAAAGACATAAATGATTGAAATGACACAAAATGAATTAAATATCCATAAAATATTAAATTAAATAATATTAGGAAATAAATAATGAATAGAATTTATAAATGAAGATGGAAATTAATTAAAGTTATTTATATTAGAAGAATATGTGAATGGTAAAGAGGTGGAGAGGAATTTGTGAATGATGGATAGGTGAATGAATGAATAAATGGATGGATGGTTGATGGAGTTAATAGGTGAATTAATAAATGAATGAATGAAGGTAGGGGAACGGAGGAAGTGCATGTAGGAATGATTGAAGATTTAATTGGCTCAGACTAAAAAACAGAATTTGTGGGGGCGAATTAAATCAAAGGGGATAAAAACCCTGTAACTTTAAAATAACATTTCAATGTGAAAGTAATCTAAAAATAAATAAAATCAGCATTGTCGTCCCTGAGACTTTGATTTTGCAGATGCTGTTTTAAACTGGTCTTGAACAATGGTTTGCTGGAGATATTCTTAATGGATACAGGCAAGGTGTTCCAGTCTTTTATGGCATTATAATAAAACGTGCAAGTTTTGTAAGATGGTACGATGAAGTTGTGAGAGCTAGCAGATCTGGTTGAATATCTACTATTACCCGAAACAAGATTGAAATTTTGTTTCAAATATTCAGGACAAGTTTCATTGAATATATCGTGTACATGTTGTAATCTTAGTTGTTTCACCCTTTGTTCAACATTCAGCATATTAACTGATTCTAGAATGTTGGTATCAATTCTATGCCTAGGGCCTAAACTCAAAATGTATCTGACCACTTTATTTTGACAGATCTGCAGTTTTGATCTCAAACCTTTCTGTAGACCAGCGTACCAAGAGGAACATGAGTAGTCGAAGTAGCATTGTATGAGTGCTGATGATAGTGTCATCCTGTCTCTAACATTTAAGAAATTTGCCTGTCTATATAGGAACTTAAGTCTAGCATTGACCTTTTGGATTATTGATGAAACTATACTCTCCCCATTCAGATGCTTATCGATATTGAGACCTAGGTATTTAACTTGATTTGTAGCTTTAATTGTGTGATCATTACAGACTATTGAAAATTCTGGGACCTTTTTAAGTTTTCGTTGAGAGCCAAATAACATACATTCAGTTTTTCCTAAATGTAAAGATAATTTGTTATCAATGAGCCATGAGGAGCATGATTCAAGAGTTTTTCCTAGCTTGTTTGAGATTACTTGTGGGCATACAGGATGACACTATCATCAGCATAGAGTATGAGCTTACATTTGTTGTCAATGCTGATGGACATGTCATTGACATATATTAGAAATAATAGAGGGCCCAAGATACTACCTTGGGGCACCCCGCAACTGATAAACCCTGGTTTTGATGAAACTTGGTTAACGCAAACAAATTGCTTTCTCTCAGAGAGATACGACCTAAACCATTGGGTGGATTCTACCCCCATATAACTAAGTTTATTACACAGTATCTCGTGATCAACTGCGTCAAAAGCTTTTTGTAGGTCAAGCATAACCATACCGGTATATAAGCCTTTTGAAGTATTATCCTTAATGCAATCCAGGAGATGAATGAGACATGTATCCGTAGAGAACCGACTTCGGAAACCTGATTGGAATTCAAATAGAAGGTTATTTTTATCCAAAAATTCTGCAAGTTGATGATAAATGCTTCGTTCGAGGACCTTTGACACGATGCTAAGAATACTTACTGGGCGATAGTTACCTACAGCTAAAGGACTACTCTTTTTGTACAGTGGTTTAACCCGGGCGACTTTCATGTCCTCTGACACACGGCCAGTGCTAATTGATTGACATCCAATGGATTCATAGGCTGTATTTTAATTTCATAATCATTGGTCAAACCCCTGAGGTTTTTCTGAAATTCTGTATGAGAGTGAATAAAACCAGTAAACTTGAATAAATTTTATTCATAGAACAATATCAACGTGTAACAGATCTAGAATGGTGCATGTAAAGTGCATTTTCTAGGAAATACTATCAAATCCTTATGGTTATGCTTGCATTTATACAAAATGAAAATCAATTCATATACTAGAATAAATAATTTATATGCGTGTAAATACAAATCTAAGAATGCATTCTAAAGGAAGGAAAGACTTGCATTGTTTAATCACTATGCATTGAAGTTATGTAAAGTTACACTCTAATATAGATAAATACACATTAAGAGACAAAGATATGTATCATAGCACTATTTTATCTAAGACAAATTGTTAATACTGAATGTAATACTGGATCATCTAACCATATCCTATATTGCACGTCCCATTGAACATAGCACGTCTGTAAGCTCTAGAGCACCCTATTCTGTAAGAGAAACGTTCATTTCCTGTAAGATATTTTGCTTTCCTGTAAAAAAACTGCTAGTTATCCGACTAGAAGAGAAATTATATATGTTCCATTCACAGAAAAGTTTTGAATGGGAACGAATAGTCAAGTTTTCTTTTAAATAAAAGTTTATCTCACGTTTCATTCCAATTCTGCTTGCTGTTCTTTCTGTTCAGACCCCGAGGACTCCAAGCTAGATGTATGACCTACAATTAAATTATATATATATAAATGGTGTTTATTCGGGATGTTCGATGGTCGAGCCTAGTAAATACATGTGAGAGTTATCAATGGAAATAATAAACAGTTACAGAGAAGGACACATCCAAACTGATTTGGTGAGGCCTGAAATGAAAGATTAATTGTCCATAAAACTCATATTATATCGAAAAAAAAAAACAGGAAAAATAAAGTCATGAATGTTACCGAAATTATGTAAGTGAATTATTTGTGAAAGAAACCATATTATATATTAATCAACAAAACTTTAAAACACATATGTCATGCAAAAGAATTAACATGCCTTTTTTATGCCTCTTCAATTCAAATGGATAAAAATATTATCCTGCACGAAAAAAAAAAGATTATATCGTCCTTTTCTTATTGTTCAGCCACTTTGTATTACCTTTGGGCATTACATTAAGAGGAAAAGAAACATGAAAAATCAGCATCATTTCATAAAAAAAAAACTATTTGTAGGGAAACATGATTTTCGAAAGGCCAATCTTAATGTCGAAAAGCCAATATAATGCATGGACTATTGCGAATTATTGAATTTAGAATATTGGCAGGAAATTCGCAGCCGTCTTTCAATCTCTTATGGAGGCACATGGTTTGCTGGAAATGGGAAATTAAGCAAGCATAGGACCAAGAGGAAACTGTGAACTTGATGTCGACTTTTGACCAATGCATGACCTTGAAAATCAATAGGATTCTTCCCTATGACATAAGCATTAAGTGTACAAAGTTTGACCAATATCCCTTGAAAAATGCCACCTCTAGGGTATATACAAAGGATTTCGACCATTTCCAATTGCGACCTTGACCTTTGATCAATGACATTGAAAATCAGTGGGGTTCTTCCTCTAATCAGCAATATTGTATGAGGTTTAACCAAGATACATTGAAAGATTTAAACCATTTCCAATCTGAAACCTTGAGCTTTAACCTATGACCTTGAAAATTCACAGGGTTCTTCCTCTTGAGGTAAACAGTGAGTGTATGAAGTTTGATCACAATCCAATCAAAAGTATGTCTTTGGGGCTGTATATATATAAGGATATTGACTATTTCCAATTTGTGGTTTTTGGCCCATGACCTTGAAAATCAATTAGCTTTTTCCTCTTGCCATAAGAAGTATGCGTAAACTATGAAGTTTGATCAAGATCTACATAAAATATGTCCTCTAGGCTGTATAAAAGGATTTTGGCCATTTCCAATCTATGATCTTTACTTTGACCTATAAGTGTTAAAAAGCCACTAAATAAGTATGTATGCAGTTATTATTACAATATAAACTATAACCATCACCATGGATAAGTTATATATATAGCTTTTGCCATAATATAGCTACAACTACGCTATTACTGCCACAACAAATGGATGTCAGCTACTACAGGGTCAACAGCTACAACCAAGCTATGCACAACCAATCTACAGCTATTCCCATTGAAACTACAAAACCAAACATTTTATACCGTATCGACGCTTTGTATGGGGTTGATTGTAATAATCAGTGGTGGGCGTGGCTTGTGTCGCTGACCAATGACGTGATATACGACCGGAAGTGGATCTATTCGATCTCCTACCTGCGTTAGCCGGTACGGTTTTTGGGCGGTACACGTTCATGACCAGCGCTGCGTCAGTGTTGGGGAGGATTTCATCTTCCGGTCCTGGATACCTGAAAGATGCACACACGTGTGACAAATTACCATACAAGAGTACATAAAATCTTATAAATGTATTTCAAAACGTTGCTTTTGGGTGCCTAATCAATTTTCCATTTTGTTTATTAATATTAAAGTAATATATATATTTTACAGTTATAGATTTGTGACGTCACGTCCTCTGATACATTGGCTGTCGACCAACCATGTCTAAAGGTGTCAGATTCAAGTTTCAGATAACGCGCATCAAAGACTAAATAAAAATGTATTCTTTTAAAATTTCTTAGCTTCCGTCTGTCCGTTGAACGTAACTCGAGTTCCTAAGTCTTTTTTTTTTTTACTACACAGCCGTTGCATAGAATTTCACCAAAGCTTACAGAAAGCAGGCATTGGTTCATAGTTTTAAAGTAATCACTCGAAAGCATACTTGTTCTTGTCGACGGAGCATTCAAGAGAGCGATACATACTTGGGCCTCTTGTGCTTGATTTTTAAATTCTATTTCGTGATTCGATTTACGGTGCAAACATCCGTTTTTCTGGCTCCGCTAACGCGTCGCCAGAAAAACTCAGTTTGCGACCGTAAAATCAGCATTAACTAGTTATTCCCTTAATATCGATCATTCAGTATATATGTACCATAGTAATCAAGTTATTTGTGGGTTATTCTTTCTTTTCAAATCTGCTGAAAATAATTTAAAAGTAATGTAATTAGATAACTTTAAATCAAACATGCAAGGAACCTTAAGAAAATGTTATTATGATAATAATTATCGCATGCTTGATAGAATAAAGTTCTTCTGGAGTTGAAGTGAACCGTTTTAATCTTCTTCTTTAAATCTTTAAATTTCTCGCGTCGCTGTATTCAAAAGTACATAATTGAACCTCACTAAATCACGTAAAACAAATATAGATTATCACTTCTCCGCCCCATGCAGAACAATTTCCAAATTGTATATATCGAGGGTCGACTTAATTATTCATTTGTCAATATCTTTAATAAAAGAAAATGGAATTCCGTTGTAATAAGTAAATGTGAAGTAGTTTGGAAATACATTGAAACACTTTAAAATCTAGATAACGCACAGTTATACCTCTCTACCTGTAGCCAAGCTTATCAAAAATTGCGTGTTGTGTCCAAATTAAATAAAATGCCAAATTTGAATAGGACTGATAAAAGTGTGAACGAGAAAATTGACCCATTTCTAAAAATTCGCCCCCCCCTCCCTTTGTCCTAGTAAATATTCCACATCTTTCTTTCTCTCTCTTTAGATCAGTTGGGATTCTCCAAAATGCAAAATAATTTCGGCGTCTTTTGTGTTCACTTTATTTTTCAATAGTATTATATTTTCAATTTCTTGTCTATTTCCCAGGGATTACATAGTACTACAATATTGGTCGATTTTTCGAAGTTTTTCGTGTTGTTTTGAAATGGCTATTTTCCCCCCAAACTTACCAAGGATTCTGGTACAAATGTGAATTTCTATTTTCGCATTCTTGTCTAAAATCTCCCAACTGAAATTAAAAAAAAATTATGAGAGTATGTTCATATCCAGTTGATTCTGAAACAGGTGCATTACATGTGATTTCACATGATAAAAGAAAAAAAAACACACAATCTAATTAAAATATCCAGCTCAGATAACTGAATTTTAATTAGATTGTAAGAAAAATAACTTTAAAATCGTGCTCAAATTGAATTCTGTAAAATTAACAGATTAAAGGATTACAATCAGATAAAAGGTTACAGATTATAGATAATCAGATTTATGTATGTATAGATAAATAAGTAAATAATAAATAACATACTATTATCTGTCGCCCGGATCGGGTCACTGTCCAGTCAGATCTGCGCGGTATTTGCCAGCCCACTTCGCCCACTTTTGTGGACCGAGGGCGTGGGAAGGGCGTTCCCGGCGCGGCCCTCCATAAGTAATTGGCCTCGCTCGTCCATTCTACGGACATACTCCCTATACCAACTTGTCTGTGCTCATCGTCCACTTTAACTTGATGATCTCGGATAGCATCTGGACCTAATTATACAATGTATACGTGGATAATATTTTGTTCAGATATTATAATATAATTTAAAGCATCTTTTTCCTGTCCGATTTGTACAAACAAATCATATTTTTGTTCCTTTACAGAATGTTGTACATACAATGTAGTTGTTTGCAATAGTTTTGTACTTTTCGTGGTTTCGTATGCACATAGATTGTGATTTTTTATACAGGGGTTTTGTGTCTGACTTCATTCACTCAGTTGCAGTGAAGATGTGAATCTATGGTAAGTTTTGTTTAGAAAAATTTTGGAAACATTTTGTCTTTTTTATGATTCTCAATATTTCGATGATTTAATAGATGAAAAAGTCTTCATATATGTCTCTACGGATTTCCCTCGGATTTAGAAGAAAGGGATTGAAAAAGGGGTTTTAGTATTACTCGATATTACTTCTTATAGAAACCATCCGTCATGCACTGAAGATGAATGAGTCTATGAGGTTATATCCTTTTGTATTGTTTGTTTGCGAAACCATTTGAAAATATATTGATTTCCTCCTGTTTCCTTTTGCAGTCATGATATTTGGGCTTGCACACTGCATCCACCCGTATTTGTTCAATCGATTGAATATATTTCTTCTTGTCAAATATTCATGAAGCTCTTAACGCAATGTGAATGATACGTGTACAGCGCACGTAGGGTTGATAATAAAACTCTTTTCACATTATTTTTCCTCGCAGTTGTATATTATTGTGTATTTTGTTGGGCATTTTGGTTCGGTAGCTATACATTGTATCTTCATTAATTTTATGGCCCCTTCGCGTTGATATCAGTATTGCCTACCAAATTCAATTATTCCTTGCCAATTCGTAAACCTATAACCGCGTAATAGTCAACGGGTCTCAAAACTTATTTAAAAGTGAAACTTAAAAGTGTCAAAACAATCATTTCAATCTCCATTTCAATAGCTTTCTTTCAATGAAGTTTAAAAACATGCATTGTACCGGAGCTGCGCCCTTTCAATGCCATGTTAAAATACCAAATAGACTTTTTGAAACCATGGTCTGAAGTGATTGCACCTACAATGCATCTACTATGTATACATGTTTATAAGCTGCAGGAATGCATTTTAATTAAATCCGTATTACCTATCAAATGCACTCAGTGGCATTATCAAATATATAATCGCAAAGTGGTATCATCATCCGATATTATGTGGGTATAGATTAATCTAAAAGGAACGATCACTATGATATTTGAAGTATAATACTCATTCGATTGTCAATAATTTAAATCATATGAATAATGAAAGTAAATTTATTTATATCAATTATCTCATTCGATTTTTATTTTCTGAACTTTAATATGCTGAAATAAATAAATAAATAAATAAAATAAATGAATAAATAAACTGCGATTTATTCATGAAATAGCATCACATTTCTTAACAGGGACATATACGTCCCTGTTTATAATAAAACTTTACTAAAAATGAACTGCTTTATATATCCTACCTGGACAATAGATTTTTTTTTACCTGTAAAAAGCATTCTCCCTTTCCATGGCTCTGCTGAGTCTATGATGTTATATAGATGATCTTTAGTCCGCTGACCTGGTTCAATTTCTGAAGAAGTCATTTCCAAGATTTTTTGTCATCCAAATATAAAACTACTGTATCTGGCCCGATCCTGTGAAGGCAGACACTTTAAAAATACTATAAATTTAAAGTTCGCTAATAAGCTTAACGTGCTACCAGCGTTACTCCCCTTTCCAGCTTATTAGCAACGAGACGCCACAGACAGCGTCGCTAAGGAAGTCGGTTTAGAAGTGAAAAGCGAGGTAATAAAATGTGAAAATAAAACCTTTAACAAGATTGATACCAAGACTAAATTTGTTGAAATAATTGTATCTAATTTAGGTAAAAACAAATCTATCATACACCGAAATAATTTTAGCTTAGAGCGAATTTCCTCGAAAATAGGAATTTTCACCATCTCATTTTTGTCTCATTCCAGAGTCTTGGTGTTCAAAAATGGATACAACTTACTTGAGGAATAATTTAGGAAATTGTCTGACAGCCTGCTTAGCAGAAATTTCAGAAAAGAGACCCAGAGATCCTGTTGAATATCTGGCACAATGGTTATACAAATACAAGGAAAATATGGACCACAAAGCGAAGGTAAACCAAAATGAATAACAAAACACTGTATAATTTTGTGTATTCACATTCTAAGTACTATTCTCTCTGAATCTATCATAAAACTAAATGATGCCAAGATTAAAATATGTATGTTTATCTTGGGCAAAGATTTATAATGTAATTACGGTACAAATTATACGCATGACACACTAAATCTGACAAATACAAACCATAAAGTGACATTGATATTTAGAAATAATCAGGCTTTCTACTGTTCCTACTTTTTCCTACTATTTCCTACTTTTCCTACTTTTTTATTTTGATCCTATTTTTTCCTACTTTTTCTTCAAAACCTCCTACTATTCCTACTTTTTCATCTCAAAAGTAAAAAATTACTTGCTTCACTTGTCATCGACATCTGATTCAAAGTTTTTTTAAAAATTTCGGGCTCGCTTTGCTCGCCAATTCTATATATTTTACATGAAATTTCAATCAGTCCTTATTTCTCTCTGTGATTTCCTCAAAGATGAACATTACCAGTCTATAATCATTGCTTACTATGATTTGTGTGTCATACTTACTGAAAATTGTCGCTAAAAGTGATGGAAAATTTCCTACTTCTTCCCTATTAATTCCTACTTTTTCCTATTTTTCTCCTACTTTTTTTCATTGACTACTCCTACTTTTTTCCTTCTTTTTCACCAAGGTAGAGTAGAAAGCCTGAATAATTTGCAGATTATAGCTGTTTATAAACTATTGATATACCCTCCTTATGATGACTTCCAAGGGGAAAAATAAATCAATATTACTTTCTAGGGACACAATTTCATCTATGAATATTGTAATTTTTAGATAGAGAATGAAAAGCTGCAATTGATAAGAGAAAAAGAGGAATTTGAAAAAGAACAAGAAATGAAAGAGAAGAGAAAATTAGAAGCTGATCATATTAAAGAAGAGGATGAAGCAAGAAGAAAGGTACCGTAATTAACAGACCTTCCTTTCAGATTTAAACAAAATTCTTGAATATCAAATCTGTTATACGCTGGTACATGTACCATTTTATCAGCTAAGATATATTTGATTTTTAACTTTCTCATTTGACATAAAACATGATTTTAAAATTATCAGATTCAAAACATTTAAAGTTAGTGATTTCAAATGGCAGCATCACAAAATATTTCAGGCTGAGGAGGAGAGAGCAGCCAAGGAAATGTCCTCACCAACCAAACTTCCTCCTGTAATGGAGGCCAAGGAACCAGAGGATGAAGAAAAGAAGGCAGCAGAACAAGCTGCTCAGCCTACCACAGAACCCGCCCCTGAACCCGCGCCGGAAACAACAGAGGATAAACCATCAGGGGAACAATCCGAGGAAAAACAGGTCAGCTGAGCATAATGAATCTGGTGATGGATATATAACTATGACCATTGAAGAAGTTATATTTTTGAATTTTATTATCATAGCATTTTATATAGAAGAACAGTAGTTCTATAGACTTTTTTATTTGGTTATATTTCTTTTTTATTTATAAAGAGTATCATATATTTTGGTCAAAATGGAATTAATTTTGGTACGATTGGCACTTATTTTGACTTTGAAGTCCTTTATAGTTATCAATTGTATAATCAATTGATCTTTTTGGAAACTTCTAGAATATTTTCAAAATTTGTTTCAGGAGGAAGAGACAGAAGGTGCCAAAGAGGAGGGAGGAGACACAGAAGCCCCGCCCCAAGGTCAAGAGGAGGAAGCATCATAGTTACCGTGGTTACATCAATATCTTCATATTGTCAGTTTTTATTGCATATAAATCAAAAGTTGAGACAATCAGTTTGTCAGGTGATAAAGCATTATATCTGCAGTCTTAGAGATGTACACTGCTGGACAGACTGACCCTCTCTATTATCAGATGTGGTTCTTAGATTGTAATGTCCAGTTGTCAGACATCTAGTCCGAAACCTGATCAGAAACGAAATCATTGAAGATTAAATATATTTTTCGTTCCGTCCATTTAATATTTTGCTGTATTGTACAGATGTAAGCCACAATTATGGTTTTCTCTATATCAGATAATTTATACAACACCTTGCCATGTAAAGTCATTTTTTGTGCTATATTAATGTATCATATTTTTGTTTTCATTTTGTATGTGTTGCGTATGATGTAAATTATTAAAACAAGAGTGGACAAAGGAAATATTGTTAATTGATCCCTTATCTGTGAAGGTGATTAGAAGCCATTTACAGGTTTTTTATGCTCCTATAATAATTAAGATTGGAACAGCGATGGTGGATATTGTTTTTCATCTGTTCGTTTGCTTGTCTGTCTGTCAAAGATTTGGGGGCATATAGTTTTTGGCCTGTCTGTCTTGACCTTTGACCTACTTTTCAAAAACTTTAACATTGGGCATAACTTTTGAATGGTAAGTGATAGGGCTTTCATATTTCACATGTGTATTCCTTGTGACAAGACCTTTCCAATGATACCAAAATTTTTGACCATGTGACCTAGACCTTGACGTTTGACCTACTTTACAAAAACTTTAACATTGGGAATAAATTTTGAATGGTAAGTGATAGGGCTTTGATATTTCACATGTGTATTCCTTGTCACAAGATTTTTACATTGATACCAAACATTTTTAACCAAGTGACCCTGACCTTGATCTTTCACATACATGTACTTAACAGAAAATAGGTGTTTATACTAACAAAGATGCCACTGGGGGTATTCGTGTTTCACAAACACAGGCTTTATTATTTGCTGTCTTGCTTTCTTTGGTCATTTGCATCACTGGTGATCAAAAATATTTGGGTAAAAAGTGAGGTTATAAAATGTTGTTTCCATACATTTGAAGTTGACCTTGATCTTTGACCTTTTGATCAATAGGGCTTCTACTAAATTTAGTAAGAAGCTGCGAAGTTTTATTATTGTTGGCCAAGAATATCTTGAATTTACAGGCACCTAGCCAGAGTACTTTTTAAGTGGAGGCAATTTTCAGTCAGGAGGTTGGTGATCGCTTTGAGGCCTCTAATGGATCCAGGGAGAATCCCTTGTGGCAATTCAAGAGGCGAAGCTCCGGAATCTTATGGATGTTGTACATTTACAGGGCAGTTTTCTACGTTAAAATGAGCCTTTTTATAAAACGTACGCCTGGCTACGGGAAATGCTGTTAAATATGCAATTTTCCACACGTCAAAATTGACCTTGACCTTCGCTTTATTGGCCCTAAAGGTCCGGTCACCTACAGACGATTTGTAGACTAAGGCTGGGTCAATATATCGATATACCGGTGTTGTAGCATAGATCATCCCCCCGCACAGATCATCTCCCCGGATGAACTGGCCCAGTATAAAACATCCCCTCTGTGAGGAGGATATTCTATCCGCACGGTTTATCCCCCTGTAGAGTTTCAGCATAGAACTACCCCCGGGGGGAATAAAGCGGCCCGGGTCCAACCTCCCCCCCCCCCCTGTCTAATTCCGGATTTCCAATCGTAAACTGTAAACTGTATTATCATAAAACACAGTGTGGTTCAGTTGACAATGGGTATGAATGACACCCATTTTTCTTTTGTTTTTTTTTATTTGACTTTTTGATATCAAGTAATGGATTTTTTAAATCAAAAAATAAAATTTTTGAAATCAAAAAATGAAATTTTTTATATAACTTTTTTATATCAAAAATTCAGATTTTGATAAAAAAATATAAATTTGTGATTTAAAAAAGATAAGGAATGAATAATAAAACGGCGCCTTATATAAACATAGAAATTAGTAAGACTTTATGAAAAAATATTTTTCAGTATAATTGGAAATACTCATATCTTATATTCTTTGAAAAAAAACACTTCTTCGTGGGTAATCTCAGATTTGTAGACATGGTAAATTATTTTGGCAATACATGTACATGTAATTTGTTTGATATATAAATACGCAAAGAATATCAACACACTTTTAAAAATAAAAAATAAAACTCGCTAAATTAACTGTATAAAGAGAAGACATTTTAAGAATTATCAAATGTTGCACAAAAATTAAAGCGGAAATAAAACAACATATTCCTTTGCATTCTGATACTTTAATGTAAAAAGAAAAAGAAATAGAAAAAACAAAAGAATGTAAACGAGAGGAAAGAAAACACAATAAAGAAATTCTAAACTGAAGAAAACCCCTATGATTATATCAACTTGGTACATTCTAATATTCGAAGCAAAACGGATTTCCATCTTGATGGGGGAAGAAGCGTACTGTGTTTAGAGGGGATAAGTTATGCTGGGACGTTTCATCCGTGGGGATAGTCTGTGCTAGGCCGCGTTATCCGTGGGCGATGTTCTATACTGGGCCGGTTTATCCGGGGGGATGATCTATACTGGGTCAGTTCATCCGGGGGGAAGACCTATACTGGGCCAGTTCATCCGGGGGGATGGCCTATGCGGGGGGATGATGTATGCTGCAACACCGGTACGTATCGATATTGGTTATCGATACGAGTATCGATATTTTTGCTCTGATACATTTAGATACAGTTATTTTTAGCACAAAACATGCTTTTCTAGTGAAATCTCAAGTAATTGCATGGAAATGTATGCTTGATCATTTTTTTTTTTTTTTTGCAAAAGGCAGATATGTTCTTGATTTTATCGATCATGCTTGCCTTTTCTGCTGGCTATTCAAATCCTTTTATACTTCGAAGTCTACGAATAACAAGCAATGATTAAGGAATAAATTAGAAGGTCGGCATTTCAGATATATTTTTGTCATTTTGTCAAAGTAATATCGACTTAATCTTTAGTTTTCAATCCAGAGACTTTCGAATACGAATTGTCTAAATGTGTTTGCTTTCTCTAAAACAAATTTCTGAAAAGGGTTGACGGGAAACTTGCGACCGAATTTTAAAAAAAGGCAAAATAAAGATAACATAAAAAAGACCCATTAGGGAATGTAATCATATATAAAATATGCGAAATGTTAGTTTGTGCGTTTTACAAAATATGAATTAGATACGATATACCGGATATCGGTACTTTTTGTATTGTATCGTATCGAAAATTTGGTTTCGATACCCAGCCCTATTGTAGACGTGGTAGGACGCGGTAAAAAATCTGAACGGCGTTGGACGCGGAAAGAAGTTTTGATTGTACGTTGTAAAGACGTGCAACACTTGCGAAATACACGTGATAATCCGTGTTCCGGCAGTGATTAAAACTTGGGGAAAAAGACGCGGCAAGACGCGAAAACTTAAGCGGTCTGTCACGGCCAGAGCACGGTCATTCGACGGGTGTTCCGCGTTGGTATCACGGGTGATAACGTGTGTACAGCGTCTTATCACGAACGTTTTTAGCCTTAGACGTATTTGGACGTGGTAAGCCGTGCTTATAGGTAGTGCTTCTGCAGTGGAACAGCCACCGGCGGTCATACCCCGTACAAAGCACAACCATGGCAAAAATGCCACGTACGACCAAGTCCAGCAGATTTTTGAACGTGATTTGGACGTGGAGTGCAGTGTGACCGGGGCTTAAAATCAATTGGGGTCCTCCTTTTTTCACCATGGAACATCTATGTGTAAAGTTTCATAACTGAAAGTCAAGAGTTACTTGAGTTATGGTGCGGAAACTAAATTTGTGTGCTTTTATGTACAGACAGATGGAAAGAAGGTCACGATGGAACTTGACCTGTTTAATTCCCCCACCATTGCGAGAGAGACAAGAGATGATAAAACAAAATCTTAATATATGAAACCAATTTGGCTAAAGAAAAGAGGGGATCTCTAACAACACCCGATGCAGCACCCCAAGCAAAACATCTAAATACCCAATGCAAAACACAGAGCAGACAAGCACAGAAAGAGACGCAAAAGGTACTCAAGGAACACCAAATCATATAGAAACATCAAACACAAATGACTACACATAAACCCACGAGACCAATGGACAATCGGTACCGACGGCCATCTGCCACGCCCGTACCAGAAGATGTGGTTATCCGGACTACGTGCGCACAACCCTTCCACTTTTTCGATTACCCTGAGATCTTAAAGAAAGCACAATAGTGGTGTGAAATAACCTCCTCACTGTAAGATGACCATACAAACAGACAGCATGACGCAGGGGCCCAAGAAAAACACATATGGATATGAAAACTTGGACAGGAAGCGTACGAAATACAATCCGTGCTCTGCCGGCTGTAGCGAGCTCGTGCATGTTATCACCCGAGGAGTCCGGCTAAGATTCAGAGAGGACATGTGGTCGGGGTCCTGTCTTCTCTAAAGAGGTTTGGACAGGGCCAAGTAAAAAATAACAATTTTGTCCTTAAAATGGCGGCCATCTTGAAAATAACGGTCATTTTGATTTTTCGAGGTGGGTCCATAGCTAATACTGTGAAGAATGACATAAGGAATGATTGTGTCAAGTTTCATGCTTTCCTGAAATTTTGCACAATTCATGCAAGTTTTTGCACGATTCAGCTGGACTATTTGATAATTCTAACACAATTTCGATGGTAATTCTGTCTATCTTTGATCCTTCTTATTTTGTTAATTATGTCACCATAAAATGCAGGTTATGAAATACCAAAAGTAATATACTCTGTTGCTTGTATGGGTCTGAATTTCAAAAGAAGTTGACAATATTTTTTTTGTAAAATTTCCAGAAAGTCTTTACTAGTTAATGAAAGCGAAAACTTTGACTTTTAAGCTTCTCCGTAATTTCTAAATTTCTACTATAAAAATTCAAAACATCAATACAGTACATGCTCTAGCATACCGGATGAGCTGTGAAATGTAGATACCGTATGACGCTAATCTAGGAACATCACCGTCAAGCCAGGGAAAGTTTACTATGTTGAATCCAAAATCATCTCTTTTGTCACACACACTCGTATGAATCTCCCCATTCTGTGTTAGTAACGTCTGCCTTGTTTGGAGTCAATTCTTGTGGATAAATAACATTTTTATACTTTTCAAAAAACAGGATTGTCGATAGTAAGAATATCATCCAGGTATCTAGAAGTACCAATGAAACATTTCAAATCATAATGTGTTCTTTGCTTTTGACGATTTTGGATAAATTCTTTTTCATACGTGTATAAAGATAAATCTGCTACAAGACTGAGGCGCACAGTTAGACTCATAGGGATCCCTACAACCTGTTTGTAGAGATTCTCACCAAATCTAACATGTGTGTACGTGTTATCAAAAAGGATGGACAAAGCCACATGTCCATGATTTGTCATCTTCTCAAGACAAGTGTACGTAATACCTTACTAAGGTATTACGTACACTTGTCTCGAGAAGATGTGATTTGTATGATTTGTATTCTGTAGCAGATAAGAAACCCTTTGATACAGATGTACAAATATATAAGTTTTCCCCTCTTGATCAAAGCACCATTTAATGAGTTTGGACAATCGATCATTAATTTTGTCGTGAGGAAGTGCGGTACACATATTTGAAATGTCGTATGAAGAAATCGTATTGACTTGACAATTTCTAGATTTCATTTTGTCAATCACGTCCCCTGAATTTTTAATAGACCAAAATAAGTTTACATCATCCTTGTTTAGAACAGTTTCACAATATTTTGCTACGTGTTCCTTTATCGCCGTGAGTGCTGTCGTCAGATTTCTAGAGAAAATTGTAGTTGAGCAATTGCTAGAATTAGCAATGTATCTAAATTTGTAAGGAGACATGTGCAGTTTTGTAGACGAAAGTTCCAAAACTAAAGTTGACACGTAGAAACTTTTTCTGCAGGTGCGAAGACATATTTCATGTAAATTACGTAATTTGGATTTGAAATATCTTTCAGATTTGGAACTTAGATTTTCAAAAAGATCAGGATTATTGTGGAGTTATCGATTCTAATATCAGTAATAGACAAAATGAGGTTTTTCCAGTCATTCAGAGAATGCGATTCGACTTCTTCCGATTTACACCATCGTTTGGTATAGTTATCTACTTAAGGCTTCCTTTGGTACTTCGCGACATGTAATAAAATCTAATAGTATGTTGGATGGGATAGCTACTAAAGCTACTCTCAGTATAGAATGGGCCCTTGTTGGCCAGCATCGTCAACCGCTTTTTGCTTTACAGAAAGAAGGGAGGAGATCTCCAACAAGACCCCGTTGCAGCATCAACAGTAAAACACCAAAACACCCGATGCAAAAACACAAAAGACAAGTACAGCACGAGACGGAAAAGAGACACACGACATGTAAACATCAAACACAAAAGACTACACATAAACCGACGAGACCAATGGGTAACCGGTGCCGACTTTGGACGGCTATCTGTCACGCAAGTAGCAAATGGTGTGGTTATCCTGGATTACGTGCGCACAACCCTCTCACTTCTCCAATCACTCAGAGGTCTCGGAGAACGTACAATTGTGGTGTAAAACAACCTCCTCACTGTAAGATGACATCACACAAACAAGACCGCGAAACGCAGAGGCCCAAGAGACACAGATGAATATGTAAATGGATATAAAGAGGGCATGTGTAATACAGTCCGTGCTCTGCCGGCTGTAGCGAGCTCATGTATGTAATCACCCGAGGAGTCCGACTGACATTCAGAGAGGACAGGTGGTCGGGGCCCTGTCTTCTCTAAAGAGGTTTGGACAGGGCCCGTCATGGAGTCCCGTCGTCACAGTCAGTCAGAGTGCAAGTCTCAAGGATGCGCTTGTACAAGACTGTAGATTGGTCAAGTACGAAGCCTAGTGTCCGTCTGGTGACATTAGGATCATATCCACGGTATCAAAGGCGTTTGATGATTCTGACGCATTTTCGGTGGTTATGCTGCCTACCTTTGATCCTTTTTATTTTGTTTATCATATCACCATAAAAGACAGGTTGTGTAATATCCATAGTAATGTACTTTCTTGCATGTATAGATCCGAATTTTAAAAGAAGTTGACTGTAATTTTTGTAAAATTTCCAGAAAGTCTTAACTAGTTTATGAAAGCGGAAACCTTGACCTAAAAGTTTTTTGGTAATTTGTAAAGAGTAACGTAACTTGGAGAGTAATGCGCTGAAGGTGTCTCCAAGGTGTCTCCACTTCATTTTGTTGAGAGGAGAGTTCATTTTAAATTCTTAATAGCTAAATTTGATATCGAGGTCATGTGATGTACTAAACCTATTAATGCCCCTTTGTGTAGGTACTATTCTCTCGAGCTCTCATAGTATAACAGTGTTGCTTTTGGAAGGTAAATAGTGCCCATGCTGACGCTCGGGAACCACTCCTTCCGTAAACAACACTATGTAACGAGAGGATATAGTACCTACACAAAGGGACATTAATAGCTAAATAGTACCCACACAAACTGACATTTATGATAGGTTTAGTGCACCACATGATCTCGATATCAATTTCGAAAAGGAAAAACTTAGCTTTTCAGATTTTACACTGAAACCGTTTTAAATTTCTTTTTACAATGAAGTGGCGACACCTACAGCGTGTTTATCCGAAACACGCATGAATGGAGCACTGAATTTGTTATACAATGCCGTAATGATGACAGAATTTTCTCTCTCTCTCTCTTACATGTTTTGAAGACTCTTGAAAACAGATTGCCATTGCCATTGCCAAATCCGTTTCCAAACTTTGTTAATTTCAACCAAGTAGGTCGTATCTGAATGAATGGGAACATAGCATCTCTACTGATACCATGATGATCACCATCATCATTACTCGTATCATAATCACCACCGTCATTTAATTTCAATGGAAACTGAGGAGCTTCTTTACTTTTTGTCTAAGCGCAACCTCAATTTCAAATGCGTGCTTCATAAAGTGTGTGAGGGAAAATTGGTGATCAGAGCTCGTTGTGTATCTTTCGATTATCGGTGTATTTTCCACTGCCCATCCAAAAATAAAGCATGTTTATTGAAATGAAACATACATTTGTTGAATCCTACCTGAAAATGTGAAAATTAATCCATTTAAACCTTGTTTAAAACAAATATACTAGAATCATGGCAGATGCTGCAGAGATTACAATCCCTTTTTTCAAAGTTTATTTTGAATTTCCATCATGGCGACATCGTTCAATATAAACAGAACTGTTTTCGAAAAACGAGGAGAGGGAAGAATGTTGGAGAAATTGTTCATCAATTTGTAAATAAACCAACCGAAAATTATGTTCGAACGTTTGCTAGAATTAGAAATTAAACTTGATGTTCAAAATATAGTTATTGAAGTTTAGAAACAGGTTTGTAGGTTAGAAATCGGAATCAAACTACCACTTTTTGTGTGTAAATTCTGGTTTGTAGCTGATCTCTTCTAAATTAATCAACTGTTTTAAAATCAAATTGTGTATATCGAAATGTATTTATGAAATGCATATTCATCATTGCCGTGAAATCGGAATTTGAAAATCTCAACACTGCTTTTCTCGAGTCGGACTCGGACTACCAATTTTAGTGTGCGCCCGATCTGTTGGCGTGAAGGTGTATCGAAATACCCAACTCAAAATTTCGATGCTCATATCTTTTCAACAGTAAGAGATAGGAAAAATCAGAAAGACTAAATAAGACAGATATATGGATAAAAAATAATAAAATTGAAATTTTTAGGAAACTTCATAAGCTTAATTTTTGTTTACTATTATAAGCAAAAAAGTGTCTTCCTCCTATGAACTTCTGAATTTGGAAATATGAAGGACGGTGAAGGACATCATCGTAATAAATCGTTACAGTGTGCATCTAGCATTTCATATCTTGCATGGCTGTCGACTTTCAAAAAGAATGGAAATTGTAGATAGCAAAATACGAGATATTTAAGCTTACAAATAGCAAAACATGAAATTTTCGGTCCTTTTGAGTAATTCGACGCTCCCGTCAAATATTTGAATCTACTAAAAACATGATAAAAAAATAACAGAGACCAAAAATAAAAAAGACCAATCTAGCTTTTACTCCAAACGTAACGTTGGAGAACTTTCATTGTCCTAGCTTACAGGGTTAGTAGTGTAAGAAGCCTGGGTAAGGTGGGTAGTATTTTTAGAACAGGGGAATTCCGGGATTTGTGTGTAGGAAAGGGGGAATTCCGAGGGGAATTCCATGTTTATTTATAGAATGGGAAAGTCCATGGTAAATTCCTAGGGGAATTCCCAATTCTATATTTAGGTGTTTGGATTGTCCCAGACCTATTTTTAAGTATTGTTCTAGAAAATCATCTATTCGTGGAAGGAATAATTTCCCCCTACAACTAGATGAAAAAAGAATAAAGACAAATTGAAAGTTTACACATATTTTATTCAACATTGTACATATTTCAAAAGTCTATGCACTGTACTGTGGCCTCACATTCTGACTCGCCATAGGTGAGCGTCCTCTGTTTGCTCCATAGATGGGTCGTCCTCTGTTTGCTCCATAGATAGGTCTGGGGTAATTTGGTCTGTAGTTGTTGGGTCCCGGATACGTGTTGTATTCCTGTTGTACAGGACAGTCTTTGGCCCAGTGTCCCGTGCCTTGGCACTTGTAGCAAATGTCGTTCTGCTTCTTGGGCGGCTGAGGACATTCGGTAGCAAAATGTCCCTCTTCATTACAATTGTAACATACGTATCTGGCTTTCTTCTTGGGTGGTTCATCTCCCTCTTCTGCATTTCTCTTGTTATCCATCAATGTTTGGATGTCGGCTTGCATCTTGGAAATGGATGTCTGTACATCTTCCATCATGGCAGTCATGCGCTGACAATTGCTATGGATGTCGTCCATTTTGTTGTCTGCAGGCTGCTGCTGTACATTGCCGTTTGGCCATTGAAAGTCAAAGTTGGTTAAATCAATATCAGAAACTTGTTGAGAAGCCATCTTAGTTGTGTCTCCTATGAAGCACATAGCATGAATGACTAGCTTTGAAAATGTGTGTGAAATATATACTCAAATCATTGTTCTAGAGTGTTCTATCTAATTTGCATATGTCCTAGCTCTTAGTGCACTTGAATGACCTTTCACAGCACGTGTTACTTTGACTTTCAAACAACCTTTCGTGTCAACGGCACGCGCTGGTATATTGCCAGTGAGAACTTTCTAGAACATATGCCTTTCAAACGACCTTTCGTGTCAACGGCACGCGCTGGCTACTTGCCAGTAAGAACTGTGTAGAAGTGTCAAAAACATATGACGTCATTTTATCCTGCACCTGCAGCTTTGACTTTGAAACGACCTTTCGTGTCAACAGCACGTGCTACTTTGACTTTCAAACAACCTTTCGTGTCAACGGCACGCGCTGGCTGCTTGCCAGTAAGAACATTCTAGAAGTGTCAAGAAGTATGACGTCATCGATGGCGCGCTATAGAAAAGTCGGTCAGTACAATAAAGTCAGTCACCTGGAATCCTGTAGAAAAAAATTGGTTAGTACAATAAGGTCAGGCACTTACCAAGAACATTTTAGGTAATATATATGTGACACGTGTCTTTCCCGTTCAAGGACAGAGTCAAGGTCATGGATGTAAAACTCAAGGTCATACTGAAGGTCAAATGACACGTGATCACGTGATCGGTCACGTGACCGAATGTTCTAGAATTCCCTATGTATATATAAACCCCGATTTTCACAGAGCCAACATCATTTTGTCCTTGACAAGAGACCGAGATGGCTGCTAACAATACTGTTGCTGACATTAGAGAAAAGACCCGGGAAGATGTTGAATCTACCCAGAGGGAAAAAAGAGAAGAAGAAACCAACAAACAGCGCGACTTTGACGCTAAAGATGTACGGGATTACTACGACATCAATGTCAACAAGGCCTACCAGTCCCGCAAATTTAGGACCATGGGAAAGAAGTATACGGTACAATTCAAAGATATGAGTAAAGACATTTCTCCTACCCAGTTCCCTAAAGTGTTGCCCAAGATCATGAATACTTTGGTGGACGACCTAAAAGACGAAAACGGTATCAAAGATGCAGATTACGTACGGGCCATTGTACACCACCCTTCCTTGAAATCCGAGATCTGGATCCCGTTCTCCCAAAGTACCGAGATGTCCGGGGATGCCATTTTAAAAGAGGTCCAAAAGGTCCAGCAATCCAATGAAGATTTCAAGATGGAGGACGGTCAAACCACCATAGACTTACTTCACGTAGAGATGCCCATGGGTAGTGGTGGAGGTTCAGTTAAACACCTACATAATGATAAGGAGGCTTTCAGAAAAGGAAAGAAGTCCATAGTAAGCATTATCAACGACGAGGACCACATGTGTCTGTCTCGTGCCATCGTTGTGACCATGGTTCACGCCAACAAGCCAGAAAAGGAATCTGAAGAATGGAACAAGGAATGGGAAAAGATTAAAAAAATTAAGGACTACAAACTGCAGAAAGAAAGAGCTAAAACACTATGCGACCAGGCAGGTGTGTCCAGTGAACATGGTTGCGGTCCAGCCGAGTGGGAGAAGTTTCAGAAAGTCCTGACACCTAACTACAGGCTAAAAATCTATCAACAGAACGCTGTTGCTAAGACTCTGAAATTTGACGTTCTGTACAAGTAAGTATATTTTATAATCATTTTGATCATTTTATTGAATTTAAATTTGTGTTTCCATGTACTTAATATTTTATTCTATCTTTACAGAGGGTCCGTAACCAATGATAGAATCCGACCCAAGATACTGCACATCTTGTACACGGACAATCATTACGATGCCATCACTTCCATGCCTGGTCTGGTAGAATGCCAATACTACTGCGACTTCTGTGATGTGGGGTACAGAAATGCTGACAGTCATCGCAACGCCTGCCCCGTCAGATGTTACTGGTGCCTGTCTTCACCCCCTTGCCCATGGGAAGACGCTAACGTAGAATGCAACAGTTGTGGCGGTAATTTCCATAGTCTGAGATGTTACTGGAACCATTTCAAACCCAACAAGTCTGGTAATAGCGTATGCGACCTGATGACTAGATGCGAGGAATGCGGTAGCTGGATCACTAAACGCCTGAAGCCTGTCCACAAATGTGCAGACAAAGACCACTACTGTAGCATTTGCAAGGAGCAGGTGGGAGAAGGACACTTGTGCTACGTGCAGACGGTACCCATCCCGAAAAAGAAAAAGAAGAAGAGCGACTTATACATCTTCTACGATTTCGAGTGCACCCAGGAAACCGGAGAGCATGTTCCCAACTTTTGCGTGGTTCACCGGGCCTGTGAAGCTTGCATTAACCTACCTATCGAAGACTACTGTCAGACATGTTCCAACCTACCGGGAGGCGGACGCGAAGTCATTTTTAAGGGGGAGACCACCTTGGACCAATTTATGGTTTGGTTGTTCAACACCTGTTCCAATGACGGTAAACACAAGAAAATGTGTCATGAGGGAGCCACAGCCATCGCCCATAACATGAAGGGATACGACGGCCAGTTCATCCTCCATTTCTTGGTCAACCGTGCCTGTATCAAACCAGATGTAAGTTTTAATTTTTTCTTTTTCTTGAATATTTCTAAACTAACTAACTTTATTTGAAACTCAAAAAAAACTTTATTTCTAAACAGGTACTGATGAATGGCGCCAAGATTATGACGATGTCTTCCCACGGTGTGAGGTTTGTGGACTCCTACAACTTCCTACCCGATGCCTTGAGCCGTCTACCATCTGCCTTTGGACTGACCGAGCTGAAGAAGGGTTACTTCCCTCATCTGTTTAACACTACAGCCAACCAAAACTATGTGGGACTGTATCCACCTATCGAGACTTACATACCCGACGGGATGAGAGGTAAAGCCCGAGAGGAGTTCCTGGCTTGGTACCAAGACAAAGTCCAGAGGAGAGAGGAGTTCAACTTTGCCAAAGAGATGGAGGAGTATTGTCGGTCTGACGTAGATATCTTGAGACGTTGTTGCGGTAAATTCAGAGGCACCCTCCTGTCCCTCGTCAAAGTGGATCCGTTCGTGGAATGCATTACCTTTGCCAGTACAGCCAATCTAGCTTTCCGCCGCAACTTCATGCCGAGGGAAACTGTAGCCATCTTACCCCCGGAAGGATACTCACCCGAGCGGAAGTACTCCATCAAAGCCTTGAGATGGTTGAGATGGATTGCTCACGAGACTAACCAGGACATCCGCCATGCCAGGAACGGTGGAGAGATGAAGATAGCCCACCTGTCCATCGACGGCTACAACATGAACATGCAGACCGTCTACGAGTTCTACGGTTGCTTCTGGCACGGGTGTCCCGAATGCTACCCCAACATGAAATTGGAAGAACATCCGGTCAGACACGACTGCACCTTTCAGCAACTGTATCAAGCCACCCAGGACCGTCAGAACTTTTTGAACGAGTTGGGTTTTAGAGTAGAACACATTTGGGAACACGATTACGATCGCCGATGTAAGGAGGATCCGGAATTCGGAGCGTTCGCCAAGAAAATGGCCGAGGAAATCGTGGACCCCTTACAACCCAGAGATGCTTTGTTTGGAGGTAGAACTAATGCTACTCGACTCTACTGTGACGAAGGAGACATGCGATACATCGATGTCTGTTCCCTCTACCCCTCTGTTCTAAAACACGGGACTTTTCCTATCGGACATCCGGTTCTAATCACGGAGAACTTTGACGATATCAGAGATTACACGGGCTTAGTCAAATGCCGCATCATACCGCCACGCAAATTGTACCATCCGGTATTACCTTACCGTTATGGAGGCAAACTACTGTTCCCCCTCTGCCGCACCTGCGTGGAGATGAAAGAAGAGATCGGCCCGGACTACCGATGCACTCACAACGCCCAAGCACGAGCCTTGACCGGAACTTGGGTGATCGAGGAAGTAAAGATGGCTTTGGAAATGGGTTATGTTATGGACTGTGTTCACGAAGTGTGGAATTTCCCTCAGACCTCCAGGACCCTGTTCAAAGACTATATTGACACCTTCCTGAAAATCAAACAGGAAGCTAGCGGATTTCCTCCCGAATGTGACACCGTGGAAAAGAAAGCCGAATTCATCAAAGAAGTGTTTCGGAGAGAAGGGATCAGACTCGGAGATGTCAACAAAAACCCCGTCCTACGTACCATAGCCAAGATGTTCTTAAACTGTCTATGGGGAAAATTCGGACAACGCCAACAACTGACTCAGAACAGGTGAGGTTTTATTTCAAATCTAAAATCATATTTTTGTGTTTATTCAAACGATATTTGACTAATATACTAATTTATACATTTACAGGTACTTGTCGGATCGTGGAGAACTCCTGGAACTGATGCAGGACGACACCAAGAAGGTGATGCATTTAGAACTGATTCAGAACCAGGAGAACGACGAACTGGACCTCATCTTGGCCAACTTTTCCGAGAACGACGACTTCGTACCGCCTTGTAACTTCGGGAACGTGGTGATCGCCTGCTACACTACAGCTTTGGCCCGCTTGAAATTGTACGATGCCTTGCGTCGATTGGACGACAGAGTCCTGTACTTTGATACCGACAGCATCATCTACGTACACGACGATCACAAATGGAGTCCCCCCATCTTAGATAGTTTGGGATGTTGGACCGACGAATTAGGCGGGAAAAAGATCACTACCTTCGTGTCGGGCGGACCCAAGAATTACGCTTACCAATTGAACGACGGTAGTACCGTGTGCAAAGTCAAGGGTATGACCTTGGATTACAAGACCAGTCAAATCATCAATTTCGAAACGATGAAAAACATGGTATTGAATCAAACAGATGTGGACAAGGTCACGGTCACTTACCCATCCAAGATTGTACGCGGGAAAGATCACAAATTATTTTCCAAGGACATGACCAAGGACTATCGTATCGTGTATGACAAACGTCAGATTCTGGAAAACCTAAACACTTTACCTTACGGATTCTGAAAGGTCAAGGACGTTTAAACATTTTGTATATATAAAGACTTGATTCTTTTCACCACTCATTCAGAATGTTGCTGGCTGTCTTACTGTACATATACTATTGGTCCCAAGGAAGAAGAAGGTACCATAGAGACTTTGATCGAATACTTGTCGTTTTCACTGCATCACATCATTACCTGTATCATAGGCATGAACTTACGGATGTCGGGACTGAGACACAAGTGTCCGGGATGTAAAGACAGACAGTGTTTTTGGAGATTTTGTGGAGCTTACAACGCCATGTTTGAAGGCGGTAAAGATGGAACTTTCATGCAAGACTTTCTATTCTTCTTACGTCTCATGTTTAATGATCCACAAGTGTTTGATGATGACATACCTATGATGTATACCTTAGTTCTGGCTTACATTCATTCTCTTGAAAATACGTTTGAAGAAAACTTTGTTTGTTCTTTATAAATAAAATGTTCTTTGAATTCTCTTGTCATTCTTTCAACATGAGTACTCACGTACAGACGTTAGACGACTTGAGTGCTTTCGTGTTTAAACACGAGTTTACCATGGTGGTAGCCGGACCCAGTCGTTCCGGTAAAACCGAATTTGTCAAACAATTGGTTCGATACAAGGACGAGGTCATTCATCCTCCTCCTCAAAAAGTAGTCTGGTGTTATCGTGAATGGCAAAAAGCTTACGAGAGTATGCAAGGTCAAGTCAAATTTGTCAAGGACATTCCACCAGAAGACGAAATCTTGGTGTCAGACCTCAACACCAGACACTTGTTGGTCTTTGACGACATGATGGGTGGTCATAGCGGTGAATACATTGTAGATTGGTTTACACGCAAAGCACATCATCGTAATACCAGTGTCGTATACATTACACAAAACGTCTTTGACCGCAGTACACATCACCGCACCATCAGTCTCAATACGCATTACATGGTCTTGTTTAAAAATCCCCGAGATAAATCACAAGTTGAAGTGTTGTCCCGACAATTAAAACTTCCCTGTTTGAATTATGCGTACCAGGATGCTACCAGTAAACCCCACGGGTACTTGGTGGTAGACATGACACCCACTACTCCCGATACTTTAAGGTTGAGAACGGACGTGTTCCACCACCCCCTGGCAGGAGGGATCGTGGTGTACAGTCCCAAAAACATATAAAAATGAGTGTGGTAGCTATTCTGACGTCAGTATCACACTGGTAGAGACTGCGATCGCATCAAAGAAAAATGGCGTTACCTTCGGCCTCTAGTGAACTGGTGAAAATTTTAAGAAAACTACGGAATGAAAAAGATGATAACAAACGTCAAGACTTGGTGGATTTGGGACGTCAAGCCTTGTTGAAATGGTTCAGTATGGGTGCCCGTAATATGATCAACGGGAGTTTACCCTTGACCAAACCTACCCAGAACTACGTCAAGAGAAATTTCGAGCTCTTGAAAACCTTAGCGGATCGACACTCGTCGGCAGACGAAAAACGTCAAATCATCTTGAGACGAGGAGGTGCCGGGTTTTTAGGTGGTATCATCATCCGTACCATGCTACAATGGCCACAACGTGAACCTAATCGTCGGAAATATTATACGATACGTTCCAAAAAGAGTGGAGGATACAAAACCGGTTCCCCTCAAAAATCTTCTAGAAGGAGGAGGAGGGCACCTAAGAAGGCAGCACCCAAGAAAAAGAAGACAGCAGCACCCAAGGCAGCACCCAAGGCAGCAGCAGCAGCAGCACCCAAAGCAGCAGCACCCCAGAAAAAAAAAGAAATCACCCCAGAGGAAGAAGCAGAAGACCCCACAAAAACTCATAGCTACACCTGTTGGATTTGCCAGTGCCGACGAGTTTCAAAGAACGGGAAGAGCTACCTTTCATCCTTTGACGTCCACCCCTTTAAGTGCACCGGCCACGACGGCTTTGCAAGCATTGAATCGTCAAATAGGTCTCCCTCCCCATTTACAAGCCATGCTGCCCCTATCCCCGCAGCCGGGTCCCTCCCGCCAACGCCTATCCCCGCAGCCGGGTACCTCCCGCCAACACATACGCTTATCCCCACAGTCGGGTCCCACCCAACACATACGGTATGCCCCCGGAAGAAAAAACGTCAAGTTTACGGCGCGCAAGAAATTGGGAGATGGAGGGGGGCCTTGGAAAATGGCCAAACGTGTATAAAAGGCAGCGAGGTGGAATGAAAAGGTCATAGTGTACCCAGACATAGATGGAGTAACATGGGCAAGAGTGGATTAAAACCGCATGCGGATATCCTGAGACTGTTGGCTAACAAAGGATATTCCACCAAGTTCAAACAACGTGTGTTACAAGAAGCACCTAACGCTACCATAAGTAAATTGTGCGAGTGCATTTACAACACTTTAAAAGGGGTGGTCCCATTAAGCAAGTGTCAGAAACGCAAGTTGGCACCTAGCAAGCACGTGTTAAGGAAACTGGTGCAACCGGGTTTGTCCGTGCAACAACGCCGCAGAACACTGGTCCGTCAAACCGGCAAAGGATTACCTATTTTACCCTTGATATCCATGATCGCACCTTTATTACTGAAAGGTATTTAAGATGGCCCGCAAGATGGTATTGGTACCTCAAAGCTTTTTGGAAGAGATGCAGCAGAGTCGGGAAAAAGATATTTTATCTTTACCCCATCCTTTACCTTATCCCCCCGAAGTAACGGCAGCCGTCAAAGCGGGTCAAACGTTAGACACGTTGAATCAACGAGGAGACTTGACTCCGGCTCAACAGGCTGCTTTGTATGGACAAGAACTGCATCGGTACCGGACCTATTTACATAAGACCAAAACGAAACCAGCACCTACTGTACCTACTAGTACAGCAGCAGCAGCTTCCAATGACGTCGCCGTGGAACCTCCGGCCGAAGAATTGATCGAACAGATCGTGTCCAGTGCCCCTAAACCCATGCGTGGAAAAGCCAAGATGATGCTACAACACATGCAACGTCATCCTCAAATATTATCGTGGGATCCCGAAGGACGGGTCAAGTACCGGGGTAGAGTGATTCCCAATGCCAACATCATCGATTTGGTCAGTGATTCCGTGCGTTCCACGGAACGGAAAGGATACCGTCCTCAAGGCATTGAACTTTTTAGTCGAGGATTGAGTGAAATGAATATGCCCAGAGATTACGTCAGGAATGCTAAATTCATCAAACATTTTAAAGTGGCACCCTCCCCCAAACCGTCCACTAGCCAACCGGCCGCTTCATCGACACCTACTTTACCCACGCTGGCAGCGGCGGCGGCCCGCAAAGATTCGGATGACGAGGATGAAGACGAGAGTGGATTTGTCGACGCTTCTACCATTTTAGCCACCCCTCCACGTATAAAAACACCGGGCATGGGGAAGAAAAGTCAGTCGGACTTGGAGAAAAGTTGGTTGAGACTCCCCACCGGCTTTTCCTCACCTCAAAAATGGTTGTTCGGAAAAAAATAGATTTACCTTCTGTCTTACACCGTTTGTATTACGATCCCGAGAGTCCCGTGGCTTTTGCCGGCATACAGGCTTTGTACAGAGAGGCCAAACGTATTTATCCTAAAGTGGTGCGCAAACAAGAGGTGGTGGATTGGATACAAGAACAATCGACGTATACGTTACACAAACCGATCAAACGTAAATTCAGACGTAGTCGTACTATCGTGTCTACCATGGACGAACAGTGGCAAGGGGATTTAGCCGATGTCTCTAGCATGAAAGACTGGAACGATAAGAACACCTTTTTACTCTGCGTCATTGACGTCTTTTCCAAGTATGCCTGGGTGGAACCTTTGAAAAACAAAACGTCAAAAGAAATGATCCGAGGGTTTGGTGCCATCTTGAAAAGAGCTAAAGGACGGAAACCTAGACGTTTCCAAACGGATAAAGGCAAAGAATTTCTCAACAAGGAATTTCAAAAGATGTTGAAAGAAGAAGACATTCATTTTTTCACCACCCATAACACGGAAACCAAAGCCAGTATCGTAGAACGGTTTCAAAGGACCTTGAAAGGACGGATGTGGAAATATTTTACCCACAAGAAAACTAGGAGATACGTGGAGGTCTTGCCCCGTTTGGTTAAAGGCTACAACAGTACCAAGCATTCCACCATCGGGAGAGCCCCTCGGGACGTGACGCACCAAAACGTTTTGGACGTCTGGTTGTATGCCTATGCCCCTCAAAGAGTCCAGAAAAGAAGCAGAAACCTATATATAAGGCGGGTGATCGCGTCAGAATCAGTAAAGCCAAACACACTTTCGAGAAAGGATATCTCCCCAATTGGACGACGGAACTGTTTACCATTAAACGTCGAGTGGTGGGACGCGTACCTTACGCTTACGTGGTTCAGGACGATCACGGCGAAGAATTGGAAGGTACTTTTTACGAATCGGAATTACAGAAAGTGATCAAGAGAGACGACGTGTACGAAGTGGAAGACATTTTGAAAACCCGGAAACGGAAAGTGGGCAAGAAAACGATAGAGGAAGTGTTGGTACGGTGGAAAGGATATCCTCCTAGTTTTGATTCATGGATCCCCCAGAAGGACATGATACGGTAGACGTGGGATTGGGGAGTAGAGAACCCTCTACCACCTCCGTACGTTGGAAATGGTGTGGTGAAGCTCTACCCAAAGGACAGATCGTCTTCTTTGCTCAAATGATTCTGGCCATGACGGTCATTATAGCCAGCATCGCTTGCTTAGCCCTGGACAAAGACAACAAAGAATTTTGGATGGTCATGTTGAGTGGTTGCATGGGTTATATAATGCCCAGTCCCACCTTAAAGATGTCAGAATCTAAACTACCTGGAAGAAGGACACACCAATAAGGATCATCATCATGAGTGACTTTTACGTCACTTTACCCAGCGATGGATCGATGCGGGATTTCCCGGAAAATACCATTTCAACGTTTCGAACACGATTACCTCAAACTATGAAATTAGAGGAAAGAGACTGGGAAGTGGCCCTTTCGGAAGTAGTGTATCCTACCGTTCTGAATAATGTGGATGACGGCTGTAATTACTTTGAAATTGTGGTGCCTTATTACTATCAAGCTGTTGGGAGTTTTAATTTGCACGCTTCGGATACCAATCGATACCGGATTACTATGAATAGTAGAACACCCCACACATTGAGTGAGATTCCAGGACTAGCACGACCTATCAATGATGAAGGTGTAGTTCAAAACCCTAGGGCCAATATCTTCAGGATAGCGATTAAACATGGTTTTTATCGATCGGCTCGGGAACTGGTGGATGAAATCAATTACGCCTTGGAACATGCCATTGATCCGGTGATGAAAGGCTCTGATGCCAATCCCCCCAACCCCAACAAGATTCGATTGACATACAACACGGCCTACAATCGTGTGGCGTTGGAATTTACGGGAGCTACCATTAATACCATACATTTTTATTTCGTCCGATTCTGTAATCGGTTAGCCTTACAACTAGGATTCCTCACCACGCAACACGGTAGTCATCCCACTCATTGGTTACGTACCAACCAATTAGCCCCCGTACCACCGGACGTCTACATGGGTATGAGTGGCTTGTACTTGTACAGTGATGTGGTGCAAACACAGATTGTGGGTTCACAGAATCTACAGTTGATGAGAATCATTCCTTTTGAGAACCAGAAAGAGAACAATACCAATGGCCATGCGCAATGGGAAGGAAGACATCGGGAGTACCTTCCGATCAGCAAGCATTATTTCGACACGATTGATATCCATATAAGGAACGACATGGGAGAAAAAGTGCCATTCTTTTCCGGTAAAGCCATCGTGAAACTACACTTCCGGAGAAAGCAATTATGATCGTACATCGAGGAATTCCGCGACAGAGAGGAAGAGGGGGAGGGTATGTGGGACGTTGGATGAGACCTTATCATCAGACGGGACGAGGATTCATGGATATAGCCAAAGCGGCCATGAAGCGAATTGGTCCCCAAGCTTTAAAGTCGGCTTTTCATGTGGGACTGGACCTGATGCACGGTAAACCTATCAAAGACTCGTTAATGACCCGGGGTAAACAATTTGCATACGCGGCCGCCAGGGAAGCCCCCTACGTGATGAGAGACGCCCGTGCACCAAGAGACAGGTACAGACCCATCAAAAGAATATGAGGACAAGCCGTGGTAGATCGCATGAGAAGAAAGAAGAGAAGAGTACCACCACCACCACCAGCATCCTCAGCCGCCTCTCGACGTACCCATAAAAGCCGTGTCAAAAGGTCAAGGCCTCATTTGCAAAGAGGTCGTGGAAGGAGAAGGTCAGCAGCTCTCAAGAGGATTCTCGGAAAAAGATTGAGAAAAGCCAGCAGGATTAATAGAAAAAAAGTCAAAAGAATCATTAAAAGAACGATAGACATCTTTGATTAGTGTCCAAGATGATGCACCGCGAATCATGCGAATGTTCAACGGAGGGATTAGAGATTGATCGGGTTCCTCAAACCATGAGCGTTTTAGAGAAAGCTCAATGGGAAGAATACTATCCTCTCAATGCCATAGACAACAGGAATGCCGGAGCACCAGTGGAATTCGAGATCAAAGGTCACGGTGAAGACTTTTTGGATTTGGCACAGACTTACGTGTACATCAAACTCAAGATTACCCAAACCAATAACACCGATTTGGCCAACGATACCCAGACGACCCCGGTCAACAATTTCTTACACAGCATGTTTAACGAGATCGATCTGTCCTTGAATGGAAAAATCATTTCACCCAGTACCAACACGTATCCGTATCGAGCCTATTTGGAGACCTTGTTGTCTTACAGACCCGATACCTTGAAGAAATCTATCAAAGCCAGCAATCTATGGGTCAAAGATGAAGGGGGAAAGATGGATGCTGGGAATCCCCACCAAGACGACAAAACTGAAGACGATTACAATGAGTCTCTGAGAGCCAGACACAGTTTGATAAAGGGAAGTAAGGAAGTGGAACTGTTTGATCGTCTCCACTTGGACATGTTTCAACAAAAGAATTACCTGGTCAACGGTGTCGATGTACGTCTGAGATTCAATCGTGCCAGCACCCCTTTCTGTTTGTTTGGCACTGCCGACGGAAAAATCAAGATTTCCAGCATGATGTTATTTGTACGCAAAGTGCGTCCGATGCCCGGTATCATCAATCGAGCCAACGCATTATTGAATAGCAGTACGGCCAAGTATCCCTTGAGACGGGTAGAAGTCAAGTCCTTCACCATTCCTGCCGGTACCCGCTCTAAAATCACGGACAACGTCTTTGCCGGACAATTACCCAAGAGAGTTTTCCTGGGCATGGTGTTGAATACGGCCTTTAACGGGAGTATCGGTACCAACCCGTTCAATTTTCAACATTTCAATTGTACCAAGGTGGAGATCAGCCTGAACGGAGAAACACAGAATACCCGCCCTTTTGAACCCGATTTTGCCAATAACTTTTACCTGCGCTCATACATGTCCCTGTATCAAGCTTTGGGACGTATCGGAGAAGACTGGGCACCCGCCATCAGCTACAAAGAATACGGTAACGGATTTACCCTGTGGGGTTACGATTTCACTCCGGATCAGAATGCTCAGAGTTTCGAGAAATTTCACCTGATAAAAACCGGGAACATGAGAATAGAACTGCAGTTTTCAGCAGCCTTGGCAAACACCATCAACTGTATCGTGTACGGAGAATTCGACAACGTGTTGGAGATCAACAAGCAGAGAGAAGTCAGTGTGGATTACTAACAAATCATGCAAGGACTAAGCACCTCTCAGATCTACGATATATTATCTCAAGATCCCGACGTGGGACCTCATTTTGGCGGGGTGTATGCTAGGGACCGTTTACCCTCGACGTCTATAGGTCAAACGTTCGTCTTGAATACGGATACGGCATCGGAACCAGGTGAACATTGGGTGTGTATCTACATCGATCCCCGTACCGGGATAGGAGAATACTTTGACAGTTACGGATTACCACCCCTCCGGGAATTTGAACGGTTTATGGCATCGAGATGTCGACAAATGACGTACAATCCAGTGTGTTATCAAAGCGACGAGACCAGCGTATGCGGACATTATTGCATTTATTTCCTGAAGAAGAGAAGTCAAGGACTTCGGAACCCGTTCCAGATACTACCTCATCCCAAAACACCCCGGGGGATGGAGAAACTTTGGAACGACCGTTACGTGTACCAATGGTTTCGGAGACGATATCGGATCCCCCCAGTCCCTCCACAGAAATGCCAAAAGTGTCGACCACGTCGAAAAGACCGCCACAGGACTTGCTCGAAACTATGATGGCCTTTTTATTCTTTGAACATTTCATGTTGTATATATTTCTGTATTACACTATCAAATTGTAAGTGTCTGACAATGGGACGACCCTAATCCTTGTCGGACACGTTGTGTTAGCGGGGTACCATTAAACAGTTGCAATTGAATCACGTGACTTTTTTTTTCTTATAAAAGAGCTGTTTTCTTCTCCACACCATCATTTGTTCACGATGGCTGGACAAGGAAGCACCTCTTCGATGGACGCTAGTGGTTTTGCCAAGCATTCTATCCAGAACGATATCGAAACCGATTCGGTACCTTCTTACTATAGATTATGGGAAGAGAAGTCTCCTCCTCCTGCTACTCCTACTTATCGCCGCAGTATAGAACAAGAAATAGTTCTGGCTCCCGAACCTCAGAAAGTCTACAGTTTACAACCGCTGTATCCAGAATACGTGGGATATTCAACACGTCTCAAAACGTTCAAGGACTCTTGGCCTAGATACTTGCGAGGTCCCAAGGTCGAGGACATGGCACGTTCTGGATTATTCTATTCTCAGATTGGGGACAAGGTCGTCTGCTTCCAATGTGGATTAGGACTCAAGTTCTGGGAACCTAACGACTGCGCTTACAAAGAACATGCTAGATTCAGTCCTCAGTGCAAATATGTCAAAATGGTGTGTGGTTAAAAGGTCAAGGACGTGTACATATATGTATATATAAAAGACGTTGGATTGTTGTTGGCATCAGTATTAAATCATGAATCCGATAAAGATACCAGACGAGGACACGTATAATCACACGGTGTATTACACGGACGATTATCGACCTAACGAATATCATACGTATGGACGAGTGAGGAGGGAATTGCACTTGCTACCTTACGATCCAGATTTCATCGGGTACCATTTAAGGCGACCCGTCCAACAGACGCCTACCCTTCAAACGTTAGCTGCCAGAGTAGTCATTAAGGAAATTCAACCACCCCTTCAAAGAGAGAAACTATTGAAAGAGATACCGCAACAAATCCGGATTTTAATCAATCAAGTGCACGTGGACATGATCGATTACTGGTATCACTGGGCATTCGGCACGAGAGGACCTCGCGAGTACGAGTACGGTATCCGGGTGGCAGATAACACTTTCTTTCAAGTATCGGACAAAAGAGACAGACTGATCATCAAACCCAGTGCACAGAAACGGGTGTGTTGTAGACTCAATCACCAATGTGCCTACATGAAAAATGTCAGACGCCGTGCCGCCAAAAGACTACCCATCCTATACTGCCCCATCAACGGCAGATGCATGTGTACGTGTCGAGACGCGTACAACCGCGTGTCCGTGCCACCCACGTGTACCGTTACCGACATGAGACACATTTACTGGGCCAATTCGTTACTACCCGCAACCTTGAGAAGACACGACCTGGAAGACAAGATGGATGTCCTGGGATTTCAAAGGTCAAGTGCACACGGATTTAAACTGAAGAAGTAACAAGGTCAAGGACGTTTTGTACACATATATACAAGACACTTTTTGAACAATACCATCAAATTATGGATCCGTTGAAGAAACCAGACGAGGGATGCAAGTTAAAGTTAATGAGTCAATTCAAAATGCAATCTCTACAAGACATGGCTGCCCGAGCAGTGATCAGAGAATGTAAACATCCATTGAAGAGAGAACTACTCTTAGAACAGTTACCTCATCCCATCAGGATTTACATCAACCAAGTACAAGAAGATTCCATCGATTCGGTCGACGATAGATTTATCAAAGTCATGGAATGTGACGGAGAACGTAGAATAGATAGAAGAGAATGGGTTAAAAAAGGAAACAAGTTCAAATTATCCGGATGGGGACTTAGTCTCAGGTTTACACAATTAAAGTCGGTGATAAGATTCCTTGCCAATGGTATCGATGACGATGACTTAAAAACAGTAGAATTACCTGATGTCTATGCCATTGAAGAATTACCCGACTCCAGAAATTTCTATTTTAAGATTTTAAAATAGTTCTTTGAGGTCAGATGTGGCGGTGGTAATTTCAAGGTCGTTTGAACATAATATAAGGAACTTTTATTCAAGCGTCACTTCATTCAGACAAAAACTTCAGAATGGAACAGACGTGTGAACAGAACGCTGCCGCTGCTGCTGCTGCTGCTGCTGCTGCTGCTGCTGCTGTCGATGAAACTCAAGACACTAAAAAGATGACGACACGGAACAGAGATGTGAAAGACTGCGAAAAGAAATAGCCGCTTATCAAGAACAAAGGCACAAGATGGGGATCGATTCGTACGATGACTTTATGAAATATCAAGAAATTGTTCATCGCGAACAACTGGAGAAACAACAGAAACGAGATGTCAAACAACTGATGAAATTTCAGGAACAAATGGATCAACACTTGGGTGGCCATTTCGAATTGGTGGACAAACCCACGAAGCAATGCAAGTTCGAGTTCGTTCATCTCGATGACGGTTCCGTCGACTTTGTAGCGACACGGATCGGACTGAAAGTTTTGAAATTCATCAAAAAGAAAAAGGAACCGAAACGTCTGACCCAGAAAAAGATGAAAAAGGAAAAACCCGAAGTCAAAGAGGTCATCTATGCGGCCATTCATCCCGAATGTGTAGGTGCTGACGATCACCAAAATCAACAAATGCTGGAAATCTGTCCCAAGTGCAGACGATACAATGAAGAGATGCAACAGTGACTTTTTTATATTGTAACAAACCTTGAACATTTGACTTTGACTTTGTTTGTCATATGAATATTTGTCCTTGAACTTTTTGTTTGTTCTTGAACTTTGTCATTAAAGTATTGAATGTCACGTGATCTCTTTTTTCTTATTATATATGAAGGCATACAGTAAATCTAGTTACATTTCAATCATGTCTGTCGAATACGTAAGAGGTGATCTTTTGACTTTAGAGGTAGAAGCCATAGCGCACGTCGTCAATTGTCTTTGCGTACGTCCCCATGGATTGAGTTTAACCATTGCCCAAAGATATCCAGAGTCCGATGTATACGGTCGGAGAAGGTCACAAGGGGGTAGAAACTTGGCTGTCTACCCAGATAGAGGCACACCGGGTACCATCGTCACATATTACAGTCACCACCAATACATCGTATCCCTCTTAGCACAATGGGATTACGGTACAGCATACCAAAGACATAAACGTCACATTCCTCCCTATCGGGATACAAGGGAAGAACGTACACAATGGTTTCGAGAATGTTTAGAAGCATTAGGTGACCTTGAGGTAAATACTATTGCTTTCCCGTATAAGATGGGATGTAACCTGGGCGGACAACCTTGGCCTTTGTACGAGGAGCTGATTGGACAATTTGCGCGCCAAACGGGAAAGAGAGTTCTGATAGTTCAGAAAGTCGGTTAGGGGCTTTCCTCGACGTCCGCAAGTACTAGCATAAATAGGAGGAGAGTCTTTTAACCGCTTCACTCAATCATTTGATGAACGATGAATAGGATGGAAATGAATGTAGAGGCGAGATTGACAGAGGACGAGGAGGCCATTTTAAATTTGGTATTTATTATGGAGAGGGAGGACGGGGCAGAAACATCAGCCCCACCACCACCACCACCACCTCCACCAGCAGCACCCCAGCCAGCGGCCCAGTCACCATCACAGCCGGAGATGACGAACGATGAGATCATCGCCTGGTTGGAGGGACTCATCGAAGAGAATAGACAGTTGAAGGAGGAAGTCACGAGGCTGGAGGGGAGACTAGCAAGGCAAGTAGAAGTGACGACGAGGAGGAGATCTGGGAGGATGAGAAGACCACGCAAGTGCCCCTACTGTTAGTAGGTGGTCACCTAAATTCAACGGCCCTTTTAAGGGCCAACCATCTGTTTAGAAAAGTAGTCAGAAGTAAGTCCAAACCAAAACAAAACACCAGTTCCACATATTTTATTTTGTTACACAACATCTATTCACATAACATTACACATCAAATGTCACTTTTTTCTTCTTCTTTTTGAATTCTTCCACCAAGTCCCGTTGACTTTCGAAACGATCCCAGGCCACGTATTTACACCATGCCACCACTCTGTCTTTGATTTCTTTTTCCAAGATTCTCGAATGGTGACTTCTACAACACTGACAGTAAGCAATGATCGTCATATTAGGGTCTTCGGGATGCACCAATTTCAATCCGTCTTGGGGGTCACTACATTCGTCGTTGAAACACGCCTCTCCCAATCTCACGTCTTCTTCCGTACATGGTACCCAATTCCTTTCGTCGAAAAAAGAATTGACTTTTTGTTCTGCCCACGTATTGAAATGGTCACCGTCGAAATTGTGGGGATAAGTACGATCTTTCATGATGTAACGTGCAATGGATAAACTATACATCATTTTTATTTTTGCGTGTGTGTCTGTCTTGTTTCAATGCAACTTGTGAAATGAACTCTTAACTGTAAGGGACTGGGGTTTTATATTGATAGCGTCTGAAACTATGGTTACTTTTTCGAAAAATGTGGGTAGCCCTTAAAAGGGCTGTTTTGATGTGACAAAAAAGTCATCTACTGCTGGTGGATACACCTCTTGGACTTGCAGGTAGGGCAAGAGGACAGCCATTGTTCCACTTTCATTTTGGCTGGTACTGATGGCACCTTGAAAATAGGTTCCGGGCATATAGTAATCTCCCGCTCCCAATCCTCCTCCTCGTCTATTACCATAGCTGGTGATGTAGGTGGCTCCACTATTGTACTGCTGGTGGTGGTACTGCTGCTCGGCTCGAACATGCGGTAACTATACCGCCTCTTCTTGACTTCTTTCTTCTTTTCCTCTGCCCTTATCTCCTGGTCCCAGTCTTCTCTACCGGATGGATAGGGATAGTTTTCTCTGTACATCATCTTCTCTCCCATCGCCTGGAAGAATTTAGCCATGGCCAGCAGCTTTTCGGCATGCTCGGTCAACTTCTGTGATGTTTCGAAATAATCGTAGGAATTCATTTTCGTCTTCTTCTTCTCGATTGTTCTCGCAAGGAGTGAAGCACATCTGCTCAAACCTCTCCTATTTATGCTAGTACTTGCGGACGTGAGAGTACGCCCCATGTAAACAGTGTCTGGTTTTGGCGGGAATTCTAAAGATATGGTGACTCATCATACAATAAGGTGACACTTTCTAAATCATAGAGTATTCAATCCTATATATGTAATCATACAATAAGGTCACATTTTTTCTAGAATAAGACATATAATGAAAGAAAAGGTCATGCTTTCGTGAAAATTCGTGGTATTTTTGATAGAATACATTAAATGGTAACTTTTAAACCCATATTTCATTCATCAAGTATGCTTTAGGTAGATGTATTCTCGTGAAAACCGTCACTGTAAAATTTTTTGAAATGTTCAATCCCGCTTGACATGTTTTGGGTTTACTCTCACGTCCGCACTATAGGTTATAAATACAGCACGCACTCGTCAGTTCAGCAGTCTTTCCTGACAACTCAACATGGAAGTAACTGAAAGCGATTTCCCAATCTTGATGTCCATCCTCAACGAGCAGCTGGAACTGGACAAACAGACCAATGGCCAACCACAGCAACCAATACCACAACAAGTCATACCGATGGAGGTACAGAACCTTTATCCGACCCTACCAGCCAAGGTCGAACCACCCAAAAGACCACCACAGCCCGACCCTAAGAAGGTGAAACACATTGTAGAGGAGAGGAGGAAATGTTCAGAGGAAATACGAATTAAATTATTACAGCAAAACCAAACGGTAATAATAGAGGAATTGAAGAAGACCAGAAAAGTACTCAAGACGATGTACTCCATCCTACAAGGGATACAGAATGCCAGGGCAGTCCCCAGTGCTCCACCTGAGATCAGACACGAAGATCACTGCTGTCTATGCACACAGTAGAAATCAACAACAACAAAAACGGCCCTTTTCAGGGCCACCTCTATTTTTAGAAAAGTAGTCATCAGAATCATCTAGAATTTTCCTAAATATAGGTCTGGGACTTTCCAAACACCTATAAATAGAATTGGGAATTCCTTAGGAATTTACCATGGACTTTCCCATTCTATAAATAAACATGGAATTCCCCTCGGAATTCCCCCTTTCCTACACACAAATCCCGGAATTCCCCTGTTCTAAAAATACTACCCACCTTACCCAGGCTTCTTACACTACTAGGGTTCTTGAGAAATCGCTGATCCAATTTTCCACGGTTACGAAAACAATAGGTCTTCCGACGGAAGTCGGAAGACCTAATGAGGTTGCGCTTAGACAAAAAGTAATGAAGCTCCTCAGTTTCCATTGAAATTATGTACACCGTCATTATGATTATAAGATTATAACATGTATTAGCTCTTTAAAAAATGCTTGTCTGGCGTCAGCAATCATTTTTATGTGGTAAAGAACCAATCCTTTTTCACAGAAGAGGGTGGGGTTACTCTGCACATGTAATTCAGCAATAGACGTATGAATGGAACATTCCTGTATATTTTAAAATTTGCGCGCCAAAAGGAAGTTTGCACTAAAAGTAGGTATCGAATACGGGACCGGACAAAATAGAATGAGGAAGAAAACAAACGAATTGCAAGAAATACAAATATAAGAGAGAAGAAATATATCCATACACAAATCTAAAGATCGTACGACTGAAGTACTGGACTACACAACGAACTCTTTTGTTCTCAAAATCGGTCCCGGAACACCCCGACTAAGATCCTCTTCTTTTGCATTCGGTCGTTTCCGTCGATACCCAAGTATCTTGCGCATGCTTGTTGCCATTGGAAACGGAAGAAAATTGTGTGATTGCCCGTATGCTACCTCTTCGGAGTTTGTGCGGAAGTAAAACCATCATCACTACCATTATTACAGTGTATCATCATCATCATCATCATCATCATCATCATCATCATCATCATCATCATCATCATCATCATCATCATCATCATTATCATAAATAAAAGAAGATTGTTTCAATATTTCTTTTTATTTGAATGAATCATAGTTTCTAATTTCAGCGAGTGCACAAAAACAATTACCCGTACAAAAACGGGTAACAAGGTATGTATCTTGCATACCAATATATCTATGTAAAATCATGTGTTCATCATTATGTATTGAGAGAATGATGAATGTCATGTACATTTAAAATAATTGTGTCATGGGTTTGTTCGTAAATGACAATGGAACATTTTCTAATGAGAGCATAAAAGTATAAAAGCTCAGATCTGGTGAACAGATAATCGAATCAGTCAAACGATCTAAATTGAAATAATTCTAAAATTTTATACCGTATATGTATTTGGCGTATTAGCAATTTGGTACGAACAAAAATCCGATTATTTTTATGTAATGCGAGAATGAAAATGCTTTTTGGTTATGGCTGACATGAAAAAATTCAATTTTCAACATAATCATCAATTACAATGATAAATTATGTAAAACAATGTTGATAAAATGGTTGTATAATTTCTACTGGCAAAACAAGAAGTCCTACTCAGAGTAAAATGACCAGTCGCTTTGTCTGTCAATAACAACTCTTATGAGTCTTTTTTTTTTAAATATACTTTAAATATGCGAAAATAGTGTTTAAGCTTGTATTACACGTTATACTGAATGCTAATAGAAATCGTAGGTGAAGTGTTACATACACAAGTATAATCTACGGACCTCGTTTGTAATACATGAAACTGTCACCTCCTCATCACAACCCTCCTACAGACAACTTGGATTTCTTTGAATTACTGGACATTTTCTTATATAGGGTATAGAAATATTGATAAGAATTATACTTATTTTCCATGCTGCTACACAATATATCAATGACAATGTTGAATGAATAATGATAAAGGCACAGTGAAGTGAAGGCCTAATGGATTCAGATCCTTGTCAATATTGAGCTATGCTTTACATAATGTAGGTACAAATTACATGATATAATATATGTCATGTAACATTGTACATATTTTTTTTATCTCACTGACACATCAAATACACAACATCAAAACACGAAACTGAAGAAATCACAGTTCTACTTTGACGTTATTCTTCTTGAATTAAATAAGATATCCAATTTTTCATACCTTTGAAAAGATTTTATAAACCCATCGAAGGATTATCGAAATGAATCACATGGTAATACAACTGAAATATCTAAGTACCTACGAACACTTTGTTCTAGACATAGCTACTTTCTTCAATCCGAAGGCACAATCAGTGTATACATGGACGGCCTACAGAAAAAGATAAAACTTCTTGTTTTCAACTATCTATAATAATAAACATGTAAATATAACGCATAATTTACATGTAATACATTTACCCTAAAACTTAACTGCTACATCAATCAAAATATACAATATCAAACAAACACAAAATATGAAAGCCCATTGTACTTTTCAGTCCCTTCATTTCCGGCTGCTTGATGCAACGTCGTCTTCTATTGGTCATTTTTTTTCACGTGTTAAAAAGGCCAACAACAAATGGTCATACGACGGACTCCTCTAGCACTCTCTCTTTACGAAATGCCCTATCTAGTTAGGTACAGCAAAAGTTCTAGAAATCTCGGTCCCATCCCGTGACGTCATCTGGAGGTGGGTCTTCTTCCTCATCCGGGTAGTCATCGAAATTAGACGTGTCGACTGCAGATTTCACCTGCATAAAAGAAGTAAAATTGACAATGATGAATATATAGTTGAATCAAAGTTCATATATTGATACGAGATTCCTGTACACCCATAAAGAGGCAAATAGACAATAGACCGAACACTTACCGCTGGAATGATAGGTACGTTGAGTGTACGTTTTTTCAAGCCTTCCCAGTTGAAGCCTTCGAACCACTTATGTTTTTGAATTTCCCTAATTCCCCCTCTACCAAATCCTAAACGTTCTGAGGGAGTTTCGCGACACAGTTTCTTAATTAAGTTTGTAGCATTTTTGCTGATTTTCCGTGAAAAGTCTATGGCATCTATTCCCTTGAGAATTATGTTGTAGGTTTTCATAGGGTCCTGTCCGGAAAATGGAGGACTGTAAAATAAATATATAACAGAAAATTTAGAATACTCGCATCTGCTAGTATTTATTTAGTCCTTTTTATTTTCATACAGCATAAACGTTGACAAATGATAAGATTTGTTTTAAAATATCTTTGCACAATAAAACGACGTCATATACAAATCATCGTTCGCCTTCCGAAAATGAGTTTTCAATACTTGATCTCAGATCAGACGAAAGGGTCTACGCTTTTCAAACAATTCATGAATATATAAACAGATAATCTTTTCTACTGTGATCTTTTCCATAACATTCACGTATTTTTTTCTGCACTTTTTCCCAGTACTGACCTGCCCGTGAGAAGTTCAAACATGAGTATTCCGAGTGACCAGTAATCGGCCGATATGTCGTGGCCTTTATTCAGTATAATTTCTGGAGCCACATACTCGGGGGTACCGCAAAATGTCCATGTCTTACGCCCTAAACCAACTTTCTTGGCAAAACCAAAGTCTACCTGTTTTGAACAAGTAAAGAACCATTTTATTTCTATTTCATTTAAGTTTTGAAAAAGTATATAATTTTTATATACTATATACAATACATTGAACGTCAGTGTATAATATCCACCCATTCTGCTACGTCTTTTGGTACATTTTTGGACATAATAGCTTTTTGACCATATTACATTATCTAGACTGAGGATCACTGACTAGGGTTTAGTACCCGAAACGTGCATGTCTGGTCCATGCTGTAAATTTATCAGGTTTTAAATGATGCTATTGAATTTTAAGACGTTCAACATCAATCTACAGAAGATGCGTATTGTTGGACTCGCAGAGAAGCAAGCATGATTTTCTATTCTTCTCACTCCACGGAGTAATTATTAGATTATATTGACAAGACCAGACAAAAGGCGGGGATTGTGAACTAAAGTAAATACATACCAACTTGACATATCCCTGAGAATCAAGCAAGTAAATTTTCGGGTTTGAGATCTCGGTAGACAATGCCCTTGTTATGGAGGTAGGCAAATGCCTCCAAAACACAAGCTGTATAAAAACGAGTAGTTGCGTCATCAAATGATCCCCTAGAATGAAGACAAAGATTGTATGGATAATGGAGGAATTCCTCAACACATTGCATAATCATTTACGTGTTTAAAAATCTTCTCTTCGAACGAGAACAGAGAAAATCGATAAACAAATCTTTGACAATTTACATAGATCTTCAGAAGTTAAACGTTTTTACAAACGAAAGGCTCTGTGATTTTTGTATCTAATATTAACAGCAGAACAACACAATGGAGTCGATTAATTCAATCCATATTGATTATCCCCTTTTTCTGGTTGTAAAATCGATTAGTTTCAAAATAACGTACTTGTCTCTCAAGACGGTCCACAATTCCCCGCCAAGACAAACTTCAAGCAGCATGTAAAGGTACTTCCGGTCTTTGAAGGTACGATAAAGTCTGCAATGAACAACGACATTGCCTTAGCTACAATAATTGAAAATGGATCGCATGTGTATAAAGATATCTCAAACAAGTTTTATTCTGAATTCGAAAGAGTTTTTCATATCATAAACCTTGACGTGAAAAGAGCCATGTCGCAACCAAAGTTTCTTGCATGCAATACCTGCTCATGCACATATTTTGTTTTTGGTACAATTGTTTCTTTTCGTAAGGATGCTTTCCGTATACAAACAAACATTCAGGAACGAATGCTATCAAAAAGTCTAAAAAAAAAAAAAGATTAATTAAAATATAACTACCTGACGATGAATTCAGATCTGGATTCAGACATGATTTTCTTTTCGTTCATTATATGTTCTTGCTGCCTTGTTTCTACGATATGGTGTTTCTTGAGAATCTTCAGGGCGAAAGTCCTACTGGTGTCATTATTTACTTGAACCTACAGAAAAGTAACATGAATGTTGTCCGTTATAAGTGCACAAAACATCTGACTTGCAGAAATGTTCAGGGCGAACTCAGCAGGTAGAATATGAAAGGAGAGACAATTTGGATTATTTTCAAGGAAAAAAGAGACTAAGAATCTATACATCAAACAGAATGTACTTTTGTCAACGTTTCAGCGTTTGCTTTTTATTTCAGCATTTGTTTCGTGTTTAGTAAAATGGTACCGAAAACTAGCGAGGACAGTGAAAACACGAATCACGTAAAACTTCTACAAGTTACGTACAAAATAGTTCACATGCATGTCGTAACAGTGTAGGAGACTTACGGTCTGGCAAAGTACAACGAATCAAAGTATAACTATATAATTATATAGGTTAGTATTACAAGAATGATGAAATGCCTAGACAATGCCAAGATAAAGACAGTCAGGTCATTATCGAGAGTCTTTACCTATCAACACTTGGCGAGGGTCAGACGCTTTACGGTGAAAACAGAACGTTTACGCCGACAAGAACAATAAACTGACACGTCCGACCCCTATACCTATGATATATATGAGATATTGATACATCCCTGTCAGTTCAAACAAAAACTGTCCTGATAATTGTATGGGTAGCAGAAATAAACACTTCTTAAATAACAATTATACTGTGGAGGTTCTCAATGGCTTAAACATACAATGAAATTCCTTTCTCATTTTGGCATTTTGAGCTGTTATAAATATAGTTTAATATGGAAGAAGAGTGATATTGAATCCTCCAACAGTCGGTTACCACTTCACGGACCTTTGACCTTAACCAAGTGCAAGGAACAGCAATGTTTGTTTTCAGCGATGTAAACCATTTTTGCACATGTATATGTAAATGCAAAGAATTGATCTTATATACAAACGTAATTGTCCTTTCTTGTATTTGATAAAGGCCAAGGGGCAAAATTGTTTTATCTATTCATTTATTTTATTTATTTATTTACTTATTTTTTTAGGTTTTTCTTTATCACTTTGATCAGTGTTTGGGTATTTATTTGAATATGAAATTCCTCTCCCTCGTGACCACGATTCACGCGTTAATCCTCGGAATAAGACAAGTGACCAGAGAGACGGCATATTTGCCAAAACAAATTAGGTCACGATTAAGTGGTCAAGGCCAAGGTAAACCGCAATAATGATCACGTGGTTATTTTGGTAACTGATGATCGCGTGGTGTTGTTGTCTTCACTGACCATTCTATTTTCAGGGCGCCAACTGCATTGTCTTGTCGGTCACCATTTTGATTACCAGCCGATAAAGTGCATCACAATCTCTAGAGTCATTCCACAAGAGCTTTACACATTTTCTTCTAGATTGCGGGCAAACTTTACGGGAGACCTAGAGGTCAAATGCGATACCGCGAAGTCGAACGTGCTGGTCATAGATACAGGTAGATCTACTCACCAGTTCCACTCTGCCGAAGCCACCGACTCCTAACGTTGTAACAATGCTCAGATCACTCAGCTTTAATTTGGCAAATTCAGGATCAAATCTGCAGACGACAAGAAAATCTTACCACTACGAACTCTACGTCATAGATTAAATCTCACTGACAATCAAAACATCAAAGAAACAACGAGGATCAATTTATAGCGTAAGCAATTAACTCTCAAGTGTCTTGTGCATGATGTTATCTAATGGTTTTCAAGATTTGATCCTCTGTATTATAATAGTATGCCAAAGAAAACAACGGCCTTGAATTAATGATGTGAATCTAAGAATTACTACGTCCAATCTATTTTTACACGAAAAATATCGTCATTTTGTGCTCTATCTGGAACCAAAGATATAAAACAACGAAGAAAATAGCCGATCGTGAGGGATAAAAGAACAAAATAATGATATACTAGATTCTATGTTCTTTTCTGATGCTAGACGATTTACATCAAAGTTATCTGTAGATCCACATTATGTTAGCATACAGATTTAATGCGTAAATACCGATAAGATTGGAACTATTAATAATTTACAGAAATAAACACAGCATCTCTACATTCGAACACGAGGATCAACATCTTTACATTCGAACACGAGAATATACTCACGTGACTTTCTCGTCCTCGTCTTCATACACTCGTTTAAACTCATCAAGATCACTTATAAGTTGTGAATATGACCTGGAAGATTAAGACGATAAGCCGTTAGTTACCTTTATGACCTACATACACTGCATCAAATGTGAAATTTGATCCTGCGGGATCAATAAAGAATTTCTTCTTTTAGGCCTATGAACCTAAAACCCTCATTACGAAATTAGAATTTTTTTCCCAGAACTGTTACAATTTCATAGTTTTAGACCGAACTCCACGATGGAGCTCCTTTGGTTTTTAGGTAACCGATCGCGGAGTTTTAGATATCATAATGACAAACACTATGTTGTATATATCTTTCCGATGCACTTGCGTATTGAAATTGAAAAACTGTTTAGTTTTCTCGACAAAATAAGGAGTACGTAATAATTTGTATCTGATGTAATGAGCTCCCTTTCATACTTGAACCAGACTCTTTCAGGGCACTCTTATTATCTCCTAATTTTCGTATTATATTTTACCTGATGTGCTGCAACATTTAGTGTGTTTCAGCAGAGGTAATTTCAATTTACATGCAATCATATACATTTTTTCTTGGATGGAGTAGATGTACATCGTAAGATCTCGTAATAAATTAAGAGAAAGGTATAAACAAAGTGTTACACAAAAACATACACACAAATGCGATCAAAGAGCACGGAATCATAAATCTCCTAAATGCAATCTTCGGCATGTCTTTGAATAATGCATAAATCTATTTGTATAACTGACATGCATCTTTAAAGTAACATGTCTAAGTGGATACAGAACAGAAGATCATTTACAAACAGTAAAAGCTTTATCACGCATTTTATAAAATCAAAGATTGCGACCGTCTGAATATGCCTTTTATTAGAGCCGAAACATGGTCCACCTGTCATCCTTAAACATATCAAACAAAGATTAAAAGAATAAAATCCAAACTGCTAAAGTACGAAAGTATACAAACTTCACCCATCAAAAGTTCAAGCAATTAAGGGGAAAAAAAATCATTTTTCTTAAGTTCTTTAACAGACTACGGAGAAAGAACGTTACAAAGTATTCGCAGTTTGCTTGAAAACCCGAAAAAGCCGCTAAAACCAGAATCTGACGAAGATTTATTCTAAGGGTGACAAATTAGTGCGGCATGCTTCAGACAAAATTTATACACGTTATTTAAAAAAAATCCTCAATTGAAACGATGCATTATCTTTAAAAAGTGAACTGTCTTTCACTATCATTGGATTTTGATAAAGTCAGGTTCCATATTGCAAGGAACTTTTAAGTTGAGAGCATCATCTAAATAGGTTTCATGGAAAATATAGATATTAAGAATCAAACAGTGCAAGTAAGAGAGACAATGGATGCAGAAACTCCACAGCAGAAAGATAATGTAATATTCATCTCAAGTGGTTTAACAAGAAATAAGTTTCTTCTTAATCTTCATGAAATCTAACTCCTCCGTCTCTTGAGAAAATTTGATGTGTAACTCTCCACAGTAGCTTTGGTTATCTGTCTACACGAGAAGCCATACTAAAGTCATTTTTATCTTTATTCTCAAATGAAAACGTCAAAACATAAGATAGCTTAGTGAGACTTTGATAATGGCTCCAAGGTAGTATCTGGGCGTCCACGAAATTAATACCAGGATGGAAAAATAAAAAATAATGGCGAAATAGTTAAATATTCTCCACAAAAAAGAAATAATTTATGATAAGAACCAATGATATGATATATAAAGTTTGCGTTAGACTTACTCTCTATCGATGACTAGACAATCTACACCCGCAGGGTCAGAAGCAATAATACTGGCTGTGCGAACATCCTCACTGAAATGAAAAATAGAACATTCAAAATTCAAGATAAACTCACGGGATATTTAATAGTAAATATTCGATTGGAAATTAAGATATGACTCAGATTGGACCCACTTGTGAAGCCTGACTAAATTCACAAAAACAAACTGTCAGACAGACGGACAACAAACTATATGGTCCTATTCAGTTTGCATGCCAGGAACGTACAAACTATACAGAAAGATAACACCCAAAAACCATATTCTACTGAGATGACATGATTGACATCTAGCTTATTCCAACGACATACACCTTATTTTATTTACACCTTATTCTATTGACTTACACCATATTTTATTGACTTGCGCCTTATTCTTTTGGTTTGCACTTTAGTATATTGGATTACACCTTAGACTTACTCTATTGACTAACATGTTACTCCATTGGCTTAAATATATTCTATTGACTTTTATTTGTTTCTATTCGCCTTCTCCTTCTTCTATTGGCTTACATCCGATTCTATTGGCTAACACCCTATTATATTGGCTAACACCTTATTCTATTGGCTTACACTTTATTCTATTGGCTTATACTTTATTCTATTGGCTAATACCTTATCCTATTGGCTTACACTTTATTCTATTGACTTGTACTTTATTCTATTGGCTTACACTTTATTCTATTAGCTTATTCTTTATTCTATTGACTTACACCTGATTCTATTGGCTTATACATGTGTACTTTATTCTAATGGCTAACACCTTTTTCTATTTGCTTACACTTTATTCTATTGGCTGATACTTAAATCTATTGGCTGATACTTTATTCTATTGGCTTATATTTTATTCTATTCACTTACATTTTATTCTGTTAGCTTTAACCTTACTTAATTGACTTACCCTTTATTCTATTAACACTTTAAACTATTGGCTTACACATTGGATCTTGTTCAATGCTGTCATTTCCATTGGTGCATACTAGTTTTTTATTAACCACTTTCAGAATTGAAAATTTTTGATAGCCCTTTCATTGCAAGACGAAAATATCTTCGATTGATTTCTTGGGAATACTCGCAAACGCCTTACATAAGCCCCAATTTTGACTTCCAGGAAAAGGAAAGGATCAATGAATCACTTATCAGCATCTTGAAATAGGTAAATAGTGTGCGCATGTCAATTTATTATAATTGTTGTTTTATATCACCTGTTCTGAACCATCGACCGTGGCCTCATCATTCGTTCAAGAGGTAATATTTCATATCAAAGGTAAATAAAAACATCTCAAGAGCTACGGCTATATTGTACTCCATGCATATCTGGCCCTGACCAACCATCCATCATTTAAAAAGAAATAATTTCTTGAATCAATACATCTTGAGCACGTCAGACCTTAAAGCCTTCGCTATTTTTAATAATGAATAATTTTTGCTAGCTGCCGCCGTTTTCCCGCTCTCCGATACTACATCACTTGTAGATAAGAGGAAGGGACGGGTAAGGCATGTAGGTATGTAACTTGTCACTGTGAGATGTGCTAAGGTTCACTTACAGAGCACAAGCCTTATGAATCTTATGTACCTAGGTTGTTGGATCAATATTGTTCAAACACTTCCCTCCGAAACTAAGAATAGATTTGAACTTATAGTTGGTAAACTTGTTGAGATTTGCTTTAAAATAATTTCGGCTTTTTTATGCTATTTTTATTTTGCTTTGTTTTGCTTTATTCCATTCATTTTTTTTAATTCCTCAAATTAGTCGTATATATTTTCAGATCCGGTAGAGAAGTTTGCAGAAATCTTATGCTGAGCAGAATTTAACCGTTTTTAATTTAATCCAAATTTGAATACACTATAAGAGGTGATAGGAAATCCATTAAAAAAATCTGCATTGTTCGCATAAATAGTGACAATTCAGTTGTATAATGCTTGTCCTTTTATGATGTGCAGATTGTTTCTGCAGAGGGACTAGTTTACAAAAGTCAGTTCCCAAACACTAACTCTCCTCACTCAATTAACAGATAGTGAAGTGCTAAACGGTTCCTGGTAGGATCCGTGCCAAAGGTAAAACCTATGTATAGATGATGATTCACACAGTGATAACAATTTTTGCTAACTCAATCACTGCAGAAAACTAAATTTAAAACTCAATATCAACAACCACCTCCATCCCTTATACCTCAGAACAATGAATGTGGCTACTTGCTCATCGACAGTCAAACATAACATCTAAAATCAACATGAATACAAAATCAACATCAATACAAAATCAGCATACAAAATCAACATCAATACAAAATCAACATCAATACACAAAATCAACATCAAGACAAAATCATGAAAAATACTGAACGAAACGAAACAACTTAAAGGAGTCATTGGAAATGAGATCAGATGTCCGGGGAAGAGTAAGCATCTGCTGCTTGCATGTAACAACCGTCACTTTAACCGTGCCCTCAGAACTAACAAGTTATAGTTTGCTCTGGAATATACGATGAATATTACTTCTAAGGTTCAGTTGTAATATATTTAAGAATTTAGATGACCTTTGTCGCCAAAAGTTGTCTCTTTCACGCGGATAGATCGTGCAAGAGTATACAAAGTGGAATTGAAATGAAGTGCTAAGTAGTTTATCAAAATCAATTATAATGATGTAAGATGTCATAGTTACAATGATTCTTTACGGTATCCTTTATTGGTTAAAAGACAGGATTTTTGAAATGTGATTTGTATTAAACACAGCTATGAGTTTTAATTTGTATTAAAAACAACTACATGTATGATTAAAATCTTGAATATTCATTTTAAATAAAACGAATTGACAAACAGACGGATATATAGAAATATCATCCAAAATCAGCATCCTATAGCTCTCATGTAAGCGACCGTAAATTAATTTGCCTTTTTCTACATTTCAAACGCTTTGTACGGTGCACATGCACTTTATCCTAGGAGACAACGCTAACGTATCGCAATTATTTGTGCACTTTCCCCTCCAGATTCCATGATCGTACGAAGTACTCACTTAGTCACCACAGAGATTAAAAGTGCTCAGTTGTTCCGAAAGGGCAGGAGATTAAATAAATTCCTCCGAACATTTCATGTTAATTTCTTTCAAGGACTTATTTTTTTTTATTGAAAGCTTCGTTTATTGTTGATGCTTATTTGACATTCTTTAATTTTAAAGAAAATCTAACGAACATCTTGTAGAAACTTCTCATTCTCTTATCTTTGCTTCGATTAAACACACTTAATTTCAATAGTTAAACTCGTCATAAAGACGATATGCTGAAGTACTTAACCATACCTATACAGTTTAGCAAGATGATTATAATCAACATGGTGTTTTTGAAATCAAAGGTAACTACGCCAAACAAAAAACCTTAGAATCGCTAGTGTTCCCGCGGTTTTATTTTGAAGTGCAAAGCAATAAGCAAATTAACTGGTTCATTGCCAGCCGCCTGGGAGGGCAACCTACAACATTCACGGATGATGCAAGTTTCTAATGTTCACAGACAAACACCAGGATTCTCTACGTCATTCTTCTTCTGGTTATTTTCATTTTAATCAAACTCAATTAAAAGTAATTAGAACTTGATACATGTAATTTGTGATGAACTTTACATCGAACCCTGTCTTTTTCTCTTCATTTATAAGGCAAGTAACAACGACTTTCAGCTGCACCAACTGGCTTAACACAAATTTGACTTTGGAAAGTTTTTTGCCTCGTCGTAAACACCATTTCTTGAGGCATACACCGAGAAGACACAGTACAATTATTTTCTCTGTGTATGCCTTGAGAGGGAGTACTTGCACGTAATCCGGATAACTACATGCACCTTTTGCTAGGTACCTGCGTTGCAATGGCCGTCCTAAGTCGGCACCGATTGCCTATTGATGTGCTGTCTTTTGTGTTTCATGTTTTTATACCGTATGTCTCTTTTGCATCTCATGCTGTGCTGTCTATTCTGTGTTTCGCGTCAGGTGTTTTTGCATCTTTGACGTGGACGCTGTAACCCAGACTGATTGGAGATCCCCTCCTTTCTCTTGCAACCTCGCAATACAATTGGTCGACGGAAAACTGAAACTACTTATTAGCAAATGTCCATCACTGCATAGACAACAAATGTTTGCTCGCTATATATGCAAGAGTACTGATCCTGATGGACTTCTGCCAATAGGTGTGTACTTAAAAGTACTGAAATTCCCAGAGACATCGAGTCTTTAACCCCATGTAACTTATCTACTCAGATAAAAAGCTGTTGTAGTTTTGTACTCACCCCTGAAGAGCTCTTTCACCAAAGAACTCTCCTCTTTGGAGATATCGAATGAACGTCTCATCGGTGGCTTTGGATGACTTCTTTGTTACCTTAACCTGGATTAAAGAGGAGAAATAAAAATAAAAAGTCACGGTACTTGTTCTTATATCTTTCGTACGTTACAAGAAGAATGATGAAAAGACATGCTTTTGGCACAGTGGTAATTACTCGTTAATTGCAATGATAAAATTCAGGGATGGGCCTTAAATTTTTTTCAAAGCATGTAACAGGTTCTGTTGACTTAAGACATGAAGTAATTGGCAGTGAGAGTGAAAATAAAGGCGAGATATACAGTAGATAACATCTCCTATCTTACATGTTGTTGAATGAAAACAAGGAGATCTGTAACAAACAATCTTTATCTTCTTCCAGAATTGAGAAATTGCAGTGTAGATGGAGATTGACAACAATGCTCCTCGACCCTCAGCTTACCTTTCCTTTGGCTATGATGTAGAAGGTATCACCCCGGGCCCCTTGTCGGATGATGTACTCCCCATTATTATAGTGAGCCTGAAATATACATTTATTGTAATGATGCATGAACAATATGAGAATCTTGAATGATAATATTATTTGTGTGTGAAAATAATTGCTCATCTGTGGATATGACCTTCTATCAAGAAAGCGCTTTTACGCACGGAACCTCCTGCAAACGCAAGGTCATAGTCGGTAACTCATTGTCGGTCATGTAAGCGCACCTCCAATGGCTGAATACGTAAATGAGTGAATCCAAAATCGGAATCCAAAAAGCATAAACAAGGGGGGGGGGCATGTAAAAATTCAAAACTGCACAAAATAGAATATTCTGTAAAGGAAGCAAAAGTGACACACAAAGGAGATGAGATTTATAAGTGCCCGGGGAGAGTAGGTATCTTCTGCTGGCTAGAAACACCCGTTACTTCATCGGTACAGAAAGATCAAAACCGGTAAATGTATATAAAAGTCTGTGTCTTGGATGATTCTAACCAAAAATATCTTTCAACATAGAGATAAGACATTGACTATATTGCACTCAATAGATTTTCGTGAAGCATAAAAACAAAAATTCAAAGAAAGTGAGGTTGCGTCACTGACTTTTGCACCGCGAGTTTCCGACAGTCGAAATAAGTCAAGCGAAATAATCTTAGCTATGATTTCCGCTTCCATTTTTTGCGACCTTCAACACAACAATGCCTGACTGGAAACAATGCAGGTTGTATTCTCCCATCTGCTGCATTCAAGCTAAGTACAGATAAGAAAATTAATATAATAAGACCGCACCATATGTGTTATGTAATTTAAATTCTCGTAAAGCCATTATTCTTGCACGATTAGTGCCAAAATATGCAGGTTTACGGTCGGAACTCGACAAAAACCAAGGCCGTGTTCGATCGGCTTACCAGTAGGTCAAACCGCATCTGACAGACCAAATTGTATAGCGTGTTTTGTTATGATGTATGCCAGTCCTTGGCTGCGTTACCTTTATATTGGTAATCTTAACAGTAATTGTCTGCAAGCTGAGCTTTGAGTTAATGGGAAAAATGAAGGTCACCTCATAAAATTGAAAATCATAAACTTCATCCATTTGAGTGTTGAACACACTTCACTTTGGTAATTAACAACGTACGTCAGTTGACGTCAAAGCTTTACATTGTGAAACATCCGAATAAGGGAACCCCGAGTGTTCAGGAAGATCCTTGGAAAGTCCTTGTAAATGAAGGTCATCTACATTTGATTGTGTTTCTCTGGAATAAAACCATTTCATTTCGTTTCTTGCTTTATTCTGAATTCGAAAGAAACAATGAACTTGAGTCTTGACATTCAAGAAAGGATTGTATTCATAAAGATAGTCAAAGAATAGCATATGCCCCAACTTCTAAAGTGGTTGTCAGATCGAACACGCAAGTAGTATTGTTCTGTACTTAGGGTAGAACGTAAATTTACCGTTTGACATTAGAGATCGTAAACACAGCACACATGATAACGAAGACTGTGGAAATATGAAAATAAATACAAAATCTGGAATCCAATCCTGATTGGATTGAGACGGAAAAAGATGTCTACATCCTGCCAGCAATCTCTCGTCGGAAGACTTAAATCTAAAACAATCATTCCTAGTTTTTTATTCTTTGGATCATATTCAGTTATGTGTTTATTCAACACACATACCTTACGTATCAAGAAACCCAAGGCATTAATGGCTCTTGCATAAAAAGAAGGACCCAGGTATAAACATACCTTTTTTTTGTATTTTTGACATGTGGAAAATGAAAGACTACAAAGATCGTGAAACATCTTAATGAATTGTGAGCAAAGATCAATATTTACTCAACATCGTCAATCGTTAATGGATGCTGACGCAGTAGTATAAACAAAGTAAAAAAATAAGCATATATCCCCAGAATTTAATGCAGATGAAACGGAATCATTATAGATTATATTATGAGTTTATTTATTTAGATTGACCTACTCAACACTGACCGGGTCATCAGTCTGTTTACGTCAAGATGTAGGTCTGAAATAGATTTGCGTGGTAATCAAGGAGCTGAGAATCATTGACGATCTTTTGTTTTTAATTCTCCTCCTTGTAGATATTTCTTGCTGAATTAGCTTCATTTGAAAAGGTCACTTGGAGTGTATATTTGTTCAATCTGAAGTTCCGATTTCTTGCAGGCATCATCTTGTTAGCAGAGGGCTCTCTTTAGTATCGATATGACCTTCTAAAGACTATCAGTGACGCAAATTCTCCCTTCAAGAGTCTGCACTTTGAAATGTTATGTGAATATTAGCTCTTTATCACATCATTCATGCTTGCGTACTTTTCAAAGCTTATAATGCATACCAAATGCATTTCTCAAATTAGAATGAACTTGTTCATACAGAGTGCACATAAAAAAAAAATACCGTAAGATCACAGATAGATGGCCTTTTCTGATAAATACAAAGTGCACAAGTACGCCACGTCAATTCTAACTGAAAATCATTTTTTAAAAATAATTATTATGCACGATAAAAAAAAATATGTGTTTCTTCAAATCTAGGGATATTGATGGCGACAAGGACAAATTAAGACTTTAAGAGTGGACAATTGCTGAAAGTCATTTCATAATAATGATAAATTGTAATAGTTCTGATAATACCAAAATAATTTTATGAAAGCAGTTGCAGCATATTTAAAGGTATACTCTTCTACATATTTATTATAAGATATTGAAATCAAGCAATGTGTACATTTGATTAAACTTTTCGGGGGAATCAAATTCACTTCTTCAAAAGTGACCTTAGCTCGCTCGATCGTTGGTAATTTTAGCAATGACAAATATGGCAATATCCCTATATACTCGTCCAGCTCAAAATCGATAATTCAGAAAATCATGAATCGAAGGCATACAAAATCAGGATAAGACAGGAACCAAAGCAAACAAACAAAAACCTTCACGACATGAAAAGAAGCGAACTCCCGAAATGTGAGTGAGAACAGGTGCCCATGAAGAGTCAGCATCTCCTGCTTTTATGCAACACCCGTCGCTTCAATTCGGTAGAATTGTCACATCCGGTTACTTCCATTTTGGAAGATATAAAGTATAATCTTTGGTTGGACGGTACAAATGGTCTATGACAGAATATCATCCATTCTAGGAGAGTGGGACATCATAGTGTATGACGAGTTCCACTCATCAAAGTCATCAAATTCAAAAGAAAACCACTCATCAAATTTAAAAGAAAATCTTAATATCATGCCGTAAGATTAAAAAAAATCGAATTCACGGCTTAATTTAAAATTATCCGAAGGTTGATTGTACATTCACATTTACTAGGATCCCCGATAAAATGATGCCCGAAAACTCATTTTCATCAGTTATAGACTTTGTTTTTAAAGTATTTCATTTTCTGGTTGAACGTTTGAGGAAAACTCCTTATAAAACAACTGATTCACATTTTCTACTCTTTTTTTCACTTTTTAAAAGGTTGAAAATTATGTTTAAACACAGTAAATATACAATGTATTTTCATCTAATGTAAATAATCTATTTTTATAGCTTATGACTCATATATATTGGTGTCCCCTTACATTTATCATCTTGCATAAGAACTCCCGAGGTTACAAAATATGATTTTATCTATCAAAGTAACACGTACCGAAAAACAGAAAAGATAACTGACTTGATGCATGATGCATCTCAACGGGGATACGAGATTTTTTAAGTCGAAAGATGAAGAGAAAAATTTGGATAAAGATTTCTGACGTCTCCAATCAGTTTCAATTTTTATTTCATGATAAACGGTTTTCAACAAGGTTATCAATGTTGGGTTCGAATCAGAAGGAAATCTGAAGAATCCAAAAGATTATAAATAAAAAGTTTAAAAATGACAGGGAATTTTTTTGTGTTTCAGGACGTATTTCACATGTTGAAAGAACAGAATTCTTTTTTTCAAAATGAGAAGATGCTATGCAATCCTTCTAAAGCCGTCTTTGTCAGGGTAATGAGTAGCATTTTGCGTCTAAAGAAACTTGTATGAATTTCCGCATACAGCAAACAGTTTCCCTTCATGACGATTAGAATTACTTGCATGCTGTACAATTGATTGACATAAGCATGTCTCCTTCTTGGCAAAATTTCATTATCAATTAGTACCTTAATTAATTAAAATAATTAGAAATTAATGAATACTTTTCTTACCTCTTCAAGAACATCGGCAATTTTACTCAATGACTCCTCCGGTAGATGTTTGAACGTCGGGACGCTGAAAAATAACGAAAAGTAATTAAATCCTCTGGAAACTTTTCCTCAGAAAATTCCACCATAAAAAGAACCAAATGATTAAATTCCTATTTTTTTTTTTTTTTTAATTTTTCACAAATTTTCATTTTCGCTTGGTCGCCAACATCACGGCTTACTTTTTGGCTACTCGTTCAAATCGTCTCCTAATCAGATGATGGTCATCTATAACTTTCATGCCAGCCGTGTTGACCCCCTACATATTGTCATATGACCATCCAAGTCGGCTACCCTCCCTATCATAATAGGACTATAAAGCATATATAAGTTAATATCGAAACTCTGTATAAACACCAGTGGCTCAGACTAACAGCTGTACGTACTGAATATAAACACAGTCTCTGGTGATATTATAGCAATCGGAACCTGTCAGCGCAAATAGAATCGAGGCTGTCTTTGAAAACAGTTCATTCTGGACAGAAACGAGATGCAACTAATGAACTACATGTACCCTCATTTTACTATATAGTATTTAAATATATAGTACATGGATTTATCACAGATAGGTATAAGTTTGTGGGAACGAAAAGGATAGGAAACAAATAATTATAAACGTGAATGAGTTCTTGGGTTTGTTTGGGGTTTTTTTTTTTTTGCAAAAGTTACACTCTAAAATCAAAGTAGAAAAGCCTTGCGAATTGCAAGATCCAGCTTTTGCAATGTTTTCAGACAAACTCGCACATTGAACAAGGTATCATTCTTACGTTGTAATCAAAATGGTCCAAGGAGGCATGAAACACCAAAAGAGAACAAAAACGAGAGAAATCAGAGTACTCGAGGAAGGTATCTTCTCAACAAAAATTAGAGTTTTATGGAATGATGAAAATGAATTTTCTTCTCATTGAACAACAAAATTTAATCATAACTTTTGTATAATAAAACATTTGATTTTGCAATGACATATAGAGAGGGTGGTGTAATTGGTTTTGTTTCTAGATGAATCGTGTATCATTTTTTCTTCGCAATCTGCTCGTTGACATCAAAGTGTACATTTACGTAATTTGATTGGATACTAGTATGGGCTGCAAATCTTCAAAGTAGTTTTAAAATGATATGTCAAGGGAGAGACAACGGTGTGAAAATCGAAGACTTGCCTGGCAAAGAGTATGACAAGAGGACAGTGATAACTTTTGATAGTCACTTGGGACAGGGATGACTAGGGGCAGAGATAACTTTTGATTGGTTACTTGGGACAGAGATAACTTTTGATTGGTTACTTGGGACCCGCGTTTGCGTCGTCATCTAGCAGTAAGGAGGCTATTATTTACATCATTTCTCTATTACTCGCACATTGAATACGTTGTAACCAAAATAGTCCAATGGTCAAAATGGTCAAAATTTTGTGCGTTCCTCGAGAAAGAATAAGGGAAGGGTTGTGTGCAGTTAATCCGGATAACAACACCATTTGCTACTTACGTCGCAGATGGCCGCCATACATCGGCACCGGTCGCCGATTGGTCTCATTGTTTTTATGTAACCTTTTGTGTCAAGTGTCTTCCAGTCCTTTTGGGATGTTAAGTGTTTCTTGTGTCTGTTGTTGTGTATGTTTGTGTTTTTGCATTAGGGTGTTTCGGTGTCTTGCTGTTGGTACTGTAACCATGCCCTGTTGGAGATCCCCTCCCTTCTTCTAAGGATTTACTACAGTAGGTCTAAGGTCAAACTGTTAGTCGTGAGGTCAAAGGTCACATCTAAAAGGGAAGCGTAAGAGAAATCTTACAGTCCGCCTGTAGACGAACATGTACTTACACAATGAAGAATATATGATGGAGGATTCCATTAAGTTTTACGAGTATTTTTCGAATCGATATGAACTCACCACAGAGGTCAAATTCCGTTTTTCAGTGCATCATTCTTTACAGCATCTATTTTCCCTGGTATTATAGAGGGCTTTGTACCAGGTACCATTTGTAATAATAGATGTCGGCAGAAAATACATAGGTAACACGGTGGCTAAATGCTTTTTTATTAGCTGTAGACACTTCAAATTGGAAAAACACTGGATTTCCATAAAGTTAAACAAAAAAGTTCATGCAGTTAATTACGTCAGTGACAGTATTATGTATTGAAGATTTCTTGCCGTCAATTTCAAAAGTCATTAGATATGATTTTGTGCAAAGTTGATCAGTACTAGTAATTTTTATTTATTACAGTACTGTACATTTGATGAAAAAAAACCCTGGTTAATAAATGATTATTTGATTTTTTTTTCGACTTTGCTTTTTTTCTTCTGAAATCAACAGTAAAGAAACAAGAATGAAATGTTTACACATCTTATCAGGGACTCGTGTTTTATATACTACCCAGATCTTTTTAATTTAACATCAGTAGTTTAGATTTTAACTTCCAGTGAAAAAAAATAAGTTGAAAAAAAAAAAAACGAAGTAAACAAGCATTTGATAGCAAATGAGAAAATGAGATAAGGACAGGCGGATTTCGTACAGTGGTTAGACATGCACGATAAAGTATATCATACTGAAAATCATACATCCTTTCTGTTCCTAAGTGTTGAAATGAACATAGAAATAAGAAACCTCTCGAACACTCTGCAGCTGTATCTAGATGGAACCTATGAAGAATCATGGGAAATTTACAACCAAAATTTGTAATAAAATTAGAGATGCGTTTAAATGTGCGTCATTTCTCTACGAATCATAATCAAAATCAGTCTCATGTTTACGTATGTTACATGTATACCAAAGTGACTAAATGGAGAACATACTGTGTATATAAACCGGGGATTTCTTTTATCTGATATGAGTTTGTTTTATTGTTTCTTGTCATGCATTTAGCAAACTCCTATTCTTAGAAACAATTGTCAATGCATTAATTTTTATTTGATTACAACGAAGAAATAAAGCAATCAAACAGTGATGACGTCATTGCATGATTCACAGTGCGTAATTTGTAACAAGAGCAAGACAATTCCCGATTGCTGCAAAATCTTGGTGAAGCTTCTTTGAAAAAAAATCTAAGATCAACTCTAGTCAAAAAGAATTCACTCTAACCCAAATAAAAATGCTTAATATGTAATAGATAAATGAATAATTAAACAATTATGAATAGATAAATAAATAAATAATAGATAAATAAATGGTTCAATTTAAAGTAGTCATTACAGCGGTAATATGTACATTTTCTGCTTTTAGATTACGACCGAATTTCAAAAAGGTCGGTCCTACCTATACTTATCAAATTCTCGGTTAAAATAAATATTTTGATGGCCTCTTTTTTCTTGCATTCATGAGTTTGACTTTGAATTCGTGTGACTAAGCGTCCATGTCATCAAGAAGTTGATCAGATTGATAAGACATTAAATAATCAAGTACCAGAAATAGGCGCTGCCAAAAAAAAAAAATCGCAAAATGTCATTCTCACTTTTTCGTATTCCTCGAAATGAGATGATTTGATAAACATTTTCTGAGTACAGAAAGTGAAAAAATATCTATATATAAATTCAAACTATGTAAATATTTACTATATTATGTAAGGAGTTATGTAATTTTATCATTGTATCTGTCAGTCATTAATGTTATTGTTTATCAGAAATTGTAATTTTGGTTGAGATTATCTTACTCATATTTCTTTTTATTTACTTACTTCTGTATCATTTATTCATTTTCAGATTTATAAGTAAGTGGTGAAAAGATTATCGTAGGAATGAATTTCGTCATTCAATTGATACAATCTATTTGCGATTTTTTTTCAAGGAAAATGTAAGGTGCCCAAAATATACCATGGCAGAGTTAAAACGAACTGGGAACCTTGGCTTGTGAGCATGGTCCCCTGAGTACGGTAACATGCACTCACATTCTATACCTGCTATCTGTACAGGGTTGCGATGAGATACACGGATCGACATTATTTTTCTTTGAAGACAGATAGTAACTGACCCTTAATGCAACCCTCTGATAAGGAACTTGCACACAATACTGATAGTAATCACTAACTGTATACACGAGGTTCCTGAACGAGAGTGACCCTAATCACTCCTAAAACAACCCGTAACTCCTAACATCATTCAAAACATTCCTCTTATTGCGCACTTTATTCTGTTTTGTTGCTCTCCTTCTTTGTTTGTTTACTTTTGTTTTGTTTTTGTTTTTTTTTCATATCAATGTTTGATCCAACTTGTTCTCAAATATTGTCATGATTTTTATAATTCAGAAAATAAAGATCATCCATACAAATGCAGAAAAAAGGATAAAAAAGACTATGAGCGATGCAAGGTAGAGGGATGCGAAGAAGCAAGATAGAGCGATGCGAAGAAGCAAGGTAGAGCGATGCAAAGAAACCAGGTAGAGCAATACGAAGAGGTAAGATAGAACAATGCAAAGAAATAATGTAGAGCGATGCAAAGCAATAAGGTAATTTTAAGCGATGCGAAGAAGTAAGGTAGAGCTAAGCAAAATTACGATGCAAAGAGATAAGGTATAATGATGCGAAGAAGTAAGGTATCTAGCGATTCGAAGTCACAAATTTAAGTAAGGAAGAGCGTTGCGAAGAATGTAGAGCGATGCGATGAAGCATATTCACGATGCAAAGAAGCCAAGCTACGGTGCAAAGAACTAAGATGAATTGACGTAGAGCGATGCGATGAAGCTTACTCAAAATACAAAGAAGCAAAGTTACGATGCGAGGAAGTAAAGTTACGATCTGTAATACTGTTTGTACTTAAATTCAACAAAAGGCACTGACATCGATTGCAGATGATCTTCCATTTATAGAATTATGTCATGAATTTCAAAAGCCTTTGATATGCATATATAAGCTCTTACATGTTTTTTGAGGGATAGGATGTCAGGGATCCACTCTCAATATTTTCTTTCTGTGCTCATGTATGAAGTTTGCAACGATAAGATTTTCCACTATTAAGTACAAGTGAACTAAGAAAACTGCATCGCAGGTGGCGCTTTCGCCTTTAAGCAAATATAGTTTTCATTTCATTTCCTCAACTTTTTGTGTCAGCAAAAAATAGACATGGGTGTAGTACGATGAGTAAACTATAGTGTAGAAATGGGGAGGTTAACCAAGACTTGTGAAAATGTTCATTTATCTCCGATCACGAATTTACAGAATGATCAAGGATCGCAGATAGCAGTCTGTAAATACAAGTATATAGAGAGAAGAGCATAAAAATAACTGGAAGTGAACTTTTGTTGGTATTGCACGAGTCAATCATTCCTTATCATAGCTGGGTAACATCAGTTCCGGACGATCTGAAGTTACCGGCAGTTCTACTCAACCATCTTATCCGAAGCTTTCAATCTTGTTACCAAGGTCGCCATTTTTTGTCACTGTTCTTTTCTATTTTCACTTTTTTCTAGGTCTTTATGATTTTTGGTCGTGTGAAGAAATTTGCATCCGATGGAGACAGATTACGGATTTCAGACCAAAAACCTGTACATTTGAAATAATGTAATTACATGTACCTGGAAAAAATCAAAATACAAATTCAAAATTTGTGGTTTAGTACTTGCTTCCTGTAAAGTTTCGTGAATTTCCTCGCAGTTGTTGCGGGGGAGAAGTCGAAAATGTTTCGGCCAATCAGAACCCTCAGTGGCCATATTTGTGGACCGATCGGTACTACAAACAAAAACTTTGTAGAGGACCTTGAAGACTTGCTTCCTGTAAGGTTTCGTGAAATTCTGTGAAGTGGATGCAGGGCAGAAGTCGAAAATGTGTCAGCCAATCAGAGCCCTCAGCGGCCATATTTGTACATCGATCGGCACGAAAAAGACAAACTTGGTAGAGGACCTTCCTGTAAGTTTTCGTTAAATTCTGTGCTGTAGTTGCGGAGGAGAAGTAGAAAATGTCGGACGCAAAAGGAAGGGTATTACAAAAAACTCACTTAAGCCTAGCCTATGGTTCAAGTGAGCTAAACATGATCTTCATCTTCTCTTCTTGAATCAAAATTTCGCTTCGCAGCATCCGCGAGATTGGAAATTGTTCTCTCTTCGGGGAAAAACTCGAAAGCTCTATGCATTTCCTATGCAATAAGAGTGCTTGACAAAGGGCATAAAGAAAGTAAAGGCGTTATATATAAAACATCATTCAGTAAGATAATGGGATTTTTCACGACATAAAACGACAGTGCAAATATTCCCAATTACCGAGATAAAGAAACGCTTAATATCTTCACCAATTAATCATAACAAACTGGTTTCACAAAGACAGGACATAATATGTGCATTGAACATAACTTGTCTTGGAATAAAGAAACGACAAAAAATTGCGCAACGTTGATACGACTATTTCATTAAAGACACGTGTATGTTCCATCAAATCTACATTATTATCCATTTTCCAAAGTAATGAGCCAAAATGCAAATGTAGAAGGACAAAGTTTTTGGCTGAAATCAGATCAAAGGCCTCCTAGATATTCTTTTCCTAAATATAATGTCAACGTGTATTGTTAGCAACTTACTTATCTTACATACATACATATGATAATTTTCAAGTAAACATGGAATTGTTTTGCATTTTGACATACATTGTAGATGATTCGCGTACATTTTTATAAGATTTACATAAGATCTTCATATCAAAGTATCTAGAACGTTAACAAAATCTCAAGAAAGGGGAAAATAAGGTAAATCTGATGTATGCTCCAGAAAAGAGCACCACTGATATCGGAAATTCTATTTTGAAAGTGACCTCGACATAAAGTTCAAATCCTGCATAACAGTTTGTAAAATATTTTGTCAATACCACAAAATCTCAAAGCCTACAACCGTGACCAATGTTCCTCGAGTTTCCTTTGTCTCAAAGCTGGTTTGCAATTCAAACGCAGCCTATACCAACACATCCTCCAGAAGTTATATTAAAAAAGTTTCATTTTGAAAATTGAATGAGACACAGGAATTGAAAAATATGGTATGATATCGTAGGAAACACTCGTGCACAACACCTGTTTTAGTAGATGTGATGATATCAGCCTCAGATTTAGGATTGTGTTATTCAGATCAAGAAAACAATTATGCAATAAAATCTGAGTTTTTAACAGACACAATATTGCACAGTCAGTTGTGTAAGATTTATCATGATTATCTGCCCTTTCTCTCGCGGGGCAGCTAAATCAGGAACTTTTTTTTTTTATCTTTTTCAAGTTATCGTAACATAGATGACGATGATGAGGTTAGTGTCTGACAGCCAAAAACAATAGGTAACAAACTTCCTAAATATCAAATCTCACACCAAGCACATCCTTCTGTAAATTCTTCAGTGTTATTTTGCCCCAGCTCCATGCTGTTCTCACAGTGACTATCGTTCCTTACAGTACTAACATGTGAGAAAATGTTTAATCAGTAAATATCTGAAATTAGGTTATTATATTTATGGCAAACACCGTTCTGCTCTAATGATGTTGATGCTGCCTGAATACCTGATATCCATCATTTCACATTTAATATAACAGTGCATGCATAAGAGTGCTTGAAATATTTACAGTTTGAATGAGAATAACAGATTTGAAAACTGTCATATCAAATCTTCTATTCCAATGAGTAACTTAATATGATATTTTCCTTGAGGATGAAGTCGCATTTTTGTTTTCGTCCTCGGAATGAAAAAGTCCCTTTCCTTCAAAAAATAAAACTTCTCTTTTTCTCAGAATCAGTGAAACACAATATTTCCTTACATAACCTTAAATGGCACCAATTATGTATAAAACTGGAGAAAGGTTGTTTAAAAAGACAAAACCATGAGTTATAAAGACAGTTTAAACTTTAAACAAGCATACTGAAGAATGGAGGGCATCCCCAAAAACACCCGGTTGCAGCACCTACAGCAAAACCCCAAAACACCCAATGCTAAACACAAAGCATACACAAGGAACCAAATCATATAAAAACATCAAACTTAAATGACTACACATAAACCAACGGGACCAATTGGCAATCGGTGCCTACTTAGGACGGCTGAGTATTGCTAAAAACAGCACATGTCCCCTACCAGTCCAAATCTTGGACTACCTTTCAGTACTGAGACCAATTTTCTTCAAGGGAAAATAACTCATGCAAAAATAGGTCGAAGGCAACTGTAGTTAAACTAAACTCTATACCAAAATTCATTCAAATATCTGTATCTGTAAATGTGCGGAAATTCAGTTTATTTTCTTTAAAGGACAATAACCCCTGTAAAAGTAGGTCAAGCTCAACACCAAAATTCATGTAAATTTCTGTAATGGTTACAGAGGAAAGTCCAAAGATCCTACTTTCTTCTAAGGGCAATAACTCCTGTAAAAGCAGGTCAGAGAAACCATAGTCGAACTTGATCTGTAACTTATCATGACTCTGAGGCTCCACATCAAGTTTTATTCAAATATCTGCATGGTAAGGTTACAGAGAAAAGTCCGGAAAACCAAAGTATCACAACCTACTGTAATGAGACAAACAGAATAGTTATAGTCTGTGATCACTATAAGAAATCAGGAATGTCCCTGGACAATATGACATTTTTTTCTGTATCATTATGAATTACTGTTATTGATGCTCGTTCTCGTAAAATGATAATTGTAAACGACGGGTAACTTGCCAGAAATATGTCACCATGGTGAAGAAATACACAAACATATTGTAAACGTATTTTGAATAAGAATTCTAATTACTATTTAAGCATGTCTTCATTTCTTCATGTCTAAAATGGATCAGATATTGATCAGATAGTAATAGTTTTTCAACTAACGTCACAGATGCAAAATCTTGTTACATCTAAACCTTGATTTTTGCTATGAATGTGACGTCAGAATTCCAACTAAACCTATCTATATACCTATGCATGTTTTTCTGTATTTGCAATTTACATTTCTTTCGACTTCATTGGAACTTTCGTAAGATTTTTAAGCATTTGATAAGTATCAGAGATGGGTCAGAAGGCAATGTTTAAATTATGGACATTAAATATTAGAACGAATCAAGTGAGATGAAAAAAAAAATCCTGTTACATCTATACCTTGTTTTTTCGATGTCTGTGACGTTAAATTCCACCTTAACCTATATGATTATATGTATTTTTGAATAAGAATTCTAGATACTATTTCAGTATATTTCCATTTCTTCATATTTAAAATGGATCAGATATTCATCAGATAGCAATAGTTTGTCAATTAACTTCACAGAAACTAATTTTGTCGGATGTAAACAATGCAAAATCTAGGTACATCTAAATCTAGATTTTTGCGATGAATGTGACGTTAGAATTCCAACTAAACCTATATGTATATATATCCATGTTTTTCAGTTTTCTTTCGACTTCATTGGGACTTTTGTAATTCTAAGACTTTGATAAGTATCAGAGATGGATCAGAAGACAATGTTTAATTGATGGACATCATTAATATGAATCAAGAGAGATGAAAACAAAAAGAAGTCCTGTTACATCTATAGGTGGCGTTAAATTCCACCTTAACCTAAATACACAAAAATATTGTCAACGATGTGTAAATATATGACATTATATTCAGTAAACGACGGGTAAACATGACATTATATTTAGTATACCATGGTGAAGAAATACACAAAAATATTGCAATTTTAGCTTTGTATGAAGCAGATGTTCACATTGATGAGTCGTACAGTCAGCCAACACAAAAAGACATAACAGAAGTATCTTCCTCAAGGCCTATATTGGTATGCTGGCGGAAAAATTTAATGTAAAAGAACTAAACATGCTGTACATAGATCAAAGACTATTCCAAAATACCTTTTTATGTCGTGAAAGAGTACTTTAAGTAATCAACAAGACAACGTGTTTGTAAAACACATGCCCCATATTTACCAATTTGACTCTTGTGACAGCAATTATAATGAAAGGAAAAGTACCTTGATTATTGACCCTTGAATCAATAGGTGTCTCCCCCATCTGTTCTATATTCATATATCAAAATTTGAATAAGTGAGAGGATTATTTATTTTATCATCTGCAATCCATATTTGAAGTATATCTCTCCTAACAGTGACATTGAATATTGACCAAAATATCAATACTCCTCCTCTTCATAAATAACCATATCAAAATAGGGTTTGGATTGGTGAAAGGGTTTTTGAATTATCAATTGGAAAGTTGGAAAGCATTAAGTACAGTGATTTTGACCTTTGGCCTCTTCACCTCAAATTCAGCAGGCTTCTTCTCGGCTCCTCTTAAGTAAGCCGTATATCGGTGAAATATATTCTAAGTTTCCATCTCTATCACCTATTCAAACTCTCCAAATATGAATGCAGGACACCAAGATGTGTATTGTACAATGGCCCAGGTGCATTAACTCTTGATTCTTATTTTCACAGTATGATAAAATACAAAAAAAAAAAAAAAAAAAATCTCAGTCATTCATCAATGATTCGTCAAAACACAAGACCTAACGTGGGCATCATGAGTTTCATAGTACGATATAAAAAATATCCGTCGTTAAAACACGAGACCCAAAGTGGCCATCATGCGTTTGCTCAAATGAAATCTTAGCTGTTACTAGTTTGTAGAGGATTTGAGGTTCTTGTTCATCCGCTGAATTTATTCACAAGTAAAACAATGTCAGCATATAAAAATAGTAAAACTATTCGAATAGCCGTCGAAAGAAGACTTTAAAATAAAAGGAAAGATATGTCAATTTCGAACCGTCGTTTGCCATTCAAGTACAAGGTCCAAAACTCAAAACTGATAGAGGACCTTTAGTATTGATGTTCTTGACTTCAGAAGAAACGAAAATTATATTACTTCTTCTGACAAATTATGAAGCTACGTATTAAATTCAGAGAAAACATGTAAGTGAACGATTAAATTCTGACAGATTGATTCTTTTGAACTAAATATCTGTCTGCCCTATATGCTTTCAAAAATGAAAGTATATAAATCAATAAATGATTTAATTTGATTTGATAAATACTATACATTTATATACATGCGCTATAAAGAATTTATTATGATCATGAAATATATCAATTACAATTAAGTCGGGAAAATACCGGTATTATGTCGACGAGTGCACCTCTGTAAGCACCATATTTCTATTAAGTTTCTCCAAAATAAGGAATGCACATGTGAAATATGAAAGTCTCATCACTTGACATTCAAAAGTTATGCCCAAGATTAAAGTGTTTGTGACTGACAGACGGACGGACGGACGGACAGACAGACGATCCGGTTTTAATGTCCTATCGTTTTCGCGAAAGCGGTGGACAAAAATTCTCCAGAGAGCTAAGACATAACCTGTTTACAACCAAAGAATGTTGGGGCCATAAAATACCATGACATTGTTGGTGTGTCTTTAAGGAGTAACAATTGTTATGGATTAAGTACTTTTCCATACCTTCTGAGGAATTCCATATGTTCTGTGTGTCTCATTAAACCAGTTCTCATCATGATACTTTGGAAACAGGGTCTGTCTATTGCCCATAGTTTGCAGTTTATCAAAGCTGAAAACAAATAAATTACATAAAATGTAATCATTTTGAAAAAAAAATCATTAATTAGAAATAAGATCAAGAGACTATGATATCTCTACATTTTTTATCTATTTTTTCATATAATATCCAAGTTGTTCGTAAACATGTTGTGTTAGATACTTTCCTTTTTGTAAAATATTTTTATTTTATACAGAAAAGAAGTTTTTCGGACTTCACCCAGTATTCATTGGTCAAAGAAATACCGAATACCAGCTAGGACAAGATGTGTATTGAAAGCATGAGAAAAAACTTATATATATAAAGCCCATGTATACATGCTGGGTTTCTGTATATATTCTTCAATTAATTTACGGTATTTTCTGTGTTTGTCTTTTTTTTTTCCTTGTCCGCATCGAAAACAGAAGCAAAGAACAACAACTCTGTCTAATCCAACCACCAAACACTCATGCATTTTTTCCGACTATCTATTTAGAGTTATCCTTCTTTGTCCTATTCTGTTTTCAATACGACCGATCAAAACTAGAATGTAAGAAAAGAGGAGAATGACATAAAAAAAGAAGGAAATATACATATAGCTCCAGAAAGTAAGATACGTGTAAGGAGGAACTCAACAGTTTTAAAATATTTAAAGGTTCAGACATATTACTGTAAACAATGGTAAGTTTTTAAAGTAAAATTTTACCTTTCACGCTTGCAGTTCTTGTGCAATTGTACAAAATGGCTAATTCACCAAATACTTTGGCAGGTCCCATATTACATAACTTCTGTCCATCTTTTGTCACTTCAACCTTTCCATCTGAAATCAAAAAATACAACTTTACATTTTCATGCGTTTCGGGATTATTTCAAAAGTAAGGCTTGTTCAGTCTAGATCAGGCAGATCATATACTAATGAATGAACATATATAAGTGGTAGAAAAAGAGATAGCAATATAAAATTGCCTTTTTCGAACTTTCAATTCTGATGTGCTCACTTTGTGTTATTACTTACGTAAGAGAAATCCGAAATGTTCAAAAAGAGTACCTCCAGCTCAATTTTTTTTTATAAAAATTACATTTTCTCACGGAAACTTCATTCAGTTTACATCAATTTTTCAAACTTATCCGCTTTTAGGTGTGTAATAAATTAAAGTCTACAATAGAGTCATAAATTGACCATAATAAATTGAAATATCTATATAATTCAAGCTCAGTGATAGTTAAAACAGGAGATGCGCAATAATGGCCCTAAATCGTGACCAATGACGCACCTTAAATGATTCAGAGCAGAACAGACACAATTACTGTATGTGGCTAAAAAGTACTATCTCTAATATTCTTGGACAATATGACATTTGTCTTTTATTTTTCTTTTCATCAGATGCTATGTAAAGTATGAAAACAATTGACATTGAATACATGCGACATGTTACTTTTAAAGTGTGATAGGCGGAATGGAAAATGTGGCCGGTCCGGGATTCGAACCCGAGACCTTCTGCTTACAGCGCAGACGCTCTTACTGACTGAGCTAACCGGGCACGATACCCGAACTGTCTCAAAAGCTTTGGTTTTGGAGAGAGAGATAGTTATCTCAAAATAACAATATAATTGTTTGAAATCAGGTCCTCCATCGCTTCAGCCAATAAGAAGTTATAAAATAGTAAACTTCCCGTAACAAGTACCGTTTTTATTCTGGAGATTTTCCTTTGATTCTTTCTCCGATTCAGGGGAGGGGGAGGGGGGTTTACACTTTTTTCATTTTTCGGTTATTGTTTTTGCAAACGTGAACTTAATTCACTCTTCGAAATTATTAGATTCACGAATGAGAATAAATACCAAAAAAAAAAAAAAAAAAAAGAGAGAAGACACCATTACCTTTTGATGTGTTTAATTCTACATTTTATAGTAACCTATGGTTATCTTAAATATTTTTAGTCCCCTACCGGCAACGCCGAAGGGGACTCTTACTTTCCTCTCGGTCTGTCTGTCCGTCCGTCCGTCCGTCCGTCCGTCTGTCCGTCTGTCCCATTTTCAGTTTTCCGGACTTTTTTTCGCTGTTGTTGCATATATTGAACTCATTTTTAGTATGTGGATATATCTCAATGTGATACAGATCAAGTTTGAGTTTGCTTTCGATTGACCTAATTTTACAAGAGTTATGGCCCTTGGACTTAGCAAATTTTATGAAAATTTCAGTTTTCCGGACTTTTTTCCGCTGTTGTTGCATATATTGAACTCATTTTTGGTATGTGGATATATCTCAATGTGATACAGATCAAGTTTGAGTTTGCTTTTGATTGACCTAATTTTACAAGAGTTATGGCCCTTGGACTTAGCAAATTTTATGAAAATTTCAGTTTTCCGGACTTTTTTCTGCTCTTGTTGGATAAATTGAACTCATGTTTGGTATGTGGATATATCTCAATGGGATACAGATCAAGTTTGAGTCTGCTTTAGATTCACCTATTTTTACAAGAGTTATGGCCCTTGGACTTAGCAAATTTTATGAAAATTTCTGTTTTCCAGACTTTTTTCTGCTCTTGTTGCATATATTGAACTCATTTTTGGTATGTGGATATATCTCAATGGGATACAGATCAAGTTTGAGTTTGCTTTTGATTGACCTATTTTTACAAGAGTTATGGCCCTTGGACTTAGCAAATTTTATGAAAATTTCTGTTTTCCAGACTTTTTTCCGCTGTTGTTGCATATATTGAACTCATTTTTGGTATGTGGATATATCTCAATGGGATACAGATCAAGTTTGAGTTTGCTTTTGATTGACCTAATTTTTCAAGAGTTATGGCCCTTGGACTTAGCAAATTTTATGAAAATTTCTGTTTTCCAGACTTTTTTCCGCTGTTGTTGCATATATTGAACTCATTTTTGGTATGTGGATATATCTCAATGGGATACAGATCAAGTTTGAGTTTGCTTTTGATTGACCTAATTTTTCAAGAGTTATGGCCCTTGGACTTAGCAAATTTTATGAAAATTTCAGTTTTCCGGACTTTTTTCCGCTGTTGTTGCATATATTGAACTCATTTTTGGTATGTGGATATATCTCAATGTGATACAGATCAAGTTTGAGTTTGCTTTTGATTGACCTAATTTTACAAGAGTTATGGCCCTTGGACTTAGCAAATTTTATGAAAATTTCAGTTTTCCGGACTTTTTTCTGCTCTTGTTGGATAAATTGAACTCATGTTTGGTATGTGGATATATCTCAATGGGATACAGATCAAGTTTGAGTCTGCTTTAGATTCACCTATTTTTACAAGAGTTATGGCCCTTGGACTTAGCAAATTTTATGAAAATTTCTGTTTTCCAGACTTTTTTCTGCTCTTGTTGCATATATTGAACTCATTTTTGGTATGTGGATATATCTCAATGGGATACAGATCAAGTTTGAGTTTGCTTTTGATTGACCTATTTTTACAAGAGTTATGGCCCTTGGACTTAGCAAATTTTATGAAAATTTCTGTTTTCCAGACTTTTTTCCGCTGTTGTTGCATATATTGAACTCATTTTTGGTATGTGGATATATCTCAATGGGATACAGATCAAGTTTGAGTTTGCTTTTGATTGACCTAATTTTTCAAGAGTTATGGCCCTTGGACTTAGCAAATTTTATGAAATCTGCAGTTTTCCAGACTTTTTCTTGCCTGTTATTGCAGATAATGAACTGATTTTTGTATGTGAATACATTATTGTGTGATGCAGATTTCAGTTCAATATAGATTGACTAATTTTCACAAGAGTTATGGCCCTTGGACTTAGCAAATTTCGTGAATTCATTTTCCCAGACTTTTCTTGGCTGTTGTTGCAGATGATGAACTGATGAACAGAGATGCAAGTCATAAATTTATGCCGCCGGTAGGGGACTTATATCGCACAGCGATCATTGCATTTTTATTCATTAGATTAAGTTTTTAAAGTAAAAATTCGACAAAGTCTAGATAATCGTTTGAAATTCTGTCCGTCTGTCTTTCTATCTGTCGGCATGTCTGTTCGTTTGAGACAGTATGGTTTTCCAAACTTTTCTTTCCCACCGTTACTTACACATAATTGAATAAAACTTGATGCGGAGCGGAGCCTCGGAGTAATGTTTGACTACGAGAGGAACTGATCTACCAAGATGGATGTTATTATGGCTCATGTTGAAAATACTCTGTCACAATGAGTTATATCTAAATGAAACTTGATGGGAAGCTTTAAAGTGAAGATCGAGTTACATATTCGAATTACGGTTGGATTTGACCTATTTTTACTGGAGTTATTGTCCTTTGAAGTAAATCCGGATTTCTCGATTTTTCTCTGTAGCTGTAACAGACATTTGAAATTAAACTAATTGTGGATCTCGCATTGACGAGATACAGTGTGTCTTTAGTTGTGTTGACCTACTTTTACAGGAGTTGTTACCCTTTGAAACTTTCAAATCAAATGTTCTCGAAGGAATTCGCACAATGACAATGATTTCTTGTCATATAAACCTATGAAATACATAGAGAAGGCAAATGTATGGTGCATAACATGATGCATGCGTCTAGCTAACCGGAAGTATATACACAAACACTCGCAATAATGCATTTTTATGAATCTACATGTACTTTCATTCGACTTGCGCTGGATGAATTTATGATACATCAATTTATAGGTACTAGGAATTGCGTTAGTGTAATAAACTAGGTATACATATATTTAGAATCTCAAATGAATTTTCATTTCATACGATGTATTATGAAACGAGTTGTGTTCAATCTCCCCTTGGCGAGGGGATATAAAACGTACAACGAGTTTTATAAATCTGCAAAAAAGTGTATTTCCAACGTGAAATCAACGTTTCTGAGAACTTCGCCGTGACCCAGAAGTTGTCTGCCACGCCATGAGAAGTAGTTCCACATCGTATAGATTTTCTTTGTCTAAATAGAAAAATATTTCAATTTTGTTTAGTACTTTTATGCAATAATCATTTCAACAACAGCAATCTAAATCATTGATATTGAAAGTGCGGCTGAATCTAACATACGACCGATATTTGTCACAGTGTAGATGATGAGGCTCCAAACTTGACCAATTGCATTCAAGCAGAGCGATACGTAACTTGTTACCATAACATTTGATCAAAGTGCATAACGGGTGTATCATGTGATAAATATTGCTGATGTGAACATCTTCACATTTGAATAATTAATGAAATCCGTTATATGATGTACACTTTCTTCTCCGTCTACCAGTTTTCAACATTTTGGCTGATCATTGGTATCTTAAGCCCCGGTCACACTGCACTCCACGTCCATATCACGTTCTAAAATCTGCTGGACGTGGTCGTACGTGGTAATTTTTGCAATGGTTGTGCTTTGTACGGGGTATGACCGCCGGCGGCTGTTCCACTGCTGAAACACTGCCTAAGCACGACCAACCACGTCCAAACACGTCTAAGGCTAAAAGCGTTCGTGATAAGACGTGATACACACGCTTTTACCCGTGATACCAACGCGAAACACCCGTGCAATGGCCGTGCTCTGACCGTGATAGACCGCTCAAGCTTTCGCGTCTTACCGCGTCTTCTCCAAGTCTAAATCACTGCCGGAACACGGATTATCACGAGTGTTTCGCGTGCGTTGCACGTCCTTACCACGTACACTGTCCGTGGTTGTCCGCGGTATAAAATTTTGAGCAGTTCAAAACTTCTTTCCGCGTCCAACGCCGTTCAGATTTTTTACCGCGTCCTAGCACGTCTACAAATCGTCTGTAGCGCGTCTTAAAAGCGCACAACAACGTCTGCTTCACGGATGACCTTTTTTGAACGTGTTTTGGCCGTGATCAAGCCGTAAAGCGCAGTGTGACCGGGCCTTTAAGCAGGGTTGAATAAAAAATGGTGGCGAGTTCTAAATCAAAACTGAATTATTTATAGCCGCTTCACGTTGTATAAAAATTCTTTCATAAGAATCATCAGTTTGAATGTAAAATGCCAATTCGTTTTAAATTGTACAAGTAGTTTTACGAGAGGATCCGACAAGTTATGTCAGAAACTCTAAAAAGTAGGAGTTTTCGTCTTCCTGTAATTTGCAAAAAGAGGAGCATGTCAGTGAATCAATCATACAAGAAAGATAGTTGTTATGTGAATTCTCTCATAACACTATGGGCGGTAAATCATGTAATGATAATTCATGATGATATGATGCTGAACGTGAGCCGTAAAAACGTCATCACTACGTCTTCCCATTCACCCATGACGGAAGTAGGATCTACATGTTCCTCTGCGCGTGCTCCTTGGCGGGGTTTATTACTAATCTATTTCTAGGATCAAGTTAAAAAGTTGCCTTGAAACATAGATCAGGGCTTAATTGACATTGATTATTCTCAGAGTATCTCAGAAAATCTACGTTAAGTTTATTTTCTTTATCGAAACACTACTAAATTCTTCCAGTCATACTTCTTGTTCGACTAAATGGGCACCATTGCTGGCGAGAAGGTCGACCAGCTCTTTCAAAAAAAAAAATTAAACAGATGTTACATATGAACATGATATTTCAGATAATGACGAACTTTCAGACAATAACCACACGAATCTACTGACATTTCTAGATGTCTAAGGGTCCTTTAGACATTTTGTTGCGCACAATGTGACATTTATCTATAAATAACAGATCCCCTACATTGTATTGAAAATAGAATTTCTTTTCCAAATTATACAAATTAAAGGTGAGTGTCTCCTTCGGCGTTGCCGGTAGGAGACTAAAAACTAAAAGTCCAGACACTTGAGACCTCTTTCAATGTTGATATTTTGGAAATTACCACATGTGGATTTTTAACGCAGATTTTGAATATTTTCCAGAGAGAGGGTTCCAGTCTTGTCTGGGAGGGGGGGGTGTTACCACCAGAAATCGTTTGTTGTAAGCAACCAGAAGTACGTAAAACTCTATTACCATGTGTACAACGGTTCATGCACACTATCGGCGATCTTCGCGTGTGCGACATACGTTGACGTACTCCCTTTGCGCTTTTCTTTATCTCCCATGTTTTCATACATGAAAGAGCGGCGATTGGTTGTGATTTGGTCGAATTGCGCGGTTTTGTTTTTGTTCTTTTCATTGTTTTTGGAAAGACCAAGAATTTGCGATTTATAGTAAAGAAGCACCATAAATAGGATATTGTTTTATTAGCGCTTTTGATCATAAATGGGCCTTGAGTATTTGCTTCCTGCAGCATATTACGGAGAAAAAGCAATGCTTCATCCAATCAGAATCCTCTGTGGCCATGCTTCCATGTAAACATGCCAGAAAATCAGAGCCTTTTGGAAGCTTTATTTGTTGACTGATCGGCTAAAAAAAATCAACAATCTTGGTAGAGGACCTTGAGCACTTGCTTTCTGTAAAATTTCATTAAACAGCGAATGCAGAGGAGATGCCGAAAATGCGTCTGCCAATCAGAGCTTTTGGTGGCTGTATCTGTTGACCTATCGGCACGAAAAACACAAACTTGGTAAAGGACCTTCAGTACTTGTTTCCTGTAAGGCTTCGCGACATTCTGTGCGGCATTTACGATTGTAGAGGAGATGTCGAAAATGTTGACGGACAGACGACGGACGGCGCGCTATGACAATAGCTCACTTGAGCTTCGCAAAGGTGAGCTGCCCCCCCCCCCCCTCTTTCTAACTCCTAAGAATATCACAAGTAACCATCTGCACCATCTTATGTTTTTTAGCTAGTGTAAAATTTAAATTCGCAGACACTCTTGTGACGTCATTTGCTTAGGTCGGCATTGCAAAATCCTAACTGACGTAACTACATTAAAAAGTTCAGAAAGTCTCGCATGCCTCCTTTGAAGTTATTTCATTCTTTTTAATGTTCATTTACTGTGCTAATACACTTTTGATAAGCAGACACTTTTCCAATCGTGTCTCGAGAAAGTTGTTTGCTAATGCAGTGAATCTTATTTTCAGTTTCAGTATCATAAAAAAATTTCCATAAATTCAAAATTATTATGCATATGTGATTCACATACTATTATTCATATTAAGCAAATATTGTTCGGTCGTTCAGACCTTTAGAACTTTGCAAAATTCGAGATATGATTAGTGTAAAATACAAACCTTCCATAACATAGACCAGTGACCCTACATCCCCCTCTTTGATTATAAGACTATCTTTGGTATATTCCACAGGGTACATACAGTCCACTATCTCCCGTATCTGACCCATGTCCAGATTCTTCATGAAGTCGTTGTCCAATATGGCTTGACGAATCAGTTCCCTGGAGCTACAAACAACGAAAAGATAACATGTAATGTGATCGAATGAAAGGGAAACTCTTTTAAGGTGCATGTAGGTAATGAGACAAAACTCCTTTTTCGATACTAATAGACAACTAATATATCAGTGGTAAACTAATAGACAACTAATATATCAGTGGTTAAAAAACATCAATATAGAAACTGATACGTAATCACAGATCTTAAAACATATTAATTTTCTGACCCTGAGCAAAATTCAATATCTGCAATGATCTCCTTCCGACATGCGGTTTAATTCACATGGTAACACGTAAATCTTATTTATATGTAGTTTTTAATGCTAAAATCATATCTGTTTATTTGTTATATTCAAATAGAGTACATGTAGTATCACCAAAATAATATCTGTTGCCAGGGTCAGACCTGGCTTATTTTTTTTTTTTGTTCAGATTTTCTCTTGATAAAAGTAGATTCATTCACGTTCATGATTGTAAAATATGGATAAGCATAATGTTCCAGCTTTATTTTTAGACTTCGTTGAAATCCCAAGTAGTGCTTGTACACGTGTAAAACCAAGGACATCTTCTCATTTTTAACTCTCCTACATTCAACATCATTATCGCGAATCATTAGTTTTAGTTGATTTCATTCAAATAAGACATTGCCTTCAGGAATCTTTTACGTTAGAAGCAAAAATTCTGAAGATGTCATTTCATATAGCGGTTTGATTTCAGAGAAATTTAATGAGCAGATAAATCTATACTGTCATCGAGGCAGATAAATCTGATAATACAAGATAACATACAAGACGAAAGATATACCTATAACAAATGAATACCAGAAAAAAACCCCAAAACCAAAAAAAAAAAAAAAAAAAAAAAAAAAAAAAAAAAAAAAAACCAGAACAAAACAAACAAACAACCCCCCCCCCCGAAAAGAGCAGTTTTCGCAAATGTTGTCTTTGCTACTAAATTTTCTCGTATGTACTTGTAACTTGCATCAGTGAAACTAACAAGTATGATGAAAGTATAACTTTATAGACAAATCACCATATGAAGACCGTTCCATGGCGTTTGAGCAGGCTTGGTAAATTCGTATGAAATCGACAATCAAAGAATGCACAAGGGTTAAAAAAGTTAATTTTAAGCGTTGTCAATATACATGTATATAATACAGGTGGTACCACTGAAATAAACAAATTCGGAATTGAGCATTCGGATCGCCCCCTTCCAAAGTTTCGTAAAGTGACACTTTTACCAGTGACGGTCTTGATCATAATATACAAGATAAACTACTTGCTCGTTGTCCGCGCTCTAGTCTAGTGGTTAAGGTGACGGGACAGAAACCGAAAGGCTCCTGGTTCGAACCACATTTAAAACGTCCTCTGTATGTCTGTGGTGTTTTATTGAAAACATCCTATATATACGTCTATTTCGATGGTACAATAAGGTTGGCGAGAATCATTTTGAATGTCTTCTCATGACAGACAGATTAGCGAAACTTGCGTTATTTAGTAAGTCTGGTTTTGTCAGGTCGCACGTCAAATAGCACCATAGAAGAATTCTCTTTCTGCGTACTGCCACAACCAATACTCTGACGAGGACTATGGATAAATAAAATGGACTAGTACAATGAAAACTTATCAAAAGTTAATTGTGTACTTTCAATACCACGTCACATGTATACGTATACTGTTAAAGAGTCAAAGAAAATTACGGCGGTGTCAAAATTTAGCTTGAATGTTCTCTTGGAATTTACTAACTTCATAAAAAATACCATCGCTAGAATACTATTATAAATAATGAAAAACATGAGTAAAAAAATGTTATTTCGAAAATACTCGGATGTTGGCGTGAGGGGGTCCAAGGAGCAGGAGGAAACCAGAGTACCCGGAGATAACCCCTCTGCCGAAGTCTGGGTGGAGGACCACCTACTCTCCCACATAAGAATATGCTGTATTTCTCTTATCCTAATGCTACCACTACCACACTAGTTGGTTATGAATTATGGGCAGAGTGAGACTATGGGTGCACTAAGCTCATATATCACAAACATCTATAGAGCAAAGTGAACACAAACACCCTGTTTGATGTCAAGCGTCCGTAACGTCAGCGATACATTCCCGCGAGGATGATGGCAATAGCAGAAAGCCAAACAGAATAAACATCTCAGTTTACCTGGATGATACGGCGTGCTTTCTATCCCCTCAGCTTTTTGAGAGAGAGAGAGAGTGTTCGATTTTTTCAAATGAGAATTTAATATCCTTAGATGAAGAGTCAAATATCAGAGGTGCGGCACTTCGGAGTTTTTGTGGTACACCCATCCCATCGGAATTTGAAACTGTTATTACCTTTTACTTAATAACCTCGAATAGTTTTCTGAATTTCGATCTACATTTAATACTTTTTCATGCACCTATATTCACATCTCATTAGGGAGCAACCATTTGATTTTTATGGGGGGGGGGGGGGGGGGGGGGGGCAGGAAGACTTTGCAAAAAAAATTTCCGGATCGGAATTTTAGGAAAAAAAATTTCCGGATCATGACATTGCCCCTCCCCCCTCTCTTCCGACCTTTCCACTGCCCAGTAAACACTTTGTGTATCATAAACTTGGTATAAAAAATGGAACAAACTTTATGGAGTGAATAATAGGCATCATATGCCATTCAAGAAATTAAAATGAAGTGATCTGCTGGCAAGAGATGAACTCATTCTGTGTTTGATGTTTAATATGGCCGAAAAATCACGCTGAATTATTTAAACTTTAGAGTAATTTTCAACATTGAAAAATTACAGAAAAAATAGTCCGGCCCGAAGGGCCGGCGAAAAAAATTTTCCGGCTCTGAAAATGGCCGAAAAAAATTTTCCGGCTGGCAAAAGTCTTCCTGCCCCCCCCCCCCCCCCCCCCATAAAAATCAAATGGTTGCTCCCTTAGATATAAACATCAGGAATTGAGTACTTTTGTTTTTTCGTTTTTTTTTCATTATATGTATCAGCAATACAGAGGGTAAAATGCGAGCAACAGATTGTTCTCAACATTCTCTCCAACACGTGGGTAACGAGTTTTAATGAACTGTGACCAAGAAGATTTGTTTACAAGTTGATTGCGTTTGTGTGAATCTTATATCATGTTTTACTCAGATAATATGCAACTGTCAGCTTCATTATCTTAGCTAGATATATCATCTGAAGTACTTGAGACCAAAAAGAAGCACTCTTTTAAAAAGTCTTTCCATGAGAACATGCCATCATTTTACAGATGGGACTCTCAAATAAACCAGAGAACAACGTGATACCCTTGAAGCATATGCTGTCATTGAAAAAAATCAAAACAGGAAATTCCTTGTTATTGTACATGTATCATCACTTTCGTTTTTTTTTTTCTAGTAATGAGATATTTTGACCAAATAAAAGAAGCAGTTCAGTTCATTTGCAGAAATGACGGTAGACTTAGACTGATGATGCCTGGGACTCATCTCCAAAATAACCGCAGTTCTACAAATCGTTTACTCCATCATAACAACTTTCAAATGCAAAACAAGAGGTAGGTAGTGAAAAAAAAATCTGAAAATCAAGCAGGAAGATTTCAAACTTTGACGAGTCATCACGGAGATAAGATTTTTTACCCAGCAGAGTTGGAGGCGGTGAAATTTCCATTAGTTATGCGATTAATGAATGATTGAACCATTCGACACCTTTAAATCAGAACATCAAAGAGTCACGTGATTTTATATACACACTAAGAGTGTTCTAATACGATGAACCTCGGCTGGCAGGTGCACCGACTATTCAGATCTTCCTCTGATCTGTTTTTCTTGTAAACTTCAGAGAAGTCAGGGTACATACAGGCGTCACAGTGTGTGTTTGGGGAGTGCATATAACATCGGCAATCAAACAGAACTGCAACCAATCAAGCTTATTTATCTATTTACTGCAACGCATCAAATTGATTTATTTATTTTGCTTCGATCATTGATAAAAGTTATCATTAACACAGAGAATGAAGGTATGTAAAAGAAACATAACGTATACTGTTATAATAAACTCATATGATGTATATCACAATGTCTTCAATGATATATCATTTCTCCTGAATCTGAATTATATCCCGATGCATTCAGACATAGATTCTGGTCCACTTTAAGTTTTCGAAAATTCAATGTAATAGTAAATTGCGGCCATCTGATGAGGAAAATTAGATTTTCAACTGATAGACTCCCTGGGCATAGTTTGCATAATTCTATGATGCTGGCATGTTCAGAATGATCATACGAAGTTGGCTTTTATTAAACTAGAGATTAATAGGTTTGGTGTTTTCATGTTTTGGTGCTTGCAACCATCTATTGTCACTGTGTAGTGAGAAGAGACTAAAGATACTGTCGTCACTATTATCGCAGTCTAGATTTGATATTCCTTGTTCTAAAATAGTCTTGATATGAGCAGCATTGAAGGATCGACTGAAAGGATCCATCCATCAACATGGCACCCGGGATGGTGGAGTACAAAACAATACAAGATGCCAATATGGTATCCTGCCTTTAATCTTTATTGATAAAGAGGGATGTCACAATTGGCCATAATTGCATAATTCGGATTATCTTGGTAACAAAGTTTACATTATCTGCTGAAGCCAACTTGATATTTAGAATACAAGGGTTGTATCTACTTCGATATGCTTAACACAAAGGAAAGATAACAGCAAAACCTGGCTGGCAATAGACAGACGATCGCATGTGTTGCACATCAAATCGACGGCGTGATCAACAGATTAAAGGGCGCATGATTATCAACATTATGATCACAATCAGTTCGAAAACCGAGGTATAGTAAGAAACAACGGAAAATTAAAAGATACAGATTAAACCACTGACAGAAAAACAAATCCTACGGACGCAAAAATCGGCTTAATTTGTCAAAAAATATTCTGCACTGCCTTACAGACATACAACGGTTCAACTTCCAGTCCAGAAGATAGGTAATCCTCTATCATTTACATTTATCAAGATTACAAACAGAATGCAGATACATGAAGCACCACCGACATATTTTAAAAGTACCCATCCCGATCATATACATTCTACTATGTATGTAGTAAGGCTAGAAACGTTTGAAATACAAAATAAGGCCAGAGTCATTATACATAGAAAGGGACATTGTTTTTCAACCTATGAGTACATGTACATAAGCAAAACAACTTCAACATTATTCAAGAAATATCCATTGTTTCTGAATCAATTTACTCTTCAGTTAGAATACTTACTTATTAGATTTCGGAAATTTTGTAATTTGCTTCTGATTGACAAAATCCAAGAACCTTGCTGGTTCAGCTGATATCGCACAGCGTTTTGTTCGATCTCTAGTCTGTGACACCTTCTTTTTAGTTGGAGAGTTCTGTAGACCTACGGGAGGCCTTAGGACAGACCGATACTTGTCTATTTCATTCTGCAATTTCTTTATGAGTTCGTCTTTTTCATCTAATTCGGTTTCAAGCTCATCTATCAACTCGTCTCTTTGTCGCAATTCTTCTATCTTTTCCTGAAGCGAAAGTTGCATGTCTCTGAGTGTTCCCATACTTTTTGTTATCGTCATTGCATAACTGTGGAAAAAGGCTTCTATGATGGAACCTTCAACAAAAGCCTCAACGAGTATCTAAATTCCAGTCCAGGTATATTCATATAGGTATAACACAAGTAGAATTGCTCTCCACACACATTTAAGCTCTATGAATCATATACTTAATAGATGTCTAAATGTCCCTGAATATAAAGTGAAATGTCATCACAAAGTGCATAGTATATAAGACAGAACCTTATATCTGCTCCATTTTTAAGACGGAGCGAAGATGTATCCGATGCAATCAATATCAAACTATAAAGATTGCGGTATCAAGGTATCAAATGGTCGTTTTACCTGCAAAACGCATCTTGAAATAGTAGAAGAAATACACGAGCATATTTTTATGGCATACACACCTACGCTAAGTACAAATTTCATGTCTCCACATCCACAGAAAAACTTCTCTAGACTATAGCATGTTCCAAAGTCCTTTATTGGAATTAACTCATCAATAACAATAAAGATATGTCCTGTAAGTCCTGTGATAATCCGATGTTATCCGGTGATAATTTTTGTCAATTATGAACATCAATACAATACTATGAACGGTTGCTTGGTAACTTTATAGGTGATAAGTAATTTACCAAACAGCCACTTAGGTTCAAGCCCACCACCAAACGTATTTTCTTTAAATATTTTCTCAGCGGTTTAAGAAAGTTCTTAGAACTTCGCCAATATAAACTATCTTCACATGCAGGAATTCACAATTAATTATCGGAAGTCAGCTATCATCACTTGAGATAGAAGTAAAGACTCAACTTATACCAACTGATTTACTCGTAAAAAAGTTCGTTTATACTATGTGTTTAATGTTTTCGACTGTGTAAACGTTTCATATCGAATTCTTTGGATGTTTCTCAAACATTTATAGTAGATGATACTGATAACGGTCCTGCATCTTCACACGTGGAACAACTGTCTACCCCTCAGCATTTTTTATTCTTGGCTCAAATTAGGCCTGAACTACTTCACTGACATCTTTGAATAATTAGAAAGGATGACATAATATTTCTTCATGGGTCACAAAGTGCTTATCGAACATTCCTTCAAAAGTGCCAACCGAACACTCCTGTATCAGAGTCCATGATCACGATCACCATCAAGACAGTGCCACCTGGTGAGAATCGGTTGGGTACCTTGTTTTGCTGTACATTTTCGCAGCGCCACAGTTTGAATATAAAGACATGAGGTACCCTCTTTGCTATCAGAGCTTCCTCTCTTTAACATGGATCTTTACTTACTGTTCGTTATCTCAAATGTATTAACCAAGCTGTGATTCGTAAAGTTAAATCAGCTGAGATACGTACCATCTGTAAAAGCTTGCAAAGCAGAAATGCCACTATGAAAATGTGAGATAAGAGAAGCCCATTATCTGTGCTGTCTGCAGACATCTTCATTGTTAATCTGGGTGTTCCAAAGTCACTTTTTAAGTGGGAACAAGTATCCTAAGATAGGCTCTGAGGTGTGAAAAAGTTTGAAAATAACAAATCAGAAGAAGCTGAAACCCAATGTCTTTGATATAAGCCGTCTAGACATTGTCATAAGTAACAAAATACCGTCAACACTTTTTATCTTATTATCTGCAAAAAATATCTAAATGCAGCCAGAGAGAAATATTCTAGAATTCATTACTGACTAAGCATTCATATTGAGAAACTTACGTTTGTGGTCATTATACCCGCAATTACACTCTCAATGTTCTATACAAGATCTATCGAGGTTAGAAAATAGCTTATTGGAGGTTTTGGGTAGATTCAATACAACGGTGCAAGTTCACCTCAATAAATGGCGAATACACTTTTATTACCGCAATTTCTTATGACTAGATATGAGTTATGAGATTGGCAATGTCATGGTGATACAAGCATTTTCTGGTTTTAGATTCTTGCGTATAACCAATATTGAAAGAAAATTTACTATCATCAATGAATTATTATCGGATTGATTTCGTCAATGCCAGGAAAAGAGACACATGAAATATTCATCAGTATTAAAATCGATAAATGGACATTCAAGCTATCAATAAAGTTCAGAAGAGGATTTGATTCTTTCTACAGGAATGTGATGTATGCGATCTCTGTATATCCAAAATTATGAGATTTGTTCACACATAATCTGTATTCCACACCATTGAAAATGAATGTAGCAGACTACCATCCAAAGTCGGCTCCTGTTGCACATTGGTTTCCTTTAAATATATTGCCATTCATGTTTGGATGGTTTGCTCGATCTAATTGTTTTGTTTTGCTTGTTGGTATAGTTTTTGTGGGTACTGTCGTGTGTCTGCCGTTTCTTGTAGTTTGCTGATGTGGTTATTTAAAATATATTCCTTATTGCTACAAATGCGCATGTGTTCCGCTGTGATCTTGTTGTAGATATATCCAGCAAGACCACGATTCAAAATCACACAAAATTGCAATAAGCAAAAGACGATGACAAGATAGCGACACAAACAGGTTAGGAAAGAGTGTAGGGGGCGCCACCAAAAGAATAAAAAACCCGACTTTTGGTATCGGCATGGTTTCGTAAATTGACAAACGTGTTCTTTCAACACAGCAAGGATTTTAATCGAAGGAGATGAACATATTTTAAATTACTTTTAGGACCTTTTGTTTCTTGTAATAATTATTCGTTCAACTTCTCTTAATTAGTTTGAAAACGTCAAGATATTGGGTACCCGATACTATTCGAGAGAAACTGAAATCTATAATAAATTCTTTATGGGGAAAACAAGTTTGATCAAAGAAGAGGATTGCATCTCAGAGACATGACTTCCTTGGAACAATGTTTGGTCATTTTGCTTTCCTATATAAAACAAATAATCCAAATACAAACAAAATATTCAAACAAACCAAGCAAAATGCAAGCAATCAAGCAAAAACAAAATAATAATCAAATGAAAAAAAAAAAAAAATTATGAAAAAAAAAGATCAGCAAATTAAAATTGATTGTCATGTCTATAATATGTTGAATTATTTTCAAAGTCATAAACATCACTTCTAAGTAATGTGAAGGCCTCCAACTTTGTGAATGTCAAAACTTCAGGAGTAACGGAAATGTGCATAAGCAAGACTTTTCACCTGAACGTACAACCTACAGGTTCTCTTTGTAGCTTATTAATTACTGCTATCGCAAACATGAATCGTGTTTGTATATAAATATAGCAATCAATATAGTAATTGTATATAATGATCCATTCCTTACTAGACAATCAAACACATTAAATACATACATCAGACCCATGCATAATACCATCGATCTTGAAGTATTGGAGATATCGTGAAGAGGTGAGGTAAAAAGGTATAAACACGATAGGCAGCAGATAAAAATACATTATCTTATCTGTTAATTAAGTTTGATTATGAGGACGTCTAGGAAATCTTCTCCTGGGTTATTTCCAGTTACAATCAAGCCACAAGTTCCGTCCCTTCAAACGAAGCAGACGGAAGTTCTTGACACCGGCACATGGAGAATCAAAGGGAAGAAACGTGCTCGTGTCGTGTTACAAATCAGTGTTTAATTGAAAATATTAACTTCAACTGCAGCTAATCTCTAAATCTCAGGGGAATCTATTCCCAATGATTTGCTATCAATTAGTTTTTTTACGTTCTATAGACGTAACATTATTCTTTCGTTGGTCGCTTTGCAAAAAAATACTCATCATTTTTACACCTGTACTGCATCTTCTCGGGACAAGTGGACGTAGTATCTGGATAAAGATATTACGTACACTTGTCTCGAGAAGATGCCTCTACTGATGATTCCTAAAGCATCTAACAAACATGATCAGTGAGTAGTTACTGTAGCTATTCTCCCAAATCAATAAGGTTTTTGATGAAGAGACTAACGACGAAATGACTGACCGTCGTGTACCCATCACAATAAGTCTAAGTCCCATTCAACTGAAGGTCTTGTACATGACCTTAATGCACTATGTCATGTATAAATGTAAGTTCTGTGTGTCGTATCAAGAAAGGGGGTTGCGTCTATGCAATCCGGATACCTACACATATCTTCTCGAGACAAGTGTACGTAATATCTTACTCCCGTACACTTGACCTACACAGTGTTTCATCGAGTACAGGATAACTTTGGGATAAAATATACCCCTCGAAAGTATCCCATGTACATGTATTCTAAAATTGAGTATTTTTGTTTTTCATTCAGTCAGTTCTATAGCACATCACATATGCCAAATTGTATTGCTTTTTATCACACCTGAGCGAAGCTCAACTGAGCTATTGGCATAGCGCGCATTCGTCCGGCATTAACTTTTAACATTTTCGACATCTCCTCTGCAACCGCTGCACAAAATTACACGAAACCCGACAGGAAGCATATACTCGAGGTCCTCTACCAAGTTTGTGTTTTTCGTGCCGATCGGTCGACAAATATGGCCTCCGAGGGCTCTGATTGGCTGACGCAATTTCGACTTCTCTACAACTGCTTTCACAGTCGTTCACGAAACCTTAAAGGAAGCAAGTATACTCATGATCCTCTACAAAGTTTGTGTTTTTCGTGCGGATTGGCTTACAATAATCAGATATCTGATTTGCTGACGCATTTCGAAATCTCCAAAATTGATGCTCATAATTTTTTTACAACTCAGGTGAGTAATGTGACCCCCATGGACCTCTTGTTAAATCTTCATTTACTGTAATCTTGAATTTCTCTATATACAAAGTCCAAATATTTTAGTCGAAACTTTGAATTTGAAAAAAAAATTAACCTCCCCCCCCCCCCGCTTCGTAAAAAAGAAAACCCCAACATACAAATAAAAGAAAAGGGATAGAAAAGGCATAAAAATCTTGAAAGTAAGGCTCTTCTAAGATCCTCTTATTGTAAACAGTTTCCTAAGAAAATACCTCAAAATATGTACTATTGGGGTAGACGTATTGATTTCCGAAAATACTTTAAAGCTATTATCGTTCTAAGAGGAGTAATTCCTGTTGGAAACAACCCAAAAGTCTAGCATGTCTGATCGACAATTCATTTATATAAGGAGGAATATGAATTTTATAAAGACATGTGGTACTGTTATATTATGTCAGGAAAATGTTGTACATGTATATAAGCAAATTCTATTGTTCATCGGAACTTACATAATTACAATAAAAAATTTTGAATCGGATTTTTTTGTAAATTTGACCGATTTTTTTTTAAGCAATAGAATTCTTAAAGAATTCTTTCACAAAACGCTTAATTATAATACAATTTAGAATACCAGAAAACGAATTAAAGGACATCCAACAAACTCGAAAATACCCACACCTACCGGCTTTACAAGAAAACAACTACAGAAATAAGGTATAAAACGAAAACAACATTAAAATACACTATCATACATTCAACAATGAGAGAAATAAATGGGATGATAAATAGTATCAATGACTAGGGTCGACTGTACACTATACGGATGACATCCCTTACGATGCGGTAGTCCGGATTACATGTGCGCAACCCCCTCATTTGACGAGAACACCAGGTCTTCTTCAACTCTGTCAATACACTACAACAAGATTGTGTTCTGTCGGGCCTCGGCTGTTACCAGAATCTAAACAACTATAAAAAAGATCAGCAGGTCAGAATCCGGACCCCGGATGTCCTCTATATAGATGTTAAGCACATAATACCAAGGATAGATGCTTTTGTACATTGCTGAATTAGAGAGGAGATCGTCCATATACAAGTATCCCACAGTTTCCTCTGATCAATTTGGGTTAAGTTAGATACTAGACGCTCGTTATTGGTATTTGTGTATTGGTATATGTATATTATGTTGTTTGTACATTGTATTTGTATGTTGGTATTTGTATTTGCTTTTTTGTGCATAAAACTGATGGTTTAAAGACCCATATATCCTATCGTTCCAAATAATTAGAGTTATCAAATATACTAATCGCGTGTATTCGTTCATCGGTACACCAAGCTCTTCACGTCAAATTCAGGAACTATACACCTCTCATGGTTCATTCACATCATGACATAATAATTACCCAATCTGTTCCTAGCAGGTGGAGGAGACAGTACTGATTGGTTTCATCATTGAGCCGATATTAAGATTGTTTGGTGCTGTCAATCGCATTGGACAAAACGTCGGCCATAAGATGATAAAGAAATGCCAGGTATTTAGTCATTATTAACACTAGACAATACTCACCCTCTTGGAGTTTTACCTCTAGCTAGGGGGGGGGGGGGGGTAATATTTCTCCCTCCCTTATTCTCTTTACCGTGGAATTGTTCGCGTGGGGGTAATTTTCACGCTTTCCGCGATTGTATTATAATCGCGACCCCCCCCCCCTTGAAAATAAGAACCAGTATAAAAGACGTTTAAACATAGAGTAATCAAAGATTACATAGCTCGCCTATACAGGTTTTTGTCAGAAACCAGGTTAAAGTTTTTGAAAAGTAGGTCAAAGTCCAAGGTCAAGGTCACTAGGTCAAAGGTCATGGTCTCAAATGAAAGGTCTCGTCACAAGGTATCTACATGTGAAATATCAAAGCCCTATCCCTTATAGTTCAAGAGATATAGGCCATGTTAAAGTTTTGTCTACGGACGACGACAACGAGGACGCCGAGGGTATGTCATTAGCTCTCCGGACTTTTTCGTCCCGGCGAGCTTAAAAGGCATAGCTTCAATATTTCGCCCGTCACAAACGTTGTTCCTATTCGTTTATTTAGGTACAACGTGTGAGACGGGCGAAATATTGAAGTTATAATAGGCAATGCTCCCGATTTCGCCAAAATAACCCCCACGCGTACTGTTCCTATTTTGAAATTTCGTGAAAAATTTTCTCCAGCGAAAATAACCACGTTTACAGTATCAGTTGTTCGATCTTTATTTCATAAGTTTGTCCAGAAAGAGTTACCTTCGCTGGTAAAATAAGCTATATGTGTTTAGTGTAGTATATAGAGCAATTTTAAGTTTAGTTGCTTCTATAGTACGACTCGTCATACCCAAATACATATTTAGGTATGACAGTGATGCATAGGCAAAAGTTGAGAAAATGGAATCCTAAAATTTTCTTGGTGATGCATATTTCTTTCAACTTACATGCGTTGTTAGATCAGAAATATAATCTCAACTTTTGTCTATGCATCACTGTCATACCCAAATCTGAATTTGGGTAACTAAGTTGCTTCGTAATTTTCACTTTCCTTTTCTTTATTATTTTTTTTTCAAATAAGGATGATGCATGAAGCCTTCATCGAAACTGTATTCCATATCACATCATATTTTTTATCATGCATCTAGCAAGAAACAATCAAACAGTATTCAGGGCTGCTTATCAAGTCTACGGATTGATGAAACTGATACAGAAATACCTATGTCGGATAAAATTAGCACAATTTAGCATTGAGCAATGCTCAAGTCCCAATGAGTTTTCATTGGCTTTTGAAAATGCATGGTATGCGATTGTAAGGTTGTAAATAGTTACCATGCTTACATGGATGCTTCCTGCATGAAATTGTCCGGATAAACATGCAGTTTTTGTAATTTCAAGAGGAAAACCGCTTAGCTCTGTCCAGATGATTTTCCACATTCATCGTTCATTGAGAGTTTAGAGTAGGTTTGAAATATAATTCATTTTTGTTTTTTTCATGCCCCATTACGCAAAATTGCTATCTGACCGAGAAAATATGGGAAAAGAGGGTAATTTGTAACTTCGATGAGAAAAACAATGAGAAGTACGCAAAAAATAATGATTATAATTATTTCTGGTATGAACTTATAGCTTAACTTCCCCTTCTTTTTCATATCAAAATTTACAGTTGTAAGATGGACATACAAAACTGAGTCAAACTTTACATTTATTTCGTAGCGTTATATTTCTTTCTTGTATATTATTGAATATTGAAAAAAATAATATCGAGTTCAGAGCTCATGCTGAGAAATCACTTTTATCTTCAATAGACCGACGTTCTTGCAATTATCACCTCGTAATGATTATTTTTATATTATTCAGACAACTTCAATACTGTAAAGAAAAATGAAAAAATTATAAAACTGCACCATTGAAACGTACAGTATTATTGAAGTATTTCTTATTTATTTTTGCAGTCTGTTTCCAAGATCCCAAACTGCTCTATAATTTAGCTTTAACCATATCAGAAAAAAAGTGTATCTTCATTTCCCTTTTATTATAAATGTTATCTTAAATATTTTGAAGGATATAGATGTAGTTTTTCACACTTAAGTTTTGCCATTGAATGATGTGTGAAAAGGAATGCAATAGAAAAAAGATTCTTACGAGCGTTAATGAAAATAGTTGGCTGCATATGCGGAAGTTAATGAAAACAATCTCTGGGGTTCTACAGAGAACAATAGACGGGATATCATCAAGCAAATTAATTGGTTTCTAAAGTCTGCAGAGGTTTAGTTAAAACTACCGATATCTGCCACAAACGCTTCCTGAAAGTTATTACTTTAAAATACCAAAATCACCGATGCCAAATTTCCCCAGGATCTGCACAGCAAATAGCTGCATACTTGTATGCCACTTTCAATGTAAAATTTTAAAGTAGGGGGATAATTACTTCTAAGCTGAGCATAACTGTTTCACGTGTATAATGAAGGATGGACTTCAAATCTGACCGCTATAATGCACATTTTACGATTTTCAGCGTATTGTCATGACTTCAAAATTGCAAATATACCCTTAAGCCTTAGACTTAACCGATTACTTGTATGTTATATACTGATTAACAATTCCATAGTATTTCAACCCTTGTTATTAAGATTGACTTATGACTTCAGATAAGAGTGAAAATTGAGAACATTCCTGAAATTTGGATCACAGATTATAGAGCAGCAAAATGCTTAGTTTTTGGCTTCTCTTCTCCACTTCAGAGCAAAATCAAAACGATGTTTGTGTTTCAAAGATAATATAATCGTTTCTCAAGGGAATCGCACAGTTGGTGGATCGGACAAACGAAGTCTAAAATGTCTGGGAAGCAAAAGTTCACATCTTTTATTTTTATGATAGATGAGGGAAAATACAAATTACGCGAGTACCTCTTCCTGCAAAGATGCTTAGCATCCATGCATCAGCGTACGATAAGCTCCCCCACCCTTCTCTCGTTTCTTATTGCTAAAACAACACCTCTGTCTACACCACTATTAAAATAGGACTTCTTGACACCTTTTTGCAAAGATATAATACAAATACATATCATGCACTGGGTTTAAACAAAGCGCAATGTCCGACAACGTTTGCAGATACTTACGAGCATGGTTTGACCACCCGTTTTGTTTTATACAGGTTAAGGATAGAGCCGAATTTGGCTGGTTCCGCCGATATTGCACACCGTTTGCTACGTTCCCTGTACATTGTCGTCTGCTTCCTGGCTTGTTCTGTCGTTGACTTGAGGACCGCTCTGTATTTTTCGATTTCATTCTGTAATCTCTCAATCATTTCGTCCTTCTGATCTAACTCCGTTTCTAACTCGTCTATTAGTTCATCTCTCTGGTGTAGCTCCTCTATTTTCAGACGTAGGGCCAATTGCAAATCTCTCAAACTGCCCATGTCTTGAAATTCTATAGAAACACTCCTTCGTTTATAGTCGTCGTAAGGCATACCTTCAAATCCGCTACATGGCATTTGAATCTTAAATATACCTTTTTCCCAACCACTTCCAATTTTATTAATTGAAAATTCCCCGTTGGTAGTTTCTAGACTCCAGCAAGTTTTTGAAGACACATTCTAAAACAGAAAGAATCCGAACTAAAATGTATCTTGTCCGTTATAGATTAATTCAGTAGATCAAGATAGAACAACTTCCTGTGAGGTTGCAGAAACATCCGTCTTTTATCTTAAACACTATCATTAAAATAGTGCAAGTTCCAATTTTCCTAAGAAATAGGATCATGAATTCGGCCTTTCATACGAATAGAAGTTGTAAACACTACTATCTACATAAATTTCCTTGTCAAACGCTGAAGGGAAATCTGTTAGAAACTTGGTCCGTCATTAATCACGATTACAGCTCTTCAGTTTTCTACAGGAGGCAAAAATAACAACACAGTTCATCAATTATCGAGTTTGAACTTTCTCGTGGAAATTAAACATAAAAAATCACAGAGATTCTCCTGTTTAAAGTGGGGTATCTTTCTGAGTATAATGGTAAGGTATTATTGTTTGGTCATCACAGCTCAGGTCTCTTCAGACAAATAGCTCAATTTCCTAAGATTTCAGAGATCTTCTACGTATCATTTATCCGATTCTATAAATTGATATGGAATCGGTCTCTCTGTCTTAGTATTATATTCTCTTCACACCTCTACATTACTCATTTAGTTATCCAATCATAATACAAGTATGACAATAGACGACTTTCACCTAAGGTCCCTCTTATAGTCCAGGCCTGTCAAGCCAGAAGATCCTGTTGTTGACACCTTTGCTGTAGACCATACTCTTGGACGCGTGATCTGAGAAACTCGTGGACTCTAGTGCTTCATCGCCAGGTATAAAAGGACAACAGGAGCATGTGTAGGATGGTGCACTATAGAAGCTATGTACCACCAATCCAGATGTGTTGTAAGAGAGGATCTGTCATGTTACACTGGCGTCCGTTATGCTCGTGCAGACATCATGTCAAGAAAATCATCCTTGTTGATACGGGTGATACTCTTTCACGTGTAAAAATCACATGAGCATGCACACTGCCTCCATGTAGCTGATGCCAATCTCGGTAAATATTTATTGAAAATCAAGGAAATAATATCTAGCTGCTTCCTTTACTATTCATTTCTCATATATATTGAAAACAAAAAATCTTTAAAGTCAAGTCTTGTTATCCAATGATATTTATCTACTTTTTTATCACACGTTCACACATTACAACCTCTGACAGCTTATCATTTGCGCGTGTTACACGTATAAATAGAAGCATTCTGTTTATTTTTGTCCATCCATCTTTCAAGTCTTTCAAACGTGATGGAATTATAAAATGCACACTCGCAGTTTTAACACTTTTGAGCGTCTCTAACTAGATTCCTGCTGACTTATGTAAGAGACTTAACAAATTTGTATCCAAAGGGGTGTAAAGGGTATTACCACTGTTGTTTTCATGAAACAAATCAGTTCTGAATGAAGAACATATTATGAATAATTATCCAGCGCTATGTAAACGTTTTAGTTTGAATCACTTCAAGTGTAGTCTATCATTTCCTGCACCAGCTTCTTATCATTTATACGCATGCAGGAAACACCCATGCATTTTGAAATTGCAAATATGTTTTAAAAAAAATTCTGTATTTTAACGATTATCAATATTTTCAGCAAACGCATGTGCTCCTTATTCATGTATTTTTTTGTGAAATACGACGCTACAAGTATGCATGTACAATATATATTGTATAAATCTTTATTAGAATCTCAAGATGACGTGATTAGATGTGAGAAGTGTTCCTGACTGAGAGAGAAATTATTACGTCATCTCATGGGAATGCAGAATGTACTCTTTGAGGATCCTTTCCCCAAACTCCGACAAAACCGCCGACAAATGACGTCATTTTATTGTGGGCATTGTGACATCACAATGAGACTTGCTAAATAAAAAAAAATCTTTTGTCTATTCTTTGGAAAAAAAGTCTATTATGTCCGACGTCGTGACTGTTTGCGGTCTATACATTATATTTACATTGCAAGTTCATTTCCTATGTTAAACGCCTATTCAATTCACGATAAACACAGGTTGGTCCCAATCACATAACGTGCGCGCAAGAATTTCAAACAGTGGGCGGGGCATACTGATGCTGAATAGATTCCCAACATGTGTACGGGGAATAAGACGAGATAAAAAGGAAGAAACAGTCGGGGATAACCAAAAAAAAAAAAAAAAAAAAAAAAAAACCCCTCAAATCATTGAGATATGTATAACAACTCTATGTACGTGTATATGTACAATTTCCACGATGTTCACGGGTACTTCAATGTAGATGGCGCTACCGAAATGAATTTATGCAGCATTGACTTCTCTTAATTTATATATATAATAATATACTTCTATTATAAATAAGGCCTTATTTGCTTCAAATTGTTTACAAAAGAGTTAAGACTCATCGTGAAAACATTTTAAAATAAAAGATTATTCAGTAACTTTTCACATATTGGTCCTTTGCAATGGAGTATCTCTTGTACGTCCTTCCTGGTAGGGAGAATTGGCACATGTGAAAAATTTAGATCTTAATATTCACTTAATTTGTATAAAATTTCGAGGATTTTTTAAAAGATATTTTACATCTGAATGTTTCTGAATGTAAATATAAGGAATGAGTGTCTTATTTTTTGCGTTAATAGCTTTTGGTTGGTTCGACAGGCGCAAATTTTTCGAGAACCGCTTCGCGTCATTACCAAATGATCCGTCAAAGCATTGTTTGAGAAATCATGGCATCTTCATGCAACTTTTAAGTGAATATCCTTCACTTGAGTTGCAGACAAAAGAATGATAGTGGACAATTGAGTACTTCCTTCCTGTAAGGTTTCGTGAAATTCTATGCAGTGACCACATAGAAATTGAAAATGCGTCAGCCAAACAGAGTCCTTGGCAGCCATATTTGTTGACCGATCGGCACGAAAAACACAACCTTGCTAGAGGACAATGGGTACTTGCTTCATGTAAGGTTCCTTGTAATTCTGCGCAACAGTTCCAGAAGTGTCTGCCAATAAGAGCCCTCTGCGGCAATATTTGTTGACCGATCGACACAAACTTGGTAGAGGACCTTGAGTAATTGCTTCCTGTAAGGTTAAGTGAAATTCTGTGCAGTGGTTCCAGAGGAGAAGTCGAAAATGCGTCATCATGCAAATCAGAGCCCTCAGCGGCCATATTTGTTGATCGATCTGTATTCGAAAAACAAACTTGGTAGAGGACCTTGAGTACTTGCTTCCTGTAAGGTTTCTTGTAATTCTGTGCAGCAGTTCCAGAGAAGGAGTCAAAAATGCGTCAGCCAATCAGATCCCTCGAATGCCATATTTGTTGACCGATTGGCAGGAAAAAATACCCGACATACTTGGTATAGGACATCGAGTACTTGCTTCCTGTAAGGTTTTGTGAAATTCTGTGCAGCGGTTGCAGAGGAAAAGTCAAAAATGCGTCAGCCGATCACAGCCCTCGCCGGCCATATTTTTCGACCGATCGGCACGAAAAACACAAACTTTGTAGAGGACCTTAAGTACTTGCTTCCTGTAAGGTTTCTTGAAATTCTGTGCAAAGGTTGCAGAGGAGAAGTCGAACATGTAGAAAGTTTACGTCTTACAGACGGGCGGACGGCGCACTATGACAATAGCTCACTTGGGCTTCGCTCAGGTGAGCTAAAAATCAAAAAGTTGGAACGGACAGTCAACATTTTCATTGCTTACATCAATGTTGAAGCAATACATATAAGAATGTAAGTAAGACGAATAGAATTTTTGCCCCAATCTTCTTCCATAATGTTGGACCTGGTGGTTAATATTTCAAAAACTCTCAACCGATGTAGACCCCTTATGCTCAGTTCGTGGTTGTTCCGCGAATAAGTCTTATAACAATCAAATGATTTTACCGGTCCATATACAATCTAGTGTCTGTACCCTGGAACAGAGCAAATACTTCTCACCAAGATTATACGAATGTTTTGGGCACTCTTTGATTATTCTCCGTTGTTTTGACGTCATCAATGTACTTGGGCAGAAAGTGTTGAGTACCGCAGATAATGTGAAAGGATCTATACGTCACATTATTTTTGACGTCACGTCATTGGTCATTGGTGACAGTATGAACACTCCATTTCCAAAGGTCCATCTTCGTTAGGCAAGAGTCCGATTCTTTTTAATGGAGGATAATTGAATGGAATCGGACTCGCAAAGATTCTAATGCCCTTGCTCATAAATTGACGCTTGAGAAATATGCATGATCTGTATCAGATCATTGTCGCATTATCGAAGATATTTTATATAAAAAAACACTTTAAAACAAACCAAGATGTTTTAATCAAAATACTTTAACGAACCCAGAAGTCGAAATTAAAACGAATAAAGACTCTCAAGGTGACGAACCAAGAAGTTTAAAAATCAAATAAAAACTTAAAACCTAGGCAACGCATAGCGTAGCATCCCCTCGCACGACAGGAAAATTAATGTGCCATAAGCAATCAGTGTATAAAGTCTCGTTAAGATCCAATCAAAACTGTACCCTCTACTGTCCGCGCAGCTCACTTCAGAAATCGGAAAATTGAAGTTTTCTCTTCTTTGTCGGCAATTTTTGCGATTAAGATATATCTCGAACTGTCATAACTAACGGTATGTGATATATGTCTGCACAACCAATACTATGCTAACAGTGTCAGAAGGGAGTTTTCTATATTAATTTCAGCGCGACGTAACCGTTAACAATGAGTCTATGGAGAACGTCGACGACGTCACGCTAAAATTAACATCCTTCATTGTTAGCATAGTATAGGTCGTACAGACATTTATCACATGATACACCCGTTATGCAATTCCATAAAGCCATTTCATAAATATTTGATATGATAACACGTTACATATCGCTCTGCTTGAATGCGATTGGTCAAGTTTGGAACCTATTCACATAAACTTTGACAAGTGTGACCTTTCAAATATCGGTCAGTTGTTAAATTCAGACGCAGATTCAATATCAATGATTAAAATTGTTGTAGAAATTTGAAATATTTTTTTTCTTGCGCACAGAATATAACTATACGATAGGGAACTACTTCTCATGGCGTATAGTGCTCAGACGACCTATAGTTCACGGCGCGGTTCGTCTCTAATTCTCAAAAACGTTGATTTCACGTTAGAAATACACATATTTAGGCAATATCATGTGATAAAAAGAATCTCAAATGAATTTCCATTTCATACAATGTATTATGAAACTCGTCGTGCGTTTTATATCCCCTCGCCAAGGCTCTGGGATATAAACATTCAACTCGTTTCATAATACATCGTATGAAATGTAAATTCATTTGAGATCCTATATATATCATACAGTGATAGTTATGAGACTTCAAGATCTATCCCCTATATCAATTTCAATCGGAAAATATGCCAACAAAGTAGAGAAAACTTCAATTTTCCGATTTCTGAAGTGAGCTGCGCAGACAGGAAGCTGTATAAATGGAATTTGACCTTTTCATACCTCTGATTGACCTTGACCTTTGACCTATGACATTGAAAATCAATAGGATTCTTTCTCTTGTCGTTGAGGTCCAATCAAAGCTGCAAACTCTAGGCTGTATACAAGGATTTTGACCATTTCCAATCTGTGACACTGACCTTTGACCCATGACCTTGAAAATCAATAAGGTTCTTTCTCTTGCCATAAGCAATAAGTGTATGAGGTTTGGTTAAGACCCAATTAAAACTGAACCCTCTTGGCAGTATACAAGGATTTTGATCATTTCCAATCTGTGACCTTGACCATTGACCAATGACCTCGAAAATCAATAGAGTTCTTCTTCTTGTCATAAGCAAACAGTGTATGAAGTTTGGTTAAGATCCAATAGGCGATTTTCGAGTTACCCTGGTTTCGGACAGGTTCGTCATGAATATGCCTTTATCATCCAAGGTTACTTCCGGTTTACGCCACGCGTCATAATGTTACTAGAAGCGGTAGATTTGAACGATTTTCAGTGAATAAACGATATATTTCGATTTACTAGAGTAAATGTATCATTCATATTGGATTTGTGATTATTTTACCGCGTTGACACAAAAGATAAGTGAATATTTATTTAAATTTAATGTGGCAACTGGGCTAAGTATTTGGAGGATCTGAGTATAGTATGTAGCAGGTCATCCGCTTACTTTTACCATTAGTCATATTTCTCTGCATCGTATTTATTAATTTTTACTCAAGAATATAGGTAAAGTATATGTCCATACAGGTAGTATGCTTGATTTCTTCACAGTGAGTATCATGCGAGACAATAACACGATTAAACTTACTCATGTGAGGGGGGGGGGACAGGGGAGTACCTCTCTTCCACCTCCCACCCCCTTACCTCTCCCTCCTACGTCTTCCTCTCTCTCTCCCTCCTTTTCACCCTTCCCTTACCTCCATCCCCCCTTTCTCCCCGTTCCTGACCTTCCCTCTCTCTCCTCCCGCCCCCTCCCTTTCACCCTGTCTGCCCCCTCATATGATACTAAACAAAATCACTTATTTCAGTTAGTTTATCACAGAAGCCTTCAAGGCGTTTTATGTTGTCAAACGCTAACAAATCTAGAAGCAATATATATGCAAGATGACCAATGTGCACAGAATTTTAATGAAAAAAACATTGAAGGTGGGGAGGGGGTGCTGATTTTGAGTTGAAGTTAAAGTCTCAATAAGTGCTCAGTTAAGTCTTAGTATTTGGGTTCTTATATAAGTTAATTGCTGTTATTTGATCATCATGTTGAACTATAGATGCATTGTATGGGATCTGTTACATAATGGTGAACAATGAACTGTTTTATTCTTATATGTTAACTATGCAATGATAAATAGAATTGTAGCAATAAATGAAGATGTAGAAATAGTCCAGGAGGAAGCAAACTTATGTGTTACATAGAAAGGCTTAAATGTTGCCTTTTAGTCAGATGTCTTTTTTTCCTTCTTGTAATTAAATTTACTCAGAAATGAGAGAAAGAATATAAATGAACCTATAGATGCAAATAATTTTCAATCATTCAAAGTACTCAGTATGTAATCATGGTAATAGTCCAACATATATACAATAACATCTTTATCATAAAATACCTCCAGAGAGACTTATTGTTGCCAGATCACTTACATGTATGAGGTTTAAAACCATATCATATTTCATAATTCTGAATTCCAAATAGATTTTTGTAATATCTTTGGACAACTTCATATACATGTACCACATATGATTTCTTCTTCAATAGAAATTGAGTTCTTACTTCAAGATGTAACTTAAGTTGCAGTTAACAACATTTCAAACAAACAGTAATAGGTCTAAAGTTATGCAGATATGAACTTAAAACTGAAGAGGATATTCAGTTTATAAATGTTACATATATGATGACTTTAGAAAACATTTTGTCAAATCATGATGTGTCATATGGTTTCATAGCCTGTTGCTTACATGTAATTCTGATCTTTAGAGAAAATTGATGAAGATCTCTCTTTCCTATTTCATGATATTATAGACAGTATTAATACTACTTAAAATAATATGTGTAGAGCTGTTTGTAAAGCTGTTATGTTGGACAACCATGGACTACTTCATACAAAATAAAATGAACATAGGAGTCTAAATTCTGACCATAACAAAGAAATTGTAGCCCATCCATGATAAGAGAGGGATACAAATATTCATATGTCATCTTAATTACATTTTGTACACTGTTTTATAATCAACAATGGCAAATTCAGATATTTAATTTGCAGTAGTTACATGTATCATAAAACGGTGCAAATTTCAAATATTCAAACAATGCCCCCATTTTTACCAAATTTTTCTCTATCTATCCTACTGATTATGGCATTTTGCCTTCCTCTTCCTTGAATTGAATCAGTGAACGAGAAGGGGGGGTTAAATAGGCGACTATATCAAACAGTGTATTTGTAAAGGGTATAGGGAAATGATTGAAATACAGTGTGGGGGCACTCTGCATCCCCTAAATCTGCCACTGTCAAATTGTGTATTTTTAATTTTGAAAAAAAAACCCTCATGTTTTTTTTCATTGCAGTAAGATAATAAACAAAAACTTATAATTTCCCTGAAGAAAAAATACCATTATTGGACCTTTTCCATTTGAAACTCGAATATCTTTCATTTTCCTTCACTTCTCCTTGACAGTTGCATATATAAAATTTAATGTCTTGTCTTTAAAGAAGAAACCATAGATATAGATAGTTATGTACCCCAAGGATATTGTGAAAAGATTTGATCCTTTCAATACCAAAATTCCTAAAAACCATCTCTTTGTTCATACTGGAAACGAATTACAATATTGAATATTCCAAATGCAAATCCCCCCCCCCCCCTTTCCCGACAATCCCAACACTTTGAAATATATTTTTCATTATCAGATTCTGACATTATATAAAAAAAGATATCAAATTAATTTATGATGACAGAATGATTCCATAATGCTCGACCTTATTCAGTGGCGGATCCAGCGCCTCCTTTGCCGGGGGGTCAAGGGGCTAATTTTGCCGATTTTTACTGAAAATGGGCCGAAATATACCTGTTTTTGGAAAATTTTGGGTCAGTGCCGGGGGGGGGCGGACGCCCCCTTCGCACCCCCCTAAATCCGCCACTGTTATTCGACCGCTATGTAAAAATGAAAATTGCCATGTGACGTGTCGTGTATCACAAAATCAGATGACTTGATTCTAAGTTTCAAAGTCATGTTAGGCTGATATTTTCAGTTTTTCTTTCAAAAAAAATACAGAAAAGAGACATTTCTTATGCGGAGGCATTGTGTTTATTTCTATAACTTCTACGACTCGAACGTACGCGTACGCGATCGAACGTTGTATTTCCCTCTGTTTACATAGTTGCTATGAAAAACCGGAAGTGGGCTTGGATGACATTTCTGCAAAGTCACGTGATAGGCAGTGCGTTATTTCAAAACGATAACGGTCAACCCGTGTAACTCGAAAATCGCCTATTAAAACTGCATCCTCTAGGCTGTATATACAAGGATTTTGTGACGCACACACGTACACACGCACCCTCTCACTTACACACGACATACAAACGAAACAAGAAGTTTCAAAATCAAACGTCTTTAAATGAACAAAGAAGTTTTAAAATAAAGAAACATCAAATTGAACTCGATATCATACTGTCATGGACGATCATGTCGAACAAGATCCGGGTTGAGTATTATGAAATACTTACATGTGAAAAATGGAGATATTGAGGAAAATGTATGTTCTAGAACTTTATTCTGCAAGTTTCATACTTTGATGGTTTTAACGAAATACCTAGAGATCTAGATGATATCATTACTTGTTTTCACATCACAGAATGGTCTGGTTTCTTGGCCCCTTGATGTTTTATACCGGTCCTGTGGTTTTATGTATAATGTTATATACTTCTTCATTTTATTTTCAATCAAGACGCCCATTATCTCTGGATTTTATACCCACTATCTCGGACGGTAAACTAAGGAATTCATTTAAAACAATCTCTTTATATTTTAAACAAATCCCAATTTTATCCAAATTCATTTGTTTTAAGTACTATACGTTGAAACTTGAAATCACATAAATCCAGAGTACTTAAAGGAATACAATATAACGGTATTCCTTCATCAAGAATTTATCCATTTATTACAGAAAGTCATTTGAAGTCGTGAAATTAAAGATTTTGGATGTTTTTACGATACCGTGTGTGAGATGGCAGTCAGAGTTAAAAAGAAACAGCCAGTGAAAAGGGGGGAGGGCTGGGGGTTGTATTTATATATTCCAAATACAAGCTCTTCCTTTGGTCTTGAAATATATACACATATATATTTTAATAATGCGTTTCCAATTTTGATAATGGTTTGAAAGTTGATTTGAAGTATAAAAATACCTGCACATATCTAACATGTTTTAAAAAGAAATCTTTGTGGTATAAAATATGTGTGTTACATAATCTAAAAGGAATCATCTTTGCTTTTAAATATGAAATGACATCAATACTAGACTACAATAGTAAGTATAATTTGTGGAAATCACGGATAGTAACCTCTTTTTTTATTTTGGCTGGAGAATATCGCTGGCTCTTAAAATATCCTAAATTTATTTTAAACCCAACCAACAAATTCATACAATTTGTGCATTGCAAGACTGTTGATTTATTCATATGCAAGATTTAAGACTTGTCGGCCTCTTAGAATCTGACATATTGACACAGACAACTTTTCGTCAAACATGAGTTGAAACAAAGCTAACCACAAACATTATAAAAGTATTTTTTATGATGAAACTAAAAGATTTGAGCTTGAATGATGCTAGAACCTGTGTTCTAAGCTTCGCCAGAAGTGTTGTTATTTTTGTCTTTTTCAGCTTAGTGAGAAATGCTTATTTACTATTCATCAACTCAAGAAAGGTATGTACTCAATGCGGGGGTATCAAAGTAGCAAAAATATGCAAAAAAGCATTGCTTTCTTTCAAACCAGTTAGAGTTACCCCGCTTGGTTTGTATCTTTTAAAGTGTCCGTACCACGGTACGCTATTTCTGTCTTTGTTCGAACCTTCACATAGGTGTACAATTCCTTAGCAATTTATTTGCAGATAACTTCAACATGTTACATGTATAACTGCAATCTTTTCATGAATACATTTGAAGTAGCTGCAGACGAGCTTTCTGACCCATACGGCGATTGACGATCAGGTAAAAAAATCTACCCCAAATTTTTTTTAATTTGTGGAGCAACAGAAGGTCGACGTAAAATAATAAGCTATATCTTTAACAAATAAGGAACATTTATAATATACAAACATACATTGTACGTAAAAAAATTGTAAACACAAGTCATTGACATTGTTCGTATGTTAAATTAATTTTTGAATTATGTTTAACTTATTAATCATAGATGTAACCCCATCCCAAAATTCCCCTCACAATCCCCTCGTGTCACAGGGGATCTGATTCATTTCGACTGATTTAAGAACTGCAAAAATAGTACATGTCAAGCGCGGAAAAAGAGGGAGTTAGAAGGGTCAGGATCCCCCCTCCCCCAGGAATTTGCCAAAAATGTTCATGTGTCGTTTTACTTGTATTTATGCTGGACCCCCTTTGATGGCTTGGACCCCTTCCCTGGAAAAAATCTAGATCCACCCATGCATGTACGCCATTCTCTCTTTTTGATAAGATATAGTGATATCAGATATATTAGGATGTTCCGAGTAGCCACTCCATCCCATATCCTACTGATAGCTATGTTTAAAGCTTCCTTTCCTTCCTTGTAGCCCCCAAATCCACTCCCTGTATCCCCCTTTTAATGGCTTAAATCCCTCCCACATAACAAGCGATGGAATTCCAAATAAGCACCTTGTACAAAGCGTCTTTAAATCACAAAGCTGGTAATCATTTCCTTAGTTTTGATCATATTTCATCATTCTCTTTGTTTATTTACGAAGTGTAGAGTGTACGATAATAGTACAAGCTACAACTTCCTGTCAAAGTTGGATAAAAAGGAAAAATCAACAAGACAAAAGGTGATCCAATTACATGCTAATTGTGTGTACACTATAGATTATAGTCGATAAAATCTTTCTTTCAAAGTCGTCGTCCTTGAAATTGTGTCAGGAGATAAAATCTTGAGAGATTTTTTGGTTAAGCGATCGATAACCAACCAAATGCACTTCTGAGTTTTTGTTAAGATAAGTGAGTTTTTGTTAAGATAAGTGTCCTATCACCTTTTATATTTGTTTAGTACCTCCACCCGAGGCGAAGTGTGCCTACATGTTTGATATTGTCTGACTGCCAGTCAGTCTTTTCTTTCCTTCTCTATTCGCTTGTCAACGCTCGTGTTCTAGATAATAAGGTATTCAGACTTTGAACGTCTTGTTCACATAGAGAAGGTGGACACCATTGCATGCTATCTAAGTAAACCTGTTTTTACAGTTAGAAATATCTCGTTTTCCTACCCAAAATAATTCCTGTATGTTTCAAAGAATTGATTTGACCATCACAAATGAATTACATTCCAATTTATAAAAAACTACGCTTTTCGACTTGAAGTTATTTGTAGAGGAGAGGCTTTAGTTAGGTTGACTAGATTCGGGAAAAGAACATTATTGCAAAACGGTTTTGGTGTTATATAATGTGCAAATCTTTTATTTCTTCATTAGAACAGCAGGAAGGATGCTGACCTTTGATGTGTATGTCAGTATAGTATAGGGTACGCGAAGATCAGACTGTACTCTGCTAGCTGAAGTGAGTTCAGACAACAGACAACCAGATGTAACGTAAATACTTCGCTTAGTGTCGTCACCACAAAAGTATTTGTTACTGACGCGTCATTATTTTTTCATTCAGGAAAACGAAAGGGTTATTGTTCTTTATCCTCTTTTTTTCCTTTTTATCAGTATATCTGAGGTCTTCACTTTTACTTCTTTTGTCACTTGATACATATTCGGTGTTATACAGTGTTTAGTATTGTCACTTGATACATATTCGGTGTTATACAGTGTTTAGTATTGTTACTTGATACATATTCGGTGTTATGCAGTGTTTAGTATTGTCACTTGATACATATTCGGTGTTAAACAGTGTTTAATATTGTGTCACTTGATACACATTCGGTGTTATACAGTGTTGAATATATTGTGTCACTTGATACACATTCGGTGTCATACAGTGTTTAGTATTGTCACTTGATACATATTCGGTGTTATCCAGTGTTTAGTATTGTCACTTGATATATATTCGGTGTTATACACTGTTTAGTATTGTCATTTGATACACATTCGGTGTTATACAGTGTTTAGTATTGTTACTTGATACATATTCGGTGTTATACAGTGTTTAGCATTGTCACTTGATACATATTCGGTGTTATACAGTGTTTAGTATTGTTACTTGATACATATTCGGTGATATACAGTGTTTAGTATTGTTACTTGATACATATTCGGTGTTATACAGTATTTAGTATTGTCACTTGATATATATTCGGTGTTATACAGTGTTTAGTATTGTTACTTGATACATATTCGGTGTTATACAGTATTTAGTTTTGTCACTTGACATATATTCGGTGTTATACAGTATTTAGTATTGTCACTTGATACATATTCGGTGTAATACAGTATTTAGTATTGTCACTTGATATATATTCGGTGTTATACAGTGTTTAGTATTGTCACTTGATACATATTCGGTGTTATACAGTGTTTAGTATTGCTACTTGATACATATTCGGTGTTATACAGTGTTTAAAATTGTCACTTGATACATATTCGGTGTTATACAGTGTTTAGTATTGTCACTTGATACATATTCGGTGTTATACAGTGTTTAGTATTGTCACTTGGTACATATTCGGTGTTATACAGTGTTTAGTATTGTTACTTGATTCATATTCGGTGTTATACAGTGTTTAGTATTGTCACTTGATACATATTCGGTGTTATACAGTGTTTAGTATTGTCACTTGATACACATTCGGTGTTATACAGTGTTTAGTATTGTCACTTGATATATACGGTATTCGGTGTTATACAGTGTTTAGAGTTGTCACTTGATACATAGTCGGTGTTATACAGTCTTTAGTATTGTCACTTGATACATATTCGGTGTTATACAGTGTTTAGTATTGTCACTTGATACATATTCGGTGTTATACAGTGTTTAGTATTGTCACTTGATACATAGTCGGTGTTATACAGTGTTTAGTATTGTCACTTGATACATATTCGGTGTTATACAGTGTTTAGTATTGTCACTTGATACATAGTCGGTGTTATACAGTGTTCAGTATTGTCACTTGATATATATTCGGTGTTATACAGTGTTCAGTATTGTCACTTGATACATATTCGGTGTTATACAGTGTTCAGTATTGTCACTTGATACATATTCGGTGTTATACAGTGTTCAGTATTGCTTTGATTCAATTGTTTTTGTATTGTTTGTATGCTTCTCATGGGTTTTTTTTTGGTACTATTTGGAATTTAATGTAGTACACGTAAACTTTCAGGAATTGAGAAATGGAATTCATCTTCATTGCAATTTTATGATTTATTTCGCACATTGATATGGTGCAGCGATCTTCATGCCAAGCTAAAATAACATTCCTCAATATATCTTCGTCATCTGAAGATGATTTATTTGACGTAATCAAAACGTAACGCTCTATGAAGACGTCTGGGCCATTGGCAAAAAGAATCTAAAGAGAGAGAAGGAAAAATTAAACATGTGCGGATCTAGAATTTTTTCCGGACGGGGTGGGGGGGGGGGGTCAAGCCCGTCAGTGCAGCCTATGATTTTGAAAAGAAAAGAGAAATAAGCATATGTAAAACGATGAAAAAGCATTTTTGACAAATTCTAACCCCCTGAACCTAGATCCGCGCTTGTTAAAGGTATCACAGTACACTGCACCAAAATACGTCTTTCATATCTATCAAGTACCTATATACGATATGGAATAACTGATACTGGTGATCATGAATCAGGTAGGAAACATGTGTATACCATATCATTTTGATAAGTATACAAAATAAATATATAATCATTACAGATCTCGTTTCCTTCTCACAATAGGAATGCATGTACAAAACGAAGGGGATAGAACTTCCGAAAAGGTGGTGAAAATGAAATAGATAGTGTATATATAATGTTTAATATTTCTAGTTTGTATCACTTATTATCCATTTGTCGTATTCAAGATGGACATTGGGTAGTTCAAGTACAAGTTACACCTGATTAAATATAAAATGTATATTGTTTTAAAAAAATGAAATATGTATATAAATAGGTACTTGAGCACGAGCCACCCGATGGTCAAGATTTTCAAGCGGTTCAAAAATGTCACAAATTTCAGATTATTCTCAGAATAAATCACAGGGGCGAGGTATCATTGCCCTTTCCTCAGCACAAATCCTTTCCTCTACAAGTCTACATTTACCGCAAATGAGCTGAATGTAAAAGTGAATGTAAATGGTGGAGTGAAAAATAAAATCGAAATAATATTTCGCTAGAACGAAATGATTTTTTATTTTTCACATGCACCGCCCTTTTACGGTCACCGTAGATTATTTTTCAATTCCTGTATTCGTCGTATTTGACGATCCTATTTGATACAAACGTACCCTTCCAATAGAAAGATCAAAGGTGTTTGGATGAAACAAGTGTCATTTACATAAAGGAGGGGTGTCAGAATGATACATTTCCTACTGTACTAAAAATATTTCGCTAAATTATAAAATGAAGAGCATTGTGCGAGGGGAAATTTTGTTTTTATTGCTGATGGGGGAAATTTGACAAGTGTAACAAACGACGTTTCTATCTTTATCTCCTTAAGACAGGCAATGTTATGGATGCAGTTTTATAATGTGATATCCTGGGACAGGTGTGAAGGACATTAAGGTGTCTTGCTTCCCTGTGGCCGTAGTAACTCTTCATTATGGAGGACAAAAAGTAGTTCCTTAGATGTTTTGTTCCTTCATGTAACGTGATTAATTAAATGTTATGTTTTTTGGTCTCGATTTCTCCCGATGTACAATCTGCTGTCAGATTTCTTACTTTTGTTCTGATTCCGTGTAATTACAACCTGCTCCCCCCACGTGCCGTCCTTACACGGTTCATTACAGAAACAGGCTACGTTATGCCAGGGATTTCAAAACAATTTGAGAGATTTCTTATTCAGCAGCGAAGGATTACACGATTCTAACTGATGTTTCCTGTAGCCAAAATTTCAAAGACGAGCTACTTAAAAGATTGTTGGTATAATATTTATATCACCATTCAGCTTAATGACTGAACTAATATAATATCCATGAATACTATATCTATAATATCGAAAAGATACAATTATGTTACTTTTCGAAAATGAAAAATACACTGCAAACCCCTATAAGTATCTCTTTACAAAACTCCCTGCAAATGGCTGCTCCAGACATTGAAAAATATGTACAATAATACGAATGAAGTTTGAAAGGGCCAAGAATCTAGTAACTGAGAGAACATAATAGTTGTCCAGTGTCAGAGTAGGAGCACATCGTTTATCTTTTTTGCGGTCACAATATGCACCTTGACCGAATTTTATAGTAATGTTCGGACAGACGGAGATCTATGCTAACATGAACTTTTAGAGAATCAGTCGAATATGTCCGTACGTACACCAAATTACTCAGATTCTACTTTATGTCTATTCGGAAGTCCTATTTCTCTTCAAAGGTCATGTAAGGCACTATTATCCTACACAGTGCAAATGGTCTATTTTAGGGCGTGTACTTGGAACAACCCATTTATTACAGGGTTAATATAATTCTAAAAATGAGGTGATAAAGTAACTCATGCAATTGTAGAAAGTAAAGGGGAAACTATATTTCATTGGACATCGACAATGAATACCTACTTCTACAAAGGATTTCATTCCACATCTGTCTGTCAAAAATGATTTAAGTCTAAGATCAATAGCTTCAGCTGTAATCCGGTTTTCTGATCGAAAGAACCCATTGCTTTCGTATCCGTGTAAAATTCAATAAGACTAAACCGTTTTACAAATCCATCCCTATATTTTTGTTAAAACTTCTGTTTAAAATATCTTTCAAGTATCATTAAAATACCGAAAATGAGTTTGTGACAGATATGAGTTTTTCGGTATTTCCAATTTACAAGAAGAAAAGTACATCGGCCTTACTTATATCTTTGATAACCTGTTTTTAAAGTGCGTTTCAAGAAGACATGTACTTATCATAAAATAAGCAGAAAAATGGTTGGAATGAGCTGTTTCTTGGATTGAGTGAATTAAAAAACATGTTCAAAACAAAGTAATAAATGCTGAGGAGTGTACAAAGGTTCCTAGTGGTTTGGAACGAAATCTTGTATAAGATCATCGAGTTTTCCCAAGTTACATGTAAAAAAAAGACAGAATTTCAACAATGCAAAATAAGTGTTTTTTCCATACGAAACAAAGTTGCTCTACGCAGTTTTCAAATGAAAATCATATTTTCACAAACAAAACTGATCAGTTTTCATAGTTCAACAGAGTTTTTATCTGAACTGAATTTTCCTTAATATTGAACCGAATTTTCCAACAAAGTTTACCTCTACTTCTTTTATACTTCAAAGAGTTTTCGTGTGCCAAAATTTCCTCTATGAATCGAGCTCCTCATAATTGAACTGAATTTTCCTTATACTGGACAGAGCTTTTTCCACAGAATTTTTCCTCTATAATGAACAGAATTTCGTTTATAACGAAAATAGTTTTCCCTTATAATTAACAAAGTTTTCCTCTATATTGAACAAAATTTAGTTTTATCATGAACAGAGTTTTCATCTATAATAGAGGAATTTTCAAGGCCGATACTTCAGAATCCAGTACGGAGTTATGAAGTTAAAATTTCCCAATTTCACTAAAATGTTGTAAATTTTCTCAATTCTATCGAATCTTGGACCCATATTGAAATACGCTGAACAATCCCTGATTATGAACAGAATTTCCTCTATAATGAACATAGTTTTCCCCTTTAACGAGTTTTTCTCTAGAATGAACAGAATTTCCTCTAAAATGAAAAACAAAAATCTCTATATTAATGAACGAGCATAGTTTTTCTCTATAAAGAACACCGTGTTTTCTATAATGAATATAATTTCCTCTACAATGAACAGAACTTCCTGTATAATGAACAATTTTTTCCTCTACAATGAAAAGATTTTTCCTCTAAAATGAACAGTTTTCCTCTATAAAGAACAGAGTTCTCGTCTATAAAGAACAGAGTTTTCCTCTAATGAACAGAATTTTCTTTAATGTACAGAGTTTTCTTTATAATGGAAAGAGTTTTCCTCTATAACAAACAGCGTTTATCTTTAATGAACAGAGTTTTCTCTAGAATGTACATAATATTCCTCTATAATGAACATAATTTTCTCTTTTAGATAGTTTTCCTCTATAATTGACAGAGTTCTCCTCTATAATTAACAGATTTCTCATCTATATTGACCAGACTTTCCTCTATTAGGAATAGAGTTTTCTTCTATAACGAAAAGAATTACCTCTATAACGAACATATTTCCCCCCTATAATGATTTTTCCCTAAAATGAACAGAATTTCCTCGATAATGAATTAAAATATCTATAATGTACAGAGTTTCCTCTATAACGAGTAAGTATTTCTCTATAACGAACAAAGCTTTCTCTATGCATGTAATTAACATAATAAAATTTTCCTGTAAAATTAACAGGTATTTCCTCTGCAATGAAAAGATTTTTCCTCTATAATGAACACTTTTCCCCTATAAAGAACATATTTCTCGTCTATAAGGAACAGAGTTTTCCTCTTTAATGAACAGAATTTTCCTCTTAATAATGAACAGAATTTTCCTCTTTACAATAAAAAATTCCCTCTCTATAATGAACAGGGCTTTCCTCTTTAATGAACATAATTTTCTTCCTTAAAAAACAGAATATCCTATAAAATAAACAGTTTTCCTTTATAATGAACAAACTTCTCCTCTATAATGAATAGGCCTTTCCTCTATAATGTACATATTTTTCTCTTTTATGACTAATGTATAGAGTTTTCTCTATAATGAACATAGTTTTCCTCAATAATGAACATAGTTTTCCTCAATAATGAATAAAGTTTACTCTTTAATGTACAGAGCTTTCTCTATAATGAACAGCGTTTCTTTTAATGCACAGAGCTTGCTCTATAATGAACAGAATTTTCTCTTTTGATGTACAAAGTTTGATCTATAATGAAGAAAGTTTTCCTTTATTGTGAAAGTACTTTTCTTCATTTTTACTAGCTGATCTGTGTTTTCGGTTCTAAGATTGATCAAAATTTTATTAAAACTTCAAAAAGATATCTCAAAATCTTTCAGATTAAAATTCAGTAACAACATTTTTGACTAACTTTTAAGTGTTTTCTCCGACTTACGGATTTGTTATCTTATTTTTGTCTATATACGTCTTTCTCGTACTCCGGTGTTGTTTTTGATACATACGACTATAAAATACGCCAGCTGTGCTACACGATCGACCGTCCGAGAGGATTTGACTTGTCTCCCCGCGAGATCGGGGCAAAAAAACGCATAATATATCAGATAAATTCTACAAACTACAAGCCTATAATAATGTCTTTGATTTTCTGTTAGAAAAATGAAGATGAAAAGGACAACACCTTTAATACCTATCACAGACGTATTGTACCTACATTATAACGTAATTATTCTGTCATTTGTACGAAATTAAGATTGTATGCTTGATGAAGCAGAGTGTCGGTTTGTGATCTTAGTAAATCATCATTCACCGAGAACATTTTCTAAGAAAAAAGCCCTGTCTCATGCCGGAGGCTGCTACAAGATTTCTATTGAAGTTTCCCCCATATAGACTTTGATCTGTGTGAGTTTGTAAGCATTTTTCCATGTCGAATCCAATCATATGCACCTGAACGTGTGTGTTTCCTCGTGCACATATTTATTATAAACCCTTGACGTGTTCTTGGATTGCCTTCATTTTTTAACATCATATTTCACGTCTAAGTGCCAACAATTTTTATTCTACGTATGTATATACCTGTTCTGATTTATACAGGGACCGTAATATATCACAGGCATTTCCTCATTCTTAATCAATATTAATTCTATTACTTCCTATAAAATATAAATTATTCTATCTAGAAATAAAACTACAATTTCCCCACTATACATATAAAATTTTAAAAGCAGAGTCGATTGAACGTTTTAAAAGCAGTTCAATATTAGGCACGGTCCATTTGATATTTGGGGGGGGGGAGGGCTTGGGTTTTTTTCGAAAAAAAGTAATTTTGCTCTGAATTTTGATGAAAAAAAATAAATTTGCTTATGGTGTGACAGAAAAAAATAATCTTGCTCTTCCAAGTAATCTGAATTTAAAAAATAACCATAAAATTCGCTTAAAATTCCAGAAAATTTTTCGGCTCGCTTCGCTCGCCTCAGTTTTTACTTTCTATAATAAAATTTTACCTTGCTTCGCTCGCCATAGTTTTTTTCTTCTGTAATGGCAAGTTCATATTTGAAAATTACAAAGGAATACATGTGACTGAAACAATTAAAATGCTTAAATACATTATCAATATAATTTATTACTATTAATAGATACATGTATCACCATAGTGTCTAATTTTATATACAAGCTTGGAAGGAGAATTTGAATAAGTTTTTCACTAGTTTTCATTTCTACGTGTAAAAACTTGCATCAGGCCCTCTTACATGTAACATGACCCTATAAGTTATATACATTTTGTTTACTAAAAATTACATATCGCATCTTTCATCTCTCTCAGTTTAGAAGTGAATACAAGTTTTACATAAAAATAATGTTTGGAGTAATTTGATTAAAAATAAAAAAAATTCTATTGAAAAAACACAAACATTCTTAATATTCACATCAATTGTTATAAAAATTTCCTTGCTCCAACTTTGCAAGAAAAAAATAATTTTGCCCCGGTACGGAGCGAAAAAAATAATCTTGCTCCAACAAAAACCCAAGGCCCCCCCCCCCCCCCCTCGAATATCAAATGGACTGTGCCTTAGAAAAAAAAAAAAACTTTTAAGATTTATGCATGTTATGCATGCGCAAGCATTGTTTCCGAGCTTTCGTCTTATCGGGAGGTTTAGCCCCAACAGACAGGTTCAAAACACCACTTACATGAGGTTCACAACTGTCCAAGTCGGCATAGACTGAATAATCCAGGCTCTTGACTGCCGTTACAAGAAACGAAAGCCAAGAGACTGGATTTTTAGTCTAAAGTCGGCATTGGTTGTTCATTCATTACATCGTTACATTGCTGGTTTGACCTTGAGCATTTATACAAATGTTTTGACCCCCCACTTCACACACTCGAATGAGAGTATGAAATTTATAACATTCATTTGATAATATAGATATACTAACTATGAAATAACGAAGCTAAAATTTGGGAAAGAGGAGGCATTAGAATTACATTTGCAAGCACATGTGTTCAGAAGCACGTACATTTGTTCTAAGTATGTAATTATTTGAAAAGGTAATAATTACTTTCAAAAATGAAACTGAATGAGGTAACGATTAATATTTGTTCTATCAATTGTGATATCACTTAGAGTTATACATATAATGTCTAAAATCATATTCTGTCCGAATATCTATCCGAAAACTACGTGTTATCTATCGATTTTATTGATAATTTGTTATTATATCGTAATTTTTTCTAATTTCTTTTCCTGAATAACATCTTTCAAATACTGAATTGAATGAAATACTTTAATGCATCTATGCCACCTTTGTCATCAATGTAGCCCACATATTTGGTCTATTTATTGTTAGCTCGGTGTTAATATGAACAACAGCGCTTTCTAAAGATTGTATATGACCTGATTTAGGGCCAGACCACTTCATAATAATTTTATCAGATTCTCTCTAGTGTAACGTTGTTGCCTCTGTGACCGGAGTCGTTAATATTTTTGACGTTTTACTCGGGTCAAGGTGTAGGAAGCCTTCCAGCTATATAAGGACAGACGGTGAAATAGGTTTAGAGGGCACAAATAAAATGATCGTTATGCATATTTAGGTATGATGTATTAGTTCCGTATGCTAAAACAAGATAATGTAGAAATAGCCTAATGTAGAATAAAACACATCCAAGGTATGCGATGTGAAAACCGGCCTTGACCCAATATCTTACACATTGTTCGCACAAGAGTTATATATTTTTCCGTTCGATGGAAAGACAAGATGTAACAATTAAAGGTTGATATATAAGAAATCTTTAAGGAACACAAAAGATACGAACAATGTTACAAACAGATGCTTCCAGGGAGTATGTTTTAACTTGATACTAGGGTTTCTTTTTTTATTATTGCTACATGAGTAGACAACAAAGTATTTTTTCATTACGTTAGGCAAATATCAAGTAATTTTTTTATCTTGTCGATATGATGCGGTGTATTGATAACTGTAAATCGCTGTATCTAAGAGAGACGGGTATAGTTACAAAGGGGGAGGGGGAGATTCCCTCGTCCATAAATAACATATAATTTTACGTAATTTCAATGGCTGGATCCTCTGATCGAATTGGACCCCCTCGCAAAAAAAGTTCCCGGTTTCGTGTATGTCTTTTTTAATATCTTAATCAGATGGAAGTGGTAGTAAAATATGACAAAGGTGCAAACTTTATACTTCGTACGTAATCCCGATCATGGAAGGTAAACTGACAAAGAGAAAATGATAGACTGTAATCTCCTGTTTTAAACAAATAAATTGATAATAAGGTATAATCAACGATAGTGTTAGCCACAGCGTGTTCAAAAAGAGATAGTCGAGTTTGATAAGGTGTATAAGCAGATGGTGAGCAGGTATAACATAGCTTTTATCGTCTGCGTATCCAAGGTGTCCTAAAATGCATGCAGAGAGATACCAGGTGTTTAATTAAGAAATTAGATTATTCACTTTCGCGCTGGTTTTGCATTGCATCTAAAATAATTTATATCATTTCACACGTTTTTGTCAAGTAAAATTAATTAACTGACTCTTGGTAAAAAAAAATGAAAATAAAAAAGGTCGAGATCATTATGCAATGCGCTAATACCGGAAATGATAATTTTGTTTTACTACATTCATCTCCTAATTAATGAGGTGACGGTCGGGGCATCAAGAAATGCGTTTAAAACTTTACAATATATTCATAGCCTGAAGCATTTTAGTGTTAGCAGTATTTTCACTTTTTCAATTATAACCAGTCTTGTTATAGCATGTCAGTGAGAAAGCCTAGTAATAGCACTCATCAGCGAGATGGTATGCCAAGATAGGTTTTATTTACATGTAAATAGATGAGATAGTCAAAGATTAACCCCCGTTCCCCCACATAGATGTCAGCTACATCAAGATAAAACACAAAAACACTCGACCCAACTGAAACTCATTTACATATCATCCAAACTAGGAGCTTCCTAACCGACCTGGATTTTCCATATATTAAGAGACTTCAGAGTAAAATTTTCCGATGCTTTCAGGAATTTGATTATTTAGATAAATATTATCATTTGCTTTGGAATGAATAATACAGCGGAACGCAAACATACGTCTCTATACGATGGCCTGGTCAATAACTAACACTATCTCGAGGCCTCGGGCAGTTGACCAGATTGAAAACATCTATCAGCGCTTTGCTAATGAATATCATTGAATGCAAATCAGGATTTGTAGTATAAAAGTGGTATCAAATTAAGCTGTGAAATTATGTTTATCATTGTAGGGGCTTTATAACATAACCACTTCCGGCGAACCGGAAATCTGTCTTGCTGATTAGAAACCGTGTTTAATGGGACGGGACTTCGTGATTAAAGTGGTCAAATGCAAATATGTTCATGTGAAAGGGCTTAGTGCTCTGTCCGAGTGTGTTTATCTTCCACACAATACGTGTTGGTAAAATCGTCCTTCATTTGTATCAAATAGTATTGATTTCTTTTCCGACGTAATTGAAAAAGTTTTATATACATATCAGTAATTTAGTATCAGAGAAACGATTTATCAGCAATGTTCGAAATTGGTCCTTTATAGAGTTTGTATAGAATGCTATTGACAAGTTGTGTCCCTAGGATGTACTAAAGTAGGCCAAATACATGTTTATAGATCCCCTGGGGGCTAGTTCTGATTTAATTAACATTGCATCAACCCTGTCACTAGGTACGCATGCGACACCTTACTACTGCTAGGTACCGCAGATATGTACATTTGTACCCCACTTTCATGTGGGCAAAATATCGGAAAATTATCTTGTACCCAAATATGTGGAGTTATCATTGTTCAAAGCATTAATCTAGGTATCGATAGCATATGAAATCCTTTTAATTCTTTTATTAAAGTCGAGATGCGTTAAATTTCATGTTCAGGGCGCTATATTTGTTCAAGATTACAAATCACCTACCAAAGGGGGTCTTTATATGTATTTGATCCTTCAAGTACCAATAAAATTGATCAATGTCATATCGACTCCCCTCTAGATAATTCGCCCCTGGACCTTACGGCGGTCTAGGGTGAAATAAAAACGTAAACCTATAGTAAACAATATCGGTTCACATTCTTTCACTTTTGGTCCCACAAAAATTTAGAGACTTACCTTTCAGATTTTGAGTGCTTTTTAAACTTTGTGTTTGCGAGGTCCTGGATTGAGCTTAGAGCCCCCCTGGGCTCCGCCGATATGCCCTGGGCCCTTTGTTTTCTCCGCCCTCCTGTTGTTGCCTTCAGACTCTGGGGTAACACAGACTGATACTTGTCCAATTGACTTCTCAAATTTGCAATCTCGTCGTCTTTTTCTTGCACTTGTTTTTGTAGTTTACGAATTTTTTCATCTTTATCTTTGATCATGGCATGTAATTCTTGTAAGCTGCCCATTTTGATGTTATTGTTGTCCATATCCCTTCTATTCTTGGCACCAGGGCTGTTAGAAAGCCGTAGATTGCCCAATTCCACCGTGGGAGGGGGGTTAGAACCTCCTCCCCTGTTCTTGTTTTCGTCCGTAATGACACTCATCGGACTGCATATGAAGAGTTATATAGCTCCAAAACTAATTTGGTTTCTCCGAATAACTTGTATCTATAGAGCACAGCCTGAGCGAAATCGACACTTCACTATATATATAACGTATAATGTATAGTAGGGGAAACTTTTAAGTTCCAATGTTTTCTTTCTTATTGCGTATAATGATAAAATCCAAACACTCACTCGGTTTTAGTACAATTTACACACACTACAAAGCGTATTTGTTTTTGACATATTAACTTGAATGAATGCGGTCCAACTTTTTTCCCTTACTAGTGTAAAGTATAAGTCACATGACTACAGAATGACTGTTATCAAGGGCAGGTAATAAATCACCTGTATATAGCGGAATTTACCTGAGGAAAAGGTAGAAAAATGGTTGTATACAAAGACAAGATAATAAAGTTATCTATCGAGAGAACATCTCATATTGACAGAGGAAACATTTTGTGCTGGTTTAAATTATATATAATTTTCATATTTGCGCAACTTTAAAAATAAAATACGTTATTCAGAGGAAAAAGTAGAATTGTAACCACGATATTGTCTGTATAGACGGTTATTCCTGTAGTAACGTATCTATTTTAATCCCTTGTCACTTTAATAGATCAAATGATGAGAGTTATTTTTGGAAGTATTAATCTTGTGTAGTTTTCGAACTTTGAGATCGTATTTCTTAAGGAAGCAATTTTCCTTTTTACCTGAAAATTCTATTTTTTCTTGATTGTCTTATTTTCTTTAATAGTATTGACGTAAATTTGTTTTAAAACCGCACAAGGAATCTAAATGTAATTCGAATTATTGAAGACACGATTACTGCCCTGTCTATTCGTCTGTCTATTTTTTATCAATTCGTCAGTGCATGAGCACTATAATTTTCGACTGATCATCAATACCTGCGCTAAAAGCCAATTCTTCCGTCTGTCTGTATCCACTTAGGGGGTTTTGATTTGTCATAAGTAAAGTTATTTTTCGTTTCCGTTGCACAATGAGCGAAGCAATTAGAAATGAAAAATATTATATCATTTAGGGCCGAGATGTCACGTACACGCTGAATTCCTATCGTACGTACCTATGTAAAGTTTCATTAAAACCCCCCCCCCCAAAAAAAACCAACAAACAAACAAACAAAAAACCATTTCGTTCGCCTTTTTTCTGTTGTGTTTTTTATATTCTTTTCCTTTTTCTCATAAAACACGATTTACTTTATGTTCGAAATAATGAAAATACTGAAATATAGATTAAGAACAGTAACGAAAAAAATCAGAACTCCATCTGTACATAAGAAAAAAAAAAAGCCGAATCGAGTTTTCTACAAAAACGAAAAGTCCCCCCCCCCCCAAAAAAAAAGGAAAAATAAATACCAAAAGTGTTAAGAGAGCCCTACTAATCTTCATGTCATTTTAGTAACGCCATTCTTGCATTACTTTTATTTTAAATCTGTATGTCCACTAGTTCATTGTATTTCAGCACGAAGTGCTAGCAAGGACCGTATTTGAAAAAATGAAATCCCACGAAAACCTCTTTCCCATGTCAAGTCACTTTTCATAATATTTGCCAAGGAAATTTTAAAAAGTGCATTGCTCATGGTCGCTTTAATGGAAAGATGAACCAGTTTAAGGTTAGATAACAATGCATAAAAGGTGGTTATTTTAAAAGAAATTTGATCATGAAAATCTTTAACTATTTTGCTTATGAATTATATTTAATTTGAACGTCTAATTTCAGCTTGGATGCACTATGCATGCAGCATATACAAAGAACATTCAAAGACAATTTAAGCATGAGCGACACAGTGTTGTTCAAAATTTTCTTTTGTGTTGCATTTTGATGCTTTATTCAAGCGCGAGAACTATTTTTGAAGGGAAAATAATCGTTAACGAGATCTAATTTGTAATTCTAAATCACAATTAATTCTTTTTCTAATAGTCTTCAAACACATTACAATCTTTGTTCAACATCCAAATAGTGTTCTGTGTGTCCTATCTTAGATGACGGTTTTAGTAAAGGATCCAAATCAAAACTTATTTTTGGCAATGTCTAGTCCCCTCTCTGTATGATTTTAAAAGCATCAAACCTCCTTGTCCTTTACTTTTTTTTTAGGATTCATATCTGCGTAACTATATGAATATAGGTACCGGATCTTATGTATTTTATTGCTTACAAATTCAAAATATTTGCTCACAATGATTTAAGACATTTTCGATAACTTCTCTACATTGGTTAGTATCTTGTGAAAGCCTGAAATGTTTACAAGTAATCAAGTAAATTTCGAACATTGATTACAGAGAAGTATGAAGCAAAACAAAACAAAGCAAAACAAAAAGAGAAAAAGAGATATCTAGAGTGAAACATGACCAAACAAAACAATGCTTAACAAAGTAAATCGAAATTAAATAACTGTAACTATAGAACAGAGCAAAACATAACAAAGCGGAGCAGAACTAAACAAAACAAGGCAAATCAAATCAGAATCTCAATAAAACAAAATAAATCAAGGAAACCATGACCATCTACGAAGTTAAGTAAGACAAAACGAAGTAACACAACTAAGAAATAAGTATACAAGAAAAGAAGACGGAGTTGAAATATATACCCGTCAAAAAAAAAAAAAAAAAAAAAAAAAAAGAGGCGCACCACTTCATCTTCATTTTATAAAATGTATGATATAATGTATAGGTATTCTATTCCTTTCAATCATTAATTTTAAGTATACGAGTGACTTATTCTATTAAACGCCAAACGAATCCGACTTCATGATCAGACACAGTGCCATGATAAAGACACTTGGTTCAAAAAGCAAAGTCACAGAATGACTTTTAATAATTCCATTCACTTTTTTAGAAATGATTAAAGCTGTTAAACCTATCCAAATTAATCTATCATGCATTGTCATTTGTTTTTCAATTTTGATTTACAAGGAAAAGGGAATGATCTCCAGTATGACAACCCTGCAGACACCCAGCGAAACAAACCCACAAGTAAGTGACACATAATGACATCAGACATGACTGCAAACCGCACAAGGACGCTAGAACATGATACAATTATCCCTGAATACAAATTAATTTAATTGCTTCAAATGACGTCATCAAACAGAAAATCGAAATTTCATAAAAAAAAAAAAACAACATCCCAAACATCAACTCTTTTGAAAATGAAGTCCATCGTTTGATATGTTTGCCCTTAAACGTATCGCAAAGCACAAACTTACCCTACTACAGCTAGTATCTGACCTTTTTTTTTTTTTCGCAAGTAAAGTTTTCAGAAACAATATCTCGATCTTGGCAGGTCATCTTTTACGTGCATTTTTAGACGTGAGGTTTAAGCTTTTCTGGTATTTCATTTGATTATCTTAATGCGATGTTAAACATAAATCTGCAACAGATAATTAAGAACTGACTGAAACAAATAAGTGGTCATTTGGGATCCGAATTGCAAAATAATGACATCCTTTCTTGTAAAACATACCCCAATATACGGAAATATCTACTAAGACAATTAATTTTAAGATTTATTGGCGTATTTTGACAAGATTTGAATAGAGAAACCAGTTATTATCTACAGTTTTACAGAAAATTTGCTGGAAGTGGTCAAACAACGAAATTTCAGAAGGATACCAAATATGCGGCCATGCAACAGGAGCTAGAAACAGCACGCTTAATTCAGCATTATCATTGTGTTATGTTGCGATAAATTGATCGGAATGTGTTTTACCCTCGGTAATTCGAGTGCTGGAAAAAGAAAACTAATCAAATGTCTAACCAAATATTTATAATCAGTTGAAAAATATAACTACATAATATGACGTGCGTTTTTTGGTCGGTTATATATCGTACACATGAATCCCATGTTTTTTCTTTCAAATCAAACTTGATGATATTGAAATTTTGTGCAGTGTTTGTGAAAAATCCATCAATCAGATCTATTGTGAATGATAATCTTATTTGACTTGAGTCAAAAACCAAAAACGACTTTGATACTGGACTTGGAATATTTGCTTCCTGGAGGGTTTTGTGAATTCAAGTGGTTGCAGAGGAAATATCGAAAATGCGTAAGATCAATCGGCTACCATCTTGTTAGAATAATCGGATAGAAAATCTCAAGTTTGATGGAAGCCATGTACTTATTTCGTCGGGTTAAAGTAATTATATGCAGTCATTAAAAAACCCAACAACAAAAAGCAATATGATCAATTGATGGCTACATTTTCAATCAATCCGGTCGAAAAAGTCAGAATATATACCGGCGATGTTTGAGATGGTGCCAAGCATTTAAGGTATTCGATGTATAATAAAAATTACCGTTTAAAATAAAAAATTTTGATGATCAAGTAAAAGCATAAATGAAGTATTCTTTGCTTCAAGACATTTTTATCTTTTGCCATTCGATTCGGCTTAAAAGATTCATGTCCCACACTCCTTTCAACATCGGCTAAGTTCGGCCGACATCGGAAATATACATATTTCTTAGTCAATACAAACCGGAAGTAGTTTATTATACATCTAATACCTTAAAGAAAAGATTCCATGCAGCGGTATGTTTTTGAAGTGTTCAGACCACGAAATGGTCTTGCGATGACCAAATGAGGTCGCTACTGCCTGGTTATCTCCAGACACCTTTTTGTCTGACATAGAAATGCGGCGCTCCTAAGAGAAGTGGTAGAGGGGATATCTCGGCGTGTAAGGGAGGTACTGATTTCAAATTTGGCTTGAAGATCCAGTATGAATTAATCGACCGAAATATACAGAGTAAAAATTGTTTTGACATTGATAAGACTCTATCTAAAGACTCAAACGCTGACTTGATATCTTGGGTAGATTTTTTTGGCTACGATAAGACTAAAATATCATTGAATTATAAAAAATGAATAGTTTTCATATTGGAATAAAACAAAACAAAATAGAAAAGATAAAGCAATAGCAAAGCAAAGATACGGAGGGAGTAAAAAAGACGTAAATTGCCGAATTGAAGCGATGGGTTTTGCATGCAAGCAGGGAATGCCGACTCTTTCTTGGCACCTGATCTCATTCCCTTATTGGAAATTCGCTTCTGTTCATATTATCACAGAGGAATTTTGGACTTTTATCATAATTTGTATTTTTCTATATTTGGACATTTATTTTTGTATTCGGACATTCATTTTATCAAATTTATGACATTCGATTTTAATGTGTTTGTTTACAGAGAACTTTCTTGTTAATCTTTATTTCTTTAGATCATTTATTCTTTAGGATTAATTCAATTTTCGTTTAATTGTAAAACTGCCCTACGGTCATTATAGTTAAATCAACGTCCATCGCCCAAACCTTCACATTGCGTAATTAATCCTTCTTTAGAATTTGTATATATTCTTTACATCAAAAGGGACAGAGTGTCATGTCCACTTACGTTGCCAACTGATTTGTTTGTTTTGGTTACTAAATTAATTTACTTGTTTCTTAACTCTCAATTATATTGACTCAACATGCCATTTCATGTAATTAATCTTATAACTTGATTTTTGAATAGAAATCTTTAGTTCGGAGGTCAGACGTTGAACTGACAACATCCGTCTCGTCTTTGTTCAAGTTTTATTTTGTTTATTAATTGTTATCGCATCTTGGACTTTTCAATATCCATCGTTGAAGTGTATAATAAATCATCGAAACTCGGATTCATATCACTGACTTATACTTACGTCCTTATTCTTACTTTATTTGGAGCGCTTCGGGAATACGGCCAGCGACGCGCCAACATTCCAGGCTCCTGTCGCCGACAGACGACGTCGGGCGAATTTTCCGTTGTCACCAGACGACAACACATCGTTTTCTACATTTTCTCTTCGTTATAATTGGTGTGAGAATCCTAAGGGTACAGTGCCCGGGGCTGCTGCATATATTTTGCAGTAGTCAGATCCTAGTGCCTCAACGTCAAGCGAGTATACCGTTCCCCATGACGACTTACAACGATGGATGGAAACAGATTACGTTCATACTACGTGCAAAGTCCATGCAATAGATGCGGATACGGACATTTTAACAACGTCTGTCCAGCTAGCAATAAGGTATGCTTCATTTGTCACAAAATTGGACATTTTGCAAAGAAATGTACGCAAAAAGCTAAATCATTCAAGAAAACCCAACGTGACAAACAGAGAATTCAAACTTTTTATCAAAATGTACTTTTGCGGAAGGAGTTTCCTTTCGCCAATATCAGTAATGCTGCCCTTGCTCAGTGCATGGATTTACGTAGTACCTTACGTACAGAACTCAAATCCGTCACATATAAATTAAAGAAAATCAAGGAATCATACTTCAGAGAAGAGCAAACGCTAACCGAAAGCGTCAAAGATGTAAATACAAAAAATTCTCATTTGGAACAAAAAGTGCGCGATCTCCAGCATCAGTTACATCTCCAAGAAGAATCGTACAAAGTGAAGGAACATAATTTTATAACGGAAGTGGAGAATTTAAAAGCGACAAATTCAGAATTAATTGCAGAAAATTCAAAATTAAAGGAAACTGTGCGTGACATACAAAATAAGATGAATGTGTCCAGTGTCCAGAAGGATGCAGTGTCAGCTCTCAAGGACAAAATTCAAGCACTGGAAAAGGAACGTGACATGCACAAACAATGCTGTGAGGCATTTATTAAAAATTCAAACAAGGAATTTCTCGAATTCGAGAAAAGGAATCAAGAACTTAAGCAAATGCTAGCAACGGAGATGGCACAGAGTGAAAAGTTCAAATTGTTACATGAGAAGGACCAACAACTTATTTGTGACCTTAACAATGAAATCGATGAGCTAATGCAATGCAATATGCCATATCACCCGATGCAACATTTACAGCAACCGAGGACAATTCCGTTCCAACAGCCGAACGCCCCATCACAACATGTTCCGTTGCCTTATGTAAACGCTCAACCAAAAAGAGGACGTCGCCGATCACGCCGTGGAACTTTTCTCTAAAACTCGGGACGAGTTTTCCCGACGGAAGGGGGATATTATCACAGAGGAATTTTGGACTTTTATCATAATTTGTATTTTTCTATATTTGGACATTTATTTTTGTATTCGGACATTCATTTTATCAAATTTATGACATTCGATTTTAATGTGTTTGTTTACAGAGAACTTTCTTGTTAATCTTTATTTCTTTAGATCATTTATTCTTTAGGATTAATTCAATTTTCGTTTAATTGTAAAACTGCCCTACGGTCATTATAGTTAAATCAACGTCCATCGCCCAAACCTTCACATTGCGTAATTAATCCTTCTTTAGAATTTGTATATATTCTTTACATCAAAAGGGACAGAGTGTCATGTCCACTTACGTTGCCAACTGATTTGTTTGTTTTGGTTACTAAATTAATTTACTTGTTTCTTAACTCTCAATTATATTGACTCAACATGCCATTTCATGTAATTAATCTTATAACTTGATTTTTGAATAGAAATCTTTAGTTCGGAGGTCAGACGTTGAACTGACAACATCCGTCTCGTCTTTGTTCAAGTTTTATTTTGTTTATTAATTGTTATCGCATCTTGGACTTTTCAATATCCATCGTTGAAGTGTATAATAAATCATCGAAACTCGGATTCATATCACTGACTTATACTTACGTCCTTATTCTTACTTTATTCGGAGCGCTACGGGAATACGGCCAGCGACGCGCCAACATTCCAGGCTCCTGTCGCCGACAGACGACGTCGGGCGAACTTTCTGTTGTCAAGCAGACGACAACACACGTTTTCTACATTTTCTCTTCGTTATAATATGGTGGAGTTTTTTGGTTGTTTGCTTTGACTCCTGCTTTATTATGATTTTGTATGTCCTTTTGTTAATGATTTTTGAACTTTCCATTTTGCTCTCTGTATTGGGATATGGTTCTTATCCATTTTTGTCAAGCAAAGCAAAATGAAACCTCTAACAATAACGAAGTCAAGGAAGACAAAGCAAAGTAACACAGCTAAAACGAAACCAGGCAAAACAAACCTTATCAAATAAGACAGACAAAGTTGAAATATATGTTGCATACATTGATTCCATATTTTTTCATTCAAATGAAGCTTGATGATAGTAAATTAGGTTTTATAAAATTCTGTGCAGTGGTTGTAGAACACTCTCAAGTCAGATCTGTAGGTAATAGCTGGAGTAAAAACAAACACTTCCTGAAGGGTATTCTTTTACGCTACAGAATACAAATCATACAAATCATTGACATGTAGTGACCTGTGAATGTTCCATTGGTACTTCTAGGAACTGGATGATATTTTTACTATCTGCAATCCTATTTTTGAAAGGTATAAAAAATGCTATTTATCCACAACCAGGCAAACGTTACACACACTGAAACACCATTTTTGGACCTTAACATCAAAATTGTTAATGGAGAGATTCATACAAGTATGTATGACAAACGAGATGATTTTGGATTCAACAGTAAATATTCCCTGGCTTGACGGTGATGTTCCTAGATTACCGTCATACGGTATCTACATTCGCAGCTCATCCGGTATGCTAGATTATGTTCTGATGTTTTGGATTTTCATAGTAGAAATTTACAAATTTCTAAGAAACTTTTAGGTCAGTGTTTTCGTATTCACAAACTAGTTAAGACTTTCTGGAAATTTAACTAAAAATATTGTCAACAGAGTATATTACTTTGAGTATTTCACAACCTGAATTTTACAGTGACATAATTAACAAAATAAGAAGGATCAAAGGTAGACAGATTTACTATCGATATTGTGTTAAAATCATCAAACGCTTTTTATACTGGACTTTGTACTGGATCAATCTACAGCCTTGTACCAGCGCATTCTTAAGAATTGCACTCTGACTGACTGTGACGTCGGGACTCCATGACGGGCCCTGTCCAAGCCTCTTTAGAGAAGACAGGGCCAACGACGTCCTGTCCTCTCTGAATTTTTTTAAATGTCTTCAAATATCTTTGGTAAAAATTTAGGAAACATCTAAAATAAACTTGAATTATGAAAAATCAAATCATTTCATCATTAGAATAAAACAAAACATAAAAGGGAAAATTCTTTTTTTTTTTAAAGCGACGGGATGTTGCATGCAAACAGAAGATGCGGACTCTTCCTAGGTACCTGGTCGCATTCCCTTATTGGGATTTCGTTTCTGTTCATATGGTAAATATTTTTGTTTGTTTGCTTTGGTTCTGTTTCATCATGATTTGTATGCCCTTCGGTTAATTATTTCGAATTTTTCATTTTGTTCTCTATATTTGGATATGGTTTTTGTCCATATTTGTCATTAGTAATAGCAATAAAAAATATAAAGAATGAGAGTAAAAAAGACAAAAAAAAAAAAAAAAAAGCAATGCAAGGCAAAGTAAATCTAAAAAAAGACACATACCCCCTCCCAAAACAAAACAAAACAAAACGATACATATATTAAAGCAAAGCAGAGCCAAACGACACAAAGTAAAACTGATTGAAACAGAGCCAAGCAAACCAAACTGAAATAGAATAAAACAAATCAAATTGAAGAAGGCAATCCTCCCCCAAATAAAAAACCCAACGGTTGACAACCACCAACAAAAGCCAAATAAATTAACGTCACACAGCAAAGGCGGAACAAAAAAGAGGACTTTATGAATATACATTTTGCTACGTCTTTCGGTATATTTCGGACATAATTCTCACAGATTTTGGTCATATTACAATGTTTAGATTGAGGATCACTGACGAGGGTTAAATACTAGAAACGTGCATGTCTGGTCCATGCTGTAAATTTATCTGCTCTAAAATGATGCTAATAAATTTGAAGACGTAAAAAATTTCAAGGAGGATCATATAATGATCACTAAAATTACTAATCCCATTGGTACAATAAATATGGGTTAACCCATAAATTGCCCATATGGGACCTATATATATATACACTAATATATGGGTCTAAGATGGAGATCTAGTGCCCTTATGTTACTCATAAAAGATTCACATACATGACCCATATGGATAACCTAAATTGGACCTTTATGGTTCAATGTTGCAAATCCCAACTCACCTATATAGGACCCATATATAATTCCATTTGGGTCCATATGGGTCCATTATATTTTGCTTGCTGGGTAAGTACTCGATTTATATATAAAATCTATATAAATTTTGTGCAGTCATTTCAGTGAAAAACATCAATTGAGTACTTCCTTCTATAAGGTTTCGTAAAATTGGTTGCAAAGGAGAAATCAGGCAAATTAAAAAGCAAACACAGCAATTCTGTTTTTGGTTGTACTGACTTCTACTAAATAATCTGTTTCTTGGTGTTTGGCAACGACCTTGCAGTAATTCAAAAAAGTGAAGTAAATGACAAATCACATGTAAACCCAATAGAAGAAATTTGCGGTGGAATATTTGCTTCATAAGTCCTTGACTCTATTTCTAAAGCCTTTATTTAGAATCATCACTGAATTATGCGTCTTTGATGTATTAGAGAAGAAATGTATGAGCATATTGTCACAGATTCCTTACCACTGAATGCCCAGATTCATCGAGAAGATCGAGGCAGAATTCTACAAAAAATTACAGACCATTCTTCAAAGTTCCGGCATGAATTCATCTCGGTGGGGAAATCATTTCAGTGTTCTGTATTCATGGTAATGATTGATAAAGGTCTGATGACGTAACTTGTCTTCCTTTCTATTCGATTCTTGTGGATATGATATATAGAATCATTCGCCAGGATAAAGGCCTCGGGAAAAGAAATTGATTTTTCGCTTAATCTAGATTTTGTTTTAGTATTTTAACGTATTTTAATTTATAACATAAATGCAATTTAAGGTAAATGATGACTGATGATCTCAAACCACGAATAGATAAAAAGAATGTAATACTGGTAGGTTTAAGGACTCGTTAACTGTGCACAACATTTCTGATTCAACAAGAACAAACATTATCTGTTTGATTCTCCATGCAAGACACTGTCGCCATTGGATTGAGTGGAGTACGGCTATATCAAACAAAGGAGGGGATCTCCAACAACACCAGGTTGCAGCATCCACAGCAAAACCCGGCCTAAAACAATGTCCGTGTAACAAGCTTCATCCTTCTAAAAACAGCATTCCATGTTAAACGTCTTCAAATTCAATAGCATCATTTAAAAACAGATAAATGCAGCCATGACCAGACATGCACGTAATGGGTACTTAACCCTCGACAGTGATCCTCAATCTAAACAATGTTAAACGTCTTCAAATGTTATATGGCCAAAGAGTGTGAAAGTTATTATGTCAAAAAATGAAAGACGTAGCAGAATGGGTGGGATATGATGCAACATGACCCACGTTTTTAGAAATTTTGATAACATAAATTTTTGAATGGGTTGAAGAAAATCGATTAAATAAAATACTTAAGATCGAGGCAGATCATCCCTGCTTAAGTATTTTGTATTCAAATTTCAGATAATTCGTTGTGCCATCTAGATTACTAGGCAAGTCAAATCAAATGTACGCGGACTTTGTTCTCAAGATAATGCGTCTTTCAGAAAAGCTTCTCTGAAATAAGAAACAACTGTCATTTGCTAACTTTCAATTCTGAATATGTCATGTGCTCACTTTAAATTATTCAGAATTGAAAGTTAGCAAATGACACAACTAAAGCAGTTTGCTACTGTATCTAGAAAGCTAAATGACGTTCCAGATTAAGACACTCGGACCATTTAATCATTGGAATGACAGATTATTGATAAAACGAAATAAAACATGTACTGAATTTGGCAATTTTCTACCGAGATGAACTGACATGTGTGGCATGCCAGCAAGCGATGTTAATTCTTCCTTGGCACCTTAACTAACTCACAATCTTTAACTTAGTTTTCCATTTTTGCTCGTTGCTTCAGCTTCATAGAGGACAACTTTATCTCGGAAAGGTATTGATCTCCAGCATGACCACCCTGCACTCACCCAGCGAAACAAACCCTCAAGAAAGTGACACACAAATGACATCATTGAGTTAAAGAAGATCCTGACAAAAATCTCAACAGCACTCACAATAGAGAACAAAATTAAGCATCGACGGACCCCTAGCAAGCTAGAGGTGGGACCAGGTGCCCGGGAGGAGTAACTACAAAACTACAAATCGCAAAAAGACACAACAATATTCACTAGAACATCATACAAAACAATCGTAACAGACGTTCAGAAACATCAAGCATTGATGACAACACATAAAATGAAGTAGACCAATGTGCACCCTAATAACAAATCTCCAAAGTCCAAATATTGAATATCGACCCGCATGAGAAGGCTAATAATTCAACGTTGAAATTTGACCCGCATTTAAAGGATTCAACATTGAAAATTGACCCAGGCTTTGATTTCCAAGCAAGAGAAATATTGACCCTATCATTGTGTCAAAATCCAACAACGTGATCGGAATTCAACAGCTAAAACGGGTCAATATTCAACAAAAATTAATCCGGGGTCATATTTCAATGGATGGGTCAAAATTCGATCTTATGCCGTATCCACATCATGTAAACACTTATTTCCTGTTGCAGTGTGGAGCAGTTAAACTGGTTCCCCGTGACATGAATGTTTTGAAGTGTATGACTTACTTATTATTATACTTGTCTGGTGCAGAAAAATTGGTTTGGAATTTTCTTCATGAAGGTATAGAGTTGGAACACTTCCGTATTATTCTTCCTAGCTCTGTCGCCTAACGGATGCTTTGTTTTGGCACTTTATCAGTTTTGCATCATAAATATTATTTGGCTATTTCGGAAACTTGTCATCTCATCCAGAAATATTATCGAAATTAAAGGAGATTAACATCTTAGCACCATCCCTCCAATGCTATTTTGAACATAGATTTTAATTGGAGATGCTACTGAATCGACCCTACAGAAAACGCGGAGCCGCGCACTCTCTGTAAAGTAAATGCACAAATTTAAATTCTAAAAATAAAACCAGAGGGCGCTTCTGAAATGAAGTTTTGCTGCTTATGAAAAACACTTTGGCTGGAAGCATCACTGATGAGGATTTAACATTCGCAACACGTGTCTGGTGCATAAAAAATCTGCCCTACAGGACGAATTATATCCCCGTCGAATACTTTTTCTGAGCAGATCCATTGTATAACCAGACATTTTATGACCTGACCTGGCATTCTATTTTCCAAATGGATACTCTCTCATGAAAGGTCATCATTCAGATTAAGATCACTGTATCGAATAGAATACTTAGTATGTTTTGTGATGTCTTATGAGATGAGTGATAACAAGATTCAACATTTAAAATGCAGTTAACGGGCAATAACTCTGGTATAGCTTTTTTGCAATCCCCTTTCTTCATGCACATCTACATATTATGATCTTTCATTGTGTAAAGTTTCATTGAAATCTATCAAATGGTTTTGGAGGAGTTGCGATGACAAGGTTGGACATTGAAAATCATTTAATGCATGAACAATCACACTCCAAGGGTCATAATTCAGGTCAAACGTTTTCAACAGCAATCCCTTCTTCTTGCACATCTACAGCAAATTCAAATTCAAAACATAACACAAGAGGGCGCTACTAAAATGAATTTAGGTGGCTCTGCAACATCGCTTTGGCTCGAAGCATCACTGATGAGAATTTGATATTTGAAACGCGTGTCTGGTGCATGAAAATTGGTTTGAAAATTTCTTCAAGAAGGTATAGAGTAGGAACACTTCCGTTCATTATAAACACTTATTTCTTGTTGCAGTGTGGAGCAGTTAAAATCGTTCCCCGTGACTTGATGTTTAGAAATGTATTAATTACTTCTTTCCAGCTCTGTCACCTAAAACAAGCTTTGTTTTAGCCCTACATCAATTTGACACCATATATATTATTTTGCTATTTCGGAAAGTTGTCATTTTATCCAAAAATACCATCGAAATTAAAGGAGGTCAACATCTTAGCACCACCCCTCCAATGCATTTTGAACATAGATTTTATTTGGATATGCCCTACTGGTAATTTGGAGCCGCGCAATCTCTGAAATTTGGAGCCGCGCACTCTCTGTACAGCAAATTCAAAACATGACACAAGAGGGCGCTACTGAAAGAATTTAGGTGGCTTCTCAACATCACTGTGGCTGGAAGCATCACTGATGAGAATTTATATTCGAAACACGGGTCTGATGCATGAAAATTGGTTTGGAATTTTCTTATAAGGTATAGAGTTGGAACACTTCCGTATTATCTATATATCATGGTCTTTCATTGTGTAAAGTTCCACTGAAATCAATCAAATGGCTTAGGAGCAGTTGCGACGACAAGGTATGGCATTGAAATTGCATGAAAATTTTAAGTCCAAGGGCCATTACTCATGTCTTACTTTTCGACATCAATTCCATTTCTTCATGCACAACTACATAACATGATCTTTCATTGTGTAAAGTGTCATTGAATTTCACCAAATGGTTTGGGAGGAATTGCCATAACAAGGTATTGCATTGAAAATGCATGAAAAATCTAAATTCAAGGGCCATAACTCAGGTCTAACTTTTTCGAGATCCATCCCCTTTTTTTTCTTCATGCACAACAACATATCATGATCTTTCATTGTGTAAAGATTCACTGAAATCTTTTAAATGGTTTTGAGTTGCGATGACAAGGTATGGCATTTAAAATGCTTGAAAAATCTAATTCCAAGGGTCATAACTCAGGTCTAACTTTTCGACAGCAATACCCTTTCTTCATGCACAACTACATATAATGATCTTTCATTGTGTAAAGTTGAATTGAAATCCATCCATTGGATTTGGAGGAGCGATGACAAGCTTTCGTCTACAGACGGACGGAAGGACGGACGGACGGACAGGGTGATTCCAGTATATCCCACAACTTTGTTGCGGGGGTATAATAAATTGGTTTGAAAGTTTCTGTAAGAAGGTATAGAGTTGGAACCCTTCCGGATTTATTTTTGTACAAAACAGTTCAAACATATCACATGAATCATTTTACGTATATTTATCAACTTCGGTTGATCTTTTCTTCAACGCATTCGACAATTTCTGTTATCAAAATTTCTAAAACGTGGGTCCTGTAGCATCATATCCCACCCATCCTGCTACGTCTTTCGGTATATTTTTGGACATACAACTTTTCACACTCTTTGGCCATATTACATGTACATTGTTTAGACTGAGGGCCATTGACAAGGGTTAAGTACCCGAAACGTACATGTCTGGTCCATGCTGAAAAATGATGCTATTGAATTTGAAGACGCTTAACATTTGTACCCCTTGGTGAGTGTCATTGCTGGTGGACCAGGAGTCCCAGAGGGCACATGTAGCCAAGTTCGATCAACTTCGGTTTATCGTTTCTTCAACGCATTCGAAAATTTCTGTTATCAGAATTTCTTGGAATTTCTAAAACGTGGGCTCTGTAGCATTATATCTCACCCATCCTGCAACGTCTTTCGGTACATTTTGGACATATTACCTTTCACACTCTTTGATCATATTACATTGTTTAGATTGAGGATCACTGACGAGGGTTAAATACCCGACACGTGCATGTCTGGTCAATGCTGAAAATTATCTGCTCGTAAATGATGCTATTAAATTTGAAGAAGTTTTGAAGACGTTTAACATCTAAGAAGTTAAGACCATTTGAAAAGGAAGCTTAAAGCTTATTTAATTTATCTCTGTGTACTATTTAAAAAGAAGGCAAGGAGGGGGTTCGCTTATTGACCTTGGTATTAGAATGTAGAGAGAAAAATTATCAAAAATCATTGTAAGCGGTGCCACTTTGACAAATTCAATGAAGAAAATAGATCATGTATAATATAATTCAGACATGTAATTCCATTGATCCAAAAGCCTGCCGAACATAATAATTACTAGTGGAATCTGATATTACAAAGTGGAAACATAGCAAACACTGAAGACCACCTCATCGAGTAAGAAACATGAGATATTTTGAGATATTTTGTTGGATGTATTATAAAACGAGATATTGCACTTAGAACCAATATTCATCAGATTTAGAAAACTTCAGTCAGTGAATCTTTCTGTTCTGTTTACTAATTTCTTCATAAAAGGTTTATGACGACTTTGTGTAGTGATCGTCATTCGTACAATTCAATAAAGAATACCCTGATCAGTCTGCGAATAGAGGATGAAAATAAAGCACAAAAAATCTGAATCTACCCTCTTTCTTTTATGGTCGCCATAAAGCCTCGTTGAAGAGCTAATCTAAGCGACTCAGTTAAAAGAACAATTTACGTGTGCGACTAAGCGCGTGCCTTAAAAATACCGGTATGTGGCCCAATATAACCATTAGAAAATGAACTGATTTGAGTGTTTTCTTTAAACTGTTCAAGATCTTTGCACCATTTCACCTTTGCTGTATCGTTCTGATGTACTACAACAAGCGTTGCTCGGCGAATGAGAAGATCACCCAAATACCATTACACTACCAAGTAGCGGGTCTTTTTTTCTGCATGAGAACAAACTAGATGTTTACGAAACACTCAGGAGAGTTGTAATTTACATATATCACTCTGTATGAATCCTTTATAGCTTATCTATTTTATTTAACCAACTTTGATACCGAACAAATATAATCGCCAGTTTCATTTAATGTGTAATCTTCAAGAAATTGTGGTATATCGTTGGAGAAAAAGAAATTAATTTGTTCTGATCGCATAGATCAAACGCCATGCACTGTCATGGCCGTTTACAGAATTGCGCTATCCACGAGTTGATTGGATTCTTCGATTCTTGAACGACTACCGTGTCAAAGAGTTAAAGAAGATCCTGACGATAATCTCAACAGCACTCACAATAGAGCGCAAAATTAAAGGACAATTAAACAAGTTAAAGGTAACGTTTATGCATAAATCAGAAATACAATTTCAATATCCCTGTAATATTTTCTTTATGAACTTTGTACGTGTGGGGTGTAAGTCATTCAGAACAAATTGAATTTCCCCCACAAATTTCAGAATATTGATATACAGGCCAGGAATTCAGACAAAGCTTTGACTCTATGAGGCAAGTTTGCAGCTGAAATCTTCTCTTGCTGTGGACATTGATCAGATGATGGCACAAACGTTCGTTGTTTTCTGGACAGTACAGAGTTTTCTCTGAAGTTTTCTTTATTTCTAGAAATGTTTTTTAAACATTATCTTATTCAAAGGTTTGAAAAGGATTGGACAATATGCGGAGCCTATTTAAGTCATCTCCCGAACGTACGTACAATGACTTTACATAAAAGAAAGGAGGAGATCTCCAAGAAGACTCGGTGCATCACCAACACCAAAAACAAGTAAAACACCACTAATGTGAAAACACAGATTAGAAACAAAAAGCAAGAGATACAAAGGGACAAGAAACACAAAAAACACCAAATACAAAAGTCTACCTGTCAGATAAACCAACGAGACCAATGGACAGTCGATGCCGACTTAGGAGGTCATCTGCCGTGTTAGTACCAAATAGTGTGGTTATTCCGATAACGTGTGCATAACCCTTTTCTCTTTTCTGGTTACCCAGAGATCTAAAAAAAAACCCCGCATAATTAGTGTGTATAATAACCTCCTCACTGTACGAAGAAAACACAAACAAGACAACTCAACACGGATTAATATGTAAATGGATATAAAAAACAAAGGGAGTACGAAAAACAATCTGTGCTCTCCATGCCGGAGAAAGCTCATGCATGTTATCACTCGAGGAGTCCGACCGACATTCAGAGAGGACAGGTGGTTGGGGCCCTGTCTTCACTAAGGAGGATCCTTAATCATTTAGATTAAGGATCACTGACGAGGGTTAAGTACCCGGAACGTGCAGGTCTGGTCCATACTGTCATCTGTTCTTAAATGATGCTTTTGAATTAACATTTGAACAGGGCCCGTCCTGGAGTCCCGTCTTCAGAGTTAGTGTGAGTGCATTTATTTAAGAATGCGCTTGTATAAGACTAGATTGGTCAAGTCCATGCCGAATGTCCGTCTTGTGACAACGATGTAATTCCAGAATTTTGTGGATAACATTGTCTATGAGCCATCGGTGGACTTACGTGTATATGATTATCCTCGAATCAGGGCCTGAATACAAACCCGTAGAATTAATAGAAATACGGAAGTGTTCCAACTCTTTACCTTCTTGAAGAAAATTTCAAACTAATCATACAATGCAACAGACATGAGTTTAGGATAGTAAATCTTATTAGTGGTACATGTGCTTATTAAATGCCGAAGTTATTTTCTGGCCCAGCCAAATGTATTTCAGCAGCGCCTTCTGGTTTCTTTTTTGAATTGAAATTTGTGCATTTACTTTGCAGAGAGTGCGCGGCTCCAAATTATGTGTAAGGTCGATACGGGTAGCAAAGTTAAATGAAATCTATGACCAAAATAGTGCTGGAGAGATGGTGCTAAGATGTTTAACTACTTTAATTTCAGATATATTTTTGGATGAATTGACAAGTTTCCGAAATAGCAAATAGAATATATGATGTCAAATTGATTAAGGGTCGAAATAAGGCTTCTTTCAAGCGACAGAACTGGAAAGAATTATTAAACTTTCATCCTGTCACGGGGAAAAAGTTTTACTGCTTCACAAGGCAAAGGGAAATGTACGTTTATGATAAGAATACGGAAGTGTTCCAAATGTTTACCATCTTACCAATTTCAATGCACCAGACACGCTTCGGATAGTACACTTATTAAATGCCGAAGTATGAATAGATTATAGATCACGCATGCCCAAAACCTCAATAATTTAATTGAATAAAGGTGAAATTCTCATCAGTTTATTTTCGAAACAGAGTGCCCATTAAGGACATCGAGCACACCACAAATAAAGAATAAACCAGATGCTCCGAGAGAGTCAAAATGTGTTGGGATGAAATATCCGACGCAATACATTGTGTTCATTCAGATCATAAAGTGGCTTCAAGATCAGCTACTACGTTAATGGTTAGTCTTTGGTAGAAACATTTGGTTTATATAAATTAGGGTGTGCAAGTCAACACAAAACAAAAATCTGAAGTCAAAATCACGAGTGGCATACGAAATCAAGAAAAATCCTAACCTAAAAAATCTGTAAGAGATGTCATTATCTCAACTGAATCGTAGCCCCCCCCCCCCTCCTCCAAAAAATATACAAAACCGAATAAAGTCGCTCACAAATAGTGACTTTTAGCTCAGTTGCCTTATCCTCAGAACAAAGCTGTTGTATTTTGAGCTTGCTCTGGAATAGTGAATAAATTGCGATATAAATACACCAAGGACAGTTGACAGAGAAATAATACTACCTAGGAAAATAAAATTCATTATCCGAATTTGAAATCGTCATGTTTGACAAATATTGAAGGTTATCGTCAAAAGATAACATGAGATCTAAATATGCAGCAGAATTTTTTAATGCTTTTACGAGTCTAACATGTATATTGACTTTTCTAACAAATATATTTAGACACTTTCTCCTCTTGTTCACGCGGACAGATTGTACTGAGGTAAAATTTGAAATTGGATTCGTGAGACAAGTCAACATTGTATCAGTGAATGAAAGTCAAACACATAAGCTGAAATCAGATTCCAAAAATCGACAAGCTTAGAAATTCTGAAAAAAAACAACCAACAAAACAAAACTAAACATTCAACGAAACATTTTTACGCGGGAAAAAAGACCAGACGGAACATAGCTCCACAGAAATGTCTAATGGATAATCAGTAGGAGACAATGACACAGCACCATATAAACACGAAGGATAATAATCTCCAGAGTCCAGTGCAAGTGCGGAAAACATTTTAGAATGTATTGTAGGTGGCGCTGTTAAACCGTGTCGTGCTATCACATGTATAATGCAAGTATAGTATCCAAGTAAGCAGAAACAAAACGGAAGCCCACAACCAATCCCAATTTTTGTCCTAGTGTTACAAAAACAAGGTGGGGGTTCATTCATTGGCTACGGTGTGCCAACCTGAGACACGAAATTTACCACAAATGATTGACAGTAGTGCCATTCTGAATGAAGGATCACTTTAATTTAAAACCAAATGCAATTCCATTGATCCCAAAGCCTGCCAAATATAGTAATCACTTGTAGAATCTGACATTACAAAATAGAAAAGCAGTGAACACTAAGATAATTCAACAATCAACTTAAACATGCTATTTGTTTATTTTTTTCAACTAAATACAAAGTGTCAGACTTATCAGAAGAGAATTAGATCTATAGCAGGTAACACGTGTGCTCCTCTGCACAAATTAATTTTAACAGCGCCATCTACAATAATTCCGATTTAACAAAAACTTCTATGGACATTTAAAGAAAACGGAAGGATCTCCAGCATGACCACCCTGCACTGACCCAGTGGTACAAATTCACAAGAAAGCGACACATACTACAACCCGCCACGGAAACAACAATATGCCATCATAAAAAGAAAGAAAAAACGAAATAGACGTACAGAAACATCAAAGATTAATGACAACACATAAATGGAATGAGACCAATGTGCATCCAGCGCCGACTTTGGACGGCCATTTTGAAGACGTTTTACATTTGAACTACTTGGTGAGTGTCACTGCTGGTGGACCAAGAGTCCCCGAGGGCACATATAGCCAAGTTCAATTAATTTCGGTTGATCGTCTGTCTCTTCAACGCATTTAAAATTTTCTGTTTCAACATTTCATCAAATTTCTAAAACGTGGGTCCTGTAGCATCATATCCCACCCATTCTGCTACGTCTTTTGGTACATTTTTGGACATAATAATTTTCATACTTTTTGGCCATATTACATTGTTTAGACTTAGGATCACTGACGAGGGTTTAGTACCCGAAACGTCATGTCTGGTCCGTGCAGTAAATTTATCAGGTCTTAAATGATGCTATTGAATTTGAAGACCTTTTACATTTGAACTACTCGGTGAGTGTCACTGCTGGTGGACCAAGAGTCCCCGAGGGCACATATAGCCAAGTTCAATCAATTTCGGTTGATCGTCTGTCTCTTCAACGCATTTAGAATTTTCTGTTTCAAAATTTCTTCAAATTTCTTAAACATGGGTCCTGTAGCATCATATCCCACCCATTCTGCTACGTCTTTTGGTACATTTTTGGACATAATAATTTTCATACTTTGTGGCCATATTACATTGTTTAGACTGACGAGGGTTTAGTACCCGAAACGTGCATGTCTGGTCCATGCAGTAAATTTATCAGGTCTTTAAAAATGATGCTTTTGAATTTGAAGATGTTTTACATTTGCTATAAGAAAATGGTGTGGTTATCCTGATTCCATGCGCACAACCTTCACAGTTATCCGGATACACAGAAGTCTCCATAGACACAAAATTGCTGTATAAATATAAAACTTCTCACTGTAAGGTGACATCACAAACAAGATAGTTAAACGCAGCGGCCTCAGGTTACACAAAGAAATGACTGTAATAATTTTTCTGTCCATCGATGTAAAGACAAAAACCGATGCACAAACTATATAATCCGCGAAGTGGATGATTTAGTTAAATTACTATTGAATTATCTTGCTTCTTTTGCAATTGACCTCATTTTAGCATTGTTGATTTTCATGTTCAAAACTGGCGGCGTAATATTTGACGTAGAGGCGCTCGACGTTAGTGACTTCATAATAGGCGACATTGTCTATACATGTATAGATAACATTTCGCCCAATACGTTTGTATAAGCGTTATACAGACAATACGGAAATAACTTACATGTCATGCTCATTACAGTCTGTGCTCTGCTTGCTGAAGTAAGCTCAAGATCAATGATAACATTTCGCCCAATACGTTTGTATAAGCGTTATACAGACAGTACGGAAATAACTTACATGTCATGCTCATTACAGTCTGTGCTCTGCTTGCTGAAGTAAGCTCAAGATCAATCACCCGAGAAGTCCGATCACTTTCATATAGGACAGAGAATCAGGGCCCTGTCCTCTCTGACGAGATATGGACAGGACTCGTCAGAGTCCGGTCGTCACGGTACACTGATACAAAACTGTAGATTGGTCCAGTACCATGCCAAATGTTCTTTTGATGACTTATAGCATCATATCCTCGGTAAAGCAGGCGACCGACTAATTTCTTATGTTTATGGTTGAAGTTTGATCTGCTTTTGATCCTTCTAATTTTGTTTGTTAGGTCAATGTAAAATGAAGACAATGAAATTCCCAACGATACATACATTGATGCTGGTGAAATCGTTGCAGTTTGAGCTTGCTCTGGAATATCGTACTAATTGCACTATGAATTCACCTTAGGTAGTATTAAGGATAGTGACATTTGTAGTTTTGAAGTTCAATTAATCACTTGTGTCAAAAATGGAAGTATCCAGGTGACCATTTTCGTCAAAATATAACATGAGCTCTAAATATGAAGCAGATTTAATGCTTTCTGCAGTTACTTTCACCTCTAGTTCACACGGACAGATTTGCTAAGGTTATCAGCAAAATTTTTAGTATTGGTTGAGACTTTCTGGAAATTTTACAAAAATTATTGTCAACTTCTTTTGAAATTCGAACCCATACAAGCAATATACATATAGTATATTGCCTTGGGTATTTCACAACCTGCATGTTATGGTGACATAATTAAAAAAAATAAGAAGGATCAAAGGTAGACAGAATTACAATGGAAATTATGTTATAATCATCAAACGCCTTTCATGCCGTGGATATAATCAGTCTGTCACCAGACGGACACTTGGCTTGGTAATAGACCAATCTACAGCCTTGTACTAGTGTATTCTTAAGAACTGCACTCTGACTGACTGTGACAACAGGACTCCATGATGGGCCCTGTCCAAACCTCTTTCGATAAGACAGGGCATCGACCACCTGTCCCCTCTGAATCTCAGTCGAATTATTCGGGTGATAATATGCACGAGCTCGATACAGCAGTGGCGTGGCAGATGGCGGTCCTAAGTCGGCACAAATTGCCCATTGGCCTCGTCAGTTTATGTGTAGTCATATGTTTTTTATGTTTCTATGTGATTTGGTGTTTTTGTACCTTTAACGTCTCTTTCTGTGCGTGTCTGCCCTGTGTTTTGCATTTGGTGTTTTGCTGTGATTGCAGCAACCGAGTGTTGTTGGAGATCCCCTCCTTTCTTTGAGAGCACGTCATTGATTTATGTGAATGTAGAATTAAATCTGATTGATAAGTGTTTATTTCCGCGAGAGAGCAAAGACTGAACTATAAATTATAACCCCCCCAAAAAAATAAAAAACACAATCAAAGGGCTTACAAACTCTTGAAAAAAATAAAAATAAAATAGACCTTTCTTTTTTATCAGACAAATTAATGGGAACAACAACACAGCACCATAGAAACATCAAGAGGACAAATTTATCTAATGAACAATCTCCAAAGTATATTGTAAGTACGGAATGTATTGTAGGTGGCGGTGTTAATAATGAGTGCTGCATTGATTAGTAAATATCACATGTATCATGTCACATATATGATGAAAGTCATAGTATCAGTAAGTAAGTATGACCGAAAATGAAGCTTTATTCCTCTCTATGTATCGGTCATTTGTAGGAAAGCAAAGTGACAACCCCAAAAGTTCAAATTCAACTTTCTTTCAGGGAAAATAAGATTTTTTTTCTATTCAATATTTTTATACTAACGAATGTGCCAGCATGAGTTGTTGATGCAAAATACTCTGAATACTTCGATACTTTTTTATTTCTCGTGTACCCTGTAATATGTCAGATGAGTATAATATCTCAAAACAAGGGGTCGTATCAGAACTAGGACAATAAAATTACCAAAAAACTAATCATAAGTGGCCCCACCTTGAAAAAATTCAATGAAGAAATAAGTATACACTATATCTAAAAGAAAAAGGCAATTCCATTTATCCCAAAGCCTGCCAAAATAACACAATTTATTGGCTCACAATAAATTCATTTATCAAAGCAGGCAAATGATGTTTAATACGGAAGTAAGCACGAGTTATCTTACTTTTCGAAACTCCATGCTAGGTTTCAGCAGCAAAATTTATCAATAACTCCCAGATATGTTGTTATAGAATTTAAACTTAATGATTTCATATTGTCAATGAATGAATAAAGTAAAATAACTGTAACTTTGAGATAACTAGGGAAAAAAATACTTATAACAGTGACTTTATTGGTGTCAGTAAACAAAATAAAATATTAAAAAAAAAATAATTAAATTTTTTTTTTAATCTTGCAGATATTATCTTCCTCACCAGGATCCCAGGTCTCATCATGACTTTCTTGGATTGGACTTTCGCATTAAAACTGACTGTGTGGCATTCATTTTGAGGAATCGTGTTTAATTTCCAATAAAAGCTATGTATATACATCTCTCTTGCTTGGGGTATATGTTTTCCAGTACGTACCCCTTGCTTTGAGGATGTCGATGGACATCTGATTACACTGGGTCCATTCTCATTGCTCATCTCTTTGACATTTTAACTTGAGCTTGCAAGTCGTCAGAGATCTTAATTTTTGGCTGGATTGCAAAGCAATTCCGGCCTATAGATTGACGATGTCCGTCCGTCTGTCGTCAACATTTTGGTTAAAGTTTCTGGTTGAGACAAAATCTAAGGAACTGTATGCAGTAGAAACTCTATATTATACATGAAGCTTGCCCATGACAAGACCTTTCAATTTATGCCATAACATTTAACCTTGTGACCTTGACCTTGGACTTTGACCTAGTTAAAGATTTTGGTTTAAGTTTCTGATTGAGGCAAAATCTAAGTAACTATATGCAGTAGAAACTTTATATTATACATGAAGCTTGCCCATCACAAGATCTTTCAATTTATGCCGTAACATTTGACCTAGTGACCTTGACCTTGGACTTTGACCTACTCAAAGATTTTGGTTAAAGTTCCTGGTTTAAGCAAAATCTAGGAACTGTATGCAGTAGAAACTTTATATTATACATGAAGCTTGCCCATCACAAGACCTTTCCATTTATGCCGAAACATTTGACCTAGTGACCTTGACCTTGGAATTTGACCTAGTTTGGGATTTTGGTTAAAGTTCCAAAGTCACAAATGACTACATATACATATGACAAGAATATGCCAAATAATAATAAAATTTGAACTTAAACGTTTGCGTTGTATTTGATAATAATTTCCTGTAAAGAGTTTGAAGTCTTCATCTGCAATTACAAAACAGAAGCACAGTGAACACTGTACCCCACTGACAGAGAGAGTAAGACACATAGAATATATTCCACCACAAAGCATGCAATTGATCTCGCCGGCATCCCGTCTCATCTTCATTGTGCATTCACTTTGCTCCATAACAGAGTGTCTGGTTGATTAAGGGTTAGTTTTGTAATGTGCATTCACTTTGTCTCTTACCAGAGTGCTTGCTTGATCAAGATTTAGTTGTGATTATGAATTTTTAGATCACGGACTGTATTTGGTAAGCCTTCTGTTATTTTTTTCCAATACATTCAGATATATTTAGAATGTTCTCTTTGTTTGGTGTTCTGCTGTCGTGTTTGCTGCTCCTTGGCCCTTTTGTGTCTCTTGTTGTATATGTCTTCCCTGTGTGTTTTGTGTCTCTTGCTGTGTATGTCTTCCCTGTATTTTCACTTAGGTGTTTTGCTGTTGGAGCTGCAACCGGGTCTTGTTGGAGATCCCCTCCTTTCTTTGGCGCCACCTACAATAAATTCGGACATTATGAAGATTGTTCATAAGATAGTGTTGTCCCTTTCTATGGATGTCTGCACTGTCTTTTTGCATTGGGTGTTCTTAATGAAACAACATGTAATTTTTGATTCAAAATTAAAGGCATCCATTTCTCTAGAAATAAATTCAATTATGAAGAGAGGAAAGTTTTTTCCCCACTATCAATTTTTCAATGTTTTTCCCTGACATGGTCACCATAGCACTTTCTATATAGACATAACCTCAGACAGTGTATGTTGTATGAAATTATGAGGTTGTTTCATTTTTGTGGTATAGTTATGACATTTTCAGTTTGGACTGTTGAATGAACCCCAAGTGTATGAATTATCACTGGGAATGGAGGTTTACCATTCTACTCAACCTGGTCACTCAAACTTGCAATATGGGTGAGATCAAGCATTCGTACATGTACAATACCTTGCAATGCACCATCATAAATCCTTAGATGCATCACCCACACAAGGTGATTGATACAGGACTTACAGTTATGGGAATAAAGGTATCCCTTTATCCTAACCACAGTACTCAAAAGGACTTTGGCAAGCTCCTTCTTCTTCGTAGAGGTAAGCTAAAGGCATTTACAATCTGTAGACCAGAATTTCTTTGCAATCCAAACCAAAGATAATTGGCATGACCATGTTTGTGACTTATTTTCACCTTGGTGTGCAGTGAAGAGGAAATATTTTACAGTAAATCGAAGTTTTTTATCAATTATGATTTCTTTTTTCATTTCAATAAATTATGACATGTATAGTGAATATATACAATATGACATGAAAACACAATTTACAAATATATATAAAATTGTTTCTCCAACATGAATAATTCTTTTTTTCTGTAAAAATGTTATGATATTCAAGTGAATCCCAAGCACTGTTCATCTCCTTTGTTTTAGTTATCGAAGGACGCTCTCTTTAAATACCTATTACTACTGTATTTCTAAGATTAGATGGTGGTAAAGGAGCAGATTCGGTAACATGGAAAATCGGCCCTAATTTTAGAATGTTTTAGATTTCGATTGTATTTCGAATCCAGGAAGTTAAATGTATGGTTGTTTGAAATACCAAATAAATATTTTAATTTACGCGCAATACACCGAAAGATATGGCTTCAAAATCGGCTTTAAGTCGTAAAATGCTGAAAAATCGTAAGAAATGGGCATAATTCTGGTCAAAATCTATGAAAATAAGTAGGGCGCCAGCCCTCACCCAAAATTATTTTCATATAAAAAGTTAGATTTGCAAATTATCTTTCGATCTACATAAAATTTATGTTGGGTCAGGGTTGGCGCCTATTCTAATTTTAAAGATTTATGCAGAAAATATGGCGATTTTCCTTCATTTTCCGTCATGCAGAGCAAATGACGTCACAATGTGACGTCATAACTAACGCACGTGACGTTTTGACAATGAAAAATATTTAATTTCTATTTCGGCAGGTGTTTGAGATAAATATAAGAAATGCTGAATCATAATTTTCATAAAATTATTTTTCGCAAAAGTTTAGGGCCGATTTTGGTAGTTAGTGAACCTACCCCTTTACATGTAAATATAATAAATACCAATAACTACTGTATCTATAAGATTAAATGGTGGTAAATTTACATGTAAATATAATTATAACATGTTGATGTTCTGCACCTAGAGAGAAAGATTTTTCCTCATAACAAAACATCAAAACTGTCAAAGCATACAGGCCATGGCTTGTCATCGGGAATATACCAATTAATGTCAATTTATAATGCAGTTCCATCACTTTTAACAATAACAATTCCTCGGTTAAAATCTATGAATTGTTATCAGCAGAAACAGCAATAATTTTAAGATAGCAAGGAGTACAAATATACGACTACATATATTTCTTTAACAATTCAACAGTTTAACGATGTAACAATAGTATAAAAACATCTACATCTGCTACTACATCTACATGTATCTGCTACTACATCTACATGTATCTACAAAATAAATTACGCGTCAAAATGTTCATAAACATATAACAGATTTACATATATAGATGTCATGGTAAAATTCTCATCCCTCCTCCACCTGACTCCATGATCCACTTGATTCCAGACGGTACAAACGGGGTCTGCCGTCCTTGAATACAGTTTTAAGAGGTTCGGGATGGTCTCGTATCTGTATGAGGGCCGCCCTCACAGCCGCTTCAAAATGAGGAGGTTCTTGCTCAGGGGACGTTGATAAATGCTGAGAGAGATAACAAAACTAAAAGAGTTATCTTTCTTTTCTGAAACATTATCCTTATGACTAATCTACTATACTGGGGGCATTTTTGTTTCCAAGGGCAATTTTCTCCAACAAAAAGTGAGTGCCTTTCTTTGATGATTTAATTGTATTTTCAGTCATAACCAGACAACAATCCTACCTCAAAAATAAATTGATAAATTAAAAATGACCAAAGAGGTGGAATATAAACATCAAGTCTTAGTTATGTATCTGAAGAAATATAAAATTCTTTAAGAAACATATAATTGTTTAGAAGGTTGGAAAAATGAAAGGTGATACAAACCTCTCTGATGAATTGATCAGGTAAACCACATAACAAATCTATCTCATCCATAGTGCTATAGTTAAATGGACCAATGGATAAAAGCCCTCGTTTGCAGTCATATATGTTCATCACCTTAAATTTGAAAAAATAAAGAAAAAGTTGCAAAATCAAGAATGCAATCTTTTCATCTTACATCTACATTTCTGATTATATGTTGTTAAATGCTTATCAAAATATTTTATCAAAACATGGATTTTTATTCAGTTTTGATAAACGCATATGCCTCACATTGTAAAAGTTACTGTCATATGACGGCCGTCAAGCGAAAACCACCCTTAAGTGAAAAATATGGCAATTTTATTTTTCAACGAATTACGATAAAACATTTCATTCTGAACAAAATGATATATGATGTGTATGTATACGGCATGGATAAATGCCATAAATCTTCTTTGAAAACTTTGGCATGACGTTACGCGACGTTTTAGCTAAGTATCTGATGACGTCCAAGTTATGGTACGACGACGTCATACTTCAGTGTGTATATCCGGTACAAATATGTGTATATATCAAATGAATACATATATTTCTGTTGATGATATATTGACCTTCTATGCATGTTTATTTCAGGAATACCAGAAATCGAATACTTTGATGTAAATCTATACATTGTACTTGGATCTCGCATCATGTCCTCTTGTTAAACATGTTATTATTTACGTTGGTCCATTTACAGTTTTTGATACCCGTCCTTGGCAATATTATCAAGATTAGAAAATGTTATTTCGCATAACAAATGTTGAACAACACAAAAATGCTGATTTTTAGCCTCTACAGCGACGATTCGCCGGAATCCCATATATCTAAGTAACTATGAATTTTTCGGGAAAAGTGATTATCCTCGCCAATATCCTTACATTTACAAGTACTCTATCTAAATAGTACTTTAAAATAATTGTAATCTCAACAGTTATATTCGGCCTATATTTATATTTTTCATTTTATCTATCAATTAAGAAATGACCGTCTTACTTTTGGTGTTCATGGGTGTATAATTCTGGTTGGTCACGTGCAAATTCCGTGAATCGCGAAGCGATTCTCGGAAAATTTGCACGTGTCCAACCAGAATTATACACCCATGAACACCAAAAGTAAGACAGTCATTACTTATATTTACATTTATTCTAAATATTGGTCATTTTTATTTGTATGCATTTCGCACATTTTGCCTGTTATAGCGTCGAATAAATTTCAACGTCGGTAAATTCTCCCTACATGCAAAACTTGAACGTGACGTCACAACAGCAACCCAAGTTATTGGAATATAATTCTAGTTGCCTAGTGAGCGTTCAACAAGGGGAATCTACTAGTAATGTAAATATTTTCAATTTGTTTTTAAACGAAACGAAATCAAATGTAACATTTTTTATAGATACATAAGATTTGCATGTTTTATGTCAACATTTTGGAGTCATTTCATTTACTAATCACACGTTTGCACATAGACACTTTTCAATTAACTTGTTGATATATTTTTTGCTAGCCCTATTTGTTCTATATACACTATCAGAAATTTCAATCTGTCTACACGTGTCAAAATTTTGGGAGGAGGGGGGGGGGAGCTGTTAAGATCCTTCCAGTTGTACTGTTCTCCTTACTAGCAATTTCATTTCTCTCTTTCCTCTTTTTTTCTTTTTTTGTTTGTTAAATATTACATGTAACTACTGCACTAAAAATCATTCCAAACAGCGACATTTAGGAATCACTGTTATATAGGATGCGAAATCCAAGTGTGACAGACAGACGGACACCGGACAAAGAGATCCCAAAGTGTCGCTTTGTGTCGCAGGCGACACAAAAAAAACCTTTGATATCGAGCACATGTAAGTCAAATCAAACAAAATCAAAATCTTTATTTTTTCGATGAGTTTTGTACATAAACGATTAAATCCTTGTCATGATCATTTTTTTCTTCTCTTTACCTTTTTGAACTATTGTTCATTTCAACAGAAAACGACACTATAGGTTCTAGAATTTTTCCCAAGGGTGGGGTCCATCAGGGGAGCAGCGTATGATTTTGAAAAAATCAATTTGATAAAAATAGGATAATCAGTTCGCTAATTCCAGGGTTGTCTGACCTCACAATCCCATAGACTTTATTTTCTTCTTCTTTCATTTAATATGCCACTTCCTTAATACATTTGTAAGCACATGGATTCACTGCTCACAGATTCAAGTGAGGTCGCCGTCAAGATGCACGACCTTCAGTGTTTTGTTTATTTCTGTTCTGAATCACTTGATTTTTTCTCAAAACGTTTTCTCATTCCCTCCATAAACGAAAAGTTCAACCTAATTTCAAGGTTATTCTTCTCCATTTATTAATGATTGCAATAATTGCATTTTTATCATATTTTCATACTTCAAAACTAATTCATTTTTTTTAGTGAATAAATAAAAGAATTTTGTGGAGAGTAGTGTTTTGCTTTCTCTCATTTGATTGTTACACGTTTAGTTGATGGGTTACATTGTATTCAAATCTTCAATGGTCGTATTAGGGGAGGGGCTAGGCGGATTTGCTTGTTTGTTCATTATCAGTTGTGAAGTGCACAAGGTCGGAGAAAATCCAAATCAGATATGTATGGTTGTTTTTTTGCATCTTAATTTTATGTCAATTACTAACATAACACCCCCCCCCCCCCCCCCCCCCCCCCCGAGAAAAATACATAGAAAGGAAGAAGAACGCCGCAGCTTCAAAAATCTCTCTCTGCGAGAATCCAAAGAAGCGATGGCGACTATCAGTTTAACAGTCGCACCGTATACAACGTCGGATTTGGGGAGTCTGCCATGTGCGGCACGTGGACATGGTGGAGACGGTCCCGAAGCGGACGCAAGACAAAATCGGCGAGTATTTCTCTAAAGTTCTAGGATATATTATACCATATTTCTCCAAACATCAAATTGCATAGAGTGTGGTGATTTGTAGATACAGAATTTAATATCCATATGTATTAAGTCGGTCGTTATTATAGAGGTCGCCACTTGATGTAGCATCACTTTTCACGCTCATTAGAAAAATTAAAACATGTTTTGTAGTAATATAGATACACAGTTAATGAAATAAATATCTCCCTCTCTCTTATATACCTTCTACATGTGTAATAAAAACAAATACAAGTAGAGCTAACTTATGGATAGGTATTTTATTTCGGGGCCAACCCGTCAAAGGGGGGCGGGGTTCAACCTTGATGGTAAACGACCCCCCCCCCCTGCCCTAGATTCGCGCCTGTAATTTAAAGTATACTATAAACCTAAATCTTTTTCAACCGTTTAATGTAGTCCTTGGTAGCAGATGATGCCTCTTTCCATTCTGAGGACATGATACGGACTTGAAGTTTAGATTTTCAATTTCAAGTATGATAATTGTACTGTCATATAGCCTTTATAGCTTCATTTATTTCTCATACATCTCCTTTTTAATCAAAACGCTATTCTTTTTTCCTTCTGCAAACGATAGATTAATTTTGTGAAAATTGGTCTTTAGATATTTATGCGACTGATTACAAACCACTCTTTGAACACTAAGTGTTTAAATTAATGTGGAGTATACATCTTGCTTATCAACATAAATCGAGGATCAAATATATCCTAGACCGTTTCGGATCCGCGATTTCTAAATGATGTTCAATACTAGAAGACAAAACAAAAAACAAACACACACACACACACACACACAAAAGAAGAAGAAGAAGAAATGTGAAAACATACGGTCTTTTCAATAAGAACCAGACTTGTCAGAATGACAACATAGCTCGCCGGTGGCAACCATATGTAAATTGCAACAACAACAATAAAAAAGGTCTTATCACAAGGAATGCACATGTGAAATATCAAAGCCCTATCACTAACCATTCAAAAAATATGGCCAAGGTTAAAGTTTTTCAAAAGTAGGTCAATCATCTCCAAGGTCAAGGTCACAAGGTCAAAAATTTTGGTATCCATGGAAAGGTCTTGTCACAAGGAATACACATGTGAAATATCAAAGCCCTATCACTTACCATTCCAAAAATATGGCCAAGGTTAAAGTTTTTCAAAAGTAGGTCAATCATCTCCAAGGTCAAGGTCACAAGGTCAAAAATTTTGGTATCCATGGAAAGGTCTTGTCACAAGGAATACACATGTGAAATATCAAAGCCCTATCACTTACCATTCCAAAAATATGACCAAGGTTAAAGTTTTTCAAAAGTAGGTCAATCTCCAAGGTCGAGGTCACAAGGTCAAAAATTTTGGTATCCATGGAAAGGTCTTGTCACAAGGAATACACATGTGAAATATCAAAGCCCTATCACTTACCATTCCAAAAATATGGCCAAGGTTAAAGTTTTTCAAAAGTAGGTCAATCTCCAAGGTCAAGGTCACAAGGTCAAAAATTTTGGTATCCATGGAAAGGTCTTGTCACAAGGAATACACATGTGAAATATCAAAGCCCTATCACTTACCATTCCAAAAATATGGCCAAGGTTAAAGTTTTTCAAAAGTAGGTCAATCTCCAAGGTCAAGGTCACAAGGTCAAAAATTTTGGTATCCATGGAAAGGTCTTGTCACAAGGAATACACATGTGAAATATCAAAGCCCTATCACTTACCATTCCAAAAATATGGCCAAGGTTAAAGTTTTTCAAAAGAAGGTCAATCTCCAAGGTCAAGGTCACAAGGTCAAAAATTTTGGTATCCATGGAAAGGTCTTGTCACAAGGAATGCACATGTGAAATATGAAAGCCCAATCTGTATTGGTTTAAAAGTTATAAGCAAGGTTAAAGTTTTTGTGCACGCGCACGCAGACGCAGACGCAGACGCCGACGCCGGGGGTATGACAATAGCTCTCCGGACATTCGTCCCGGCGAGCTAAAAAGCATGTTGAATTTTGAAAATGGTTTTTCCCCTTCACGTGTACAGGTCCAGTTCGTTGGTCACGCTGATTGCGGTAAAATTGAGAAAAGAAATCCTTGTTTTAATATCAATAAACTCATCACTAAATTTTCAGAAAAGTATTTCAAAACGTACTTTTAAAGTCATAAAAGTAATAGGCTATAACATTCTGTGGATTATGATTTATTGATGACTTTGACGTCCACGTAGTTGAAAAGTTATCGCGACACGTAACGTGAAAAATACGCGAAATTGACGACGTCTTTACAGTCCGATTTCTCTTTTTGACGTCATAGACAGATAAGGGTGGTTTTCGCTTGACGGCCGTCATATATTATCCACAGATTTTCACATCTCTTTTTACACTTACAAATCACTGATCTTTGACAAACATTCAGCCTTTTTTCTATTAATTTACCTCCTCACTGCCGGTGAAATGACGAGCTCCTCTCAGGGGTAGGTCAGGGCCATGCTCTGGGAAATTAGCTCTCTCAATCTTTCCACTATTTAAAGTCACGACTGAAATGAAAGAGAAAAACAACAACAAATGTTTCAGTTAATTATTTGTTTACATTGCAGCATATAAATTCAGACAACTTCAATGGAATGAAATTATGTCTGATATAATCGGTGTGCATTATAAAAAGATTCAATTTTGTAAAAAAAATTTCTTACCAACACCACACACTCCTGGATGATTTACACCATTTTTCTTGATATTATTCATATCTGAAAGAACAGTGCAAGTTTTAAATGAGGATCTTGCTGCTGTCTCATCCATTTAACAATGTTAAAATTATCTTGGTAATCTTTGGCAGTGTTGAACTTTGATCATGGAAATGAACTTGATATACTTTGGCATATATAGGTAAAGATATTCCATGATTCTGACTATGAATTACATATCAATTGACCCTTCCAAATGCAAGAAAATTTTGAGAAATTCCATGACGTCACAATGCAATTTCGATGTTTGACCGAGGTTCGAAGCTTGTTTGTTTGAGGTAAAAGCAATGTGACGTCATGACCTTTTCATTTTTTTTCCCGCAATCGGAAGGTTCAATTACATTTACACATCTGAAAAATTGTTTCTTACAATTGCTCAAACAATTCAAATCATGTGAACAACATTAATACTGACCTGATATACAAGCAGTTTGCAGGTGTATCTCAACAGGTAAATTATTGAATGCAGCTGTAATTTAAAGGGAAGGTCATTAAATTTTATAGAAGAAAAAAAAAATCAATTTTCAGTACAATATAAAATATATGTATACATATATGAGGGCATAACAATTGGTGCTAGTGGAATGGTTTTTCTACACAAATATACACTACATAATTCCTGAGTACCAATCAAACACTAGCCAAAAATCTTCTTTGATTCAGAGGCATAAATAAAGTTGACTACATAGCAATTTTGCAGAATAAAATGAATAAAAAGTTTGAACATATGATCAAAACTCAGCCATATGGCAAAATTTTCTTGTTCGATACATTCACTTACTTAAAACTTTGACAGACAGTTCTTCCGATGTACGATTTGGATCCCTGAATCCCCCATACATATGAAGCTCAAATCTGTAAACGAAAGGATTATAAATTATCTTATCTTGTTTTTCATAAAGTAACATATATAATTGACAAATATTAAGTTTTCTATTTTCCTGCTAAACAATTTAAACTAAAACTTAACATGCAGTAAGCCTTTCTCATACCCTTAATTTTCCGTAATTTTAAGAACTGACAAATGAAAACTTGATTATTTTACTAGTTTTTGAATATAGCTTAATACACTGAAACAAATTGAAAAAGAATCAAACAAATCGAGATATCAATATCAAGCTCCGAGCCTTTCGAAAGCATTTCGTCAACATTTTAAGTAGCCTACTTTAACATAATCATTCAAATAAACAAAAAGCAATTTGTTTTCTATTAAACTATAGACATGATCTGCTTTTGCAAAAGATGTTATTTGTAAAAAATTCAAGTTCAAGCAAGTACTACAATTTTATTTGACATGTCTGCTTTGGCGATTCCCTCATTTTTGATACAGAAAAACTCTAGCAGTCTATAAATGAATCATATAGATTAAATCAATAGTGAAAATTATTTATCATGTGTACCTTTAATATAGATTTATATAATAAAGTGTAAAAAAAACTATGAAAGATTGTGAGTTAAAAGATGTATTAATGACTATGATCCAAAGACAGCTTCACAATATGATACCAGAAAACATTCAAGCTTACACCATTGGTCAAATAAAAAAGAACTTTACTTAAAAGAGAAATAATACATGTATATTAAACTTGAAGACAGGATCTTTTAAGATGATTCAAGATTAAAATGAATGATTTTATGAGCAGCTAGTGGTCATGTTCAAGGACCCAAATGACATTAAAAATAAAAATAAATTCTCACTTTTATAGGATATTGTAGAAATCTTATTAATAAATCACTTGTTATCACAATTGTTGGACAGATGGAATTAACAGTTACAACAAATTATATTTTCTTTCTTCTTTCTTTTTTTCTCATATGATTTGTTATGGAAGGCAATGAAAAACAAAGATATCATGATGTTTGTACTTGTATCAGACTTTTCTGTCAATATTTTGATACATTAGGAGTGTATTAAATGTTAACTTTAAAGAATAATACTTGATGCAGACTGAGTGGCCAGATATTAAAGTAAAAGAGTGTACATGTTTTACATGTATTTATAACAAGTAAAGGTTGATTTAGTTGAATTTGATTTCTATTAAATCTTATTTTAACATATAACAAATGAATATTGTAATCAAAATGAGAAGAAATTTCATGCAATTCAAGAAAAGGCATAGCTACCCATAGCAACAAGGAAATCTTAAAATGAACTTGGAACAGGCTTACCTCTCATCACTTATGTAAGGAAATACAATATAATGTAGCATTTTCAAATAAGAATATGTGTTATTGAAGCTTTAACTGATTAAAGTGAACACAAAATATGTAATGATATAATGAAAAGATCTCAACTTTATCTTTTAGATATAATACTTATCTACTATGAAATTATAAATTAAGATTTACACCATATTACCTGCCAGGTAAATTTCCTGTTGATAGGTCACTAACTAGGCTTAACATTTTTCTTGAAGCATTATCTGTACCACATCCATCTAGGTGAGCTATACATGCTGCCCCTGAACCTGTTGACCGTAATGATAATTAAACAATTTAGCAATTAAGAGCAAATATTTGGAATCTATTTTAGATAAACTCCCCATTATGACAAAATGAGATGCGATATTGTGCTATTATACAACGTAACAGCAAGCAAATACTCAAGGTATGTCACCAAAATTTTGTTTTCGGACCAAATCCATTTTAGACAAGATGGCTACCATTAATGGATCTGCTTGGATAATTCATGTTCAGCCTCTCTGTGACTGTTGCAATGAATTTCATGAAACCAAAAAGGACACAAGAAGTCTAGAAAGGTACTCTACCAAAATTGCCTGTCAAACATCTTATAGCTTAAAACTTGGCTGACACATTTTTGAATTTTTCAACAACAGTAAAACAGAATTTCAAGAAAATCTTACAGTAAGAAAGTACTTCTTTTCTACACTGAAACTGACTTGATCAATAGAACAGAGTTGCTGCTGATCGATGAATAAGATTGGTTGACACATCTTCACCTTTCATTTCAGGAGAAAAAATTGAAAAAAGAATTTTGGCCAATATTACATTACTTGATATCTCACCTGTATGTCTGAGTACAACCATGTGACATGTAGTGGCATCCCTGTACCTAACATTTGTCTGTACCTAACATCTGTCTGTACCTAACATCTGTCTGTACTAACATCTGTCAGTACCCAACATGTCTGTACCTAACATCTGTCTGTACCTAATGTCTTTCTGTACCCAACATCTGTCTGTACCTAACATATGTCTGTACATAACATCTGTCTGTACCTTACATCTGTCTGTACCTAACATTATTTGATATCTTTACTGTGTGTCTCAATACAACCATGCGACATGTAGTGGCATCATCTGTACCAAACATCTGTCTGTACATGTAACTACTTCTGTCTGTACCTAACATCTGAATAGATTGTATCAAGCATCTGTCTGTACCTAACATCTGTCTGTACCTAACATTTATTTTTAAATATCTTACCTGTGTGTCTGAGAACATACATGTGACATGTAGTGCTATTGTCTGTACCTAACATCTGTCTGTACCTAATATATGTTTGTACCTAACATTATTTGATATCTTACCTGTGTGTCTGAGAACAAACAAGAAACATGTAGTGGCATCGTCTGTACCTAACATCTGTCTATACCTAACATCTGTCTGTACCTAACATATGTCTATACTAACATCAGTCTGTACCTAACATCTGTCTGTACCTAACATCTGTCTGTACCTAACATATGTCTGTACTAACATCAGTCTGTACCTAACATTACTTGATATCTCACCTGTATGTCTGAGAACAAACATGAAATATGTAGTGGCATTGTCTGTACCTAACATATGTCTGTACCTAATATATGTCTGTATCTAACATTATTTGATATCTTACCTGTGTGTCTGAGAACAAACATGAAACATGTAGTGGCATCGTCTGTACCTAACATCTGTCTATACCTAACATCTGTCTGTATCTAACATCTGTCTATACCTAACTTTACTTGATATCTCACCTGTATGTCTGAGAACAACAATGTGACATGTAGTGGCATCGTCTGTACCTAACATCTGTCTATACCTAACATCTGTCTGTACCTAACATCTGTCTATATCTAACATCTGTCTGTACATTACATTACTTGATATCTCACCTGTATGTCTGAGAACAACCATGTGACATGTAGTGGCATCGTCTGTACCTAACATCTGTCTATACCTAACATCTGTCTGTATCTAACATCTGTCTATACCTAACACCTGTTATACCTAACATCTGTCTGTACCTAACTTTACTTGATATCTCACCAGTCACCTGTATGTCTGAGAAAAACCATGTGACATGTAGCGGCATTGTCTGTACCTAACATCTGTCTATACCTAACATCTGCCTGTACCTAACACCTGTCTATACCTAACATCTGTCTATACCTAACATCTGTCTGTATCTAACATCTGTCTGTACAATACATTACTTGATATCTCACTTGTTTGTCTGAGAACAACAATGTGACATGTAGTGGCATCGTCTGTACCAAACATCTGTCTATACCTAACATCTGTCTGTACCTAACATCTGTCTGTATGTAACATCTGTCTGTACCTAACTTTACTATATATCTCATCTGTATGTCTGAGAACAACCATGTGACATGTAGTGGCATCATCTGTACCTAACATCTGTTTATACCTAACATCTGTCTGTACCTAACTTTACTTGATATCTTACCTGTATGTCTGAGAACAACCATGTGACATGTAGTGGCATCGTCTGTACCTAACATCTGAATTTGCCCTGAAAATATGCAAGAGTAGGACTTATCAGGGACATATATAAATATTTTATATATGTCTCTGGACTTAATATTGAAAATGTGTCAATGTAAACCTTAGTGAATTGATTATTCATAACCGATTCATATTACAAGTATTTCCTTATTTCAATTGGTTTACACGCAGAGTGACAGATACCAAAAACATCCAAGGAAACGATGTAAGTTTGAACTAGCTTTCATTCTCTTGACATAATTTTCAAACTTATACATGTACAAAGTACCAATGATACACATGGGGTATTGATATATTTCTATAAGGTGACATCTGAATAAGGTATAGAAACAGTCTTTCATAATACTCAGCTGCTCTCCCTTGACCCATTGTTCCCAAAATGAACAAGAAATGTCTCTATATATCCAAAGACTTATGGTATATTTTATAATTGTCTATCTTGTAAGTACTTATGGTATATTTTATAACTGTCTATCTTGTAATGCATAAAATCGACTAATTAGTAAAAACATCGTTACATCAGATAGAGGAGAAAAGTCTGTAAAATTATTTTTATCATCAACGAACCGTCTTCTGGAACCGTTGCTGCCATTTCTCTCTGACCCACATACAGGAGACCAATAGGTACAATGGTCCGACATTTCTGTGATAGGATGTTCTCTGCCGACACCTGATACAATATAAAGAATGTTAAATTTAATAATACTGAAAGTAATTCCTAAAGAATCGCTGAAGCAATTAAACCCACGGCCAAGTATTTGATATATATTGTACATGTATACATACATATAGCAGTACCAAACTTGATCTGTATCTATAATTAAACAATTCATTTCATCTCAACATCTGCTTTTTCTTCAAAGGGCAATGATCCATGTTAAAGTAGGCCTATATTGACCATCTCAACATCACATTGCTGAATAGCAAGCCTCTACTCTGACATACTGAAGACGATAACACAAAATGAATTGTTTAGAGGTCAATGTGTGACATAAGTAAGTTGCATGTTGACATTTCAACCCTCCCTTCCAAACAAGGTTTGGTATTTATAACCCATAATATTACTCTTCTTATAACGGTAAGATATCATTACTACCTGTCATATAAAAATTATGTTCCCACGTATAAGATAAATAAAGAAACATAGTCATAGTGTTTTAAAACAAATATATTGTAATTAAAGTCCGTCTTATCAGTTATAAATCTTCCTGTGTAATGTCAGCACCTTCCAATTCTGTCGCCGAGACTAAACAACCGTGAACATGGCCAAGTCGGCAATGAATGGAGGGAAATACTGCCAAATCATCAGTCGGGGTATTACACTATGATGCCAGCAAGTCATTAATCTTCTAATGTCTACCCAGTTTACACTTTAAAAGTACGCTAATGTTAAGCCCCGGTCACACTGCACTCCACGTCCAGATCACGTTCAAAAATCTGCTGGACGTGGTCGGACGTGGTAATTTTTGCAATGACTGTGCTTTGTACGGGGTATGACCGCCGGCGGCTGTTCCACTGCTGAAACACTGCCTAAGCACGGCTAACAACGTCCAACCACGTCTAAAACTAAACGCGTTCGTGACAAGACGTTATACACACGCTTTTACCCGTGATACCAACGCGGAACACCCGTGCAATGGCCGTGCTCTGACCGTGATAGACCGCTTAAGCTTTCGCGTCTTACCGCGTCTTCTCCAAGTCTTAATCACTGCCGGAACGCGGATTATCACGTGTGTTTCGCGTGCGTTGCACGTCTTTACCACGTACATTGTCCGTGGTTGTCCGCGGTATAAAATTTTGAGCAGTTCAAAACTTCTTTCCGCATCCAACGCCGTTCAGATTTTTTACCGCGTTCTAGCACGTCTACAAATCGTCTGTAGCGCGTCCTAAAAGCGCACAACAACGTCTGCTTCACGGGTGACCTTTTTTGAACGTGTTTTGGCCGTGATCAAGCCGTAAAGCGCAGTGTGACCGGGCCTTTAGACTCAAATCCTCACTACATGTAGGTAAACCCGACTTGAAAATCTCGCCAAGATCTTGGTGCTCAGTAGACAGAAGAATGATATGAAAATGTAAAACTTCGTCATTACAGATTAGCTGTAAAACAATCCATATAGGAACAACACAGTAATATCTTAAAGAAAGGGTAGTCAATTGAAAATTTCACATGAATTATGTAAGAACTAATTCTTGCTTCATGATCATTTAAATTCATGTTCCATGTGGTTTTTGGAAAAGGGTTGTCAAAATCGAATAAATGAAGTCCATCAATACTTTTGTCATAAAACTCCAATATTTTTTTTTCATCAAAAATCGAATTCATACGAATTTCTATCATTGTAGAATACACTCATGTAATTAGGTCATCAACAAAGGTTTATCAATCTAACGTTTAGGTACATTGTAGATTTACCGCTACATGTCAGTTCGTTTATCTCGACATTTAAAAAATCATGTTATGTCGAACAATGCAAGATAGCATTCTGTAGCACCAACAACCCCTGTAGGTAATCCATCTTAAAACAATATCTAGTAGTATTATTTACATTATCAAACTTTAACATTGATCGGAGCCATTCGATGTACCCTGGCATCTAACATTTAATTTAACGACCATTTAGAGATGTAGGCGCAAGAATCTGTATGTATAATCAATAGATCGATCAATACGTAATCAATAGATCGATCAAACTTAACGAAAGGTTAATCACCCGCGATCGACCATCAACTGTGCGCTTCTCGTTTGGACCCATTCATTTTTGCAAATCTTTTTGTGCTCACTCGACAATACACAGTATTATTGAGTCTCTGCTATGAATCTATATCGTTGGAATGGTAGGTCAAGGCTCAGGTTATCAAGCATCCATGGATATGACAAATTGACGCTTTACAACCATAGCATTTGTATTTACAATTGAACAACTGAATATCGAAACCTAATTTGGTCAAAATATCGGTTAGCATTATAAACAGCTCTGATTTCATATTTCTTTATAAAATGCAATACGTTGGTATATACAGTAGGTAATCTACTTTCTACTAAACCATTCATGTATTGGCTCTATAAATATAATCTAAAATCAACCATTGTGACAGTTAAGATATGATTGAAAAGATAGATATTGACCTCTTTTGCAGAAGTCTTTGATCTTTAACCAAACAAAGCAAATTTCCTTTGACCTATTTTCTAAACAGCCCAATATGATAATCATTATCAGCTCTGCCTTTAACCGTTAGAGAGCTTTCTTTAAATCTACTAGTGCCGAAAAGAGGTAGATTACTCTCTTTTATGACAAATAGTTTATTCTTTAAATAATTCAAGACTCCAAAAGAGAACTGTATATTTCTTATCTAACACCTGTAACGTATAAATGCTTGATTTATATCTAAATATTCCTCAATTTGAGACTTTATACATCTGCAAAATAGTTATGAATGAAGAGTTTGTATTCATATTAATATTAGAACGTATATCTACATGTAAACACACTACTCTAATCAATATCACGAAACTTACACCTTATCCATACAATTGTTGATACGATAAATTAAAAATGTCATCAGAATCAAATTTACCTTAAAATGTGGGTACCTATCTACGAACTCGTCAAAGCATTTAGGAGGTACATCCATACGCTTCCCCTCGATCACAATAGGCATGGTGTCAGATTATCCGTCTAAAATTGATAAAATGTTCCATCATTTTTAAATTTCAACCAATTTGCTGAAAGTGATAATTACGTGCTCTCCTTGAGAAATAACACGTCGGCGAAACTCTTTCGTGTGTTGAACTATAAAAAAAAACTTAAGAGGAACTGGTGTCTAAGAAAAGGAAAACAAAATCAATTATCCTTTTATATGATACATTTACTTAAAGTAAGACAATATTTTGTGAACATTGAAGATCTTGAAAAATAAGAAGACCATTTTCAACTCAGAATCGTCCAAGAACCAGGGTCGTCCAAAATATTTTTGATTCAACATTTTCAGTTTAGTTCCCCTCCCCCATCTAAATACATGAACTGAAGAATTTCAATTCTAACAAATTTGAAGCAAATTTTAGCTCTATATAGCGATAATCCGTAAACTGACCTAGATATTTTGCAGATACTTATTGCAAGTTCATAATTTTCCAATAAAGATAGTAAAATCGTATGTTTACCTCTTGTTCTTTACGCTGAAGATGCCCAATATTCCCCAATCAGAATTTAAATGTTAAAAGTTCCCGATCTTTGCTGAATTCCAATAACTCACCTGCAAAACACAAACATAACTTACTTAAGCTGCAATCTATACGAACATGGTATTAGCGATTTAAAAAGCCGTTTATGAATTGTACCAATTATAACAATGCAATTTGACCGTCTTTGTATTCCTAATCGTTTATAACTCTGTACACAATAAACGCTCTGGTAAGTTCAAAGTCCTTCCACAAGAAGGCATGTATAGGACCCGCTCAGCCTCTGGCTTAGGATAATGTATAAAGTCGCTGAATGTAAGAACAAATTAAAGATCATAAAAAATATTGACACAGAAAAACGAGGGCTCAAGTCACAAACAGCAATTCTATTCAAATTCGATCTTACCAAAATATCGCTTGTGGGACTATTCGTCAAAATAGTTTTATAAAGTGATTGGATCATAAATCGATCACCTTAATGCATACTTTTACCGCTTTGTCCTCTATCATACTTTCCCTCGGAAAACCTGATAAGGTAATAAACATTTAAATTTGAAGCATATCGAATAGATTTTTTTTCATTCTAGTTCTCAATGAGTTGTTCGTAATGGCCTCTATGTATATGGCGGTATACCGGCCTTTTATCGTTACTAACTTGAACAAAAGCACGTATAGTTTATTTACAAGCTTTGCCAGTTTTGGACGTTTTCCACATATCACAAAGTTTTCATCCCCGGCCTTCTTTCTGGTGGAAAAGAAAGGTCATCAATAATACCAACATAGCGGCGCCCTATGAGTACGATAGGCACCAAATGTCTGTGGACCTGGTACATTTAACAGGTCTTACAGACATGCAAATTGGGATTTACTCTACATATATATGATGTAACAACGAAAACATTTGTTCAAAATAGTCTATTCCTTCAACTTCAATTCATGTGAAATCCTGGGGCAAAAATATTCCTTCAGAGGACAACACCGGCAAACGTATGTCAATAAGGCCGGGCCAAAGTTCATAAAGCTACCATCATATTCTTTACATAGTGTAAAGTTTGCAGAAACAACTTCGGATTTGGGATGTATTTGTAAAGCATCATGCCCCTTATTTGTGTAGGCTAAGTCAAAGCAAGGTCAAGACTCAAGTTCACAAGCCAAACAAACAGGCAGACGGACGGACAAACAGTCGGGCAGTATTTTACCGTATGTGGTACATAACACTCCAATTTCTCTACATTACTTTGAAATACATACATGTATAAATCAATCTTTTGTTAATTAAAATTTAGGGAGGGGGTTGAATATAGTCGCTATCGTGCCCGTCTATCCATCCGACCGTCTGAGCTCATGCATGTACATTTTGTACATGAAAATTCCATCATATTTCACACATAATTGATCATTGGGATAGACCATTTGGGACAAAGGTCAGTCAAGATCATTCACAATGTCATTTCCAGGCTACAAATAGCATTTTCTGCATTTAATATTTCAGAAATTCATAATACTCCTATTTCTTTACCAAAATGTCTGAAACTTGAATAATGATACAAATATGTATATTCTTTTTCATACGTGTATGTACATGTGTTGATGCACAACTGAGTACCAACCAGAAGTCTCTGATGAGACTGAAGCTCTCCTAGTTGTTTGCTTAAATTAATCTTAGTGTCACACTCATTTTCCAAGACCCTGAGATCGGGGGCTCAAACAAAATACAAGACCAGAGAATGATTAATATAATGGAAAAAGAATTAACTCTCTATCAATTATACTTTCTGAGAATTGGTGTTCACAAGATTACATGATAGAGTTATACATGCACAGACGAAAATTACCACCCATTTTCCATGAACCTGGGGGTCAGGGGTTCAAACAATAAAAGGTGCACATCTAGACCAAAGACTGAGAATAATGCAAAAACAGTTATCTTTCTATCAATTATACTTTCTGAGAATTGATGCTAACATGATTACATAGTTATATAGGAGAAAATGATCACACCCATTTTCCTAGATCCTGGTGGTCAGGGGCTAAAACAAAATATCAGATGCACATCTAGACCACAGACTGAGAATAATGCTAAAAGAATTATCTTTGTATCAATTATACTTTCTGAGAATTGATGCTAACAAGATTACAGAGTTGTACAGGAGAAAATGACGACACCCTTTATCCAAGCCCTGGGGATCAGGGGCTCAAACAAAATATCAGATGCACATCTAGACCACAGACTGAAAATAAAGCAAAATCAATTATCAGTCTATTAATCATACTTTCTGAGAATTGATGCTCACAAGATTACATAGAGTTATATAGGAGAAAATGACCACACCCATTTTCCAAGACCCTGGGGGTCAGGGGCTAAAACAAAATATCAGGTGCACATCTAGACCACAGACTAAGAATAAAGCAAAAATAATCATCTTTCTATCAATTATACTTTCTGAGGATTGGTGCTCACAAGATTTCAAGTTATATAGGAGAAAATGACCACACCCATTTTCCAAGACCCTGAGGGTCATGGGCTCAAACAAAATATCAGGTGCGCATCTAGGCCACAGACTGAGAATAATGCAAAAACAATTGTCTTTCTATCAATTATACTATCTGAGGATTGGTGCTCACAAGATTACATAGAGTTATATAGGAGAAAATGACCACACCCATTTTCCAAGACCCTGGGGGTCAGGGGCTAAAACAAAATATCAGGTACACAACTAGACCGCAGGCCCATTATAATGCAAAAAGAATTTATTTTGTACTATTCACAGATTCAGAGGATTCGCGATCACAAGAAAAGTTTACCGGACGGACAGACAGACAGACAGACGGCCGGACTCCGGACACAGGGCGATCGCATAAGCTCGACTGGTCTTTGGCCAGTAGAGCTAAAAATGGGGAAGGGATGTTACACATAACGTCAGGTGCATATCTAGATATAGGCTGCTAATGAGAATTTAATCAGATTTCACGTAATTGTTTCTGAGGATACATGTAACTAAAGGTCATTTTTCACAGGTCAAGGTCATTTTCAGGCTTTAAATTTTTTTTCTGTTCATAAACATTTAAGAAACTCATTTACAAAGTCATTCATCAGGTGAATGAATTATTGATCTTATGACATTGAATATGTTTATATCATATGTATACCTACATTCAATTGTTTTTAACAGAGATGAGACGAATCAATATTGTTGACATAACAATGACCAGGGAAGAACAGTTACTGTCAGTAGAAGATACAGTAAGCATTGGGAAATGTGGGGCCAAGAGAGGGATATAGTACATGTATATGTAATTATATATACTGACATGTGACGGAGAATGCACAGAAGTCTTACAAGTTTGAGACAGGTTAACAAGAAATTACAAAGGCAGAACAGAGTGATATCTATAGTCCTCCTACAAAAATATTCTATTTTTAATACTTGAATTTATTGTACTCCTTTGTGTCATAACACTAACAATATAGATCTTTTTCTTTGCTTTGATGAATATTATGGAAGCTTGACAAAATAGTCAAGCAAGGAAATAACTTCTAGTAAACTTATATACTTGAAGAGGGGTAGGGGGCTTGACACAACCTGACAAGCACATTAAATCATTTGTCGCTTCAGATATCTTCAGCTTATAAATGCATTCACATATTATAATTAAGCTACACCTATTATCATCTATCCTCTATTTGAGAAGGGATGTACATGCATTTTTGCAGGGGCAATACGTCACAGTAGCTTAACATGTAAATACTATGCATCTGTGGAGAGATGTGTTCAAGGTTTGTACTGTACAATAGCAGGCAGACATAGTGATGACAAGAGTATGAACAAAAATGTAAAGAAATAAATATCTTGGCAGTGCCTTTGCCCTTTGACTGGTACTTATTACCTCATTTTTATCGTGGACATTTTGAGCGAATCTCAATTTTGAAAAATTGACAGATGTACAAAACATCGAAAGACGTCACAACCATTGCTAGTCCTATAATATATATGACCCTATGGCAAGCATTTCGACCAACTTAAAAAAACAAGGTTAAATTCTTATATCATAGGACTAAACCTTATCTAGGACAGTACTTAGTCCCACAATATATGACCCAATGGCAAGCATATTGACCGGGTTTGACCCCCTCAAAATAAGAAGGTCGAAGTTTTTTTTAAAATATTATAGGACTAGGACAGTCAGGTGCATAGCCAGAGTACTTTTCAAGTGGAAGCACTTTCAGTCATGATTTTTTTAGTAATAGCCTCGAGGCCCCTAATGAATACAGAGAGAAGCCCTTGAGGAGAACTGGGGGGGGGGGGGGGGTGAAACCTTCAAGAAGCTGATTGATTTTACACATTTACAGGTAAATTTTTCGTTAAGATGACCTTTCATACACAATTTTTTCTATTTTTTCCAAAATGATGTGGAAGCACCTGCGTACTTGTGTATGCCTGGCTACACGACTGACAGTACTCATTACTGTAGTAAGTACTCACAGTCACTTATTTCTTGCTGCAGTGTGGAGCAGTTAAAATCTTTCCCCGTGACTTGATGTTTAGAAGTGTATTAATTACTTCTTTCCAGCTCTGTCGCCTGAAAGAAGATTTCTTTTGGCCCTTTATCGATTTGACATCATATATATTATTTTGCTATTTCAGAAACTTGTCATTCCATTTAAAAATATCATCAAAATTAAAGGAGGTTTAACATCTTACTCTTAGTACCATCCCTCCAATGCTATTTTGAAAAATAGATTTTATTTGGACATGCTACTGAATCGACCCTGCAGGAAATTCGGAGCCGCACACTCTCTGTAAAGTAAATGTTAAAGTAGCGCCCTCTCAGTGGCGGATTCAGGGGGGTGCAGAGCCCCCCCCCCCCCCCCGGCACTGACCAAAAATTTTCAAAAACAGGTATATTTTGGTCTATTTTCAGTAAAAATCGGCAAAATTCGCCCCTTGACCCCTCGGCAAAGGGGGCGCTGGACCCACCACTGGCCTCTTGTTTTATTTTTTTAAATTAAAATAAATTTTGGCAGCTCTGCTGGAAGCATCACTGATGAGAATTTATAATTCAAAACACGTGTCTGGTGCAGAAAAATTGGTTCCTCATGAAGGTATAGAGTTGGAACACTTCCGTATTACATGTATCACTAAAGCAGTCAATCATGTCATTCATGAAGAAACTTATTGACTTACGGACCGCTGACTTACTTCCTTCACCCTTTGGTCCAGGCGATCTAGCGATCAGTTTAACTTTTGATACTGTGACAGGCGACTAACCAAACACAGAATATTTTAACCACAACTAGCTTAGTATCTTGGTCACCAAATTGGTCAACAGGTCAAATTCATATTTTCTACTTTCGCTTTACCTGAAAGTTTGAGACGAAGACAACTCGTACTTTGTACGCGTACAGATGTGCTAAGCCAGTTAGGAGCCAAAATTTGACATTGATGTATCTGTATCTGTAAGTATAGGGTGAAAATTGAAATCAAGAAATCTAACAATGTAAATGTAAAAGTATATATCAATGTACAGCTTTGCAAATGCTTTGTTTGATACCGAAGAGACACGTAGTGACGTACAGTGAGAGTTGTTCTTCTTTTCATACAAAACACTGTAAGAATCCTGTGAACCTCACATGCCGGGATATTGTAGGGTAGGGGCTCATGTCAATGATTGCATTTATTGGGCTGTCATTCGTGATGTTGTACGGAGGAGTTACTTTAATTCTTACACATTTTAGTGAGGATGAAGGCAAGGGATAAGCACTGCCGGGTCAGCTCTGGAATATATGGAGGGGGCGGACAGGGGGTATAATCCTTATCCCCCCATCCGCCGCCTTCCTCCCCCTCCCATCCTTAGCTCCCCCTCCCACCACCTTCCTCCTTTTCCCTTCCACTCCCTTTCACTCTTCCCTCCGATACCCCTCTCTCCCTTTTCCTCCTCCCCTTCTCTCCCTCTCCCCTTTCTCCCACCTCCCTCTCACCCTGTCCACTTCCTAATTTATTGTATAATATATGAAAAGAAATCAGACGGGACATGCATATACGGTATATGTACAAATAACCTTAAAAATTATTTTTTGAAAGAAATCTATATTTCAGAAAAACTGATTTCTGGCGGGTAACCCACTGAGCCTATGAATCGTGAAACTTGAATTCATACTTGACACATCTCAAATCACATTTATCAGATTTATCCATCTTTTCCGATGAACATATTTGTAAACAAGATTTCATTTTAATAACAATCCCTGACTTTCCATTGTCAGAAATATCGTGCTGATTTGAATTTCTACAGTGTACCTTTTATTCATTCATAGATTCCGCCTCTACACGTACTAGGCGTACCGCCCGAAGACGTAAGCTGTATTTTGAACAAAATCCCGAATAAAACATGCTTTTTACATTAAGAAACACATAAAGATGTGTCCTCCAAACAGGAAAAACAGATAAAATGTGGTTTTATACGGCGCATGCCCAAAACAAAACGCGCTTGCAGAAAGACCTGAATCTCTCTTTGCAGACAATCCGAAAGTCACCAGACAAACCTGGTTTTCAACTTTTCCTTAATAAACATGTTTGAATTTCTACAAAAATTCAAAAATGTTTGGTAATTTAAGTTGTAAAAACTTTCGCGATGCCTGTCTTTGACGCCGTAGTGATGTTTTATTCTCGTCAAAGTGTAATATCGATTCTCTTTCGATATTTGAAAGTGATCAATATGGTAAAAGACATTGCTATTTTTTTCGATTGAAACAACTTTAAAAAGCAAAATCATGAAACAAAAGTTTAAATTAATGCACAAATATTGCGACCGGAGGTGCTGGTTCTGTGAATGTTTTTGTCATATCGATGACTTGAATAATCGGGACTCACAAAGTAACAAAGAAAAGATTAATTTTTGAAAAGCACAAGATCTGTAAAGAATTCAGTATGGCAAGCAAAAGTTTCTATTAATCTAATGTTAATACATTGGAGTATATTAACTGAAATGTCCAGATCATTCTGTACTTTGTGTCATTGTCCAGAATTTTTACACGACACTATAACTTTATAATAATTTCAATGTGTTAATCTGCACGTTTGTGCACGTTGTTTTAATAAAATCTTGTTAATAAGACTCAGATAAAAATTACATGCGATCCTCGTGTTTTTAAATAATACAGCGAGAGAAGTTTAAAGCTTCCTTTTCAATTCTACTTAATTAGATTCTATATAAATAACAGCGTACATGTGATATTTGAATATGTTTTAATTTCACTGATTAATACAGCGCATTTTTAACAGCGCCACCTACAATAAATTCCGTACTTATCTTCTTACACTGGACTCTGACGATTGTTTATTAGGGCCTAGATAGTGTTGTTCATGTTCATCCTATTCTATGGTGCTAAGTTAATATTGTGTCCGTCTGTTCATCAGCCTTTTTTTTCTCGTGAGAAAACTTTCTGCTTTTTTCACTGTTGGGAATCTATCGAATAGGTGAAAATATCACAATACAAACAAACAAACACACAAACACACAAACAAACAAACAAACAAATGACCAGTTATTCGTGAAAATGTGCAACGAGAATTTTCACTTAAACCCAGCCGGTATTTTCGAATGATACAGATTATAAAACCAAGACCAATTAGAAGTCGTTTTTTAAGTTCTTGCGAAAGTATGAACTCTGATTGGCTGACACACATGTTTACATATAAGATATAGGTGAGGGATGTTGCATAATGCCAGTTATGACGTTAAGAAGGAGTGACATTTACAATAAACATACATATATTGTATATTCATCACAAAATGATGCATTCTATTCATCTTCATACATGCATGCACCGTGGATAGACATCATCACCATGAGTGGATTATGGTCGCTGAATCCCTTTGTATGGGAACAAAAAGACATGCCAATTGTTCAGTATTACGGTAACGAACTTTATGAACGCACATTTACTAATACAGATAATACGTTCTCAGTTTCCAGTATACTATTAGCATTTATAATGCTCTCCGTAAAAAAGGTATGCAAGTTCAAAATGTCAAAAACTATCAGAAACTGAGAACGCGTTGTCAATATGATCAGCTATTTATTATCCTTTAAATATCACATACTGTTTTGGTGTACGTTGTTTATTTACCAGGACATAACATCTTTCTTAGAGGTATGTTTTAATAAAGTTTACATTTGTTACCTTTTTCACATAAACCGTCAGATAACACATAAGTTATTGTTACCTGTGTACAGGTAGACGTTTTCTTTTTGTGATGTTTAACTATCAATTGTAGAGGGACAGAGATATCCTATAAACAAATCTTTTAAAACGTGTTGAAACTTTATATCTGAAAATACTTTATAATAACCAATTTGTATAGGTAAATGTCTGTATATTATAATATATAATGGAAATCATCAGTTTGTAGAAGTGCACCAGAGGTTTTTTTTTAATTCAATACTAGGGGAAAAGTGTATGTTGACGACCCTCCTTTCTAGTTTTTGGTTATGAATTTTATTTGTCATCTAGATTTTTCTTTCGATAGTGTTTGAAAGAAAGACAAAAGACAACAGAAATTAAACAGATCCACTTTCATGGTTTGTCCCCAGTGGATGGGTCACGGATGGGAATGCACCTTTCTACGTATACATATAACCACGGAAATAAATACTGGCCTAAATACATATAAAAAGACTGTATATCGAATATTTACCTTCCCTCAAATACATATCACAGACACACACTGTATGTTGTTTCCTTGGGTTAATTTGTAATACTTTTCTGATTTTAGGCAACATGACATGGGAGCTCGTACTGTGTGCGTTCTTTACTATCGTTGTCGTGAAGTTTCTCAGGGATTCCTGGTTTAAGAAAACGATTCCATTGGATGGCAAAGTTATATTTATAACAGGCTGTGATACAGGTAAGCAGACTGTTAATTGTCTTTGACAAAAGTTTTTTGTCAAACACAACCGTGTTTGCGTGGGTTTATTTCAGAGACAATTGGTACCAACAACCCCTTTTACCTTAATCCTTTTCTCATGTTTATGTATCCTGGCGTGATGGTTTTTCTCTGAAGTTGTCAAATACTCTGGAATGATGATTTCTCTGTGATTTGAGCCACACCCGAGCACTGTCCTAACCCACTGGGGACCCTATGAAGATTTATTTGACCCTTTGTATTCTGAAAAGCATCCACTTAATTTGTCTTAGCTACACCACTGATGGTCTTTTGGATCGCATGCGAGCTACGCCACTGATGGTCTTTTGGATCGCATGCTAGCTACGCCACTGACGGTCTTTTGGATCGCATGTTAGCTACGCCATTGACGGTCTTTTGGATCGCATGCTAGCTACGCCACTGACGGTGTTTTGGTTTGCATGTTAGATATGCCACTGATGGTCTTTTGGATAACATACTAGCGGCGCCTCTGATGGTCTTTTGGATTGCATGCTAGCTACGCCACTGACGGTCTTTTGGATTGCATGTTAGCTATGTCACTGTTTGTCTTTTGGGTTACATACTAGCTACGCCTCTGATGGTCTTTTGGATTGTTTGCTAGCTACGCCACTGATGGTCTTTTGGATTGCATGCTAGCTACACCAATGATGGTCTTTTGGATTGCTTGCTACTATTGCACTGATTATCGTTTGGATTGTGCGCTAGCTATGCCACTGATGGTCTTTTTGATTGCATGCTAGCTACGCCAATTATGGTCTATTGGGTTGCATGCTAGCTACGCCATTGATGGTCTTTTGGATTGCATGCTAGCTACGCCACTGATGGTCTTTTGGATTGCATGTATTTTGAAACGAAATTTCCTCGAAATTGTCCCTTCAGCTTGTGCCCTTGTAATTTTGTAATATCTGTGCGGTTAGAAAAAGATTTCGATACATTATTTTCCTCTGCTTTTTTTAGTGTTCGAGTGATTTCTCGTTGATGGTTTTGTGTTCACTGCATGTATGTTGTTAATGTCTTAATCGTAATCCGAATACACACGTAATCCGGATAACCACACTATGCGTGGCAGATGGCCGTCCTAAGCACCTGTTGCCCGTTGGTCTCGTTGGTTTATGTGTAGTTTTTCTTGTTTAATGTTTTCTTTTGATGTTTGGTCTTCCTTGTCCCTTTGGTGTCTCTTGTTGTACTTGTCCACTCTGTGTTTGGTCTTCCTTGTCACTTTGGTGTCTCTTGTCGTACTTGTCCACTCTGTGTTTGGTCTTCCTTGTCACTTTGGTGTCTCTTGTTGTACTTGTCCACTCTGTGTTTGGTCTTCCTTGTCCCTTTGGTGTCTCTTGTTGTGCGCTGTTTTCGCATTTGGGTATTTCGTGGTTTTTTCTGTCTTTTTTTTTTCTTTTTTTTTTCTGTGGATGCTGATATCACCGTTCGTCGAAATGTATTTCTCACTGAACAACTCAACCGAAACGGTCTACCCACTCTCCAAGTAAACTTTGTGAAAAACTATATTTTCATCAAGTATCTTCATTTCAGGTTTCGGCAATGCTCTTGCACGAAAATTAGACAGTTTGGGTTGTGTAGTGTTTGCCGGTTGTTTGTCCTCCTCAGGGAAAGGCGCAAAAGTACTACAAGAAGAAACGTCCCCTCGTCTAAAAGTCCTTGACCTTGATACCTCAGATGACAAATCCGTGGAAAAAGCACGCGATTTTGTGAAAAACTACCTCAGCAGCTCAGACAGTGGTAAGAAAAATTGTTAGATGTAGGAGAATTTAATTTTATTTTCACACATACTTCCTATCAGAAACAACACCAATCAAATGTCACTCATTGAAAAGTAGGCTATCTTTACTATTAGTTATATTTTAAGTTTATACAGTGAGTGCGTATGTGAAATCTTGAAATATACTTGTACAATATGTATCAATATCAATACGTCATGGTCAAATGTATATTATCACATTTTTAAAATAATTAAATTATAAACATAGAGTTTCGTGTTATTATAGAATATATATATATAGTTACTTTAATTTCGTAGAACTCTGGGCTCTAGTCAACAATGCGGGCATTATGGTTAAAGCGCAAATCGAAATTTGCTCAATGGAAATTTTTCACAAAATAGCAGAAGTTAATTTATTTGGAACCATCCGGGTAACAAAAGCGTTCCTCCCATTTGTACGTCACGCAAAAGGTAAGTTTTGAATTCATTGCGCTCTCAACTTTTTTTAGGACCAGCTATACATGTCATTCAGCAAGTCAACAATATTCTAGACGATATATTTTGCGATATTTTTTACATATCGTTTTTCATCTGTTCAATGTTGAAGAGGAAAACATCATGCCAAAACAACTTACAAAAACATTAAATATTCGACTCCATGACGCACGCTGTGACCAATACTCGGCCGCGATTCTTTGTCCTATCCGGGAGTTGGTCAAAATTCTCTGATTATTAATCATGATCTCGACTCATCCAGCAGAGCACAACCTGTTTTTCCTATGCCCAATGCTTTTAATATCCATTAATGCGGTTTTTTTTTGTAAATAAGAGACCCTGCGATTTCTGATGTCACCTTGTAGTTGGAGGGTTTTTTTATACATATTGGTGGTAGGTGCGTTACCTCCTATAGTTACAACAAAAAGCAATCAAAAGTCGGTACTGGGTGCACATTAGTCTTTCTCTATTTATGTACATGTATATTGTCAAACATGTTTCAGTGTGTCTACTTTGTCTGTTCGTTGGTCCATTTCGTGTGAATGTTCTCGTGTGTTCGTCGTACCTGCTTGTTTGTTGAACTTTACACAATACAGTAAATTTGTCTGATTCCCATCAATTGCAGCAATCGTGCAGATGTCCGCTGTGCGTCTGTGATTCAAGGTCTTTTGCACCCATCCGGGTTGAGTCCGCGTAACCCTTCTACTTTTCCGGAGATTTCAATAGATGCACAGTTAAGGCAATAAGATTTAAGGCCATTGATTAGAAAGATAAATATCGAAATCTATATCACGGCAAATTTTGATATGTATTCATTTTTTACTACATATAATATGTAAGTTAGTAACATTATTTATTACATTTATCATTATCATTACTCATGTTTCTATATCATGACAATTACTCTCACTGTAATTAATATTAATTATTATATTTTGTAAATATTGTATATATGTACCATAATCTGATGTGTCTCTGGCACAAACAAATAAATACTTGAACTTGAAAAGCATAACAACTGCTTCAATGAACAATTCGGAAAAAATGGACTCTCAAAACAACTTAGTTGTAAATAATACATCAGTTCCGTATCGTGTAAAAAACCCTCCTTAGATGCTTTAATTATTTTGCTCCTGATTTGAATTTATTCGTTTATGCACAATCTTGAATTATTGCTACTTCCAGTATATGTCGAATGTGCTAATTGAAGTATTAATTTGGCTCAAAGCGCGTCGCAATAAACGCTGAGAACTTTAATGGAAAGTGCATTTCCTGCTGAGAAGTTATGCACATTACAAGCAATTACCTCTTGTTCCGTGCATAAAATATCTGTTACCATCTATTTAGTCAGGCTGATTAATTTTTTGCTCCAAGTCTAACGTCGACCAGCACACTTTGCAATATCTGTTTTGAGTTCCGAGGAGAAGGTCGTTACGTCCATAGGTTATATGTTACTGCAATGCGCGGGCGTCAGAAATCAAAACATAAACAATCCCATACTTTGGGTTTTCTCACAAAAGTGATAATTCTGCTTCGTATTTAGACGTCAAACACAAAACCCGAAATCAGATTCCAAAAATCACAGTTAAAAGGCTTAATAAACATTCATCATAAAACAGAACTTTATCACGAGAATAGAAAATAGGACAATCGGACTTAGACAATAACACAGCTTTCCGTGCTGTAAATTTATCTGCTCTAAAATGATGCTAATGGATTTGAAGACATTTGTACCACTTGGTGAGTGTCACTGCTGGTGGACCAGGACTCCCCGAGGGCACATGTAGCCAAGTTTGGTCAATTTTGGTTGGTCGTTTCTACAAACGCATTTCAAAATTTCTGTTTACAAAATTTTCTCAAATTTCTAAAACCTGGGTCCTGTAGCATCATATCCCAGCCATCTTGCTACGTCTTTCGGTATATAAAGAACACAATTTTCACAGATTTTTTGTCATATTACTTTGTTTAGATTGAGGATCACTGAAGAGGGTTAAATATCCGAAACGTACATGTTTGGTCCATGATGTAAAATCTGCTCTAAAATGATGCTAATGAATTTGAAGACGTAAAACATTTGTACCACTTGGTAAGTGTCACTGCTGGTGAACCAGGAGTCCCCGAGGGCACATGTAGCCAAGTTCGATCAATTTCGGTTGGTCGTTTCGTTTCTTCAAACGCATTTCAAAATTTCTGTTTACAAAATTGTCTCAGATTTCTAAAACGTGGGTCCTGTAGCATCATATCCCAGCTATCTTGCTACGTCTTTCGGTATATTTAGGACATAATTTTCACAGATTTTAAGCAGTATTTCATTGTTTAGATTGAGGATCACTGACGAGGGTTAGATATTTGAAACGTGCATGTCTGGTCCATGCTGTAAATTTATCTGCTCTAAAATGAGAATGGATTTGAAGACGTTAAACATTCGTAGAAACACGAAGGACAACTTAAGATATCCGATATACAATAGGGCATTTTTCCATGCCTGGTAAGGTACTATAAACTATATATTTTCTGAAAGGCTATAATGTCCACTGCTCAGAAATATTAATTTTGGGGACAGAAAAAAACAAAGAGAAATAAGTGATAAAGCATTTGAATTGTCTATTTTCTCTATAACATAATGTAAATTAACAAAGTTGTACAAGAGTTTCCCCCCTTTGATTTTTAAGACCTGGGAGTCTTATATTTGAACCCAGGGCATCATTACCTCTCAGAAAATATATAGTTTATAGTACTTTACCAGGCATAAAATTAACCATACTTTGCAACGGAGATGATTAAAATGCTATGTAAAATGGCTCTCTTGTACAACGGATACCTTACTCCAGAGCCCAGTGTACCTACGGAATGCATTGAATGTATCGTCTTAAAAGTGGTTCTGTGTTAATTAGTAGAATTAAAACGTATTCAAATATTACATATTTCAATATTGACAATTTCAACCAGTATATTGGTATCTCTGCTGGTGGATTGTTTACTCCCCGATGATATCGTTCGCCTATTTTCACAGTGTTTCGGCACTTGACTTGAAATATTTTTGTAAATTCTTCATCACAAAATGTAACGAAAATGTTCTAAAAATAAGGATTGTCTCCTTAATGGCATAGCTCTCTCCTGAGAAGGTTTCATTCAGGTCTAGTTTAGACTTTAGCTCATCAATATTTCACATCATTTTGATTTTCTCTTTTTCGGCCTTTAGCATTACTGATGAGAAATAACTTGTTGAAATGCGCACGTGGTGCACTAAAATTTTATAGTAGAACATTTATTTCAATATTGACTATTTCAACCACTAGGTTGGTATTTCTGTTGGTGGATTGTTCTGTCCCCGAGGATATCGCATAGTTTCACAATATATCGGCACCTGACTAGGAATATATTTGTAAATTCTCCGTCACAGAATTTAACAAAAATGTTCTTAAACTAAGGGGTATCTCCCTGATGGCAAAGCTCTGTCCTTAGCAGGTTCTCTACTTGGATTTCCTCTTTTACGGCCTCGATCAACAATGATGAGAACAACAATAATGAGACATGAAATGCGCATGTGATGCACTACAATTTTATAATAGAACATATATTTCAATATTGACAACATGAAATATGTTAAATATATGATGAAACTTATAGTATCTGATCCAGTAGGGCCGACAAGGAAGCTTGGAGCTCATTATTTGAAGACGTTTAACATTGGATTTCTCCCTTCGTAATATTTGATAACAAGGAGGAATTTCGTTAATTGTTTTGCCTAATATCTATGATAACCGTAGCGATTTTAACTTCAACATCATAAACTTCCCTATTTATACAGGAATATGCTTTCCTCGCTTGCCTACTGTTTATTCATTTCACAATTAAAATGCCAAGAAAATGTAAGTTTACGCAAAGTTTTAGTACTCGGGGCAAGTCGTTTTTCAGAGAAGCGTCTTTGTCTGGTGCATGTTTGTGAAAGTCTTTATCAATGTAATTGAGGAAGGTCGATGTACGTTAAGGGAGTTTTGTATCAAAGAAGGGAGGGGATCTCCAACAAGACCCCGTTACAGCACCAACAGCAAAACACCAAAACACCCGATGCAAAAACACAAAAGACGAGCATAGTATGAGAGGGAAAAGAGACATACGACATGTAAACATCAAACACAAAATACTACACATAAACCGACGAGACCAATGGGCAACCGGTGCCGACTTAGGACGGCCATTTGCCACGCAAGTAGCAAATGGTGTGGTTATCATGGATTACGTGTGCACAACTTCCTCACTTCTCCACTTACCCAGAGGTCTCGAAGAACGTACAATTGTGGTGTAAAACAACCTCCTCACTGTAAGATGACCTCACACAAACAAGACCGCAAAACGTAGAGGCTTCAGTAACACAGATGAATATGTAAATGGATATAAAAAGAGGGAGTGCGTAATATATTCCGTGCTCTGACGGCTGTAGCGAGCTCATGTATGTAATCACCCGAGGAGTCCGACTGACATTCAGAGAGGACAGATGATCGGGGCCCTGTCTTCTCTGAAGAGGTTTGGACAATGCCCGTCATGGAGTCCCGTCGTCACAGTCAGTCAGAGTGCAAGTCTCAAGTATGCGCTGGTACAAGACTGTAGATTGGTCAAGTACCAAGCCTAGTGTCCGTCTGGTGACATTAGGATCATATCCACGGTATAAAGGCGTTTGATGATTCTGACGCATTTTCGATGGTTATGCTGCCTACCTTTGATCCTACTAATTTTGTTTATCATATCACCATAAAAGACAAGTTGTGTATTATACCCAAAGTAATGTAAACACTGCGTATTGTTATTTAGAAGTTAGACATTTTGTAGTTGTTTCGTCCATAAGGTATTCAATGGGTAAAGAAGGAAATTATGACCAAAATATTCAAATTAGGTGTATTCATCTTTTAATATTTTTCGCTGGATTGCGAGGCAAAGTCCCGTCTATAAAATGGCGAAGTCCGTTCGTCAGTTCGTCAACATTTTTCTTAAGGGGTTGCGTGTAAGTCCGTTGAGAGAAAACTGCTTGGAGCAGCAACTTGAAACTAGACCATGATGAGACGAATCAAACTCAGCAACAATTTTGACCTAGTGACCTTGGAGTTTGACCTACTAAAAAAAAAAAAGCCTAGGCTATATCTCATGAGCTATAGAGAATATGGCTTTGATATTTCACATGCAGAATCCTCATGACCAGACCTTTCATTTGATTTTATGACTTTTAACCTAGTGATCTTGACCATGGAGTTTGACCTACTTAAAAACTTTAACCTGGGCTATATCTCATGTGCTATAAGGGGTATGGCTTTGATATTTCACATGTAGATTCCTCATGACCAGATCTTTCATTTGATATCATGACTATTGACCTAGTGACATTAACATTGACCTTTGACCTACTTTTAAGCTAAAAGATGTAGGGTTTTGATATATTACATTGAATTTGAAGACGTTTAACATATAGGCTGCCCATGACCTGATCTTTCATTTGATATCATGAGTTTTGACCAAGTGGCCATGACATTGACCTTTGACCTACTTTTAAACTACATGTATAAGAGCTAAAGGTTTTTGATAGTTCACATATAGATTCCTCACGACCTGATCTTATATTTGATATCATGATTTTTTACAAAGTGACCTTGACCTTTGATCTCCTTTTGAATTATAAGGGGTAGGGCTTTGATATTTCACATTTAGGATCCTCGTGACTATAGCTGTTTTCATTTTGTAATAGTATTAATGACCTTTGACCTTTCTGTCTGCACAAAAAGTATACGTCATCTAATACATTTGTACAAACACTTCGCAAGCCAGCCTTACCGCCTTTAGCGGTTAATGGTTTATTCTGTGTCATATGAAATTAAAAAAAATTTTTTTTTTGTACTGGCCTAGTAGATATTGCAGTAAGAAATATTTTGAAAAAGGGTCATGTTTAGGAGTTATCTCCCCTTGGTGGAAAATAAAAAAATAACAATTGCATAAAAACTTAGTGGCGAACTTTTGATTTTTTCAGTGGAATTTGATGAAATAAACCTCATCCTTCTGTTAAAAATTTTAAGAAATATTAATTTTTTCCATTGTCATTTTCAAGAAACGAAGATTCTGATTGGCTGAGAAATTTTGTTAATACATCGATCAACACAATTTTTCACGGAAGTCTATGTATAGCACTATTTTTAGAACTGGGGCTTCCCTCAAACACGAATGAACTCGTTGTGAAAATACAATTTGTTGATGTTTGCTTATCATTTGAAGGGTACAATTTTTTTTCTATTTACTCAAAAATTAACAGTGCATGTAGAATTTGCTCATGCTGGTCCAAAGATATAGAGAGACGATCGTTCGCTGTTTGAATCATGGTGGCTGCCATTACTTGTTTTGGCAGACGTATTACTGCTAAACCTTCCGACTTACGAAATAAAGTGCGGTGATTGATTGTTTTAGATCCAAGAAAACAGTCTGTTTTCCATAATTAAATGATAACTCCGATATGGGAGTGAGACCAGGTGCCCAGGAAGAGTAAGCATCTCCTGCTTGCATGCAACATCCGCTCCTTCAATTCGGTAGAACTGTCACATCCAGCAGGAGGTGCTGAATCATCTCAAGAACCTGAATCTCGCTCTACGAATCTTCAGTCATGTAAGCCTTATTATAACTAATTTTTCATGTCGAACGCGTGAATTTGTTTTTGTCTAGCTTTCAATCAATTTACTTTTGAAATTGTTACAAAGCAAATTATGCAAATTTTTGTTGTCATTGAAACCCTTCATACGGCCATAATACAATCTTGGTTTCTCTAATAATTTCTTCCACTACTTTTTGTCAAATGTGCTAATCGAAATTCCTATTGGCTTAAAGCATGATGTTATATTAAACGCTTATTAATTCAGTTAGAACTTTACCATGTTTACATGGAAAGTACATTTCCTACTGAGAAGTTCTGTACATGTAATCGATGAAATCTTATCGAAAGACATAGATTAGAATTAATGTTCCGTGCATAAAGTATCTGTTACAACCTATTTCGTCAGACTGATCTCTTTTCTCCTCAAAGTTCAACATCGACCATCACGAGACCTACTTTGTAATATCGAGTTTTGATTCCTGATAAATGTTGAATGAGTTGTGACTCTTTGGGGAGGTCGTGAAGTCCGCAGGTTATATGTCGCTGCAACGCGAGGACGACAAATATCAAATAAGCACTATTGTCTTTTTCTGACTTTTAATTTTGGGAAAATTTCAAGTGAGAAAAAGTTAAACAGGGACTCAAAACAATATATTTCCATTGATAATACTCAATTCTGTATCGTTTTTCCTTCTATAGGTAGGGTTGTTAACATGAGTAGTGTTCACGGACGATACTCCTCTCCCACTTACGCTTGCTATGGTTTGTCGAAGCATGGCATAGAAAATTTCTCTGACGTTCTCAGGATGGAGATGAGTGGATTCGGTGTGAAGGTGTCCATTATAGAGCCGGGTCGATTCGGTGCAGCAACAGGAATTTTCAGTGGGGATGCTGTATGTATAATTCTGTAACGTTGTTTAATGAATGGATCATGAATAATTATTGAAGAAATCAATTTACAAAAAGGTTTCTGAACCTAATGGTATTGCTTAATGAATGGTGCCGTCATGCTCCTTTACAAGTGCAAATCATTTTGATCGATTGCTGAAATAGGTATTATTGATACGCTATTAAAGAGCAATCAAAAAACTACTATAACTTCTTTCTGAGGGCAACGAATAAAGTACTCATCAAAAGGTATTTGTTTTGTGAGCGACTGACTTTGTCACAATGAAATGGCGATTTTTCTCATTGAACGTAAAAGTTTCTCATTGGCAGGATACCCCCATTCGCCTGGGCAGGTTGTATCCTCATAGGTCATGTTTCACATGAATAAAAAATGTTATTTTGATGAGGTATAGATCTAGTACAAGTATGAAATTCTAATGATTTCGACTTTGAGACGGAATAACTGATGGATACTTCTTCGATGTTTTTTTTAGTTAGGCATATTTATATCAGCAGTATTTTTAAGTATTGTCATGTCCTATATTTCAAACCAGCTAGCCACACGCCTTACAGCATTAGATGACATGTGGAGTAAGGCAGATGAGGAGATAAAGACAGTGTACAAAAGCAGGTACGAGGAGCTCAGGCGTCAGCAGAGTGCCAAACCAAGCAGTAACACTTCTAGTCAGAGTATGGAGCCAGTTCTCAATGCTATGGTAGACGCCATAGAAAACGTTAGTCCGAAACATAGATATCTGCTAGGAGGCAACGCTTTTGACGATCATTGCGTAAGTTTTAAAGATATTCTAAATGTTTACGTTTAAAATGATGTCACGTTTTTGTAATACCTAAAAGGATTTATGTCTTTTCACGTCTTTAAGCATTTGCCCAAACAAGCGTCTGGCAATTTTCTAAGCATTAGTGTTATTGAAGATACCAGCGGAAAAGAGGTCCCTAGTACCTAGTATCTATAACAAAACCTTAATTTTTAAATCAGTGGTCCGACTGAAATACATTCATGAATAAGATAATGAAGTTGCTGAGAAAAAAATATCAGATGCCTTAGTACATGTAACTACATTTGTTATACATGTTATCCTAAATGTATTTTAAACATTTAAAAGAACCAAATGTTGTTTCAAGATGCACAACGAATTATAATGTTTTATGCCTTTCAAAGTTTTATATATCCATTATCATCTTTTACAGTTTCTAGCACTAGTTAGTCAAGTCCTGCCTTCCTCAATTATGGATAGATTGACGTTATATATCACAGGCCAGTCATGATGATTTGAACCAGCATGACTATCTTTCCACAGCCATTGACGAAGAAAGGTGTTCTGTTGTTTCAAATGTCACATCTGTCATTCTAGTTGATCACCAGCGTTCTGGTATGCTGTTAAGCCATCAAAACATACGCTCTAGTTGCTCAAAATACGATCTACTTCATGGCCATAGTTCCTCGTTGTCTTGTTGATTTGTTTTATCAATTTGACATTGATTGCATTTTTGATATGTATATATTTTTTTCAATTAAGATTTTTTCCTCATAAATATATGACCTCAAATAGATGTTCATTTCATACGATGTATTATGTTTTATATCCCCGAGCCTTGGCAAGGGGATATAAAACGGATAACGAGTTTCATAACACATGCTTTGAAATAAAATTCATCTGAGATTCTTTTTATCAAATGATATTGCCTAAAATGTGTATTTCTAACATGAAATAAACGTGTCTGGGAATCAGAGGCGAACCTTCTCATGACCTAGAAATAGATTGACTGCTACGCCATGAGAAGTAGTTTCCTACCGTATAGATTTTCTGTGGTTAAGAGAAAACTAGTTCAAATTTGTTGAATGTTTTCATGCGATAATAACGAGATTCAACACTAAAATTGTTTATCATTGGTATTGATTCTGCGTATGAATTTAACAAAGGTCCCACGTGTAAAAAATTTAGGTGATTAGGCTCCAAACTTGACCAATCAGATTCAAGCAAAGCGATATGTAAGTAAACGTGGTAAATGTATCATCATAACATTTGATTATGAAATGGCTTAATGAAACTGCGTAACGGTTGTGTCATGTGATTATTATGATTATTCAATCAATGATTCTACTGCAATGAACATCGTGGAGCAATCCATTTATCCTGGTTTTTGTGTCGCCTGCGAGGCATAGCGACACTTAGGGATCACTTTTCTTTTAAAATAGGGCTTAAACCATAATCAATTTATTCACTAACCTATGATACATTATTATTTTATACAGTAATGCATAGATAAGTGTGAAAAAGATGGTTTTTCATTGATAATTATTCTTGTTTTTATAAAATTAACATAAACACAAACGTCTAATAATATGAATAATTGAAATGTGTTTCTCTCTTGAATATGTTGATAACATTTACCATGTATGTTGACTTTAGATTAATTAAATTTCTAAACAAACTTTGCTTGTTCAATTAGTTTGCTTTATAAATTGACTGAAATGTATGTTTTGAGAATGTATGGTGAACAATTAATTTTGTTGTCTCATCACAGTATATATCTGCTAAAACTAATCAATCATACATCTCCTGATTGATTTTTAACTCAGTGTATATTTTAATCTTTACTTAAGCCTACACATCTGGATACCCTATGAATATTGTTTTGCCTTCCTCCTAACATAAGGATTGTCTATTCTAGATGGTGCTTAGTAAGATAAAACGATCCTTGCATTTACAGACCTCAATATCAAAGTTGGTATAACCGGATAGTTTCAGACTAGTGCATTTAGTACAAATTAAGTTTGGCTTCTATATTGTTCTCTTCTATCTGACTACTCAACAAAGCTTATCAAACTTTATTGATACTTTGATCTTCACTTTAGGTTATAAATTGTGAGATAAAGTTCAATTTAACAAATAACAATAACAATAACAAAACACATTACAGCATCAATAACAAAACACATTACAGCATCAATAACAAAACACATTACAGCATCAATAACAAAACACATTACAGCATCAATAACAAAACACACAAACACCCAAAGTACGAAAAACAGAGCGGGTAAGAACAACAATAAGTCAAAGAAGATCCTGACGGAAATCTCAACAGCACTCACAATAGAGCACTAAATTGGGCATCGACGGACCCCTAGCAAGCTAGAGGTGGGACCAGGTGCCCGGGAGGAGTAAGCATCCCCTGTTGGCTAGCCGCACCCGCCGTCGATGTTCATGCACAAAAATAAAAACAATATGTAAAATACATGCATTGCACTGTCCGAGGTTATATCTATATAGAAAGTGGCGACAATGTCAGGGATAATATTCAGAACACTGTCAACACACAAGGAACAAGGAAGACCGAACATTAAAGACGACATAAAAAAACTAAACCCCACAAACTACACATAAACCAAGGATTCTATTGGGCAACCAGTGCAGACTTTACTTAGGATGGCCATCTGACACGTTAGTAGCAAATGATATGGTACCCGAATTACATGCGCAAATCCTCCCACTTGTCCGGTCACTCAGTGTTTTCAAATATCGCACAAAAGTTGTATAATTCAAAAGCATCCTCAATGATGACCACACAGACTTATCACAGGGGCGCAAGTAACAAACATGGATTTAAAAGCATACGGGCTTACAGAAGTCAGCTCGTGCTTTGCCGGATGCAGCAAGTTTATGTATGCAATCACCGGAGAAGTTCAACTTACATTCATAAAGGGCAAGTGGCCAGGGCCCTGGCTACTCTGAAGAGATTTATGCCCTGTTCACACGAGTGCGCATTAAATCTAATTCGCATTAGATTTGATGCGCTTTATTCTAATGCGAATTAGATTCGCATTGCGTTCACACGACACATTCTAATGCGCATTAGATTTTGGTACATTTGCACTGAGAGCCGTATACTTTAGATAGTACAAGGGTCGAATGCATGCCTGTATGTTGTTTTGCTCATAATAATTTACCTCTTCGTAAGTTGGGCTTATGCATGCATTGCATGACGTCATTGTGAGAAAAAATGACGTCATAATATAATGTTAACTCTACGTAAGTTAAAAGACGCAGTACAGTTACTTAGAGGATTCATTGTGAATGAAATCAAGTATTTTTACCTCTTATTCTATGTTTCGAGGTCCAAGGGTGATTAAAAGTGCCTAGTTATGATCGAAATGTACTGTAGAATTCTAGTAAATCATATACGCATGCGCCAGATTTAATGCGAATTAGATTCGCTTTGCGTTCACACGGCAAAATCTAATGCGCATTAAATCTAATGCGAATTAAACTAATGCGCATTAGATTTCTCGTGTGAACGTAGCTAAAATCTAATGCGCATTAAATTCGATTTAATGCGCATTAAACCCGTCGTGTAAACAGGGCATTACACAGGGGGCTCGTTTTGAATTTACGTCGTTCTAGTTAGTAATTGTGCTAAACTTAAGAAAGCGCGGGTCGCTCATGTATCATACAGAGCGTCGTTCTGTCGACTCCAGGATCATAACCACGGGTATTTTTATACGACAGAAATTCTTTCTACCTTTGATTTCCTTAACTCCGTTAATTTCCTCATAAAAGGTAGGGTGTGAAATTTCCATAGAAATGTACTCTGTTGCATGTTTGAATTCTAATTTAAAAAGAAGCTGATATCATTTTTTGGAAATTTTCCAGAAAGTCTCAGATTTCATTGTGATTTTCTGCGCAAAGCTCTTCATCCTTCAATGAGCTAAGAGTATTTTCATAGAAAAGGAAAATTACAACTCATTAGGGCATCTATTTACAGGTATGTATTTTTGTAAATGAACTGTGATATTTAGGTTTTATTTCAGTATGGTGATATAATGGACTTAATTTACTTCATATGTACATATTTTTAAGACAGGACCACATTGTAAACTAGTTCATTTTGTAACTAAATGTGCTATCCTGTATAAATAAAGGAAATAAATAAATAAGTAATACATACAGTATTTGAGATGTACCTTTTGCATACTCCAGTGAGTTAGAAGAATCCACAGTGACTTGTGCATAAGTTTCCACCTCTTCTACAAGATTCTGTCTTTTGAATAGAATTGACCAAATGCAATGAACTGGACGTGTGAATCCTCCTTAGATGTATTTAACGACGAAATGTTAAAAATCACATATTTTTATTCTGACGAAAAGGCCTTTTTCTATAAGATTCAATGCCGGCGTTAGGTCATTCAAAGTTTTGTTTCCTAATAAAGTCCAATACTAATGCAAAACCTACCACAAACAAAAGTGTCTTGATAAAACAATCACTTTCATTATTTGAAATATGGATACGTACTTAAAAGAATCCAGATGTAAATGAAGTCAAACCATACCAATCCATGATAACCAAACTTGTAAACTTGTTGAAAGGACCACAGATATTGCATATTGCAGATATTGCATGTGTCATATATTTACGTCCTTCAGAGCATTCAATCATTGATGCTTAATAGCTAATATTTTTATGTTTCTAGTAGATTTCCCATTGAACGCCCATTAAACAACTAGAATTATATTCCAATAAATTGGGTTGCTATTGTGACGTCACGTTCGATTTTTGCATGTAGGGAGAATTTACCAACAATAAAATAAACTTGACACTGTTTCCGGCAAAATGTGCGATGTTCATGTAAATAAAAATGACGGATAATTAGAATAATTGTAAATATAAGACATGACTGTCTTACTTTTGGTGTACATGGAAGTATAATTCTGGTTGGACACATGCAAATTTTGCACATGACCAACCAGAATTATACACCCATGAACACAAAAAGTAAGACAGTCATTTCTTAATTATTTAGTGTTTAGCCATGTCTAGGGCAGTTTTTCTCAATTATGAATCGAGGAATAAGTTTGAAAAAGGTTACTGCGATAAGTAATATGAATTTTAGGAAAAGTGTCAATTTATAGTGTTTGAATTTTATAGCGATACTGTCCAATTGTTAGATAATAATAAGTCTTTGACTTGTGTTGAGGGACAAATGAAAGTGCACACCAAGATTATACAACACACATTTCTTATCACAATATCTTTCCATATTAGGTTTATGTAATGTAGTATAAGTGGTATGATATGAACTTAATCTATAACTGTGCTAGAATTCATATTGCACGAACTTGACTTTGTATTTCTAATTTCTGATTTTATTATTTTAGGCAACATGACTTGGGAACTCATACTATGTACGTTTATTACCGTCGTTCTGATAAAGTTCTTCAGAGATTCCTGGTTCCAGAAAAAGATTCCAATGGATGGGAAAGTAATATTCATAACAGGTTGTGATACAGGTATGTAAACTGTACGTAGTCTCTTACATAAGGTCTAACAGTTGATAATTTGTTATGTCATGATTACTGTAGCAAGAATGACCCGCCTTTAACAAACACAAGAAATAAAACTACTACTACTATATACAAGATTGAACATTTCAAAAACCTATCAGTGAGAATGCTTATAAGACTCAAAATCTGAATTTGCGACGATTCCATATTGATGTCATTTTTCTTCTCTCGAAAAATTTTCCTTCCTCTCCTCAATAATATGGAATTTTTCCAACACTTAACTTTCTTGAAGAAAATTTCAAACCAATTTTAATGCACCAGACACGAGTTTCGGATAGCTAATTCCTATCAGTGATGCTTCCAGCCAAAGGGATTTTCAGACACAGCCAAAATTCATTTAAGTAGCGCCATCTTGTTTGATTAAAAAAAATTGTGTCTACTACTTAGCAAAGAGTGCGCGGCTCTAAATTTCCTGTAGGATCGATTCACTAGCATAGTTTAATAAAATAATAATAATAAGGTGGAAGGGTTAAATGACCAAAACACCGTAACACTGGAATGGTGCTAGGATGTTAACCTCCTTTAATTCCGATGATATTTTTGGATGAAATAAGTTTTCGAAAAAGCAAATGAAATATGATGTCAAATTGATAAAAAAAGTCAAACAAATAACAAAAAAAGTAGTTTACTTAATCTATATTTGCTTATTCAAGTATGTATGGTTTTTGTAAGAAACAGTATATCGCATTAAACTATATTATCACTTAGGCACGGTCCATTTGATATTCTGGGGGGGGGGCTTGGGTTTTTTTCGAAAAAAATAATTTTGCTCTGAATTTTGATGAAAAAAATAAATTTGCATATGATGTGACGGAAAAAAATAATCTTGCTCTTACAAATAATCTGAATTTGAAGAATTACCATAAAATTTTGCTAAAATTCTTGAATTTTTTCCGGCTCGCTTCGCTCGCCGCAGTTTTCAGTCTATCAAAAAATTTTTGGCTCGCTTCGCTCGCCATAGTTTTCTATCAATGATTTCTTCCTAATGTCAAAGTTCATATATTTGAAGATATCAAAAGTGTTAACAATACTTATGTATAACTATTAATACATGTTGCATGTATCCCATTGAGTCTCAATTTTATGTTCTTGTAAGCTTGGAAGGAGAACTTCAATTATTCACCATTTTACAATTCTACATTTTAAAATTTGTCTAGAAGACTTTCCCCAAAGACCCGCTTATATTCATGTACTTTATATAAATCTTGTTTATTTAGAATTGTATTGTAGAAATCTTTTATCTCTCTCTTTAGAATTGAATTGAATACTTGCATAAAAATAAAGTATATATTAATATTTAGAGTTTTGAGTAAAAATATAAATAATATAAATTGATAAAACACAAACATTCTTAATATATATGCACATCACTTTGTTAAAAAAAAATTCCTTGCTCCGACTTTGCAAGAAAAAAATAATTTTGCCCCGGTCCGAGGCGAAAAAAATAATCTTGCTCCGACAAAAAACCCAAGCCCCCCCCCCCCCCAGAATATCAAATGGACCGTGCCTTATCGGAGTAGATGCACACATTTTTCCTGTTGTTGAATTTTGTTAACTGAGATGACAACACTTTAATTAGCGGTTCTATATTTCAGGTTTCGGCAATGCACTTGCACGAAAATTAGATCAATTGGGTTGTACAGTGTTTGCCGGTTGCTTTTTATCCTCCGAAAATTGTGCAAAAACACTAAAGGAGGAAACATCCTCTCGCCTTAAAGTCATTGACCTTGATATCTCCAATGACAAATCCGTCGAAAAAGCGCGTGATTCTGTGAAAAACTATCTCAACAGCTCCGGGAGTGGTAAGTCTAATAAAAAAATTTAAATTGAAATAAGATAAGATAAAAGTAATAAATAGAAATAAAATAGTACATGTAAATGTTATAATGAAGATTTCTCATTAATATTGTTCTTTATATTTTCCATTCCCCTAATGGAAACGGGATCAATCAGTTTATTCTCGCAAAAATTGTCTCCACTTTAAACGAGTTTCAAACTTCATTTTATTAAGAGAATACTCATTCTATCTTATTTTTTTTTCAGTTCATATATCATATAATACAAAATGTTAGGCTTATATTATAAGAAAACAATATCTTTGAACTGTTTATCATTATAGAATCATATAATGACACTCTAGTTGTTTTGTGTTGTAGAACTCTGGGCAATAGTCAATAATGCAGGTATTTGTATTAGATCACACATAGAAGTTTGTTCGATGGACATCTTTCACAAAATGGCAGAAGTTAACTTATTTGGAACAATAAGGATGACAAAAACTTTTCTACCCTTACTACGAATTTCAAAAGGTAATTTTATGTACTAACGGAAAAAAGAAACTGTGGTTAAAAAACATTGGGATAAAAATTAAAAGTATTAAAGGGTTCATTCGTCCATAAATAATATTTGAGTATATTTACAACATATCTTGACTTGCCAAAATATCGTTATCGTTCCGCTAGATTTACGCTTGCACGCTTTTTCACATTTTCGTTATGTACAAGAATAAAATACAGATTTCTTGCATTAGGTAAGCTTTGTTCTTAGATGCCCCAAAAGGACGCGATTGGGGAATTTTGAATGAATTATTCTTAGGTAAATGCTTAAAGGGGATGTTTTCAACATATAGGCGACATTCGGAAACACAAACGGAGAAGGCAATTGTATTTGACGTGAAGTCGGCAAAATTCGCAAACGAGGACGTGAGGCCCGTTTGACTTTATTTCATCCACTTTTATGAATGCAGAAAAACAATTCTTGGCTAAAGACAGCTAAGTTTAAGAAACTAGAAAGAAATATATTTACCGATTTGTCCGTCCTCCAGACAAGAAATTTCGACTGGTCTATTTCCGTTGGCGTCAACGTAACGTCACTTTGAGTCAGGATAACATACGTTATTTAATATCTTAAGTCGATTTCTACGTCAAAAACTCTCAACAACGCTTCGCATTGTACGTTGAACTAGACATTGACAGAACAATTCGAATGCATGATTACATAATTCTAAGTGTTTATATTGCCCCAGATGTGAATTTTCAAAGTTTGAAATGTTGGCCATGTCAGATAATCTGACATGTGAATCTTTGGTGAATTAGAATGTAAAAAATACTGAATAAAAATGCGTAACAATGATTGTTATTGGAAATATGAATACATTAAATTGTTCAATAAGATACAAAATATGGTGCATTCTTTTGTAAATAGATATTCGAATAAGTTTTTTTCAGCCAACAGTTTTTTTTCTCTGGTATAGAGGAATTTTCAATATAATACTACGAATAAGTGAATATTGAAGTTGGTAGATATTGTCAACCTCCTATTCCTCGTTCAAATAGATATTGCAAGTTCTGTATTAATGAAGTTGAAGATGAAGAGCATTTTCTGTTAAACTGTAACTTATATCAAGGCATTAGAGATAAATTTGAAGAATCATTGGGTCATTTTGATATTTTTGATATTGAAGATGTTATAAATCCTGTGAATTATCAATTCACCAAATATTTGTGCAAATATTTAGATGAATGTTTTAAGATAAGAAAAGAAAATATAATATAATTTTATATCATTGAATGTTAATTTGTGTATGATGTACGCCTCATGTCATGGTATTTCATCAATAAAGAATTGAATTGAATATAATTCTGCATGGTACAAAGATACTTCAACCGAGTCTCTCCGTTAACAACTTTGATATTTACGTCTAAAGATGGTGTTTCTGTTTTTCGAATGCTTTTCATGACATCGTTAAGTGTAAGATTTCTCGGGCATACGTAATGTAAGCCTACGACGCTTAGAGCTGTCACTCACCTTTTCTTAGCAACACACAGCCTCAGCTTCCATTGATGTCATCTTGATCAATATAAGTTTGGTATTCTATAACATGAACTTCGCTTTTAGTTGGACGGAATCTTCCAGATAAGCATCTCATTATTGAGTCTTTGCGGAATACAGAGTTTTTCCCCTTACAGACGGTATCTGACATAAAATCATTGTGACGTCATGAAAATGGTATGGTAACGTCGATTTTCTACCGTCATTTCCCAGACTTTTAGGACTGTTTCCATAGAATTTGATGACGCCATAATTATTCTACGTCAGAAACCGTCTCAAATGGGAAATAACACTTGTTTTCGAAAATAGCGAATAGGTCTGAGGTACTTCTGCAATTACGGGCACCTGGTCATGCCTCCCATCGGAGGTTCGCGATGGCCTTGTTAGTATAAGGATGTTAAACTTCTTCAAATGATATTAGTAATGGCTTGAAGTTATTCAAACATTTTTTCTATTTTCAGAGTAAAATAGAATGGATGAACTCAATATGTCTAATTTTCACTGATTAATTATCATGTTTTGAGAATTTGACTTTAAAAGTCAATACTTATGGTGCCGGGCCCTGAACTACGATTGGTACTTCACAAGTCTCCTGACTAATTTCGATTTACTGCTAACTCGAGTAATTGTACTACTACTGTTTTATCCAGGAATTTGATAACAGCGTTAGCAGCAATTAAAGATCATGCATCAAAATATTGTGAAACTACATTCAATAATAGCGACATCAATTATAATTTTTTGGTCAATAAAGAACTCTGGTGATGTGATCGATAAATTAAAATCATTTCATTTTAAAGTCGAATCTATCTCATCCTACGACTGCTCTTACATGTACACCACGCTCCCTCATGAAAAGATAAAAGATCGCTTAACAAAACTTATTAGATGGTGTTTTGATCGAGGGGGTAAAACATTAATATGTACTTCTGACACGAAAGGATTCTTTTCCTCAGTAGAATACAAATCTTACAAATCATGGACTCGATCCGAGCTGTGCAAGGGTTTAACGTCCTCAAATTCATTAGCATCATTCAACAGCAGATAAATCTACAGCATGGACTAGACATGCACGTTTCGGATATTTAACCCTCGTCAGTGATCCTCAATCTAAACAATGTAATATGGCCAAAGTCTGTGAAAATTATGTCCTTTCTTTTAGACAACATTTTTGTTATATTTGGTGACACTCTATACAGGCAAGTTATTGGAAATTCTATGGTTACTAATTGTGCGTCTCTGGTTGCAGATTTGATTTTATACACATACGAAAGAAAATTCATGCAAAATCTGCAAAAACTCAAGAAATTTGAAATGTTTCATCGGTACCTTTAGGTATCTAGATGATATTTTGAATATTGATAACCCACATTTTGACCATTACAAAAATCAAAGGGGTAGGACCGCGAAGCCCGATATTGGCCCTAATTTTGAACATTGTACTTCATAGAATTCTTAACTGTAATTTGACATTTTGAAACATTCTCTACTAAGTCACGAATCTATCTTTTGTAAATGTTGCGTTTATCAATAGCTTTTAGCCCTTAGAAAACACCAAAATAGGTCATATTTCGCGAAATTGACACAAAAACTGCATATTTCCATTAAATTAGCAATGTCCGCATGCATTAACTAAGATGAAAATTTTTTATCTCAGTTAACGCATGCGGCCACATTGAATTCTTCGACAAAGGACAGAATTCCAAGCAATTTTCGCCATATTTTGTCAATAACGTCAAAATGACATCACTTTATGACGTCATTACAATTAAATGGCACTTTGTTTGGTGAAATTTTTCTTTTCATTTAAAAGCGGTAAACGTTAGAGATATCAAGTATTTCTAATGAAATTCATTTCTTGGGAAAAATTGAGGGCCGATTTAGGGATCTCGTGGCCCTACCCCTTTATCCTCCAGAGTTATCATTTAGCAAAGCAAACACAAATGATATAGTTACACCATTTTTGGATCTCGATATCAACATCAATAACGGAGACATTCAGACAAAGATATACGACAAAAGAGAAGACTTTGGCTTCAACATAGTTAAGTTTCCTTAGCTTGATGGCGATGTTCCAAGATTGCCATCGTACGGGGGATGTACATCTCTCAGCTCATCAGGTACGCTAGAGTTTGCTCTCATGTTACGGACTTCCATGACAAAAACATACAAATTACAACAAAACTTCAGTCATGGATTTAGATATCATAAACTTGTAAAATCGTTTTGGAAATTTTACAATAACTATTCCGAGCTTCCTTCAAAAATTGGGACGACTCCAGCATCAGTGCACGTATCAGGGTATGTATCTTTGGGAATTTCATTGCCTTCATTTTACAGTGACCTTATAAACAAAATCAGAAGGATCAAAGGCAGATCAAACTTCAACCACAAATGTAAGAAAATAGTCGGTCGCCTGCTTTACCGAGGATATGATCCTAAAGTCATCACTGGGCATGATACTGGACCAATCTTCAGCTTTGTACCAGTGTCTTTCCCAACGTTGCACAATGGTCAACCATGACGACTAGAATCCCAACAAACACAGAAATACCGTTTTTTGGACCTAAATATCAAAATTGTTAATAGAGAGATTCATACAAGTGTGTATGACAAAAGAGATGAATTTGGATTCAACATAGTAAATTTCCCCTGGTTTGACGGTGATGTTCCCAGATTACCGTCCTATGTCCTATGGTATCTTCATTTCACAGATCATGCTAGAGCATGTACTGATGTTTAGGATTTTCATAGCAGAAATTTACAAATTACCAAGAAACTTTTAGGACAAGGTTTTCGCTTTCATAACTAGCAAAGACTTTCTGGAAATTTTACATAAATTATTGTCAACTTCTTTTGAAATTCGGATCAATACAGGCAACAGAGTAAATTACATTGGGTATTTCACAACCTGCATTTTATGGTGACAAAATAAACGAGATGGATCAAAGGTAGACAACATAACTATCGAAAATGCGTCAGAATCATCAAACACCTTTCATACCATGGGTATGATCCTAATGTCACTAGACTGGACACTGGGCTTGATTCTTGACCAATCTACAGTATTGTACCAGCGCATTCTTAAAACTTGCAATCCGACTGACTGTGACGAAGGGTCTCATGACGGGCCCTGTCTAGACCTCTTTAGAGAAGACAGGGTCCCGACCACCTGTTCTCTCTGAATGTCAGTCGGACTCCACGTATGATAACATACATGAGCTCGCGGCGGCAGAGCACGGATTGTATTGCGTACATTCTCTGTTGATATCCTTTTACATATTCATCTGTGTTGCTTGGGTCCCTTGAGTGATTGATCTTGAGATCGCTTCAGCGCACAGACTGTTATACGCATGCCATAAATGTTTTAGATCCATTTACATAGAATCTGTGTTACAAAGGGCCGCTTCGTTTAACTACCTTGTTTGTGATGTCACCTCACAGTGAGAAGTTTTATGTTTATACAACAATTGTGTGTCTATGGAGACCTCTGTGTATCTGGATTAATAAGAGGGAATCCGGATAACCACACCATTTGCTAATAGCAGAAGGTTGTCCAAAGTCTGCGCCGCGTGCACATTGGTCTCCTTCCTTTTATGTGTTGTCATCAATATTTGATGTTTCTGTACGTCTGTTACGATTGTTTTGTATGATGCTCTAGTGAATACTGTTGTGTCTTTTTGCGAATTGTAGTTTTGTATGATGTGTCGCTTTCTTGTGGGTTTGTTTCGCTTGGTGAGTGCAGGGTGGACATGCTGGAGGTCATTCCCTTTCCTTGATATTGATTTATTGATTTCTAATGTTGAAATTAAGAAAATAAAATGATTTCGACAAAATTCCATATCAAAAAGGCATAACATATATTTCATATATTTCAATATTGACAATAAGCTTGTCATAAAAGATTTAAAGAAGATCCTGACGATAATCTCAACAGCACTAACAATAGAGCACCAAATTCAGCATCGACGCACCTCTAGCAAGCCAAAGGTGGGACCAGTTGCCCGGAAAGAGTAAGCATTCCCTGTTAGCTAGCCGCACTTGCCGTCGATGTTCACGCACGAAAATGAAAACAATATATGAAATACATGCACTGTCTGAGGTTATGTCTATATAGAAAGTGCTATGGCGACATTGTCAGGGAAAAAATTCAAAACGCTTACTGTCAAACCCCTTGCGGGAACCTTTTTTACGATCTCCACACGACAAAGGGCATAAGTGTGACACAAATTAGTTAAAGGCGATCCTGATCTCAACAGCACTAACAATAGAGCACCAAATTCAGCATCGACGCACCTCTAGCAAGCCAAAGGTGGGACCAGGTGCCCGGGAGGAGCAAGCATCCCCTGTTGGCTAGCCGCTCCCGCCGTCGACGATCACGCACGAAAATTAAAAACAATATATAAAGTACGTGCACTGTCTGAGGTTATGTCTATATAGAATGTGTTATGGCGACATTGTCAGGGAAAAAATCAAAACGCTTACTGCCAAACCCCTCGCCGGGAACTTCTTTTACGAGCTCCAAAAAATAAATTTAAAGTTTACCCGAAAATTCATTCTTTCTTTTAATTAAAATTGGCGAGTAAGGTAGGCCATGAGTTCAAATGAAGTTATAAAACTTCTATTTCTATATAATAAGTAAGATAATCAATTTTTTTTTCTTAGGTAGGGTTATCAATGTAAGTAGTGTGCATGGACGCTACGGAATGCCCACAATGTCATCTTATGCCATATCAAAGCATGGGGTGGAAAATTTCTCTGACATTCTAAGGATGGAGATGAGGCGATTCGGGGTGAAGGTATCGATTATAGAACCAGGTCGATTTGGTGCTGCAACAGGGATATCCTCTGGTATTGCTGTAGGTATACTTTTCTTTCATTGTATAAGAAATATCCCTGAAGCTCATTAATTTACTCTATAACAGTTTGACCGTGCTTTCAAGTATTCTCTTATTCGTTCAGTTGTGTTATAATAAACAACTCAAAGAAAAAAATAAATACACAAAAGTAATTTACAAAGAACCCTTTAAAATAGCAGTGCTTGTTAACCTAGATTTCCTGAGATTCATGACAAACTGCTTCATAGAGTACGCTCACAATATTAACAAAGAGAAATAAGTTAATGATAGATTAGTAGAGATCAGTGAGTGAAAGTCAATCAGAAACCCAAGCTCAGAATTCACAAATCATCATCAATAGGAAACCCTAGCTCAGAATTCACAAATCATCATCAATAGGAAACCCTAGCTCAGAATTCACAAATCATCATCAATAGGAAACCCAAGGTCAGAATTCACAAATCATCATCAATAGGAAACCCAAGCTCAGAATTCACAAATCATCATCAATAGGAAACCCAAGCTCAGAATTCACAAATCATCATCAATAGGAAACCCAAGCTCAGAATTCACAAATCATCATCAATAGGAAACCCAAGCTCAGAATTCACAAATCATCATCAATAGGAAACCCAAGCTCAGAATTCACAAATCATCATCAATAGGAAACCCTAGCTCAGAATTCACAAATCATCATCAATAGGAAACCCAAGGTCAGAATTCACAAATCATCATCAATAGGAAACCCAAGGTCAAAATTCACAAATCATCATCAATAGGAAACCCTAGCTCAGAATTCACAAATCATCATCAACAGGAAACCCAAGCTCAGAATTCACAAATCATCATCAACAGGAAACCCAAGCTCAGAATTCACAAATCATCATCAACAGGAAACCCTAGCTCAGAATTCACGAATCATCATCAATAGGAAACCCTAGCTCAGAATTCACAAATCATCATCAATAGGAAACCCTAGCTCAGAATTCACAAATCATCATCAATAGGAAACCCAAGGTCAGAATTCACAAATCATCATCAATAGGAAACCCAAGGTCAGAATTCACAAATCATCATCAATAGGAAACCCTAGCTCAGAATTCACAAATCATCATCAACAGGAAACCCAAGCTCAGAATTCTTAAATCATCATCAACAGGAAACCCTAGCTCAGAATTCACGAATCATCATCAATAGGAAACCCTAGCTCAGAATTCACAAATCATCATCAATAGGAAACCCTAGCTCAGAATTCACAAATCATCATCAATAGGAAACCCAAGCTCAGAATTCACAAATCATCATCAATAGGAAACCCAAGCTCAGAATTCACAAATCATCATCAATAGGAAACCCAAGCTCAGAATTCACAAATTATCATCAATAGGAAACCCAAGCTCAGAATTCACAAATCATCATCAATAGGAAACCCAAGCTCAGAATTCACAAATCATCATCAATAGGAAACCCAAGCTCAGAATTCACAAATCATCATCAATAGGAAACCCTGGCTCAGAATTCACAAATCATCATCAATAGGAAACCCAAGGTCAGAATTCACAAATCATCATCAATAGGAAACCCAAGGTCAGAATTCACAAATCATCATCAATAGGAAACCCTAGCTCAGAATTCACAAATCATCATCAACAGGAAACCCAAGCTCAGAATTCACAAATCATCATCAACAGGAAACCCAAGCTCAGAATTCACAAATCATCATCAACAGGAAACCCTAGCTCAGAATTCACGAATCATCATCAATAGGAAACCCTAGCTCAGAATTCACAAATCATCATCAATAGGAAACCCTAGCTCAGAATTCACAAATCATCATCAATAGGAAACCCAAGGTCAGAATTCACAAATCATCATCAATAGGAAACCCTAGCTCAGAATTCACAAATCATCATCAACAGGAAACCCAAGCTCAGAATTCTTAAATCATCATCAACAGGAAACCCTAGCTCAGAATTCACGAATCATCATCAATAGGAAACCCTAGCTCAGAATTCACAAATCATCATCAATAGAAACCCAAGCTCAGAATTCACAAATCATCATCAACAGGAAACCCTAGCTCAGAATTCACAAATCATCATCAATAGGAAACCCTAGCTCAGAATTCACAAATCATCATCAACAGGAAACCCAAGCTCAGAATTCACAAATCGTCATCAACAGGAAACCCTAGCTCAGAATTCACAAATCATCATCAACAGGAATACAAAAATACAAAACCAAACAAAACATGTTTAATGTTCTACAAACAAAAACAACTAAACAAAACAAAGCTGAATCCAAAATGGAGATGAGATCAGGTGCCCGGAGAGAGTAAGTATCTTCTGCTTTTTAGCGATTCCCCGTTGTTCGGCAGTGCGGGAAAATAATCAAAACCGTTGAAGGTGTCAAATTAAGTGTTTTAGGATGGCTTCAACCTAAAATATCTCACAAATGTACACTTGGTTGAGTTTTATCTTCGTTGTTCGTATTACCATCGTTGTAGTTTGAGCTTGCGCTGGAAGGAAGAGTCAGGAAATCAAATGATTAATACTGGAAATATCTAAACATTTCGACCGACCAAAATCATTGCAATATACTAAAATTATCATAAGTTTTTATTATTGTTTTTAAGGGGGGGGGGTTTCGTTAATTTATGATATGCATTATCTAATGCCAGTTAGAGGAGCGCATTCGATCATTAGATGATACGTTGAGAAAAGCTGATGAGGAGATAAAGACGCTTTATAAAAGCAGGTTTGAGGAGCTGAGGCGCGGACTGTCTACCAGACGTAACAAGAACGCCTCTAGTCAGACTATGGAACCAGTTCTCAATGCTATGTTAGATGCCATAGAAAACGTCCAACCAAAAGAAAGATATCTAGTAGGAGGCATACATTTTGACGATCATTGCGTAAGTTTTGAAATAATTGCTGTTATCATTGATAGGTAAAGTCTTTTCAAAACTGAATGAGAGAAATTAACCTTGAGGTTAATTAATCAATATAATCTGCAAAATCCGCGATCCGGAAATTGAAAAACGGTTTTATTTCATACTTATCAGCCAAATATGTAGCTTTCAGGCTCGAAATACACACGGTATCCCCCCTCAGTTCAGAACCCCACTTGGCCAGATAATTTGTTTTATTGATTAAATATCTAGTGAAAGTGGCATTCTGAATCGAGGTTGGGGGAACAATTTTGTAGAAAAGTATTTTCCATTTTCTATTGATTCCTATTGGTACACCCTTCCTTTGATCCAAATAACCAAAGATTCATATGTGGACCAAGTTACTTGTCAATTTAACCGAACATTTTTCTCTGATTTTGCATTTTGAAATTTCGACTTTTCACGGCAGATTTTAAAACTAATCTTAACAGCTCCTTTATTTTGTGTATGGAAAGTTAGAAAATTGTAATAATTTCCCTTACGCCTTTAGAAAATTTCACACCAGTGATGAAGCCCCTCCCATTTACATCAAAACCAATGGTTGACTGAAAAATGATGCATGCATGAAATACAGCGATGATGAATTATTTTCTACATTTTTCATTTCATGTGCATTTGTAATGATACTTTGTGTGCATTTTTTATGCCCCCCTTCGAAGAAGAGGGGACATATAGGTTTGCCGCTGTCGGTCGGTCTGTCGGTCGGTCCGCGACATCAGTTTCCGTTCAATATCTCTGGAATAGATTCACATATTGAAATGAAATTTTGTATACAGACACATCAAACAAAAATCTAGGTCAAGTTCATATTTGGGTCCGATCAAAAAAATTTTGACAGAGTTATGCCCCTTGCATTTCGAAAAATACCAAAATTTCAGGGTTTCCGTTCAATATCTCTTGAATGGAGTTACATATTGAAATGAAATTTTGTATACAGACACATCAAACAAAAATCTAGGTCAAGTTCATATTTGGGCTCGATCAAAAAAATTTTGATAGAGTTATGCCCCTTGCATTTCGAAAAATACCAAAATTTCAGGGTTTCCGTTCAATATCTCTTGAATGGAGTTACATATTGAAATGAAATTTTGTATACAGACACATCAAACAAAATCTAGGTTTAGTTCATTTTTGGGTCCGATCAAAAAATTTTGACAGAGTTATGCCCCTTGCATTTCTAAAAATACCAAAATTTCAGGGTTTCCGTTCAATATCTCTGGAATGGATTCACATATTGAAATGAAATTTTGTATACAGACACATCAAACAAAAATCTAGGTCAAGTTCATATTTGGGTCCGATCAACAAAATTTTGACAGAGTTATGCTCCTTGCATTTCGAAAAATACCCAAATTTCAGGGTTTCCGTTCAATATCTCTTGAATGGAGTTATGTATTGAAATGGAATTTTGTATACAGACACATCAAACAAACATCTAGGTCAAGTTTATATTTGGGTCCGATCAAAAAATTTTTGACAGAGTTATGCCCCTTGCATTTCAAAAAATACCAAAATTTCAGGGTTTCCTTTCAATATCTCTTGAATGGAGTTACATATTGAAATTAAATTTTGTATACAGACACATCAAATGAAAATCCAGGTCAAGTTCGTATTAAGGTCCGATCGAAAAAAATTTGACAGAGTTATGCCCCCTGCACTTCGAAAAATACCAAAATTTCAGGGTTTCTGTTCAATATCTCTTGAGTGGAGTTACATATTGAAATGAAATTTTGTATACAGACACATCAAATGAAAATCCAGGTCAAGTGTATATTTGGGTCCGATCAACAAAATTTTGACAGAGTTATGCCCCTTGCATTTCGAAAAATACCCAAATTTCAGGGTTTCCGTTCAATATCTCTTGAGTGGAGATACATATTGAAATGAAATTTTGTATACAGACACATCAAACAAAAATCTAGGTCAAGTTCATATTTGGGTCCGATCAACAAAATTTTGACAGAGTTATGCCCCTTGCACTTCGAAAAAAACCCCCAAAATTTCAGGGTTTCCGTTCAATATCTCTTGAGTGGAGTTACATATTGAAATGAAATTTTGTATACGGATACATCAAATTACAATCTAGGTCAAGTTCTTATTTGGGTCCAATCAACAAAATTTTGACAGAGTAATGCCCCTTGCACTTCGAAAAATACCAAAATTTCAGGGTTTCCGTTCAATATCTCTTGAGTGGAGTTACATATAGAAATGAAATTTTGTATACAGACACATCATATGAAAATCTAGGTCAAGTTCATATTTAGGTCTGATCAAAAAAATTTGGACAGAGTTATGACCCTTGCACTTCGAAAAATACCAAAACTTCAGGGTTTCTGTTCAATATCTCTTGAGTGGAGTTACATATTGAAATGAAATTTTGCATACAGACACATCAAATGAAAATCTACTAGGTCAAGTTCATATTTAGGTCCGATGAACAAAATTTTGACAGAGTTATGCCCCTTGCACTTCGAAAAATACCAAAATTTCAGGGTTTCCGTTCAATATCTCTTGAGTGGAGTTACATATTGAAATGAAATTTTGTTTTCAGACACATCAAATAAAAATCTAGGTCAAGTTCATATTTGGGTTCAATCAAAAATTTTTATGCCCCCTTTGAAGAAGAGGGGACATATTGCTTTGCCGCTGTCTGACTTTCTGTCTATTGGTCCGTCGGTCGGTCCACGACATCAGTTTCCGTTCAATACCTCTGGAGTGGATTCACATATTGAAATGAAATTTTGTGTACAGACACATCAAATGAAAATCAAGTATAAAGTTGTGACGGACTTTAATCACAGAAGGGGTAGGGGGCATTAATGTTTTACAAACATGACTTTTAACTTGTTTTATTAGATTGAACATCGAAGAAGTACGAATATCATTTTGAAAATGATATTTGATATCACCACTATTCGACATAATTTGAGCTTGAACAACATGTTTTAAATACTGAATATAAATCCCCTTCTGATTTCATTAGTAATATATGCATGGTCGTTGCTCTAAGACATGCATGTATTACGATTTTCTGCAGTCTTGTTGTTTACATGTTCATGATTTCTCTTTTACAGTTTCTAGCACTTGTTGGTCCAGTCCTGCCCTCGTGGATTATGGATAGATTGACGTTGTACGTTACAGGCGAATCATAATGATATTCAGCCCTATAGTGTACATTTGTAGATGATGTCCAGTTGACAAACTGCATAGCCTTCTTGTTATTCAACCGTCAAAACGTGCGTTGTGATTGTTCAAAATTATAGAATAATAAGTATCTGATGGTCTAAGTCTCAATTTCTTTACAATAAATGTAATGAGTTTGATGCCTTTGTTTGGATTTTGATTTTCAACAACTTCTTTGCCTTGATTTGTAAAAGACATAAGTAGCTGAACCTTAGCTCGATTTGACGTAAGATTTAAAAGCAAACAAACAAAAACCTCCACCATATGAAAAGAAGCGAACTCCCAATATGGGAGTGAGACCAGGTGCCCAGGAAGAGTAAGCATCTCCTGCTTACATGCAACACCCGCCGCTTAAATTCGGTAGAACTGTCACATCCGGTATGTTGGTTTCAATCTCCCCTGGAATCACAATCTTAACCTTAAAGTGGAAGCAATGTCATGTTCAGTAAGAGTTTTCAAATCTTAATTTCTTCACTAAAATGATGTTGAATATCTACACCAAATTTGAAGCCGCTCATATTAAAAGTCTGTATTGTATGTCTAGTACAATAAAATTGGTACTATAAAACATATATTTCAATGTTGACAATTTCAACCACTAGGCTGGTTTCGCTGCTGGTCTCCCCGAGGATTTCGCTCATCTAGTTTTAATGTTTAAGCTCTGCATTGAAATATATTCCAAATTTCCTGTCATCAGATTTGACCTAAATTTCTAAAACTAAGGGGTATCTCCCTCATTGCATAGCTCTGTCCTTAGCTGGGGTTTCGACATAGTTTGTTCGGTTATGTTTAGAATTAAACTCCTTGTGCATACTCTCTGACGATTTGTGGCCATATTTTTCACTTAAATGCACTTCTGAATAAACCCTACACCAAATTTGATTTTGGCAAGAGGAAATTAAAAGTCGGTATTGTAGATGGCGCCAGGAAAATTCACTTTGGCTTTATTTAAACTGTTTGACATTAAGTATAACTGACGAGGATTCAATACCCGAAACACGTGTCTAGTACAATAAAATTGGTACTATAGAACATACGAGGGTTGTTCCGAAAGTTCATGGACAACGCAATTTAAGGAAAGATCTAAAGAATTTGATAAAAAAAAACTTTGTTGATTTCCTTAAAATACGGATAATTTTGAATACATATACGAATTTTCATAACGATTGGTCAATAGTAACCCTTCAAATCCCCTTTTGAAGAACGTAAAGTTCTAAGTTACGGAGCAGCTAATAAAATGTAACGACGTAAGCAGATATCCATGTTAAATTTGAAATTTTATAAGAAATAAAACATCTCTCATCTGTTCAAAATTTAAATATCTTTTTATGTATTTTGATAAGGAAGACATGTTCTATTTTCACCTGCAATTCTACTTCTATATCATAATGTACTTTCATCTTTGTATTATTCAAAGTCAGGTCACCATTAAGGAAGAAAACGGCATCACTTTACTTATTTTCGTTTACTTTTTCGATTGACTCCAACAAAAATCCCGTGTTTATGTATCTATTCAACATAAAAATACATTCTTCTATTCTAATCCATATCAAGACGCATCCATCAGCTGTTTAGTCTCCGTCTGTTTTATTCAAGCGAAATTCAAAACTAAATGACTGACTGGTGCTCCGTAAAGAACTCTGACGTAATTAATTTTTGGTTTGTTTGATCAACAATATCATGCATAAATCCTCATAAAATTCTTAAATCTGGTCAGATTTTGTTAAAACTTTGCATTGATCATGACAAATAATAGTATTAATGATATAGAAAATGTTATTGATAGTCGAGTATTCTTTCTTATTTTATATAGCAATGTAATGAAAGGGATGGGGGTAATTTCAACAACTCAAATTTCACTGCTCCGTAACCTCTATCCTTCATGTATAAAGGTGACAATTATGCCCTTTTTGTGGATTATTTTAACCAGATATTTTTTGTTTTCTGTTTCTTAATGTATCCCTTTCATTTCTAGAAAATTTCATTCGCATACGACTTCAAATGTGATTTTTGAGGCATATGTCCATGAACTTTTAGAACGGCCATCGTATATTTCAGTATTGACAATCCATGAAAAATATATCATTGCTCCTGCTGACAAAGCAGCAAACGATTTTACTTTTGCATGCAAGTCATACTATGTCCAATGCCTGAGAGAGGAACTGGGGTTATATTCAGCACCTGGAAATCGAACATACTTACTTATAATTTTTTCTGTATCTGAAATACTTGACAACCACAAATATGTTCTTGAGTCCATCGAAATTATTTTATGGTGACATTATTAACAAGATAAGAAGGATCAAAGATAGACAAAATCACTATCGAAAATGCGTCAGAATCATTACACGCCTTTTATAACGTGGATATGATCCTAATGTCACCAGACGGACACTAGGCTTGGTACTTGACCAATCTACAGTCTTGTACAAGCGCATTCTTAAAACTTGCACTCTGACCGACTGTGACGACGGGACTCCATGACGGGTCCTGTCCAAACCTCTTTAGAGACGACAGGGCCCCGACCACCTGTCCTCTCTGAATGTCAGTCGGACTCCTCGAGTGATAAAATACATGAGCTCGCGGCGGCAGAGCACGGATTATATTACGTACGCCCTCTTTTTATATCCATTTACATATTCATCTGTGTTGCTTGGGCCCCGGCGTTTTGCGGTCTTGTTTGTATTTGTTCATCTGGCAGTGTGGAGGTTGTTTTACACCACAATTGTACGTTCTTCGAGACCTCTGGGTAATCGGAAGAGTGGGAGGGTTGTGCGCACGTAATCCAGGATAATACACCTTCTGCTATTTCCGTGGCAGATGGCCGTCCTAAGTCGGCACCGGTTGCCCATTGGTCTCGTTGGTTTATGTGTAGTCCTTTGTGTTTGATGTTTCTGTGTTGTGCTTTGACGTTCCTTGTCCCTTATGCGTCTCTTTCTGTGCTTGTCTGCTTTGTGTTTTTGCATTGAGTGTTTTGGGGTTTTGCTGTGGATGCTGCAACCTGGTGTTGTTGGAGATCCCCTCCGTTTTTTTTAAAACTGCTGACTCTGATTTGAACTACCTTATATCTACTGGATTGGCAAAATGCACAAGTATCTTACAAACACCGGTTTATTGCCGGTTCGTCCAGGTGCTCCAAGTAACCTCTATCCATTTGCTAACGAAAATATTAACTCGTATCAAGCAAAGTCTTCAAACATACAGTGAGAAACATAATCCAGAAATGGAATCAATCAGATGTGGATTATAAAGAATGATAAGGAACTTTTAGATGATTTGAAAGCGACCAATTTCAATCATATTACTAGCATACAGTCTTTCGAGTTCTCCACGCTCTACACTACCATTCCACACCAAAAACTCAAAAACAGACTGGCCTATGTAATAAGCATCTTTCTTTCAAAAAATAGGAACAGGAGATACAAATACCTTGTCATAGGGCGGCAGAATACTTATTTCGTGAAGAAACACTCTGATTTAAACAAAAAGTATACCGAAGATGATATCATCCGGATGCTTGAGTTTTTAATTGACGACATTTTTGTGGTGCTTGGAGGAACCGTTTTGCAGCAGATGGATGGCATCCCTATGGGTAACAATTGCGCCCCACTGCTTGCGGACTTATTTTTATATTCGTACAAACCTGACGTCATCCAGACTTTGCTCTCGACAGGGCGACAGCACCTTGCGTCTCAAATCTTTACCTTCAGATACTAGTACATAGATGACGTGCTGTCCATCAATATTCCGAATTTCAAGGATCATCTTCATGAAATCTATCCTCGTGAACTAGAGATCAAGGAAGCAACAAAGAGCGACAGATCCGCTTCGTACTTGGATAAACTTCTATCTTCGACGCAAACGGAGATTTGAACACCTCACTGTCTGACAAGCGTGACTATTTCAGCTTTCGCCTAACTAACTTCCCTTTTATGAGAAGCAACATTCCGTTTCTCCTGCTTATGGTGTTTTGTCCCTCAGCTAATACGGTACGCCAGGACATGTTCCAAATATGAAGATTTCATCGTTAGAGTCAGACGGCTTGCAAGTAAGCTACTTGTTCAGGATTACATTACACAACTGCTAAAATCATCATTGAGGAAGTTCTTCGGTCGCTACGGGGATATCAAAAAAGCATATCAGATTCCTCTTTCCAGAATGATCAGTGACATTCTTGATTGCGATTGAATGACTGTCGTCATCACCAAACAAGACATATCGGGAGTTCGCTTCTTTTCGTGTAATGGAAATTTTTGTTTGTTTGCTTTGGTTCCTGTTTTATCCTGATTTTGTATGCCTTCGGTTTCTGATTTTCTGAATTATTGATTTTGTGCTGTTTACAGGGATATTGTCATTATCCATATTTGTCATATTAACCTGATATGTACATCAATATGTACATCGAGACAATCACCGAATTGACTAGTTTTCATGGAGCTGTTGCGACGGGTGTTGCATGCAATCAGGAGACGCTGACTCTCCCCGGGCACCTGGTCTCACTTCGGAATGTTATTTATTCCGAGATTCGCAGCCGCACAGCGGAAATTCTGATGGTTTTGCCTTGCCTTCTCGACTTTGAGACTGAATAACTGATGGGTACTTCTTTTATGTTAATTTTGTGGTATAGTCGAGTAAATGCAATATCAAATTGAGATCGTTGATGATATAAGGTTTTAGATAGACTATCAAAGTAGTGTGAAATTGGAACATTGCATAATAAATTTTGAATCAAAGAATGCTTATGCTAACAGTTGAAATAATTGGCAATTTCGGATGGTATTTCGTTATATTAAGCCCTCAATTAGCATACTCAGAGAGCAATGATTTTCATGCTTCAATGAGCTGATTGTGCTTTCAAAGAAATATAAAAGTACAATACATTAGGAAAGCTGTGATGGTTTTCATATTCTCTTTCGAACTTACTTACTTAGTCAAGAAAGATTTAATTGATAATTAATTAAAGTTACAAGGAACATTGTCTGTTTGACACTTAGAGCAATGACACATAATGTATAATAATATGATGTATGATTAAAAATACTTCAAACATTTCACCGTTATTTCATCGAGAAAATAGAAATATTGTTGGTTAGACACAATGAAAAAAAGGAAGGAAGAGAAAACCCGTGGTTATTTTTCAAAATTTGTGTCTGCATATTTGTCCAACTTCAGTTTTCCAATTACTGTTCTACATCTACAAAGAGTAAGGGCAAAAGGACTTCAGTCATCATTTTCCAATCCTTATATTCTCGGTCATTTCGTTTATTACAAATAATCAATTGACATTTGATATGTGGCTATATTTTTAGTGTTAATCAGTAAATGAAAGAAAGGAGGGAATCTCTAACAACACTCGGTGGCAGAACCCACAGCAAAGCACCAGAAGACCAAGATTAGACAAGCACGGAAAGAGAGGCAAAACGGGCAATGAATAACAACACACAACACAGAAACATCAAACACAAAGGACTACACATAAACCACCAAGACCAATGGGCAACCGGTGCTGACTTAGGACAGCCATCTGCTACGCCAGTAGCGTAAGATGTGGGTACTATGTATCTGGATTACGTGCGCAAAACCCTCCCACTTTTAAGGTCACCTAGAGGTCTCGAGGAACGCACATCATAAGATAACATCCTTACTGTAGATGACCATACAAGGAGCATAAGGCGGGGACCCAAGCAACACACAAATGGATATTTATATGGATGTAATCGTCTTCAAATTGAATAGCATCATTTAAGAACAGATAAATTGGCAACGTGGACCAGACATGCACGTTTCGGGTACTTAACCCTCATCAGTGATCCTAAATCTAAACAATGTAATATGCCAAAAAAGTATGAAAGTTACTATGTCGAAAAAGTGTACCGAAAGACGTAGCAGGATTGGTGGGATATGATGCTACAGGACCAACTTTTTAGAAATTTCAAGAAATTTTGATACCAGAAATTTAGAATGTTGTGATGTTTGATGTTTCTGTGTTGTGCGTTGACGTCCCTTGTATACCAAACAATAGTGTAAATCGGAAGGAGTCTTATCGCATACTCTGAATGACTGGAAAAACCTCATTTTGGATATTACCGATATTCGAATAGATAACTACCACAAAAATCCTCATCTTTTTGAAAATCCAAGTTCTAAATCTGAAAGATATTTCAAATCCAAGTTACGAAATTTACATGAAAAATATGTCTACGCGCCTGTAGACAAAGCAGCCAACAACACCATAATTATTTGAAATCGCTACTACATATCAACTTTAGTTTCGGACCTTTCCTCTACTAATACTTATATCGAAAGCAATGAAAGTGTTCCCAATATTTTGAGCAAACATAACAGTGAAATTTCTTCATTTAACACCCCTATTTATGTCTCCACCCCAGCGGGGAGGAGACATATTGGTTTTGCCTTCGTCGTCCGTCTGTCTGTCTGTCTGTCCGTCTGTCCGTCTGTCACACATCGTGTCCGGGCTATATCTCCTGAACCGTTTGTCCAATCACTTTCATATTTTAGTATGTTGTTGCTTATGACCCGAAGGTTTCACATCACCTTGACCCAAGGTCATGTGACCAAGGTCAAGGTCACTTAGTGCATTTTTAAAGAAATTATGAATACATTCCTGTCCGGGCTATATCTCTTGAACCATTTGCCGGATCACTTTCATATTTTAGTATGTTGTTGCTTACGACCCAAAGATTTCACATCACCTTGACCCAAGGTCATGTGACCAAGGTCAAGGTCACTTAGTGCATTTTTAAAGAAATTATGAATACATTCCTGTCCGGGCTATATCTCTTGAACCGTTCACCGGATCACTTTCATATTTATGTCTCCCCCCCCCAACGGGGAGGAGACATATTGGTTTTGCCTTCGTCGTCCGTCTGTCCGTCTGTCCGTCTGTCTGTCTGTCCGTCTGTCCGTCTGTCACACATCGTGTCCGGGCTATATCTCCTGAATCGTTTGCCCGATCACTTTCATATTTTAGTATGTTGTTGCTTAAGACACGAAGGTTTCACATCACCTTGACCCAAGGTCATGTGACCAAGGTCAAGGTCACTTAGTGCATTTTTAATGAAATTATGCATACATTCCTGTCCGGGCTATATCTCTTGAACCGTTTGTCGGATCACTTTCATATTTTAGTATGTTGTTGCTTATGACCCGAAGATTTCACATCACCTTAACCCAAGGTCATGTGACCAAGGTCAAGGTCACTTAGTGCATTTTTAATGAAATTATGCATACATTCCTGTCCGGGCTATATCTCTTGAACCCTTTGTGTGATCACTTTCATATTTTAGTATGTTGTTGCTTATGACCCGTAGGTTTCGCATCACCTTGGCCCAAGGTCATGTGACCAAGGTCAAGGTCACTTAGTGCATTTTTAATGAAATTATGCATACATTTCCTGTCTGGGCTATATCTCTTGAACCGTTTGCCCGATCTCTTTCATATTTTAGTATGTTGTTGCTTATGACCCGAAGGTTTCGCATCACCTAACCCAAGGTCATTTGACAAAGGTCAAGGTCACTTAGTGCATTTTTAATGAAATATGCATACATTCATGTTCAGGCTAGATCTCTTGAACCGTTTACCGGATCACTTTCATATTTTAGTATGCTGTTGCTTATGACCCGAAGGTTTTGCATCACCTTGACCCAAGGTCATATGACCAAGGTCAAGGTCACTTAGTGCATTTTTAAAGAAATTATGAATACATTTCTGTCCGGCTATATCTCTTGAACCGTTTGCCGGATCACTTTCATATTTTAGCATGTTTTTGCTTATGACCAAAAGATTTCACATCACCTTGACCCAAGGTCATGTGACCAAGGTCAAGGTCACTTAGTGCATTTTAAATGAAATTATGCATACATTCATGTCCAGGCTAGATCTCTTGAACCGTTTGCCGGATCACTTTCATATTTTAGTATGTTGTTGCTTATGACCCGAAGATTTTGCATCACCTTGACCCAAGGTCATGTGACCAAGGTCAAGGTCAATTAGTATACATGTATTTTAAATGAAATTGTATTTGTTATGTGTATTATATCCAGGCTTAATCTTTTGAAATGTAATCTGATCATTTGATATTTTAGTATGATGGTGCTGATGACCCAAAGGTTTCACACCACCTTGATCAAAGGTCATATTACTAAGGTCAAGGTCAAATATTACATTTTTAATGAAATTGTAAATACTATTAAGTCTGGACTATATCTGTGGAATCGTATACTGGATCGCTGTGATACTTTAGAATGCTGTTGCTCAGGATTGGAAGGTTTCTTATCATCTTGACCCAAAGTCATGTGCCCAAGGTCAAGATCATTTAGTTCTTTTTAATGAAATTGTACGTACTAATCTTGTCTGGGCTATATCTGCTGAACCCTTCTTACAATTGTTTTCATATTTTAATGCATTGTTTCTCAGGACTAAATGTTTCTTATCACATTGTCCCAAGGTCACATGATTAAGGTCACTTCTTACTTTGGTAATGAAATTGTATATGCTAATCATGTCCAGGCTGAAATTGTTATGCTTATCATGTTTAGGCTTTATGTTTTGAATTGTGTATCCAATCACTAATTCAATTTTTTGTTGCGCATGATCCATACAATGTATTTTTCAGATCACCTATATTCAAGGTCATGTGACCAAAGTCAATTTCACTAAATATGAAATTGTATATGCTAATCATGTTTGGGCTTTACCTCAAACAATACAATGAATCACTTTCATGTTTTAGTATGATGTTGCCCATGACTCAAAGGTTTCACATCATCTTTGCCCAAGGTCAAAGTAACTTAGAGGGAGGGGGGGGGGGACATCTGTTTTTTCTGAAAAACATTTGATTTAATTCTAATTTGGATCTCCCTACAATATACTGCATACCAAACCTTCACAAGTCTCCTTACAAGTTTCAATACATTGCTAATTCTAGCAACTGCTCAATTACAATTTTGTCTAGAATTCTGACGTCAGCACTCACGGCTGTAAAGGGACACATGGCCAAATACTGTGAAACTGTCATGAACAGGAATGGTGTAAACTTCTTTTGGTCTATTAAAAATTCAGGGGATTGACAAAATAAAATCAAGAAATTTTGAAGGAAATACGATTTCTTCATACGACTTTTCTAATATGTACACCACGCTGTCTCACGACAAAATAAATGATCGACTGTACAAACTCATTAAATGGTGTTTTGATCGAGAGGGGAAAACTTATATATGTACATCTGAATCTAAGGTTTCATTTCTGCCACAGATTGCAAATCATGACATGTGGAGACCTGTGTATTGCCTTGTCATTCCCTTTGGACAATATTTATGTCAGATTTGGTGAGAAACTCTACAAGCAGGTTGTATGGATTCCTAAGGGTACTAATTGTGCGCCTCTTGTTGCAGATTTATTTCTATACACGTATGAAAAGGAATTTATCCAAAATCTTCAAAGCAAAGAAAAAATGATGAAGTGAAATGTTTCATTGGTACTTCTAGGTACCTGGATGACATTCTTACTATCGACAATCCTGTTTTTGAAAAGTATAAAAATATCATTTATCCACAAGAATTGATTCTAAACAAGGCAAACGCTATAGACACAGAAACACCATTTTTGGACCTAAATATCAAAATCGTTAATGGAGAGATTCATACATTTATGTATGACAAAAGAGATGATTTTGGATTTAACATAATAAATTTCCCCTGGCTTGACAGTGATGTTCCTAGATTACCGTCCTGTGATATCTAAATTTCACAGCTCATCCGGTATGCTAGAGCATATACTGATGTTTTGGATTTTCATAGTAAAAATTGACAAATCACCAAGAAACTTTTAGAACAAGGTTTTCGCTTTCACAAACTAGTAAAGACTTTCTGGAAATTTCAAAAAAAAATTATTGTCATCTTCTTTTGAAATTCGGACCAATACAGGCGACAGAGTATATTACTTTGGGTATTTCACAACCTGCATTTTATGGTGACATGATTAACAAGATAAGAAGGATCAAAGATAGACAGCATAACCATCGGAAATGCGTCAGAATCATCAAACGCCTTCTATGCCGTGGCCGTGATCCCAATGTCACCAGACGGACACTAGACTTGGTGCTTGACCAATCTACAGTCTTGTACAAACGCATTCTGAAAACTTGCACTCTGACTGACTGTGACGACGGGACTCCATGACGGGCCCTGTCCAAACCTCTTTCGAGAAGACAGGACCCCGACCACCTGTCCTCTCTGAATGTCAGTGGGACTCCTCGGGTGATAACATACATGAGCTCGCGGTGGCAGAGCACGGATTGTATCACGTACGCCCTCTTTTTATATCCATTTACATACTCATCTGTGTTACTTGGACCCCTGCGTTTTGCGGTCTTGTTTGTGTGTGGTCATCTGACAGTGAAGAGGTTGTTTTACAATACAATTGTACGTTCTTCGAGACCTCTGGGTAATCGGAAAAGTGGGAGGGTTATGCGCACGTAATCCAGGATAACCACACCTTCTGCTATTTCCGTGGCAGATGGCCGTCCTAAGACGGCACTGGTTGTCCATTGGTCTCGTCGGTTTATGTGTAGTCCTTTGTGTTTTGTGTTGTGCGTTGGCGTTCTATGTCCCATTTTCGTCTCTCTCTATGCTTGTCTGCTCTATGTTTTTGCATTGGGTGTTTTGGGGTTTTGCTGTGGGTTTTCCAACCTGGTGTTGTTGGAGATCCCCTGCTTTGTTTTATATAGGATTGAAAAAAGTAAAAATGACAAAATCAAAAATCAGAATTCAAAAGTCACAACATTTATATCAAGAATAAAAGAAGGGAGGAGATCTCCAACAAGATCCCGTTGCAGCATCAACAGCAAAACACCAAAACACCCGATGCAAAAACACAAAAGACGAGTAGAGCACGAGTCGGAATAGAGACACACGAGATGTAAACATCAAACACAAAAGACTACACATAAACCGATGAGACCAATGGGCAACCGGTGCCGACTTTGGACGGCCATTTGTCACGCAAGTAGCAAATGATGTGGTTATCCTGGAATACGTGCGCACAACCCTCTCACTTCTCCAATTACCCAGAGGTCTCAAAGAACGTACAATTGTGGTGTAAAACAACCTCCTCACTGTAAGATGACATCACACAAACAAGACCGCGAAACGTAGAGGCCCCAGAAACACAGATGAATATGTAAATGGATATAAAAAGAGGGCATGCGTAAAACAGTCCGTGCTCTGCCGGCTGTAGCGAGCTCATGTATGTAATCACCCGAGGAGTCCTACTGACATTCAGAGAGGACAGGTTTTCGGGGCCCTGTCTTCTCTAAAGAGGTTTGGACAGGGCCCGTCATGGAGTCCCGTCGTCACAGTCAGTCAGAGTGCAAGTCTCAATTATGCGCTTGTACAAGACTGTAGATTGGTCAAGTACCAAGCCTAGTGTCCGTCTGGTGACATTAGGATCATATCTACGGTATAAAAGGCGTTAAATGATTCTGACGCATTTTCGATGGTTATGCTGCCTACCTTTGATCCTTCTTATTTTGTTTATCATATCAATCATAAAAGACAGGTTGTGTAATACCCAATCAGTCTAATTTCATATATTTCATTCCAATCGCTGTTGGGTCAATATTGAATGTCTTTAAATTCAATAACATCATTTAAGACCTGATAAATTAAGGTACATGTGTAGGGCAACGCAATTTTTTTTATTTTATTGGATTTAGAAAAATACGTAGGAAAAATTAATGAAAATTTTACCTTTATCAATTTAGCCTTTCATATTTGCCAACTGTCATTGTCCATGTTTCATCCTGTTGAATATGTTGTTTGTGATTATGCGTAAACTCTTTTTTCGGCTGTGGAAAAAATAACTAATTTCAATATAAGGTTTTCTATGTATGATGAGGGGTAAATGCTCACCCATTTATTAACTTGGGAAATCTAATCTTATGACATAGTTATAATTAGGAATTTGGCAAAATCATTTCACCAATGGGGTTTTGAAGAAATGTTTATTCCTTTCACTGTTATCGGCCCTCAGAGCTACAGAAAAAATGTTTTAAGCTGTTTTAGCTGTTTTTGTCTAAGAGAATGATGAGTGATTAAATAGGGACAGGTTAAAAATATATTAAAAATAATTTTCGTTTATCGTTTAGATCTCTTACAGTCGAATTCGATGAATTTGATTCCTTTGACTGTTATCGGTCCTCAGAGCTACAGAAAAATAGTTTCAAGCTGTTTTTGTTTATGAGAATGATGAGTGATTTAATATGGACAGGTAAACATTTTTTTTAAATAATATTCATCAGTTGCACTGATACATCAAACGTTTATCGTTTAGATCTCTTGCAATCGAATTTCATGAATTTGAAGACGAATAGTATTTGTACCACTTGTCGAGTGGCACTGTTGGTGGACCAGGAGTCCCCGAGGGCACATGTAGCCAAGTCCGATAAACTTCGGTTGATTGTTTCTTCAAACGCAATTTCTGTTCACAATTTTTCAAATGTTGGTCCTGCATCATATGCTATCCATCCTGCTATGTCTTTCGGTAAATTTTGGACATCACTTTCACTTCTTTGGTCTTATTTTATTAATTAGATTAAGGATCACTGACATCTGGTCCATGCTACAAATGCAACCGTTCCTTAATGGAACTATTAACTCGAAGACTTGTTATATTTAAGATATTCTTAATCAAAGAGATAACTCTTACATGAATCTATTCAAAATAATCCTTTATTCATTATCTACTACCTTAGTACGAAAGTTTGTACCATATCAATGGTATAGAACAAACATCAAAGACGTACCTAACAGTTATTCAGTCTCAAAGTCGAGAAGGCAAGGCCAAATCGTGAGACTTCCTATCGGAACGGTTGCGAATCCCGGAATGAACAACATTCCGAAGTGAGACCAGGTGCCCAAGGAGAGTCAGCGTCTCCTGATTGCATGCAACACCCGTCGCAACAGCTCCATGGAAACCTGTCAAATTCGGTGATTATCTCCATGTACAATTTGATGTACAGATCAGGTAAGTATGTCTTGTTTGGTGATGATGACAGCCATTCAACCGCAATGCAAAATTCACTGATCATTATGGAAAGGGGGATCTGATATGTTTTAATTACATCCCCGTAGCGACCGAAGAACTTTCTCAGTGATAATTTTAGCCGCTGTGTAATATAACCCTAAAAAAGTAGCTTACTTGCAAGCCGTCTGACTCTAATGATGAAATCTTCATATTTTGAACATGCCCTGGCGTACCGTATCAGCTCAGAAACAAAAAAAAAACGTAATAAGCAGTAGAAGACAAAATGTTGCTACTCATGAAAGGGAAATTATTTATGTGTAGTCCTTTGTGTTTGATGTTTCTGTGTTGTGCGTTGACGTTCCTTGTCTCTTACGCGTCTCTTTGTGCTTGTCTGCTTTGTGTTTTTGCATTGGGTGTTTTGGGATTTTGCTGTGGGTGCTACAACCTGGTGTTGTTGGAGATCCCCTCCTTTGTTTTAGTTATGTGGAAGCTGAAATCGTCACGCTTGTCTTACAATGAGGTGTTCAAATGGCCGTTTGGGTCGAAAGATAGAAGTTTATCAAAGTATGAAGCGGATCTGTCACTCTCTGCTGTTTCCTTGATCTCTAGTTCATGAGGATAGATTTTATGTAGATGATCCTTAAAATTCGGATTATTGATGGACAATATGTCATCTATGTATCTGAAGGTAAAATTGAACTGAAATGCGAGAAATAATGTAATAATTAGTATTCACAATTCAATTTTATTTACATAATATCGTTCAATATTCACTTAATACTTCAGATATACCCTTACTCTAACTCTAACCAATTATCCATGACTAATGAAAATTTTCTAAAACTAAGGGGTATGTCCCCGACGGCATAACTGTCCTTAGCAAGTTGTTTGAAATTATTTTAGACTTTTGCTCCTCATTATTTTATATAATTTGGATTCCCCTTTTCCTCTAGGAACATTGATAAGACGTAACATAACATTATGGTGCACTTGAATTTTATAATAGACCATAAGTGTATATTTCTATAATGACAATTAAATACTGTTCCTAATATTTAAAGAAATGTTTTAATCAGTGGGATTGGTTGCATGAGCTTCTATGCACTATACTGATTAAATGATTAAGAAGTAACATGATTTCTCCCTTACTTGTGATAATTAATTAATTCCTTGCATGTACAGAAAAATGAACTTCTTGTGCTTAATAAGATGGGACAAAAATATTCTGATGAAACTTGAATGGTAATAAACTAATGGCAATTAAGTAATTGGGATTTACGATTCCAAGAAAACGATCAAGGAATGACCTTTTTGGCTCGTGTTTCTTCTCCTAATTATTTAAGGGAGATTTTCTTAATATGGAAGGATGTCTAGAGTGGGTGCCGGGCACAGAACAAAAACGGCACAGAAGGACAACACTCAAACAAGTAACAATGTAAATGCAAAAATGCACAATGGAGAGTGCGCTCACACTCGTTAATAATACGAAAGTGTTCCAGCTCCTATACCTTCCCGAAGAAAATTTCAAACTAATTTAATATACTAGGTTTACACTTAGCCACGATCACCCCGATTGTACCGATCGAGGTGAATCGAAGGAAACGTAAGAGAGCGTGGTGAGATCGTGATGATCGTAGGAAATCGCAGAGAGCGAGGTAAAATGTTTGATTCTCAAAAGATTTGCTACGATTGTCCCGATTTATCCTAACATCGTGAGAGAGCGTAATGGAGCGTAGTCAACGTGATGGGGCGTAGTAGAGTGTGGCAGACCTTGACAAAGCGCAACAAATAGTAATATCCGATCGTAGGAGATCTTGGTGAACTTAGCACATAGGTCTCGTTGGTTTATGTGTAGTTTTGTGGCTATTTGTGATTGTTGTTTCTATTTGATTTGCCGTTCCTTGTACAATTTGCTGTCTCTTTCTGTGCGTGTCTGCTTTATGTTTTTGTAGTGGGTGTTCTGGGGTTTTGCTGTTGGTGCTACAACTACGTGTTGTTGGAGATCCCCTTTTTCTTAGAAACACGTTCTCCTATGATCAACTACGATTTCATTCACGCTCTTTCACGATTTGTTAAGATTCAATCACGTTGCAACACGTTTTACTGCGATCTGCGGTCTGTGGCGTGTTGATAAGTTCCGTTATGGTTTCAACGATTCAGTCCACGATCTACAAGATGCGTTGCGCTTTCAATATTCCTAGGATGAGAATTATTATAACACAACCTGTTTTTGTATGATTACAAGTGTTTCTAACATCCTGAACAAGTTCTAGCATCTGAAAGCATAAAAAAGAAGTCTTGGTAATCATTGAGTCATTGCATTATAAGTCTTCGAACGAATTCAAATATACACACGCAATCAAAGGTTTGAATTGCTCAGCAAAAATGTTACCTTTGATAATAAAAAAAGAGAAAATAAGGTTGATCAATGCCACTTCCAGCGTTTAGCGAAATAAAATCTTCATCTCTTGGATGTTACGCATAATCTTAGTGGTATTGAAACTGGTAGTCCATTTCAATCAAGTTCGGATATTGCAAGAAAAGGGAATGATCTCCATCATGACCACCCTGCATTCATCCAGCGAAACAAACCCACTAGAAAGTGACACATAAATGACATCATACAAGCTCCAAATCGCAAAAGACACATTAATATTCACTAGAACATCATACAAAACAATCGTAACAGACGTACAGAAACATTAAACAATGATGACAACACATAAATGGAGAAAGATCAATGTGCACCCGGCGCCGACTTAGGAAGGCCATCTGCTATTAGCAAATGGTGTGGTTATCCGAATTACATGCACACAACCCTTCCACTTATCCGGATACACAGAGGTCTCCATGGACACACAATTTTTGTATGACATTACAAACAAGATAGTTAAACGCAGCGGTCACTTGTAACACAGATTCTATGTAAATGGATCTAAAAAATTGCATGTGTTATTGAAATATTTCATATCAAATCGTATTGAATTAAGACAAGTAGTCCTGCATCTTAAAAGATCACAACAAAACTTGATAAGCGTAGGGAATCGTAATAGAGCGCGTCAAAGCGTAATAGATCATCTAGGTAATCGTACGGGAACATGACGAAGCTTGAGAGAACGGAAGAGAATGGGATTAAAATCTTGACATATCTTATCTACAATCATAACAAATCGCTACAGTGCGTATCAAATCGTACTATGAGCGTGCTGGAACGTCGAGGAGCGTGCGAAGACCAATTTTATTTATATATTCATGGAACTCCGCAATTTTGCGATCGTAGACATCGTAGGGCATCGTGGCTAAGTGTAAACCTAGCAATATGCACCGGACACATTTGTGATGACTTTGCTAGTTAAAATATACTTCTCAAAAATGAAGTTAAGTCCTTTCAGGGAAGTTTAGATATATGTTTCTTTGTCATCAGTTTAATACTTAAGTCATCTTATTTCTCACAATGTATTAAAACTGATACCTAACTTTATACAGTTTTCACAGTTTGAGCTGTGTTGTTGCCTCGGTCTCTTTGTTCCATATTTCGTTTTCCGTGAGAAGGTTCTGGTTTAATTTTTTTTTTCGATAATATGTAAGCCTTTTGATCGCAATTTTTGGATTATGATGTCGGATTTTAAGTTTGATTTCAAGAAGTATGTCGAAGGTCTAGGCAATATAACTTAGGCCTTTTTTTATTAATTGGTTTACGACTTTAAAAAAAATCAGGTCGGAGGAGGCAAAAAAACAACAACTCCGAAGCCATGCCGAAGTAAAAATGTCTTTCCTTCGTCTTTCCATATAAAATTGTTAAACGAATTTTGTAAACATTGAAATTGAATAAATTTACATGTACATGAGATAAACATAGGTGGTTGTCTAAAGACTTTGGCGTGCAACATGAAAAAATGACAAATATGGATAATGACCATATCCCTGTCTACAGCACAAAATCGATAATTCAGAAAATCAGAAACCGAAGGCATACAAAATCAGGATAAAACAGGAACCAAAGCAAACAAAAACAAAAACCTCCACCATATGAAAAGAAGCGAACTCCCGATATGAGAGTGAGACCAGGTGCCCAGGAAGAGTAAGCATCTCCTGCTTGCATGCAACACCCGTCGCTTCAATTCGGTAGAACTGTCACATCCGGTTACTTCCATTTTGGAAGATATAGAATACAATCTTTGGTTGGATGGTTCAAATGGTCTATGACAGAATATCATCCACCATTCTGGATAGTGGGACATCATAGTGTATGACGAGTTCCCCATATCGACCGTAGAACTTCCTCAGTGACGATGTTAGTCGGTCACAAAGATATCCCTGACTGAGAAGCTTATCTGAAAGACGCCTAGCTCTCAGAACAAAATCCGTATATTTGGTACTTGCTCTGGCATAGCGTATCAACTGAGATATGAACACGCCATAAGCAGGCGATGAAGGGATGTTGCTACTCAGAAAAGGAAAGTTCGTAATGCTGAAATTGAAGTCGTCACGTCACGCCTACAGTCTAATTTGGACTCTAAGATAGACTGAATTTAGTATAATATTACATGATATGCAAGCCTTTACAATGCACAATGATGACGGATTATTTATGATGACGGATTATTTATGATGACGGATTATTTATGATGACGGATTATTTATGATGACGGATTATTATTCGTCGGAAACCCACGCTAGGTCACGCAAGCTTGCCTGCCGTGGGTCATAACGGTTGAAATTTTGCTGGATAGCATAACAAAAATCTGAAATTTTGCTGGATAGCATAACAAAAATCTAATGCGAGTACATGTCAGTGAATGAGCTATTTAAAGCCAATATAAGCTATATTGTTTTGAAACTCTAAAGATCAACAAATATGAACAACATTAATGTCAACATTAATTAAAGCATCTTTTGTTGATGAAAATATAAAATACATCATGCTTTTGCTATCGATAACACATACAATGACAAGTACTCGCATTAGATTTTTGTAATGCTACCCAGTGAAAATTCTGTCATTATGACCCACGGGAGGTGAGCTTGCGTGACCGAGTGTGGGTTTCCGACGGTGATCTATACATAGTGACTTTTTGTACACAAAGTTTCATTATGTGTATGAGTTGCAATCAGACAAGCCAGATTTGATACTTAGAATGGACATACAGACAGCATGAAACACAAAAAATAGAACTTTGAAAAAAGGTGTGTCACCAATAGCATGTTTGGCCCTAATTGTGTGACCTTTACCTTTAAGGTGACATTGACCCTCATTGGGTGTTGAGTCTCGTCTTGTTTGATCATCCTTGCCAGTTTGGTGGAAGTACCGGTAAAAAGTTGTGGGTCCGCTCACCGCTTTTTAGAGTAAACCCAAAATGTCCAGGGTGGAAAAGCTGAAATAGGGGAAATTGAGTGGTTTTGAAAGGTGGGTTGAGAAGACCATTATGAAGATAGTCTATAATGGTAAGATGCATATTGTAGAGTATGCCTGCCTTGTGTAAGAGCAATAAAAATTTTAGGTCACATGACTTATTCAGTCTAAATATAGATATTTTAAAAGGCGTACCGGATTTTCCCTGTTTGACAAGACTTCATAAGGGAAAATATGAAGTTTTTGGGTTTTTACACATTTTTTGAGTTACATGTGTTGGAAATTTTTAAAATTTGGCTAGAATGGGGTATAAGATAATAGCTTTAAGGAAATATAAGCATTATTTCTGAAATTTTTCCAGGAGACCAGAAACAATACACAGAAAAATGGCAAAAACCATGAATTTTAGGCCAATTTTCTGAACCTTTTTCAGCAAAATTGTATGATATTTATTATGTATAGCAATCTTAACATGACCTTGAGACTAGTATTATATAAAAGCTGTAGATATAACGAACAGATTGATATGTAGTATAAAAATGTGAAATATATAGAAATAAAATGAGATGACGTCAAATTATGTATGATTGCGCAATATTTCTGTACCGCATGACCGGGTAAGAGAAACTGGTGAGCGGACCCTAATAGAGTCGAAGACAGTGTCGCGAAAAGAAATTTTGTTTAAAAAGTTCTTAGAAACTATATATCACAAATACTACAAGGCATACAGATTAAAAAGATACCAATATCTTATATGTAAATCTTCTGGTAATTATCCTTTGAATGTTATAAAAGAGCAGTAACGGTTTACGCAATGTCGAAAATGAAGAGAAAAAGGGTCCATTCTGTGATGTCGAAGGGACCTTTGCGCGGCATATTTCTGGGAAGGTATATGCGTTACGACACTATGTAGTATATCAATTTGTGCGAAAAGTCAAATTCTATCATTTTATCAGAAAACAAAATTGAACGCTAACATAGGAAAAATTATTAGGGTCCGCTCACCGCTTTTTAGAGTAAACCCAAAATGTCCAGGTTGGAAAAGCTGAAATAGGGGAAATTGAGTGGTTTTGAAAGGTGGGTTGAGAAGACCATTATGAAGATAGTCTATAATGGTAAGATGCATATTGTAGAGTATGCCTGCCTTGTGTAAGAGCAATAAAAAATTTTAGGTCACATGACTTATTTAGTCTAAATATAGATATTTTAAAAGGCGTACCGGATTTTCCCTGTTTGACAAGACTTCATAAGGGAAAATATGAAGTTTTTGGGTTATTACACATTTTTTGAGTTACATGCGTTGGAAATTTTTAAAATTTGGCTAGAATGGGGTATAAGATAATAGCTTTAAGGAAATATAAGCATTATTTCTGAAATTTTCCAGGAGACCAGAAACAATACACAGAAAAATGTCAAAAACCATGAATTTTAGGCCAATTTTCTGAACCTTTTTCAGCAAAATTGTATGATATTTATTATGTATAGCAATCTTAACATGACCTTGAGACTAGTATCATATAAAAGCTGTAGATATAACGAACAGATTAATATGTAGTATAAAAATGTGAAATATATAGAAATAAAATGAGATGACGTCAAATTATGTATGATTGCGCAATATTTCTGTGCCGCATGACCGGGTAAGAGAAACTGGTGAGCGGACCCTGTAGCCATTTATGTTAAAGTGTAACTACCAGACGAAAAGACAAAGTCTGAAACAGATGTCAGAGAAAGTTGAATCTTTATATGTCACGGATGTGTTTTAGAAATAAAAAAAGACGGACAAGTCAAAAACTTGAATGGCACACACTTATCCAAAATAAAAAAAACCGTATGAACTGCTTTAATTTTGCAGATACAAGAGCTCATCTATTTTCTTGATCGATTCAAGACAAGGTTTTCCCTAAGTTTTTGAAACGTTGAATCCCCCTGTACTCAACATTTCTGAAAACGATGAATCCCAGGAAATTTTTGTGAGTCCCAATTACATTTTCATCATAATTTTATTCTTTTGATATACTTATTACTTATTTTGGAGCAACCCCATCCCCTTGTGTAATAGTTCCTTGGTCATTGACTGCAGTTGAATCTTGTCTCCAAATTATAATTGATAAGCAAGGTATATGTACTTTGATCAAGAAATGGATGCAAATTTTGAAAGTATATCAAGCATAAAATGATCTAGAATTTTCTTGGAAGCAGAAGGGGGGGGGGGGTTCCCAGTCCATCTGAGGGTATAGGTATAAACCTGGACTTTGCAAATTCAAGGGGGTGGGGCTGGCTCATCCCCCCTCTTGGTCTGGATGCCTTATCGTCCTTCGGGTTGTAGAAAATGTGAAGGATTATATAAAATATTGACTGCTAAGCGCTGTTTAAGGGGTATGGACAAATTGTTATTCGCCATGTTGAATTTTATGTAGTGTATTATTAAAATCTTTCATTACACTGAGTCATGGCTCCAACTTTAACTATGTTAACCCCAAGTATACTTTACCTCAATAGCTACATTTTCCCATCTTTTCTACGGAAAATTACGCTAATATTTTAACATTAGAAAACCTTTAAATTCATGCACCGAACTGCACAGCTGCACCTCACAAGAATTCATGAATATACTATAACTTACCTTATACATTACATTGATTCTATATCTACAAAAATTTGTCCTTCAATTTCGAGTACACGGTCTCATAATCTCATCAATCTCGTATTCATACAACACGGGGTATTTCGAACACTAGTTTTACATGTAGCCATTTACACGTGCCAATCCGCCCCAACTTAGGTTGCAAAAAATTAAAGATTTTAAAGTTCCTTGGGTAATTCACTAGAATTTCGACTATTTCCGAATCATTTATGAATTATTTACATGATATATATTAGAAAAGTGGAATAGTCTCGTGAAATATTGGTGACAAATTACAAATGTGCAACATTCCGGGGATCCGCCTTTGGATTCCTGTCTATGTTCTATGATATGACTACTATCCCCCGCGTGTAAAATGAAGATACCCATGATTTTGAGAAAGTATGATCAAAATTGGAGGACAAATGTTTAAGATTGGTTTTAGTATTCATTTTGGTCTATTAAGAATTCAGGGGATGTGATAGACAAAATGATTTCCAAGCCAATACGATTTCTGTACACCACACTTCCTCATGACAGAATTAATGATCGATTACATGTATCTAAACTCATTAAATGGTGTTTTGATCGAGAACGGAAAACTTACATTTGTACATCTGAATCAAGGGGTTTCTTTTCCTCAACAGACTACAAATCATACAAATGATGGACATGTAGTGACCTGTGTAATGCCTTGTCCTTCCTCTTGGACAATATCTATGTTAGATTTGGTGAGGATCTGTACAAGCAGGATGTAGGGATTCCTATGGGTACTAACTGTGCGCCTCTTGTTGCAAATTTATTTTTAAACACTAACGAAAAAGAATATATCCAAAATCTTCAAAAGCAAAGAAAATTTGATGATTTAAAATGTTTCAATAATACTTCTAGGTATCTGGATGATATTCTTACTATTGACAATCCTGCTTTTGAATTATAAGAGTGAAATTTATCCACAAGAATTAACACTTAACAAGGCAAACTTTACAAACACAGAAACACCTTTTTGACCTAAATATCAAAATTGTGAACGGAAAGATTCATACAAGTGTATATGACAAAAGAGATAATTTTGGATTCAACACAGTAAATTTCCCCTGGCTTGACGCTGATGTTCCAAGACTACCGTCATACGGCACGCTAGAGGATGTACTAATATTTTGGATTTTCACAGTAGAAATTTACAAATGACCAAGAAACTTTTAGGTCAAGGTTTCCGCTTTCATAAACTAGTTAAGACTTTCTGGAAATCTTCCAAAAATTAGAGTCAGCTTCTTTTAAAATTCGGATTTATACAAGCAACAGGGTACATTACTTTTGGTATTACACAACCTGTCTTTTATGGTGATGTGACAAACAAAATTAGAAGGATCAAAGGTAGACAGCATAACCATCGAAAAAGCGTCAGAATCATCAAACGCCTTTTATACCGTGGATATGATTCTAATGTCACCAGACGGACACTAGGCTTTGTTTTTTTTTTTGAAGACTGAATTTAAATGAATTTGAAGACGTTAAACATTTGTACCACTTGGTGAGTGTCACTGCTGGTGGACCAAGAGTCCCCGAGGGCACATGTAGCCAAGTTCGATCAATTTCGGTTGGTCGTTTCTTCAAACGCACTTGAAAATTTCTGTTCACAAAATTTTCACAAATTTCCAAAAACCTGGGTCCTGTAGCATCATATCCCAGTCATTTTGCTATGTCTTTCGGTATATTTAGGACATAATTTTCACAGATTTTGGTCATATTACATTGTTTAGATTGAGGATCACTGACGAGGGTTTATTACCCGAAACGTACATGTCTGGTCCATGCTGTAAATGTATCTGCTCTAAAATGATGCTAATGAATTTGAAGACGTTAAACATTGGTACTTGGCCAATTTTACACTCTTGTTCCAGTTCTTTTTAAAACTTGCACTCTGACTGACTGTGACGACGGGACTCCATGACGGGCCCTGTCCAAACCTCTTTAGAGAAGACAGGGCCCCGACCACCTGTCCTCTCCGAATGTCGGTCGGACTCCTCAGGTGATAATATACATGAGCTCGCTACAGCCGGCAGAGAACGGACAGTATTACGTAAGCCCCCTTTTTATATCCATTTACAGATCCATATGTGTTGCTTGGGCCCCTGTGATTTGCGGTCTTGTTTGTGTGTGGTCATCTACAAGAGGAGGTTGTTTTACACCACAATTGTACGTTCTTCGAGACCTCTGGGTAATCGGAAAAGTGAGAGGGTTGTGCGCACGTAATCCAGGATGACCACACCATTTGCTACTTCTGTGTCAAATGGCTGTCCAAAGTCGGCACCGGTTGCCCATTGGTCTCGTTGGTTTATGTGTAGTCTTTTGTGTTTGATGTTTATATATCTCTTTGTCTCTTTTTTGTCTTTTAGTGTGCTCGTCTTTGTGTTTTTGCATCGGATATTTCGTGTTTGCTGTAGGTGCTGCAACAAGGTCTGGTTGGAGATTCCCTCCCTTCTTTCATAATAATTAATTACAGATCAAGTTCAAGTTTCGGAAAAATTGACTTATTTTTAGCAGAGTAATGGCCATATGAACGTAGAAATTTTCAACAATTAACGGTTTTCCTGGCTTTTTTTTTTGCAGCCTTTTCAGCTACTAAATTGAAACTTCATAATAATGAACTACAGATCAAGTTTTAGTTTGTGATCAATTGACTTTTTTTTTAAAGAGTTATGGATCTTGAACTTAAAATGGCTTTCAGTCCGATCACCTTCATTTACCATGTGGGTTGACTTAAATAGCAAGTCAAAGAACCTTATGTTTTTAAGATTAGGAGTCAAATGCCAATGTCATTTTGAGGATGATTTTTTTTTTATTTTGACAGTGCATTTGAATACTATTTTTGATTCAAACTTTGTACACTTGAAAAACAACACATGTTCATTCATATTTCTTACAAGTTTCCTTTTTTTAGGGGGGGGGGGGGGGTTGTCGCATAAGTTAAGAAATTATGTGTAAAAATCAAGACATTTTGAGACTACACAACAATTGTGCGTTCTTCGAGACCACTGGGTAACAGGACAGGGGTGAGGGTTGTGCGCATATAATTCGGATAACTATACAATGTGCTACGTACGTGACAGATGACAGTCCAATGTGGGCATTAATTGCCCATTGGTCTCGTTGGTTTATGTGTAATCTTTAAAAAAAAAGCTTGTGTTCAGTGTTTTTTAAAACGTCTTTGGTATTTTGTTTGTCCCTTGCTATGCTTGTATAATATATATTTTCACATTTGGACGTTTTGTTGTGGGTGCTGAAACAGAAGCATGTAGGAAATTTACTCCTTTCTTCCACATTTACGAATCATGGCTTAAAACAGAGACGTCCAAAGAATAAAGATTTCATATTCTATTCTGTCGAATGACAAGAAATGAAACAAATTCAAAAGCATTTTATTCCCAATTATCATCTCGTATCTATAAATTAAAGTCTCGATATAAAAGAGCAATCAAAATATGTGCTTGTGATTTCAAATATGATACAACTCCCTCTTACTTTTACGTTGAACAAGGCGGCAAGTGAAAAGAGGTTAAAAGCATAATGAACGAAAAAAAAAATTGCTCTACTTCTTACAAAACCACTTTTACATTGTTTTTGTCAAATTCCTGATTAATGAATTTCTAGAATAAAGTAATTTGATGAGGTAGTTTCATTTAGACTCCAAGCCAGTACACGTGTCCGCCATGACACTTTCTTAGAGTTTACGCAACCTTTTGCGTTTCAAAGCAGAATGAATATAGCAAAGAAAAAAAATCGGACGAGTTTGAAACTTTACAGAAAACATAAATTTTGATAATCATCTAGTGTAGGGAGTTTATAAAAAGGACTTTCTGGTCCTGACGTCACATTTTTCACATCAGTCTTGCTTATGTTTGATTAAGAAAAGAACGTTGTTTTGGTGCTTATTTTCGAAAAGTTTGATTAGGGTTTTATTTGGTTGCCATCTTTGAAAAATGAATTCGACGACAACTGAAGGCGTAGTACACGAAACTGGACAGTTTGACCGCAGCACGGCCCCTTACTTTCCGGACATAGGACATATGGCCATTGGAGGAATCTTGGCCGTAATTTTCATCGTCGGAACGTTTTCAAATGGAGTAGCCCTTCTTACATTCATAAAGTGTAAAAATTTGCGCACACCTACAAACACTTTTATAATGTCGCTTCTTTTCGGTGATTTTTGCATGTGTTCGCTTCCTGTTCCTATGGTTATGGCAGCCAGCTTCCAAAAGTACTGGACATTTGGCAAGATTATGTGCGATCTGGAGGCCTTCCTGGTGTATTTTTTAGGACTGACCAACATGTACACGCTATGTGCCATTTCTCTGGACAGGTACATAGTTATCGCCCTTCCTCTTCATGCTTCAAAGATAACAAATCGAGTTGCTGTAATCAGCGTGTTACTGTGTTGGATTTGGGGGTTATTCTGGGCGTCGACGCCGCTCCTTGGGTGGAGCTACTATCACTTAGAGGCGGCACATACATCCTGTGCTATAGTCTGGGAGAGCGACGATCCTGCTATTTTCAGCTATAACATGACCATATTCTTCGTATGTTATGCATTCCCAGTCGGCGTGATGCTTTTTGCCTATTTCAATGTCTATATGACGGTAAGAACAATAAAGGGATATATTCTATCAATAGAACTTAACTTCTTTTCATGTACATAAAAACAAACGCTTGTCATTTTCCCAATTAACTTTGTTTTGGTTTGGAATAAGCGAGAAATTCTTGTCTCATACCTGATAAACGTAGGGAAACTTACGATGAGTTTGTGGCATGTTAAAATAGTGAAAAAAAAAGACAGAAATATATGTTCTTACTGGGATATTTTTCAACTGATTTGCTTTATTTGAAATATTGTAAAAGGAACCCGGTTTTTTTTATGAAAATACGTTTATTACATGTATATGCCGTAAGTTAACCATTGAACACCAAGCAAAACATTTAACAGCGAGGAACGCGTTTAAAACAAGAACTTTTACATTGCAACATCTATTTGAATATCACACTGTATCAGAAATTATCACACTGTATCAGAAAACGTTTGTATCCTATATTTCTATTTTTAAGTTATTTTCATTTTTCAAGATGTTTCTAATTCCGCTGTAGCTTCGTGTTCTACGCTTTCGACCCTTACGACTGAATAGAAAATATTTCGAGAGGAATCAGGGGGATCAACTTGGTGATTCGCGCATTTAGTCTATAGAAATTGAATAGAAAAGGGTATTTACATTTCTGTAAAAACAAATAAAAGACATGCTAAATATATTATATAATAAATGGTCTCATATAAGGACGTATCTATTCACATAAAGATTATCGATATGGCTGTTCTATTTTTAGAGAAATATGAATGAGGCAATGGCAATATCAAGCTCATGGCGAGCTGTAGCAAAATATTTTTCATTGACTTTTTGCAAAACATATGCTATTCTCCTTAGTTGTAGACCAAATTTAACCATATCTTCAAATGAAAATACATGAAAAACACGCAATCTCCATCAATATGGTGATCATAGCGGAACAAAACACTCACATAAGACGATAAAAAAGGGGTAGCACAAAAAGATACAAAGCCAACAAACACACAATGAAAACAATCGCATCAAAACGATCTAAACACTATTGAAGCATAAAGTACAACCTAATATGAGGGACGTTCATTTAATTGAGAATAAATATCGCAGTTTTGCTCTCATCGTGAATATTGCTTACTATTTTCGAAGTGGTTCAAAACCTTTTATCTCCATATAAGAAAATCTCTAAAACAACCATAACCAACAATCAATTAGAATATGTAAATAGGACTTTGATAAAGAACCATTTTTGTGCATTGGCCCTTCGTATTGCATTCACTTCTGTCGAGTTATGATTATATCATTTAATTTCCATTGTCATTTTCAAGAAACGAAGATTCTGATTTACCTGAGAAATTTTGTTGATACATCGATCAACACAATTTTTCACGGAAGTCTATTTATAGCACTATTTTTAGAACCGGGGGTTCTCTCAAACACGAATGAACTCGTTGCTGAAAATACAATTTGTTGATGTTTGCTTATCATTTCAAGGGTACCATTTCTTTTCTACTTACTCAAAAATTAACAGTGCATGTAGAATTTGTTCAAACTGGTCCTTATTCCAAAGATGTAGAGAGACGACCGTTCGCTGTTTGAATTATGGCGGCTGTCATAACTTGTTTCGGCAGACGTATCACTGCAAACCCTCCGACTTACGAAATATAGTGCGGTGATTGATTGTTTTTAGATCCAAGAAAACAGTCTGTTTCCATAAATAGATAATAATTAAATGATAAGAAATGAATCTTATATTTTTTCTGTTGATGCAGGTATCACCCGAAAAATTGGGTACGCGCATTGATGCAGTTTTCTGTCCAATTTTTCGGGTGATACCTGCATAAACAGAAAAAATATAAGATTCATTTCTTAAATCTTTTCTACAGATAATACATTTCTCGCCACATTTGAAAAGAAAGGCGAGTATACATGTACGTAAAATACAAGTCCATTGTGGTTTGCTTTTCTCTGCGTGGATAAAATGTAAAGACGTTTTATATTCCGTAAATAGTTATTTTGCGATGATACAATAACCTATAATCACATCATTCCCTGTTGGTTTTGTCTGGAAGTTTGGCGATGAAACGTATTTAGATTGTAGTTTTCTTGAATTGATTTTCTATTTAATGAAACATCTCTGAAGAGAAATATGATTCAGTCTCAAGAGGTGTGTTCACTACAGGATTTTTTCTTCAAAAAATTGCAATGAACGCCAGAGAAGCAAAGATAGATTTTACTTAATATACATTGTCATTTTTAACACTTGATAAAGGCCAAGGGAAAATATCCGAAAATTAGTGTATTCTAGTGTTTGTGTTTTATTTGTATTTATTTTAAACATTTAAGCTACACAGAATTTCGCGAAACCTTAGATGAGCCAAGTGCTCAATGCCCTGTATCATTTTCTTTTTATTTCTAAAACCTATTATTCAACAAATATGGCATTCAGTGGCTAAGCTTGGCTGAAACAATTTTCAGTTTTCCTTTTCCATCGTTGCAAAGAATTTTACGAGAGTGCGAAACTCAAGAAATTGTAATTAGCAAATTAGCAAATGCTCAAGGCTCTCAACTAATTTTGTGTCTTTTCAAGCTATCTGATGGAATACATTGATAGGATCTTATTGACAAATGTATTTTCATATTTATTTCCATCAATGAACAAAATGTCACCCATCATTAAAATATATTTTGGTTCATGTGGAATACGAACACTGTAAGATTTGTCTTAAAGGACATGTACTGTTTATTCAGTTTTAGGATCGATATCCTTTAGATTTGAATCAGTGTCATGTTGTTGTATGTACAAGTGATGTGTAGTGACACTTTATGTGGTTACCGTAGGAAAAAATGAAGTTCTGAGTATACTTCCCAAATTAACTAAGGCAGACATTTTCCATGGCCAACTAAGGCAAATTCAAAATATTACTTCATATTTTTATTCTAATTGATGGCTGATTTTCCTTTGTATTTGGAATACATATATACAAATATATATTAGATATACTACTAACTGATTGAAGCGAAGAAATCGAAACCTTTCCGTCTTTACTTTGTGTAAAATGACATACAAATGTAATACATTCTTAAAGTACTTCATAATAATGCAAATCGGAGTTATATCTTTCTCGTAAGTCAGATATATGCAGAACACTTCCAAATAATAACTGTTCATTAGACATTTTTAATTTCAAAAGAAAACCCAGTACTTTTTTGTAATATGATTGAAGCATAATTTGACTTCATCAACATTATAAACAAAAACAAGTACAAAATGTATTGCAAAACAATGTTACAGTACTGTTATCAAACAAGAATAAACTGGTATAACATGTCAGTCGGTAATATAATGTAAAGTAACATTATTTCTAAATGAAATAAAATGTATTGAGAGTTTGGGGAACTCTTCAATGTGAAGACTCAAAATTTGAGTGCCGGATATGTCCTTAAGTCATATCAGCTGGGGTTTTTTTTTCAGGTTTTTTTTTCTGTTTTGCGTCCTGGTAGGTCTTGAAACCCAAAATCGGAGAACCAAACATAATTAAGATAACCGATTTCATTCACATTAGAACAATAACTTACATATTTCATGTTCTGAATGTAAAGATAATGCAATATTATTTCTTTTATCTTTTATTGAGTGCTTTTTTTTTTTTTTTTGGTAAATGACCCAATCAATTTGATTCATCAAGATTTTGATGCACAGTTATCAAATTTGACATACTGAAAAGCAACTCTGTTTTTATGCTTGTTTCTTTTTCCTCCAGGCTGTCTGGTAGGTACATGTATTTCAATTTCAGGAAAAAAAAAAACAAGAGGCCCAGGGGGCCACATCGCTTACTTAAGTTGCAGACAAAAGAATGATATTGGACAATTTGGTCCTTGATTATGAGAAGTTGCTTCCTGTAAGGTTTTTTTTTCTAAATTATGTGCATTAGTTTCAGAGATCACTGGTGTAAAGCAGATGCACGTACCATCGGGTACCTACATCCCGTCATGGCGACAGGTGAATGCGATTCGTATGTTTACATCCTTCAATATCAATGAGTTACACAGTTCGTGTTGGATTTGTGCAATCAACGTGAAGATAATGGTTAGATTAAGAAATGGTAATATACATAATTATGATCATAAAAATCGAGTTAGAACACCATTTTTCAACCGAATCAAAATGACGATGATGTAGGTACTGGGAATTCTTTGATGTAGGTACATTGTACATGTACCACAAATCATTGCTTAAACACTGGTACCTAGCTCCTTGTCATTTTCATAATCTCAACATACACTGTATATTTGACAACCAATTATGAAATTGCTTAATCTCCAGCATTTATCCATACGTAATCTTCACGTTAAGTGTACAAATCCAACATGAACTGTGTTATTTGTTGCTACTGACGAATCGGCATCGCCTGTCGCCATGACGGGACGTAGGTACCCCATGGTACATGCATCTGCTTTACACCAGTGGAGAAGTCAAAATTGCCTCAGCCTTGGCGGCCATATTTGTTGACCGATCAGCACGAAAGACACAAACTTGGTAGAGGACTTTAGTACTTGCTTCCTGTAAGGTCTCGTGAAATTCTATGCGGCGGTTGCAGAGAAGTCGAAAATGTAAACAAGTCACAAATAAAAATACAAAGACTCGAATACACAAATTTTCGGCCCCTCGGCCATTATCAAGTGTAAAAAACAACAATTTATAATATAATATATTGTTGTTTTTTAACATTTCATAAAGGCCAAGGGGCCGAAAATTTGTGTATTCGAGTTTTTTGTTGTTTGTTTATTTGTATCACCCGTTCCCTCTGGAAGAAATATCTAAATCTACCGTAAAAAGTTTACGCCGGATGACGGACGACAGACAACGGAAGGACGGACGATGGACGGCGCACTATGACTATAGTTTACTTGAGCTTCGCTCAGAAAAGCTAAAATAAAATGGCCTAAGCTAAAAGGCCCAATAGGTGCATTCGTTGTTTTTTCGTGGTACTAATATTGCTTGGAAAATCTGTGACAGTTGTATATAATAAAAAAAAAAACCTACTGTTGTTTTGAAAAAGATTACAGGATACTCATTTAAGGGAGCATAGCCAACTTTGTCCATGTACTAAACCACAATTCAATTTTCCTAATGAAAAATGGAAAATTTAACCTATTGTCCATTTACCTATGAAAATTGATTCAATTTTTCATTTTCCATTCACAAATTGAAAGAGGAAATTGAAAAATTGTTTCAAATTTTCAATTTTTCTTTTTTACTTTTGCAAAGAAAAATTGAATTGTAGTTTAACACAGCGTATCTGAATTCAGTTTCCATTTTCCTTTTTCAATTTGAAATTTTAAAATTGAAAAAAAGAAAAATTGAATCAAACTTCCATTTTGCATATAATTATAAATTGAAAAAGAAAAATGGAAAATTAGTTTAATTTACCATTTTTCATTAACATTTCCTAAAAGAAAATTGAACGTGGTATAGTACACAGACCCAGCTTGCTGTTGTTTGCAATTTTTTTCCTCATTGATGATGATATGTGTCCTGTTACTGTCATTGTCTGATTTATATCCTATATTATAATAAAAAAAATTAATCAGCTTTGCTCCAAGCTGTTACGAAAAAAAAAAAAAAAAAAAAAAAATCTAAACAACGAAATTTTATACCACGCAATACCCTATTTCATACTTACTTTCACCTTATCATAGACCTAGATCACTGTCCCTGAACTATAGATGTCATATTCAGTATAAGAATAAAGCTTTAAAGAGGCAATGAATGGGTTAATCAGCAGGGCGCTGGACATAACGAATTGACGCATTCTTACGGTTGACGCAATATTTAAGTTTATCGAACACTTTGATTACCAAACAATCTTATTGAGTCCTTGAGCACTCAATATTTCAACAGAAATGAATTACGATTTTTTTTATCTGAAATGTAAAATTATTTGATGTCATTGTTAGCTTTGAATGACGAGAATATAATATTTTTGCAGATCAAAAACGTGGCTAGAAACAACGTGTGGGATTTGACAAGCAGGATTGCTCGTAAGAATTTGGCAATAGAAAAGAAGATGTTTAAAACTATCCTCATAATGGTCGGTAAGAAGTACATGAATATGTAAATCTGACAATTCAGTACACTTTATTTTCCGAAATATTTTCCAGACTTTCAGAAAGAAATGTTCTGGTCTGAGGTTGGTTGAAGAAAAACACTTTTTTCAAATTTCTTTCCTATTCTTTGTTTACTTCAGAATTTAAATAACGAACGTTGTTTCAGGCATAAGATTCGTATTCTTCCTGGCCAATTTATCACCCCTTTAAACTTTGAAGTTCCCCACCTTCGATATCTCAGACCGTGACTACAACGGGTATTTCAGTCCAGAAAATGAAGGTCAATAACAATCATAGCTTGACTTTAAGTCCAAATTAATTTCTGTTGAATACCTAAAACGATGACAAAGAAAGGATTGGAAACCAAATCATGGTCAAGGTCAACAACATCCACAGTCAGCCTCGCCATTTTAAAGCTCCGGGTGGTGGAGAGAAGATCAACAACAACCACAGTCCAACTCGCCATTTAAAGTTCTGGGAGGTGGAGAGAAGATCAACAACAATCAAAGTCCGCCTCGCCATTTAAAGCCCCGGGAGGTGGAGAGAAGATCAACAACAATCAAAGTCCGCCTCGCCATTTTAAAGCTCCGGGAGGTGGAGAGAAGATCAACAACAACCACAGTCCACCTCGTCATTTAAAGCTCCGGGAGGTGGAGAGAAGATCAACAACAACCACAGTCCACCTCGCCATTTAAAGCTCTGGGAGATGGAGAGAAGATCAACAACAACCACAGTCCACCTCGCCATTTAAAGCTCTGGGAGATGGAGAGAAGATCAACAACAACCACAGTCCACCTCGTCATTTAAGGATGGTGACTCATATAATAAGGAGTATTAAACTTTTTATGAAAATGGGCCACATATGAAGAACAATTCTCATACTTTAATTTTACATATCGAAATACCAATGTCGGTGTTGAAAATTTCGAGATATAGCTTAAAATAGATTAAGGGAATTTCTGTTGCTATTTTTAGACAAAAATCATCAACTTCCAGAAAAGCACTTGTAATTGAGGAAAGAATGTTATTATGTGATTTTTGAAATTTTTAATGAAAAGAAGACACTTTTCTTCAATAAAAAACATATATATGAAAGAAAATAACTTTATTTCAGGAAAGTAGCGTCCTTATCAATTTTAATGTAAAAAATGTAAAAATTCGTAAAAATTATCATTTTTTACCTTAAAAATTCACTTCAAAGGAGTATTAAACTTTTTTTCTAGTTATGACAGAAGGAATATATAAATCTTGATCTTTCAATTGATATATAAAAATACATAGGTCGGTGTTAATATAAGAGCAAGATAAAGCGTTAAAAGAAGCTTTTATGTCCATGATGACGTCATATCTAGATTTTCTATATACAAATCATAGCGTCGAAACATTTCAATGAATGACGTTTATATCATAGAATCTTATTCATTTTTATTCAAACAAATATGTATTCCTGTAGTAAGGTCTCATTAAAAATTGACTCAACACGAAAATTGTTCTCGAATACTCGAAGAATGGGCAATATCATATTAGTCAGTGTCCATTGTGTAAATTGCTGGGAAATAAAGCAATACGTCGCATTATTCGCTAAAACCTACCTATTTTACTGACCTATTTCCGATCGAAATGTTAGAGAGACGATGTTTTATTTCCCTTATATATGTAGAATACAAACCTCGATTTAGGTTTTCGCAAGCTTTATAAAAACTATGTATTTTCGCTTAGTGTTCAACAAAGACGTCGTAACGTATTCAGTGAAAGACTAATAATACAAGACTTTTACTCAACAACTTAAAAGTATAAGATTCCTGTCAAAATATCAAGAAATGAATTTCAGTGGTGGATCTAGATTTGAAAAAAAAATCGGGAGGGTTCACAGTGCAGCTAAGGATAATGCTCACAGAAAATCTAACAAACAAAGAAAAAGAAAAGTGCTGGGCATGAGCCTTTCATCCTGCATGTAACGTAAAATGGCGTAGATGTTTACTCTTACAGTAACCGGCGTCGGAGAGTAGCGATCCAGAAAATATGAAGAAATGAAGTATTTATTCTGTTAAAATTAAGTCATTATAAACAAAAGGGAAATAAAAACTTCAATATTCAATATATCGATCGGCGAACGAAACGGGATGGTTACATTTTGACTACAATTTTGGCCTAGGGGAATATTTTTTAACAAGGTTTCAAGAAAAATATTGAAAAGAATCTTCTTTTTTTCCCACACCACATTCGTCATATACAACTCATAGGTGCTCGTGGGCATTGAGAATCAGTCAATAAGTATCCCGAGATGGTCCCCGGTTTTCTACATAATCCAAAATACAAGGCAAAAAACTCAACAAATTCTTCTCCCGCCTCGAAATTTCCCGCCCAGCAAATTTCTGTAAAACGATTATCTTAATATTGAAAAATCTTAATTATTCAAAATGGTACCTGTTGTAGACGTCATTAAAATATGATTGCCCCTTCACATAGGACTATCAACTGATGATCGATAAGATCAAAATTATTGTTTTTATGTCATTCCCATGCATGAATTTACATTACTAGCTAGAATTATATCATGAAATTTGTATTTATCTCTATGTCATCGTAATAAGTGAGCAATGGGGAAGGGGAGGGGGGATTACAGGATGACTTCTGCAAGCCGGTTTTTTTTCAGCAATTGTATGAGCCGGTTTTTTTTTTTTTTTTTTTTTTTTTTCGTCGGCCCTTCGGGTCGGTTTAATTTTATATTTTTTTAATTTTCCAAATGTTGCAAATTACTCTTTTAAAAGTTTATATCATTCAGCGCAATATTTCGGCCACAAGATGTATAAAATATCAAACACGGAGTGAGTATCTCTATATGTTGGAAGACAGAAGAGGGGCTATTTTCATGATTCCTTCTGGCCGGAATCTTTTCCCCCTTAAATATCCGTCCGGAGATTTTTTTTTTATTTTTTGCAAAGTACGTCTTCCTGCCGCCTCCCCCCTTTCCATAAAATCACATGGCTGTTCCCTAAGATCATGAGAACACCTGTAAATTGATAGATTGATTGTATTGACTGATGATACCAAAATAGACGGACTAAACAGTCGCCCCCTCTCTCTTTCTGTATCTTTATTTATGCTAAATCTAGGACTTTGGGGGGGATTCGCTTGTTGCATTCCCCTTTCCATCTGGCCAGACCCCCATGTGTATAAATTGCTTAGTTATTATTCAAGACTCGAAACACATACGTATTATATGTTTATGATTTTTGGATCCATTAAAACATAATATTATGCAAAGCGTACCGAAAAGAAAGTTTACAGTTTCAACATAAAAAAGTATTTCAAATCAATAAATTTGGATGAAAAGGAGGGGGGGGGGGGGTGAATTTGCCACGATGTTGGAAACCAGCATATAAATGACTGCACTGATTCGGCCCTCACCCAGGCAATACAAACCTTCCGGAGAGTTTGTCATAAAAAAACCTACAATCTATTTTTAATACCTCACTGAAGAGCGTAGGGGAAGGACGGGGTGGGGGAAGGGGGGGGGGGCACTTACGCTCATGAGCGTATATAATAGATTCATAAATATACGTCCCTGTTACGCCCAATTCCATCCAATTCTCTAGAAAAAAATACGGTAGGGTGATATTGAGAGATTGCAAGGATTCTAGGAATCGTCAAACACTTACAAATGTATATATTTACTCGAACAAGGTACGTTTTTCACTAGAGAGAGCGACATTAAAAAAAAATCTAAATTAGACAATGACATTCATAAATTGCCATTGATCTTAGGGAAGGATAAAAACTTTCGCATTAGAAAAAAACCGGCTTGATTTTTTTTCGGAAAAATTTGAATAAAAACGTACAACCCGAAAGACAGACGAAAATAAATCCGGATCATGTAGATTCTGTGGATTGAAGAAAAATAAAACCCCATTCCCTCTGAGCTGATATATGTATATTAAGCCTTAACCCCCTTGATTTGAAAAATCCCCAGGATCCCTTATGTATAATTATATTTTTATAACGCTACCTCTGCGAATTAACATTACGCTATAAACGATAAGATTCATGCAAAGTTTCCCATCTCTCGGATTGGCGTTTACACATTATTACTTCGGGTAAGTCCGTTGCAACAAAATAAAACGTAACAAAAAGAATACTATATGTCCTATTTCATTTTTTCCCTGGCAGCGAGCGGTTGAATTTCCCGGTTTTCAAAAAAAAAAGTCGCGAAGGCCCCAATTATTCAATTAAAACTACAATGTACTTCATTTCGATTCATCAGTGATGATATACGTTACTTGATAGACCTAAATCGAGCATTCTAGCGTTTTATCTTATGCGACATCGCCTGCGTTATAACGTCATGCGTATGACGCGATGACGCTCGAATCGTCTAATACGTTGCGCAGTGCTATGTGCGCGCACGTGATGAGTCACCATCGTTAAAGCTCTGGGAGATGGAGAGAAGATCAACAACAACCACAGTCCACCTCGCCATTTAAAGCTCTGGGAGATGGAGAGAAGATCAACAACAACCACAGTCCACCTCGCCATTTAAAGCTCCGGGAGATGGAGAGAAGATCAACAACAACCACAGTCCACCTCGCCATTTAAAGCTCTGGGAGATGGAGAGAAGATCAACAACAACCACAGTCCACCTCGCCATTTAAAGCTCCGGGAGATGGTGAGAAAATCAACAACATCCACAGTCCACCTCGCCATTTAAAGCTCTGGGAGGTGGAGAGAAGATCAACAACAACCACAGTCCACCTCGTCATTTAAAGCTCTGGGAGATGGAGAGAAGATCAACAACAACCACAGTCCACCTCGTCATTTAAAGCTCTGGGAGATGGAGAGAAGATCAACAACAACCACAGTCCATCTCGCTATTTAAAAGCTCCGGGAGATGGTGAGAAAATCAACAACATCCACAGTCCACCTCGCCATTTAAAGCTCTGGGAGATGGAGAGAAGATCAACAACAACCACAGTCCACCTCGCCATTTAAAGCTCCGGGAGGTGGAGAGAAGATCAACAACAACCACAGTCCACCTCGCCATTTAAAGCTCCGGGAGGTGGAGAGAAGATCGACAACAACCACAGTCCACCTCGCCATTTAAAGCTCCGGGAGGTGGAGAGAAGATCAACAACAACCACAGTCCATCTCGCTATTTAAAAGCTCCGGGAGATGGTGAGAAAATCAACAACATCCACAGTCCACCTCGCCATTTAAAGCTCCGGGAGGTGGAGAGAAGATCAACAACAACCACAGTCCATCTCGCTATTTAAAAGCTCCGGGAGATGGTGAGAAAATCAACAACATCCACAGTCCACCTCGCCATTTAAAGCTCCGGGAGGTGGAGAGAAGATCAACAACAACCACAGTCAACCTCGCCATTTAAAGCTCCGGGAGGTGGAGAGAAGATCAACAACAACCGAAGTCCACCTCGCTATTTAAAGCTCCGGGAGGTGGAGAGAAGATCAACAACAACCACAGTCCACCTCGTCATTTAAAGCTCCGGGAGATGGAGAGAAGATCAACAACAACCACAGTCTACCTCGCCATTTAAAGCTCCGGGAGATGGAGAGAAGATCAACAACAACCACAGTCCACCTCGCCATTTAAAGCCCCGGGAGGTGGAGAGAAGATCAACAACAACCACAGTCCATCTCGCTATTTAAAAGCTCCGGGAGATGGAGAGAAAATCAACAACAACCACAGTCCACCTCGCAATTTTAAAGCTCCAAGCAATTATATGTATCGGTGACAGAACAATTTGTCACAGACAGACATGCATACAAATGTAAAGACAGACAGATGGAGTTGAAACCTTAACCTCAAGATGAGGGACTGAAAAGGGGAGACAGCACTCGGCCCCAAAATATCACCAGAAGCTGCAGAGTGTTCTTTGGGGGCTGTTTTATTCTTTTGTTTTCTTTAAAATTTTGCCTTCTTTCATATGTTTTCAAAAGTAGTGTATATTTTCCATGTTTTTATTTAATTTTCTTATTTAAATAAACAATAGATGAAAGAATCTGATTGATAACGGCCGGGAGTCAATATAACAAAAATATGAGCGAAGAAACTAACTTGAACGTGTCCATTATATCTAACCTTTTCTCTTCACAAAACAATGAATGTGGATCACCTCGATTTGAACAACGCATAAAATAAAATTCCCTTGTGTTATCTGATGTGAAAATAGTTTCCCGGGGCCATTATATGAGTATATTGTAAATAGTCCTCTTGCATGATATTGTATAATGGAACCTTCTGAAAATCTTTTCCAAACATAAGAATTCATTACAGATTTCCGAAGTTCTACATTCTGCCCTCGAACTTGAAGAGATAAAGGTTTTTTTCTGTTTTCAATTCCTTAATTACGTCTGAATGTCTGAATACTTCTTGCCAATGTAACAAGATCCTCTATCTAAAACTACATAACGGTAAAAATTCGTATAATTATTCCCTTGTTAGTTTACGAACGAAGGGTTATCTATTTTGAGAGACTGATTTCAAAACATGATACTTGAATTCCCAATCTGAATCCCCCTAACATACTTCTCGAACGCCTCCTCATGACTCTCCTCAGCAAAAACAATGGAAAACAAATGAGAAAAGAAATCAGAGGCTACATCAGCCATACATGTATATCTATAGACAAACAATAATTGATTGATATTAGTGTTATACGAACAATATTACCTATATCAGAAAATAGAATTAAGATATTGTCGAATATACAGAATTTCTCAATTAAAGAGGGAATATTCTGCTGTAATTACAATTATGAATTCTCTCAACTCTAATGCCAAAGTGATAAATGGATGGAAAAGAGCAATCATAAATCGTTAATCAAATAACACATACAAAGGACTGTGACTCCCTCTTGTTGGTTTATGTGTTTGTGTTTAGTGCTTTGATGTCCTCTCTGATGTTCCTTGTCATTTTTGCATGTCTGGCTGCGTATGTCTACTCTGTGTTTTCACTTGAGTGTTTTGTTGGTTTGCTATGGGTGCTCCAACCGGGTCTTGTTTGAGATCCCCTCCTTTCACAAACATATAAAAAAGACATACAATCGGAAAGAAAGCAGTATTTACCATTCGTTCACAGATTTTTTTTTTCTAACTCTTATGTCTATAAGTTGGTCGTCTTTCAATTACACTCTTCTCTTATTTATTGTTTGACTTTGATGAGACAATGTCTATTGAAATGCATAAGGTCAGAACCGCTTGGAGAGTAAGTGAGGTATCCGTAAAAAAATTATCATACATATTCCCTTCTTGTTCATGTTGGTTTATGTGTAGTCCTTTGTGTTTGATGTTTCTGTGTTGTGCGTTGACGTTCCTTGTCCCTTGCGCGTCTCTTTTTGTGCTTGTCTGCTTTGTGTTTTTGTATTGGGTGTTTTTGGGTTTTGCTGTGGGTGCTACAAGTTGGTGTTGTTGGAGATCCCCTCCTTTGCTTCTTATAAGCAACACAAAGACCATTAAAATGTTCACAATGAAAGTTACTAGTATTATATGAACTCTTCACCTAGACTTGGTGAATGTTAAAACTGTCTCCGTCTCTTTATCCTATTTTCTTTTCGCGTGGGGAAGTTCTGTTTGTATTTTTTTCAATAATTCATTAGCCCTCCAATTATGGTTTTTGAAATATGATTTAGGCTTATGTATTTCACTTTCATTCACTGATTAAAAGTAATAACAGTTTGATTTGAATTTAAGCTTTTACATACTTCTGGACAAATTTCTACTTTCATTGCCAGGTCTATTCCTTCTTGCTTGGACACCGTACGCTGTAGTATCATTCTGGGCCACAGTAGTGGGGAGCGGTGGGATCCCTATACTTATACAAACCATTCCGGCTATTGCTGCCAAAAGCTCCAGCGTTGCCAACCCGTTCGTTTACGTGGCTACCAATAAGCAGTTCCGAAAAGGCTTCTACAGTATAATACCTTGTGATAGTCTGAGGACACAGCTGGAACAGACAGAAGAACAAAAGAAGGAAAAATCCGAGGATGGCGAAGAAAAAACAGTAGGACAAACACAGGCTGTTCCTATAACCAAGGTGGCACCCTCTCCAGTAGACAAGGACCACGATACACAGATAGAGGATATGAGAGCTTCTCCTGTGACGCAGAATGAGTAGGCTTTGGGATTTTGGTCGTAGAAACAAGGATTCAGTAAAATAGAGAGTACATCGCGTGGGATCGAAACGTATGTTGTGGTTTTTTGTTGTTTTCACATTATTTAAGTGACACTGCAAAAAACTTATGAGACGTTGCAGTAGGGTAATGCCTTATAATTAGTAAGTCCATATCGTTTATATATCTGAAAAGTATATAGTTTTTGCAAACACTTCGAGAGTTCTTTTAGGTCAAGAACGTTTCTCTCGTCGACAACTATTGAAGTGCTTGCAAAAACTATGAATTTTTCATATACATAGACGTTATAGATTAATTTATTACGCATTGTCCTACTGTAACGGCTCATCAGTTTTGTAAAGTTTAACTTTGAAGATGAAAAATAACAAAAACTGTCTAAGGAATCGCAGCATCATACGTTTCGATCCCACGCGGTTGAGTATATTTGTATTTTGTTTTGTTTTTTTCATATGAAAGCTTCTATGGCTTGCAGTATTGTCTTCTTTTGTCAGTTTAATGAATGAAGAATGTAAACATATGCTATGATTTATACATCATACCATCTATGTACGGATGGATTATGAATGCTCAGTTTGCCCCTTATCTTCGAAATTCTTATTCACGAGAGCGTAAAAGGACGAAATAGCTTTGATTATTTTTATGATAAAGAAAAAAAAAATCGCAGAAGAATCTGACTCAATGAATCAAATCCAAAAATTAGACCTTTTGTTTCATTCTTTTTGTAAGATTTTATGCAATTTTTTTGTTCAGGAATGTTTTTCAAAATTACTGTACGCGATGCTTTATTTTGGTTACTGTAAACTTTTTCATGAACATTCGTCATTAAGATTGGACGCCCTCAGCTCTCAAATGGTAATATTATCTTGAGAACAGCCTTTTCTTTATTTGCAAGCCTTCACTCTTATTTCATATGAAACATGATAAATCAAGAAATCTCTATCCTTCTGCACTTTCGTTAAACCTAATGAAAGCAAAAATCAGAAAACTATTTTGAGATACCAAGATTTATAGGTATTTACCCTGAATCTAACAGTTTGACTAAAAGTGATAAGTAGTAACTCTTGATGTGGTTACCATAGGGAAACACGAAGTTATGAGTACTTCCAAAATTGACAGATGCAGTCATTTTCCACTGCCAACTATGGTAAATTCAAAATATTTCTCAATATCTTTTTTATTGTTGGATGATTTTCCTTCTTACTCGGAATACAAAATATTGAATATACTTCTAATTGATTGAAGCGAGGAAATTGAAACCTTTGTGTAAAATGACATACAAATTTTTCATTTTCAAATATTTCTCAAATACCTTCATTTATCAGTTATCTTTCTTGTAATTCAGAAATACAGATTTTTTCCCAAATAATGGCTGTTTATTAGACATGTTTTCATTTCAAAAGAAAACCCGTACTTTTATGTAATATAATTGAAGCATGATTTGACTTTATCAATATTTTAAACATAAACAAATATTGCAAAAAATAATGCACTGTTATCAGGTAGGAATAAACAGGTACAACATGTTCAGTCCGTAATGTAATATAAAGTAACATTATTAACATATGATTTTAAATGTATATGACTTTGGTGAACTCTTCGTTGTGAAGACTTAAAGTTTTGGGTGCCGGATTGTCCTTAAGGAAGATCTATTTTAAGTGCTCACATTAACTTAAATTTGCACGAGAGTCTGCATTATTATTGAGATGGAATCCGTAGACGAATTCAATAAATATAATCTTGATAGGGAAACAGAAAGCATTAGTGTTCTTCATATATGAACAACACGGTATAAGTACATGTGTATTGTCAATATTCTGCAAATAATTGCTCTTTCTGTTCATTTCTGGACAATTAACTTATGAGTCTTATTGTCTTTTCCATTATCAACCCTTTATTACACAAACAATTTACTTAATCTACATCTGTATGATTGTATATGATTATGTTGTATACCATTTTGTACTAGTCTTAGCACTGTGTTATCAATACCATTAAACAAAGCATCACATTGATGCTGCTATCTTGAATGGAGTAATGTCTACCTTTTGTTAGAAGTTGGCTATCACCTCGTCATTTATTGTTATTTATTAGGGGACGACCATTTAATCCGAGGGGGAGCAGTTTTTGGAAATGTGGAAAATAAATAATCTGACTCTATTTAATGCAGAAGTATATATTCTGGCCAATATATGTGTTCAAAAATCCAAAAAGTTTTGGCTCGCTTCGTTCGCCATTCACCGAAACTTTCAGCTTGTTTCGCTAGAACAAGACCAAAATTTCTAGGCTCACTTTGCTCGCCTTATACTAAAAACAATTTCGGGCTCGCTTCGCTCGCCTTTCCACATAATTTTATATCAAGTTCTATTTAGATATTTACACAGTATTACAAATGCAAGTATAAAACAAAAATGTATATTTCATAAGCTTCAAGTCTTATAGAAATGCCTATAGTACATTACACATCAACTACCTACTTTTGTACTCGACATGGCAAAATTTTTCTTGGCATACCCCTCTTCCAATGTGCTGTTAAGATTCATTTTAGAACATGCAGGTGATACATTCATATGTATATAGACTTATTGAATTTCCAAGAAAGTCTTGAAAAATTGTATATAATTGATGGCATATTAAGTTGATATAACCAGGGTGTGTTTGTACATATATTCTTTGATGTTTTTTTTATTATTATTATTATTCTTTTTGCTTGTCAGAATTGTTACGGGTTGAAAATAAATATTCAATAATCTGACCTTGAGTTACCGGTAAATAATCATCCGACGACCCTGCAGGGTTGAAAATAAATCATCTGACCAGAAAAAAATTGCCAGACCCCCAGATCAATGGTCGTACCCTTAGTTGACAAGAACTTTGTCTATGGTTTTGAGAATCTATCTGTGATAAACAGGTTTCAGCCACAGACACATAGTGGAAAGATAAGAGGGATAACATGACAAAGTTAAAGTGGTCACAGCGTAACACACACTCATAAGACAAGAAAAAGATATCAAAAAGATGTTATTGTACATGTACATGACTTGCCTTACTTTATGTGTAGCCATTTGTGGTTGATGTTTCTATATGATTTGGCGTTCCTTCTACCATTTGCGTCTCTGTTTGTGCGTGTCTGCTTTGTGTTTTTGCAGTTGGTGTTTTGGGGTTTTGCTGTTGGTACTACAACCGGGTGTTGTTGGAGACCCCCTCCTTTCTTTTACCATAGAACTTCAGTAGAAAGGCATAGAAATTGTATCTATATGATATGTATGTGAACAATTTAATGGGTCTTATTGGTTAAATTATTTATGAATCAATTATTCACAAAAATTGATGAAATGTCTCGGATATTTGTATAGGGTTACTCAGGGGAGGCATGATCATATCTCGACTAATGACTTATTGTGGAAAGAGTCCCTTGTCTATACCGGAAACATCGTCCTATTATGTAAAACTGTTTAGTGAAAACAAAATGATTGCGGAGTACATACAAGTATTAGCTTTTACAAAAAGCTTGCCGGCAGTTAGTTTGTTAAATACTAGTAAGAAAAAAATGGAATAAACGATTTTTGTTCTTGTTGACCAATCGCACATTTTTATTTCCGATTCAAGCTACGGAAATTTCCGAGGATCTGTGATTGTTGTAGGACGTATCGGTACAAAGACTTTTCGATGCATCTTTCGGATGAAAATTCACTGATACGATATGACTTTCATTTGTCAAGTCATCTAGACTCTTGAGCCGACCTGATGAAAGTATCTTATGCACAGATTCTGAATAATCTTGACGAATATTTGCATATTTTGTAATTGTCCACCAATCATATTGCCAAGAGTTATTCTATCCGTGCAAGTATGTCACGATTGATAACAGTATACCGGCAGTCATGACTGCCGGTAATGAACGCAACAGTCCGTTACTCTGAAACGATATTACGAAATTCGATCTAAAAATAATATTATTTATAATTTTGCTCCGAATAAGTTATTTGTTGCATATATTGTATATCGGAATCCATCGATAATATCACTTAAACTGTTTATATATTGTATTGCATACTTATGAAACAATGAGTTCTTCTACATGTAGATGAATTCTATGCATTCATTTTCTTTTTGAGTTTTTTTTTTTTCAAATTTCGGTTTCGTCTTCTTTTTCACCATTAAATTATTCGCGTAAACAAGATGAATATGGAATATCATTGATTCGATCAAGACAAGAAAACCTTAAATAAAACCAATGAATTATCAACCTATATGTATGTGACATCATTATGTAATAAAGAAATATTGTTATGATGCTTATGATGCTTTCCTAGTTGGATTTTGTTTGTCCGAGTTTGTCTATTTTTGTGTTGCCTGCGAAGCATAGCGACACTTAGGGATCACTTTGTCCGTTGTCCGTCTGTCCGTCCGTCCGTCAGTCAGTCCGTCTGTCTGTCTGTCACACTTTGGGTGTCACAGCCCATAACTTTTGAATGGTAAGTGATAGGGCTTTGATATTTCACATGTGTATTCCTTGTGACAAGACCTTTCTACACATACCATAATTTTTGACCTCGTGACCTTGACCTACATATTTGACCTACTTTAAAACAAAAATAAGATTGCTTATATCTTTTGATTGGTAAGGGATAGGGCTTTGATATTTCACACGTTTATTGGTTGTATCAAGACCTTTTTACACATACCATAATTTTGACCTATTGACTTTGACCTACATATTTGACCTACTTTTAAAGAAAATTAAGATTGTATATATCTTTTGATTGGTAAGGGGTAAGACTTTGAAATTTCACTTGTGTATTCCTTGTAACAAGACCTTTCTGTACATACCATGATTTTTGACCTTGTGACCTTGACATAGATATTTGACCTACTTTTCAAAAAAGTTGGGATTCGCTGTATCTTTTGATAGGTTAGTGATAGGTCTTTGATATTTCACATGTGTATTCTTTGTGACAAGACCTTTCTAAACATACCATAATTTTTGACCTAGTGACCTTGACCTAGATATTTGACTTTTTTTCTAAGGATTGCATATATTTTTTGATTGCTACATGTAAGTGATAAGGCTTTAATACTTCACACATATATGCCAAGCATAGCGACACTTAGGGATCACTTTGTCCGGTGTCCGTCTGTCCGTCCGTCCGTCAGTCAGTCCGTCTGTCTGTCTGTCACACTTTGGGTGTCACAGCCCATAACTTTTGAATGGTAAGTGATAGGGATTTGATAGTTCACATGTGTATTCCTTGTGACAAGACCTTTCTACACATACCATAATTTTTGACCTAGTGACCTTGACCTACATATTTGACCTACTTTAAAACAAAAATAAGATTGCTTATATCTTTTGATTGGTAAGGGATAGGGCTTTGATATTTCACACATGTATTCCTTGTGCCAAGACCTTTGTACACATAACATAATTTTTCACCTTGTGACCTTGACCTAGATATTTGACCTACTTTTCAAAAAAAATATTATTTGCTATATCTTTTGAATGGTTAATGATAGGGCTTTGATATTTCACACGTTTATTGGTTGTAACAAGACCTTTTTACACATACCATAATTTTTAACCTATTGTCTTTGACCTACATATTTGACCTACTTTTAAAGAAGATTGTATATATCTTTTGATTGGTAAGGGGTAAGGCTTTGAAATTTCACTTGTGTATTCCTTGTAACAAGACCTTTCTGTACATACCATGATTTTGACCTTGTGACCTTGACATAGATATTTGACCTACTTTTCAAAAAAGTTGGGATTCGCTGTATCTTTTGATAGGTTAGTGATAGGTCTTTGATATTTCACATGTGTATTCTTTGTGACAAGACCTTTCTAAACATACCATAATTTTTTACCTAGTGACCTTGACCTAGATATTTGACCTTTTTTTCTAAGGATTGCGTATATTTTTTGATTGCTAAGTGATAAGGCTTTAATACTTCACACATATATTTCTTAATATGTGACCTTTGTTTTGTTATCAAAATATTTACGTAGTGACCTTGACCTAGTTGATTCACACTATTTTCTGAAAATTTGAGATTGACCATATCTTTCAATTGTAAGAAAGAGGTCTGATATTTCACATATGAATTTCATTAGACAAGACTTTTATAGTGATACCAGTAATTTTGAGCCATGTGATCCACCTCCTAGAATAAGCCGCTTCGCAGGCGACATAAGCATTCCTTGGATTGCTATTTTTTATTAGATAGTTTTATTGAAAAAAGAGACGGGATTTCTTATAAAAAATCTGGTCAATGATCCATTGTTTGTCAGCTATTTCATTATCCACAATTGCATCATATCCAGAAACTTTGCCTCAAATGTTTCATTTAAAAGAAGAAGTATTTCCCACAGAATAAGTCTTATAATGACTCTGGATCCCTTAGATATAAAATATAAAATCCAGACCTTATTTTATAAGTTTATAAGGAACCAAATACAAAATTGGGTAAAACAAATACCCTTATAAAATATCTGCAATTGAGATTTATTGCAAAAAGTGCACAACCTCTGAAGACTATATAGATTAAACCCACACACAATTAGTCTTTCGTGAGTCCATCGTAAACTTGCGATTTGCCGTTTTTCGTGTTTTAAGACTCTGAGACACTATACTTCAGATAATAGATTTTCCATACCATTTGTTTCATTGATATATAATTTACATAGTAAATGGTTGGTGTCGTCGAAGTGAAGCACATCGTGTTCTATTGCATTTAAAAGTTCTGAAGATCTAGAACTTGAATCATAGAAATTCTCTGGTTCTATTATGATTTCACTGAAATCATCTTTTTTATTTGTCGTCGTTTCTTAATTTTTTCTTTTTCAGTTTTCTGTATGGTGTCTCTTTCTAAAACTCAGAGATATTTTGTATTGTTTTCTCCCTCAATTTTCCACTTTGCTTTTGAATGATACTCTTTACATGATTGTTATTTGTGACTAGTGATTTAGTGTTTGACCTCTGACCTTTAATTGGTATCATTTCCACTAAATTTTGATAGTCAATAGCTGGATAATGTCGAAGGGTTCCAACTCTATACCTTTTTGAAGAAAATTCCAAACCAATTTCCATGCACCAGACACGTGTTTCGAATATCAAATTCTCATTAGTGATGCTTCTTGCGGAGCCACCTAAAATAATTTCAGTAGCGCCCTCTGTAACTTTTTGAATTTAGATTTGTACATTTACATTACAGAGAGTGCACGGCCCCAAATTTCCTGTAGGATCGATTCAGTAGCATATCCAAATAAAATCAATGTTCAAAATAGCATTGGAGGGATGGTGCTAAGATGTTAAACTCCTTTAATTTCGATGATATTTATCGGTGAAATGGCTAGTTTCCGAAATGGCGAATATATATATATGATGTCACATTGATAAAAGGCTAAAACAAAGCTTCTTTCAGGTGACAGAAGTGGAAAGAAGTAATTAATACACTTGACAAACATCAGTATTATATACATGTATCTTTTGAACCTTGAATCGGTATTGCTCTAAGACTTCAATTATATATTTTTTTTTAATGATCGGACGTACTCTGAATAGGACAAGAAACTACTCTTTGAATTTCATTTCCTCGTTCTAGATTACCTTTAGACTGATTTTTGTACCTGTATTCTCCGGACGATGATAAGGATTTGGATTTACCATCTGTTTCAGATTTCTTATTAATTACTTCTCTGTAAGTCAGAAGATATAAAAAACATATAATAATTTCTATTAGTATATGTTTTTTCAATAGGATGTTCTTCTTTTTCTACTTTGAGACTGAATAACTGTTAGGTACTTCTTTGATGTCTATTCCAAACATCTCTGAGACTAGAATTCGTTTGATTTTTTGTATTGATCATTCGTTCATGATCTTATAGTTTTTTCTTATAGTTTAAAGCTAGATACCAATTGCCTGTCCATAAATCATTATCGGATTACCAAGGGTTTCGATTTTATTTCCTATATCTTTGGGAAAAATAATGGACCCTTTACTCTTCTGTGATAACATGCGTTTCATTGTTCCTTTTTATAAATGATGTCTATATTTGTCTCTATTGATTTCATCAGAGATATTTCTAAATAATGAAAAGCCAGACTCATCATAGATTTAACATTATATTTCTATACCTGGTCTACCGGTCTACCGACCAAGAGGGCATATACCGTCTGGCTCGTGCATCTGTCTGTCTGTTCGTAAGTATGTTCTACCATGCGGTTGTTCGTTCCAATATCTGTAATTCCGTTTCGCTTTCAATAAAAGGAAGAGAGCTTTTAAACTGGTAGTAACAGTTGTACTTACGATAAGATTTTCTATTTCCGTTTGACCTTGCTCTTGGAACTTGACCTACTATGGAAATAAATATAGTATTGGGATTTTTGTTTTGTTTTGTTTTGGTTTTTTTTGGTAATTGTAAGGGTTGTCATATTGTGAAAGTATATTTGATGTGACAAGACTAAAATTTTGAAACCAATTTTGTTACCTGTGACATTTGCATTTGAATTTGACATAATGTTCTTTTTTGTTATATTTAGCAGCATCTCTTTTATGCCATCCTGGGGCATCTGCGTGGCACAAACATGTCAGGATTTTCTTTTACTTAAATGGTTTGTACATGATTTTTTGCTCTGCTAGACTTTCTTTCTAGACATGCCAAGACCCAACATCACAACTTTCTTTTATACCTATTATCATAGTTTATATCATGTATTTAATTTACTGTCTTACTGTCTTGTTCATGATGCCACGTTACAGTCAGAAGACGTTTTGTTTCTACACCAGCTGCGTGTCTCGGAAGACCTTTGTGTACTTGAAGTGCATGGGATAGTTGTCAATCTGATTTCTTACACGTATCCTGAGAACAAAGACAATTTTAAGCTCGGATGCCGTAATTGAAATGGTCACATCCTTTGCCTGAACCTTTGCAGAATCTATTGGTTTGTTTTGTTTTGCGTTATTCAAGTGTTCTATGTCCATTTTGTTTTTTTTTTTAATTCTGATTTAGCTTTTAACCCACTAAAAATTAATTATATGATTCAAAGAAAGCAAGCAATTCAGTACCTGCGTTAGAATACGTTTGTGTAAGCCATATCATAATGCTATTTGAACACAATGTGATAACCGCAACATTTATGTCAATCTTTATCTTATGTACAATTTTGGACATAACTTTTATAGTCTTTGGCCATATTCCATTGTTTAAATTGAGGATCACTGACGAGTACCCGAAACGTGCAGGTCTGGTCCATGCTGTAAATTTATCAGGTTTTAAATGATGCTATTGAATTTGAATGCGTTTAACATTTGAACTACTTGGTGAGTGTCACTGCTGGTGGACCAAGAGTCCCCGGGGGCACATGTAGCCAAGTTCCTTCGGTTGATCGTGTCTTCAAACGCATTCGAAAATTACTGTTCACAACAAAAAATATTGAAATTTTTGAAAAATGGGTCCTGTATCATCATGTTGTTCATTCCGGGGTTCGCAGCCGTTCCGATGGGAATTCTGACGATTTAGCCTTGCCTTCTCGACTTTAAGACTGAACAGCTGTTAGGTACTTTATTTTTATTTTTATCATATCCCACTCATCCTGCTACGTCTGTCGGTATTTTGGACATAAACTTAAACAGTGTTTCGCCATATTTCATTGTTAAGATTGAGGATCACTGACGAGGGTTAAGTACCCAAAACGTGCATGTCTGGTCCATCCTGTAAATCGATCTGTTCTTAAGGTACATCGCGGCGTTACGGCACGGAAAACTTTGCGAGAAGACATAGCCTGAAAATTTGTCTACATATAATTTAAGATTTTATCATTCTTTGTTATAATTTTCATGTAATTATTCCACGAAGTTTTCGAGATTTTAAGGAGGGTTTGAACACCAAGATGGCGGCGGCACAATTTGCTTTCTCGCTTCCTAGGAAAAGTACAGTCTTAACTCCATTAAAACATTTGATACTTTGATTGATATACGCATTTGAGTATCCTGATGAAGTTTGAATAATTTCCGGCGTCATTTGAAGAAATTATGGCGATTTTTGAAATTTAGGACTTTGGGACTTTTATCCATGAGCAAACCACGACGTCATTTCGACTTAATCGGGAAAAATGGCGTCACAAACCTTCGCATTCAAAATGCAATAAAAACATTATTAATAAACGTATTGTATTGAAACTTAGTATGTATAAAATAGAAAATTAAGGCTTCATTAAAGTGTATTCGTTGACAAATTTACTTGCTGGAAAGCGGATGTCACTTCATTGAAAATGGACGATTTTGGAAGAAAAAATTGGAAAATATAATGCCTTGTAATATTTTAATCCTAAATTCAATTTTTCCCATTTAATCATGAAATCATCTCTGGACATTGTTAATAATTTTGATAGTTTTTGACAAAGATTCATCCACAGGATTCCTCATTATTAACTAGCAACTACAGTAAATTGGCCCGAAATTGCAATTTTTCAGCGACAGTGTCATCTTTTATTCAAGTATCCTGCCTATGTTTAAAACACAATTAATTTTATCTTTTCCATACGTAAGTGCAATATATTTATGGTTATTTTGGAAGTTAAATCAAAATTAATTTCCAATAGGTTTACGAGAAGTGGAATGACACTTTCAATATTATGACGTCATCAAGAAATTCACGAAAACGTCGACTAATGCATATTTCAAAGTCTCTTAGAAAATTTTCCTGTGGATAGAATCAAATGTAAGTTTGTATAGTCAAGGACAGACAAGATATATATAATTTCAGAAATTTTTAGAAAAATTGAATTTGGCGTCCAAGTGTTCAATACCTCCTTAAGCCTCAAAGACGGCATTAACGTTCTAATTCGAAAATATGCATTTTCTGAACTAAAATAGTTTTAATATAGAAATTTGACCAAGCAGGGTGAACAGGGAGATAGAAAATATTATTGCCATGTTCAGTATTGTATTTCTACTGATTATTATGTATCTTTGGGGAAATTTATAATTTTTATCGCCATTTTGCAATTTATTATTCAAAAATGCGCACTCATTCAAAAGGCAAAACACGGCTTGCTTCATTGAGATCCTTAAAGCCCTTCTTACATGAAAAAGTAGAGAATGAGCTGAATTCGAATATATAAAAACATTGATAGGTCTTCTCGGCAGATTTTTTGCAATTTAAGATTGAAAAATTGTTTTGCGTGTCTTCGGCGTCAATTTTACTCGCAACGTCAAAGTCACAGCGTGTTCAGATCGCATACGTCAACATGACGACAAGGAGTGTGCGGAATATTTGATTCTCTGTAACGGCCTTCTTTAAAACATCCGGAAACCCGATTTTATATTTTTTTAAGCAACAATTACATGTCTTAATAAATTTTTTCTCCGTACATAACATTTCTGAAAACATCATACGGAACAAACGGACGGACATGCTCATTACTATTCAATCCGATATGTTTTGGCAGGGTATACAAAAAGTTCCCCTCTTGTTTATATGTACATGTACTTTATAATATCGGAACAGGGTTTGCGAGGGGCGGGCCATGTAAAATATGCATTGTGATGTTCATATCATGCTCGTTTTCTATCATTACGTTCAGTCGCCTCGATTGTCGTTATATACGATCAAAATGAAATTTCCATTTCAATCTATGAGTTCAGGAATTCCGCAAGAAGGCAGTACAATATCTTTTTTCTGATAACAAAAAAAAAAAAAAAGAAAGAAAAAAAAAACACCAAACAAACAAACACCTTACAAATATGTAGTCTCTTTGGCAAGACCTTGCGTGGATCGCGAATTTTTAACACTGTGACCTAGACTTCGGAACATGACCTACTAGTGAAAATCTTTGTTTTTCCATATAAATCCGGTCTATGAAATGGTAAAGTCCGCGTCTTTCTGTCCTTCCGTCAGCCCTCCGTCCGACTTTTGTGCTTCAACATTTTTGTGGAAGCTTTTACGTTATATTCTGCTGAGAGGAAACTGATTGGATCAGCTTTATAAAAAAGACCATACTGCGACAAATCTAATGCATCGACAAAATATGACCTTGAGATAGAAAATACATTTGTGTTTAAGTCAACACGGGAGAAAAAATGAAGGAGCATTGAAAAGACACTATGTATTACTAAATTCTTAAAGAAAATCACCGCTTTGTATATCATTTAATATCAATTCTCTGTAAGGACCAAAATATTTTGGAAACAGCATGTCATGGATTTTCATGATTTTCTCTATAAATGGTATGTATAATGTCCTAAATACAAAAATAACAATTTTTTGAAAATCAATCTTCCGGTTGCCATGGAAACGAGGTCTGTCTATTTATAGCACTAAATAAGTGGTCAAAAAAGTCATCTTTGGTTATTATGTTGCCATGGAAACCATTGTCAGAGTTAATTGGTATTAACAACTTATAATCTTAAAAACCTCTTTTTTAAGAAAAAATAACAAATTTTTGACATTTCGTTCAATTAGCCAGATCCTATCAAATCAAAATCAGTCAAAAATTGCCATAAAATAAGGTCAAAATCAAGGTCTTTTTTTTACCAATTTTTACCATTTTTAAGCAAAAATAACACAAAATGTCAGGCTGATAACACAATCACTGTTGTCAGAACAAAATAGATTTCATGTGACAAATATAATCACTGAAAAAAATAAGTGGGACCTTGTTTTGTTTTCCTACATTTTGAGATCAAAAATGGTTGCCATGGTAACTTTTCATTTGACACATGATGACTATATCTTTTCGAATTGATTTTTAGCATGGTTTATATAACTTATATTGCTTAAGCTTTATGTAGGGACAACAGAAGAAATTATTCTTTCTTTGAGGACTTCCAAAATTTGTCAAGGTCATTGACTCTAAGTTCAAGGTCAATTCAAATTACAGGTTCAAATGTCAATAAAATTTGCATTTTTGTTGTTATTTTTTGTTACTAAATTTAGGCTTGACTGTCATATATTGTATCAAAAATACTTCTTTCTAAAATTAGGACCGATAGATGGAAAAACATTACAATTTTTTGTTCAGAACATTTCTCTTAAAAAAATAAGCCCCAGACAAAAATGATGATAATCTCACATTTTTTTATATGTATGTATGAAATACTAGCTAAAAATCAACGATGTCATTTATTTTGAGATTTTTGCATCTTTGGTCAATAAATAGGGGATATATCCAAAATCACTATGTATGTGTTTGTTTTACTCAATACCACATGATTTTTGAGTAACTGCCTCTCATATTTTTGAAAAATCACAGAATTTTGCCAAATTTTGTGAATTACATTTAAGATGACCTTGACATTGGGTCCCGTGACCTTGAAAGATTTTAAGGTGATTTTTTAATCAATAATGCTCTTTTATATGCACTGATAAAAAAATGCTTAAAAATATATAACGAACAGCTGAAAATTTACCAGTAAATTACTCTATGTGTAATAGCACTGAACAGAATGTCACCATGGTAACCATTTTTTATACCCTTTTCAATAAAATTGTGAAGAGGTCCCACTCAAATTTTAACATTTTCTTAAAGATCAAGGATTAAACTTTAAAGATAATTGGTAGTAGAAATCAAGTTAGCCTGACATTTCAGATTATTTGCCCTTAAATTTGAGCAAAATCATGTTAAATTAGGAGCTTTTTCGGTCTTAAAAAGGGCCTCTTCAAAGCAGGTTTTTGCCTACATTTCAAGCATATTGACAAAGAGAATAGCGGACAGAATCATACTTCTTGTGTAATATTTATACTATTGAAGATATTAAGAGAAAAAATAAGGAAATTTCAGTTGACTACAATAGCTGTTACCATGGAAACGAGCCTTGTAAAAATGCCATGTTACAAGTATTCTACTCATGCGTAAAATTTCAAATATGGTTTCCATGGCAACGAAAACTTAATTTGTAAAAAGAAAGTTTATTTTTGTCTCAGTACATCATATACACCTTCTACACCAAAAATCTTCAAAATTGGAGACATGCTGTTTCCACGTGCTATTGAAATTATTTTGGTCCTTACAGAGAACTGCTATTAAAAAGTAAAGAGAATATTACTTTAATTTTATAAGGCAGCTCCTCGCCCTTTTCTGTCGGACACCCCCCCCCCCCTTTCCCCATTTGTGCACAGAAACAAGCAACAAGGAGAGCGAAAAAAAAGAGTGATCAAAAGTAAAGCCTCCTCCGTCCGTTTATAGAGGACGCAGTCCGCGCCGCAGGTAGTCCTCTTGAAGATAACACGTGTAGATAAATAGGAAAAATACTGGTTTCCAATGTTAATTCTGTACAAATTCTGTATAACCTACAAACTCAGCCGTGCGGTTTCGCCAGAGTCTCGGGGCTTACTGCTCAACCCATGTATATTCGGAATTATCATGGATGACTTCCGGTCTACATGGACGGAGGATTATTGGACAACCTGTATTCAGCGGTATATACGAAGTCAATAATTCAAATTGAATCCATTGAATCATGCTTTACTTACTTGATTATATGTGACTTGAAACCGTTTCATCTTACTGCCATCTTTAACAGGTTACGACTAATACGTCATGACGTCTTTATGCAACGTCATTATTACGTCAGAATGCAACGTCATCATGTAGCAGGAAAAACGTTGTTTCGCGGACTATCTGTACATTAGCCAAATATTTTGCCCGACGTTGTCTCTCTATTCCGTTGTCTTTTGTTGGGGGGGGGGGGGTGTATGTGGAAAAACGTGTGGGACGGGCGAAAAATCTGTATACATGTGTGTGTGTGCAGAATCGTTGAAATTTTCAAGAAACTGTCAGACCGCTTCTGCACCGAGTTCTCTCTCGCTAAATGACTAGATAGAGGCGGGTATGTTTGAATTTGTTTTTGTTTGGTTTCTATTTATTTGTTTGGGGTTTTTTTTTTTGGGGGGGGGTGTTTTTTTGCCGCTGGGGTGAAGTTGAGGAGCAAATATATGTGAAAAATACTGAAATTTAATGTAGAGAAGGTTAAAAGTATCTCCCTCATCCCATAAAAACTTAAAAGGCTTAAAACCTGAAGAAATATACATTGAAATTCACGTTTAATACACCATATTCTCTTCTTGGAGTATAATTTTTTTTTTATTTCTCCTTTTTATTTCGTTTGCATTTATTTATTTATTTTCAAATTTATTTGTTTATCTATCACTGGTATTATATTAACATGCTCATTTATCATCTATTTCTAATTAAAAAAAATAAAGCCTGTGTTTGTGAAACACAAATGCCCCCGGTGGCATCTTTGTTAGTATAAACGCCATTTTCTGTTGAGTACATGAAGTCAAAGTCAAGGTGACGAAGTCAAAACTTTTTTGCTATCAATGAAATGGTCTTCTCACAAGGTATGCACATGTGAGATATGAAAGCCCTATCACTTACTATTCAAAAGTTATGCCCAATGTTAAAGTTTTTGAAAAGTAGGTTAAAGGTCAAGGTCACGAGGACAAAACTTTTGGTATCAATGGAAAGGTCTTGTCACAAGGAATACACATGTGAAATATGAAAGCCCTATCACTTACCATTCAAAAGTTATGCCCAATGTTAACGTTTTTGAAAAGTAGGTCAAAGGTCAAGGTCAAGGTCACGAGGTCAAAAATGTTGGTATCAATGAAAAGGTCTTGTCACAAGAAATACACATGTGAAATATGAAAGCCCTATCACTTACCATTCAAAAGTTATGCCCAATGTTAAAGTTTTTGAAAAATAGGTCAAAGGTCAAGGTCAAGGTCACGAGGTTAAAAAAATGTATCAATGAAAAGGTCTTGTCACAAGGAATAAACATGTGAAAGATGAAAGCCTGATCACTTACCATTCAAAAGTTATGCCCAATGTTAAAGTTTTTGAAAAGTAGGTCAAAGGTCAAGGTCAAGAGGTCAAAACTTTTGGTATCAATGGAAAGGTCTTGTCACAAGGAATACACATGTGAAATATGAAAGCCCGATCACTTACCATTCAAAAGTTATGCCCAATGTTAACGTTTTTGAAAAGTAGGTCAAAGGACAGGTCAAGGTCACGAGGTCAAAAATGTTGGTATCAATGGAAAGGTCCTGTCACAAGGAATACACATGTGAAATATGAAAGCCCGATCACTTACCATTCAAAAGTTATGCCCAATGTTAAAGTTTTTAAAAAGTAGGTCAAAGGTCAAAGGTCAAGGTCACGAGGTCAAAAATTTTGGTATCAATGGAAAGGTCTTGTCACAAGGAATACACATGTGAGATATGAAAGCCCTATCACTTACCATTCAAAAGTTATGCCCAATGTTAAAGTTTTTAGTTCGGACAAACAGACAAACAGACAAACGGACAAACAGACAGACAGACAAACAGACGGACAGGCCAAAAACTATATGCCCCCGAATCTGTGATTCCGGGGGCATAAAAATTTACATTTTCAATTTTTGAAGTAGTAAATTTTTTTTTCAATGTCACCCTGCGTCCTCACTATGGCTTTGCCATAATTCATATTATGGTACAATAAAGAAATTAGATAAGGATGGAGGAGGATGGATGAAAGAGAAGGTATTAGAGAGCGGTCGTTTTATATATAAGGAGGTACGGTTTCAATAACTCAACATTAATTTTCAACGTAATATTTGAAGAAAAAATTGCATTCATATATCATTCCCTAAAAATAGTCAAAATATAACCATTCATCCCTAAGAGTTTCCGGTTCTCATTGCAAGCGTGTCTACATTGACTAAATTTAGACACTATTTACATTTTCTGTTTAAAAATTTCTATATATTTCTATTATATAAGTATTTTTTTTAATTTACGCCATTTTTTTGCGCCCTATCGATACATGTCGCGCAATGTAACGTGACGTTACGATCAAGTCAGGTTTATGACGTCATAGCGTAGATGTGCACATAAAAAATCGAGAGTGAAACTTGCGTACATATTTGATTGTGATGAAAGCTTCCCCGCGAGCTACGTTAAATGATGCTATTGAATTTGAAGACGTTTAACTTTTGTAACTATTATGTGATGCAAATTTAAAATTGTTCAAAGTAAAGAAATAAAGATAGAAGAAAGAACGAAAAAATGAAGAAGATCCATGAAAAAGAAGGACAGAATTGATAAGAATAAATAACAGATCCCCGTATCTCCCTCTGGATATATGCAAATGACCTGCACCCGAGTTAGTATAAGTGCATCTGCACCAATTGTGTAAAGGAATGTATAAATCATGCTCAGCAGAGAAAATCCCCATGACATTATGAATAATCTTAGTCATTCTAGGAGAAAAAATGGAGTTAATCAATGTTCCGTAGACGACCATTACTACGAATAATTAACCCCTTATTCAAATGTCACATTCTTAAGGAAGAAAAATGTTTTTTATCATTCAATAGAAGTTAACACTCACTTAATATACTCAAAGGAAAAAAGAGACGTAAAATCTCAAAAGAATAACAGAAAAGCTACCCATGAGAAGGAAAAATAAGGATGGATAGTATACTGACCTTGTCAACAATGATGATTAATTGGCCGTCGTTCTACGGATGAATCTCTGGAGTTTTGATTTATATCAATAGACTTATTGTCTCCTTCCTTGTCATTTTGTAATAACAGTAGAGTAATTACTTCCTATATTCGGACAGTTCCATTCAGGTGTCTTGAATTAGCTAATTGCACATATTATTTATTGACATTTTTAATAAACACAATATTGTTCTATATCTACTCAATACTGATACGTACAACATTTATTTCCTGTTATTTATGAAATGCTTTCTTTAATAAGTTGTTTCTTTCTCTGTTTCATCTTTATGTTGTTTCTTTCTATGTTGTTTCTTTCTTTCCGTCCTAAGTCGGCACCAGTTGCCCATTGGTCTCGTTGGTTTATGTGTGTTTTTTTATGTTTAATGTTTCTATGGTGTGAGTTGGTGTTCCTTGTCCTTTAAATTGCGTCTCTTTCTGTGGGTATCTGTTCTGTGTTTTTTGCATTGGGTGTTTTTGGGGTTTGCTGTGGGTGCTGCAACCTAGTGTTGTTGGAGATCCCTTCTTTCTTTCTATGTATCATCTCGTTGTATTTGGCAGGATAATGATAAAACATTGAGGGCAGGCCTTGTCAAAACAAAATACAGAACATAAAAAAGCTCTCTTTGGAACATCCAAAATAATAATAATAAGACAACTGTTTTTGGTTTATATTTTTTATGTTCACACTTCCTCCGTAAGTGTGTCGTGTCGTGTCGTGTCGTAATCGATATCACGCTCGCGTCCAGGGTTCCAATATACAGTTTTCGCGCACTGTTCCGAAAGCGCAAAAAGTATGCGCGTCATGCTAAAGTTGAAGTCATTAGACTTTTAAAGTAGTCTACATAACTTTATGAACCAGACCTTAGTACAATCAATATATCTAGACCTACAAAACATGTGAAAATCATTGCATCCAGATTTACTGTTTAATCGTTAATCAGTATCGAACGATGTGAAAATGGCAGTCGAGCGCATGCGTTCAATGGATGCAGTAGCCCAAATAGTGAGGTCAATACAGCATTGTTCTCAAAACATTATCTACATCATTTAATACTGAATTGAAAAAGAACATCAGTAGCTTTTATCAAGAAAAATTATTTGAATTTTCAACATCTGGATTTTCAGATATATCCGGAAGAGTGCGAAACACCCCTCCGGCACTACAGGCATCAGGAGCCCAGGACGCGCGGTACTCGCTTCGCCTTTGTCTCCTATCGTTGTTTACTATATGGACCAATGGCTAAAATTGATGTCCAGTTCTCTTCTTTACATCCTTCCAAACTCATATAAACCCCAAAATTCCAAGTTTTTTCATTAACTGTGCCTACTACAAAAAATTCAAGTCTCAACACTTTGAAATAAAAAAAATCATCCCTGGCCATTTCTTCGAATACGAAACTTAAACTGTATATTGGAACCCAGTTCTCTAAATCGTGGGATCGAGTCGGACCGGCATTTAATGTCTTTTTTGAACTGTTATGTTTTTTAAATCAAAATATTCCCTTTTGTGTGTGGTTTTTATACGCCCGTAATTTGACGGGGCGTATTTTGGTATGGCGAATTTGTCCGTTCGTCTGTCTGTCCTCTGTCCGTCTGCTTATGGAACAAAATAACTTGAATATGCGTCAACGGATTTTCATGATATTTGTACATTGTGATCAGACTGCGGAGAGGAAGCCAACTTTCGTTTTTTAGATTCAACCGATTTGTCGTTACGGAGTTATGGGACTTAGATGTTTTATATACTGTAAAAATATACTAAAATAATTCAAATTCTTTAAAAATCTATTTTCGGGTGAAATGTTTTGAAAATATGTATAATACTTCAAGATGAAAGGATGTTCTAATTAATACTATTATGCTCATTGTAAACATGTAGTATAGGTGCATGGAACGCAATATTTTGAATATGCGTCAACAGATTTTCATGATATTTATACACTGTGATGAGGATGTGAAGAGGAAGCCGTCTTTCGATTTTTAAGTTCATCATATTTGTCGTCACGGAGTTACGATACTTCAATATTTTGGTACTGTGAAAATAAATGCCGACGGGCGTATCTTGCTGCGTTAGCAAAGGCTTTATTATTTAAGCTTTCATCGAAATCATAGTTACATGGTTAGGGTGAAAAGATTCAAGATTCATTTATGTCTCAATAACCAATTTTGTATAGAAATGTTAAGCTAATGTTATTTCTTTTCTTGTTTATTATTGTTGTTGACACTACAGTATTCAGACGCCCTGCCATAATGATTAAACAAGTCGACCTTTTTTCATAGTGCATAACAATGATAATGTTCTTATATATTAATTATAAAAAAATCATAAAAAACTAGAACCAAAATATTATTTTGAAAGTATGGATGGGTCCCTAACCTCTGTGTTATAAAACGGAACCGTAAAGTACACATTATCTAAGAAAGTAGACAGAAAATGCCATGAAAGGTGAATCCCCACTAATCTGTACTTGTAACATGAAACACGTGTCACCGCGACTGATTAAGACCCCCGAGTTTCTAACGGAAAAACAAAACAGTGAGACAATCTGAAGATTTTTCATAGCGGAGAAGTAATGGAAATTATAGGAAACATTCAGTGGGCTTAAGCACGATTTGTGTCTACCAAGATTATATTTCTGTTATCACATTTTCCAATAACTATATAGTCTGTTATGGCGTTTTTGTATGAATTTGGCCAAGAAACGGTGAAATTAAATATTCCTTTATGAAGAAGGATATATAATTGCAATATCAAACCTCATTTCTAAGGTAATTAAATTCATATTCAGATGCTCGGCAAATGTGGAAGATATGATCAGCAATTCTACCACAGCGGAACTCAGACAAAGCAACTTTAACATACAATAACTTCCATAAAGAACGGAAGCAGACACACCGACACATGAAACACTAATAACTGTTCACCCGGCGCCGGACGACCATCCGTCATATAATAGCGATATCCGGATCCTAACACTAAGCTATATACACAGCGGGCTTCCTAGACGTACTAATTGGGGTTTTTTTTAACAAAAACACTTTTTCACTTTTAAGACGACATAAAAATAAGAAAGCAGTACTAAGGGGATCTATAGATCTATAGATAACACACTAATCCTTAATGCTCGTGTATCAGTCCTATCTATTTGTCTGTTTATGTCCTTTTATGTTCTTTTACCTTGGCCATAACTTTTTAACCAAACCAGCAACAGTGATCTTGAAAGGACGCTCACCCGCCTTAGAGAAAAGTTGCGGACGAGTACATGGTGTTTCATGAACGTCATTGAAATCGGAAAAAGGAGTAAGACTGAAAGGTCCGATTCAAATTTTATATCATTATTAATTTGCATTATTGGGCAGTGATATTCATTCAGAAGTGAAAGTGCATCGAATAACTGGCACATGGGACTTCCATAAATGATCTTATTTTTGAACATGATTCGTTTATTTGTTATTCGCAAAGTAACCTCTGTGATTTTTACTTTAACCTAATACTTTAAACCAAATGCCAACCTGCACATTCACACGGGGAAGGCTCTGTTGAGTCGATAGATGCTGAATATTGATCTAGAATATTGACTAAAAGAAATGATTATCACGCGACAGATGTCTGGTATTTGACTGAACAAGGCAGTAAAAGTTGATAGGAAATAATGTCTCATTATGAACAAATTAATTAGTAGTAAGAATTAATGAAGCGGGTACATTGATCTTTTGAATGTGACACATTTGTCCTTAACTGTCCAAATTCGGGTTTCCTCTGTTAATAATAAATAATATGAACATACTTTGTCGAAAACACAATTTTCAAATGAAAGTCTTCGTAAGATTTTGAATGCTTTTTTTTCATCCATCATTTGGATTCATTCAGAGTTGTATTTAGCGATATTTTATCTATCTTTTATAAATAATTTAGACATGGACTTTCTTTTTATAAAAACTCAATCCAGCCTTGTACTCATTCAAGTTCTCATGTTCGGATAAAAAAGAGTCAGAGAGAGAGAAAAATGATAATGAATATTTTAAAACAAACAAGAAAATATAAAACGAGAAAAATCTATTAATAAGAAAAAAGTGAAATAAAAAAATATAGTAATTATGATATGAGTAGTATGTTTACACACCTATTCCCCACTGTTCAAAAGATTTCTTGAGAGGAAACAATATATGAAATAGGAAACGGGAAATATTTCCCTACATATCTAAGTGTACGTCATCAATAAGCGTGGCTCACATCGTGATTTAATTTCAATAAAATGTGCCTGGCACCGTGGTTTTATTTTCTTAATAAAATCATTATGACAGAGCTTTATTTCATTTTTTTTTCTATATTATGAGGAGTGAACTTATCATTGGAACATGCAAGAAAATAATTGACTTGTATTAACAATCATGTATATGTACCAGGTTATTACAGATTATGTGGATACATACATTCTAGATCCTGGTGAATGTAGGCAATCAGGAGATATCAAAAGAAGTTGTTGATTGGGTACTCCAGATCTATAGATGTACAATGTACCTTGCAATGATCTTAATTAGTCCTTAAATCAGCGCAGTGATTGGTGATCGAATAAGTAGTCAATAATGATACGGTATAAAAAGATGATCGCTTCTTCCGTGGATGTCACATATAGGTAAAGAGCAGGAGGCGGCAACAAGCATATTCCAAGAGCCTACGGAGTGAAAATTGATTTGGAGATTATATGTCGTCTGCTATCTCCTTCAATATCTCTTTTTATGTTTTTTCCGTGTCATTTGATAAGTTAAAGTCAAGAAAGGCCATAAAATTCTTCAATTCTCATTCAGTCGATTTCAGACATCAAGAATCTGTGGTTTTCAGAACAAAATAGTAGAAAATGAATTCAACAACGGACTCTCTGCCCATTGAATATGACAGTCTAAAGCCAGTTTTCCCTGATATTGGACATTTTACGGTTGGTGGCGTCTTGGCTACTGTATTCGTGTGTGGAACTATTGCTAACGGATGTGGTTTGATTACTTTCTTCAAAACCAAACATTTACGGTCACCGACCAATACTTTCATCATATCCCTCTTGGTGGGAGACTTTTGTATGTGTTTCTTTGGGATTCCGATGGCGATGTCGTCAAGTTTTAAAACACATTGGCTATGGGGTACCGCGGGTTGTAACCTGGAAGGATTTTTAGTATATTTTTTCGGTTGTGCTAACATGTATACACTTTGTGCTATATCCATGGACAGATACGTGGTCATAGCTATGCCGCTACATTCGTCTAAGATCACTCATCGTGTGGCCAAACTAAGTGTCCTGCTGTGCTGGACATTGGGATTTTTCTGGGCTGTGGTCCCTTTCTTTGGATGGAGTTACTACGATCTGGAGGCAGCACACACATCATGTGCAGTAGTATGGGAAAGCCATGATCCCGTTGTAGTTAGCTACAACATAACTATTTTCGTTTTCGTCTTCTTCATTCCTGTTTTGGTCATGATGTTTGCATACGTCAATGTTTATTTGACGGTACGTATAAATATTATTTCTATCCCTATCAATATATTACATCTACAAGATTTCACATTTTTGTGAGGGCACTATGTTAAAATCACAAAAGGATGGAATTTGCCTTGCTCTTTAATGTAACACTAATAAAAAGTGTACGCGTTTAAGCAAGAAAACAATCATGTCGTTGTTCTTCTTCCCTTGTTTACTAACTGTTGTTATAGCATATTATTCCTAAGTATAGGAAAGAATCGCGTTTAAAAAAAATAATAAACTGCCTAATAGAGTGTACTTGAGCATGTACTTTTTGTTTATTTGTTTATTATCACCGTATCACTATGGCATACTGGTTACCAAGCCGAATTAGTCAATGTTTATAATGAAAAAATGAGACTTACGGATTTTTCAAGAAGAATGTACGGTTTCAAACTTTATGTAGCAAAAACTAATTTGAAAAAAAAGCGTAGCAGGAAGGTAAAACGATGCGTATCCAAAACTGTTTGAAGAATGTTGTAAGGATATTATTTTCAATGTCGATGATATTTCAGCATAAAGTGATAGCTTTTCAATAATTAGGACGATGAGAAAGCTAAAGAAAACAATGATACGATATCAAATGAATTAGGGAACAAAACAACACGTCTGTCCGGTACCAAAATGAAAAAAAGTACGAAAAACTCATTTGCGAGAAATTTCCATTAGAAATGAAAAGCATAATGATCTCCTTTATGTGCATGTCACTTCGAAAATCAAATAATCACGATTTAAAATGTCTCGACATGTTTTGAATAATATATGCTTTTATGATGCACTAGAATAAAGTTTGACTGATCTAGCTCTTCATATGAGGAACAGTGAAAATCGCAATTTGTAAGCTTAAAACTGAAAACATTTCTTATGTGCAGTTCATGTATCAAAAATCTTCAAAAGCAAAGAAAACATGATGATGTGAAATGTTTCATCGGTACTTCTAGGTACCTGGATAATATTCTTACTTTCGACAAACTTGTTTTTGAAAAGTATAAAGATTTTATTTATCCACAAGAATTGACTCTAAACAAGGCAAACGTTACAAACACAGAAACACCATTTTTGGACCTAAATATCAAAATTGTTAATGGAGAGATTCATACAAGTTTGTATGACAAACGAGATAATTTTGGACTCAACATAGACGTTTTCCCTGACTTGACGATGATGTTCCTAGATTACCGTCAAACGGTATCTACATTTCAAAGCTTATCTGGTATGCTAGAGCATGTACTGATGTTTTGGATTTTCATAGTAGAAATTTACAAATTACGAAGCAACTTTTAGGTCAAGGTTTTCGCTTTCATAAACTAGGAAAGACTTTCTGGAAATTTTACAAACACTATAGTCAACTTCTTTTGAAATGACAAATATGGATAATGACCATATCCCTGTATACAGCACAAAATCGATAATTCAGAAAACCATAAACCTAAGGCATACATAGTCTGGATAAAACAGGAACCAAAGCAAAGAAACAAAAACCTCCACCTCATATAGAGAAGCGAACTCCTTATATGAGAGTGAGACCAGGTGCCCAGGAAGAGTCAGCATCTCCTGCTTGCATGCAGCACCCGCTGCTTCATTTCTGTAGAATTGTCACATCCGGTATCTTCCATATCGGAAGATATAGAGTATAATCTATGGTGAGATGGTTCAAATGGTCTATGACAGAATATCATCCATCAATCTGGAGAGTGGGACATCATAGTGTATGACGAGTTCCCCATGTCGACCGTAGAACTTCCTCAGTGACGATGTTAGTCGGTCACAAACGTATCCCTGACTGAGAAGCTTATCTGAAAGACGCCAAGCTCTCAGAATAAAATCTGTATATTTGGTACTGGCTCTTGCATAGCGTATCAACTACGATATGAACACGCCATAAGCAGGCGAAAAAGGAATTTGCTACTCAGAAAAGGAAAGTTTGTGATGCTGAAATAGAAGTCACCACGTTTGTCACAGAGTAAGGTGTTTATGTGACCATCGGTGTCGTAGGACAACATTATGTCCAAACAGGACGCTGAATTATTTGTCTCCGTAGTTTCTTTGACTTCAAGCTCCGAAGGATATATTCTGCAGAGGTAATCCGCGAATTTTTTATTATTGATGGACAACACATCGTCTATGTATCTGTAAGTGAAGTTGAAGTCAGAAGCTAAGTATCTTTTTCCTTCAGAGACCAAAGATTGAATGAATTCAGCTTCGTAGATTAAAGGAAAATGTCGACAAGGAGTGGGGCACAATTGGTCTCCATTGGAATTCGCTGGAAGACCTTTTCTCCAAACACCACAAAAATGTTGTCGATCAGGATGTTTAACATCTGAATAATATCTGTTTCAGTTTTCTTATTTTCAGAATCGGACTTTTCTTTTACAAAGTAGGTTTTGTCATAGTTAACAGCAATACATTTGTATTTGCGATTGCCGTTCTTGCTTGTAAACGCATTACTTAATTTTTGCGAGTCTTTCTTTCAATTTAGAATGTTGAACTGTAGTATAAAGTGTCAAAAATCAAAGGCTTTCATCGAATGGACTCTACTAAAATGAGAGGATTTCAGATGTTCTTAAAGTTCCTTCGAATTCTTTAAAATCCACATATGGTTGATATCGCTACGAGAATTTACTGTTGAACAATATTTTTGAAGTCCAGATTTGATTTCAGATAAATATGTTGAGTAAGACCGATACAGATTTGGTAGAACATTTTGAGAAACCAGCGATGATACGTTGTTTGTACGGATTCTTATGCACTGTAGGTATGCAGTATAAGTATGGTAAATCTAACTCTAATTGTGTCGAAGCCAAAGGAAGCGAGAGATGATTTGTGGTTATCTATTATTTCAGAGTCAGAAAGGTTTATTGCGGTGTAAGTGGGATTTCCAGGGTTGAATTAAAACCCAACTCTTTAACAAGACTGTCGAAATGGTACTTTTTGCAAGAAAATGTGCAATTATTTGAGGCTTTGTGTTTGATGGCATAATGTTCTTGGAGGTAAGTAAGCACTGTGATAACATCAGGGTCTTTAAAGATAGACTCGAATCTGGTGTTCACAGTTGATTTTAATCGGTAAATTTTAAATTAAAAGTAATCCTCTGATGGATTTTATCTATTCGGAAAGGGTGTCGAGCTGTACACCCTCTTTCTTTGCCAAACGTCTTGCAGATTCCTCACAAGAGTCAATGATAATTTTGAAATTTTGGTTCCATGTAAAGGAGTTACTTTCTCTGTATTTGGGACCATTTTCTAACAATTTTCTCAATTTGTCGTTCTTGACTATACTAAGGTCACCAGTAATAACATGTCCATGAGGAAAGTAGTTGAAATCCAATGAAGAACATTCGCAAGGAAGTGGATGTATTGAGGGATTACTTAAATCAATACATTTCAGGAATTCGGACCCATACAAGCAACATAGTATATTACTTTGGGTATTTCTCAACCAGCATTTTATGGTGAAATAATTTACAAAATAAGAAAGATCAAAAGTAGACAGCATAGCCATCGAAAATGCGTTAGAATCATCAAACGCCTTTTACACGTGGATATGATCCTAATGTCACCAGACGGACACTAGGCTTGGTACATGACCATTCTACAGTCTTGTACGAGTGTATTCTTACGATTTGTACTCTGACGGACTGTGACGACAGGACTCCATGACGGGCCCTGTCCCAACCTCTTTAGAGAAGACAATTCCAAAAAATGCCGTAGGACTGTAGATTGGTCAAGTACCATGCCGAGTATTCTTCTGGTTACAGGCGTTTGATAATTATATAACAATTTCGATGGTAATTCTGTCTACCTTTGATCCTTTTTATTCTGTTAATTTTGTCACCATAAAATGCAGGTTCTGAAATACCCAAAGCAATATAATTTGTTGAATCTATGGATCCCAATTTCAAAAGAAGTTGACAATATTTTTTGTGGAAATTCTTTACTAATTTGTGAAAGCGAAAACTTTGACCTAAAAGTTTCATGGTAATTTGTAAATTTCTACTATGAACTAGCATACTGGATGCGCTATGAAATGTATATACCGTATGATGGTAATCGATTAACACGCTGTCATATAAAGCTCGTTAGTCAGTAAATGCACTTGGCATATGTTTTCGCACCCTTTTCTTCTAAAAAGTCTTACAGATTCTCCCTTCATGTTTGACAATCTTGTGTTATCAAGGGAGAATAGAATGTTCGTCCATGGAGCAAATCTTTATTCTGTAAAGTTCAAATATGTGGAAACAGAGGTCCAGGAGGAATAACAAATAATACTGAAAAGCATCTCTGGCCTTGCAATTGTATTTAATATCAAACATCAAATAACCTGCGTTGGAAAGCTCAAATAATTACTTTTCAGTCGTGATTATTGCTTTTCCATCATTAACATTCTTCATAAGAATGAAAATTGCTGGGGCCTCTACGTTTTGCGGTCTTGTTTGTGTTAAGTTTCTGGGGCCTCTGCGTTTCGCGGTCTTGTTTGCGTGATGTCATCTTACAGTGAGGAGGTTGTTTTACACCACAATTGTACGTTCTTCGAGACCTCTGGGTAATTGGAGAAGTGAGAGGGTTGTGCGCACGTAATCTAGGATAACCACACCATTTGCTACTTGCGTCCAAAGTCGGCATCGGTTGCCCATTGGTCTCGTCGGTTTATGTGTAGTCTTTTGTGTTTGATGTTTACATGTTTGGTGTCTCTTTTCAATCTCGTGCTGTACTCGTCTTTTGTGTTTTGCATCGGGTGTTTTGCTGTTGATGTTGCAACGGGGTCTTGTTGGAGATCTCCTCCCTTCTTTTACATCGAGGAGGTTGTTTTACACCGCAATTGTACGTTCTTTGAGACCTCTTGGTAATCGGAAAAGTGAGAGGGTTGTTCGCACGTTATCCAGGATAACCACACCATTTGCTACTTGCGTGGCAAATGGCCGTCCAAAGTCGGCATCGGTTGCCCATTGGTCTCGTCGGTTTATGTGTAGTCTTTTGTGTTTGATGTTTACATGTTTGGTGTCTTTTTTCCGTCTCGTGCTGTACTCGTCTTTTGTGTTTTGCATCGGGTGTTTTGCCGTTGATGTTGCGACGGGGTCTTGTTGGAGATCTCCTCCCTTCTTTTACATTGAGGAGGTTGTTTTACACCGCAATTGTACGTTCTTTGAGACCTCTTGGTAAATGGAGAAGTGAGAGGGTTGTTCGCACGTTATCCAGGATAACCACACCATTTGCTACTTGCGTGGCAAATGGCCGTCCAAAGTCGGCACCGGTTGCTCATTGGTCTCGTCGGTTTATGTGTAGTCTTTTGTGTTTGATGTTTACATGTCGTATGTTTCTTTTTCGTCTCATACTATGCTCGTCTTTTGTGTTTTTGCATCGGGTGTTTCGGTGTTTTGCTGTTGGTGCTGCAACAGGGTCTTGTTGGAGATCCCCTTCCTTCTTCCCAATGAGCCGCAGTGACGCAGGCACAGGACAGCCAGCCATACAATTATAAATTTTACATATTTTTTGCAAAGCAAATAAAGAGACACTGACTGAAGTAGGCAAAAGTAATAGATATACAAAAACACCGACCAATAAGTTGACTCAAAATAATCATATACTAAATAAAAAAAACGACGAGTAGACTTCTGCGCAGAAACTTTCAAAACTAGGTGTATCAGACATGTATATCATGAATCCTCATCATTTTACTAGGACTGTAGCTTGTAGGACGCGGAATCAAACGACAGAGTAATTGTACAAATGTCGTTGATGGCATATTATCTAATCGTCAAACACAACAGTTGAAGCGGCAAGGGATGAATTGGTATTACCTTAAGTTAGTACTATTAAGCTTGATTATTTCCCCTTCCAACAAATTTGTTCTACATATTATGCAGACAGAGGTTAATATAAAGCTCGTTGAAAGCCATATTCATCCGTGACCTTAAATGTGGAACGATATGACTTCATCGGTGATTGGTTTAGTACACCTCGGCTATTAACAGATTAACAGAGGATGCTAAAGGATTATCATGTGAAACACACTAGTGAATCAGATAACTTCAGAATATATAAACCTGTAGGATCATCAAAAGTAATGACATTCTTTGTTTTGCAAATTTTTGATTAATTTCTGTATAACTATTTTATGTTTGAAATCGAGAAAGAGCAATTCTTGAATCAATGGAGTCCAGTGGAATCCAAGAAATTGATAGCGAGAAAAGGAAAGCGATAGAGGAGATGAAATATGGTAATCCGTTGTAATTGGACACGCAGAGATGAAGAATATTTCATTTTCGTATACGTAATATTCATAGGACAATTCAATCAATGCGTAGTTCTCCCCTTAACTGGCTCTTTGGCCACAAGTATCTAGAAATGTTTAGAGTTCACTCTTCATACATTCCGTATTTGGATTTACATTATTTTGGTTTCGACTGACACCGATGACACATTACGTGATGAAAACAGTAGAACATGTACTTCGGTATTGATAATTTCTGCTCGATGACACCAAATCAGCAAGAATACTGATCGCTTAGTTTCACAGCATTTCGGCACTGACTTGAATTACATTTGTACTAGATTAGATAGAATATTCTCTAACTAAGGAGTACCTCCCTTAAATGCGGTATCAGCCAGTAAGAGAAGGGAATATTTTCAATTCATGTAAATAAAATTACATATCGATATTGTTATTAGACCACTCATTAAAAGTAGCCAGAATATCATACTGCATGAATCTAACAATAAAGATAAAGATAAATAAAGAATCCTTAAGAGATTAATATGGATTTTCTGTAAAACCTAAAACAGCTGGCCACGGCATGTCATGGATTTTGATGAAACTTTCTGTAATTATCATACTTAATGTAAAAACAATGAAAACAAACCATATTGTTATATTTGAACAACGGTTGTCATGGTAACGGGGTCAATCTATTTGACACCCCCATAAATATGAGAGATAAGACATATTGTGGCATTCTGTTGCCATGGAAACCATGGTCAAAATTTTCTTTATGAACACAAAAACTTTTCTTTGTAAGTTCAACTCTAACAAAAATAACTTTTTCGGGGGAAGGGGTTATCAGGTAGTTGCTGATATTCAGTCAAATTATGTGAAAATTTAGCAAAAATAAGGTCTAATTATAGGGTCATTTTTGGCCTGTTTTTGACTTTTTTGAAGGTTAGAAACCATTATTCGGTGAATTTTATGGGTATTTAACATCACCTTGCCAAAATAAATGTCTATAGCTGGAAAAAATCAAGAAATAAAATTAATGGTGAAACTCACCATTTTGTCATGAATGCCAATTAAAATCCGTTGCTATAGTAACTTGGAATTCATATTACCATATACCGCATATTTAAAAACATTGTTTTTCCTCATGTTTGAGTCCTATGTTTATGAATTAGCATACATGTATACAAATTATATTAATCATTATCAATTGACCTTCAAATCATTTCAAGGTCACCTGTCCAAATCTCAAGGTCATTTCTAACTTTAGACTAAAATTAAGACAAAAATCAGGATTTCCAATTAATTTAAATTGATTTCTCTTCTTATGTCATTAGATATTTTGATTTTAAATATTTACAGTTGAACAATCGATCAAAAGAAGAAGAATTCATCACAATTTTGTTAGATTGTATTTCACTTCTATGTATGACATACTTTCAAAAGAGCATAAAATTGAGATTTTCTAAAATTTTCTCGTAAAATATGTGACATTTTTTTGGGTCTTCATTGGGCTTTGATAAATGTGATACTCATCCCAACAAATAATGCATTTATCATACTTTTACGGATAATTGATTGTTTTGCCAAGGTTCCATACTGTTTACTGTTGATCATGTCTCTTTTTAGTGAAAAACCACAAAATTTGGCCTGAAAATAGCAAATATTTTCAATGACCTTGAAAATTGAGCAAATGACCTTGACATTTTCTCAAGGTCACGATAGCATCAAATGGTCTTTAATACATCTACATACCAAGTTTTGTAGCGATAGCAGGCATACATCTGTAGAAATTAGCTTTTTACTTATGACAGGTATTTACACCTTCGTACCAAATGTTGCCATGGTAACCTATTTCAAAGGCATGTAAACAGAAAAATCTCACTTCTAGATAAAATTCCTTCGATTCCCATGAAGTCCTAGGATAATTCTCTTGAGGAAATAGTCAACTGTATTTCAAATCTTGTGCAATTGCATTATTACTCTTGTCAGAATTAAGTAAAATATAGGTAAATTAAGGCCTAAAAATGGCCGAAAATGGCTCATTTTGAATAAGCATTTTTTCTTGAAATTGAAGCAAATTTTCATGACACACAGAAAGAAGGAGCATCGAAAAATCAAATTGTATCAACTTAAGAGGATTTGAATAATCTTTTCGGAAAATTACATATACATTCAACATTTGTTTCCATGGTAACGGGATGCATAAAAATGCCTTGTTTAAAGGTGTTTTTATACAAAACCTTGGTTACCATGGCAACGGAACTTCGGAGAAAAATATGGAAGGTCAATTCGCTCTGAGGACATCACATTTACCTTATACACAAAAAATAACCAAAATCTGAGACATGTCGTGGCCAAACATGTCTGATATTTTAGGTTTTTACATAGAATCCATATTAAGTCATTTTGACCAAGTGGAACAAACAGACGTTGTAATTTCAAAGATGGGCACCAAGCAAAAGAACAATACCCACACAAACAGACTTACACCAAATGGACAAACAAATAAACAACAAAACGCGTACACACTTTCGTTAACAGGAAGCAGGGGATATATAGGGCATAGTTGAGGCACCCAAAGTACTTTCAGATATGTTTTAAGTAATCAAAATCAACATTCTGATTTGCTAATTTCATTGAAAATACATAGAACACTTTCTCCCCACTTCTGAGCAGCTCATGTGTTTTTTTTTTTCACTAAATAAATCAACTGCTGATGAATTGTCGTTACTGTTTTTGTGTCTGACTTTCTGTCTCTCTTTAGTACATGTGTGTCTGTCTGTTTGTCTACCTGTCTGTCTGTGTTATTGTCTTTCTTCTCAATCTTTTATTGACTGTATGTTTTGTGAATGTGTTTTGCTTTGCACCCAGCAAAAGGGTAATGTTGAATATCTTTTTAATAAATCTTTTTGACGAGAGTGCTATAAACATGATTAAGTTTTAATCTAAATTATCTAAAAAGAATTAAAGTGGGGCAGAAAGTTTAATGAATCGAAAACATTGTAAATGCATCTGCATGTCAGTTTGTATAAAACCTAATTAACAAGGGGAGGGTGTTGACATTAATTGCATTTGCATCTCATGCTATCTCAGCATTGACACTAACTATATTGGAAAAATGATAGCTTTGATTACAGTCTGTGCATGTATGTAGCCTAATGAATCGTTTAAAATCAGAGGAACTGAGATGTAAGGGAAATGAAATCAAAGACTTTTACTTCTTTTTCACGACTCAAATGATTTTTATCCTGGTTGAAGACCTCAATTAATGGTGTTTCCATTTGTACAAGATCGAAACCAATGATACAATAATGTAACATCACATCAAGTAAAAGTTTCCTGTGAAGTGTATCTTCTAGAATCTTGGCGAATTCAGGTTCATTAATTGACGCATATGTTCTCACAATCACGTCGCTATACGAAAGACGTATGGTCCTATCTATATGTTGTCGTTGATACATTCCCCTTTTGCCAAAAAAGAATGATATTTTCGCTATTTGTTTGGGGGTTGTATATTTCTAGACTAGCTTCATAGTCTCTACAAAAGCTTTAGCAAACCATTTTTTTTTAGAAATAACACTAATCAAATAACAATTGGATACATGAAAGTCTCCAACCTTATTATCAAACTCCATAAAATGGTAATGTATGTATACCAAATAGCACCGACAGATGGAAAGAACTTAAGTTGTTGTGATTTACATAGACTTCCGGAATATGATATTTATATTACTCTTTCTCTTTCTCTTTCTGAAAGAAATGTCCATATCTACTATGTTTCCTACATGATGCCGGTATTTGATTCTACTTTCATAAAATACTTTCTGGAAATTTCACAAGGATTTTTCTCATCTTCTTTTGAAATTCCGACCTATACATGCACAGAGAATGCTACTTTGGGATTTTCACAACCTGATCTTCATGGTAACACAATAAACAAAAACAAGGAGGATCAAGGGTAAACAGCAATTCCATAAAAAATGCGTCAGAATCATGAATCGTCTTTCATTCCATGTATATGGTTCTGATGTCACCAGAAACTCTGAAGGTCCGGGTGGGGTTAGGGGTTGTGCACGCGTGGTCCGGGTGGCCACGCCGTCTGCTGTTCACGTGGCGGATGGCCGTCCTGGGTCGGCGCCGGTTGCCTATTGGTATCGTTAGTCCGTGAATGATCTTTTGTGTTTCATGTTTCTATGGTGTGGGTTGATGTTCCTTGTACTTTATGTGTCTCTTACTGTAGATGTCTGCTCTTTGTATTAGGGTTGGTTGCTTAGGGCTTTTGCTGTTGGTGCCGTAGCTGGGTGTTGTTGGAGATCCTCTCCTTTCTGAATGGTGCTTGATCCATATACCACCTTGTGCAAACGCAATCTATGAATAGCATTCTGATTTACTGTGAGGACGGGACTCCAACACATCATTTTCATACCTCTTTAGAGAAGACAGAGCCTTGGCCACCTATCCTCTCTGAATGGGCACCTCGAGTGATTACATAAGCTCGTTCTGGCCGACAGAGTACTGACTGTTTGGAATAATCATCATGAATTTGACAAATGAGTTTCTCGACACGTTGCAGACAGGAATCGGTTGAAGGGGAATTTAACAATTGATAAATTTATTTGTTTTCTCGCAAACCAGTATCTTCTTTTACAATGAAAATAATAACTCCTCCTCTCAGTCTTGTATCTATCTTCCTAGACTACCGTCATACAGTATTTACATATCATAGCTTACCCGGTACATACCGGATCTTGATTTTCATTGTAGAGATTTACAAACTCTTTGGCCAAGACATAGACTGGTTAAGACTTTCTTGAAATTTTTACAAAGAATTACTGTCAACTTCTTATGAAATTTCGTACCGATAAAAGCAACAATGTATATAACTTTGGGTTTTTCACAACCAGCCTTTATCGTGAAATAATAAACAAAATAAGAAGGATCAAAGGTAGACAGAGTTACCATCGAATATGCGTCAGAATATCACGAAACGCATTTTCACCACCGATATGATCCTACTATCACCAGAAGCACATTCGGCATGGTACTTGACAAACTTACAGCCTTGTACCAGCACGTTTTTAAGAATGACTCTCTGATTGTCAGTGACGACGGGACTCCATTACGGCTTTTTCGTAACTCGTTAGAGAAGACGTTCCCAACCACCTGTCCTCTTTAGATGTCGGTCTGACTCCTCGGGTGTTCACATGCATGAGCTCGCTACAGCCGACAGAGCCCTGACTGTATTTCGTACAGTACCCTTTGCTTTTATATCCATTTACAAATTCGTCTGTGCGTTGCTTGGGTCCCCGAGTTTTGCTGTCTTCTTTAAGAAAAAATAATATACTCTTTGTGCATAGAACTTCCCTTAAGATTTATTGCGGATTGATAAAGCTAGTAGATTAAGAAGAAAAAATGTGAAATGATATAAAGTCCCTCCTGAGATTCCATTAGATGGGTTTTTTTTATCACCTTAAAAGAAATAATGATGAAGCATAACGCTCTCATCCTATACAAAACAGCATAATGCTCTCATCCTATACAAATAAGATAATCTTCTACTTCATTGGTAATCTTATTGTATTGAAGATGTATTTCATGGCATGATAAGAGATATGTTGCATGTTGAAAGGTGCGAATGTATTTGTTAAGAAGGAGAAAGAAACTTCTTTTCAATAGGCTGCTAGAATGACTAGACTTTCAAACGAAAAAGTTCTTATCAAACGTTGTCCAATATCCCATTTCTACCTGCTGGGAATATTCGATTACTCTATTCAAATGCTTTAGCTATGTCTTGATTTTGACTGAAATGACTTGTGTTCACAATCATTTACCAAATTATCGCCATAACACCATATTTTGGGGTTCTCTTTCATACAATGGATATAATACATGTATTTTTTGGCGTTCTATCGATTTATTATTTTCTTGGATGTAAAATCTACTTTTATATCCTTTCTCATTTTATGTAACCTTCAGTTTCCTCACCAGTCTCCATAGCTTTTAAAACACAGTGTAAAAAATAATATTATTTAGAATAATATAATCAAATCAATTATTATTCGAAAAATCATCCAATTAGAGGGACGAATTTGATGTTGAGCTAGTTATCTCATAACCTGAATAAGGTACTAAGTCTCAACTCCGAAATGTGTACACCACATTCAGTAGGTAGTGCTAGAAACACCCGTAGAAGACAGGGTTAAATTACTATTTATTTTTTTCATGAATTCCCTTATATTGAAATTGAAATTGTTTTTATCGCCCTATTTCTTATATTAGAGAATATCATAATACAAATACGAAATAACCTTTCGGACCATAAAACATTGATTTCTTTCTTGTTTCAGATCAGGAATGTGGCCAGAAACAATGTATGGGATATGACAAGTAGGATTGCACGAAAGAACCTAGCCATAGAAAAGAAGATGTTCAAAACAATCTTAATTATGGTTGGTAGGTATGGAGTAACTCTGAGGATTGAATATTTTACAATTATTTACTTTTACCGAGGTAAATACAATGGTTCTAGATCCACGAGAAGACTATATTAACCGAGCCTGAAGGGCGAGGTGAACATTGTTTTCGAGGGGAGCTGGACTATTGTCTTTACCGAGGTAAAAGTAAAATGATTGTTTTATCACATGAAGTTTCAAATTCATCCATATAAATCATTGAAACATTATAATTTCAGATTATAGAAAACCCCTCTTATCAATTTTAGGACATGGAGAGCTTTTTGAATCATATTTATCCGGATGACGCCATCCTAGGTAGAAATAATGCCCTGTTACACGGAAGGTTTAATGCGCATTCAATCGAATTTAATGCGCATTAGATTTTGGTTGCGTTCACACAACAAATTTAATGCGCATTACTTTAATTCGCATTAGATTTAATGCGCATTAGATTTTGTCGTGTGAACGCAAAACGAATCTAATTCGCATTAAATCTAGTGCATGCGTATATGATGTATTTAATGAGTCAAAGAAGATACTGAAAATAATCTCAACAGCACTCACAACAGAGCACCAAATTGAGCATCGACGGACCTCTAGCAAGCTAGAGGTGGGAATAAGTGCCCGGGAGGAGTAAGCATCCCCTGTTGGCTAGCCGCACCCGCCGTCAATGTTCATGCTTGAAAATAAAAACAATATATAAAATACATGCATTGCACTGTCTGAGGTTAAATCTATATAGAAAGTGCTATTGCGACCAGGTCAGGGAAATTATTCAAAACACTTACTGTCAAACCCCTCGCGGGGAACTTTTTAAGAGCTCCACACGGCAAAGGGCATAAGTGTGACACAAATGAGTCAAAGATGATACTGACAATAATCTCAACAACACTCACAACAGAGCACCAAATTAAGCATCGACGGACCTCTAGCAATTAAGCTAGAGGTGGGAACAGGTGCCCGGGAGGATTAAGCATCCCCTGTTGGCTAGCCAGTTCTACAGTTAGTATGTATAGACCACAACTTGACAATTTCAACCACCTTTAGACCTCGAATCATAGAATAAAGGGCCAAAATACTGTCTAGTTCATTATGCAATGAAACGCGTCTTTTGACATACATACAGTAAAGTTGTACCATGACGTCATTTCATCTCATAATGACGTCATGTGTGATTTTTTAGTCTTGATGGAACTTACGATGATGAAAAATATGAAAATACAATGAGTTGACACAAATTTTACCGTTTATGATTTGAAAATTATGGCTATCAGTGCTACTGTACCAAAATCTAATGCGCATTGGAATTTGCCGTGTGAACGCAATGGGAATCTAATGCCCTGTTTACACGACGGGTTTAATGCGCATTTAATCGAATTTTATGCACATTAGATTTTAGCTGCGTTCACACGGAGAATCTAATGCGCATTAGTTTAATTCGCATTAGATTTAATGCGCATTAGATTTTGTCGTGTGAACGCAATGCGAATCTAATTCGCATTAAATCTGGCGCATGCGTATATGAGTTACTAGAATTCTACAGTACATTTCCATCATAACTGGGCACTTTTAATCACCCTTGGACCTTGAAACATAGAATAATAGGTAAAAATACTTGATTTCATTCACAATGAACCCTCTAAGTAACTGTACTGCGTCTCTTAACTTACGTAGAGTAACATTATATTATGACGTCATTTTATCTCACAATGACGTCATGCAATGCATGCATAAGCCCAACTTACGAAGTGGTAAATTATTATGAGCAAAACAATATAGAGGCATGCATTCGACCCGTTTACTGTCTAAAGTATGCGGCTCTCAGTGCAAATGTACCAAAATCTAATGCGCATTAGAATTTGTCCTTTGAACGCAATGCGAACCTTATTCGCAGTAGAATAAAGTGCATCAAATCTAATGCGAATTAGATTTAATTCGCACTCGTGTGAACAGGGCATTATTCGCATTGAAATAATCATAATCATGAACGCAATGCGAACCTAATTCGCATTAGAATAAAGTGCATCAAATCTAATGCGAATTAGATTTAATGCGCATTCATGTGAACAAGGCATAACGTTTGAGCGTTTCATCGAGCGACTGGTTTATCTAATCAGAAAAGAGAACAAGGATCCCGGACCTTAAGGCCCCTTTTTTGTTCACTCATAAATCGAAGAATCCAATGTCATTTGTATGACTTTTTACATATAATGAAAAATTGACCATTCGTGTATTAAATAACAATTAAAGTTTCGCCTGTATTCAAAGATGTTACTTATTGTGAAGTCTGTTTTGTGACAGAGGTATTTGGCAGATCCGGATAAATCGCCATCGATTCCGCCATTGAATATAGTTTTCTCAATACATATGCATGAGAGGGATCGAACATCACATATTTTGTGAACACGACCAATCGGGTAAAAATCAATATATGCTAATGAATCGATACTGTCGGTTGCGTGATATTAGAGGTGTGGCTTTATGTTAATCTGTGCATTTTTGATGCTACTTTTTTGTGGGATTTCTCTAATTTGAACATGAAGGCAAATTAGAATGGCTAATTCCTTCTCAGAGAGAATTTGTCAAATACGTATCTGTCTGTCATTTTTCTGAATTAGCCATTCTGACATGCGTCTATGCCTAATTTTGAAAAAAAAAAAATCTATCAGACTACCTGGATTTTTTTGTGCATAGTACAACCAAAGCTGGCGAAGGGTGGGTAAATTTTAGCCAGCGTTTCGGGCAATATCTTCAGAAAAGGGAAAAGAAACTTGTTATCTATACAAACAATTATAAAGTCAGCTCAATAAATTGTGAAAATTTTGAAAACCAATTTTTATAGTTTTTTCTTAATTTCCGGGATCCTTTCTTTTCATGTTGTCTTAGAAAATATATATGCATATATGAATAACTGAATTTGGTTATATTTTGTATGGATACTGATATCAGGTAACAGTGTTTTTAAAACACTTAAGAAGGCCTTTTTGCCTGCTTATTGAATACGATAGAAATTGAAATGTAGACAATCATACATCCAAGATTTTGTTAATTTATATCCAGAAGGCTCCTTTGTTACAGCAAAGTTGGAACAATTCATTTTCTGAGATACAATATTTGCGTAGAATGACGTAAAATGGTGCGTCGTAGAATAATATCTTTTGAATGTTTATATTCTATTATGAAGGAGAGTATGAATCTTCATGAAATGATACATTCCAAACTGTAAGTGAAGATGAAAAGTATCCCTCCCAAAAAGATTAAATCTCACATTTCTTTCATTCATAAAAGGTGTGTTCTTGTTCGCTTGGACTCCGTACGCTGTTGTATCATTTTGGGCGGCCTTCATTGGAGCTAGAGGGATTCCAGTGGCGGTGCAAACAGTTCCTGCAATGGCAGCCAAGTGTTCTTCGGTGTGTGATCCATTTATATACGTGGTCACAAACAAACAATTCCGGAAGGCATTCTACAAAATTATCCCCTGTGCTGGACTGAGACAGAAGCTTGAAGAGATAGAGGACAGGGAGCCAGAAAAGTCAGGTGAAGACAGCGGGACCTACAGCAAATCCAAGAAGCAAGTAGAACCCCCAAAGAAGGTCAACATGGTACAGCCAATAGAGGAAGATGAAGTAGAGACACAGGTAGACACCATTAGGTCATCTCCAGGTGTCAACTCACAAACCAAGAGAGACGCCATAGAACTAGAAGATATCAATGAAGGAGAACAGGCTCAAGCTTAACTTTAAACTTAACCAAAGACTCACAAAGGCGACGCTTTAATTTGTCCAAAGACCTTAACTTTATCCCGCAGTTATTCGTTTGAAAGTAGTATATGTACCACCCAGTATTGCTCTTAAATCTTCATTGGTCAACTAAACAAAATATATAGGTATATAAACCACACATAGTATACGTAAGAACAGAATTCAAGCAAGACCGCATTGGAACAAAAACTGCGAAACATTCGCATTTCAATTTCTCTGGCAACATATGATATATTTCGAGGCGATTAAAACGAATTATATTTCACTTATTATAATCTGATAATTTAAAACATTTTTATTAAAACGAAATAATCTGCTAGCAACTCCTACTTACACATCCATAACTAGCTGTTTCAGCTTCGATAAAAGAACACAAAGGACAGCACATAGCTAAATTCTTATGACAAATTAATAGATAGCTTCAGACGGTTTTATGGATTGAATTCCGGATAAGCTGCAAATAACAATCGCTTAGTGATTGACCAGTTATATTTTACTAAATGGCAAGGCCTCTTTTTAGCTCTCAAAAACACAAATGTAAAGCTCTGAAAAGTACGATTCTTACATTTTGTAAGTTGATTCATATCAGTGAGTGAAGTCAGACATAACATCTAGAATCAGAGTACAAGAAGCAGAGAGTCATTGACTTATTTATATTACAGCTTGGTTTTAATCAAAGTCAGGATTGAAAAATACCACGCCATCGCTATTCTAAGTTTTGGTTTTTTTTTAAACTAGTCCTTTTTCAGAGTGTTTTGAGTGTTCGTTACTTTCTTGCCAACGCTGGTTCCAGAAAGAGACTTTTCTTTGGCGATAGATCAAAATCTCATATTTGAAAATTCGACTAGTTAAATCTGTCATTTCATTCTAAATTATCGTCATAATAAGATAATAATATCCTTGTTATCATCCATTTAAAGCTTTTTGGTAACATCTTTTAAACAATGTCGAAGGGTTCCAACTATATGTACCTTCTTGAAAATTCCAAACCAATTTTCATGCACTGGACACGTGTTTCGAATATCAAATTCTCATCAATGATGCTTTCAGCGGAGCCACCAAAAATAATTTCAGTAGCGCCCTCTTTAATTTTTTGAAGTTAGATTTTTACATTTAAAAGAATATCAAAAGGTGAAGGCGCAGCACTCGGTTATTTTTTCAACTATGGACCATTTTAGCTTTAATAATCACTGATTAGTGTTCATTATCTCAATCATGCATGTTGTATGCTACCACATTCAGATATTTCTGTCATTAAGGACTGCTCTCTGGCTACAGAGTCGGATTGATAGTCTGTTCTCCCATATTCACAGAGTTATCCTCATAAAAAGTGCAAAATGACGAATCGATCATCCACCATTAGGGGGGGGGGGATGATAAGCTACACAAGCGAACGTTGACTATGACGTCATAAGCACTGCGTCGCTTCAGTCTTGATCAAAAGATGACAGAAAAGTATAGGAAAAGTATTATTTTTGAAGTTTTTCAGACATAGGGAGAAAAATAATCAATTGCCGGGTGTGATTATTGACAAGGAAATCCAACCTCGTGTCCGTGTCACAGATTTGCTTTGTCCATGTCTCGGCAAGCCTCGTCATGATACAAGAAAATCCCGGACACTAGGGTTGGATTTCCTTGTCGTTGCTAACATCCGGTGATAGAAATAATTGCAAACCAAATAAATTCCTTATATACGTATACTTCTGTCAAAAAAGTTAAGTATCATCTTTGAAAAAAAAAAACCGGAATTGTTTTGGATTGATTAACAGTGACGGATTTTATGGGTAAACAAATAAAATTCATATGAAAGTTCTTTCTTTAGAATTATCATTGTTAGAGATTTTTATTGGATATGATCAGTTATGTAGATATGGTAAAGATTAACGATTATCGTTATACTAAAGAGTCGATGTGTTTTTGATATGTGTGATGATGATTATTATATGTGATATTTATTACATGTGTTTGACGATGTCTACATGATGGACGGATTTGTGCTCGTATACATTTTTTTTCATAATGTGTTCTCAAATCATGCATCATTACCTTTCTATTTTGAATGATGCATGCAGCTGTTTAAAACCATTCCGTGTTTGATTATTATAAAGATTTCTATCATATTTTAATAAAAAAAAACACAAGTACACTAAAAACAAGTTCAATCATGTTTAATTACCATCTCAAAAAATGGATGAAATCTCACGATTTTTTTTTACAAGAAATTAATTTATAGAATTCACAGATTCTGCTTGAACCAAAGAAACTAGTTTGAAATGATGCATCATACAATGAGAAAAAAAAAAGACAATTCATACCCTTGTAACCAATAATGTTAAAGGTCTCCTGTGCTTCTATATCAATTCTACTTTGACTACATTGTATCAAGGTTGTCTGTGTGAATTTGATGATGGATCATTGATCCTTTTTCTATTTAGTATACAGCATTTATAAGCATGTTCTGCATTATTGTATGTTCAATAATATTAATTTCATGCCTCTTTGTTTGACTGAAATAGAATCTATAACGTCTTTAGATTTCTGTGCAAAGTTCTTTCGATTTCCCCCATTTTGGGGAAGCTTATTTTTAAAAATGTTCAAATTGTAGAATTCACATATACAAGATATATAGTCTATAGTTTGGGGCATGTTTCTCATTTTAAGGTCAAAATGCACAAGAGAATGCACATAGAATAAAGTAAAAACATAGAGTAAAGAAAAAAAAAAACATCAGAGCTGAATTTAACATAGATGGCTTTTAAATTGGAAATTAAAGTGAACGATGTAAGTAATGAATAAGAAAAACAATAGTCATACATTCTGAACCACGGAAATCTCGTTAGTCCGTTATTTTTAAAAAATAAATTGATATATTTTTTCTAATAGAAGATAACTTAGAAAATTACGGGCATTCCATAGAGACTTATTCTCAGATATTAGGATAAATAGGCCTAACAGATTTTTTTTATTTTGTATATTTGTTGCGCCTTGTTATCTACTGAATCATGAGTGCATGGACAACGCGAATCAACGACAATACTATTTTTTGCGATCAAAGTAAATTATATCATGCATTATGCTCTGTCCATCCGTTAATGTAAATGCGTTATGATAAATAGATCTACTTTATCTCATAATCCGTCCAATCAAAATTAGCTGATGTAAAATTATGACTAATCTATAAGTAGCGGACATATTTACGGAATATGAACATATTCCGTAAATATGTCCTACTACTAATTGATTAGTCATAAGTCGAGGCTGTCCTTTCGAAAATGGAATAAGTTAATAAAGAAATAACAACTATCCAGCCGTGGTTTATTGTCCAGTAATTCCCCGAGTCGCATGAACCAATCCGATCAGTGGCGGATTCAAGGGGGGGGGGGCGTAGGGGGCGTACCCCCCTAAAATTTGCAAATCATAGTAAAACTGATCATTTTCCATGCAAAAAAGAGTAAATATTAGTAAATATTAACCACCTGCTAGTTAATATAGTTGCCAAATGCATCAATTTTAATCCCTGAATCAATTTCAGTCACCTCCCTGGTCCCCTATCAGGGTTCTGCCCTGGACCCGTTGGGGATCTAGGTGGTCCCCATACCCCTCGCCATTTTTTACGCCCCCTCTACTTCAAAATCTGGAATTGCCACTGCCAATAATCACACAGTCGCGAAACATACATTTCATTAATGTAGATATAAATATAACTACATTTGTACAAATTACTGTTCATGTATATATTCATGAATCGTTGACTGTATTTCATGTAGGTATTGGATGATCTTTTCATTCAAACTTTATCCGGTTTAGATATAAACTTTGTTGAGATGGCCCGGGAGGCTAGATTAGCCTGAATACTTACATGTATATGGTATGATATCATATGATTTATGACATATGATTATGATATGAAATGATGTGATATGATATATGCTATGACATGATATGATGTGATGATATGATATGATATGATATGATATGATGTGATGTGATGTGATATGAACAGCCGTACACCGGATATTGGTACTATTTGTCGGCGTATTGGTACTACCGAAGCGGTAAACAAGTATGATATAGGAATTGCTTTCAGCATTTTACAATGATTTGTTAAGAAAATATGATTTTATATCGAGTGAAATCATGCAGCCAATTCTGTGATGGTAAACTCAACATTTAACCCCCCAAAACATGGGATTTGATCGGACTATAATAGTAAAATAACACAAAATGAGCCACCTATTACACCTATAATTGCACATGTATGACGTTTTAATTCTTTTTTGACGAAAGCAAATACTATTGCAGATCATGATTCTGTGCACAGTCTATAGAGAATTTCATTACTATTAAATATTAATCAAGGGTGAAGTAGAAATAGCATCTATATTTTACATACGAGCTGAACAAAGATATTGTTTGTGTACGACATGTACGGACTTGTTGAACATTCAGGATTTTATCTGTAAGGAATCTATTATTTGTTATGAAAGCTGACTAAATGAAGTAAGATAGCCTTAATTAATTCTACATGTAAACATATAAAATTTGTGATGTGCTATCCGTCATCAATGTTAATTGTTACTCAAAAATAAGATAAAATGTATTTCCTTACACGAATTGTTTGATTTGATTTGATTTGATAAATGACATATTTTATTCGGAAATTGGATAAACTGAAATTATGTGAATATTCAGAAAAAAAAAATTGTGCTGCATATAAAGTTTACCTTTCAAAGGGTATTATATACTCGTACACGTTCTCTATTATTCTCTATTTCGTGCGGTACATGTGAAGCAAGTTGAGTTATCTAATACGCGCAAAGCAATTTTTAAAATATTTGAACAAGACTTTCATGCAACGATCGCGAAGCAACATCCACAGCAATCGTATTGAATGTAACAAACAAAGACGTTATGTATGATAAAAAGAATACATACAAATTAATTCAGAAGGACGACGTTTCCGTGATAAGAGCGGAGCATATACCAATGAAACGAAAAATGAAGGATCATTACTTCCATGTCTCCAAAAACGGAGCATCTCACCCACTCCTACCATGTCTCCAAAAATGGAGGATCTCACGCATTACTACAATGTTTCCGAAAACGGAGGATCTCACGCATTCCTACCATGTCTCCAAAAATTGAGGATCTCACGCATTACCACCATGTCTCCAAAAATGGAGGATCCAACGCATTAATACCATGTCTCCATAGATGGAGGATATCACGCATTACTATCATGTCTTCAAAAATCGAAAATATCATGCATTAATACCATGTCTCCAAAAATGGAAGATATCACGCATTACTACTATGTCTTCAAAATTTGAGGATATCACGTATTACAACTATGTCTCCAAAGAGAAAGGAGAATACCACGCATTACTACCATGTTTTCAAAAATGGAGGATCTAACGCATTAATACCATGTCTTGGAGATCCCCTCCTTTCTTTCAAAATTGATATCGCGAGAACAATCGCACAGAAACGACCAACAAACAAACAAACAGCAAGTTCTTGTATACCGCATGAAATAGTGACATAATTTCAGATCAAATTCACGGCAACATAAACCGTGACAAATTAAAAGAATAGAACTATTAGAGGCTGATGTCATCAGAATCAATTTTTATCTAAATTTAAAACTCGTTCGAAATCAAAATGATCTTTGAAACCGTTGTATAATCGAGTATTGGGAACTTAATGTACATACAAGTTGTATTTATAAATGTAGTGTTAAGCTTCAGTTGTTGAACCAATAAAATGTCTTTCATAAGAACTTAAAAGTTGTTATATTATCTATAATAGGTTAACCAGAACCATACATACCATAAGGAATTAAGTTTTTTATATTCCTCACGAATATGTTTGTGATGCTGATACTGAAGTCGTCACGTTTGACCTAGAGTGGGGTGTCCATGTGACCATCAGTGTCGTAGGACAGCTCTCTCTCGATCTCTCTGTAAATTTTGTAAGAAGAATGTTCATAAATACAAGTAAGAAACACAATAAGGACAATCAGTATAGATTGATTCAGATGATTAGCCACTTTCATCCAAAGGACGCTGATCTTGTAATTATAAAATGCTTTGATTATGAAGCATTCTGATTTTAGATAGCAATCTAAGCAAATCATGCATCATTCTTATATTGAAAGTTGATTCTTTCTTCATTGTGAGAAATCAATGAACACATACACCCTACAGTTATCAAACAAATGACATCTACATTAAGAAATTAAAAAAAAATCACAGGTACATTTTGGCAAATGCATTGTAAGATCATCTTTGTCAAAAGAAAGCGGAGTTAATTTCGATCAGATCAAACTTGTATTCTGAAAGTATTAATTGATCAATAGCATGTGTCTATAATTAGTGAAAATGTCACATCTCTTATCATTGAACACATCATTGTTTTTTCTTGAATTATGCTTTGCTAATTAGATGGATATCTTTGATTTTCCATAAAGGAATTTTTCGCAAAACGAGGTTGTGTTATAATCAGAGGCAGCTAATCTGCACGTAATCATGCCCTGCCAATTTACTTGTAACTCTCCAAACTGAGTCTATGGCATCTTTTATAGTTCGATAAACTTCGGTTGGTCGTCTGTCTCTTCAACGCATTTTAAAATTTCTGTAACCAAATTTCTTGAAATTTCTAAAATGTGGGTCCTGTAGCATCATATCCCACCCATCCTGTTACGTCTTTCGGTACATTTTTAAAATATTAATTTTCACACTCTTTGGCCATATTACATTGTTTAGATTGAGGATCACTGACGGAGGTTAAGTACCCGAGACGTGCATGCCTGGTCCATGCTGCAAATTAATCTGTTCTAAAATGATGCTATTGAATTTGAAGACGTTTAACATTATATGTCATTATTTCTCGTTAATCCGCCTGTTCTTGTGATAGTTTAATGTGACGTTTCTTTAGTTTAATCAACGGCGGGTGCGGCTAGCAAAACGGTGATGCTTACTCCTCCCGAGCACCTGGTCCAAACTCTAACTTGCTAGGGGTCTGTCGATGCTCAACTTGGTGCTCTATTGTGATTGCTGTTGAGATTTTCGTCAGGATCTTCTTTATATCATTTATATCTCAAGGTGCTTGTTGATGAGGTAATTGGTCTTATGCATTTGTGTTCCTCTGTGATAGCGGTAATTTCTTCTTGTTCGTGATCTTCCCTCGGATCAGTCTGTGAAAGTCAAACATACGAAGGCTGACTGATATGTATTGAGCCTCGGTTTTCTGGGATACAGAAGGTATTCTGCTGATAGATTATGTCCAAAAAGGACAAACGATCAATGACACAAACTATGCTTTACTTCTGACAAAGTTACGGGAAAATATGAAACTTAAGTTCACTAGTTAAAGGTGTGTTGTTCCATCAGGACAATGCTATTGTAGGGACCCACTTTCAGTCCGATGATTATGACGTCATACTTGCAGTGGATGATTTTCTGACCAGTCAGGATAAGGAGTTCTTTCAAAGTGGTATGGCGGCTCTTAAACACCGGTGGCAAATCTGTATAGATACTGAAGGGGATTATGCAGTAAAATTACGCAAAATGTCGGATAATATTCAAATCCATCAATAGGAGGCTCACAACATATCAATCTGCCCTCGTAACTCAAAATTACAATCCAAACATTATAAACATTGGACATACAAAACCTTTAAAAAGTCAACTGCCACGCAAGTAGCAGACGGTGTAGTTATCCGGATTACGTGCGCACAACCCTCCTACTTTTCCCATTGCCCAGAGGTCTCGAAGAAAGCACGATTGTGGTGTTAAATATTCTCCTCACTGTAAGATAAACATACAAACAGCATGACACAGGGGCCCAAGAAACACATAGATGGATATGTAAACGGATATTATAAAACAGAAGGCATACGAAATACAGTTCGTGCTCAGCCGGCTGTAGCGAGCTCATGCATGTGAACGGCCGAGGAGTCCGATTGAGATTCAGAGAGGTCAGGTGGTCGGGGCCCTGTCTTCTCTAAAGAGGTTTAGACAGGGCCCTCTTGGAGTCCTGTCTTCCAAGTCAGTCAGAGTGCAATTAGTGCAATTCATAAGAATACACTGGTACTAGGCTGTAGATTGATCCAGTACCAAGCCAAGTGTTTGTCTGATGAAAGAAGGTTCATATCCACGGTATTTCAGAGCATAATTAAGTGATCTATATTGCTTACATATATCAGAATGTATGATAAATGTGGGCGAGATCTCCAGCAAACCACCCTGCTCGGATCACAGCGGAACACACCCATATGATATAGCAAACAATGAACATCAAAACAAGACAACTTCAACATCAACAAACACAACACACATGTCAAACATGAAATGATTCCATAGTATAAGTTTTCTATAAACCCCTTAAGTTTCTTACCTTATTAGATGCACCATCTATTTTTTTCGAGCTAGTGTATCTATTAATGTTGGGGATTTGTCATCTTTGTCCTATGACAACTATTACATAATTTAATGCATGTTTTTGATGTTTCCAGGTAATCAATCTAATACATTTATTTTTATGTTACAGATCGGCACTAAGAAATTCAAATGGCTTTAAAAATATTGAAGAAATTCTGATAAAAGTGCTTCGAAATCCGAGGAATCCTACAATTGTTTTTCAATCTTTCTCTGGAACTTCTAGAAATTAAGACGATGATTTTCATCAGCTATGATTCTACTTTATTATTTGAGACGCTTATTCTCAAATTCGATTGAAAGCTTATCCTGACTTTAATCTCTAATCTTTTTTCTGAGAAAATCCCTTTGCTATGCTTAGCTGTGCAATCCTATGAAACAACTTTCGATCAAGTTATGGAAAATTATGCAATGAAGCCTTTACAATATAGCAAAAAATTAATAACGTAATACTGTTACAATTGGCTGCCTGAGTTTCTGTCTCGTTAAATATTACACAAGCTTTAAGCCATCTTTTTCCAAAAAGAAGACATTTCCAGTTTTCAGACATTGAGACATTGTTTAGCGTCCTATAATTTTAATGAACTGTTCTTGATATAAATTAAATATGCATAAATTATTCTTGAAGTGCAATTTTATCACTGAATCTGTTACATTCGTTTGTGAGCAATCATTAAGAAAGAAAAAAGGAAAGTTGATTGTATTCAGATATACATGGAATGATCGAATTAAACATTTTTTCTGCTCATGATGACTTTTAATATACAACAAAGAAGTTACATAATGATCTAGAGAAAGAGGGAATGTGAAGGGGAAGTCATAAAAGATGTATATGAATGAGAACCAATATATGAACAGTTGGAGTGATTGATTTTGAAAACTACCCAAAATACCTGGTAAAAGAACTGTCTAAGGAAAAAAAACATCGTAGTTTCAAAATAGATTATTAAAATATTTAGTCACTGCAACATGCTGTAGCTGCTGTTTGGAGATCCCCTCCTATCTTTTAAGTCTGCAGTTTTAAAAACACTTTCGGAAGTATTCATATGAGATTGTAACCTTTAAAATTTAGAGAAAGATGTGCTCATGTCGCACATCATCATAAACAATACTTTAGAACTTTCAGAAATTTTCTTATTGGTTTAGATAAGAGATAACCAAAAGGAAAGGGAATGATCTCCAGCATGACCACCCTGCACTCACTCAGTTTTGTATGTTCCACGTGACTTCAAGCGTAATGTTACTAAAAGTTCTTAAGATGCAACGCGCTTGTTGGGATATATTGTAATTTCATTTTGAAAAAGTATACAGGTCGTATCATCTCAGGGAATTGGATCTTACATGATACATTAATCAGACATTTACACATAAATTGTATGCTATGACACCAATCTAAATTACTTCGGTCGATGCCACGCATTTAATATACGATAAGATTTACATGGCTAGTTTGAGTTATGGTTCTTAGTGTGGATCTTTGTATACGTCTTTTCTTCAACCAAGAAGGAAATGCAACGTGGAGGCAATACTCTGCTTTTTTCATTATCTATCCTTTTACATTCAAACACTTCAAATAAAGAGATACTACTATGAAAATGTAAGGAAAAACAAGACATCCAAAAATCCACGGAAACAAAGAAGAAAGAGGACCGCTTATAGTTTGATTCTTTCTAAAGACATGTGACATCTTAATCCGAATTCCTTCTTTTTTAAAAGACGTGTTTTATACATTTCATGAGGTTTTGTGTTTCACTTTCATTCACTGATGTCCTTTGTATTCATATTCTCAAACTCATTTTATGTTGTGATATTACTTTACCTGTGCCTTATAAGGAAAAGGTACATGTATGGTAATTCCACATGACTTGAAGTCGTTGCAGGGGGAAATAGATTAAAGACACGGTTAGATTTGCATTGCTAGTTTGAATTACAAGGTACAAGGCTGTAGAGTCATCAAGTACCAAGCCAAGTGTCCGTCTGGTGATCGAAGGATCATACCCACGGTGTAAAAGGCGTTTGATGATTCTAACACAATTTTGATTGTATATCAGAGCATAATTAATAGATCTAGTTTGTTTCCTCTGGAGAGAAATACATCAAACATTCCAGAATGTATGACAAATATGGAAGAGATCTCCAGCAAACCCCCCTGCTCGGACCACAGCGGAACATACCCACAGCAAACCTCGAACATCAAACAAATATCACTCCGGAATGTTATTCATTCCGAGGTTCGCAACCATTCCTATGAAAATTCTGATGGTTTTGCCTTACCTTCTCGACTTTAAGACTGAATAACTGATAGGTACTTTTTTAATGTTTATTCAACAAACATAACACATATATCCAACATGAAAGAATTTTATAGTATAAGTTTTCTAATAACCCTCAACTTTCTAAGTTTAGTTACGCAGTCTGAATCCTTTTTCGAGCTAGGTTACCTATAACGTTGGGGAATTGCAATCTTTGTCCTATGACACGTAGTACCTATTCTATGCACGCGTATTTGATGTTTCCAGGTAATGAATCTTATACATTAATTTCATAATACATATCGGCACTAAGAAATTAATAAAGGCCTAGCTTTAAAAATATTGAAGAAATTCTAATAAATCTGCTTCGAAATCAGAGGAATCCTATATTTGCTTTTCAATCTTTCTCTAGAACTGCTAAAAATTAAGACGATGATTTTCAACAGCTATGATTCTACTTTATTATTTAAGACGCTTATTCTAAAATTCGATTTAAAGCTTATACTGACTTTAATCTCAATTCTTTTTTCTGGGAAGACCTTTTTGCTATGCTGTACAATCAACTTTCGATCAAGTTATGGAAAATTATGCAATGAAGATATGCAATGTACCAAAAAATTAATAACGAAATACTGTTAGAATTGGCCGCACATGAGTTTCTGCCTCGTTAGATATTTCACAAGCTTTATGAACATCTTTTTCCAGAAAGGAACATTCCCACTCTTCAGACATTGTTTGACGTCCTATAATTTTAATGAACTGTTCTTGATATAAATGAAATATGCCTGAAGTATTCTTCAAGTGCAATTTTATCAATTAATCTGTTACATTCGTTTGTAAGCAATCATTAAAAAGAAAAAAAGAAAGTTGAATAAGAACCATTATATGAAAGATGAAGTGAATTTTGAAAACTACCCAAAGTACAAAAGATCTGTTTAAGGACACTTATTTTTGAAGAAAACCATCGCAGCTTGCAACATCCCGTGGGTGCTGCAACCGTAAATTTTCCCTGGCTTGACGGTGATGTTCCCTAGATTACCGTCATACGGTATCTACATTTCACAGCTTATCCGGTATGCTAGAGCATGTACTGATGTTTTGGATTTTCATAATAGAAATTTACAAATTACAAAGAAACTTTTAGGTCAAGGTTTTTCGCTTTCACAAACTATTAAAGACTCTCTGGAAATTTTATGAAAATAATGATCAACTTCTTTTGAAATTCGGACCCATACAAGCAACAGAGTATATTACTTTAGGTATTTCACAACCTGTATTTTATAGTGACATAATTAACAAAATAAGAAGGATCAAAGGTAGACAGCATAACTATCGAAAATGCGCCAGAGTCATCAAACGCCTTTTATACCGTGGATATGATCCTAATGTCACCAGACGGACACTAACCTTGGAACTTGACCAATCTACAGTCTTGTACGAGCGCATTCTTAAAATTTGCACTCTGACTGACTGTGACGACGGGACTCCATGACGGGTCCTGTCCAAATATCTTTAGAGAAGACAGGGCCCCGACCACCTGTCCCCTCTGAATGTCAGTCGGACTCCTCGGGTGATAACATATATGAGCTCGCTTTAGCCGGCAGAGCACGGACTGTATTACGCACGTCCTCTTTTTATATCCATTTACGTATTCATCTGTGTTGCTTGGACCCCTGTGTTTTACGGTCTTGTTTGTGTGTGGTCATCTGACAATGAGGAGGTTGTTTTACACCATAATTGTGCGTTCTTCGAGACCTCTTGGAAATCGGAATAGTGGGAGGGTTGTGCGCACGTAATCCAGGATAACCACACCGTCTGCTATTTACGTGGCAGATGACCGTCCTAAGTCGGCACAAGTTGCCAATTGGTCTCTCTAGTTTATTCGTAGTATTTTATGTTTAATGATTCTATGGTGTGAGTTGGTGTTTCTTGTCCCTTTTGCGTCTCTTTCTGTGGGTGTCTGTTCTGTGTATTTTGCATTGGGTGTTTTGGGATTTTGCTGTGGGTGCTGCAACTTTGTGTTGTTGGAGATCCACTCCTTTCTTTTGTTGGATATACCCTTCTTTCTTTTAAGTCTGCAGTTTAAAAACACTTTCGGAAGTATTCATTTGAGACTGTAACCTTTACAGTTCAGAAGTTTTCTTATTGGCTTAGATAAGAGATGTCATAAAACATCAAAATATAATCGAAAGACAATCGTGCTTCATTGACAAAAGAAAGCAACACAATAAGTTTTGTATGTTCCACTTGACTTCAAGCTGACTTTACTCTGTAAAAGGTCTGAAGATGCAACGTGCTTGTTCTGATGTATTGTAATTTCATGTTGAAATGAACACAGTAAAAAGTATACAGCTTGTATCATCTCAGGTATTTGGATCTTACATGATACATTAATCAGACATTTATACATATATATGCTATAACACAAATCTAAAGGGGCTGTTAAGATAAGAGCCCGATTTAGCCCTGAAATCACTCGATTATTTCTCATGCGCTGTCCTTCAAATTTAGATAAAAGTTGGTCAATATAAATATATGAAGTATTATAAGATTCATAGTAGGTATTTTATTTTTTAAAAATTGGTGAAAGATGTTATGATTACGGGTTGAAGAGGAAGGGGTACAGATGACGCAAAACGTTTAATATCGATCGAAAATGTTCAAAAATTGCATTATTTTTACACATTTTTACGTTTATTATGCTTCTGTTACCTTTTCATTTCAAAATTGTATAAATGAAATTAACTTTGAGGTTGTTATTTATAGAATAACTGTCTTTTGGAATGTGATTATACTGTGATAACCTACAATGGATCGAGGAATTATGTTCCATAATGCGTGTAAGCGCATTATGAGAAACATAATTCCTCGATCCATTGTAGATTATCATAGTATAATCCCATTCCAAAAGACAGTTATTATATATATTTACATTATATTTTTCACGCTTAAAATGACGATTAGATACGTTTAAAACTCCGTTGCTAAGGCTCTGTTACTACGTACCGCCCTACTTCAAATCCTGCCAAGGTACTATGACGTCATAGTTCAAATCGAGCCACCGCGGTTATACTCCTATAATCACAGTGTAAATTCTATACAAATGATTGGGCATATGTAAATATATCAATATAATCGGCAAACTTTGCAATCCGGAAACTGAAAAACGGTTTTATTTCGTTCTTCTCAGCCACTTATGTAGCGCGAAATACACATGGTGAAGAAATAGACAACTTTCTCGTATATTTCCTTCAAAACGATTAAATATTTAATCGGAACACACTTTGAATAAATTGTTCCGTGATATAAAATGAAAAAGATGACAATATAACCTACATTATCGCTCTAGAGGTAAATTTAAAAATAGTCATCCATCCCCCCTTTTTTCGTTTTTCGCCTGTGGGACATTGTTTCCCTCCCCCCCTCGCTTCAGAACCCCACTTGGCCAGAAAATGTGTTTATTGATATATACCTTTGGTGAAAGTGGCATTGTAAAGCGAGGGGGGAACGACGTTGTATAAAACTTTTCCGTTTTCCATTGATTTCTGTGTAAAAAAACCGCCTATTTTGACCCAAATATCTGTCTTATTTTGCATAAATTATCCCATCTGACAACAGATTCATATGTGGACCAAGTTACTTGAAATTTCTACGAAAAAAATTCTCAAATTTTGCATTTTAAAATTTCGACTTTTCAGGGCAGATTTTACGCCTTATCTTAACAGCTACTTACTTCGGTCGACGCCACGCATTAAAACAAAGGAGGGTATCTCCAACAACACCAGGTTGTAGCACCCACAGCAAAACCCCAAAACAGCCAATGCAAAAACACAAAGCAGACAAGCACAAAGAGACGCGTAAGGGACAAGGAACGTCAACGCACAACACAGAAACATCAAACACAAAGGACTACACATAAACCAACGAGACCAATGGGCAACCGGTGCCGACTTAGGACGGCCATCTGCCACGGAAATAGCAGAAGGTATGGTTATCCTGGATTACGTGCGCACAACCCTCCCACTTTTCCGATTACCCAGAGGTCTCGAAGAACGTACAATTGTGGTGTAAAACAACCTCCTCACTGTCAGATGACCACACACAAACAAGACCGCAAAACGCAGGGGCCCAAGCAACAAGGATACATATGTAAAAGGGCGTACGTAATACAATCCGTGCTCTGCCGCCGCAAGCTTATGTATGCTATCACCCGAGGAGTCCGACTGACCTTCAGAGAGGACAGGTGGTCGGGGCCCTGTCTTCTCTAAAGAGGTTTGGACAGGGCCCTTCATGGAGTCCCGTCGTCACAGTCAGTCAGAGTGCAAGTTTTAAGAATGCGCTTGTACAAGACTGTAGATTGGTCAAGTACCAAACATAGTGTCCGTCTGGTGACATTAGGATCATATCCACGGTATAAAAGGCGTTTGATGATTCTGACGCATTTTCGATAGTGATGTTGTCTATCTTTGATCCTTCTTATCTTGTTAATAATGTCACCATAAAATGCAGGTTGTGAAATACCCGAAGTAATATACTCTGTTGCCTGTATTGGTCCGAATTTCAGAAGAAGTTGACAATAATTTTTGTAGAATTTCCAGAAAGTCTTTACTAGTTTGTGAAAGCGAAAACCTTGTCCTAATTTGTAAATTTCTACTATGAAAATCCAAAACATCAGTACATGCTCTAGCATACCGGATGAGCTGTGAAATATAGATACCATAGGACGGTAATCTAGGAACATCACCGTCAAGCCAGGGGAAATTTACTATGTTAAATCCAAAATCATCTCTTTTGTCATACACACTTGTATGGATCTCTCCATTAACAATTTTGATATTTAGGTCCAAAAATGGTATTTCTGCATTAAAGATATTTTGCAAGGCTAGTTTGAGTTATGGTTCTTGGTGTGGATCTTTGTATACGTCTTGTCTTCAACCAAGATGAAATGCAACGTGGAGGCAATACCCTGCCTTTTTCATTATCTATCCTTTTACATTCAAACACTTCAAATAAAGAGATAGTTCAAAAATACTGTGAAAATGTCAGGGAAAACAAGACATTTAAGGAGGGTTTCAACACCAAGATGGCGGCGGCATTATTTGTTTTTTCACTTCCTAGGAAAAGTACAGTCTTAACTTCCTTAAAACATTTGATACGCTGTTTGATATACACATTTGAGTATCCTGGGGAAGTTTGAATAATTTTCGGCTTCATTTGAAGAAATTATGACGATTTTCGAAATTATGGATTTTGGAAGTTTAATCCATGACCAAACCACGACGTTATTTCGACGTGATCAGGGAAAATGGCGTCACAAACCTTCGCATTCAAAATGCAATAAAAACATAAATACCAAACGTATCGCATTGAAACTTTGCATGTATAAAATATAAAATTAAATCGTCATCACAGTGAATTCGTTGACAAATTAACCTCACAGGAAAGCGGATGTCACTTCATTGAAAATGGACGATTTTCGAAAGAAAAATTGGATAATATAAAGCTTTGCAATATTTTAATCCAAAATTCAATTTTTCTTATTCAATCATTAAATCATCTCTGGACATTGTTGATAATTTTGTTAGTTTTTGACAAAGATTCATCCACACGATTTTTAATAATTGACTATCAACTACAGTCAATTGGCTCGAAATCGCAAATTTTTGAGCGACAGTGTCATCTTTTATTCCAGTATTCTGCCTTTGTTTAAAACACAATTAATCTCATCTTTTCCATGTGTAAGTGCAATACATTTATAAAGATTTTGGAAGTTAAATCAAAATTAATTTGCAATAGCTTAACGAAAACTGGAATGACACTTTCAAATTTATGACGTCATCAAGAAAATCACGAAAACGTCGATTTATGCATTTTTCAAAGTCTCGTAGAAAATTTTTCCTGTGGATAGAATCAAATGTAAGTTTGCGTGATCAAGGACAGACAAGAAATATATAATTTAAGAAATTTTCAGAAAAATTGAATTTGGCGTCCAAGTGTTCAATACCTCCTTAAAAATCTACGGAAACAAAGAAGAAATATGACCGCTTATAGTAAGACCCTTACTAAAGAAATGTGACATCTTTACCCGAATCCCCTCTTTCTAAAAGACGTGTTCCATACATCTCGTTCGGTTTGGTGTTTCATTTTCATTCACTGATGTCTTTGTATTCATTTGTATTTGATGTTTCCAGGTAATCAATCTTATGCATTAATTTCATAATACATATCGGCACTAAGAAATTAATAAAGGCCTAGCTTTAAAGATATTGAAGAAATTCTAATAAATCTGCTTCGAAATCAGAGGAATCCTATATTTGCTTTTCAATCTTTCTCTGGAACTGCTAAAAAATAAGACGATGATTTTCAACAGCTATATTTCTGCTTATTATTCAAGACGCTTATTCTCAAATTCGATTGAATGCTAATACTGACTTTAATCTCAATTCTTTTTTCTGGGAAGACCCTTTTGCTATGCTGTACAATCAACTTTCGATCAAGTTATGGAAAATTATGCAATGATACCTTTTCAATGTACCAAAAAATTAATAACGAAATACTGTTAGAATTGACTGCAACTGAGTTTCTGCCTCGTTAGATATTGCACAAGCTTTAAGCCATCTTTTTCCATAAAGTAAACATTCAGACATTGTTTGACGTCCGATAATTTTAATGAACTGTTCTTGATATAAATGAAATATGCCTGAAGTATTCTTGAAGTGCAATTTTATCACTTAATCTGTTACATTCGTTTGTAAGCAATCATTAAAAGAGAAAAAAAACCGAAAGTTGATGGTATTCAGATTTGCAAGGAATCATCGAATCAATTTTTCCCCTATGATAACTTTTGATATACAGCAAAGAAGCTACATAATGATCTAGAGAAAGAGGGAGTCATAGAAATATATACAAGAATAAGAACCAGTATATGAATAGTTAAAGTTAATTTTGAAAACTACCCAAAGTACAAAAGATCTGTTTAAGGACACTTATTTTTGAAGAAAACCATCGCAGCTTGCAACATCCCGTGGGTGCTGCAACTGTACATTTCCCCTGGCTTGACGGTGATGTTCCTAGATAACCGTCCTATGGTATCTACATTTTACAGCTCATCCGGTATGCTAGAGCATGTACTGATGTTTTGGATTTTCATAATAGAAATTTACAAATTACAAAGAAACTTTTAGGTCAAGGTTTTCGCTTTCACAAACTACTAAAGACTTTCTGGAAATTTTACGAAAATAATGATCAACTTCTTTTGAAATTCGGACCACTACAAGCAACAGAGTATATTATTTTAGGCATTTCACAACCTGCATTATATAGTGACATAATTAACAAAATAAGAAGGATCAAAGGTAGACAGCATAACTATCGAAAATGCGTCAAAGTCATCAAACGCCTTTTATACCGTGGATATAATCCTAATGTTACCAGACGGACACAAAGCTTGGTACTTAACCAATCTACAGTCGTGTACGAGCGCATTCTTAAAACTTGCATTCTCACTGACTGAGATGACGGGACTCCATGACGGGCCCTGTCCAAACATCTTTAGAGAAGACAGGGCCCCGACCACATGTCCTCTCTGAATGTCAGTCGGACTCCTAGGGTGATAACATATATGAGCTCGCTTTAGCCGACAGAGCACGGACTGTATTACGCACGTCCTCTTTTTATATCCATTTACATATTCATCTGTGTTGCTTGGAACCCTGTGTTTTACGGTCTTGTTTGTGTGTGGTCATCTGACAGTGAGGAGGTTGTTTTACACAATAATTGTGCGTTCTTCGAGACCTCTGGGAAATCGGAATAGTGGGAGGGTTGTGCGCACGTAATCAAGGATTACCACACCGTCTGCTATTTCCGTGGCAGATGGCCGTCCTAAGTCGACACAAGTTGCACATTGGTCTCGTTGGTTTATGTGTACTGTTTTATGTTTAATGTTTCTATAGTGTGAATTGGTGTTTCTTGTCCCTTTTGCATCTCTTTCTGTGGGCGTCTGTTCTGTGTTTTTTTGCATAGGGTGTTTTGGGATTTTGCTGTGGGTGCTGCAACTTTGTGTTGTTGGAGATCCATTCCTTTCTTTTGTTGGATATACCCCTCTTTCTTTTAAGTCTGCAGTTTAAAAAACACTTTCGGAAGTATTCATATGAGACTGTAACCTTTAAAGTTTAGAAATTTTCTTTATTGGTTTAGATAAGATTGACAAATATGGATAATGACCATATCCCTGTCTACAGTACAAAATCGATAATTCAGAAAATCAGAAACCGAAGGCATACAAAATCAGGACAAAACAGGAACCAAAGCAAACAAAAACAAAAACCTCCACCATATGAAAAGAAGCGAACTCCCGATATGAGAGTGAGACCAGGTGCCCAGGAAGAGTAAGCATCTCCTGCTTGCATGCAACACCCGTCGCTTCAATTCGGTAGAACTGTCACATCCGGTTACTTCCATTTTGGAAGATATAGAGTACAATCTTTGGTTGGATGGTTCAAATGGTCTATGACAGAATATCATCCACCATTCTGGATAGTGGGACATCATAGTGTATGACGAGTTCCCCATATCGACCGTAGAACTTCCTCAGTGACGATGTTAGTCGGTCACAAACATATCCCTGACTGAGAAGCTTATCTGAAAGACGCCTAGCTCTCAGAACAAAATCCGTATATTTGGTACTTGCTCTGGCATAGCGTATCAACTGAGATATGAACACGCCATAAGCAGGCGATGAAGGGATGTTGCTACTCAGAAAAGGAAAGTTCGTAATGCTGAAATTGAAGTCGTCACGTTTGTCATAGAGAGAGGTGTTCATGTGACCATCAGTGTCGTAGGACAACATTATGCCCAAATAAGAGATGTCACAAAACATCAAAATATCATCGAAAGACAATCAAGCTTCATTGACAAAAGAAAGCAACACAATAAGTTTTGTATGTTCCACTTGACTTCCAGCTGACATTACTCTGGAAAAGTTCTGAAGATGCAATGTGCTTGTTCGGATATATTGTAATTTCATATTTAAATGAACACAATAAAAAGTATACAGCTTGTATCATCTCAGAAAATTGGATCTTACATGATACATTAATCAGCCATTTATACATATATATGCTATTACATAAATTTAAATTACTTTGGTCGATGCCACGCATTAAAGATACGATTAGATTTGCAAGGCTAGTTTGAGTTATGGTTCTTGGTATGGATCTTTGTATACGTCTTGTCTTCAACCAAGATGAAATACAACGTGGAGGCAATACCCTGTCCTTTTTCACTATCTATCCTTTTACATTCAAACACTTCAAATAAAGAGATAGTTCAAAAATACTATGAAAATGTCAGGAAAAACAAGACATCCAAAAATCCTCGGAAACAAAGAAGAAAGAGGACCGCTTATAGTTTGATTCTTTCTAAAGACATGTGACATCTTAACCCGAATTCCTTCTTTTTTAAAAGACGTGTTTGATACATCTCATGAGGTTTTGTGTTTCACTTTCATTCACTAATGTCTTTGTATTCATTTTCTGAAACTCATTTTATGTTGTGATATTACTTTACATGTGTCTTTATAAGGAAAAAGTACACGTATGGTAAATCCACATGACTTGAAGTTGTTGCAGGGGGTAAATAAAACTTGCGATAACCATACCCTCTGCTATTTCCGTGGCAGATGGCCGTCCTAAGTCGGCACCGGTTTCCCATTGGTCTCGTTGGTTTATGTGTAGTCCTTTGTGTTTGAAGTTTCTGTGTTGTGCGTTGACGTTCCTTGTCCCTTACGCGTCTCTTTGTGCTTGTCTGCTTTGTGTTTTTGCATTAGGTGTTTTGGGGTTTTGCTGTGGGTGCTACAACCTGGTGTTGTTGGAGATCCCCTCCTTTGCGATAAACAATATGGACGGACGTATAGACATACGGATATCTTACGGTAGCTATGTCACTAGCCCTTAGAGCTTAAACTTTGAAAAGAATTGCAGTATTTTTTTTTAATTTCTTTTGTTTATTAGTCTGTCTAAAGATTTTTCAGAATAGAGATCTGTATATCTTACCAAATTTAATCTGAAGCAGTAAATATATTCTGAGTCTCAGAGCTAAATTGTTGCAAAAATTGTCGTAGGTGAATGACAAATATGGGAAAAACATATCCCTATCAAGAAGTACAAAATCGTTAATCGAGACAACATCTATTGCAGTAGATTGAAATATTTCTTCCATAGGGAAGAAATGATAACAAATAAAAACACAAACACTCAAATACACAATTTTTTGGCCCCAACCTTTATAAAGTGTAAAAAACAACGATCTATAAAAATAATTAATCGTCTTTTTTCACTTGATAAAGGGGTCGCAAATTTGTATTTGAGTGAAATGACAAATATGGATAATGACCATATCCCTGTTTACAGCACAAAATCGATAATTCAGAAAATCAGAAACCGAAGGCATACAAAATCAGGATCAGGATCAAACAGGAACCAAAGCAAATAAACGAAAACCTCCACCACATGAAAAGAAGCGAACTCCCGATATGAGAGTGAGACCAGGTGCCCAGGAAGAGTAAGCATCTCCTGCTTGCATGCAACACCCAGCGCTTAAATTCGGTAGAACTGTCACATCCGGTTACTTCCATTTCGGAAGACATAGAGTACAATCTTTGGTTGGATGGTTCAAATGGTCTTTGACAGAATATCATCCACCATTCTGGAGAGTGGGACATCATAGTGTATGACGAGTTCCCCATATCGACCGTAGAACTTCCTCAGTGACGATGTTAGTCGGTCACAAACATATCCCTGACTGAGAAGCTAATCTGAAAGTCGCCTAGCTCTCAGAACAAAATCCATATATTTGGTACTTCCTCTTGCATAGCGTATCAACTGAGATATGAACACGCCATAAGCAGGCGATGAAGGGATGTTGCTACTCAGAAAAGGAAAGTTTGTAATGCTGAAATTGAAGTCGTCACGTTTGTCATAGAGTGAGGTAGGACAACATTATGTCCAAATAGGATGCTGAATTATTTGTCTCTGTAGTTTCTTTGACTTCAAGATCCGAAGGATAGATACTGCTGAGGTAATCCGCGAATTTTGGATTATTGATGGACAACACATCGTCTATGTATCTGTAAGTGAAGTTGAAGTCAGAAGCTAAGTATCTTTTCCCTTCAGAGACCAAAGATTGACTGAATTCAGCTTCGTGCGAGTAAAGGAAAATGTCGGCAAGGAGTGGGGCACAATTGGTCCTCATTGGAATTCCGACAATTTGCTGGAAGACCTTTTCTCCAAAATGTCGTCGATCAGAAAGTTTAACATCTGAATAATATCTGTTTCAGTGTACTTATTTTCAGAATCGGACCTTTTCTTTTACAAAGTATGTTTTGTCTTAGTTAACAACAATATATTTGTACTTGCGATTACCGTTCTTACTTGTAAACGCATTACTTATAACTATTGCGAGTTTTTCTTTCAATTTAGAATGTGGAATTGTAGTGTAAAGTGTCGAAAAATCAAAGGCTCTGATCGAATGTACTCTACTAAAATGAGTGGATTTCAGATGTTCTATAAGTTCCTTCGAATTCTTTAAAATCCACATCTGGTTGATTCCACTGCGAGAATATACTGTCGAACAATACTTTTGAAAAAGCATCTAACGAAGGGCATACAAAACTAGGATACAACCAGAACTAAGGCAAAGGAACAGAAATAAAAAAAATCTACCGTATAAAGAGAAGTGAACTCCCTGTGAAGGAGTGAGATCAGGTGCCTAGGAAGAATGAGCATCTCCTGCTTGCATGCAACACTAGGTTGCAGCACCCACGGCAAAATCCCAAAACACCCATGTAAAAACACACGCAAGAAAGAGACGCAAAAGGGACAAGAAACACCAACTCACACCATAGAAACATGAAACATAAAAGACTACACATAAACCAACGAGACCAATGGTCAACCGTTGCCGACTTAGGACGGCCATCTGCCACGTAAATAGCAGACGGTGTGGTTATCCTGAATTACGTGCGCACAACCCTCCCACTATTCCGATTTCCCAGAGGACTCGAAGAACGCACAATTATGGTGTAAAACAACCTCCTCACTGTTAGATGACTACAAACAAACAAGACCGTAAAACACAGGGGTCCAAGCAACACAGATTAATATGTAAATGGATATAAAAAGAGGACGTGCGTAGTAAAGTCCGTGCAACACCCGCCACCTTAATTCGGTAGAAACGTCACAATCTGTAAATTCGGTAAGTTTAATAAAATAATGAAATAACAGTACCACCTACAATAGGCATCGGACTCTGCAGGTTGTTCATTAGATAGTGTTGTCCTTCGCATTTCTATGGTACTGTTTTATTGTCTCTTCCTATCGTTACAAAAACAGAAACAACGTTTTTGGACCTAAATATCAAATCAATGGAGATATTTCTACAAGTGTGTATGACAAAAGAGATGATTTTGGATTCAACATAGTAAATTTCCCCTGGCTTGATGGTGATGTACCTAGATTACCGTCATACAGTATCTACATTTTACAGCTCATCCGGTATGCTAGAGCATGTACTGATGTTTGGGTTTTTATGGTAGAAATTAACAATTTTGTTGATTCAAGTTGCATAGTTTAACCTTAATTCTAAATAAAATTAGTATAACCTCTGGCATAGGAAAATTCAGACAGCCGCAAAATGGACACATCCTTTAAGAATATATGTTTTGTCAAATTGATCGATTGCCTCGGGAAAGATCTTTGTATTCTTAGATTGGAATCTTCATAAATGTAAGAATCGAGTGTAAATAATTTCTCAAAAATTTAATTCTGAGTTATTTGAAATCTTCAAGCAAAATGTAGTTCCCTTTAAAGGAAGGATGGAAAGAAGTGATGATGTGACCCTTAGACCTTGACGTCAGTGTTTTTTTTACCTTGCTCTGCGTCGTCTTTTGGTACATTTTTGAACATAATAATTTTCATACTTTTTGGCCATTTTACATTGATTAGACTGAGGATCACTGACGAGGGTTTAGTACCCGAAACGTGCATGTCTGGTCCATGCAGTAGATTTATCAGGTCTTACATGATTCTATTGAATTTGAAGGCGTTTAACATCTAGTATATTCTACGTAACATTAAGCTAGTGGTGATTAGAGAAAAGTCCTTCAACATGACACATTTTACTCACGGCATTGAATAAGATCTTATAAGATGCTTTATACATGGACAATATAGTAGAATTTATCTTTTATTTATGTTGGAGAGTCACAGATTCTTAGCTTTAAAACTATTCATACTGCCATCATGTCATATTATTGATCATAATAAATGATTGAAAATGAACTGTTCTCAATAAAACCTCATCGAAATAAAAATAAGAAAGTAATAAGAGCTTAATAATTCTTAAAGAAAAGTTTCAAGTTTATAATAATTATGTGTATTTCATTGCACTTAAAGAATTGAATACACGTAGTTTTTCTCCTGTTTGCATAAATATACGAACACTTTCAAATCTTTGATTAGGTCCTGTGTATATTTATTAATATTCTTCATTCCTTTATTTTGACCAGAAATGACTTAGGTTTACTTCGAGCAGCTGCACCTGATAGAACTATTTACTTTAAAAATCAATAAACGCCTCTTCTTTTGTGAAAATACGTCAGATTGTCAACTTTAACTTTTTAAACTTCCGGTGTAAAGACGAATGATGACCCCCGTAGAATGAAGACTGGGGGTCTTACACCGGAAACGGCACCTTAGAAATAATTTTCTTGCACAAACCAGTGAATACACTTTTTGTGTTTACAAGTATATCATGTATGTGAATAAAAGATTTATTTGTAGAAGTTGTATGGTTTTAACCTTAATTTGCAATAAAGGTATTATCACTTCTGTTAAATAGGAAAATTGGGACGACCACAAGATGGACATGTATTTTAAAGCAAATGACTGTAACATCTTCTTTAAGAATATATTCCTATGTTTGATATTTTGTCGAATCCATTGATTGCCTTGGGCAAGCGCCTAGAATTCTTAGATTCGAATCGATCATTAGAAAATAAAAATCATCATTAGAATAGGAAGTAAAAGGAAATAATTCTCAATTTGACATTTTCAAGCAAAATCTAATTTTAAATGCAAGATAATTCATAACGCCATTAGAAAGTTCTCATCAATTTTAAACGTCTAAACAGATAAATTTGCAGCATGGACCAGACATGTACGATTCGGGTACTAAACCCTCGTCAGTGATCATCAATCTAAACAATGTAATTTGGCGAAAGAATGTGAAAGTTTTTTATTCAAAAATGTTCCGAGAGACGTGGCAGGATGGATGGGATATAATGCCAAAGGACCCAAGTTTGAGAAATGTCAAGAAATTTGGTAACAGAAATTTTCGAATGCATTGAAAAATGCGGAAGGGTTCCAACGGAAGAAAATTTCAAAGCAAATTTCATGTACCAGACACGTGTTTCGAATATTAATTCTCATCAGTGATGTTTCCAGCCAAAGTGCTTTTCATAAGCAGTCCAAATTTATTTGAAGAGACAGACGATCAACTGAAGTTTATCGAACTTTGCTACATGTGCCCTCAGGGTCTCCTGGTCCACCAGCAGTGACACTCGCGAAGAAGTACAAATGTTAAACGTCTTCAAATTCAATAGCATCATTTAAGAACAGATAAATTTGCAGCATTGACCAGACATGCACGTTTCGGGTACTTCATGGATGAGGTGATCAATCTATGTCGTATACACCTTTGTTTTTCTCGCGTATATGTTGATTGACCTTCCCTCTTGTTGCAGATTTATTTTTATACACGTATGAAAAAGAATTTATCCAAAATCTTCAAAAGCAAATAAAACATAATGATTTGAAATGTGTCATTTGTACTTCTAGGTACCTAGATGGTACTCGATGGTACTCTTACCATCGACAACCCTGTTTTTTAAAAGTATAAAATGCTTTTTATCCACATGAATTGACTCTCAACAAGGCAAACGTTACAAACAAAGAAACATCATTTTTGGACCTAAGTATCAAAATTGTAAGTGGAAAGATTCATACAAGTGTGTATGACAAAAGAAATGATTTTGGATTCAACATTGTAGATTTTCCCTGGCTTGACGGTGATGTTCCTAGATTACCGTCATACGGTATCTGAATTTCGCAGCTCATCCTGTATGCTAAAGCATGTTTTAGATTTTCATAGAAGATTTACAAATTACCAAGAAACTTTTAGGTCAAGGTTTTCCCTTTCACAAACTAGTAAAGACTTTCTGATAATTTTACAAAAATTAGTGTCAACTTCTTTTGAAATTCGGATCCATACAAGCAACAGAGTATATTACTTTAGGTATTTCACTACCTGTATTCTGGGGTGACATTATTAATCTGTATTCTATTGTGACATAATTAACAAATAAGAAGGATCAAAGGTAGATAGAATTAGCATCAAAATTGTGTTCGAATAATCAAATGCCTTTATACCGTGGATATGATCCTTCTTTCACCAGACGGATACTTGGCTTGTTACTGGACCAATCTACAGCCTTGCCGTGTGGAGCTCGTAAAAAAGTTCCCCCGCGAGGGGTTTGACAGTAAGTTTTGAATATACTTCCCTGACATTGTCGCCATAGCACTTTCTATATAGACATAATGTCAGACAGTGCATGAATTTTATATATTTTCATTTCCATGCTTCATAAACATCGACGGCGGGTGCGGCTAGCCAACATGGGATGCTTACTCCTCCCGGGCACCTGGTCCCACCTCTAGCTTGCTAGGGGTCCGTCGATGTTTAATTTTGTGCTCTATTGTGAGTGCTGTTGAGATTATCGTCAGGATCTTCTTTAACTCATTTGCGTCACACTTATGCCCTTTGCCGTATGGAGCTCGTAAAAAAGTTCCCCGCGAGGGGTTTGACAGTAAGTTTTGAATATACTTCCCTGACATTGTCGCCATAGCACTTTCTATATAGACATAACGTCAGACAGTGCATGAATTTTATATATTTTCATTTCCATGCTTCATAAACATCGACGGCGGGTGCGGCTAGCCAACAGGGGATGCTTACTCCTCCCGGGCACTTGGTCCCACCTCCAGCTTGCTAGGGGTCCGTCGATGTTTAATTTTGTGCTCTATTGTGAGTGCTGTTGAGATTATCGTCAGGATCTTCTTTAACTCATTTGTACCAGCTCATTCTTAAGAATTGCACTCTGACTGACGGTGACGACAGTCCTCCACGTCGAGCCCTGTACAAACCTCTTTAATGAAGACAGCCCTCTCTGAATCTCAGTCGGACTCCACTGGTGTTCACATGCATGAGCTCGCTATAGCCGGCAGAGCACTGACTGTATTTCGTATGCCTTCTGTTTTTTTTATATCCATTTACATATCCATATGTGGGGGTGGGGGTCCCTGCGTCATGCTGTCTGTTTGTATGTTCATCTTACACCAAAATTGTGCGTTCTTCAAGACTTCTGGGTAATCGAAAAAGTGGGAGGGTTGTACTCACGTAATCTGCATAACTACACTGTCTGCTCCTTGCGTGGAAAATGGCCGTCCGAAGTCGGTACCGTTTGCTCATTGGTCTCGTTGGTTTATGTGTGGTCTTTCATGTTTTATGTTTCTATGGTATGAGTTGGTGTTTCTTGTCCCTTTTGCGTCTCTTTTTGTGGGTGTCTACTCTGTGTTTTTGCATTGGGTGTTTTGGAGTTTTACAGTGGTTGCTGCAACATAGTGTTGTTTGAGATCGCCTCCTTTCTTTTGCCCTAGTATAGTTTTTGAATAACATTTAGCTTTTGATCATTTGAGAAAAATACGCCACATGACAAAACTACGCAAGTCAATGAATGAATAAGATATTTAATTCTTGGACAGTGTCTTAGAATTTACCTTGCAATCATGTAGGGAAGTCGGATTCTTTGCCTTGAACATATTCATACTGCTAATATATCAGAAATAAGTCTTATTATTTCCATACCGTTTGTCTGTCAGTCTGTCTGACACACTTTATGTTTCCGGAATTGTTTTCGCCGTTGTTGCATATAGTGAACCCTGTTTTTGGTATGTGAATATATCTCAATGTGATACAGATCAACTTCGAGTTTGGTTTTGATTAACCTGTATTTACAAAAGTTATGACCCGTAGAATTAGCAAATTTCATAAGGAGGGGATCTCCAACAACACCAGGTTGCAGCACCCACATCAAAACACCCTATGCAAAAACACAAAGCAGACAAGCACAGAAAGAGACGCGTAAGGGACAAGGAACGTCAACGCACAACACAGAAACATCAAACACAAAGGACTACACATAAACGAACGAGACCAATGGGCAACCGGTGCCGACTTAGGACGGCCATCTGCCATGAAATTTTCAGTTTTTCGACATTTCCGTCCCTGTTATTACAGATAACGAACTGATGTTTAGTATGTGAACACATCTTAGTGTGATACAGATAAATTTACGTTTGGTTTAGATTGACTTATTTTTACTAGAGTTATTGCCCTTTGACTTAGAATCATGATTTTTTTCGGATTTTCGGACTTTTCTTGGCTGCTGTTGTAGATATTGAACTGAATTTTGCTATGTGAATACATTATAGCGTGATACAGAATGAAATTCAAGTTTGGTTTTGATTAACATATTTTTTACAAAATTTATAACCCTTTGACTTAGCAAATTTTCAGTTTTAAGACCTTTTCTAATACATATATTGTACTGATTTTTGTGCGGGCATTCATCAATTAGTGTAAGTACAGGTCAAGTTGAATTCATGTTCAGTTAAAGCGTTCTAGGCGTTTAAGTCGGTAGGGGACTCGCTCGTCGTTCGGAATTTTCAATCATTATAAAGAAATGACAAACCTCATCAAATAATAAATTGAAAAAGTTATAAAAGCTTAATAATTCTTTAGCAAATCTTTTAAGTTTAAATATGTATCTCATTGCATTTAAAAACTGAATGCATCTTTTCATAATGCAAGTTTTTCTCCTCTTTGCATAAATCTTAGAAACACTTTCAATTCTTTCATCAGGCTTTTTGTTTAATTATCATTCTTTTTCAGTCCTTTATTTTGACCATTCGCGAATAAGGTTTTGTAAATTTCCCACAACCGCACCTTATATAACTATTTTACTTGAAAAAAAATCAATAAACGCCTCTTCCTTACAGCAGGTTGAAAACTTAGATTTTTTAAACTTAAGGTAACTGCACCTTGTACAAACCAGTAAATGCTCTTTTTGTGTTTACAAGCATATCATGTATGTTAATGATAGGCCATTATAATTTTACATTTGTCCATTAAATGGGGTATCTTTGAGGGCTTGAATTTAAAGTAATCGTTTTGGTTTAACAATTCACAGTGTACCATATTCCATCTGAATTTCTTCTTGAGGCCTAACGTTCGAATTACATTCATACAAGGTTCCAACTGTGTATTTTTTTTTTCATTTTTAGTTACTTTTTTCATCATATATCAATTTAAAAGGACGTATTACTTTCTGTTTCCTTGGAAAAATATGATAGAATTCAAACTTACATTCTTTCAACTTCTTGAAGAAATTGATGTTTCTTGAGGATGAGTAATTTTTTCTTGCTTATTTATAATGAAAGAAAGGCGAGGGATCCAATGCTTACAAAAGGGATTCAGTGCTCCACTTACGAAAATATTAACTCGCATCAAGTAAGGTGTTCAAACATACTGGGAGACAACATATTCCAGAATCAATCAGATGTGAATCCTGAAGAGTTCTAAGGAACTTTTGGAAAATTTAAAAGCCACCAATTTCAATCATATTACCAGCGTAAAGTCTGTCGTCTTCTCCACGCTTCTCTACACTACCACCCAACACCAAAAACTGAAAAACAGACTTACCAATATCATTCGCAACACCTTTCTTTCAAAAATTGGTAATAGGAGATATAAATACCTTGTCATAGGGCGGCAGGATACTTATTACGTGAAACGAAGAGGGGATCTCCAACATCACCAGGATGCAGCACCCGCAGCAAAACACCCAATGCAAAAACACAGAGCAGACACGCACAAAAAGAGACGCAAAAGAGACAAGGAACGTCAACGCACAACACAGAAACATCAAACACAAAGGACTACACATAAACCAACGAGGCCAAGGGGCAACCGGTGCCGACTTAGGACGGCCATCTGCCACGGAAATAGCAGAAGGTTTGGTTATCCTGGATTACGTGCACACAACCCTCTCACTTTTCCGATTACCCAGAGGTCTCGAAAAACGTACAATTGTGGTGTAAAACAACCTCCTTACTGTCAGATGACCACACACAAACAAGACCGCAAAACGTAGGGCCCAAGCAACATAGATGAATATTGAATGGTTATAAAAAGAGGGCGTACCTAATACAATCCGTGTTCTGCCGCCGCAAACTCATGTATGTTATCACCCGAGGAGTCCGACTGACCTTCAGAGAGGACAGGTGGTCGGGGCCCTGTCTTCTCTAAAGATGATTGGACAGGGCCCGTCATGGAGTCTCGTCGTCACATAAGAATGCGCTTTTACAAGACTGTAGATTGGTAAAGTACCAAGCCTAGTGTCCGTCTGGTGACATTAGGATCATATCCACGGTATAAAAGACGTTTGATGATTCTGACGCATTTTCGATAGTTATGTTGTCTATCTTTGATCTTTCTTATCTTGTTAATTATGTCACAATAAAATGAAGGTTGTGAAACATCCAAAGTAATATACTGTTGCCTCTATTGGTCCAAATTTCAAAAGAAGTTGACATAATTTTTGTAAAATTTCCAGAAAGTCTTTACTATTTTGTGAAAGCGAAAACCTTGTCCTAAAAGTTTCTTGGTAATTTGTTAATTTCTACTATGAAAATCCAAAAGATCAGTACATGCTGTAGCATACCGGATGAGCTATAAAATATCATAGGACGGTAATCTAGGAACATCACCGTCAAGCCAGGATAAAAATTTACTATATTAAATCCAAAATCATCTCTTTTGTCAAACACACTTGTATGAATCTCTCCATTAACAATTTTGATATTAAGGTCCAATAATGGTGTTTCTGTGTTTGTAGCGTTTGCCTTGTTTAGAATCAATTCTTGTGGAAAAAAAAAACATTTTTATACTTTTCAAAAACAGGATTGTCGATAGTAAGAATATCATCCAGGTACCTAGAAGTACCAATGAAACATTCACATCATCATTTTTTTCTTTGCTTTTGAAGTATTTTGGATAAATTCATTTTCCATATAATTAAAAAATAAATCTGCAACAAGAGGCGCACTCCGATTCAAACAAAAAGTATACCGAAGACGATATCATCTGGATGCTTGAGTTTTTGATTGACAACATTTTTGTGGTGTTTGGAGGAACTGTATTCCAGCAAATAGTTGGCATCCCTATGGATTCCAATTACGCCCCAATGCTTGCGGACTTATTCTTATATTCATACGAAGCTGACTTCATCCAGACTTTGCTCTCGACTGGGCGAAAGCACCTCGCATCTAAGTTCAATTTTACCTTCAGTTACATAGATGACGTGTTGTCCATCAATAATCCGAACTTTAAAGATCATCTATATGAAATGTATCCTCATGAACTAAAGATCAAGGAAACAAAAGAGAGCGACAGATCCGCTTCGTACTTGGATATACTTCTACCTTTCGACGCAAACGGCCATTTGAACACCTCAATGTATGACAAACGTGATGATTTCAGCTTCCACATAACTAACTTCCCTTTCATGAGTAGCAACATTCCGTCTTCTCCTTCTTATTTTTGTTTGTTTCCCACTCATGCGGTACGCCAGGGCATATTCCAAATATGAAGTTTTCATCATCAGAGCCAGACGGCTTGCAAGTAATGTTGTTCAGGATTATATTGAACAACTGCTGAATCCATCTTTGAGCAAGTTCTTCCGTCGGATAAAATAAAAGCATATCACATACCCTTTCCAGAATGATCAGTGACATTCTGGATTGTGATTGAATGGCATTCATCATCACCAAACAAGAAATACTTACCTGATGTGTACATCAATATGTACGTCGAGACAATCACCGAATTTGACAAGTTTCATGGAGCTGTTGCGACGGGTATTGCATGCAATCAGGAGACGCTGACTCTCACCGGGCACCTGGTCTTACTTCGGAATGTTATTCATTCCGAGGTTCGCAACCGTTCCTATGGAAATTCTAATGAGTTTGTCTGCCTTCTCGACTTTGAGACTGAATAACTGATAGGTACTTCTTTAATGTTTATTACGTAAGTCCACAGGTTTAGCATGAAGTTCAGAACCTCAAGAGAAATTGGCAAGAGAAAGTAGCAACATTAGAAATAGAAAAGTTGAACGGAATTGATTTTGTCAGTAAATTAGTGAATAAAAGACAAACACAAAAACCCAAATTCTAATGCACTCTGTTTGTAACGCGCATTCTGTTTGGCTGAGCGATTAAAAAACTGCGAGTGGATTCACGTTTCACTGCAGTTTTTGCTATGACGTAATGCGTTGCTATGGCGACGTCGTTAAAAGCCGGCTGACGCCCCGCGGCAAAACTCAATTTCTGACAGGAGATTCGCCGATACCTTGTCAGTTTTTGTAAAACACACGCATGATAACTCCTAAATCAAAATCAATAGGTATTCATTTTATCAAATACAAAAAAACAAAACAAAGAAAGGTAGTAGATCCCAAACAGTGTGTTCTCAGTAAAAAGGAAACAGTGAACGAACAAACGAAGACAATGATACAGCTCCATAGAAACACGAAGGACAAACAGACGGAGACGATTATACAGCAACATAGAAACACGAAGGGCAAACAGACGGAGACAATGATACAGCACCATAGAAACACGAAGGACAAACAGACGGAGACAATGATACAGCAACATAGAAACACGAAGGACAAACAGACGGAGACAATGATACAGCACCATAGAAACACGAAGGACAAACAGACGGAGACGATGATACAGCACCATAGAAACACGAAGGACAAACAGACGGAGACGATGATACAGCAAAATAGAAACACGAAGGACAAACAGACGGAGACAATGATACAGCAAAATAGAAACACGAAGGACAAACAGACGGAGACAATGATACAGCACCATAGAAACACGAAGGACAAACAGACGGAGACAATGATACAGCACCATAGAAACACGAAGGACAAACAGACGGAGACAATGATACAGCAACATAGAAACACGAAGGACAAACAGACGGAGACAATGATACAGCAACATAGAAACACGAAGGACAAACAGACGGAGACAATGATACAGCACCATAGAAACACGAAGGACAACAGACGGAGACAATGATACAGCACCATAGAAACACGAAGGACAAACAGACGGAGACAATGATACAGCACCTTAGAAACACACAGGACAAACAGACGGAGACGATGATACAGCACCATAGAAACACGAAGGACAAACAGACGGAGACGATGATACAGCACCATAGAAACACGAAGGACAAACAGACGGAGACAATGATACAGCAAAATAGAAACACGAAGGACAAACAGACGGAGACAATGATACAGCACCATAGAAACACGAAGGACAAACAGACGGAGACAATGATACAGCACCATAGAAACACGAAGGACAAACAGACGGAGACAATGATACAGCACCATAGAAACACGAAGGACAACAGACGGAGACAATGATACAGCACCATAGAAACACGAAGGACAAACAGACGGAGACAATGATACAGCACCTTAGAAACACACAGGACAAACAGACGGAGACAATGATACAGCACCATAGAAACACGAAGGACAAACAGACGGAGACGATGATACAGCACCATAGAAACACGAAGGACAAACAGACGGAGACAATGATACAGCAAAATAGAAACACGAAGGACAAACAGACGGAGACAATGATACAGCACCATAGAAACACGAAGGACAAACAGACGGAGACAATGATACAGCACCATAGAAACACGAAGGACAAACAGACGGAGACAATGATACAGCAACATAGAAACACGAAGGACAAACAGACGGAGACAATGATACAGCTCCATAGAAACACACAGGACAAACAGACGGAGACAATGATACAGCAACATAGAAACACGAAGGACAAACAGACGGAGACAATGATACAGCACCATAGAAACACGAAGGACAAACAGACGGAGACAATGATACAGCACCATAGAAACACGAAGGACAAACAGACGGAGACAATGATACAGCACCTTAGAAACACACAGGACAAACAGACGGAGACAATAATACAGCACCATAGAAACACGAAGGACAAACAGACGGAGACGATTATACAGCACCATAGAAACACGAAGGACAAACAGACGGAGACAATGATACAGCACCTTAGAAACACGAAGGACAAACAGACGGAGGCAATAACACAGCACCATAGAAACACGAAGGACAAACAGACGGAGACAATGATACAGCAACATAGAAACACGAAGGACAAACAGACGGAGACAATGATACAGCACCATAGAAACACGAAGGACAAACAGACGGAGACAATGATACAGCACCTTAGAAACACACAGGACAAACAGACGGAGACAATAATACAGCACCATAGAAACACGAAGGACAAACAGACGGAGACAATAATACAGCACCATAGAAACACGAAGGACAAACAGACGGAGACGATTATACAGCACCATAGAAACACGAAGGACAAACAGACGGAGACAATGATACAGCACCTTAGAAACACGAAGGACAAACAGACGGAGGCAATAACACAGCACCATAGAAACACGAAGGACAAACAGACGGAGACAATGATACAGCAACATAGAAACACGAAGGACAAACAGACGGAGACAATGATACAGCACCATAGAAACACGAAGGACAAACAGACGGAGACAATGATACAGCACCTTAGAAACACACAGGACAAACAGACGGAGACAATAATACAGCACCATAGAAACACGAAGGACAAACAGACGGAGACGATTATACAGCACCATGGAAACACGAAGGACAAACAGACGGAGACAATGATACAGCACCTTAGAAACATGAAGGACAAACAGACGGAGACAATGATACAGCACCATAGAAACACGAAGAACAAACAGACGGAGACAATAACACAGCACCACAGAAATACAAAGGACAACAGTTTCTAATTATCGATCTCCAGTGCTCGACACTTGTTTGAACTTTTGAACTGGCCATAACAGAGAAAACATACTTTGTACTTTGTAATTGATTGAGGAAATAATTATCGACCAGGCTCTGTTTTATGTGTCCAAACCATGCTATCCTCATACGATGCAATTATATCGAGAGTTTGTTCACAATGCTTCAAAAACCGACGATACACAACTATCAAGCTATACGTGAACTTACAATGAATTCAATTAGGGTAACTTTGGCCACAAGACGGAAGCCTATTTATATTCAGTTGACTAATGATCCCATTTGAAAGGATTCACATTATCAATGTAAACGTCTTCAAATTGAATAGCATCATTTAAAAACAGATAAATTGGCAACGTGGACCAGACATGCACGTTTCGGGTACATAACCCGCATCAGTGATCTTAAATCTAAACAATGTTATATGCCAAAAAAGTATGAAAGTTACTATGTCGAAAAAGTGTACCGAAAGACGTAGCAGGATGGGTGGGATATGATGCTACAGGACCCACTTTTTAGAAATTTCATGAAATTTTGATAACAGAAATTTAGAATGCGTTGAAGAAACGATCAACCGAAATTGATCGAACTTGGCTACATGTGCCCTCGGGGACTCCTGGTCCAACAGCAGTGACACTCACCAAGTGGTATAAATGTAAACGTCTTCAAATTGAATAGCATCATTTAAAAACAGATAAATTGGCAACGTGGACCAGACATGCACGTTTCGGGTACATAACCCTCATCAGTGATCCTAAATCTAAACAATGTTATATGCCAAAAAAGTATGAAAGTTACTATGTCGAAAAAGTGTACCGAAAGACGTAGCAGGATGGGTAGGATATGATGCTACAGGACCCACTTTTTAGAAATTTCATGAAATTTTGATAACAGAAATTTAGAATGCGTTGAAGAAACGATCAACCGAAATTGATCTAACTTGGCTACATGTGCCCTCGGGGACTCCTGGTCCAACAGCAGTGACACTCACCAAGTGGTATAAATGTTGCTTTACACATTTTATCATCAAAACATATAATCAAAGTGTGAAATCAAATGAACTCTTAAAGTTGAGTCGTTTGGTCAAATCTTGAAGAAATAAAAAATGATTCACGACATAGTTATTTAATGCAATGTGCTTATCATAATAATCATAATAATAATGTTACAAATTAGCATTATTCAAATAAGGTGACTCGTTAAGCAACAAGAGGCCTTCGTCCATGCAACAAGAAATATGGATATATATACAATAAACATCACATGGAATGACAGTTATTTTCCTACATTAGTATTGCTATTTTTATCCTTTAAGTATTTTAAAAAAGAATATTTGAAAGTTAGGAATGTGAGTTAGGCTGTCGAATATGAGTATGGAGTTTAATCTTCGAGATATTCTTTATCGATAATACCTCCTCAAATACTGTCGTCATGCAGTTGCAAAACAAGTTTGAACAAGTCAAGTCCTGAAAATATTCAAGGAAACCCACCATGTACGCAACTAAAAGCTACTGAGTTTTATAAACAAGCTACACTTAATTTATAAAAAGTGTAAATTCATTGACTCTTTCACTGCAGAAGTTGGAATGGAAGCAAATTATATTACATTTTGTATTTAGTTATCATTTTTAAAGTAGGACTTTCATAGTAAAAATGAACATATAAAAAAAATAACTTTAAGGTCCTGGATTTTGTTAACATAACCTTGATCAAACGTTAGTAAGACTTATAGTATACTTACGGAAAAAAGAAACTGCGGGTTGAAACAATCTTGTTTGTATTTCGTTGTACAAAATAATGTATTTCATTGTCAAATATAATGTATTTCATTTCAAATTACAATTAGCGTTACTCATTTGGTACAGAATTGTTCGACATTATAACTTATCAAAGGAAGGGGGGGTGCAAAACAAGATTAACATGTCTGGTAATCTGATATGACAATCATTTGAAACTTTTGAAAAATTCACATCTAAGGCAATATAAACGCTTAGAATTATGTAGTAATGCGCTCGCATTCTTCCACCAAGGTTCAGTACAACAGTGAACTAAAATTAATTTAAAATTCATTGCCTAACGCACTGGCTCGAAAATGTGAAAAAGCGTGCAATCGGAAATAGAGCAAAGCGAAATCGATATTTTAAAGCAAGCCAAGCATGCAATTATGTCGCAAATATACTTAAGTATGATTTTAGAACTAATGAATATTTTCATACTTTGAATCATACTTTCATCCTTATATTTTGATATCACAGTTTCTTTATTCCGTAAGTATACATGATCAAACTCTGCACATTCCAGCATCAGGGAACGATTCTTTTGAATTTATTTATCGAAAACTTAATAAACAAATCAAAACGGATCAAAGGTATATTAAACTATTATCCAAACTTGAGAACGATAATCAATTGCCCTTATTTGCCGAGACATTATTCTGATGTGCAAATGTAATAAAATCAACTAACCACCGTATAAGAACCATCACCGTCTATATAACATTATCATTTCGGACATCGTATATGACATGATTTTCACGGCGCCGCATTCTTTTGAGTAGCGCCACCTATGATATTTTCGCTTTTACATTGGACTCTGTGGAGATTGTTCATAAAGATAGCGTTGTCCTTTGTGTATGTTTCTATAGTGATGTGATGTTATTGGTCTCTGTTTGTCATGTTCTTCTCCTCTCATGACAGTGTTCAGGTATTGTCACTGTTGGGTTATCTCCAACTTTTCTGTATTATTTTCTAACATTTGTAGTTCCAATGACATTGATATTAGGATTCTGATTTGGGGTTTTGTGTTAGACTTTCATTCACTGATCCACTTTGGTCAAATTCAAGTTTCGTCAGAAAAGATTGGGTCCTGATTTCATGTCCTATTTAAAATTGGTCGATTTCCTAGGGTGACATGACATCGCATCATCCAGCGGATCGCATTCCCAAAGCTCTTGTATATTCATTAACAGCTTTATTTTCAATATAGGTCACTTGAAAATTAGAGGGGGAAAGTAAATCTAATTACTATATCATTGGTAACTCCCATGGTTTTATATGTTTTTTTTTATTATCCGCACGCAGATGGAAAGTGCATATCTCTGGTAAAATCATAAAATAATACTAAAGGTCGTGAACAAAACCTTTATTGAACCTTTAACGTGTTTGAGTTTCCTGTTCACTTCTCTTAAGGGACAAATTAAAATCTTAAAGTTGAAGTCCTTCGTCGGTGAAACAGAAATGACTCTATTGAATTGTGTACCGGAAACAAAACCTGTTGAAACCGATATTATTAATTCCTATAGTAACTAGAAATTGTCTTTGTCATAGAAATTTAGGAAAAGTCCCTGGCAAGCGGTTTTGATGTAAGACTTTTTAACCAATATACTATATTCATTGCGACCAAAATTCTAATTTCAAATTTGCTGCACTCGAACTAGACAGAGATAATGACAAATTACAAAGAAAAATAATAAAATACTAGGAAACAATTCATTTTTTGAGGAACTGCTAAACAATTTTCATATGAATTCGATTTCTGGTCTCACGTCGCAATACTATATGTATATGTGTACCTGGTCTCTCTTCGGAATATTGTTTATGACGCGTATCATTCCAATGAAAAAAAGAGCCAAACAATTGTTAGTCCTTGAATTTTTTTCTCAAAATGAAAAAAAAGCCTTCTTAATCTTATTCGAAACAAGATTTTAAAACCATGAAAGATATCAAGAAGCTGTATTTTCAATGTAATATAAGGATGGCTGTGTTTAAAATATGCAAAGACACTCAGTCAATAGAATCTATTCATAGTGGATTATATAGATTTTTACAGTGAAGGATTCCAAAGACGTTATTGATCATAATTAGAATAACAGTTATGAAGGCCTTCTCATGATCAATATTTACATGGATGTATTTTCATATTTCAAGCCATGTGAAATTTACTATGTTTTGTCATTGTATGAATCTCCCCATTATTGATTTTAATATTTAAGTCCAAAAACTTTCAAATCATCATGTTTTCATTGTTTTAGAAGATTTTAGATTAATTCTATTTCATTAGTGTATTAAATGACAAATATGGATAATGACCATATCCCTGTATACAGCACAAAATCGATAATTCAGAAATCGGAAACCGAAGGCATACAAAATCATGATAAAACAAAAACCAAATCAAACAAACAAAAACCTCCACCATATGAAAAGAAGCGGACTCCCGATTTGAGAGTGAGACCATGTGCCCAGGAAGAGGTAAGCATCTCCTGCTTGCAAATAACACCCGCCGCTTCAATTCGGTAGAACTGTCACATCCGGTAAATTCCATTTCGGAAGACATAGAGTACAATCTTTGGTTGGATGGTTCATATGGTCTATGACAGAATACCATCCACTATTCTGGAGAGTGGGACATCATAGTGTATGACGAGTTCCCCATATCGACCGTAGAACTTCCTCAGTGACGATGTTAGTCGGTCACAAACATATCCCTGACTGAGAAGCTTATCTGATAGACGCCTAGCTCTCCGAACAAAATCCGTATATTTGGTACTTGGTCTGGCAAAGCGTATCAACTGAGATATGAACACGCCATAAGCAGGCGATGAAGGGAAGTTGCGACTCAGAAAAGGAAAGTTTGTAATGCTGAAATTAATCATCAACAAGAGGTGCACAATTCGTAACCATAGGAATCCCTACAACTTGCTTATCGAGATTCTAACCTCAAAAATGTTGTCCAAGAGGAATGACAAGGCATTAGACAGGTCACTACATGTCCATGATTTGTATGATTTGTTTTCTGTAGCGAAAAAGAAACCATTTGATTCAGATGTATAAATATAAGTTTTCACCTCTCGATCGAAAGACTATTTAATGGTTTGGACGATTAATTTTGTCGTGAGGAAGTGTGGTGTACATATTTAAAAAAAAGTCGTATGAAGAAATCGTATTGGCTTTATATTTTCTAAATTTCATTTTGTCAATCACATCCCCTGAATTTTTGATAGAACAAAAGAAGTTTACATTATTCCTATTTAGAACAGTTTCACAATATCTTGTCATGTGTTCCTACAATAATCGCCGTGAGTGCTGACGTCAGATTTCTAGACAAAATCGTAGTAGAGCAGTTGCTAGAATTAGAAATGTATTGACATTTGTAGGGAGACTTGTGTACTTTGTATGCAATATACCTTAGGAAGTCCCAAGTTAGGGCAACATGCAAGAACATTATGTCAATATATCATATCTAGTGTGACAAGAAAACATATTTGCATGCTTTTCTTTAATGTCCACATAATTATCTCAGATGTCAGCAAAATATCGTAAGATGAATATCCCGCTCCCCGAGATGGAATTGTATACTCCCAAGGGAGTTGAGAATGCACTCGATTGTAAAGGTCTCGCCAGGGAGGTGATTGTAGAAGTCGCATGAGGGGTGTGTTCCCGATTTGTCGACTTCAATTATATTGTAGCAGAACGGGTCTATGTAATCGATATTGATCTATTTTTATCCTTACTTTTTACCTATACGCTATTTATAGATACATAGATAAGAACTGTTATCTTCAGCCAATCAGATTAATCGTTATATCTCACAGTTCGGTAACTGCCATGTGATCGAGCAGTATATAAAGCGAGCGTTCAGCGAGCTCAGTGCAGTGTTCTGCCAGACTTTCTGGCTTGTAAAGCCCCTCTAGTCGACTTCTGACTTATCATTATCATTATTATTATGACTTCGGTCATTATCCATATTTGTCATTAGAACAAGAAATAGAAACATTTTGTATCTTTGATTTGGTCTGGCTTTATGTTTGATTTTGATATTTGGTTACGATTCATTTGGTGATTTGAAGCTATTTTGAACTTGAATAGGTATTAAGTTAGATTGTATTTGGTTTGAAAGATAAGATTTGGTATTTGATTTCACGACGACTTTTGTTTCTGTTTATTGGTTTTGTTGAATAAAGAAGATACTTGGTAATAAATATAGAAAAATCTTATTGTTTTGTCTGACTTACACGCACCACCACTCGTCCACTTCTACAATATGATAATATCCAGAATTGGCCGTCAAAGGGGCAATCTAAGGGACACAGGTAGACTAATAAATAACTAATTGGTATGGAGTTTACCTGTAGTTAACCTGTAAAAGTGTATATGTGTTGAGTATTGAAAGCTAAGCTAAGATTACCCACTCTTTGGACATATTACATTGTTTAGATTGAGGATCACTGACGAGTGTTTAGTACCCGAAACGTGCATGTCTGGTCCATACTGAAAATTTAGCTGTTATTAAATGATGATTTTGAATTTGAAGACGTTTAACATTGTTGACTAGAGGATTTGATCGTGTGATTTAATGTGTCTTTGTTCAGTCTATAAAGATGTGCTGGTCTTTATATGAATACACTTTTTCAAATACAAATATAACATCAACACTCGTCGTTCAAAGATATCGAGAGTAGAAGAAGAAGAATAATGTGAATTATTTTAGTTACATTCATTTCATTTCATAAATTTTGTAATATTTAGATAACGAAATGGTTCCACAGTAGTCGGTGAATGGTTCGGTTAGGTATGTGATGTCCACCTCATCTCTGTCCATGGGTGCTATACATCCTCAATTGCGTCAAGTGGAATAAGTGGTAGTATGGCTGCCCGTCGTACCAATATCTTTACTGCATTGCTGTCCTGCATGGTAGGGTATAGTTGAAGTTCGGTTGTCTGGATATTGTGGAAAAGGCATCCCTTTAATGTCAACACGGACGTGGATTGTGTATAGCTGATGGAACAGGGTAGGACAGGTGTAAAAGGTTCCGTCGCAGTAGATTTTGTCGGTTGGTTGTCGGTGGCAAATACGATGGTCCGCTATGATTGGTGGCTATCGTCTAGCGTATAACAGTTTTAAAAAGGACAAATTGATTAAGGTATCCGTTGTACAATAGAGTCATTTCACATTTAATCATCTCCATTGGAGTTATGCATGGTAAGGTACTATACACTTAATATGAGACTCCAAGGTATTGAAAATCAAAGGGGGAACTCTTGTACATCTTACTTTGCACATGTATTTATAGACCATTTCAGAGCATTTAAGATGTTCCCCATTGTTTTTCTAGCCCCAAAATTATTCTTTTTTTGGACATTATTACATGTACCCTTACGAAAATATATAGTTTATGGAACCTTAAGCCATTTCTTTGTTATTTTCTGTTTTGTCCTCGTACTGGTAGGTTTTGAACTCATTCAAAGTAGTATAACAAAACAAAATTATAACCATAGCATCTATTGCAAATGAAGTGTGCTTTCTACAAGAATTAAAGTAAATTGTTTAATCTTTTAATCACTGCAATGCTTCAAGACATTAATTGCATTATTAATCTACCTTTTGCTGAATAAAATATGTTTAAAACTAAATGAAACAAGTTTCTTCAGACATTGTTGAATAATATATTACATGCTTGTTTGTTTTTTCTGCCTGGCTTGCTGTTAGCTTTCTTTATTTCAAAAGAATGCAAAACAGAATAAAAACAAGAATTGACCTTGCCGTGCCTTAAGAAATGCCCTATTGTATATTGGATACCTTAAAAAAGTACATTGCAAAAATTAAGGAATGTAGCTTGATTTCTGGTTATGATATTGATGCTTATCGCTTTTTTATATGTTTTGGTCGTTTCGATGTCTCCATCTTGATTGTAATAATTGCTAGAAAGCCACCATGACAAAGAGATAAAGACAAAGAAAAACAAAATACACAAAACAAGGTACAAACACGGGAATACTATACACACAAATATCATAACCAGTAATCAACGTACAATTCCCATTTCGGCATTGGACCTTTGTAAATGAACTCATCTATAGCTTATCAAAAGAAATATAAGTTCATATTACATTGTGTATAGCCGTACACCGGATACTGGTTCTATTTGTCGGCATCTTGGTACTACTGAGGCGAGACATAATAACAAAAGAGGTGAAAGTGCCCCTATTTAACATCGGTCTTTATTCGAATCTGGCAGTTCCAACTGTATAATGCATTACTACAGAAAGTCATCTTTGAAGTTATATGAGTGAGATATGTCTAAGTAGAAAACATTTTTTAATTTTTAACAGCAAAATGCATCACCTAGTACCGTAAAATTTTCCATACTGAGAGTTCAATCTATTTGGATTTAAATTCGCGTATTGCACTTTTTCTTGACTTGCAATATATCTATGCTTAACGATTTGATCAATGTATCGATTTCATTGATTTGTTAAAATCTTAGTAAGAACGACATGCATTTTCTCTAAATTGCTGGACGAAAAATACACGTATTCTACTGTACGGCATGTTGAAATATAAAAGTACGGCCACTTGATTTTTGGGTCGGCGTTGCAAAGCTATTTTAGAGCTTTTGGAACGTCGATGACCATCCACCTACGTGTACCTGGCCGTCACTTCGTCCATCATCTGTTTTATATGTATACGTTTTTGTTACAAAGAAGCTAGTTCAGGGGTGTGAATATACATGTATTCAAAACACATTGGTAAGAACCCCAATATGCTTTTTCAGTATTGTGTATAATATCATGTCATATCTGTATGTCACAAAGTTTTGACAAAATGAAAATTATGATAATGTCATTCATGTTAAACCGTATTACTTCAAGAAGGTATAGAGTTGGAACACTTCCGTATTATTCCAAATAAATAAATAAAAACAAGTGACTGAAAGGCATTGAACGCAGTGTGCCCCTGGCATGTTTCAAGTAAAAAATAGAAAAATAAAAATGAAATTACACTTTCAAGTGTTTGTAAGAGACATACTGTTAGCAGAATTATTTTTTTAGGAAAAGTACCGCCTTGCAATAATTTGATATTTCCCTTCCAGTGTTAAATGAGACATAATCAATATTATATGAATTGTAGTTATGTAATTCTCCCTTTAATATGAAATCGTGGAATGGGATAAACAGTCGGTATAAAAGTTTAATCATTGACATTGAAAAGCTTACAATCAAGATACCTTAAACGCTTTTGTCCTGTACCTGTTGATGAAACGAAGCATTAAATTTGTTGGCTATTGATATAGTTAGAGATGCGGGAAATTGTGTGATAAAAATAGACACTTTCAATTAGAACGAAATGCAAGCCGCTAATGGTATTTATTTTTGTCGTATTAAACATCGAAAGTGATTATACGTACCTTTCTTTAATCTTCTTTCTTCGTTTTCTTTTCTGTAATTGCCCATCGATCTCTTGAATTATAAGGGGGTTGTGAAGCTAACATAAGTCAAGACTAAAACGATCTTATGACTCACTTTCAAGAAATTTGTCTGAACGACCTTTACCAATTATTAGAATTAAGAGAAAATTGTTAAATAAATGACTATCAATTGTAGGTACATTGTACATATAGAAAGACTGAGGGTAACATTTTGCTACTTAATTGTGCAATTTTTGCTTCTCGATCTACTGCATGGGTGTGTGGACGTAATTCGGATAACTACACCTTTTGCAACAAAAGTGAAACATATCCGTCCTTAGTCAACATCAATTGTCCATTGGTTACGTTGGTATTTGTATTGTATTTTATGTTTAGTGTATTGATGCCGTATTTGGTGTCTCGTCTTCCCTGACCCTGTCCTGTGTACTTGTGTTACAACACTTACAACACTTAGCCGCGGGTAACTTTCTTACCTGCTCAAAAATTCAAGAGAGAATAAGTGTGAGTAATAAAGAAAAACAAAGTGTAAAAACTTTTCATATCATTACAAAGCAGCCTTCTGGACAGAAATCTTTAAATGCAGCTCAAATGACATGCATGTTTCGGACAATGAATGGTCAGAAGACTACCACTAGCAGCATTTCATTTCTGTTATTTCTATTGAATGTTGGCTCTTTGTTTTAATTTACCAAATTAAAGGAGAGTGAGCGGTTAAAATATTATAAATAGAAAATGTGGCCAAAAACTCATGAACCTATTTAACCGAAAATTCCACAAAATAATTAAATGTAAAATGAAATTATTATTACATTATCAACAAAAATAAATAGGTAAACATCCGGGAATTGAATTTTTTTACACATTATACTCTTACATGATTAACACAAAATTTAAAGCCCCTCTCTCTGGACAATATAACTACTTGAATTTAATACCCTACATTTTACATTTATTATTTTCTTTCAATCATGTTTCTTTTACATGGGATCCCTCTTTACAGAAAGATGAGTAACATTCTGGATTATGATTCAGTGGCTGACAATATCACCAAACTATTTCATTTAATAGACACCGTTGTCCTTCGTGTTTATATGATTTGATGTTTTTGTTTCCGTTTATTTATCACTTTTCCCTCGTCTTGTTGTTTTCACTCATGGTGATATCTTCTCAATCTTCGTTTTGTTTTATATATATCGCGAATGTGTATGCATATGGATTGTAATTTAAGGTTTTGTGATTTTGGGTTTTGTGTGTTTTATTTGCATTCACTGATCCGAAACTTGTATGTCTGCCACTGTATAAGACACTGTATCCAGCGGCACCATTGAGACGCTTTCTACATTCTATAACTTATACGCTGTCTTTGTCCTCGTTAGTTCTCTTCACCTAAAAGTTCTCTTTTGTGTGGTAAGTGACTAACTGTCGAGTAATCCCCCTCGTCGTCGCGCCGCCAAGTGATAATTTGATTAGTTCTTGTGACACAAGTGGCATGGTAGACATTTCTTATCTATATAGTACAATTTTATTTTCACTTCCAGTTGGTCTTGATATTTTTCTCAGATGATCCTTCAGATGGGTCATATTATTTCATCTATAAAGTACACTCCCATGTTCACTTCCAGTTGGTATGCATATATCTTTCTTTTTTGACCCTCGAATAGGTCATGATATTTTCATAAACATGTATATTGAGCTGGAACTTACTTCTGTGCTTTCAGATTCTTTTATCCATTTTGTTTTCATTGTCCCAAATGTATGTTAGTGTAGTTGTTTTATTTCTACATTTGGTGTCTATTGGTCCTGTTAGAACGTTTCCTCTCTATTTTTTAAAAGTTTATTAATTTATTGTCGTAATTATGTCCCCAATGATAACTAGTCAATATATTCTTAAATACCACATTTCTTTCTCTGATATCTAGATGCCTAGCCGTACTTTATCAACACGACAAAACCTTATAAACTGATCTCATACCGTCAGGATGTTTTAGAAGATCCAATTTGTCAATATCGGTTAAAAGTTACCCCTGAATTATGAGTCATTCATTTCCTGTCTTACTACATGGTGTCACTAATTTTCCATTAGTTTTTTGTCGTATTTGTGTAATTGCTCTCATTCTTCCCGATGAGTTGTGTTGTTCTTCCTTCACTCTCATGCTGGTATGAAAAAATTTTTTATTAGGATTCAAGAAATGTCATTTTAAATCATCTAAATGAAAGCAAGTATATTCATTTTAAACATCGATTCAAAGACTTTGCCAAACTCATCATTTAATTACATATCAATTCATTTTTTTATTCATCTCATTGATATATGTACAACATACACAAAATTCTGAATCACTAACTCTCAAATGTATAGGGGAGTGAAACTGCAAAAAGTCGAAAAGAAAGTGTGTAGATTGTCTCTTGGACTTGATAAGAACCATGAATGTCTGGATGGACGGACGGACAGATATACGGACTGCATATCTGGTCAGGTCATATTACATAAAAGTGTGAAGTCTTTAGTGTTATATGTTGTCTTTAATGTTTGGTTTTCTTTGTTCCTTTGGTGTTTCTTGTTGTACGTATCTACTGCGTGTGTTCATGGTTGGTTGTTCCGTATGATCACATCACACATGACAGTGTGGTATTTTGTTTCGTACTGTTGAAACCGCTTTAAAAAAGGTGATCAAATCTGATACAAATTAAGATTGTTAGAAATAAGAAAGAAAAGAAATCACTTAGAATTTAATATGGAAGAAAGAAGCAAATGTCACTATGCTCAAATAACTATCAACTATCCCCAAGGTTACATTCACACAAGAATATATATGACTCGGTGATGTCAAAATAGGTCAGATATTGATCAAATTTCGCTAAGACGTCTGCAAAGTCATGACAGAAGTTCGATGAAAACGTGTAAAAATCAGGAAACATGAATCGCAACTTGATCTTTATGTCGATAGTCTTTCTCAAACCACTCTGATAAGAGTTATATTAATTTTTATGTAATATGGTGCAGGGGACAATTAGTTAATGGAAGTCACACACAAAACCCAAAAACAGATTCCAAAAATAACTATCAAATGGTTTCAAATTGTAGGAATAAAGATATGAAAAAGAACTTTCTCACGGGAAAAAGAAAAATAGAAAAAATAGCACAGCTCGAAAGAAATAATACGGAAGTGTTCCAAATCTATACCTTCCCGAAGAAAATTTCGAAGCAATTTATTAATAATACGACAGAATTCCAACTTTATACCTTCTTGACGAAAATTTCAAACCGATTTTAAAGTAATGAACAAGACACGTGTTTCGAATATTAAATTCTCATCAGTGATTATTAACACACAGGACAACCTCATCAAATGGACAATATCCAGAGTCCGGTGCAAGTACGGAATGCATTGTAGATGGCGCTTTAAAGTGGCACCAGGCCAATTAGTACAATCGAAACGTATTCAAATATCATATGAATAATACGGAAGTGTTCCAACTCTATACCTTCTTGAAGAAAATATCAAACCAATTTTCATGCACCAGACACGTGTTTCGAATATTAAATTTTCATCAGTGATGCTTCCAGCCAAAGTGCTTTTCATACGCCACTTAAATTCATTTCACTAGCGCCCTCTGGTTTTATTTTTAGAATTTAAATTACAGAGAGTGCGCTGCTCCAAATTTCCTGAAGGGTCGATTCAGTAGTATATCCAAATAAAATCTATATTCAAAATAGCATTGGAGGGATGGTGCTAAGATATTAGCCTCCTGTAATTTTGATTATTTTTTTCGATGAAATGACAAGTTTCCGAAATAGCAAGAAAATATATATGATGTCAAATTGATAAAGGACCAAAACAAAGCTTCTTTCAGGCGACAGAGCTGGAAAGAAGTAATTACATCAAGTCATTGGGAACGATTTTAACGAGTCATGTTACATAAAAAGGAAGCCTAAAGCTTATTTTCTCGCTCGTATCATTTAAAACGAAAAACAAAGGAGACTTTCGCTCGTTGGCCGACGTATCAGAATTTAGAAAATAATAAGAAAAAGCACCAAAAATCATGTAACTGGTGCCACCTTGAAAATTCAAGAATAATTCAAAATGCATTTCCATTGATCCCAAAGCCTGTCAAATATAAGAATTACAATTGGAAATAAAAGCACAGTTAGTTGGAAATAAAGCACTGCTGACAGTGAAGGTCACCCCATCAGAGCGAAGAAAAGTAAAGATATTTTCTTAACAAACAATCCAATCAACTTAAACATTCTGCAAAGAAGCAAAGTAAATTCCCAATAGTGTTTAGATCAGATGCCCGGGGAGAGTAAGCATCTCCTATTTGCTAGTAACACCCGTCACCTAGACCGTGCGGAAACGAAAGTATATTCGGTGTTTTAGATGGTTTTTACTAATATATCCTCCGACATAGAGGAAAAAGAGATGCTATAATATTTATAATTTTCATTGTACCGTCCAAAACATTTTGTAATGACAAAGACTGTATGCACCCTTGATTAAGTAGTTTCTCGGCTAGTCTCCTTGCCCTCAGAACGAAGTTGTTGTAATTTGAGCTTTCTCTGGAAAAGCGTATCAAGGAAAGGAGAATTTGTCATTTTGAAGTTTAAATCGTCAAGTTTGTTCTATATGGAAGTATTCAGGTGACCATTTTCTTGATAATATGAAGCTGAGATAATCAAAAATTGTAATGTTTGGAATTTGATTTCGGCTTTTGTGTTTGACTTTCATTCACTTATTTCAATTTCCCCTGACGTCTCTTTTCTTGAATACATATTGAATGTTTATCGTCTAGTAGACTTATCAGATATCCTCTCTTGTCTGGTTTCAAGTATCTTTTCTTATTTTTTTTTTTTTTCTATGATTCGAATTTCGTTTTACAATGGGATTTTTTTGGAGATCGTGAGTGTTGTCATTCATGTATCAACAATGTGACGTGATTGCTCACGTTACCTACGGCTGTTTATACACGTTGTGTCTTTGCGTTAAGTCCACGTGTTTCTCGTAGCTGTTTAATGTCCATGGCATGTTTCCATTTTTAATTTTGAATAGTATAAAACAAAGTAAAGATAGGGACATAACGTTACACGTCTTCAAATTCAATGGCATCTTTTAAGAACATATTAATTTGCAGAATGGACCAGACATGCACGTTTCGGGTACTTAACCCTCGTCAGTGATCCTCAATCTAATATAAACATCAAATAAGTACCTAACCGTCATTCAATCTCAAAGTCGAGAATGCAAGGCAAAATCCTGAGAATTCCCATCGAAACGGTTGCGAACCCCGGAATGAACAGCATTCCGAATAGAGACCAGCTGCCAATGTAATATGGGCAAAATGTGTGAAAGCTATTATTTCCAAAAATCCCAAGAGTGAAATAGCAGAACGTATTCTGACGACAAAAGAAAAAGCAGACAGAGGTTATAGCACACCGCCATAGAAACACAAAGGACACATTTTTCTCCCACTTGAGATTAAGATATCCATGGAAACGCTGGGAAAAGATATCCTTTTCTCTGATGTGTTATGTGTCCATAAGTGTTACAGAGTAGGCCCTTGAAATACAGCCATGCGGTCGTGTTTGTGTGATGTCATCTTACAATGAGGAGGTTGTTTTACACCACAATTATACGTTCTTCGAGACCTCTGGGTAATTGGAGAAGTGAGAGAGTTGTGCGCACGTAATCCAGGATAACCACACCATTTGCTACTTGCGTGACAAATGGCCGTCCAAAGTCGGCACCGGTTACCCATTGGTCTCGTCGGTTTATGTGTAGTCTTTTGTGTTTGATGTTTACATGTTGTGTGTCTCTTTTACGTCTCGTGCTGTACTCGTCTTTTGTGTTTTTGCATCGGGTGTTTTGGTGCTTTACTGTTGATGCTGCAACGGAGTCTTGTTGGAGATCTCCTCCCTTCTTTCTACATTTGTAGCACATATCACGTGAATTTATTATTTCGATTGTTTACGTCATTGTGACGTCATGATTTCAGCTCGCTAAACAAGCAAGCTAACGGCGACGTGGCAATAAAATATCTATTTCAATATTTTCTTGCGTTAAATTTGGACAAGCCTAATGATTCGTAGTTTATTCTTACAGCACGATCTACTGAGTGAGACATAAAAAATTTACACGAGTGACGGAAATTTCATCTTTTCCTGAGTGGAGCGTAGCGAAACGAGGGAAAAGATGAAAAATAACCCTCACGAGTGTAAATTTTTATGTCTCAATCAGTAGAAAGTGATGGAATCTATTTCTTCTTCATTTCTAAGTAGCTACGATCTTGTCGTTACTCCTTGACAACGATTACTACGCATTGTCGAGACAAAATGCAACCCGGTAGAGAACAATGGTGGACTAGATAACAATCGTGCTTTTCTTACTGATAATTGGAATTTCACAATAGTTTGTACCACGTCTGCAAAATCACATAATAGCCCTATGACGTCAAACTCAAGCTTCGTCAACATTTCATTGCCAGTTACCGGAAGTACTTTCAAAAGCCGCGCGAGTCTTTAGTACGATATCTCTGATTGGTCTTTTGGAACAGCTGATTGGTATATGACGTTTAATGATTGGATGATGTAGCTTTTGTGTCTACTTATGTTTCTCACATAGGCTGTCTCACAGGGTAAGAGCAAAACTGAAGAAGAAAACAAAATCTCATACTGCTACGTCTACGCATTTTCTTTTGTCTCACGACGTGAGTGAGTAAAATCGATCACACACTCAGACGTCATCGATCTCTCTCTATGACGTCATCGCTACCAACGCGACGTTAATGAAAATAGGCAACAAACATGTGATTATACATACACTATAAGTTGTTCTTTCCTAGTAGACCATGCGAGGAAAAACAATCAAAAACCTCCATGAGGGAGAGACGGCGATTTCTCAACCATCGTGTACAAAATTTTGCTTGTCCATGGCTCCACAAGCCTCGTCATAGACTTACATTTTTTACAATCGGGTTGAGAACTCATCCTTTTCTCAATGATGTACGGTTAATTTATTCTTGCACATGGGATAGACTGATACTGTTTTTACAAGTGCTGGAAAATTCGATCCGGCATGTCTGATCCTGCATTGTTGAGTGTTGTTTTGTGACGTCAAAGACAACATGACATAAGCTATTTCACGTGCACATTAATTTAGCATGACGTTCATTCATTTTGATGCGTAACAATGGGAATTTGAAGGTTTCATCTTGCGAGAAAAATAATCAAGCACCACGTCTGAGTTTCTAATAAAAATATCTTTCTCAGTTGGGACTTAAAAATGTACATAAACTTAGATCTACAGAAATTATCATTCGAATAATGTATCGGGAGGGTATTTGAAACTCGTGAAATCCTTCAGTTCCTGCTCAATAAAAAATAGATAAAATGCATTCAGTAGAAAAACATAAACAGAAAAAAGGCGATGAAAAAAAGATGTTTGTTGTCATGATAACGTCATTCTGATGCTTGTCGTTAAACAATGCTTGTTATGCTAGTTACAACAAAGGTTTGTGAGATAATGTTGAGTTACTTCATTCAATGACCCAGAGAGTGTCAATGTGAAAAGAACATTGGGACATCTATCCTTAATTCATTTCTACACATATTTTCGTTTCCTGTCGCATGTTTTCTGATGCTTTCACTAGGTTTTTTTAAATGATTATTTTCTTTAATCAAAGTGGATTAGATTTATAATGTAAAAGAAAGGAGGTGATCTCCAACTACACTCGGTTTCAGCACCCACGGAAAAATCCAAAACACACAATGCAAAAAAACACAGAGCAGACACGCACAGAAAGAGACGAACAAGGAAAACCGAAAACAGAAAAATCAAACACAAATGACTACATATAAACCAACGAGAACAATGGGCCATTGACTCTGACCTAGGACGGTCATCTACCACGCCAGTAGCAGACGATGTGGTTATCCTGATTAGGTGCGTACAGCCATCCCACTTTATCGATTACCCAGAGGTCTCGAAGAAAGTACAATTGACCCTTCCGATTTCGGGAAAAAAAATCCAAAAATTCGTGACGTCACAATGCTTTAACCTCGAACAAACAAGCTTTGAACTTCGGTCAAACATCGAAATTGCATTGTGATATCATGGAATTTCTCATATTTTTCCCGCGTTCGGAAGAGTCATTTATGGTGTAAAATGACCTCCTCACTGTAAGATGAACAAACAAACAGACAGCATGACACAGAGGCCCAAGAAACACACAGATGGATGTGTAAATTGATATAAAAAAGAAGGTGTATGAAATACAGCCGACTGTATCGAGCTCATGTATGTTATCACCCGAGGAGTCCGACTGACATTCAGAGAGGACATGTGATCGGGGGACTGTCTTCTCTAAAGGGGTTTGGACAGGGTCCGTCATGGAGTCCTTTCGCCGCACTCAGTCAGAGTACAATTCTATAGAATACGCTGGCACAAAGCTGTAAATTGGTCAAGTACCAAGATAAGTGTCCGTCTGGTGACACAGGATCATATCCACGGTATGAAAGGCGGTTTATGATTCTAACACATTTTCGATGGTAATTCTGTCAACCTTTGATCGTTCTTATTTTGTTATTATGTCACCATAAAAAGGCAGACTGTGAAATACCCAAAGTAATATACTCTGTTGCTTGTTTTGATCCCTGGGGTCATTTGTTTTCGTCATAATATATCGGAGCCTATCCTGAAACTGATGTCGCATCAAGATAGTACATAACAAAATTATGTCCTTGAGCCATTATTTCTCTTGTCCATGTATAAATAAGACCTTGGACATGATTAATTTATTGGATATTTGTCAAATGCCATGTTATCTCCTCTTCCATATAGGGTAATTTCTCTTAATCTGCAATCTCGTTATTTGCGTTCAAAATTTGTGTTATAATTAGAAATAGATAGGAAAAGTATAATATTTTTTACGTTGCCTTTTGGTTAAATTTATATTTCAATTACTAGTTATTAAGTTTCAATACCAATTTCACATAAGGAATCAGTGAACATATGAGTATTTGAGGGTTTCCCATAGACATTCATTCATAGAGATTACAAGTCTAGAAGAAAGTAAGTTTTCTCCAACAACACTCGGTTGCAGCGCCCATAGTAAAATAACAAAAGACCCCATACAAAAACATTGAGTAATCACGCACAGCAAGAGACAAAAAACGGACAAAGAACACGAAAACACAACAAAGAAACATCAAACATGAAAAAAAACTACACATAAACAATCGAGGCCAATTGGTTCCGAAATGGGACGGCAATCTGCTACGATAGTAGCAAATGATGTGGTTATCCGGATTACGTTCGCACAATACTCCTACTTTTCCGGTTACCCAAAGATCTCGAAGAACGCCCAATAGTGATGAAAATAACCTCCTCACTGTTAGATGACCATACAAACAGGACAGCATAACGCAGGGGTCCAAGCAACTCATGGATGCATAAGTAAATGGATAAAACAAGAGGTCCAAGAGGACCACAATCGCTCACCTGAAAAGTTTGTAAAAGGAAAATAACCTGACTTCAGAGTGGAAAAAAAATTAACAACACTTCCTAAGACATCTCTCTAGATAATCTTGATGGTTAATCGGTTTGTCGATATGTGCTTCCGTTCTGAAGAAGAAGTTTGTCAAATGAGGGTACCTCCCATGACCTATTCTTGCCTGTGGTGGTGCCACCTGTTGACATAATCCGGACATAAACAACAATACTTGTAGAGGACCATGATTACTTCATTCCTACCAAGTTTCATGAAAATCTGTTCAGCGGTTCTGGAGATGATGTTGAATATGTATGAAAATCACCCCCCCCCCCCCCTTCTTCTTGAGTAAGCTAAGTAACCCAAGAGAGACAGTTATACAGAAGTTATAGCAAAATCCTGCTAACATATTACAGCCCCCCCCCCCTTCCTTTCACTACATTATTGATAACATTTGATCAAGACCTCCATTTACATGATGAAAATGTAGAGTTGTGTTTTTACATTAATATTTTGAGCTGCTCTCAATATTTTAATTTCAATGTTATATATCTAAGTCTTCACAAGATGAATTTGAAAATACTTATTCATCTTTTTTAAATCATTTAGTTTCCTTTTGCATACTAATTTAATAATTTAAAATATATAACATTCAAATGAATCGATAATCCAAGAATTTAAACCTCAAAAACATTTATCAATATTAAAGAAAGACAACTCTTGCATACATGAGTTCTGCTATTATACATGTACCAACTGTAAGAGTTCTTACCCTCTTATACGAAACTAAAGTTACCAGGGTTAAAATTCCTGATATAGATAAAAGAAGTACCAGAATTTGAATCCACAAGCATTGGGTCCATGTGCACAGTAAACATATCTATTCATAATTGAAAAAATACTCATAAAAATCTGTTCAGCAGTTCTGGAGAAGAAGTTGAATATGTATGAAAATCAACCCCCCCCCCCCTTTCCTTTTCACATAAGAAAAAAATTCATAAAAAATCAAATATTAAAATTTTAGTATAAAACACATATCAAAGCATTTATTAAATGTGCAGTAAATGAATGTGTAAAATCATACACATATTGAGTTATTTAAAGAAATAGTGCAAAAATGTGCATTTCTGACAAAGTCCGAAAAGACGTCAAAAACGCGTCACAAATTTGACTTCCGTGTGGAACCAAAAATAACAACACTTCTTAATACATCTCTCTAGATCATCCTGATGCTTTCGGTTTGTCGATAAGTGCTTCCGTTCTGAAGAAGAAGTTTGTCTGTGGTGGCGCCAACTGTTGATGGATCCGGACGAAAAACAAGAACACTTGTAGGGGACCATGACTACTTCATTCCTACCAAGTTTCATGAAAATCTGTTCAGTGGTTCTGGAGAAGAAGTCGAAAATGTTGAAAAGTGTACGACGGACGACGGACGCCGGACTGTGCGCTATGGCAATAGCTCACTTGAGCTTCGCTCAGGTGAGCTAAAAATAGAGGGCGTAAGCTTAACTTCGATTATCAGCAATATAATAAAGTTCCATATAGTTGTCACATGATGTTCATCTTTTATATCGTTTCTAATTTTATTCTTCCCCTATGTGTTTTCGCGTTCTAGCACATTTTGGAATGTATTAAATTCCCTTTGTTAATAACATTTTCTACCATAAATGTAGATTGTTTTAGCCCAGTCAGCATTTACAAATCATATAACTCTGTTTCTCTTGTTTTCCAAATGTTACGTAACACGTTTGTGGTAGAATTATGTACCGATCATGTATCAAGAGATCAAATGGATTGACAAGGTGGAAAATTAAGATACGGGAAATGTCTCACTCCCATATCGGGAGTTCGCTTCTTTTCATGTGGTGGAGGTTTTTGTTTGTTTGCTTTGGTTCCTGTCTTGTCCTGGTTTTGTATGCCTTCAGTTTCTGATTTTCTGAATTATCGATTTTGTGCTGTATACAGGGATATGGTCATTATCCATATTTGTTATTTCAACAATTGTACATTATCATGAATCATGACATTAAACAAAGGGAGGTGCGTCACTGTAAGTGTAAACTAGACATTTGGACATCTATCTTATGTTTATTTCTACTCGTCGTTTTTGTTTCCTGAAGCATTGTCAATATTGAATATATGTCCTATTATAAAAGGGGTAGGGGCAAAATCTGCCGTTTTTGGCCCCATTTTTTTGCTATTTTCAAAAATTGTTTTCATACTATTTTTTATCTTTCAAATAGGAATAGATATATTGTTGTTTATTGAAATTGAATCGAAAATAGATATAATCAACTAATATGAGTGTTATTTCCCGCCAAAATTGCCCACTACTATAATAGAAATAAGTAGGAAAATGATAACAACCAGATTTTAACATAATAGTTTATAGTATATATAGAGCAAGCGCATGTAACAAACTCATACTTTCCATGTACATTCAGAATATAAAAAGGAATGTCCCATATGAGTATGAACCTGTTACACGCCCTTGCTCTAGGGCTTACAACTGTAGGTATGTATGTCCCTTGCCAAAAATCAGAATTTCTCATGTGAAGACATAGTACTAAACATTCAGTCATTTTGCCCTGAAACGCATAGTTTTCGAAAAATCACAAAAAAATTGTCATTTTTTGTTTAGAAGAAGCATACTGAATACGAAAACATAACTTTTAAAAAAAATTCTGATTGGGGCCAAAAATGGTCACTTTTGCCCCTACCCCTTTCAATGCACCATATGAGCATTTCAACGAGTTATGTCTCATCAGTGATGCTCGAAGCCGAAAAAGAGGAAATCCAATTAATATGAAAACTTCCAAACTTGACCAAACATTTCTGCCAAAGAACCTGCTGAGAACAGAGCTATACCATCAGGGAGATATCCCTTAGTTTTAGATAATTTTGTGACGGAGAATTTGAAAATATATTTCAAGTCAATTACCGAAACATTGTGAAACTAGACGTACAATATCATTGGAGACAGAAAAAGCAGAGATCCCAACCTAGTGGTTCAATTTTTCAATATTGAAATAGATATTCCAATATAAAATTTATATGCACCATATGCGTATTTCAACAAGTTATCGTCTCATCAGTGATGCTCGAGGCCGAACAAGAGAAAATCCAAATTATATGAAATTATGAAGTGCAAAAGTCTAATCTTGACTTAAATTTCTTCCAAAGAACATGCGATGGACGGAGCTATGTCATGAGGGAGATACCCGTTTTAGATAACTTAAATTTTGTGACGGAGAATTTAAAAATATATGATTTCTAAATTCTTCTCAGGGATCTTCTATTAATGGATTTCAAACATTCTTTTCAATAGTGTAGTATGTTTCTTAAATGAATAATATTTTGATCAGAGCGAGTCTTATTGATTCTAATATCAATTAAATGATTATTGTTGTACCCCAATTGTCATAATAGTCTTGAAATCTTGAAAGGAAAGAGAAAGCAGATACGATTGCGAGGAATTTAGCTTATGTCATAGCATTGTATTGAGCTGCATACTTGGCTAACTTTAGCTCTTTCATGGAATGAAAGTTTTAATTTCAATTTCAGTTTCAATCTTTACTTTTCAATTTGAACATTTCAGAAGAGTTGCGGCTTATTGAAATGCATATTTTGTGTACTTTTGTAATTGTGTATATTCGTTATTCATTCCGAGGTTCGCAACCGTTCCTATTGAAATTCTAATGATTTTGCATTGTCTTCTCGACTTCGAGACTGAATAACTGATAGCTACACTTTTATGTTTAATTCCTAATGATGACAAATATGATAATGACCATATCCCTACATACAACACAAAATCGATAATTCAAATAATCATACACTGAAGGCATTCAAAATCAGAATAAAACAGGAACCAAAGCAAACAAACAAAAACCTCTACTACAGGAAAAGAAGCAAACTCCCAATATGGGAGTGAGACTTCAAAATGAAGTTGTTTGTATGTACTCGTCAATACCAAAGTAATTGAACACTGTGTTCATAAAAATCATAATATATTTGCACTGCTTTCTTGTTTATACAGTCGAAAGAATTGATAATCTCGACAAAAACGAAAATATTTTATGAGTCCCGCATTTTGATTCATGAATTCATATCTTTTCGTTTTAATATTTTGAGGGACAGTTTGACATACCGGAGCCTGATATGACAATGATGTGATTTTTTTTGCAGATTTGGCATAGATAGTTTATTATTAAGACCTTGGACCACATTGTATTATTGGACGATTTTAAGAAGTCTTGTTTAGATCATCTTCCTTAAAAGTTTATTTCTATTATTTTGCATTATCGTCATTTGCATTCAAAATTAGTGTTATGATTAAAAAAAAATAGGAAAAGTATTATATTTTCTAAGTTGCCTTATGATTAAATTGAAGGTATCCTTTGTACAACAGTCATTTTACGTATCGATTTAACCATCTCTATTGTAAAGTATGGTAAATTTTATGCCTGGTATGGTCTTATGAACTCAACATTTTCTGAAAGGTAATGATGCCCTGAGAACAAATATAAGACTCCCAGCTCTCGAAAATTAAAGGGGAAAGCTGTCGTCAACTTAGGGGTATTTGTAAATGTTTAATGTCTTCAAATTCATTAAATGTTATATAGAGAAAATAGACAAATTCGTATGCTTCGTAAGTTATTCTCTTTTGTTTTTCCAGCATAAAAATTTTTAATTTTCAGCTGTAGCATTATTACCTTTCAGAAAATATATAGTTTATCGTATCCTTACCAGGCATACAAATGCCCTATTGTACATCGGATACATTAAGCAATGACTAAAAGAAGCCTGGTCATGGCTCTTTATCAATTTGACATCATATATATGATATATTACTTTGCTTTTTCGGAAACTTGCTATTTAATCAACAATATCATCAAAATTAAAGGAGGTTAACATCTGAGCACCATGTCTCCAATGCTACTTTGGTCATTGATTTTATTTAATTATGCTACTGAATCGACCCTACAGGAAATTTGGAGCCGCGCACTCTCTATCGTAAATGTGGAATGCTTTAACGAGATATCACACGCGTTTCAGTAGCCTCCCTTAGACGAGAATTTTTAAGAAATCTCCACACTGAAGATATCCGATTTTCGTAACTTAAAATGTCTTGATGTTCTGGCTTTTTTATAATCGCTCAATCGACAAGTCGATCCAATAGCTCAGAGGTAGGGCTCTTGCTCACCATACGGGAAGACCGCGGTTCGAGCCTGAGCGCTGGGGTAATAGAGTGTTAATCGTATGTACATACGAAATTTTTTTTTCTTTGCAAAGTAAAGGTAAGCCTAGAGTGACCAACAATAGTCAAATTTTTGCTGATATTGAACTAACAAATGTTTTTGAAAATTTTGTTAAGACTTTATTACCTTCATACATATGTCGTATCTATTCAGAAATAAGTCAGGTGTCAGTAAAGTGTTTGAATGTAGAGAAACTTATAATATAGTTACCCATATGGTACATTTGATATCATTACACATGTTCACATACTGTCGTGTTACCACACAAAATCTGTTTTCGGCTCTACTTATTTACATATTGACATCTTTGTGAGTGAAGGAACAATGCTGTGATATTTCAAAAAGATGATTATATAAATTCGGATGCTTTTGTCTTTGGTCACATAGTAAAGAAAGATAACTCGAATTGTACTTTTAATTTTTTACATGATAATTTACACATTCAGTCAGATTTTGCAACATATGACGTGGTCATTGAATGATTTCTTTCTATAAGAATTTGCACAATATGTTGAGGGAACAATATGAGAAGTTTCATTTGAAAATCTTGGGCTGACAAAATAATATAGCCAAAAAATGAGCATTTCCATTACAATCAAAGGATTGCTAAAAAGTCTGATCAATTTCAAAATCTCATAATTTTGGATGGTGACCTCCTAATATTGTCCCTTACATTTGAATTAAATTAGGAAATCAGAATTATGCTTTTTTTCTGAAAATATGTGTTGTATAACACGAAACGTGTGATATCACCTTAACCCAGTCAGCATTTACAAATTATATAGCTCTTTTTCATCTTGTTTTCCCAAACGTTACGCAACACTTTTATGGTAGAATTATGTACCGATCATGTATTAAAAGATCAAATGGAGTGACGAGGTGGAGATCACAGTGAAAGAGAAACTATCGGTGAATGTTGATTCTTAATACCGTTGAACTTATTATAAATGAATTATTAATGTTTGTGCATTCCATATTATTATAACCGTGTTGATTCCAAGAAACTCAAGACAATATGTAATCTCAAATCATCTTTGGCATAGTATAAACATTATGAAGTGACATGAAATAACACCTTAAAGGAAAAGGCATACTTTGTAACAGTAATGCTTCGTAATGATAATTCATAACTGTAATACGGATAACTATATGTGTTACTTTCTTAGAAGATGGCCAACCGAAGTCGGCACCGTGTTGATTCCAAGAAACTCAAGACAATATGTAATCTCAAATCATCTTTGGCATAGTATAAACATTATGAAGTGACATGAAATAACACCTTAAAGAAAAGGCATACTTTGTAACAGTAATGCTTCATAATGATAATTCATAACTGTAATACGGATAACTATATGTGTTACTTTCTTAGAAGATGGCCAACCGAAGTCGGCACCGATTGCTTATTTGTCTTGTTGGTTAATCATATGTGTGGTCTTTTGTATTTCATGTTGCTATGTCGTATGTCTCTTTTGTGTCACTTGCTCAGACAGTGCATGTTTTGTAGTGACAAATATGGATAATGACCATATCCCTGTATACAACACAAAATCGATAATTCAGAAAATCAGAAACCAAAGGCATACAAAATCAGGATAAAACAGGAACCAAAGCAAATAAACAAAACCTCCACCACATGAAAAGAAGCGAACTCCCGATATGGGAGTGAGACCAGGTGTCATGGAAGAGTAAGCATCTCCTGCTTGCATGCAACACCCGCCGCTTCAATTCGGTAGAACTGTCACATCCGGTTACTTCCATTTCGGAAGACATAGAGTACAATCTTTGGTTGGATGGTTCAAATGGTCTATGGCAGGATATCATTCACCATTCTGGAGATTGGGATATCATAGTGTATGACGAGTTCCCCATATCTACCGTAGAACTTCCTCAGTGACGATGTTAGTCGGGCACCTGGTCCCAACTCTAGCTTGCTAGGGGGTCCGTTGATGCTCAATTCGGTGTTCTATTGTGAGTGCTGTTAAGATTTTCGTCAGGATCGTCTTTATCTCATTGCTATGTATGTCTGCTCTGTGTTTTCACTTGCGGTATTTAGATGTTTTGCTGCTGGTGCTGCTCTGTGTTCTCCCATACAGTGTTTGGTGTTTGCTGTGGGTGCTGCAACCGAGTCTTTTAAGATAATATTTTATATATCCGTGTAAAAAAAATATTTCCTTCTTTCGTTTCTCCTCCGTCCTATGTCGGTTCCAATCACCCACCGGTCTTGCTGGTTTATTTGTGGTCTTTTGTGGTTTGTGTTTTGATGAAATGTTTGCTGCTCCTTGTCCCTTTTGTGTCTCTTGCTGTGTATGTCTTCTCTGTATTTTTACTTGCGGTATTTAGATGTTTTGCTGTTTGTGCTGCAACCGTGTCTTGTTGGAGATCCATTCTGTTCACAAATTATTTCTGTTAACAATATTTTCTCGAAATTTCTGAAAAGTGTGTTGTTCTGTAGCATCATATCCCATCCATCCTGTTAGGTTTTCTTTATTTTTTGGACATATTCAGTTCCACAACCTTCGGCCTTATTTCATTGTTTGGATAGAGGTTCACTGACGAGCAGTAAGTATCCGAAACGTGCATATCTTGTCCATACTGCAAATTTATCTGTTCTAAAATGATACTATGAATTTGAAGACGTAACATTCCTTTCATCTGATGGGAAAGAGAACATTGTCCTTCAACTTTACGTCACTGTGTCCCGCTGTGAAACTATAATTTAGTCAAGTATCGTATCTCCTCCTTATTTTCACTTTTTGGCAGCAATTCTCTAAGCAGCGACAGGGTCTCAACCGGTTTACTATATATATTGGTCGGACTCTACGGACGATAACATGCATGAGTTCACTCCAACCGGTAGATCATATTAGACTTTTGTATGTAAGCCCTTTGTTTTATATACTGGTCCCTGCTGTCTTATTGTGTGGTAGGAAGCTATCATAAACAACGGACGTGCGTCTTCGATGGTATTTGGTAATCGAGTTTGGTTGGAGATACCCTTCTTTTTTATTTCTTGACTGTATAATTTCTTTTCTCTAAAGACAAAGCTGTGCCTTATGCTTATTCATATGCAAAATCTTTAAGGTCAAGTTCAGAATTAACTTCTTTGTATATTCATCTTTTAGAGTTCGTTCATGTGTCCGGGGCATGACTAATGAGATATTACTTGTTGAATATACGCACTTGGTACGTAACCATTAACGATAGAACACATTTCATTTTTTTTCAATATTTACCAATCACATGTAAACCAATGTTGGAATGTCTGCTGGTGGCCTTGTCCCGAATGATATCATTAGTCTCGTTTGACCTCAGCCTTGGAATGAAATTGTAAATTCTCTGTTACAAAATTTTATAGACTATTCTAAAACCAACGGTATCTCCCTTAAAAATAGCCCTGTCTTTAACTTGTTCTTCGTCAAAGATTTTATGTCGAATTTAGAATATCATTCTTCATATATGAATTTTCTCTATGTTGGACCGAGCAAGACTCATGATACATTTTTGGTTGAAATGCGTATATGTTGTACTGATTTTTATTTTTACAATATAACATAACATCATCATATGACACCCATCCTGCTACGTCTTTCGGTACCCTTTTTCGACATAGTGACTGTCATACTTTTCTGGCATATTACATTGTTTAGATTTGAGGATCACTGACGAGGGTTAAGTACCCGAAACGTGCTTGTCTGGTCCATATTGCCAATTTATCTGTTCTTAAATGATGCTATTCAATTTGAAGACGTTTAACATTAATACCACTTGGTGAGTTTCACTGCTGGTGGACTAGGAGTCCCCGAGGGCACATGTAGCCAAGTTCGATCAATTTCGGTTGATCGTTTCTTCAAAGCATTCTAAAATTTCTGTTATCAAAATTTCTTGAAATTTCTAAAAAGTGGGTCCTGCAGCATCATATCCCACCCATCCTGCTACGTCTTTCGGTACCCTTTTTCGACATAGTAACTTTCATACTTTTTTGGCATATTACATTGTTTATTTGTTATTTGAGATTCACTGACAAGGGTTAAGTACCCGAAACGTGCATGTCTGGTCCATGCTGCCAATTTATCTGTTCTTAAATGATTCTATTCAATTTGAAGACGTTTAACATCTCAATTTTGATAATTTGAAACAGTAATTCACGCATCTTCTTTTAATACCGCAAACTTAATGGTAATACAAATGCAAGTTTGAACATCTTCTTGTAATTCTGAAGCTAAACATATTCATTTCTAGTATTTCTATATGTTTCAAACTATCTTTTAATTGAGTTTTAAGTTCTATCAAGAATAATTTTTTGAATTTTTGACTTTTCGCTGACCTGCCACTATTTTTGTCAATGATAAATTGTAATACTCATCCTCAGAATGAGCCTTGATAGCGGATTGATGGTCAAGCGTTTTTTTAGGGAAGTACAAATATTGGTCAAAACTTTACCTGACCATGATTAGATAATAGAATTAAACATGTTTATATGAGCACTGCACAATATAAACATCAAAGACTTAACGAACAGTTATTCAGTCTAAAAGTCGAGAAGGCAAGGTCAAATCGTGATAATTCCCATCGGAAAGGTTGCGAACCTCGGAGTGAACAACATTCCGAAGTGAGACCAGGTGCCCGGGTAGAGTCAGCGTCTCCTGATTGCATGCAAGAAAGGAGGGGATCTCCAACAACACTAGGTTGCAGCACCCACAGCAAAATCCCAAAACACCCATGCAAAAAACACAGAACAGATACCCACAGAAAGAGACACAAAAGGGACAAGGAACACCAACTCACAACATAGAAACATAAAAGACTACACATAAACCAACGAGACCAATGGGCAACCGGTGCCGACTTAGGACGGCCATCTGCCAAGTAAATAGCAGACGGTGTGCAACACCCGTCGCAACAGCTCCATGGACACCTGTTAAAGGAGCTGTTAAGATAAGGCGTAAAATCAGCCCTGAAAAGTGGAATTTTGAAAATTGAAATTTCAAGAACCTTTTTTGGTAAAATGTATACCTATACGGCATCCCATCAGAATATGAAGTTATTTTTTATCTGTTTTGCATAATATTGCTAATTTTGGGATCAAAACTTAAAACTTAAAATAGAAAACGGAAAAGAACATTGTTCCCCCCGGATATACAGAAAGCCACTTTTACTGGAGATGTGTATCCATGATACAAATTTTTTGGCAAAGTGGGGTTCTGTATCTCCGGGGGGAACACTACCCAAGAGACGAAAAACTAAAAATGGAAAGGGGGTGCATTTTTTAAGAATCGATCTTTTTGACCATTAAATATAGCACATTTGACTATTTTTCCTGTTTAATCCATCAAACATTGTGTACTCAATATGACTGAAGGAAAGATACAAGAATTACGAACGAAATAAGCAAGAGTGGTGTTCATTTCTCCGTCAATGTGTATTTCGCGCTAAAAGGCTTACATTGTATCCATTGAATGAAGAATAAGACCGTATTTTAAGTTCCGGATTTCATTATTTACCGTTTAAAGGAGGTAGAACGTTCGAAATCTATTTCTGATACACAATGTAGACATATTTTGATGTCTTTTAGCTTATATTTATCCATTTTAGACAAAATATTCAAAAATGTATACGTTTTTGTCGATATTATCGGATTTTCTATCCGAGCACCCCTACCTCTTTCGACCTTAATTCTACAACCTTAATAGTTCCTTAACATAATGTAAAACATGTAAAAGTTCTGCAAATACATTATATTTCAATAATGATTCACGTTTTTCTGTATACGATTCGCCATGCGCAAGAAATAAGTCACAAGATTCAGGGCTAAATACGGCCCTTATCTTAACAGCTCCTTCGGTGATTGTCTCGATGTACATTTTGATGTAAAGACCAGGTAAGTATGTCTTGTTTGGAGATGACGACGACCATTAAATTACAATGTAGAATGTCAGTGATCATTCTGGAAAGGGAGATCTGATATGCTTTTATTATATCCCTGTAGCAAACGAAGAACTTCCTCAATGATGATTTCAGCCATTGTGGGATATAACCCTGAACAAGTAGCTTACTTGCAAGCCGTCTGGCTCTAATGATGAAATCTTCATATTTGGAACATATGTCCTGGCGTACCGTATCAGCTGAGAAACAAAAACGCCATAAGCAGGAGAAGACGAAATGTTGCTACTCATGAAAGGAAATTTAGTTATGTGAAAGCTGAAATAGTTACGCTTGTCATACAGTGAGGTGTTCAAATGGTTGTTTGCGTCGAAAAATAGAAATATATCCAAGTACGAAGCGGATCTATCGCATTCTGTTGTTTCCTTGATCTCTTGTTCATGAGGATAGATTTCATGTAGATGGTTCTTAAAGTTGGGATTATTGATGGGCAACACGTCATCTATGTATCTGAAGGTAAAATTGAACGGAGGTATGAATATAAAAATAAGTCCGCAATCACTTTTCGTCTTTGCAGCTGAACTCTCGACGTAAGAATGTCCATCTTTCGCAAACGTTTCGGAATTTGGAACAATTAGCATCAGCATGTGTACAATTAAAAATTGTACGGCCTTTATCTTACAATTACTTGTATTTGGGCATCCTTGTCCCTTTGATGTGTTTGTCTATTGTCTGTTTTCTTCAAATAAGTCCTTTATCTATGAAATCAATAATGTTAAAATGTATAGCTAAATATTTTTACTTCCTGCATTTTACCTTACTTATTACTCAGACAAATATAATACTTAGCCAGACTGTAAGGTAGGGTTCGTGTCTTGACAAATGACGTTATAAGGTGTAAGAAATGTCAAACACATATCATGGACTGACACCTCTGCACACAATATTTTTCAATGAAATTTGACTTAATATTATTTGTTCATACAATTTATGTAGGAAGTGAGAAGGTACGGTAGTACCTTTGTGTAGATGTCAATGTCTTATTTTATTTTTCTACTGAACCTGTCTATTTCTTAAGTGCGATATTACATTTGTACTTTTATTTCATATGTCATTTTTGAAATTGAAAATCAGACGTTTATTCAAAAGTATCAAAGTTGCTAGATGAAACATTATGGCTAAAATTCATTGGAGAAAGTTCATTATATTCATTGTACTAAAATCTTGTAATAAGTGAATACTTTCGATAATTTTAATGTAAACTGCTATTTATAATAAAAACAATTAAATAAAGTTATTCATTTTTCAACGTGTTTGCTTTATTGTGCATTTCGTGGTTTTTTTTATGTTTTGCTGGTTTGGTCTATGCTGATTGTTTGAAATATGCAGCTTGTCGGAAAAATTCAATAGGTTTTTTTTTTGCATCGTCTGTTAAAGAAATTGTTGTCAATTATTAATTAATGTTTAACGTCTTCAAATTCATTGGCATCATTTTAGAGCAGATAAATTTACAGCATGGACCAGACATGTACATTTCGGGTATTCAACCCTCGTCAGTGATCCTCAATTTAAACAATGTAAAATTGCCAAAATCTATGAAAATTATATCCTAAATATACCGAAAGACGTAGCAAGATGGCTGGGATATGATGCTGCAGGACCCAGGTTTAAGAAATTTCAGACAATTTTATATACAGAAATTGTCATATGCGTTTAAAGAAACGAACAACAATATCGATATATACAGAAAATATATCTAAGCGGGATTCTTTGATTATTAAGACTAGCACCAGAAAGCATATGGTATTTGAAGGTCCTAGGACTGACAGCCATTCTAAGTTCAAGGACCATAACCCTGCAAAAAAGAGCCAATTGAACACAAAATAAAACTGGATCTGTAATTCATTATTATGGAGGCGTTTACCGAGTTTCAATTCAATAGCTGCAAAGGCTGCGAAAAAAAGTATGGAAAACTGTAAAATAGTTGAAAACCTCTATGTTCAAGGGTCATAACTCTGCTAAAAAATGAGTCCATTTTCTCTGAATCTCGATCTTGATCTGTAATAACTTGTTACAAAGGCATATATCAAGTTTCAATTCAATAGCTGCAAAGGCTACGAAAAAAAGGTCGGAAAACTGTAAAATTGTGGCAAATTTCTTTTTTAAAAATGCGTCTATTTTTCCGAAATTCGAACTGGATCTTAAATTGTTTATTACAACGGCATATATAAAGTTTCAATACAATAGCTGCAAAGGCTGCGAAAAAAAGTCCGGAAAGTTGAAAAATTGTTGAATTTTCTATGATCAAGGACCGTAACTCTGCTAAGAATAAATCATTTTTTTTCTGAAACTCGAATTGAATTTTATGCCGCTTGATATGAAGTCATGCGTGAAGTTCCAATCCAATATCTTGAAAGGCTTCAGAAAAAAGTCCAGAAAACATGACCTCGGACGGATGGACGGACGCACAGACGGACGGACTCACGGACAGCGCCATAACATATTACGTCCCGTCTTTTAAAAGACGGGCGTATAATAATGCTGTTAATGACAAACAGCAAAAAACCCACCGAAGTAACAGAATACAAAAGCACAGAGACAACGAGAATAAGAAGAGACACTAAGATTACCATGGAGATCGAATACCAAAGACGAGATATCAATCAGTGAATGAAAGCCAAACACAAAAGCCAATACCAAATTCCAAAAATCACAATCGAAAGGCTTACAATTTCTGAAGATATACAAAACAGAATTTTTTCGCGCGAAAAGAAAGATAAACAGAAGGAGACAATAAAACAGCCCAATAGAAACACAAGGACAACTTATCTATTCACTGACGAGGGTTAAATACCCGAAACGTGCATGCCTGGTCCATGCTGTAAATTTATCTGCTCTAAAATGATGCTAATGAATTTGAAGACGTTAAACAACTGTTATCCGCGTGTCATAGGCAAACGTTACAAATACAGAAACACCATTTTTGGACCTACATATCACAATTTTAAACGGAAAGATTCATACAAGTGTATTTGACAAAAGAGATGATTTTGGATTCAACATAGTTAATTTCTCCTGGCTTGACTGTGATATTCCAAGACTACCGTCATGTGCGGCATTTACATATCACAGTTCATCCGGTGCGCTAGAGCATTGTTGATTTTCACAGTAGAAATTTACATACTACCAACAAACGTTTAGGTCAAGGTTTCCGCTTTCATAAACTAGTTAAGACTTTCTGGAAATTTTACAAAAAATACAGTCAACTTCTTTTAAAATTCAGATCTATACACACAAAAGAGTACATTACTTTGGGTATTACACAACCTGTCTTTTATGGTGATATGATAAACAAAATGAGAAGGATAAAAGGTGGACAGCAAAACCATCGAAAATGCCTCAGAATCATCAAACGCCTTTATACTGTGGATAGTATCTTAATGTCACCAGACGGACACTAGAATGTGGGTCCTGTAGCATCATATCCCGCCCCTTCTGCTACGTCTTTTGGTACATTTTTGGACATAATACTTTTCATACTTTTTGGCAATATTACATTGTTAAGACTAAGGATCACTGACGAGGGTTTAGTATCCGAAACGTGCATGTCTGGTCCATACTGTAAATTTATCAGGTTTTAAATGATGCTATTGAATTTAAAGACGTTTAACATTGTTTAGACTTAGGATCACTGACGAGGGTTTAGTACCCGAAACGTGCATGTCTGGTCCATGCTGTAGATTTATCAGGTCTTAAATGATGCTATTGAATTTGAAGACGTTTTACATTTATGTTGCTCCACAATAGAAATGTATGTATAGAAGACTTCTGTCCGGCAGCAGAGATGGGCACTTCGGTGTTTTTATGAGAAATATCCATCAATTCCAGGGGATAGGGAATCTGTCAAATCAATAAGGTTAGAATAATTATATAGGGGAACCAATTCTATAATTGTGTTTTCTACATTGACATTTTAATATCATTACGAGAAATACATAGCTAAAGCCTTTCGCAAATCAGATTTTGACCAATTATAATCGATCACAAGCTGTTGCTAGTAATTGTTTTTAAGTAGAGTCAAATCTTCCCGGCACCTAATTTCGCTCTTTTTGGTCGTTCAGTTTATAACATGTGGTAGGATTCTTTGAGTTTTTTAATTTTATAGTATATTTTTTTCTGGGTTTTTTGTGTTTTCTTTTCTTCTTTATTCAGATTTCCTATTGCGATTTTTGGTATTATATTCTTTCTTAAAACATTATTCAGAGATTGCAAATTGCAACAAATTTAACAAATCATATTAAGAAATAATCAAGTCCTGTCTGCGTAATGATATGAAAGTGTTCCAACTCTATACCTTCTTGAAGAAAATTTCAAACCAATTTATCATGCACCAGACGCAGTGATGCTTCCATTCAAAGTGGTTATAATGTTGAGACTTCATTAAAGATACCCTATCTAATTGTTATTTAAGTTCTAGTAACTGCTCCACTACAATTTTGTCTAGAAATCTGACGTCAGCACTTACTGCTATTAAAGAACACGTAACTAGATATTGTGAAACGGTTCTAAACAGGAACGATGTAAATTTATTTTGGTCTATTAAGAATTCAGGGGATGTGATTGAAAAAATGAAATCTGGAAATTTCCAAGCCAATATGATTTCTTCATACGACTTCTCTAATATGTACACCACACTTTCTCATGACAAAATTAATGATCGATTATCTAATCTCATTAAATGGTGTTTTGATCGAGAGCGAAAAACTTACATTTGTACATCTGAATCGAAGGGTTTCTTTTCCTCGACAGACTACAAATCATACAAATCATGGACATGCAGTGACCTGTGTAATGCCTTGTCCTTCCTCTTGGACAATATTTATGTTAGATTTGGTGAGGATCTATACAAGCAGGTTGTAGGAATTCCTATGGGTACTAACTGTGCGCCTCTTGTTGCAGATTTATTTTTATACACTTATGAAAAAGAATTTATCCAAAATCTTCAAAAGCAAAGAAAATTTGATGAGCTGAAATGTTTCAATAATACTTCTAGGTATCTGGATGATATTCTAACCATTGACAATCCTGCTTTTGAATTATATAAGAATGAAATTTATCCACAAGAATTAACCCTTAACAAGGCAAACCTTTCAAATACAGAAACACCCTTTTTGGACCTAAATATCAAAATTGTAAACGGAAAGATGCATACAAGTGTATATGACAAAAGGGATGATTTTGGATTCAACATAGTAAATTTCCCTTGGCTTGACGGTGATGTTCCAAGATTACCGTCATACGGCATTTACATATCACAGCTCATCCGGTACGCTAGAGCATGTACTGATATTTTGGATTTTCACAGTAGAAATTTACAAATTACCAAAAAACTTTTAGGTCAAGGTTTCCGCTTTCATAAACTAGTTAAGACTTTCTGGAAATTTTACAAAAATTACAGTCAACTTCTTTTAAAATTCGGATCTATACATGCAACAGAGTACATTACTATGGGTATTACACAACCTGTCTTTTATGGTGATATGATAAACAAAATAAAAAGGATCAAAGGTAGGCAGCATAACCATCGAAAATGCGTCAGAATCATCAAACGCCTTTTATACCGTGGATATGATCCTAATGTCACCAGACGGACACTAGGCTTGGTACTTGACCAATCTACAGTCTTGTACAATCGCATCATTGAGACTTGCACTCTGACTGACTGTGACGACGGGACTCCATGACGGGCCCTCTTTAGAGAAGACAGGGCCCCGACCACCTGTCCTCTCTGAATGTCAGTCGGACTCCTCGGGTGATTACATACATGAGCTCGCTACAGCCGGCAGAGCACGGACTGTATTTCGCATGCCCTCTTTTTATATCCATTTACATATTAATCTGTGTCTCTGGGGCCTCTGCGTTTCGCGGTTTTGTTTGTGTGATATCATCTTACAGTGAGGAGGTTGTTTTACACCACAATTGTGCGTTCTTTGAGACCTCTAGGTAATTGAAGAAGTGAGAGGGTTGTGCGCACGTAATCCAGGATAACCACACCATTTGCTACTTGCGTGACAGATGGCCGTCCAAAGTCGGCACCGGTTACCCATTGGTCTCGTCGGTTTATGTGTAGTCTTTTGTGTTTGATGTTTAAATGTCGTGTGTCTCTTTTCCGTCTCGTGCTGTACTCGTCTTTTGTGTTTTTGCATCGGGTGTTTTACTGTTGATGCTGCAACGGGGTCTTGTTGGAGATCTCCTCCCTTCTTTTTAAGGAGTCATGAACCATAGAGCATGCCTAATTCCTGCAATAAATTGTTTGTAACTTGAGTGTAAATCAATCAAACTACGGGATATTCTGATCATTTCATTTTTGCGTATACACGTTAAACTCTTTAAATTCGATAGCATCATTTAAGAACAGATAGCATATGTATGACAAAAACATTAACATATATACAAATGCTCACACTCTTCGCCTCATGACTTCGTAAAAAAGCAATTGACAGTGATCGAAATCCGATAATCCTGTGGAAAAGAGTAGAGCAAAACATAATTTTTTTTTAATACTATAAGTACGACGGAGACCCATATGCGATCTGCACAAATAATTGTAAGAAGTGTAGATTTGTCTTGATGACGTAGTGTTAAATGGAGCTGTGACAACCCACCTCTCTCTTATTCTGAAAACTCATCTGCTCGGCATCTGCTCATTTACTAATTTAATCCTCTTGATATTCAAACTAGCATGTTTAATTCCTGCAATACATTGTTTGCAACTTGAGTGTCAACCAATCAAAATATGGGATGTTTTGATAATTTCATTTTTGCGTCTCATTTCTGTAAGTTTTGAAAGTCAGTTGTCATGTCATGTCATGTTTTGAGTACTAGTTTACACTTTAAAATCTTTAAATTTGATAGCATCATTTAAGAACAGATAGCATATGTATGACAAAAACATTAACATATCTACAAATGCTCACACTCTTCGCCTCATGACTTCTTAAAAAAACAGTGGACGGTGAATCCCGATAATCCTGTGGAATAGGGTAGAGCAAAAAATTATTCATACCATAAGTACGACGAAGACCCATATGCGATCTGCACAAAAAAGTTTTAAGAAGTGTAAATTGATGTGTAAATAGACGTCTCGATGACGCCTTGGGCGGATTCCTTTGACCAACTCTGAATACTCCGAGCTGCTCCGAACGAATGGAGCGATCCCGCGCAGTGATCTAGAGTAGCTATAGAGATACTCCGTCTGCACCTGGTCAAGAGGTGGTGCAGCGAGAGTGCTCTAGAAAGTGACGTCATCCAACATTTGTCTATCAATGATATGGCACACATGGGTTCGTGACGGAGGAAATGAAGAACATCGAACTTTTTATGAACTAAATGTTTTCAAAATTATTCTGTGTTGTCTTCTTTTATTTTCAGTTGATTTACTTCAACTCAAAATGTAGAAAAACTCCGGCGTGTGCCCCGTTTTTCTATCTCTTTTTTTTTTCATAACGTCCCTGACAAGCCGGAAAGTTTCTGCATTTTTAGCCCTTTTCACGTAAGGCACGGTCCATTTGATATTTTTTTTTTGGGGGGGGGCTTTTTTTTGTCGGGAAAAACAATTTCAATTTTTTTTTCTTGCAAAGTTGGAGCAAGGAAATTTTTTTCTAACAATTTAATTATGTGTATATTAAGAATGTTCGCATTTTTTCAACAGAAATTCTTCATTTTTATCTCTAAACATAACTATTTTTTGATATAAATTTGTATTCACTTCTAAACTGAGAGAGATAAAAGATTTTAACAATATGATATAAGTTTCAGAAAAAAAATGTATATAAGGTCATGTAACATGTTTACAAGAGGGCCTGAGGGGGTTACGTCTTCTAGACAAATTTTTAAATTTAGAAATGTAAATTTGTGAAAAACTTAATTAAATTCTCCTTCCAAGATTGATAAATTTTAGACTCTATGGTGAAGCATGTATCTATTAATAGTAATAAATGGTATTGATAATGTATTTGAGCACTTAAGGGAGTCCCTTTTGTCAGTCACATGTATACTTTTGATATTCCTGTCATTAAAGAAGAAAAATATGGCGAGCGAAGCGAGCCGAATTTTTTTTTTATAAAAAGTGAAAACTGTGGCGAGTGAAGCGAGCCGAAATATTTTAAGCGAATTTTATGGTAAATTTCATATTCAGATTTCTTGTAAGAGCAAGATTTTTTTTTTCTGTCACACCATAAGCAAATTTTTTTCATCAAAATTCAGAGCAAAATTATTTTCAAATGGACTTGCTTACTGCGTTCCAGTTGTCTCGGACCGCAAAATAAATACTTTCAAAACGTCAAAAACAATCACTTTTTAATTCAGACGTTATCATGGTAATAGTAGTCGGTACTTGCCATCTACAAAACGTTAGTAACGCTGTTATTTAGCAACGTGAAACAGTAAAGAAAGACAACACAGAATAATAATAAACATTTAATTTCATAAAAAGTCTTACGTCTAAATTTCTCCTGTTGTTTTGTCCTCAAACAAAAGGTTTAGGAAGAACACCATCTCTGGCCGCCACCTTGCTACTCAGAAACTTTCTGTCCACTCCTTTGACAACCCGTTCTGGAGTACTCGGAGCATTGCCCTAGAGTAATTCGAGCAGTTCAAAGGAATCCGCCCCTTGTTTTATGGGGCTGTGACAACCCACCTCTCTCTTTTTCTGAAAACTCATTTGCTCGGTATCTGCTCATTTTTTATCAGACCTATCATTTAACGACAATGACCACCAAACGTGACGATATAAAAAATAAAGGAAATTGCCTATGACATTCTTTCGGTAAAATGCGAAAATGAGGACGTCATACCCATTTCACCTCACTTCACACCTCACTCTAACATGATGCTAATGAATTTGAAGACGTTAAACATTTGTCCACCTTTTTTTTGAATGCAGAAATAAGCTGGATATAGACAGATGAGTTTCAGGAACCGTAAAGAGACATACTGACTAGCTCGTCAGTTAATGACACTTCGGCTAGCCCATTCAAGTAAGCGTTAGCGTAACGTCACTTTGAGTCAGGATAACACACATACATATGCTTCGTTTGCCACTGTTCTTCAAAATAAGAACGTTAATTTGCTATTTAACCCTCATTATGACAATATTTCTCTTAAAAAATACTTTTGGCATGAATTAATTTCCCAAATTTCTGACACCTGGGTCTTGCAGCATCATATCCCAGACATTTTGCTACGTCTTTCTGTATATATTGGGGCATAATTTCACCATATTTTGGCCATACTTCATTGTATAGATTAAGGAACACTGACGAGGTTTAAATACCCGAAACGTGCATGTCTGGTCCATGTTATAAATTTATCTGCTTCAAATGATGCTAATGAAAGACGTTCAACATTAACTCGGTTTCTACGTCAAACACTGTACGTCAACGCATCGCATTGTACGCGAAACATAACCTTGGCGGAACAGTGCGAGCGCATTACCACATGATTATAATCGTTTTGATTGCCCAAGATGTGGATTTCTTAATTTTTCATAGTTTGGAATGATGGTCATATCAGATTACCTGACTGGTGAATTTTGTTTTGCATCCCCCTTTCTTTGGTTCGTAAGAATGTCAGATTCTATACCAAATGAATAACGATAATTGTAATTGGAAAAGGAATACATTATATTTGATAATGAAATAAAAAGTAAACTACATAGAATTACTAATAAGTTTGTTTAACCCACAGTTTCTTTTTCCTGTCAGTATATTTCAATGTTGGAGATTTCGGTTGCAATACTACTATCACAATATCCCTGAAAGTGCTAATCATTTTCAATAATAATAGATTTTTGATCGCTGAGCGACATAAGTCCCCTAACGGCATAATGCTATGTCCTGAAACTCTGCTTAGAACGCTTCAATTAAAAATTTCAACTTGACCTGTACGTGCATCAAAAGATTAATGACCACACAGATATCAATTATGAGCAGTAACAGAAATGGTCTTGGAAAAAAAGCATCCTTAATTTGTAAATCTGTATCACACTTCAATGTATCCACATACCAAAAATCAGTTTAAGATCTATAACAACAGCCAAGAAAAGTCCGGAAAACTGAAAAAGAAATGAAATTTGCTAAGTCCAAGGGCCATAACTCTTGTACAAATAGGTCAATCAAACCTAAACTCAAACTTAATCAGTATCACATACAGATACATCCACATACGAAAAATCAATTCAATATATGCATTAACAGCGGAGAAAAGTCTGCAAAACTAAAGTGTGACAGACAGACTGACAGACAAACGGGGTGGAAACTATAAGTCCCCTCCGGCAAGCCGGTAGGGGACTTAAAAAGGCATCTATTTACTGTTCTGTCTTGTTGTTTTTCCTTAACTTAAGCATAACTTTATTCTCATTTACGAGAAAAAGACATATAACAATGATCTGGATACATCATGCTTAGTCAGAAGACTTAGAGAAAAAACTAAGATCAATCATGCTTAAGTAGTGAGTATGTTGACCATAGATAAGGAATGCAGGGATTTTACGCAAGAGCAATTGGCTTTAATTATGTTACATCTACAGTATTTTCGTGATTTATCCCTTTTATCACGTTATCAAATACCTAGCATAATTAGGGTCGTATTACGAAGTCATCATATATAGGGCGTTAGCTTTACCATAAAGGGAATAACGATTCCCCGCATCTGTCTCCAATCAGAATGTGTGTTTAATTTCTTATCCATATGTCTGAGACTCGTGGCATCAAAGTTCTCGCTTATTTCTAATGTGTAACATAGGTATATAATGTTCTGACACTGAGAAAACGGATATTAAAGTGTCTGCGTATAGTAAGAGCTGCCACAGGTTCACTGTGATGTCCAACTTAACTCTCATAACACAATCCATTCTTATCAATAGCAGTAGAGCGGAGAGGGATGAGAGCGAAGGCATATACATGCCACTATCTGCATACGATGGTGTTGCCGTTACTCTCTTACTCATAGGAACTATCATAGTATTTGAGAATGCTCTTGTTATATGGGTTTTTATCACAAGAAAAACTCTCCATACTCATATGAATATTTTCGTAGTTCATTTAGCGATAACGGACATTTTAATGGTATTTTTTTCTTACCCGCTGGTCATTTTCGCTGCATTTCACCGTTTTTGGCTGTTTGGACAGGTACTTTGCATTTTGGAAGGATTCTCAGTAGCTTTTCTAGGTTATAGCTCTATCTTTATACTATGTGCTATATCAGTGGACCGTTACATAGTCATATGCCGACAAGACCTCTTGCATATACAGACGAACAGTGTAGCTATCAAAGCCAACCTTGTCTGCAGTGCATGTGCCTTGCTTTGGGCACTTTTGCCTTTATTTGGATGGGGATCTTATAATCTAGATGGCGGTGATATATCCTGCGCTCTTGACTGGCAAAGCAAAACTCCGAGAAACTGGACGTATAACATTTGTGTTATGTTTACCTGTTTCCTGCTTCCTCTCGGTATCATCATTATGATGTACTTCAAAATCACATCCGCGGTAAGTAAATCTTATACGTCTTTTGTCTTCATTTAAATAGTAGATTTCTTCAAATTCAATAGCATCATTTCAGAACAGATAAATTTGCAGCATGAGAAAGACATGCACTTTTCGGGTACTTAACCCTCGTCAGTAATCCTCAATCTCTACTGCCTTATTTCACATTTAATATTTATTGAAAATTTCTCTAATAGTTTCTTCAGCGAAAATTTTGTCAATTTTAATAATTGGAATAACTTTTACAAAATAACGAAAATAATATCTTTAATTATCGATAAAATACCTTTGAAGTTGTTCACCAAACATATGAAAATGCCTTCTCACTTATATATCCTCGTTATGCAATCAAATTTTTTAAATAAAAATACTGATTTTGTTTGTTTGGGTCTTTTTATTGAGACCTCTGTTAAAATACCCACATTTGTCAACCATCATTTTTCGTCTCTAAACTAAACGAATTATTTACATTTAATCTTTGATCTAATAATTTGCAATTCAGGAATTACTTCAAATCAACACGATCAAGGGAAGATTTCACTTATTTCGGTCTCGATCATGACTGATGATACAATTTTTTGTTGACATGCGCATATGGCGGACTAAATTATTACGATAAATCATATATTTCAATGTTATCATGTTTAGGTGCATTGGCATCAGAAAGGGCATTGTATACACCTTTCAATCTTAATGATTTGTACCTCAACATTCCATCGAACCTTTTGTAAATATTTTTAAGATATAACATATCACGAATAACTGTAGACGAATCGTCTATCGTGGTGGTTTTTTCATAATTTCACATAAAGAATAAATAAATTTTTGCTTCATGAGGTTTTTCACTTTGACGTATTGAAAAGACGTGAAATTTGAAGATAATTAAGATAAAGGCCTGTCAATGATTTGTTCATTCAAAATGAACAGATGACGATAACAAGAGGCGTCCTTCCCCTCTGTTAAAATGCAGCGATCAAATCACAAATTTGCTAAATTTGACATATTGTGATTTTGATCAGCTTTAGAAACTTGTAGTAATATTATACTAGTACATTTATCTTTAACTATTGTACGTCGGTGATTGAGCACTTTGAACATAGAATCAACGAAAATTAACAAAGCCATGAGTTCCTTGAGACGAATGAAAAATGATTTATCCAAAATCTTCAAAAGCAAAGAAAATATGATGATATGAAATGTTTCATTGGTACTTTTAGGTACCTGGATGTCTATCGACAATCCTGTTTTTACAAAGTTTTTACAAAGTATAAAGATGTTCTTTATACTTATACCATTGGTCTCGTCGGTTTATGTGTAGTCTTTTGTGTTTGATGTTTAAATGTCGTGTGTCTCTTTTCCGTCTCGTGCTGTACTCGTCTTTTGTGTTTTTGCATCGGGTGTTTTGGTGTTCTACTGTTGATGCTGCAACGGGGTCTTGTTGGAGATCTCCTTCCTTCTTTTTATCCACAAGAATTGACTCTAAACAAGGCAAACGTTACAAACACAGAAACACCATATTTGACCTAAATATGAAGATTGTTAATGGAGAGATTCATACAAGTGTGTATGACAAACGAGACGTTTTTGGATTCAACATATTAAAATTTCCCTGGCTTGACTGTGTTATTCCTAGATTACTGTCATAAGGTATCTACATTTCACAGCTCATCCGGTATGCTAGAGCATGTACTGATGTTTTGGATTTTCATAATAGAAATTTACAAATTACCTAGAAACTTTTAGGTCAAGGTTTTCGCTTTTAGAAACTAGTAAAATTTTACAAAAATTATGGTCAACTTCTTTTGAAATTCGAACCCATATAAGCAAAAGAGTATATTACTGTGGGTATTTCATAACCTGTATTTTATAGTGACATAATTAACAAAAAAGAAGGATCAAAGGTAGACAGCATAACCATCGAAAATGCGTCGGAATTATAAAACGGCTTTCATACCGTGGATATGATCCTAATGTCACCAGACGGAGACTAGGCTTGGTACTTGACCAATCTAAAGTCTTGTACCAGTGCATTCTTGAGACTCTGACTGACTGTGACGATGGGACTCCATGACGGTCCCTGTCCAAACCTGTCTACCTGGCCTCTCTGAATGTCAGTCGGACTCCTCCGGTAATAACATGCACGAGCTCGCGACGGCAGTATTGTATTACGTACGCCCTCTTTTTTATATTCATTTACATATGCATCTGTGTTGCTCGGGCCGCTGTGTTTTACGATCTTGTTTGTGTGTGGTCATCTAACAGTGAGGGAGGATGTTTTACACCATAATTGTTCGTTGTTCGAGATCTTTGGGTAATCGGAGAAGTGGTAGGGTTGTGCTACGTCGGCACCGGTTGCCCATTGATCTCGTTGGTTTATGTGTGGCTTTTTATTTTTCATGTTTCTATGGTGTGTGTCGGTGTTCCGTGTCCCTTTTGCGTCTCTTTCTGTGAATATCTGCTCTGTGTCTTTTGCATTGGGTATTTTGAAGTTTTGCTGTGGGTGCTGCAACCGAGTGTTGTTGGATATCCCCTCCTTTCTCTCCCAAGTTAAGCAATATAAGAAAAACAAAATTCATTGAAACTATCTTATCAGCATCTATAATATGTACACAGTAAAAGAATCTGACAAAGCAAACTTTCTTGACAATGTCAAAACATAACGCACAAAAAATGGATGTTCGCAAATCTTAAGTTAATCTTTACTTCAAAATTAGAAGCCCCTTACTATAAAAAGGTGAATATATGAAATGAAGGAATAAAATGAGGGGGTAATACACTACTTTTTTCAACATTCATTTTTGCTAAAAGAAAGAAGGGGATCTCCAATAAGACTCAGTTGCAGCACCGACAGCAAAACGCCGAAACTCTCAAAGTGAAAACAGAGAGTAGACGTACACAGCTAGAGACGCAAAAGGGATAAAGTTTCTCTCACTACATTACTTAAGACATATATTTTATTAAACTATGCAACTGAATCGACCTTACAGGAAATTTGGAGCGACGTACTCTTTGCAAAAATTCTAAACTCTAAAATTAGAGGGCGCTACTAAAATACATATGGCAGTGTCTGAAAATAATTTGGGCATTAAATAAGTACCATAGATGAGAATTTACCATCCGAAACAAGTGTCTACTGCATTAAAATTGGTTTGAATGCAGGTAAAGTGTTGGAACACTTCCGTATTACTATGATAATTAGAATCATCTAACGCCTTATATAACGTGGATATGATCCCTCTGTCACCGTACCGACACTTGTCTCGGTACTATATCCTTGTACTAGCGCATTCTTAAGAATCGCACCATAACTGACTGTGACGACAGGACTCCATTACGGGACCTGTTTAAACCTCTTTAGAGAAAACATGGTCCCTTCTACCTATCCTCTATGAATGCCAGTCGGACTCCTGGGTGATCACATGAATGAGCTCTCTACAGCCGACAGAGCACGGACTTATTTCATTTTTATATCTATTTGCATATCTATCTGTGTGTTTTTTGGGCCCCTGTGTCATGCTTTCTGTTTGTATGTTCATCTTACAGTAGTAAGGAGGTTATTTAACACCACAACTGTGCGTTCTTCGATACCTCTGGATAATCGGAAGTGTGGAAGGGTTGTGCGAATAATATTCGGATAACCATAACGACATCGTCTGGTACTTGCGTGACAGATGGTCGTCCTAAGTCGGCACCGGTTGCCCATTGGTCTCCTTGGTTTTTTGTGTTTTATCTTTCTGTGATGTGGGTTGGTGTTCCTTGTACCTTTAAAAACATTTTGTGTCTTTTTCTGTGCGTGTGTGCGTGCTCTGTGTTTTTGCATTGGGTGTTTTGGAGTTTTGCTGTGGGTGTTGAGGCCGAGAGTTGTTGGAGATTCCCTCCTTTCGTCTATCAAAACATCAAACACATAAGGCTACACATGAACACACGAGACCAATGGACAATCGATGTCTACTTAGAGCGGCATTTTGAGGATTCATGGTCCGAAACATGCGTGTCTGCTGCACCGAATTTAGACATCTCTGTACAGAAGTTGATCTCTGGCAGAAGTGATAAACTTCGTTTTTTCTTCAATTTTTGACATATGAAAATTACATCATATAATACAGAATCCCTCAATCGATTGATACTTCTTCTCTTATATAGTTCTTCTCGTATTTCGACAGAATAAGAAATCGTGATGCTTAAAAGCGAAATTTGATCCGATTCAAGGATCTTTCCGTCTAATACCGTCTTTTTCTGATTTCTTTCGGTAAATATCAAGTTACAGAATAAAACAGTCGATGTCAATTTCGATTTTTTAATAAATGTTCTATACAATTTATCTCTGATTTAATGCTCTTAGTTCCGCAAAATAGAGACATATTATAAGTATTTCCATGTATTGGTTTGTCATTCTACAACAATGCAAATTGTTTTAGTAGGCGTGTTGTCTTTAAATAAAAAAAGATGAAAAAAAAAATGACAAGGGATACCGTTTCAGCCGGTATGTATAAAATTACTGCGATCTTTTAAGTATCAGGAATTCTAACATGACTTGAAATTTTCTCCCTATATGTACCAAAGAACTTGCCTGGTGTAAAATATCCAACAAACTTCCAGTGCGCTAGGCTCCGCCCTTTCACGCGCTATATTAGAATAGAAATAACAACTAGCTAGCCGTGGTTTATTGTCCAGTAATTCCACTCGTCACATGAACGAATCAAATTATCATCTCGCCGCTTCGCCGCTCGGTGTTAATTTGATTGGTTCATGAGACTCGTGGAATTACTGGACAATAAACCACGGCTAGCTAGTTGTTATTTCTTAAATATTTGACATCAACGTTTCCTTTAGTATTTAAACTTTCTGCATACTTTTAATTTGAATGTACAATACATATATTCGTTGCTAATGCACCTACCCACATTATTCTCTGCTAAGCTACTAAAATCAAATTACATCTAAAAGTGAAATATCTTCTTATTATATCTTCTTAATGAACAACAAAAGGTCAACCGAGTAAGATTTCAGAACAGCCTTTAATCGTAAATCACTAAATTCTGTGAAATGGTTAAACGTCTTCAAATTCAGGCAATTCCTGAAATACTTAATCATGCAAAATTAAACCACATAGAATTTCCTCAGTCTTCAATCAGTCAGTCAATAATCGAGGTTCAATAAATTCTCTTGTGATTTTTTCATCTACTACTGAAACGTTTCCTATGTACGTTCGAAAGAGATTCTATCTTGAAATTGCTACAGTTGCAATTGTTCTGTTTGTCCAAATTTTCTTTTCTTAATAAAAGTTCTGAGGTTTTTTTTCAAGAAATCGTGAGCCTTTTGATTGTGGTATCAATGGTTGTGAAATATTTCTTATGACAGTAAACTACTGAGACATTTATAATTGATATCAAACAAAGGAACACATCTGAAAAACATGCTTTGTGCATTTAATTGCGATAAATTCTTAGAAAATCCTTTGTACATGTATTGTAACCTTTATAAGAATGGAATACAACAACATTGAGGTGCTCCAACTCGTTACCTTCTCGAATAAGATTCCAAACCAATTTTAAATACGTCAGATACGAGTTCCGGATAGTGAATCACCATCGAGGGTACTTTTTCAGACAAAGGAAAATTCATTTAAATACTACCCTCTCGTTTAGATATTTTACATGTATTGTTGTGTATTGTTTTGTTAAGATTGGGCGTCTTCTTATATTCAGTAGTAGTATTAAATAAAATCAAAGAGCATTGGAGGGATGCAGTTGGGATATTAATGCGTTATTATTGCCAAAGCGGTTTTCGTAGATAAATTAAAATTTTTAACATTTGACCGTTAGTCGACCCTACAGGAAATTTGGAGCCACCCACTCTCTGCAATTTGCACAAATCTAATTTTAAAACAAAATATAACCTGAGGGCGCTACTGAAATGAATTTCGGCTGTTTCTAAAACTAACTTTGGATGGAAGCACCACTGATGAGAATTTAATATCCGAAACACGTGTCTGGCGCATAATAAATTTGTTTGATATTTTCTTCGGAATGTATAGAGTTGGAACACTTCCATATTATGCTACCAAAAAAATAAATAACGATGGGTCAACTTTCCTGCCTGAGGATAGCCTTCTTGGCATAAACCGTTAGATGTTGAAGAGATGATTTGGTCATATTATATTGTTTATATTGAGGGTCACTGACGAGGGTTAAATACCCGAAACGTGCATGTCTGGTCCATGCTGTAAATTTATCTGCTCTAAAATGATGCTTATGAATTTGAAGACGTTAAACATTCTAAATGTAGTATACCAGACGGACATGACAAATACAGGAAAAATCCATATCCGTATCAAGAAGTACAAAATCGTTAATCGAAAAAAATCATCTAACCAAGGTCATACAAAACCAGGATAAAACCAGAACTAATGCAAAGCAACAGAAATAAAAAAATATCTACCATATGAAGAGAAGTAAACTCCCTGCGAAGGAGTGAAATCAGGTGCCCAGGAAGAGTGAACATCTACTGTTTGCATGCAACACCCGCCACTTTTATTCAGTAGAAAGGTCACAATCGGTAACTTCTACAAAGGAAGACAAACGTATAGATTGGTATGTCATGGCACAAAAGGTCTACGTCAGAATATCCTTTATGACTCTGGACAATGGGACGTGTGCTACCATTTCCCCATGTCGACCATAGAACTTCCTCAGTGACGATGTTAGTCGGTCACAAATGTATTCTTGACTGAGAAACTTAAGTGAAAGCCGTCTACCTCTTAGAACAAATTCTGAGTACATGGAGCTTTTCTGAGCATAACGTATTATTCGAGAAATAAAAACGCCATATGCTGGTGACGACGGGATGTTGCTACTCAGACAAGGAAAATTTGTGATATTGAAATTGAAGTCATCGCGACTGTCATAGAGTGAGGTGTTCATATTACCATGAGCGTCAAAAGACAACATGATATCCAAATAGGATGCTGAATTAACGGTCTCTGTCGTTTCTTTGACTTCAAATTCAACGGGATAGATTGCGCCAAGGTAATTTACAAATTTTGGATTATTGATGGACAGTAGATTATCAATGTATCTTTACGTGTAGTTGAAGTTAAGATCTAACTGTCTTTTGCCCTCAGAGATCAAGGATTGAATAAATTCAGCTTCGTATAAGTATAGAAATATGTCAGCAAGGAGCGGGACACAATCGGCTCCCATTGGAATGCCAACAACCTGTTGGAAGACCTTACCTCCAAAGACCACGAAAATGTTATCGATCAGGAAATTCAACATCTTAATGACATCTGTTTCGGTAAACTTTGTTTTTGACTCAGATTTCTCTTTTATAAAGTAAGTTTTGTCGTAATATACGAGAGTTAATTTATATTTACGATTACCGTTTTTACTCGTAAATGCGTTGCTAATGATATGTTACAGTCTCTCTTCCAATTCAGTTTGTGGAATTGTGGTGTAAAGTGTCGAAAAGTCAAACGATTTTATAGAGTGTACTCCCTTGAACTGTGTTGATTTGAGGTGTTCTAAAAGCTTTTTCTAATTTTTTAAGCTCCATATTTGGTTTTTACCGCTAAGCGAATACACGGTCGGGCAATATTTTAAAGGTTCTGACTTAATTTAAAATATAATTTTTGTGAGTAAGACTGATACAAATTTGGTCGAACATTTTGAGGAACCAGCAATGAAACGTTGTTTATACGGCTTTTTGTGCAGTTTTGGTATACAATATAGGAACGGTAAATCTAGATCCAATTTGTTAGTGTCAATACCGAAGAAGCAAGTGCTGATTTGAGATTTTCAATTACAATCAAATTGACAAGGCTTTCTAAATAATACTTTTTACAAGTGAATGTGTAATTATTAGATGCTTTATCTGCTGTTGTGATTATATTGTGTTCCTAGAGGTAGGTTAATTCTGTGATTACAATCAGAAAATCTTTCGACTTCTCTACGCTCTCACTACCATTTCACACGAGAACCTCAAAAACAGACTGATCAATATTATTCGCAACACCTTTCTTTCAAAAGACTGCTTGCGGACTTATTTTTATATTCATACAAAGCTGACTTCATCCAGACCTTCATCTAGACTGGGCGAAAGCACCTCGCATCTCAGTTCAATTTTTCCTTCAGATGCATAGATGACGTGTTGTCCATCGATAATCCGAACTTTGCGGATCATCTACATGAAATCTATCCTCATGAACTAGAGATCAAGGAAACAACAGAGACTGACAGATCCGCTTCGTACATGGATAAATTCCTATCTTTCGACGCAAACGGACATTTGAACACCTCACTGTATGACGAGCGTGACGACTTCAGCTTCCACATAACTGACTTCCCTTTCATGCATGAGTAGTAGCAACATTCCGTCTGCTCCTGCTTATGGTAGTTTTTGTTTCTCAACTGATACGGTACGCCAGGGCATGTTCCAAATATGAAGATTTCATCATCAGACGGCTTGCAAGTAAGCTACTTGTTCAGGGTTATGTTACAAAATGGCTGAAATCATCATTGAGGAAGTTCTTCTGTCGCTACGGGGATGTTATAAAAGCATGAGATCCCCCTCTCCTGAATGACAAATATGAATAATGACCATATCCCTGTATACAACACAAAATCGATAATTCAGAAATTCAGAAACTGAAGGCATACAAAATCAGGATGAAACAGGAACCAAAGCAAAAATAAATGATCATTGACATTCTACATTGTGATTGAATGACTGTCATCATCACCAAACAAGACATACTTACCTGATATGTACATCAAAATGTACATCGAGACAATCACCGAATTTGACAGGTTGCGACGGGTGTCGCATGCAATCATGAGACGCTAACTCTCCCCGGCCACCTGGTCTCACTTCGGAATTTTGTTCATTCCGAGGTTCGCAACCGTTCCTGTGGAAAATCTAATGATTTTGCCTTGCCTTCTCGACTATGAGACGGAATAATTGATGGGTACTTCTGTAATGTTTATCACAAGAGTCCATAAATATTTTAAGTTCTGACTTCATGTAAAGGAACGAGTCTCTCTGTATTTTGGGCCCTTCTTGAACAAATCCCTCAATTTATGATTTTTAACAATATTAATGTCCCCTGTAACAACGTGACCACAGGGAGAGTACTTGAAAGTCGATGAAGAACATTCACATTTGGCAGTTGGTTTTTTGTGTGATAGCTTTTATTAATACTATGCAAAAATCGCTTGTAATTGTAAATTTTGGATGCAACAGTTGGTGTGTAACTTTAGGAAATACATGGCGGTTCCATTTCTTTTGAAATAAGGAGGAATATTTTTGTCTTACAAGTTTGTAATTCAAAATCAAGATTATCCATTCCTTTGTTCGCAAATTTTACTTTTATGAATGGTCGTTTCATTATTTCTCTGTTTGGTCAGTTCTTACAACTTGAAATAATCTGGATTTGGAAATATCCATAATAATGGCTTTAAATTTTCTAGCTGGGGCAAAATAAATCTGTATATACCTTATTCTTAGTGGTTTCGTAAATTTCATGTTATTTCCGAAAGGGAATGCATTTTTGCTATCATAAATCCTCATCAGTGGTTTTTTAAGCCAAAATGATTTAATATTAGGTGAAAAAACTTCTTTTCGTAAATTAAACATCGATAAAACCTTGCAAATCCTGAATAATAAAGAAAAAATAGAGTCATCTTAAATGGACATCTATCACAGTAATTACCTAATATCCATGTTATCATGACAACATTCTCTCCTTATTTATGTTCACAGCATCTTGTCATTCTTTTTCCCTAATCATTTGAAAGTATGATGAATGGGGAATTTTAATGATAAAACATTGATAGTATTTTGTCATCAATCAAAGATTTCTTTATCATACAGGTGAAGTCAACAAGGCGCTTTCCGACCTGGTGCCGACAAGCACGCCAGAAAAGAAAACAAATCCAAATGGAAGCGAGGCTGGCTAAAACCGTGGCATCCATGATAGGTTGGTCAAAATTCTGTATGGTCATAATTTGAACAAAAATAGAATAGAACCTTATCAAGAATGGCCACTTGATTCATCATTTAAACGTTATTGCATTTGAAAGAAATCTTAGGTTTTGATATTCATATGTTTAGAGGGATGCTCTGTTTGTCAATTTCTCATCCATAGGATAGCATTAATAAAAGCAAGATGACCAAACCATTTCTTGATTTCAGTTGCCTTCCTTCTATCATGGAGTCCCTACGCTATTGTCTGCTGTTGGGCGTTATTTGGAGATGCCAGCCATATTCCAAAAGTAGCAACACTAATTCCTGCAATGTTTGCAAAAGCTGCTGGAATCTGGAATCCAATTATCTATGCCGTCACTAATAAACACTTTCGAACGGCATTCTTTGATGTATTGCCATTGCTCAAGCTGGAAATTTCTTGACAAAAAGAAGTCAAAACCATCAACAAGTCCTGATGTCACAAAATCAGACTTTCCTTTGAGACGTTTCCCAAAATCACATAGCCACACAAGGTCGAATTTTGACAATGTTACAAATACATTTGACTCAATTGCTACATTTTCTAGTGACAATTCGTATAAAATCAATGTAAAGATCGGAGGTAAGAGAGGTTCGCCTGTATAGTAATTAGAAGATCAACATTTCTTGTGGTTTTGCATACACTTTTTGACAAAAAGATTTACTAGTATCACATCTGTCCATTTGTGTGTCTATCAAGCAAAGACAATCACGGTGACATTTCTGCAAACTCATTTTAGAGAAATGTGACCTCATTTGATTTCGTTAAGTAGGTTAAACATCATATACAGAGTTCAATAATAAGAACTATTCGAGTTAACATTTTTCAAGTGAGAATTCACATGTTAACTGCATATCATAATGTTAACGTTACCACATAATTGTGAATTTAAAAAGTCATGACTTTTTCATCAGAAATTTGAAAATAATGTTTAAGAAAAGGACCTCTCAAATTATCGATATACAAAGATGGATAAGGCTTTCAACAATAACAGTCCAAACCTTACGATAGATTTTTATATATCTTTTTTTGACAACGTATGTCATGTATCTTGTTGATATAATATATATTTATGAACATTCCTTAGGTTATCCATGTTTATCACTACATTTTTACATTACTGACTGAAGAGCAGTTGAAATAAATGTTGCCAATCTGTGCTTTGTTCTTTTTCTTACATGACAAATATTGACAAGAACCACAACCCAATAAAGAGAACAAAGTGGAACATTTGACAATCATTAACCGAAGGGCATACCAAATCGTGATAAAACAAGAACCAAGGCACACAAACAAATACATTTCCACCATTTGACGCAATCCCAATAAATGAGTAACACGGGTGCCCAGTCATTACCCCCAGCTTGCATGCAACATCCGTCGCTCCAATTCGTCAAACATGTCACATCCGATTACTTCCACTAAGGAAGATACAAGTACGGTTTGATTTCTCGAAATTTCTAAAATGTGGGTCCTGTAGCATCATATCCCACCCATCCTGCTATGTCTTTGGGTATATTTTAGGACATAATAATTTTCACACTCTTTGGTCATAATACACTGTTTAGATTGAGGATCACTGACGAGGGTTAAGTACCCGAACGTTTATGTCTGGTCCATGCTGCAAATTAATCTGTTTTTAAATGATACTATTGAATTTGAAGACGTTTAACATTTGTAACACTTGGTGAGTATCACTGCTGGTGGACCAGGAGTCCCCGAGGGCACATGTAGCATATGTCTCTTCAACGCATTCAATAATTTCTGTTAATTATCAAAATTTCTTGAAATTTCTAAAACGTGGGTCCTGTGCATGTCTGGTCCATGCTGCAAATTTATCTGTAAGGTGGCGTCTTATAAAATCCATATTATAGGTTAAAACAACTTTTTGTTTGTATTTCCACAAAGTGTTTTATTACCTTAACAAGAGTAAATCTGAAATATAAGAATGTGTGTTAAGATAGGAAGAAAATACAAACATGACAAATATGGATAATGACCATATCCCTGTTTACAGTACAAAATCGATAATTCAGAAAATCAGAAACCGAGGCATACGAAATCAGGATAAAACAGGAACAAAAGCAAACAAACAAAAACCTCCACCATATACTCGAATTAAGATCGATAAATGGACCACAATGAAAAACAAAAAGTTGAGAAATTAAAAACATTATGAATCGAGAATATTGTAAAGGCTTTTGTTTTCGCAAAATAAACGTGTTAAGTGTGTGAACATACAATTATTAAGTGCATACAATGTTTTGCGCGAAAACTTAAGTACAAAATAATCATCAAAGAAGTACCTATCAGTTATTCAGTCTCAAAGTACAAAAGTAATATTATACTGAAAATGAAATGGAAATGTTGTACTTTTAGAGAAATACCTAAGTTTAACAGTGATCCTTCACATGCTGAATTCAGTATTGGAACTTGTCTTTCAGTACTGTAATACTGAAAAAAAAATGGATTAAATGTTTTAAATACTCGTACTCCTTTGTATTATTCATATCCTTTTACTAATATAACGTTCAAAGAACTGTCAATATTTTCCTCCTTTTCATAACTTAATTTCATTTAGTGGAAATTAGAGCATGTGTAAGATCATCCACAACCATCCCTCCAATGCTATTTTGGTAAAAGTAGAGTTTTAATTTGATGCTACTGAATTTGAAAACGTTCGGCATACTTGGAGCCGCGTACTCTCTGTAAAGTAACTGTACAACTCTAAATTCAAAAAAATTAAAGAGGGCGCTACAAAAGTAAATTTTTGTGGCTCCGCCAGAAGCATCACTGATGAGAATTTAATATTCGAAACACATGTCTGGTGCAGAAAATTTGTTGTGAAATTTCGTCATGAAGGTATAGAGTTGTAACACTTCCGTATTATTAACCCTACATAAAATTTAGAGCCGCACAAAGTGGATAAACACATATTTCAAAAACTCAAACTAGAGGGCGCTACTGAAATAAAATTTGACTATGTTTGAAAATAACATTGGTTTGAAGTACAGCTAATGAAGATTTACTAACGAACTTTAGAACGAATCAAGTTCACGCATCTATCGTGATCTAATTACATATTTATCAAGAACATACATTGTATCTTCTTAAATCTCATATTCCTTGTTGCATGTGATGTTAGATCTGTCAAGTTCTTGGTAAATATACATGGCAATACATGCCTACTTTGTTCTTTGCTCCAATACCTTACCTTCTTGAATAAAATGTCGGACCAATTTCAAAGTCGTTGTTACATTCATCATTCAAAATTTAAGTACTGTTTTTTCCTGTGAGTAAATGCAACTTCTTTGCAATTATCAAACGTCTATAAATTTAATAGCATCATTTAAGAGCAGTTAAATTTTCAGCAATGACCAGACATGCACGTTTCGGACTTAACCCTCGTTGGTGATCCTCAGTTTAAACAATGTAATATTGCCAAAGAATGTGAAAATTATTATGTACAAAATTTACCACGGACCCTGCTATTACATGTACAACTAGTTAAAGGACATCAAATATTTTGGTATTTGGAAAATAGTTCTTGCTCTACTAGCTGATGCGAGCTCATGATCAATCACCAGAGAAGCCAGAGAAGCCTGTCTAACTACCAGGTAGAACATGTGATCAGAGCTAAATCTTCTCTGATGATATTTGGTAAGAGTCTGCAATTTGCATAGGACGTCTGTTCTAACCTGTAAACTGAACCCGCGGTGACATTTTTAACGTCATCTTTTCCTTGACAACACTATTTCAGAAAACAAGAATAAAACATTACATGCACGGTAAAAGCACTTGCTGCGTGTTTCATACCCGTAACAGAACATAAATTACGACACTTATTCTATAAATTGATTTCTCAACTTTTAATCGATCTGTCAAATTATATTGTTTCATTTAGCTGGGAATTGCGATCAAAGTATTGTCTTATGAAATAAAGGAAGAAATACATGTCAGCATGTCAGTATCCATCAGTGATGTCATAATGTTCCCTTATGTGGAAGTAAGCTGAAGCCAATGTACAATAGAAACAATAAAACTTAGGATGGTTCGGTATAAAAAAAAAAAGAATAAACCTTTTACATGTACATTGCTTGAAGACCTTTACTCAAAGATTGATGGTAATCAAGCAGAAGATAATGCCTCGTCGATGTTGCCAACAATACATACTACATGCGTCATTTATTTGAAGCTCTTTAAATCTGACAGGCAAAACATTGACCATTCATACAGAAACTAAGCATTGTATGCTGATTGTAAGCGGCCATTAATTAGTCTACACAAATTTTACATTTCGATAGTATATGCAAGACTACCTGACCTATAAAACACATCAGACAAATTGGTTATATAACTTATATATAGCACAATACGGAATATGGCAACATCATGAGAGTTGAGAAAGTAGCAACTTGCAGCAAGGTCATAGGCGGCACAGGCTTGCAATATAACCTTGCCGTCACCGCTTTTTTCCTACGCCATTTCACGCAATGATAAAACCCGAGAGGCATCGCAGGTACGGCATTTCGTCACAGTGACGTCATTCGGACTTCTGACGTAAACCATGCGAAAGATTCAAAGGCAGAGACACATATTTGAGTGTTTAGGTACGAGTAAATGGGCAATGAAGGAAACGATTCTTTTCTTGGTGTAGGAAGATGTATACAAGACTTATGTCTAAAGACGGTAGGTTTCGATTTAAAGCTAGAATTTGTATTTTTACTGGAGACTTCTCGCTCAGCTGATTGTGTTGGCAACGTACGAATGAAGAAAGAATCCCTAATACTGCATCGTATTGCATAAAAAGACAAGCATTGCATGTACACTGTATACCTCAGATATATAGTCAAACCTGATGGTATATACTTGAAATACTTAATTTACAAAAATGAAGCCCCAGTTCTAGTCTGTAAGAATCTTGCAAGAGGTAGATTTCAAAGTGAAGAAAAGCGGAACTGAAATCGGACGCATGCGTAGGAGATTGAGAAAGTAGTCGACTTATTCCGTCTTTTCGATTTTACAGTCCTACGTTCGATTTGTGCAGGTATTTGACGTAAACGCATTGTGACGTCATTAAATTCCTTTTCAAACGTCATGTATGTAACCCTTTTTCCCTGAATTTCATGCTGGTTCCCATATAATTGATGACGTCACAATGCGTTGACGTCAGATACCTGCACAAATGGGAAGTAACTCTCTATTTCGAAAAGACCGAATTAGTTATATAGAAGTCACCTAGGGCCCAGGAGATACGATATTCTAACCTTCCTCCTTTATCATTACCTTTTTTGCCATTATCCCTTTGTGATTCTGATGAGTATGTGTCGATTGTATGTGTTTTTTTCCTGGCGTATTTTCTGGTTTATACTTGTTTTTAAAATGCAATGATAAAGGAGGAAATTTGAAGCATTGTATCTCTTCTGTTGAGCACAGCTGCCCCGTATGGTTGCAACGACCATATTGAAAAAATAGGAAATCTGACGTGTCCTGGATGCCAATCGGTTAATGTATTGCGGTTGTTTGATCAAACAGCAAGAAGACGTCGAAATGATGGTATAAGAAAATACAACAGGCCAGATATTCATGATATATCTTTCGACGGTATTTTGTCATATGTCAACCAACAGTTAGGTCTTCATCATATTCGAACGAAGTTGTACTCTCTTCCTTGAAAGAATTAGCACGACTTGAAACAGGGGATGCTTACTCCTCCTCCCGGGCACCTGGTCCCACCTCTAGCTTGCTAGGGGTCCGTAGATGCTCAATCCTGTGCTCTGTTGTGAGTGCTGTCGAGATTATTGTCAGGATCTTCTTTAACGAGGCCCTGGACAATAAGATAACTCAAAAACAGAAAAAGAGATTTTGATTAAATTCATTTCATAATGTCATTTACTTATATACAGGAGTTTGGTGAAAAATGAATCAATTTCGCCGCTTAGTTTTTCGAGGGGACCATCTCAAAGATTTCCTTGTTTTCTCCATATGATTTCATAGAAAAACAAGATTTTTTACATTATAATTGCAATTTATAAAAAAACTGAAATAGAGAATTTGATAAGATTATCATATGTTGAAAAGAGAAACACAGGACAAAATATATCAGGTTCTGTGGAAGTTTGACCGCCTGTGTGAGCTTCAGGGAACATCTCAAAATCATATTTTTACATATTTGCCCTATATTTTGAAATAAAGACATCATGAAGGATGAATATGTCCTTATTGTTCTTGTTCACGGCATGAAATATTTGTTAGTATATATTTTTCTAGAAAAAGACAGCAAAATTCGATCATGAAAATATATCAGGGGCGATCTCAAAGCATATTTTGCAATTTTACACATAACTTGTACTCTGTCTTTATCAGTACAATTGAAATTATAAAAATACTGAAATAGAGAATTTGATGACATGTTCATACAATGAAAAGTGAAACATAAGCCAGAATATATCAAGTTCTGTACAACTTTGACCGCTTGTGTGAGCTTCAGGGAACATCTCAAAATCATATTTTTAGCATGTTTGCCCTTTATTTTGAAATAAAGACATCATAAAGTATGAATATGTCCTTATAGTTCTTGTTTACGGCATATAATATTTGTTAGTATATATTTTTCTAGAAAAAGACAGCGAAATTCGATCGTGAAAATATATCAGGGGCGATCTCAAAGCATATTTTGCAATTTTACACATAACTTGTACTCTTTCTTTATTAGTACAATTGAAATTATAAAAAAAACTGAAATAGAGAATTTGATGACATGTTCATACAGTGAAAAGTGAAACATAAGCCAGGATATATCAAGTTCTTGCAACTTTGACCGCTTGTGTGAGTTTCAGGGAACATCTCAAAATCATATTTTAGCATATTTGCCCTTTATCATGAAAGAAGGCCTCATAAAGGATGAACGTGCTCGTATATTTATTGTTTATAGCATATCATATTCGTTAGCATATTATATCTATCCAGAAAAAGACAGCCAAATGATATTGCCAAATATGTATGGGACCATTTAAACGCATATTCTTGCAATTTTACACATAACTTGTACTCGCAGATATAAAGTGAAATTAAATAAAAAGCTGAAACAGAGAATTTGATGGCATATTCTTACATATTATAAAGAGAAACATAAGACAGAATATATCAAGTTCTTTCAAGTTTGATGTCCAGCCGTTTTGTGTGAGCTTCAGGGAACATCTCAAAATCATATTTTTTAACATATCTTCCATTTATTTTGAATAAAGAACGAATGTGATCGTATAGTTATAGGGTTTGTTCCTGTCATACTTCCTACTCAAGGTACTTTGAGTAGGAAGTATGACAGGAACAAACCATATAACGAATTTATCATACAGAGAACCATTTCGTAACGTTTTCTGTGTAATTCTTAACGTTTGAAAATTTATTGACCTTACTCGACGTCAAGGTAGGACACATTGTGACCGTAATACTGCGACGTCATTGGCTGAAATAATTTCGAGGCGTGATAATACGACATATCACATCCCTCTCGGGAAAGACAGCCAAATGCTATCGCCAGAATACAAAATGTATGTAAGGGACAATCTCAAATCAAATTTGTGTAATTTTAAAACATATAACTTGTACTTGCAAGCTCGAAGATAAAATGAACAAAGCGTTTTTCTCTTATTGCCTTATCTTTTGTCTAATTTGATTCAGCAATATCGATATCTATATCATTATTCTAAAATTTTAATACATCGTATTTTGGGGGAAACGTCTGAAAAGATACATGGATTACTCACAGATCACACATTAATCTTTAAACTTTGCATGCTCCCCTTGCAGAATCGCGTACTCGACAGGTCTTGGATCTATAAGCGTTTCTATAGGCGTTTTAACTATACCAGTGTAATGCTGGCTAGAAAATAATCATTAGAAGTGATTAAGAAATCTCCTAAGTCGGTAATATTACTTCAAGTTTAGTATTTGCGATGGAATTCTAAGATGATAATAGTGTTTGGTCCTTCGTAAATAATGTGTTCTGAGACGACGGACGATTCGCTAAGTTTTACAATAAAATACGGCTTTACATGAGTGAAGAGGGTTATGATTCAATTCTGCAGACTGCAGTCTGTTGAAAACTTACTTATTTTCCACTTAAATGTGTTTTATCCATTAGAAACTTGATAGTTTTTCTCTGGCGAGTTTGTATTTCGTTCGATCGCCGCCATTGCTGTTACAATACACGTAGGATACGAAACGGTACGGTGAGTTCCGTAATGACGGCGGAGGTAAAGGCCCGAACCGGAGTTGGTTACGAAAGTCCGCCCTTATAGGTGTCATCCAAGGAAATAAAAACCTTCTTTGTATGATTAATCATTTAGCTCAATTTGAGTGACTTCCAATCCTTCAATAATTATGAATTTGGTCTCGTTGGATTTTGACACCTTTGACACACATAAAAATAACAGAAAAAAGGGGTGTCATGCATACCGTTTTCTCACAATTTCCACTTTTTTACATCACCCCTCTATCCATTGCGAAAATTTTACAAATTTCATCTATTTTTAAATCGATCTATAGATTGCATAAAAGACAAAAACAGGTTCAAAACTCAATTTATCCCGACTACAGGGAATGGTACATTGATTTCATGTGCTATTTTTAAATTTTCAATAGTTTTCACCAATGGTGTGACACCTTTTATTCTGCCCTGTTCACCAGTCAAAACTGAGGGGATTCCCCGCTAAAACGATTTCCTCGGATTACACCTATAACTAGCGAAGCGGGCATATTCGGTTGCCATTCAGGTCCCTCTGACTGGTGACAGCACATGTGGGTGGCAGTTAATTGAGATAATATTATTGTAACCAAGCGGTAGCAAACCAAAAGAAATGTTCTGGTGACACAATTGCAGAATCTTGGTAGCGTCTAGCGATAACATTGGCTGGTGGCAGTAGTTGGTGTCACCCTATACCAGCGATAGCAGAAATTATGCCCACTGATGTATGCATCTTTATGATGAATTTTTAATAAAGTTATTTCTAGCAAATGAATAAATAAATAAATCTCATATTCTGGTGACATTCCCATTTTGGAAGTGATACCTATGGTGACCTTGAACCGGTGGCACCCCTTGTTTGGTGATCTGTGTTGAGTAATAGTGAAATTATGTGTTCCTTTCACATGAAAATACTTCTAGAACCTGTGTTTCTTGTCTAAACCGTCTAAATATTTGAAATCTTATTAATTACTTGTTGGTGACACCCTTGGTGACTTATGTGTTATTGTGAAATCCGATTCCTGTGTAAAGTCGGTTGACGTCCAAGCTCTCCATCTTTCTGTCAGTGGCTCCAGAATCTTAAGTGCATTCGAACTCTCAGAGTTTTTACTTATTGTTTATTGAATTTCATGTAATGAATTATATAAAACTTATATTTACTCATATCTTCATTATTTCTATTGCCATTGAGTAGTTAGATACAGACAAATCCCCCAGGTAATACCTCCTCAGTCTAAATCTGAGTCGACGGCATTACACTATAAAGGCGGCCGAACCCAAAACCATACTCCCCCATAAACGACCCCCCGCTCCCAAGTATCAGTGACCCTCCCCCTTCCGAGGGAGGAGTTGATGTACTTGGTCCATCCCTCTCTAGACGTCCACATAGAAATCACCCAAGCTACGCCACTGTCAAGATTAAGTATAATATTGCATGCTCACGCGAAATTGCAAAAACAACTCGAATACGATAAAAGATCATGGATGGATACCAAATGTAAAGTAAAATTCAAAAGAATAAGGAAAGTGGAAAGGGGCTCCCCCCCATGCGCGGGAATATATTGGGTCGAGTTGTTTATGAGCAACTCGCTAAAATGTACATACACGTTGAAGACAATGATTACGTCCATCATCGTGGTCATAATCATTTATGGAATGGAGTATGCTGTAGGACAAAGTATTCTCTGGTTAAACCGGACTATATATTGGTTAGGGTTATCTCAGGGGCGGATACAAGATTTGGGTTTAGGAGGGCGTCATGAATATCAAAAAGGCAAAAGGTCTGGGGACCGCTTCCTCCCTCCCCCAGTGGGTCCAGGACGAAGTCATGTTTTGGGTTCCTTTGACCACCATAACGGAAAATGTATAATTCATACAAAAAACGTAGAAACTCTGTATTATTGAATATATCTGGCGAGCGAAGCAAACCAGCGAACTTTCTAAAATTGTTTTAGAGAGGGTTGGGGTACACAACCCAAATGACATCCCCTTTGCTGCAAGAGTACATGTTTGTTGACTTAAATCTTAGTCTCAGAAAAAGACCGTCCAAATAGTCATAGTAAAGTAAAGGTATGGAAGGTGTAGTATCATTTTATAATTCTGGCTATTTTAGCATGAAATGGTCATGCTTAGCAAACGGTGTGAAGTTAATCTAAATTGAGTAAGGTGGCGAGCGGCAGCGAAAATTTTCCGACATTCGACTCAAAACAGCCTGAAATTGAGTATACACAAAAAGGTTAAGCCCCCAAAATACCTTACTTCGATGATTTTAGGAGGGGGATGTGCGCCCCTTGCGCCCCCTTCAAAATCCGTTCATGTATCTATACTGAAATTAACCCCCAAAAATGAAGAATCGGAAAATTTATATATCTCGGAAACTTCTATAACCTATAAGTAAATGTGAATTTTTGCTCCGGCTCAATTTCAGAGAATGAAACCCTGAAAATAAAATGCATACTATATATTTATACAGCTACTTTTTCTGATTACAGGACCGGAGCGCCTAGTTTCAATGAATTAATGTACTTTATTTATTATTATATATTATTATATCTTATATTTATAAATTGCTCGTGAAACCTTGAGAAAAAAAATCATGTAGCGACTTTAATCTGAGTACTTCCCCCTTTTCCCCCTGAAAAAAAAAACGAAAGAAAATGACATATGTCTATGTAAAATGCATTTGCTTACCTTCATACGTATTACGAGGATATATTTAAAATATACTTTAAATAATTCAATATAAAACTTTAATAACTGAATATGTTCTACTCGATTATAAGAGGTAAGCAGATCCCTCGCAAAATTTTCTAGTTTAACAATGCCATCCGACCTCATGAGAGAAAAAAAAAGAAATTAAAGTAAACTGAAGTTGATTATGAAATTTGCGAGCAAGGTGAGACGATTTACTTGCTGCAACTTGGCTGATAATTCTCTCGATTAGACGAAAAAGAACATCAAGCCATTTCTGAACAAAACAAAAATAATGATGAGAAAACACGTGCTTCCGTTCAGTGCGTATGACTAGCTAGCAACCCCCCCCCCAAATGCATTGGGATTATAATACGATGATTTATGATGCAAAAAATATGTGAACATAGTATCAGGAAAGTACATGTTGCTGTTGTTGGTTTTTTTTTTACAAAATTAATGAATTAAAAATAGTTTTGATCGATGAAGTTCTATTTATTTTTCTATTTGTTTCTCGTTTTTTCTAAAGGCCCCCGTTATAAAATAAAATAACTATTTAGTGGGAGGAGGTGCACCAAATAATGATAATATTAAAAACCTTGAGTCAATCCTAGTCTGACGGTCTCATCATCTAACCATGCTTTGCATTAATCTTCGTTTATTACGAACATACACAGATTACTAGCCTATTGATTTATAGCGCGGAGTTAAATGCTTTGTCGCGTCATTTGATTCTGACGTCATAGTATGACAGTACGTTAGGTGCGATGTAGAGATAAAAGATTGAACCGGTTACGAGAATGCGCGAAACGATGCGCACACGTTTTGTCCAGGGCCTCGTTAAATCATTTATGCCAATCATCAATAATCTTACATTTTTACCGACACCGGCTCAGCAGAATATCGCCTACATAGTATTATTCTGGACATTTCGTCAAACAGAATTTTTAAGGCCGTCAAAACTGACATTCCTGTCAGCAGTGAAAATCAAATTTGCAAATAAGGGGATCTTTGCTCTGCGTTTAAGCAACATTCTAAATAACAGTTCTGTCTAGGATAAAATCCCTCCTTATTTTAAATACCAGAATTTCCTAAACATATACAAAATTCGTTGAATCCAAAATATTTAATTATAAACAAAATTTGAAATGTCCAGAGATACACCACCTTTCACAAAACCTCATACAATGCACATGTTCATCCTCTGGTATCATCTACCAACCGTGTGGCCATGTGGATACGGGTGACCTTAATATCGTCAGTAACAATAAACTCAGGAACCTTCTCAGTAAAGGTCCAAGGTACAGGGAACCCCGTTTCTTCACATGGTGGAAAAACTTTGGAATAATCATAGATGCATGTAAGGAGTACGCCAGATGATGAACAAAAGAAGAGGACGTAGAACTAGACACACTCTCCAAATAGATGAAATCCATCGGAGAATTACTTAAAAGAAGAATAGTGCGTCTTCGGCATTCAGTTGACAACAGACACGAGTCAATTTTTCATGACCCTGTTGTTGCCAAAGAACTTTCTGACCTCCATGAAAAATATATCATTGTTCCTGCTGACATAGCAGCAAATAATTTTACCTTCGTTTGCGAAGCGTCCTATTTCAAATGCCTGAGGCAGGAACTTGGGTTACATTCAGCACCTGGAAATCCAACATACACACTTACAAATGTATTTATATCTGAATTACTTGACAATCACAAATCTGTTCTTGAGCCCTCCGGTATTCATACTGATGACTCTGATATTAAACTACCTTATATCTACTGGATTCCTAAAATGCACAAAAATCCTTACAAGCACAGCTTCATGGCAGGTTCGTCAAGGTGCTCCACTAAACCTCTTTCCATTTTGCTTACGAAAATATTAAGTCGCATCAAGCAAGGTCTTCATACATACTGCGAGACAACTTATTCCAGAAATGGAATCAATCAGATGTGGATCCTAAAAAAATTCTAAGGAACTTTTGGAAAATTTAAAAGCCAACAAAGTCAATTATATTACCAGCATAAAGTCTTTCGATTTCTCCACGCTCTACACTACCATCCCACACCAAAAATGCAAAAAAAAACAGACTTGCCAATATTATCCACAACACTATTCTTTCAAAAAATGGTAATAGGAGATACAAATACCTTGTCATAGGTCGGGAGGATACTTATTTCGTGAAGGATCATTCGGGTTCAAACAAAAAGTATACCGAAGACGATATCATCCGGATGCTTGAGTTTTTGATTGACAACATTTTTGTGGTGTTCGGAGGAATCGTATTCCAGTAGATAGCCGGAATCCCCATGGGTACCAAATGCGCCCCACTGCTTACGGACTTATTTTTATATTCACACGAAGCTGAGTTCATCCAGACCTTGCTCTCGACTGGGCGAAAACACCTTGCATCTCAGTTTAATTTTACCTTCAGATACATAGATGACGTGTTATCCATCAATAATCGGAACTTTAAGGATCATCTACATGAAATCTATCCTCATGAGATCAAGGAAACAACAGAGAGCGACAGATCCGCTTCATACTTTGATATACTTCTACTTTTCGACACACAAACGGCCATTTGAACACCTCACTGTATGACAAGTGTGACGATTTCAGCTTCCAATCAACTAACTTTCCTTTGATGAGTAGCAACATTCCTGCTTATGACGGTTTTGTTTCTCAAATGATACGGTACTTCATTGCATGTTCCAAATATGAATATTTCATCAAAAGAGCCAGACGGCTTGCAAGTAAGTTTCTTGTTCAGGGTTATATCACACAACGACTGAAATCATCATTAAGGAAGTAGGTGGATATAATAAAAGCATATCAGATCCCCCTTTCCGGAATGCTCAGTGACATTCTTCATTGTGATTGAATGGCTGTCGTCATCTTCAAACAAGACATACTTACCTGATCTGTACATCAAAATGTACATCGAGACAATCACCGAATTTGACAGGTTTCCATGGAGATCTTGCGACGGATGTTGCATGCAATCAGGAGACGCTGATTCACTCCGGACACCTGGTCTCACTTCGGATTGATGTTCATTCCGGGGTTAGCAACCGTTCCGATGGGAATTCTTGCGATTTGGCCCTGCCTTCTCTACTTTGAGACTGAATGACTTTTAGGTACTTCTTTGATGTTTATTCTGAGTAAGCATTTGTATTGCTGAGAACTAATAAGTCGACTACTTTCTCAACTGAACTCTTAAGTCACTATCAAAGTCGTCGATGTGCTATATATAAGCAAGCCTCGTCATGGTACAAACAAATTCCGGACACATGGTTTGGATAACCTTGTCAATGATGACAACCAGTGATAGATTTAGTTGCTGTTTTAGTCATAAAGAAAAATTCAAAACCGGTGAATATATCTATGCTTTACTTCGATTGCTCAACTCTGAAATATTTTCCAGCATTGAAATCAAATTAATTTTTGACAAGGTCATTCGATCAGAAATATACCCCTAGTTCAATAGTTTTTGGTGAATAGTAGCCTTGCTCTCGGAACAAGGTCATTGTAGTTTTTATCGATTTGCTCTAGAATAGCTTAATAGGCATGGAATGATCCATTTCAATGAAGTGCTTCGATTATTATTTTATAAAACCTGTTAAAGCTACGTCCATTTTTCTGTTTCCATAAATGTATCAATACAAAACTTAAAACTGTTTTACAGAATTGATCCATCGGGTGAAAATGTTATTATTGTATCTTGATGTCAATAATCTACTGAAAAACCAGATAACATCGTCATTACATTGCTATTAATACATGTTTAACGTCTTCAAATTTATTAGCATCATTTTAGAGCTGATAAATTTACAGCATGGACCAGACATGCACGTTTCGGGTAATGAACCCTTGTCAGTGATCCTCAATCTAAACAATGTAATATGACCAAAATCTGTGAAAATTGTGTCCTAAATATACCGAAAGACATAGCAAAATGGCTGGATATGATGCTATAGGACCCAGGTTTTTGGAAATTTGAGAAAATTTTATGAAAAGAAATTTTCAAATGCGTTTGAAGAAACGACCGACCGAAATTCATCGAATTTAGCATCATGTGCCCTCGGGGACTCTTGGTCCACCAGCAGTGACACGCACCAAGTGGTACAAATGTTTAACGTCTTAATATTCATTAGCATTATTTTAGAGCAGATAAATTTACAGCATGGGCCAGACATGCACGTTTCGGGTAATGAACCCTCGTCAGTGATCCTCAATCTAAACAATGTAATATGACCAAAATCTGTGAAAATTGTGTCCTAAATATACCGAAAGACATAGCAAAATGGCTGGATATGATGCTATAGGACCCAGGTTTTTGGAAATTTGAGAAAATTTTATGAAAAGAAATTTTCAAATGCGTTTGAAGAAACGACCGACCGAAATTCATCGAATTTAGCAACATGTGCCCTCGGGGACTCTTGGTCCACCAGCAGTGACACGCACCAAGTGGTACAAATGTTTAACGTCTTAATATTCATTAGCATTATTTTAGAGCAGATAAATTTACAGCATGGGCCAGACATGCACGTTTCGGGTAATGAACCCTCGAGAGTGATCCTCAATCTAAACAATGTAATATGACCAAAATCTGTGAAAATTGTGTCTTAAATATACCGAAAGACATAGCAAAATGGCTGGATATGATGCTACAGGACCCAGGTTTTTGGAAATTTGAGAAAATTTTATGAAAAGAAATTTTCAAATGCGTTTGAAGAAACGACCGACCGAAATTGATCGAACTTGGCTACATGTGCCCTCGGGGACTCTTGGTCACCATCAGTGACACTCACCACTCACCAAGTGGTACAAATGTTTAACGTCTTCAAATTCATTAGCATCATACAACGCAACATGGCACAAATCAGCCACCATATATTTTCAAATTAAGAAAATATCGCAGCATATTCACCTCGTAAAAGGTCCATAATTGTATATTATTACATTGCTATTTATACATGATATATATCGACAACAAGATAATGCTTTAAGATACATCGCTAACTCAACATCCCTCCTCTTTATCGTCCTAACTTGAACTCTTTATTTCAAATTTTCTAGCCAACTTTAAATATGTCTGCATATATGATGAACTTTCGCGCCAAGGTTTCTTCATATGTATCTAATTATTCTGATCGCAATTAGGAATTTTCAGGTCATTTGTTGCCTTTACGCCAAGTTCATCAATTATCTATCCAATTCTTTGATATTCAGGATTATTGTTGGGAGAGCTACTGTACAATGCTGATAAATCAAATTGTAGCGGAAGGATGTACGATCGAGAATCTAACGAATTAACAAAATCAATAAACAAATTTCTTTCATATTTTACTCATGTGCTAATGGTGGAATTGAAAAGAAAGGTTATCAAGAATGTTCAATGTAGTAGTAAGTGAATGAAATCAAGCACAAAAGCCGATACCATATTCCAGAAACCACAATCGAAAGGCTTGCTAATTTGGGGGAAAAATACAAAGCAAAAATTCCCCACGAGAAACGAAAATAGGACAAAAAGACTGACACAACGACACAAGCCCAACAGAAACACGAATCATTTAATTTCCATTGTCATTTTCAAGAAACGAAGATTCTGATTGGCTGAGAAATTTTGTTGATACATCGATCAACACAATTTTTCACGGAAGTCTATTTATAGCACTATTTTTAGAACCGGGGGTTTCCTCAAACACGAATGAACTCGTTGCTGAAAATACAATTTGTTGATGTTTGCTTATCATTTCAAGGGTACCATTTCTTTTCTACTTACTCAAAAATTAACAGTGCATGTAGAATTTGCTAAAACTGGTCCTTATTCCAAAGATAGAGAGAGACAATCGTTCGCTGTTTGAATCATGGCGGCTGCCATAACTTGTTTTAGCAGACGCATCACTGCGAAACCCTCCGACTTAAGAAATATAGTGCGGTGATTGATTGTTTTTAGATCCAACAAAACAGTCTGTTTTCCATCAATAGATGATAATAAAATGATAAGAAATGAATCTTATATTTTTTCTGTTGATGCAGGTATCACCCGAAAAATTGGACAGAAAACTTTTGCATCAACGCGCTACGCGCATTGATGCAGTTTTCTGTCCAATTTTTCGGGTGATACCTGCATCAACAGAAAAAATATAAGAATCATTTCTTAAAGGACAAACAGACGGAGACAACGACATAAGCCCCACAGAAACACGAAGGACAACTTATCTAATGAACCATCTCAAGTGCAAGTGCGGGAGGAGGCGTTGTTGACGTGTCGTGCTAAGCATGATTGACAAAATGTTTCTTTTCCTACGTTCAGTTTCTATTTTTCAAGAATTTGTAAGCCCTTTTATTATGATTTTTGGAATATGCTTTCAGGTTTCGTGTTTGACTTAACTTCCGAAACACGTGTCTAGTGCAATAAAATTGGTACTATAGAACATATTTTTCTATATTGACAATTTTAACCACTAGGCCGGTATCGCTGCTGGTGGACTGTAAGTCCCCGAGGATATCGCTCACCTAGTTTTAGTGTTTACGCACTGCATTGAAATATATTCTAAATTTCCTGTCATCAAATTAGACTTAAAACTAAAACTAAGGGGTATCTCACTAATTGCATAGCTCTGTCCTTAGCTGGGGTTTCGGCATAATTTTTTCGGTCATGTTTAGAATTAAGCTCCTTGTGCTTACCCTCCAACGATTTCATTTTGGCAAGAGGAAATTAAAAGTCTATATTCTAGATGGCCTCTGGAAAATTCACTTTGGCTTTATTTAAACTGTTGGACATTGAGCACTTAATAAATGCCTTTGCCTTTATTTTATGTTTGAAATTCCTAAGATGAACCGTGGACCTGCATCCATTTATTCCTATTCTATATAAGCACAGATTTTGTCTACAGTCAATAACGGATTGTCTGAGTTCAAGAGATAGAAACTGGAAGAAACACCTAACAGATCCATGATTTCCACTTGGAGATGTTTTCATATGGAGATATTTCTTCCCACAACGCCAAAGAAATCATCCAAAACAATCAGGACTCAATTCGATATAAAGACATTACATATGATTATTTTAAATAATCGTAGTTTGATGTTGTTTTAAAGTGAATGATTATTTTAGTTTGATTTTTATCATTTGGATTTCAAGTCCTCCTTTAGCAGCTTCTTTGCTTTTATCTGTTTTTGTCTTTGTAAAGTTACATTTTATAACCAAAAACCTGGAAAACAAAAAAATATTGAAACCATAAAATATGAATTGTTAAGATTTCTTCCTTCAATTGAATAGTTTGATTATATTTATGTACTACGAGGATCAGAATCCCATTCATAATTATCAATATTACACAATTTAACCGTGGCTGAGGTATTTGCTTCAATGAGTCAAGGTTTCTTGTGTAATGCAAAGAAAATCGATGTGACCAACACCGATGACAGAGAAACAGCCTTCTAGACAGAAATGTTAAAATGTGATGAACCTTCATCATTTGCACATTTAAGTCAAAAAAATGATTTAGTGAAGCTCTCCCCAGTTTTATGTCAAATTTTCTTATTCTTTTTTTGCAAAGAGTGAACGGGACGAAATTTTTTGTAGGGATTACTCAGAGGCGTAATTAAATGGAAAACGTGACCAAATCAAACTGTCAAGTGGTGCAAAATGCGAACTTGTTATTATATTGATTCAACATACTGCTTTTATGATTTTTAGATTAATATTCTCTGCTATGTTTCTGAGTCAATATGTACCATTATTCAGGTTATTTTTGCAGCAACTAAATATTTCAATACGCGGTCTTTTGTGTTGTCATAATAAAGAAAATATGGAGGATCAAAGGTAGACATAATTTTCATCCAAAATGCGCCAGGATGCATACATGATCTCGTTTCGGTCAATAGATAAAATGAATTCTTTATTGTAAACTAAAAACGACAGAGGTTACGAATTTATGCTACTGTCCGCGCGGCTCACTTCGGAAGCTGGATTAACGCGATTTTGACTACTTTATCATGAGAAAATTTGAATAAAATTGATACCATCCAATAGATCTCGCTTAGTCGTAAATTTTGGTATAAGTTATAGGGTAGACAAACCTAGATTTAGGTGGGGCATTTCCCATGCTATTTTTTTCCGTGACGTCATGACGCTCTCCATAGGCTCAATGTTAAACTCGGCGACGTCGCGCTGAATTTTAACGTTGAAAACGCCGCATCTAAAATTTATTTCGCCTGTATAATCAATATGTTTGCATAAACCCTCGTGCCTGTAACATATATCAAAATTTACAACTAATTGAGATCTATTCAATGATATAGATTTTATTTTAATTTTTGCATGGCAAAGTTATCAAAATTGTTTATATCCAGTTTCCGAAGTGAGCCGCGTGGACAGTAGACTGTCAAGTAAATCAGAGTTTTCATATGGAACAGAAAGGAGAAAACAATCAAAGACATACATGAAACTTAAAGATACTGTAAAGTCGATCATATTGTAGAGAATGCAGCTAGAACGACCGCGGAACGAACTCATACACAGGAATGACTCAAGGAAAAGAAAAAAATATACCACCGGTATGGCATGTATAATTGTATAAATATGTCTCCACCTTAACACTATGGATTCGTTCCCTTCTCATTTGAGACGTAAACAGCCGGAACGCCAATCCCTATTTTGACGGTTGGAAGCATTGGTTCTTAAAGGGGCGGATAACTCTTGACACAAAAAGTAGCAGAATAAGAATAAATTGGGCTAAACGACCTTAATTGTTTATCTCAAATTTTAAATATTATTATACAACAAATGATACTCGGATATAATTCACTACATATAACTGAAATTCCTCTGAAAGGGATTTTTGATATTTTTCAGCCCTGCTAAAGATCCAACGAAATTTGTGCATTCACCGTTAGTTTTAAAAGCTGACACAAATGCTCCCCTTTGCACTTCTGGTCAAAATTCAATGATAATCTTTTCAACAGAATCCCAATTATGATACCTATATAGAATTTTAGTTGGTAAGTACTCTATAAATAGGAATAAAAACGCTATAACGAGGACCAGATTTGAATTAAAATTCATCATTACGGACTTAGAATACACCAAGTTCAAGTGGCAATGGAATTTTTAACAAATGTTTTATGGTTTGAAACCTTGTAGATGATTTTGTGCCAATGCCATGTTTCATTTTGGCAAATCTAACCACTTCGCAGCACCGACTTGGGTACATGTGTACTCGTGTACTCGCTGTTTACAAACGAGCTTCCATACGTTGACATGGAAGATGGACGCCCGAACAGCATATCGAACTTTGAAAGGTGACACAGACCCCTTAAGGCAAAGATCGGCATACTATTTTTGGTTTTGGTGACTTTGGTGATATATAAAGTTTACATTCAGACTGTTCCCAATGATTCCCAGCCGGGATTTTAAAAGAAAATAAGCAATAAAATGCAAGTAAACAGATCGCTGGCGAAAAACTGCCCTTGACAACGCCCGATTTATTTCAAAATGCCACAAAATTTACCTGATTAAGTGTTATGACTTGAAACGGTATCTCTATTGCCATCAAAATCACCTGTGTCATTCTTGTTTACACATACAGCACAGTCAGTATGACGCGTTTTTGATGACGTGGTACAATGTCGTCATATTCAAAACATTTGTCACGTGACTTCGTTTTTAAACTTCAAAGACAAGTGCCGACTGGCGTTCCGGCTGTAAAGTAATTGTGACATCATCAAACTTTGAGAACCAGCATAAAATTCAGGGAAATTCTTCAATGCTTCAAATACGACGTTTCTATTGGAATTCCATTAATAGTTTACGTCAGATACCGTCCAAGGTGAGAAGTAACTTTGTACATCGCAATGACGGAAATTCATATTCTTTCCTCTTCTTCTTTTAGACCTCAAGGTAACTGAAATAGTGGGAAGGTTATGCGCGCGAATTCCGGATAACCACATAATTTGCTACTAACGTGGTAGATGACCGTCCTAAGTTGGCACCTATGAACCATGGGTCTCGTTGGTTTATGTGTGGTCATTTGTGTTTGATGTTTTGATGTCGTGTTTGCTGTTCCTTGTCCCTTTTATGTATCTTGTTGTGTATGTTTTCTCTGTGTTTTCACTTCGGGTATGATGATGTTTTGCTGGGTGCTTCAACTCAGTCTTGTTGGGAATCACTTCTGTTTCAGCATCAACGGTTTCTTTCATTTCAGTATTGCTGCTCTGAGAATGACGGCATTTCAATCACATTAATTTACCCAACAAATACAGCCATCTGTCAGCAATCTATGAGTTTTCATAATTCCTTAATCAATCTTTACGTGACCACCCAATTACGTCATTGAGTTGCAAACGACAATCTTTTCAAGGTTAAGAATTTTCGTTCCATCATATACATATACATATACATAATTTGGAGTGTTATATGCAGATGAATGAGTATGTCGTATTATGTTCGTTCATTTACACCTTCGTGTAAACGTGTAAATTAGCGTTCATGTTCCAATTATGAAGATTCTAGGAAGTAATATGTATCTTTGTTACCGAGCTAATGACAAAATATATCTCATGAAGTGTAGACACCATCTAAACTTTTTTTCAGTAGAATTCTGAATGAGAACACTTGATCAATTTGATCAAACTGACATAAGTATGCGTACATCTTGAATTTGAAGACGTTTAACATCTAAATACTCGATACATTTAGTTCCCTACTCGAATCAAACTGTAGAAATATATGCTGTACAAACATATTGGATATATCAAACAATTCACATGGTTCATTGTTTAGCAAAAGCGCATCTTTTATGCTTCAATTTTGTCTTTAGTGTACGAGCGAGAAACAAATATAAAGCTTTGCATAAAAACGATTTTTTTCAAGATGTTTAATTTGATTATGAGCTCGAATCGAAACAAGGAAGAGAAATTTTCTAAGAGTGTCCTGACGATGTAAGCTGTATCAGGCCGACGAGAGATACATTCGTGAAAACCACAAAAGGCAACACAAACAAGACGAGTACGCGAGTGTACCTAAATATATGAATATATAAATTGTTCTTGGTGGAACTATTGGATTAAAAAGCATGCATTAAGATCTATCTGAAACAAGGTATGCAAGTTTTGTAAGGACAAAGAAACAGGTTCCCGAAAGAACCAAGCTGCTCCGAAATACTAAGGGAGGGTCTGGTCTAAACGAATACAAAATACCAAATACAGATTCAGATTCTTTATTTCTCTTTGTCAATAATGGTATAGAGAAGATACACAAAATCAATGTGGCAACGTTCGGATTTAAGAATTATATCGTAAGAAGAAAGTGTACTGGAAGAAAACATCTTTGGACAGATTTATTTCATTTTGAATTTCACTTAACTGGGATAAAATTGTCTCCTGATGATTAAATCAATAGAATACCAATCCCTGGTCATTCCCTATCATCTATATTAGCATAACAGCAATAATACAGTAACAAAAGGTACAACGTATTCCAATGGGGTTTTCCCATAAATCTTATTCTTTGTGTAGATAAAAGGTAAAAGGAGAGAATTTCCATGTGTACTCTCAATATAATTCAAACGGGAGATACAATTCAAAGGGGGATTCTCACGATTTGGCCTTGCCCTCTCGACTTTGAGACTGAATAACTGTTAGGTAGTGTTGTACATCGGAAGTGATTTAAGAATCGATAATCGGAAGATAATCGAAAAAGGTAAACCGATCGATTATCGATTTAAATCGGAAATCAACAGTCTTTGAAAAAAGACAACAATTTAACCGAAAAAAAATCAAGTTTCTTTTTAGGCAAGACACCATAATGCACATTTTGGATGTGACTTTGGAAATTTGTAGTATTTCCTGTAAATAATTACAGTTAATTAGCCTACCAACTACCAACTAATTAGTCCTTTTTATTAACAGAGAAAATAGCAGAAGGGGTGTGGGTGTTGAAAGACAGATTATGATCAGATGATATTGCATTTTCAAATTTGAAAAAGTAAACTTTGTTGAGAAAAAAATACGTTCTTTTTTCGTACTGAAAACAATATGAGTGGGGATGAAAATAAACTGCACCTTTATTATTGGCGAAGGCCTTCATACAAACAATGTTGACATATCGAGATTGTCTCTCGTTGGCGGACAGTCTTTAACTTCTTAAACCCCCCAAAAAATCCCAGGCCTTGGATTTAGCTCTGCTACCTGGATATTCACACAAATTACAAATGGAGAATTCATTCATCAAATCTGAATTTCCTTTGACGTCCCCAACGTCTTTTTCCTCCGCCATGTTATTGAAGTGTTGAGGACAGTTCGCGCACTATTTAGTTCGTTCTCGCGCATTGTTTAGTTCGTTCTAAAGTACCGTTTTCTCGGTTTTTTTTTTCTCTCAGCGACAATCGATTGTATAAAAATGGAATCGATAATCGGAATCGAAAGACTTTTGGCGATCGACAATCGATTGTCGGCGACAATTGGTTCATCACTACTGTTAGGTACTTCTTTGATGTTTATTTTAAATGCATACAAGTGGAATTAATGCATAATACTATTGTAATCTTACAATTAAATTGATTGTGCAAATATTTGAAAATACGAACAGAAAACGTCAGTGAATGAAAGTCAAATGGTGACCTGAATGCTTCAATATAGTACAGACGTGGCTATACTTCAACTTCAAATTTCTACTTCCTAAGAAGTAACATTCCTTCGCCCCCTGCCTATGGTGTATTGATACGCTATTCCAGAGCAAACTGAAACTACAACTATCTTTTTCTGGGGGCAAGGAGACCAACCGAAAAACATAACTGAACCAAAAATACAATTGAGAGCTACTGATTTTACGATATAATTAACTTATCAAACATTATAACATCTCGTTGTCAACTTTGGAATATATTTGGTTAGTACCATCCAAAACACCAAATGTAACACCGGATACGACTTTCTTTTCTACACTGCCAAAGCCACTCTTACATTGAGATTCATAGTCATCAAGGAAGGTAACTCTGCATGGGAGATTGGGCCAAAGCGTCGGATATTTTGTTACCAAACAGGAGATGCTTACTCTCCACGGGAACCAGAACACAAATCCATTGGGATTTACTTTTGCTTTTCGCAGAATGTTTAAGTTGATTGTATTATTTGTTGTGGAAATATTTTCTCTCTGTTTCTTATTCTTTGTCGGTGTGTCGTCTTCAGTGTCCGTTATGTTCTATTTTGAGATTATTAGGCTTTGGGACCAATGGACTTGCATTTTGTATGTGTAGTGTACATCTGACGTCTTTATTGAATTGATCTAAGGTTGCGCCGCATGCAGTGGTTTTTTGGTTATTTCCTTAATCTAATTTTGATTAAGGGGCAAATGAGCGTAACCTCCTCCTTTAATTTTCTTTTTTTTATTTTAGAAAATACAGCGTGAGAAATCAAAATAGGCTCTCGGCTACCTTTTGTTGGTCCTATTTGCTTAGATGCTGTAAATTGTATTGTATCTGTGGCATGATTCAAGTGATATTTGATTATGTCTAAGCTTTACTAATTACCTTTGAACATCACCACCTGCAACACATTCCGTCCTTGCACAGTCTAAAAGACATACAAATTCTTCTTCAGTTTACCCGCACCCTGTGAGACAGCCTATGTGAGACAACATAAGTTGTCTCAAAAGGCTACATCATCCAATGATAAAACGTAATATACCAATCACCTGTTCCAAATAACCAAAGGGCTTCCTTTTTGGCCCTACCTGCTTGGATACTATACTGCAGCCATTTTCACAAAAATACTTACAATAAATTTGAGGATTTGTCGTAACTTTCAATTCATCATATCTCAGTCAAATAAATCACAATATTCAAACAATTTTGATTTTCTTTCTCTAACTACTGAAATATCCAAATTGTGGCATACGATTTGAATATTGAGTATGGATTTTTAGAAATATATATACTTGTACTTGAAAGTTACGACAAATTCTCAAATTTATCGTAAGTATTTTTGTGAAAATGGCTGCTGGCATTTAATATGTGGCATGATTCATGTGATATTGTAAATAATTAGTACGGGCCACCTACAATACATTCTACAATGACTTCGCACTTCCCTTTGTATGGTTCATTAGATAAGTTGTCCTTCGTGTTTCTGTGCAGTTGTGTAATTGTCTCCGTCTGTTTGTCCTATTTTCTTTTCGTGTGAGAAAGTTTTGTATTTTATCCAAAATTCGTAAGGATTGTGATTTTTCGGAATCTGATTTTTTTTTTTTTGCTTTCGTGATTGACTTTCAATCACTGATTAGTATCACAAATTTACAAATACATCTCAAGTCAGTGAAGAAGCATATTGAAATAATATCCAAGGAGACATACAGTTTACCGGTACAGATCAGCCTAGGGGCTGAAATTATCAATATTGAAATACATATCCTGTCGTAATAATTTAGTGCACCATATGCGCATTTCAACAAATAGTGTACCATCAGTGGTGCTCGAGGCCGTAATAGAGGAAATCTTAAGAGTGAGAATATAATTGGGCAAGGTTCTAAAATTGACCTAAGAATCAGCAAAGAACGGGAGCTATGTACAATTCTAATTCATTCTGTTTGTTTCACGCATTCTGATTGGTTCATAGCATTTCTACAAGCATGTATAACGACGATATACATGCCGCAAACCGACTCACTTGACATACTTCAAAATGTATTCCTACGTAAACTTGAACGTTACAAGCTTAAGCGCACGTTTTGTGTATGACGTCATGCTTCCCTTTGTTCTTCGCTCCTGTGACGTCATACTGTGACGTAAAACTACCAGGTATGAGCTTGTAAATGGCGTTCTCCACATGTTAACAACAGAGCAAGTAAGTTTATTATTGATAACACTTTGATTTTTCGCCACTGTAATAAATACGAAGCAGTTGTATTTCATATTTTGCAGCGCAATAATTTCTGTTGGTCGTTGTTAGTCCTCCGTAGCAACGTCGCCTCTAAAGCGATAAATGAGACCCTCTAAGGGGTATCAAAAGTTAGATATGTCACATGAATTAGAATAGGGATAAACGTACTGTGTTTTGTGGTTCCGACAGGTATATGTTGGATATACTGTTGGAAACATACGTTATACCGTCGGGGACAAGCCCCGACGGTATAACTGCGTTTCCAACAGTATACCGGTATCCAACATATACCTGTCGGAACCACAAAACACAGTACGTTTATCCCCTAAATGATTTTTAGAATAAAAACTACTATTTCATTATTGCGTCGATTTTTTTCAGCGTAATGATGAATGAGATTTTGTAAATTGATCAAATGTCTAATAAAGATAATACTAGTACATTTTATATTTGTAAACCTATATCACATAAAATAAAACATTTTATTAATGAAATCTTATTAACTTAAACGTGTCAAATATCATTTCAATAATGAATGCATCTCCAATCAAGCTAATGGCCTATTTAGAAGTCGACACTTTGAATTCAATTTCGGTCTAAAACAATTATTTTCGTCCTGTTCCAAAAACAATAAAAAGATCATATTAGAAACATGAATTATATTTTACGTCCTATTGACTTAGATTATTGTGAAATCATTTCAACATTTTCCTCAATATTAAACCAAGATATGTTCTTAAACTGATTGTTACTTGCATTGTATAAAGGAGGGGATCTCCAACAACACCCAGAGCAAAACCCAAAAAGACAGAGTACAAAAACACAGAGGAGACACAGAAAGACACGCCATTTTTGAGGTACAAAGAAGAAGGACTTATGACGGCCATCTACCACCCCAGTAGCAGAATGTGATGTTATCCGGATTACGTGCGCACAACCATCCCACTTTTCCAATTACCCAGAGGTCTCGGAGAACGCATAATTGTGGTGTAAAATATTGAATTATCTCCTTACTGTAAGATGACCATACAAACAGACAGCATGACGCAGGGGCCCAAGAAACACACGGATGGACATGTAAATGGATAGAAAAACAGAAGGCGTACGAAATACAGTCCGTACTCTGTCGGTTGAAGCGGAATCATGCATGTTATCACCCCAGGAGTTCGACTGAGTTTTAGAGAGGAGACCGACTGAGATTTACAGATTCATCTGAATATTTGAATACGTATTATTTAATTATATGTTAATGAGTAAAATGTCAGCATTTGTCAGCGCCGCCTACAATAAATTCAGTTCTTGTATTGGGCTTCAGTGATTGTACATCATATATTTTCTATAGTGCTATGTTATTGTCTCCGTCTGTTTGTCTGCTCTTTCTTTTCTCGTGAGAAAGTCCGCTTTATATATTCAAGAAATGTTTACGCCTACTAGTACATTGATTGTAATATTTTATGTCTGTGTTTGGCTATCATTCACTGATTGAGATTGAAAACAAAACAACAAAATACAAGCAAAAGAAACCCTTTGAGAACAATACAGGGATATATGTATAAAAATGTATTCAGCAAAACCACTGTCTACAGCGGAACACACAATGGACATCAGACAATAAACAAATACATCAAGTAACAACGAGATACACAAACACCAAACGGTCCAACAAAAAGTCGAAACAGACTCGCCGAACAATAATACGTATAATAAAAATATCAATGGAGGGAAACAACGTGTATACCCAGCACCGACTTAACCGGTAATCTGCCCATTGAAACAAATGTTTATAACAAGCAAAACTGAATAAGAAAACTAATGAATAGCTAAGACAGACAATGAAATGGAATAGGAGTTCAGTGCGTTCGTCCTTCCCCATTAGATTCATATAGAGAAATAGCTCTAGTATAAAAAAAGATGGAGTGATACATTTGATAATTGCGGAATAAGCCGAAAGTCGGCTTTAAAGTATTGGAAAATTCATTTATCCGAGCTATTCTTCTAATGGAGAATTTTGTGTTCATTATTTCAGAGAAAGGATAATGAAAAAAAGAGAATAATCAAGAAGTATGACACGCACCTTGTAAGTACGTGTAACGCGCTCGTCGCGTAAAGGAGTGATGACCCTGTGCGTTAACAACACGTGGAAACACAACAATCTTAGGATAACGTGGAAGACGTATGAAGATGGTACGTTATAAGCAAGTTGAATGCAAGTTGTAAGCAAGAACAACGTACTTACCAAGTTCGACACATATAAAATACAAAACCTCCCATCTAAGCCCCGGTCACAACCCGCCATGCGTGCTTCTTGGACGAGTATATTTTTGGAGATGTACGGATGCTACGTCTGTCTGAATACGTAAGGAAGAAAGTGGCAAGAGAACGGAGGAAGTGCATCATCGCACATCACACGCACAGTCGTATTTGTGGTTACATGAATCATACGCTGCGCACGTAATGCGTACGTTATACGTACTGACAATGTGCGTGCAACTTGCTTACAGCGTACTTCCTCTGTACCTCTTCCACTTTATCACAAGGATCTCGAAATTTTACGTACTGTTAACGCACTTGGTTAGTTTGGTTTTTCGTTTGCATATATTTTTGTTATTGAAATAAAAAGTAGATAAAAACCATTAAATCTATTTTCAGAGTACTCTTAGTTAAATTATCCTAAAAGTGTGATAACGATGATCATCCCTGTAAATTGAGTCAGATTATCGAGGTGAAGTATAATTATTTGTTATATAACAAGTGAACTTTGACTGGTAAATAACCTTCCTGCACTGGTAACGGCTAATCATGGTCGCTTTGCGCTTTGATCGAGGTATTACAGATATTTATTAAAGATAAAAACGAATCGTCTGTAATTGGCGGAAGAAGGGTTCGTTTAAAACGTGATCATCTCAATTTGGTAAATGTCTAGAGAGTTCTATTTTCTTCACGACAATAGTGACTGATTTGACTAAGAAGCATGAAATCAATAATAAAAAAAGTCAGTATTTAAAACAATATCCTTACGTTGTAATAACAGTCACACGACAAACAGTCCGTTTTCTGGAAGCTGTATAGCGAATCTTAAATACTATAATTTGCCTTAAATATGTAACATGATTCATGGGATATTGAAATATATACATTTTAACAGCACCACATACAATAGAGTTTTCCTTCGTGTTCCAACAGTGCTGTATTATTGTCTCTGAATGTTTTCCGATTTTTCTTTTCTCGTGAAAAAAAAATGTTCTATAATTTTTTTTTTCTAGAATTTGTAGCCTTTTTAAGAATTATGATTTCGGGTTTTGTGTTTGACTTTCACTAACTAAAATAAGACAGAGACTAATAAGCTCCTACAGATAATTTAGTTTTGTTTTTAAATCAGCAAATCATACACGATGTTTTTCTCTTGGAAACTTGTATTAAGCCCCTGTCACACCTTCACGTTCTGGCATGATAGTATCAGAATGTGTTGCGTTTTGTTTTCAAATCCAAACACATTATGTGTTTCCTGTATATGTTATCACTACATATCAATTACATCCTCCAAATTCTAGACTAGAGAAGTACCCGAGCGAGATTGGTCAGAGATGCCGTTAATATTGAACAAGGGAAATAAATATATCTAAAAATAGAACTTAATCTTCGTCTATAATATAAGCATGTTTTTTTTTTGGGGGGGGGGGGGGGGCGTAATATGTACACGATCGCAACTTTCTTAATGCTCAAAAAAAAAACTTCATACACGACTTGCTTTCACAAATAACCATTCCAATACACCAGTATGAATTATGTTGGTCAGTTCCTCAATCATTGTGTGTCAGACTCTCTACTTCCTCGAGTGTTAACGTAATTGGCATGGACTTATTTGTCGCCACCTGAGGTCCACTTATTCAATCTCTGGATGTTTGAACTTTCTTCTTTCAGTTCGTGAAGCATACTAGTCCGTGGCAGACGGGAAATATGAAGATATTGGACTTCCTTTATCCTGAGATGAGTGAGGGAGTAATTGCAATTTCGTGGAAGTTAGGGCGATCATGATGTTTTCTATTCCAAGTTATAAGATGGACGTCTGATGTAAAATTGATATTTCTATGACACCCCGAATTGAAGTGGTGAAAATTGCCATCTTACAGTAAAGACTACCAAATACAATACTAATGCACTCTTTGTTACCACAAGGTGGATAAGTGGGAGGGTTGTGCGCATCTAATCCGTATAACTACATCATCTGCTACTAACGATGCAGATAGCCGTCCCAAGTCGGCACTGATTACCCAATGGTCTCATTGGTTTATGTTTTAAATTAGTCTTTTTGTCTTAAAATGCTTTTATGTCGTCTTTGGTGCATGGTGCCCCTTGTCCGTTTGTGCTTGTCTGCTCTGTGTATTCACACAGGGGATGTTTCGGATGTTGCGGATGCTGCAACAGAGTCCGATCTGAGATCTCTGTCTTTCTCTTGTGAAAATTGTTCATAGAAATCGGTTAATATAATCGTTCATTATCATTCTTTCTGAATTTGTAATGCCTTGGTTTGACTTACTTTTTATATGTTGAGCGCTCCATCCACTTGCTATTGGTCAAAATTTGAAGAAAAAAAATCTACCAATTAAGCGCAATCACAAAGAAAATTAATTACACCCTTGATTTATAGATCTAATTGTGGATTTAATAAATCGGTTTTTGAGCCTACGGCAAAGAATCCAGATTACATCATCACAACAAAAAGCATCCATTACAAACAGTCTGCATTGACCGACATCGACTCTTCTATGTTAAGTAAAGTTAAAATACCTCAGTCCTTATCAAAGCGGATACTAATCTGCTTATTTTTTAATACCAAAGACAGGATTAGAATCAAATAACATCACTCATCTCTTCACTTTTTTAGTCGCTCCTTTTCATCTTTTAAAGAAATTGCTACTCTCAATCTGCAGATTACATGTATCCATCGTGTTGATTGTGAATCAGGGAATGAACCCGAAATCAGATTTCAAACATCATAATCAAATGGCTTGCAAATTCATGAAAAATTATATATACTAGTAACAGACCTTTCTTATGAGAAAAGAAAAATAGGACAAAAAGACGGAGACAATAACACAGCTCCATAGAGATACGAAGGACAAACAGACGGAGACAATAACACAGCTCCATAGAGATACGAAGGACAAACAGACGGAGACAATAACACAGCTCCATAGAGATACAAAGGACAAACAGACGGAGACAATAACACAGCTCCATAGAGATACGAAGGACAAACAGACGGAGACAATAACACAGCTCCATAGAGATACGAAGGACAAACAGACGGAGACAATAACACAGCTCCATAGAGATACAAAGGACAAACAGACGGAGACAATAACACAGCTCCATAGAGATACGAAGGACAAACAGACGGAGACAATAACACAGCTCCATAGAGATACGAAGGACAAACAGACGGAGACAATAACACAGCTCCATAGAGATACGAAGGACAAACAGACGGAGACAATAACACAGCTCCATAGAGATACGAAGGACAAACAGATGGAGACAATAACACAGCTCCATAGAGATACGAAGGACAAACAGACGGAGACAATAACACAGCTCCATAGAGATACGAAGGACAAACAGACGGAGACAATAACACAGCCCCATAGAGATACGAAGGACAAACAGACGGAGACAATAACACCGCTCCATAGAGATACGAAGGACAAACAGACGGAGACAATAACAGAGCTCCATAGAGATACGAAGGACAAACAGACGGAGACAATAACACAGCCCAAAGAGATACGAAGGACAAACAGACGGAGACAATAACACCGCTCCATAGAGATACGAAGGACAAACAGACGGAGACAATAACAGAGCTCCATAGAGATACGAAACAAACAGACGGAGACAATAACACAGCCCCATAGAGATACGAAGGACAAACAGACGGAGACAATAACACAGCTCCATAGAGATACGAAGGACAAACAGACGGAGACAATAACACAGCTCCATAGAGATACGAAGGACAAACAGACGGAGACAATAACACAGCTCCATAGAGATACGAAGGACAAACAGACGGAGACAATAACACAGCTCCATAGAGATACGAAGGACAAACAGACGGAGACAATAACACAGCTCCATAGAGATAAGAAGGACAACTTAATATCAAGAGTCTAGTGCAAGTACGGAATGCATTGTGGGTGCATGGCGCTGTTTAAAGCGCGCTGTGCTAATTAGTAAAGTTTATATATATTCTAATGTCACATGAATCATGTTACATATGCATGTATATTGAAAGTTATAGCATATAACTAAATAGGACCAAAAGTGAAGATTAAAGCTAATTACATTTTCCTTGCTGTACTATTGCAAAAGAAGAGGGGTTCACTAACTACTCCCGGTTATCAGAATTTAGGATAGAAAATTACCAAAAATCATTGTAAGTGAATAAATTCAATAAGAAATTAAATGTACACTGTAGATAAAAAAAAATACAAACATTACAATTAATTGTGGAATCTGATATTACAAAATAGATTATCGATTTTGTTTTTCACAATATACCGTATATTGGCGTATATTGGGATGTGAATATTATCGTGGTTATAACGAGACAACAATTTTTCTTCATAGCATCTAACAGATTCCATTATTTTCATTACCAAAGTGTCCTTGCTCACTTATCTTAAAGAAAATCCTTAAGGGATTTAGATGAAACTTTAGAATGAAAGAGTACCTTTAGTCTTCTGCAAGACCTAGTGTAAATTTATTTTATTTGGATCCGCCAACAGGAAGCGCAATCACATGATCATACACATGTACAAACAGATCACGTTTGGAAGGTATCCACTTTTGTCAAACTTCTGCATTAGTCTCATTGCTTATGTTAGTTTCTTGTTATCTATATCGTGACCAAGACGTCCTTCGTTTTGATTATCATCATTTTCAATGCGTGGCACGGATTACAGTAGTTATCGGTGAATGAAAGTCAAACAACAAGAGCCCCAGGGGGCACAACGCTCACCTGATACCCGTGCACTCTCTAATTGACATACTGCTATTGAATACTGATAGTGCCAGTACCGGGATTTTAGCCCACAACCTTTCTAAAAAAAAATTTTGCGGATGCAGAGAAGTTTTTTTTTTTCAGACAACCTTTAAAAGTACAAACAAGAAATAAAGCCTGTGTTTGTGAAACACGAATGCCCCCGGTGGCATCTTTGTTAGTATTAACACTATTTTCTGTTAAGTACATGATCACTACATGTATGTGAGGTCACTGGGTTAAAAGGTCAAAGGTCAAGGTCATGAGGTCATAAATTTTGGTATCAATGGAAAGGTCTTGTCACAAGGAATACATATGTGAAATATGAAAGCCCTATCACTTACCATTCAAAAGTTATGCCGAATGTTAAAGTTTTTGAAAAGTAATTCAAAGGTCAAGGTAAAGGTCACGAGGTCAAAAATTTTGGTATCAATGGAAAGGTCTTGTCACAAGGAATACACATGTGAAATATGAAAGCCCTATCACTTACCATTCAAAAGTTATTTCCAATGTTAAAGTTTTCGAAAAGTAGGTCAAAGGTCAAGGTCACGAGGTCAAAAATTTTGGTATCAATGGAAAGGTCTTGTCACAAGGAATACACATGTGAAATATGAAAGCCCTATCACTTACCATTTAAAAGTTATGCCCAATGTTAAAGTTTTTCGGACAAACAGACAGACAAACAGACGGACAGGCCAAAAACTATATGCCCCCGAATCTTTGATTCCGGGGGCATAAAAATAGTCACATTTCAAAACAATAACTTTTTTAAAGTCATATGCCCAACTAGTATAGTTCAATTATGCAACATCAAAAATAAAATCATATTGTAAAATCCCACTTTAATGCGCAGCAGAAAAAGAATAAAACAATGAAATGATTTCATAAATTAAGTTTATTTAAAACTGAACGACCATACCTTTCATTATTGATAGCTAGCATGCCAGATATTATAAAGCCTAACAGGCTGTGTTTGTGAAACAAGAATGCCCCCGGCGGCATCTTTGCTAGTATAAACGCCATTTTCTATTAAGTATGTGAGAGGTCAGGGTCAGCGTAATATTGGTATCTATGGAAATATCTTGTCACAAGGAATACACATGTAAAATATGAAAGCCCTATCACTAACCAATCAAAAGTTATGCGCAATGTTTAAGTTTTTGAAAAGAACGTCAAAGGTCAAGGTTATGGTCACGAGGTCAAAATTTTGGTATCAATGGAAAGGTATTGTCAAAAGGAATACACATGTGAAATATGAAACCTCTATCACCAGCTTCCATTCAAAAGTTATGCCCAATGTTAAAGTTTTTCGGAAAACAGACAGACAAACAGACAGACGGACAGGCCAAAAACTATATGCTTCCGAATCTTTTATTCCAGGGGCATAAAAAACAAAGATTTTTCGGTTTTGCCTTTATTCATATTAAAGTATACTGAAATCTAAGAATGCTTTTGAATATAGTATTGATTTCATCTCAAATACATGAAACGTACAGTTAAAATCGTTTTAATCCAATATTTATCAATTCAAGTGAATTGTGCAGAAATTGGACCAGTTTGTTTTCCAAAAAGCAGTGTACGGTGTATCAAACCTCATGATCCAGAGGAAGAGATTACTCATTCGACGTTTCTTCAAGAAATCAGTCCGTAAATTACTTCATCTAAGAGAGTCTAAGACAGAGGAAATTCGAGCAAACTTTATACATGATAACAAGTATATGCAAGTGTTCCAAGTACATGAATGATAACCATTATGAAAGTGTTCCAAGTATAATGCACATTAAATAAAAATCTATTCCGTTTGCACTGTATCTCCTGAAATGTATCGCAGTACTAAAGGGTTGTGGAGGAATTAAACGGATCAAATCTAAAGTACAGCGACTTTGTTTACAGTTACAGTTATAGGTCAGAGACCACTAAAAGGCCGGCTCTGATTGGAGAAAAACCTGTAGGGTGAGGGGGCCTGTTATTTTAAATGTGTCAGAAGATGTGATTGGCTATCAATTCTATTTTCTTTTGGTATATTGTTTGAATATGATATATATATAGGTAAAAAATAAGTGCGATACCCGGATATTTCCCTAGCTCCCGATCCGCTAAAGGGGACGGGCGCGGGAAAATTTGAAAATTCTCTGCGGGGTACCTTGTGACGGAAATAGTGCGAAAAAGAGCAGGTCATGCTATATTTTTTAATTTAGTTTCGTATAAAGCTTGAATCAATGAACAAATCGGTATATAACATGCATGGCCAGCAATGTTAGTATAGACGTTATAAGGCATTTCGTTAACATTACGGCCTATGGAAAATGATTTGGTTGTCTCTGACCTAGAAGGTGTGACTACAGTTAATCATTTTAGCAGGGAATCCCTTCCCTTTTGACTGGTGAACCGGGCTGAATAAAAGGTGTCACCTCATTGGTCATAACTATTGAAAATTTAAAAATAGCACATTAAATCAATGTATGATTCCCTGCTGTCTGTAGAAATTGAGTTTTGAACATGATTTTGCCTTTAATGTAATCAATAGATCGATTTGAATATATATAAAAATTAGCAAATTTTCAATTCGGAAGGAGGGGTCATTAAACAAGTGAATTTTGCAGAAAAGGTATGCATGACCCCCTTTTTTTCTTTCGTTTTTATGCGTGCCAAAGATGTCCTAGGCCAAAAATAATCCTTAAAAATCTAAAAGTGGATATCTTGACAAAATTCTTTCACTTGTAGGGTACCATGCATGAGTACCTCATATCTACAAAATGTCATGACAATCTGAAGAGTGGTTATAGAAAAGAAGCAGAAAATGTATGAAAATCACCCCCCCCCCCCCTTCCTTTTTACATAAGAAAAAAATTCATAAAAAATCAAAAAAATAAGATTTAAGCCTAAAATACATATCAAAGCATTAAGTAAGTTAAATATGATAAATATGCAGTAAATGAGTGTGTAAAATCATACACTTATTGAGTTATTTAAAGAAATAGTGCAAAAATGTGCATTTCTGACTAAGTCCGAAAAGACGTCAAAAACGCGTCAAAAATTTGACTTCGAAGTGGAACCAAAAATAACAACACTTCTTAAGACATCTCTCTAGATCATCCTGATGCTTTCGGTTTGTCGATACATGCTTTGGTTCTGAAGAAGAAGTTTGTCATAGGAGGGTACCCCCGTGACCTACTATTGGCTGTGGTGGCGCCACCTGTTGACGGATCCGGACGAAAAACAACAACACTTGTAGGGGACCATGAGTACTTTATACCTACCAAGTTTCATCAAAATCCCTTCAGCCATTCTGGAGAAGAAGTTTAAAATGTGAAAAGTTTACGACGACGACGGACGACGACGGACGACGACGACGACGACGACGACGACGGACGACGGACGACGGACGACAGACGCAACACTATGACAATAGCTCACTTGAGCCATTGGCTCAGGTGAGCTAAAAAGCCGAAGTCATATTCAAAGAACAACAATCGAAGGGCTAACGAATTTTGCAACAGAAGTTCCCCATGCGAAAAGAAAATATTACAGACAGACGGAGACAACGACACAAGCCCCACAGATACACGAAGGACAACTTACCTTATGAACCATCTCCAGTGCAAGTGCAGAAGGCATTGTAGAATGCATTGTAGGTGGCGCTGTTAAAACACGTCGTGCTAATTATTTTCGTACATTACATGAATCGATTTCCAAGTAAGAATTTAACAATTAACCGGGTAAGACCTTTTTTCTGCATGGCCCAAGTGACGGGTGTTGCTAGCAAACAGAAGATGATTACTCGCCCCGGGCAACTGATCTCATCTCCAATGGGGATTCTTTAAATCTCAATAGAATTATTTGTAGAATCGAAATTTATTGTAGGTGGCGCTGTAGAAATCAGTTTTAAAAAAATATTATTTTAGCGTTCTCTGTGTTTTTATGTTATGTCAAATACCACGGGGAATTATCATGTTTGGTGGGCTTACAGATCAATGAAATTACTATTTATTTATTTATTTATATTTATTCAGGCAATAATCATGTACAAATATACGATAAATTCAAGACAATAAAAAAAATTAATTTGAAACAGTATAACATTATAAACGTATCAAATAAAGTATCATCACAATGTATTTCACAGATGGTATCACAAACTTATATCACAGACTATCCCAGATGGTAACTAACAAATTACTGCAACAATATCACAGATGGTATCACTACATAAGATATATCACAGCTTGTATCAAAAAACATGTCACAGATGGCATCATACATATATCACAGATGATATCATATTTATATATATATATCACAGATGGTAACATAAAAATTAGATAAAAATAATCGAATTTCCTACTTAAATGTTTTCACAGTATAGTATTGCCTGGGATAACCCATGAAAGCTAAATTAATAGCTTATTTCCAATGGGGTCCCTTGTGAGTTGATGGTAATAATATCACTTTAATAATTAATACAAAAGGATAATACTGATCATCTTGGTATTATATACCTTGTCAATTAATGATTTATGAAAAAGATTTATACATTTGTTACATTTTTAAATTAGTGATGAGTAAAAATTGCCTGAAAGATATACATGACATTGCATAAAATATCTTTGTTCACATATATTTACATTTACAAACAATTTAAAATCTATCTTATATCTAGACAATAGAATCCTAAAAATAATAAAATTCTTGCTCATCTCTTTGTCTTGATGTCATTAACAAATGTGATTTAACTGATGTTTTAAATAAGTGCCTATTTGTAATGTTCTTAATTTCAATGGGTAGTTTGTTCCAGTCTAAAATGGCATTGTATTAAAAATTTGACTTTCCCTTTGAACCCACTCTTGAAACAATAAAGTTTAGATTTGTGGCACCTCTGGTGTTACCCTCATTTTAAACAAAATGAGGACATAAATATGATGGTGCATAACCATTAAAAATATTGAAAACATGGTTTAGGCGTAGTTGTGTCACTCTCTCTGGTATATAGAGCATATTGATTGACTGCAACTTATCCCATGTGACCCTTGACCTAGAAGGTAAGTCGAGAATAAATCTGGCAACCTTGTTTTGCATTATCTGCAGTTTCTTTTATGAGGATTTTGTAAGACTTGAATACCAGGATGAAGAGCAATAGTCAAAATAACATTGGATGAGTGCTGATGATAGAGTTGACCTTGACCTGGTATTGAGCCAACTTTTATTTCTATGAAGAAATTTCAACCTACTATTGACCTTGTGTATGATGCTATCTACTATGTAGTCACACTTAATGTATTTGTCTACATTTATTGTTATCGAATTTATTCAGGGCGGCGCTTCTTACTATTAAATTTTGTCATTCCATGTCCAAGCAGCGAAACTGTTGGTACCATCAAAACAGAAATCGGGATGGGCTTTGGGATTTTTGGTCCTTCTTGCTTTGAAATCGATTCATGTAATGTACGGAAATAATTAGCACGACGTGTTTTAACAGCCCCACCTTCAATGCATTCTACAATGCATTCCGCACTTGCACTGGAGATGGTCATTTCATAAGTTGTCCTTCGTGTATCTATGGTGGCTGATTTGTGCCATGTCGCGTTGTCGCGCCGCGCTTTGTCGCATTGTCGCGCCGCGCTTAGTCGCGATGTCGCGCCGCGCTGTGTCGCATTGTCGCATTGACGCGTTGTTGCATTGTCGTGTTGTCGTGTTGACGCATTGTCGCGTTGTCGCCTTTTAAAATGATAGCAGGAATGTATTTTCAACTGTAATTGTTTAGATAGATTCATTCATAAATTAAATGTTTGAAACAAAAAGGGTATGTTTTCTACTTTATTTGGGGACAAAATGCCTGTTTTCTGTTTAAAAATAACGGATTTCTGGACAAATTATATAAATTCATTATCTTAACTAGAATTAGAGATTCAAAAAAATTATTGTCTCGTTATAACCACGATAATATCGATAATAATCACATCCCAATAAACGGTATATTGTGAAAAACAAAATCGATAATTCGGAAATCATAAACCGAAGGCATACAAATCGGGATAAAACAGAATGCGAACTACATGTACGAATAAAGAAGTGAGATCAGCAAGTGTCCATGCAGGAAGAGTCTGTATCTCCTGCTTGCATACAACACCCGCACTTCAATTCGGCAGATATGTCACATACGTCTAAGTCGGAAGATACAAGACTGTTTGGTAGTTGAATGGTACCAATTGTCTAAGACCGAATATCATTTACCATCCTAGATAATGGGACTTTATATAGCGTATGACAAGATCCATTTATCCACCGTAGAACTTCATCAGTGACGATGTTAGTCGGTCACAAACGTATCCCTGTGGAGAGGCTTATCTGAAAAACGCATTGTCTTCAGAAAAATCTCTATATTTGGAACTTACTCTATGATTCCGATCTGAAATATAACGACAAAACTCGTTCTTATGACTTTTGTAAAGATATTACCCGTCTGCAGCTTTAAAATATTTATTGAAGAATTAATTTCAATATTTGAAAAGGAATGTCTAGAAGGGTCGGTATTTTACGGGGGTCAATATTTTTCAATCTTGGGGGGGGGGTTGACACTTATTCTACGGGCGAGAAATCAACGCCTTCCTGGTAGAATAATGACCGGGGGTCATTACTGTTCTAGGACAAATAATGACCACCGGTCATTATTCTACGGAAGGTCATTATTTCGTCTTTACATCGGTCCTTATTCATATGACTTAGCCTCAGCTAAACTAGAGGGGAAAGAATTAATATCAACTTGCTTGTAAACAATAATCAGAAGATCTACTGCCAGGGAGCTGCTTGTGGATATAAAACTTTCAAATTAATTCTGTTCACCAGAACTGTTTGTTTCGGATAACTTATCCTCATCACTTGTGTTTCAAGCCAAAATTATAGAGATCTTTAAAGTAAAGTCAAAATAACGATTGAAAGACCAAGAAGAGCGCCATACTGAATCATGATGATATGAATTCAAATTGTATCAGAATAAGCCCCGTACCTACGAAAGCCGAATAGTGTCAAACAAAAAATTAAATTTATCTCGTTATTACGAGAAAAGATCTCGTTATTACGAGAAAAGATCTCGTTATAACGAGATAATTTTCTCGTTATTACGAGAAAAGATCTCGTTATTACGAGATAATTATCGCGTTATTACGAGAAAATTATCTCGTAATTACGAGAAAAGATCTCGTTATAACGAGATAATTATCGCGTTATTACGAGAAAAGATCTCGTTATTACGAGAAAATTATCGCGTTATTACGAGAAAATTATCTCGTAATTACGAGAAAAGATCTCGTTATTACGAGATAATTATCGCGTTATTACGAGAAAAGATCTCGTTATAACGAGATAATTTTCTCGTTATTACGAGATAATTTTCTCGTTATTACGAGAAAAGATCTCGTTATTACGAGATAATTATCGCGTTATTACGACTTAGTTATTAGGTGAATATGTATGAATAAAGCATGATTTATTTATATGCATTTTTTAGAGTTTAAACATGTTTGAATTGAACCAGTTCATAAGAACTTGTTTCCGAATAGGATTCAGTAACAAGGAAATTATTCAATTGTTAGCACATTCTGAGAAAATAATAATAAGTATTTCGACACTGAAAAGAAGAATGAAATCTATGGGTTTGTTCATTTAAAGATATCTACAAATAGTACCATTTGAAGATATCTTTAACTCATCTAATGATATCTTTAATTCATTAGAATATATCTTCAAATCATTTAAAGATATCTTCAAATCATTGAATTTATGTTAAAACGGCGCTCTGGAACGCCGTTTTAACATATATTCAATTATTTGAAGATATCTTCAAATGAATTAAAGATATCTTCAAATGAATTAAAGATATCTTCAAATGAATTAAAGATATCTTCAAATATTTAAAGATATCTATAATTCATTTGAAGATATTTTCAATTCATTTGAAGATATCTTCAATTCATTTGAAGATATATTCAAATGATTTGAAGATATATTCAAATGATTTGAAGATATATTCAAATGATTTGAAGATATATTCAAATGATTTGAAGATATATTCAAATGATTTGAAGATATCTTCAAATAGTACCATTTGAAGATATCTTTAATTCATTTGAAAATATCTTCAAATCATTTGAAGATATCTTCAATTCATTTGAAGATATCTTCAAATCATTTGAAGATATCTTCAAATCATTTGAAGATATCTTCAAATCATTTGAAGATATCTTCAAATCATTTGAAGATATCTTCAAATCATTTGAAGATATCTTTAATTCATTTGAAGATATCTTCAAATAATTGAAGATTTCTTCAAATAATTGAATATGTCAAAACGGCGCTCCATACATAACCTACATCCCCCGAAAAATTATTAAAGTGATTACTTATTTAATTTTAACACACATAATTGCTTTCAAATCGCTAACAAGATGTGAAACACTGATGTCCCCGGAGGCAACGAAGTCCAAAATTGTCTTTTTTTAGATTAAAGGTCACAGTCAAGGTCACAAGGTCATCGACCTTGGTGTCATCTGAAAGGGTTTGTAGAGTAAGCATGCCAAATATGAAGTCTCTATCTTTTCTCGTAATAACGCGATAATTATCTCGTAATAACGAGATCTTTTCTCGTAATAACGAGAAAATTATCTCGTAATAACGAGATCTTTTCTCGTAATAACGCGATAATTATCTCGTAATAACGAGATCTTTTCTCGTAATTACGAGATAATTTTCTCGTAATAACGCGATAATTATCTCGTAATAACGAGATCTTTTCTCGTAATAACGAGAAAATTATCTCGTTATAACGAGATCTTTTCTCGTAATAACGAGATCTTTTCTCGTAATAACGAGATAAATTTAATTTTTTGTTTGACACTATTCGGCTTTCGTACGTACCTGCTGTGTAAAAAATAATAAAATTAAGGTTTTTATATGAAAAATCAAAATCAAAACATTGAATAATTTAAATGTGAGGAGAGACGAGGTACAACTTGTCAAGTATGAGATTGTACGAATTCGGTCACGTTAAAAGTTTTACGTGACGTCAAAACGCCAAAAAGCATTCCGTAATACAAATTATCAGAAAAAACAAAACAAATGCGTCTGAGTAGGGCTTCCGCAATTTCATTTTTTTAATGAAGTCACATCGAGTTTAATGCCAATTTGCTTACGTCAAGCTCGTCGAGAAACAGTGAATACTTCGGTTTTCGTTAATAAACAATCTCCAAACACTGAATTGCTTTTTCTTGTATGAAGTGTGTGCTAATGGTGATTGTTTGAAAGTTAAGAGAACAAGAAAATTTCCCATTGATATATCAGACGAAAAGAGTAGCATGAGGTCTTTGACCAAGAAAACTCTTAGAAATAAGCTAATAAATGCTATGATATCAGAAATCACAGCTTCCTGATAAAATGTTTCAATAAACCAATAAATAGTGCAGAATTGTCTTAGATTGTGTGAACTATCGAAAATAGAATACATGCTCCGATCTCTCCAGACAAAATTGTCTGAATAATTTATTTTGTAAGTGAGAGAAGCATGAAATTTTACTTAAAAGAGGATACTGAAGTTATGTTTGCTTTTTGTTTCGCTTCACTCTAATGAGAGGTGATAAGGACAGAAACATTCGTGTAGCAACGAAATGAGGTGATGAAATATTTCTGAGGAAGCCTCTAGTCTTTTTTATGTACAGTGGCTAGGCAGGAATCTTGTGGTTTTAGAAATGTTGTCATGTAGTCTTCGATTCATATTGAACAGGTTACAAGTCCTGTTGTTGGTTTGACGGTCATGGTGGAGATGTTGTCTTGTTGAAACAGACGAAAAATAAAGTTATAGAGATCGAGAAACAAGTGCTATTATTGTGGATTTTACTAGTCATTTTGAAGACTTTGACATTTTTGTTTTTGCGTGTCTTGAACTTTTTGTGAATCCTTTTTCTTCTTGTTTTTGTGAGTCTCTTGTATTTGTGAGTCATATTTGAGACAATGTCTTGAGCTTTTTGTGAGTCCTTTTCGTCAGACATTTTGGAGACTTTGTCTTCTTGCTTTTGTGAGTCTTGTTGTATTTGTGAGTCATATTTCAGACAATGTCTTAAGCTTTTTGTGAGTACATTTCGAAGTCCTTTTTACGAGTCATTTTCGTGAGTCATTTTGGAGACTTTGTCTTCTTGCTTTTTTATTATGCTTTTTGTTCATTTTTACCATGTTTGAGACATTATCTTATGGTTTTTGCCACGAGTCTTAATGTTTTTGTGATCTAATGTTTTTGTGAGTCAGTTGGGAGTACGATGACGTATTGTATTAAATGTGGGTCATGGTACAAATGTATGGACGTTGTTCTTTCTTTGATTTTTATTATTCTTGTCATGTTGTTGATGTTTTCAAATGCCAGTATATAGTTTCTATTTTTAATTATGCTGGAGATGTTGTCTATGGTGACATGTTTCTGCCATCCACTTGTCAGATATTTATGTCGACCTATTCATTATTAAGAAGAATCGTCAGATCTTTATGTCAACTAACAAGAAATAAAGCATGTGTTTGTGAAACACGAATGCCCCGGTGGAATCTTTGTTAGTATAAACTTCATTTTCTGTTAAGTATGTGAAAGGTCAAAGTCAACAATTTTGGTATCAATGGAAAGGTCTTGTTACAAGGAATAAACATGTGAAATATGAAAGCCCTGTCACTTAGCATTCAAAATTTATGCCCAATATTAAAGTTTTTGAAATGTAGGTCAAAGGTCAAGGTGAAGGTAATGAGGTCAAAAATTGTGGTATACCTGGAAAGATCTTGTCACAAGGAATACACATGTGAAATATGAAAGCCCTATCACTTACCATTCGAAAGTTAGTCCCAATATCAAAGTTTTTTTAAAAGTAGGTCAAAGGTCAAGGTGAAGGTCATGAGGTCAAAAATGTTGGTATCAATGGAAAGGTCTTGTCACAAGGAATACGCATGTGAAATATGAAAGCTTTATCACCGTTATGCCCAATGTTAAAGTTTTTGAAAAGTAGGTCAAAGGTCAAGGTCACGAGGTCAACAAATTTGGTATCAATGGAAAGGTCTTGTCACAAGGAATACACATGTGAAATATGAAAGCTCTATCACCTTCCATTCAAAAGTTATCCCCAATGTTAAAGGGGGGCTTTTTTTGGACAAACAGACCAACAGACGGACAGGCCAAAAACTATATGCCCCCGAATCTGTTATGCCCCCGAATCTGTGATTCTGCCCAATATTTTTCTGGTGATACCTGCATATCAACAGAAAAAAAATATAAGATTGATTTCTTAAGTCAAAATTGCGTTTATCCAGTTTTCGAGGTGAGCCGCGCGGACAGTAAAAATTTTGTAGAGTAAATATATTTTAAGATCTCAAGACGAAACGACTCTCTGGGAAATTTGTCCGTTTTCACTTCGTGATATCTTCATTAAAGGTTAAGAAGGGGTACCGTGCAAAATATGGTGTGGATTGGAATGGAATCATGGAATGAAAATTAATTGCCTCTCACTAATAGTCTATGTAACTGAATATTTGATCTGGGGTTATTATTTGAGAGAACTTTGAGTTTCTGATATGTACTGAATATGCAAGCATTCACAATTGTATAGTTTAAGAACTGAGCAGTTGGTCCTTTGATTTCTTTACGTATCACGGGTAATTTTCTTAAATATGACCTAGGACAATTTGTCAAATCGTAATAAATTCAATATAATTGAATGGTTCATAACATATGACAGTGGTCAATAAGTTGTTCATACCTATATACGTTACTTTCACATTTTCATAGATAAGGCCCTCAATGTGGACACATTGTACTTTTGACACAATTTGATACTATTAATATCAAATCAGAAACAGATTCCAAAATATGTTTCAATCAAATCCATATTTTACACGGTGCCGGAAGAGTTTCTGTTAGAAATGCGATATTCTGTTGTATCAAGGTAATTTGTCTTTCACTTCATTTTCAAAGATTTCAATTTGAAATTTTATGACTAGATCTTCTTGATAATTCATTTCTGCATCTATTCATCTCTTCATTTGTTAGTCGATATCAAGATATCGACTAATTCTAGATTTGTACAGGTTTGTCAACTTTCGATTTGATTCATCAGATTCAACATTGCAATAGGGGTAATTGTCCGATAGAAAGAAACATTCTTGTGACTAGTGAAAAACACATGACCAGAGCTATCCACTTCACAAAAGTAGGACATGTCGTCATGACACCGCTTTGGCATCGCAATTCTGAATTGAAATATTGCACATTAACGTAATATCTACAATGATATTTTTTCTTGAACAATTTGTACTTTTAGACCAATATTAGTGTGTGATACAGTAAACCCTATGCCTTCAAAATCCCTAATGACATTTCTGGATCCTTGGATCCATTGCATCTAAGAAACGTTTGGATACTTAGAATGCGAGGCTGCCAGTGGGCTAATTAAAAAGTTTCTCACCATCCAGCCGACTAAGCTGTTTCGTTGAGGATACTCCATTTTGTTAAGTTTGTATATTTTCTTTCCAAAGACAAATTGATAAATGCATCAAAGAAATTAATGAGCGATATTAAAATCGATAAGACTGTGCGTAGTCACATAATTTAATAGGATTTTTTTTTAGAAGTTTCCCCTTTATTTCCCCAAATTCTTTAATCGGAACTCTCCGCTTTTCCCGCGAATATATACTGAAAGGCTTTTGATTGGTCAAGTTAATTTGCGTTATAATGGAATTTTCCTACCGCACAGGTCAAGCAATTTATGAATGACTGTGACTTGAGTTGTCTAATGCAAATGCAATATTTTCTAACTTTTCAGAATTATCAACACGTAAGTTCCTATTGTTTTTTGTGTGTGTGTGTGTGTGTGAATTTCATGCATAGCTTTACTAATACTACTCTTTATTCTAAGAGTCAAAATTTTAAACCTATTTTGAACCAAAAGTTTGGGTTTTTTTTTTCGCTTTTAAATAAATGTTGATATCGACCAAGCTTTTTTGGAAAGCTAATACTTGTTAATGAATCTATTTATCTGCACTCTTAACCTCTTGATGACAGATATAATTTACTGTAGAAGATGTGCTGCTGAGAGCAAAATGAACTACAAAGATACCTTACCGGTGGCCATACTCCTTTCTTAATGAGATCCTCATGAATATTCATATCGAATCGAAAGCGAGGCTACCGGCGGTTCGTTACGAAGCACAACAAATATGGCGACTTTGGCATACGCACGTGTACACTGCATCTCTGAGACGATGTATTCCCGCTACGTTTCATTCCATATAGTGGAGGATATTATCAATGAAACATTAAAATAAGAGACTGAAGTTAATTTAGGCAAAATACGCAGAGGGACCGTAGATTCTCCACTGCCGAACTAGCAAACTTGTGCAGTGTCAATGCGACACGACAGGATCAACATGTCATGTGCACATTCAGCTGCAACTGCTGTCGAATGAATGAAGACCAGGTAAGCAGCTTAGCTTCTTGCTATTGTAATAATATTCAAATCAATTGAAATGTCGAAACTCGCACTTAACACTTGCAAGCCAGACCCCCCCCCCCCCCCCACACACACAAATTAAAAAAAGGGGGGGGAGGGGTCAATCATATGTATTTTACCCCTCTTCCCAAAATATTATTTAATTACAAATTGATGACAGAGTTACTAAAACTTTTATTTAACAATATGTAACATCGGGGATCTAGAATATTTCCAGTAGACTGAGTAGAGTGATTCCAATCTTGATGGAATTTAAAAAAGAAAATATAAAATAAGGTTTTTTGGCAAGGGCTTTCCTGACCACTCTTACCATTCTCCAATCTAAATCTGGGCTTGTGTACTTAAGCCAAAAATTCTTTTCTTTCTTGAACATATTTACTTTCACATGCAAGTACATGTACATGTACAAAGAATTTACTATACATGTATATTCTAAATCTGAAATTTCATTCTTACAGTGTACAGACAATATGAAAACTAGAGATGATTGATCAATGCGTAAAGCCTAAGCCCTAGTAGGAAGTTTCTTGCATTTAAGGAGAAAAAATGTTCCAACTTCATTTATGATAAAGGTAGGATATAAATCAAAGTTTAATGTGTTTAAATAATTAGTACTAGGTATAATGTACAGTGTAACTTCAGAGTATTATTTAAAATAAATTTTAAATCGAATTGTTTGAGATGTTTCATGCACTTTTATATTCTGTAAGATTTGCTTTTCTCATTTCACATTTCAAAATGTTACTATATATACACTGTACAAGTATTGATTTGAAAATGATTCACTGTAAAAAAAGACATGTAAGATAAAAGTGAAGCATTTGTGTATGGACCATTTAGTATTTTCTTTGATTTATTGCAGGTCACACTACCTGCATGAAGCTTTGAATCTTCTTTATACTTGTGGGATGTGACTATTGGCATGCCTTACCATGACATTTATGAATGATCCACCACCATTTAGTTCTGCTGCGCCTAGCCAGAGATATATACTAGTACATTAGTAGAACTAAATGTAATGTTATGAAAGTTCTCATAATCAAACATTGTATTACTTAGATAATAAATAAACATTACAACTTGCCTTGCTTTACTGTTCCATATACTTACATAATTGTTGAGAAATATCAAAGGTTATTTGATAACTATAATAAAAACACATTGACTTCAAGGCACACACACTAGTCTGGTACAATTATTGAAATGTACAGGCAATAGGAGCAACTGTTTTGACCTTTTAGGGGATTGACTTTTCAAAAAAAAAATCTGGCTCAATTTTTTTATCAAAAAGAACAGAGAAAAAAATCAGTATCATACAATCAATGTTGATTTAGAGATGAAAATCAAGCAGTTGCTCCCTGAATTGTTAAATCATTTCATCTTGTGGATAAACTCATGTCACAGCTGATATTCACTAGTTTTGTATGTATAATAATAATCAAAAGAGGAGGAGGCAATGAGTTTGCTCACCTCACCCTGCTTTTGGAAAAGTGTGTGGGCACTTTATGAGGTCAGTCTGTCTGTATGTTTGTCAGTCATAAAATTACCTTGAGCATAATTTTTGAAATGTTTGTGAAGTGGTTTTCATATTCCTTCATAATTTTGATACCCAATTTTTGTTTGTCGTGGAATTTGACATAATTTTGTGATGAACACCCAAAAGTGGGGCTTATTCTATAATTTTCAGTTAAAAAAAGGATTCATATTTCACATTGCACCTATATTCTCATGGCAAATACAAAGTAGTGTTGAACGCTTTTTTAGCCCAAAACAGCTCTTATTTAGCAGTCATCACGAATATTCTCTTAACAAACATTTTGCAGAAATGTACAAAAAGAAGAGTCTGAACACCAACGCGCTTACGGTTGCTCGATGTTCTAACCCATAGTACATCAAGCAAGCTCGATAAATCCATGTGTTTTAAATCAATCCAGAGTCACAGCACATTCTCTTTCATTTTCACATTTTTAATTTTGATAATGACCTTGACATTTGTTCAAGAGTTTGGTAAAACATCAACTAAACCTTTTTTCATGTAAAACAAAAAAAAATTCAGACTCGCAGAAGAGCGACCTTCCACAAAATTTTGTATCAGGTGCTATTTAGATATTTACACAGTATTACAATGCAAGTATAAAACAAAAATGCATATTTGATAAGCTTCAAGTCTTATCGGAATGCCTATAGTACATTACACGTCAAGTACCTACTTTTGTACTTTACATGGCAAAAACTTTCTTGACATACCCAGCTGCAGTGTGCTGGAAAACTCAGTTTAGAATATGAAGCCTTGAAGGTGATACGTGTACATTCATATGTATATAGATTTAATTGATGGTAAATCTAGTTGACATAAGTCATTACCAGGGTGTGTGTTTGTATATTCTTGGTCGGGGTTTATTTGGGGGGGGGGGAGTTGGTTTTTTTTTTTTGTGGTTTTTTTTTTTTGCTTGTCAGGTTTGTTACAGGTTGAAAATAAATATTCTGACCTTGAGTAACTGGAAAATAAATAATCAAGCCGGCCCTGCGTTGAGAATAAATAATCTGACCCAAACAAATTTGCCAGCCCCCCCCCCCCCCCCCCCCTCAAGATCAAAGGGTCGTCCCCTTATGAGGGGGACTTGAAGATTTATAAGAGAAAAATCTGGCTTGAAATTTTGACCAAAAAAGAAAATTTAATAAATCTGATACAAAGGACAGGCGCAAAGCGAAAAATCTGGATCATTTACCGAAAAAAAAATAATAATAATAATAGAATATGCTCAAAAGAAAATTTTGACCGGTAAAAGTCTTGCTGCCCCCTCCCTCGAGAAATTATCTGCTCTCTTATATTTTTACCCCCTCCTCTCTCTCTCTTGATCAGAGCAGATTCCTACAAAAATGCGTCATTTCATTATTTAAGCTCTGCACATCTCACAGAGAACTTGAATTTTAGGATGCAAATTAGTAGAGAAACGAAGAATTTTGAAATGTATTTATTTCAGAATTTAGGCTTTATATCACAAAAAAAGTAACTTAAACTAGATATAACCTAAATGTGAAGAACCCCGAGTTTTAGAAAGGTGCAATTTAGATAGAAGTCAATAGAAGTCACGTTTTCAATATTAGGTTTGATTATTTATAAGGATACTTCGACGTTGTTACAGCGGCATGGAAAGGAGCTATTATATGCTGGCGTTTTTTAAAATTATTATTTTGGTTTTGTTGCGGTTTATTAATTTGTTGGTTTTGCTTCGTTTTGTGTTCTTTGCTGTTGTTTTTATTTAGGTGATTTTTTTCCGGAGCTGTAGCTTTTTACAAATGCACATGCCGTCGAACCCCCCCCCCCCAAAAAAAAAAAACGGGGGGGGGGGTCAGATAAAGATGCCGGATCTGTCCTAAATTACTGAATTATTGATCCAATGACGGTACAAATAATTTACTCATTATAAAAAAAGTTTAACTATGATAGGGGATATACATCACACAGAACAGCATTGTCAGCAGGCAACGTTTGCGTTTATTCACATGCAACAGTCACATACGCTCATTGTGAAAATGAATTATTTAAATACTGTACGTTAACACGTTAATGACGTGAAATATATGTTTAAAAAAATTAAAAAGAAGAATTTATCGAAAAAAATCCCAGTAGCCATGCAATATTAACGACGTTTTCGCCTTTTTTAAAACCGCGCACTTGCTATCTAGTAAAGACGACGCCATATTGTTTATACTGGATACCACCGGTAGCCTCGTTTTCGATTCTTAGGCGGCGCTTATGAATATTCGTTAAGAATGGAGTATTAGAGCGGTGATAATTGTTTGTTTTGACAGACTTGTCATCATTCGATATAGGAACTGCATATTCGTTTCAACACCTATTATTATCACCTGACCGATAGCAATAAAATGTACCTGAAATAGCTGTCAAACAAAACGTCAAAACGTTGAAATAATGACTTCGCAGTGCAGCGTAAATCTGGAAACCATTTCCGAAGACAGGAGGCAAATCTCGGTAGAATTCGTTTTTAGTTTTGATAATTATAATCATCCCATTCAATTTAGCAAATTTATGTTGGTAAACATTACAACGAATTTTGTATTTGTATCCGTGCCAAACATTCAATGTTCATCACGTGAATAAATATATTTTACTGTCTCATACCGACAAAGCCAATATTTATTTTGAATACAAAAAAAAAAAACCCGCTAAAGGCGGTAAGACCGGATTGCGAATTGGTTGGTTGGTTTTTTGTTTTTTGTTTTTGTTTTTGTTTTTTTGTGCAGACGGAAACGGTCAAAATGCTATTGCGAAATGAAAAAGCTATGGTCATGACGATTCTTCTTCTGTTTCTTCTTCTTCTTCTTTCTATACTGAGTTTGGCTCTCAAAAGAACGTTAATTCGATTTTACAGGTTAAAAATCGATAAAAGGATAAAAACATCATGGTAGTTGGCTAGAAGGTGAATGCTGGATGGTCAGCTGGTAGCCTGTCCAGCATGGCCTTGAAACCCTCTAATGATGGAATCGCAGTGATATCTGGTGGGAGTTTGTTCCACTGCCTTTCTATAAGGTCCTGTGTCAAGGTCTTTATGTTGTTCCACATGCTGTCAATGTCTGTGAAGTCTTGATCCATAAATGTATGTTTGTATTCTTTTAGTTCTTGCTTGATTGAATCCATGTGAAATATCAAAGCCCTACCCCTTTAATAGTTCAAAAGTAGGTCAAGGTCACTTGGTCGAGTTATGAGGAAGCGACATGAAATATGTAAAGTTTAAGGAGGTATTGAACACTTTGACGCCAAATTCAATTTTTCTCAAAATTTCTGAAATTATTCATTTCTTGTCTGTCCTTCATCATACAAACTTACATTTGATTCTATCCACAGGAAAAATTTCTATGAGACTTTGAAATATGCATTTTTCAACGTATCCGTGAATTTCTTGATGACGTCATAATATTAAAAGTGTCATTCCGGTTCTCTTAATGCTAATGGAAATTAATTTTGATTTAACTTCCAAAATATTCATAAATGCATTGCTCTTACATAAGGAAAAGGTTAAATGAATTGTGTTATAAACAAAGGCAGGATACTGGAATAATAGATGACATAGTCGCTCAAAAAATTGCAATTTCGAGCCAATTGACTCTAGTTGATAGGTGATTATTAGAAATCCTGTGGATCAATCCTTGTCAAAAACTAAAAGAATGATCAACAATGTACAGAAATGATTTCATGATTAAATGAGAAAAATTAAATTTGGGATAAAAATTTTACGAAGCTTTTTATTTTCCATTTTTTCTTCCAAATTCGTCCATTTTCAATGAAGTGACATCCGCTTCCTTGTTATGTAAATTTGTCAACGAATACACTAAAATAAAAATTGAATTTACTATTTTATACATGTAAAGTTTCAATGCAATACGTTTTATATTCATGTTTTAATTGCATTTTGAATGCGATCGTTTGTGACGCCATTTTCCCCCGATAACGTCGAAATGACGTCGTGGTTGGCTCATGGATAAAACTCCCAAAATCCACAATTTTGAAAAACGCTATAATTTCTTCAAATTACGTCGGAAATTATTCAAACTTCATCAGGATACTCAAATATATATATCAATCAGGGTAACAAATGTTTTAAGGAAGTAAGGACTGTACTTTTCTTAGGAAGTGAGAAAAACAAATAATGCCGCCGCCATCTTGGTGTTGAATCCCTCCTTAAGTGTAAAGCAAAATACTATCTATAAAATGGAAAAGTGCGTCTGTCCGTCCGTCTGTTAGTCCGACTGTCCGTCAACATTTTGGTTAAGGTGTTGCGTTTAATTCCGTTGAGAGAAAACTGCTTGGAGCAGCAACTTGAAACTTGACATGGTGATAGACCATGATGAGACGAATCAAACTCAGCAACAAAATTTGACCTAGTGACCTTGACCTGTGTCAGCCAATCAGAGCCCTGGCGGCCATATTTGATTAACATTCGTCACGAAAACAGAAACTTGGTAGAGGACCTTGATTACTTGCTTCCTGTAAGGTTTCGTAAAATTCTGTGGAGCGGTTGCAGAGGAGAAGTCGAAAATGTGTAAAAAAAAATATAAACAAATTTCGGCTATCTTTTGTCAAGAACGCGAAAATGACGTCAAAGGTAGGGTTTATAGTCTCGTTTGCCTGAGCCTCACGCGACTTCTACAATCACTTCCCCGGCGAGACCTGTACAATCCAGTGCATTCTCAACTAACTCCCTTTGGAGTATACGAGCAGAGATGCCGTTTAAGCGCTAATGATTTTCATTCACATTACAAGTTCGTCTCATGTGCCAGGTGGTTTACTCCTTGGTGGAGAGAGTGCAACGTGGTGTAAAGTAACTTGCCCAAGGTTACAATGTTTTTGCAATGATCGGCGACGGTCAGATTCGAACCCACGACCTACGGGTGCATAGTCTACCGTGCGCTAACCACTACGCTACCAGCACTACGTTGTTGAGTTATTCTTTTTGTTAAAAGCGGGAAACATTTTTGTATCCACTTGATAAATGTAAAGTTCTCCTCATTCTCTTAGTTTTAAGGGCAATTGCTGGGCCGATTTAGGGGTTTTGTGGCCCTACCTCTTTAAAAAAATTCCGGCCTGAAGGGCCAGCGAAAAAAAAATCCGGCTCTTAAAATGTTCAGCTGGCAGAAGTCCTCCTGCCCCCCCCCCCCCCCCTTTTAAAAATCAAACGGTTGCTCCGAAACTTTTGAATGGTAAGTTATAGTGTTTTCATATTTCACATGACATTGTGTAATCCTGTATTCCTTGTGACAAAACCTCTCCATGGATACCAAAATTTTTGACCTTGTGACCTTGACCTTGTGGTTTGACCGACTTTTTAAAAACTCTAACCTTGATCATAACTTAAAAATGGTTAGTGATTGGGCTTTCATATTTCACATGTGTATGAACAGGGGCTATGACGCCATCAAAGGACATCATTTTTGCGTTCTTGACAAAAGATGGCCAAAATTTGCCTCATTTTAATTTCTTTACACTCTCTATATCCGCAATTACTCAAGGTCCTTTACCAAGTTTGTGTTTTCCATGCTGATAGGTCAATAAATATGGCCACCAAGGGCTCTAATTGGCTGACGCATTTTCGACTTCTCCATTGGAACCGCGGCACAGAATTTCACGAAACCTTACAGGAAGAAAGTACACAAGGTCCTCTACCAAGTAGGGTTGTCACGGTTACCCAAGGTTCGAGCTTGGTCGTTTCGATTCGGATCGTACTTTACGGATTTCCGTTCGGTTCCTTCTTTTTTTTTTTTTTTTTTGTTATATCTGCTAAGCAGTAGTTTATCGATTTTGTATGATAGACGGACTGTGATTGGCTACTTTGTCATATTTCACCGACTGAAATGGGTGTTTCACTTCTTGACCGAAAGAACCGAAAACCGAGGTTCGTTTCCTGAACCGAATCGAACCGAATAAAGGCTGAATTGTGACAGCCGTACTACCAAGTGACGTTTGTGTTTTTCTTTCCGATCGGTCAACTAATATGGCCGTCGAGGGCTCTGATTGGCCGATACATTTTCGACTTCTCAAAAACAACTGCACAGAATTTCACGAAATCTTTACAGGAAGCAAATATCACTGAAGGTCCTCCACCAAATCTTTTGTCTGCAACTGAGGTGAGCGATGTGGCCCCTTGGGCCTCTTGTTTTTAATATAGAAGAAATTTAAAGGTTTTTATTGAGGAAAGGGTTTACGACCAAGCTATGATACATGTACCTCACCCCTGTGATTCTCACTATCTTTTTTCCCCTTATTTCAGAGTTAAATAGAATAGATGAATTCAATATTTCAAATTCTCACTCCTTTGTTATAAATTTCACTTAAGTCGACTCATAGTTTATGGTCTTGATCTCATCTCCATCATTTTTTGGTTCTATCAGAATGATTTAGTTATTTGCTTAATTTTGTATTTTTCAAGGTTTTGTTTGCCATTGATGGTCATTTTAGTTTCTGGTTTGGACCTTGTGTTTGGCTTTCGTTCTTCGATAATCTGCAACGCGAAAAACGCGAAAAACGACATCGGAGTTAAACCAAAAATAACATACTGTACAAGGCACGGTCCATTTGATAATCGGGGGGGGGGGGGCTTTGGTTTTTTGTTGGACATCTACATAAACCTACGAGACCGGTGAATAACCGGTTAAAACGGTCATCTGCCACGTTAGTAACTAGTGGTGTTGTTATCCGGGACTCCTCCACTTTCCACTTTTCCAGTTACCCTGAAAGAGGTCTCGAATAGTAGCCTCATCACAGCAAAACGCAGGCGCAGGGGCCCCTGGGGCAACACACAAATGAATATGTAAATGGATGTCTGAATATTGAATTATTCATAAGAAAAAGCTATGTCTATAATCTTAAAACAGCAAGAATTTTATATAAAGCATACACAGCAAGTGCATTTATCGTTTATGTTAGACCATTTTCGAGTTACCGATCACGTTCGGATATTATACTCCGCTTCGACGTTTTGTCAAGATGCCCTACTTCCGGTTTACATTTGAGTCTAAAAATAACGTGATCACGATTGAGAAATAAACTATTTACGCAACCAAATGGCATTGTAGCGTCATAAATGTGCACCATTTACATGATTTGGGGTTGGAAAAGTTCAAGCAAATGGTATCAGTCAAAGGGGATGCTCTATGTAAAAGTTGAATGGGCAGGAAGGGGGGGGGGGGTTACGAGGAGACATAACAAGAGACTCTGGACACGTGTCCAGGTGTATAGACTGAATTTATTGTTTGTGACAGTTAAATGGGGATAGGCATTGACACGACAGGTGTTTAAATGTTTTATTTTGACCTGTACATCTACCCAGTACCCCGGCAACCGGCCAACGACGTGATGCCGGGTAAAGCTTATGAAGGTGAGGGGGTTGGACAGGGTGAAAGGGAGGGGAAGGGGGCGGGAGAGAGGGACAGGGAAGAAAGGGGGCGGGAGGAGGGAGAAAGGGGCGGGAGGGGGGAGGTAAGGGAAGGGTGAAAAGGAAGGGGAGAGGGGAGGGGGAGGTAAGGGGTGGGAGGGGGAGAGAGGTACCCCCTCCCCCAAAGGTGTACCCTGCTGACGATCAAATATCATGATAGCATTGATATACACAGTGACATTGTATCTGTGACTCTGTAATCGGAAAAAGATCATGCAGGATCTAAAAGAATGAAAAATGAAAAAAAAAAATGTCTGAAATAATTATCTTCTCGGACTCAGGACTGGTATATTTTCCTTACCTGGCTGAACCCCCCCCCCCCTCCTCCTATCGGCTTTCCATTCCTCGTTTGTAAAATATTGATCAGGCCATGAGCGTGACTGGGGTGAACTCCGTCCCCTAGAGATTCACGAGAACAATTTTCATTTTAAAGTTTGCAGGCCACATGTATTTATTGAAATGTATGTTCAAGGATCATGACTAAATAGATACAAGAAGGTATATCTGTGAATACGGCAAACAAAACGTTTACTTGAACTTTGAGTCTCATAGGATTTACATTTTATTTTGCGTGGAGTTTACACCCGCGCGGGTGTTGAGGCTCAAAACTCCCCTCCTCCTCAAGATGTCAGTCATTGTTCTATTTCTACGCTCCCAATTTCTCAACTTCAGAGCCAGATGAACCCCATCGTTGGAAAAAATTTTTAGATCCACGCATTATTTTTTATCTATATACAATTTGTTTTCATTATTCCAAGGTACCGTTTTTAAGATTTTTTTTTCAATTTTGAACATCTTTTTTTTTTAATGCCTTCGTCAGGTGTACAGGGACATATCTTTCGTATCTTTCTTATTTTCTCAAGTTACCAATAGCACACGCTGCCATTTATCAAAATAGTTTTAACCCCCCCCCCCCCCCCCCAAAAAAAAAAAAAAACCCTGTTAATACCGATTTTCATACTGAATTGATGCATTCAGAAGAGAAAGCGGCTTATATTTCTTCAGAAATACTAAATGTCATTTAAATTTTAGAACCTTTTATTTACTGACAATTACTTAGGGATATATTTGCATAAAAAGGCAATGGCGTTAAGGGGGGGGGGGGTTAAATCACAATTATTATTATGTTTTAAAAAAAGAAATTCAGTTGGGTTACCATTTTCTAATTTTTTTATGTAAGACTTTTAAATTTTCTGTTCAAAGAATTTCCTGTTTTTCACTTTTTCAATATTTATTAGAATAATTATCTCTATATGATATGACTGAAAAAATAAGTAAAATCCGATGACTTATAATTTACATTGTCATTGATGACATAAACAAATTAAACGAAAGCAGCGATTATAATAATTTCCATATTCAAAGAAAAGTAGTTTTTCAATTTTGAGTAGATTAGATCGATTTTACACCGTTGATGTCACAATATGTGACGTTGCTAAGGTAGACCGGAAGTAACCCTACTTGACGTAACTAAGCAGGTGTTCACAGGTCCCAATCCGTTCGAGGTACTAAAAGCACAAATAAAAGCACGGATACTCACGGGCACTTACATTCTCCAGGAAAATCTGCAAAAATTTAATCAGCACGATATAGACACCACCTGTGAACTATGCCATAGCGAACCAGAGGACAGAAACCATTTCATACTTACCTGCAAAAAGCTAGAAGACAGGAGACAGAAACACCTTCAGAAGTTAACCAACCTAGTACCAGCTTTACAAGAAAGACCTGCACTACTGCTGCAATGTATCCTTGACCAATCTCATGAAGATTTGACAGGACTGGTCCCAGTCGACGAAGAAACAATGAGTCAGATAGAGCAGCACTCTAGGGATATGCTGTACGACCTACATCGGGCAAGAACCAGCTACCAAAAATTGAATACCCAAAACTGAAACCCCTTACAAACTTGACAGCCAGACAGTAGGTGAGGAACTCTCATCACTGAAAAGTCAACCCCCGCAGCAAGCCACAGAATCATAATCCCCTCTATAAAGAAAACCCAGATTAATTTCCCAACCAATCCCTTACCTAACACTCTTAGCATTCCATAGGTGAGAAATTCTCATCATGGTCTCGAATCCTTCACCTAACATTTATACTAATCATACCATGGGTGAGGAACTCTCATCATGGTCAAAATCCCCCCCCCCTTCCCTACAACGGATGGAGGAACTCCAATCTGAGATTCATAATCTATGAAAAACAAAGCCAATATTAATATGCAACTACTATAACACCCCTAGACTTGACGAAACTTTACCATCCCTATCTTCAATAAAACCAACTTGCATACATGCATCATATCCTTTAACTAATGTAAATACCCATTTTAATATTGTATATATACAAATACATATATCTCATTTAAACCTATTATCTCCTAAAGTACAAAGCTTACGAGGGATCAAGTATGGTTGCCGAGCAGGTAACACGCTAAAATCGGCGCTCCGATGATTTGAGTCACTTTGTGTTAAAAAGGCATTTTTGAACCGGAATTTTATGCACACCTTACATGGGAGATACTTATCTGTCATTATTGAAAACTTTTGGTTCAAAATTTGCAGTATTGTGCATTTATTAGCATTTGACTTTTTGTTAGAAAAAAGTGATAGCAAATCACATTATGAGCATGCTTGATGAATATTTTGTCGTTTATTTTTGTTTTGTCCTGTCTTTGTATGTGTGTTTGTGTGTGTATGTGTGCGTGTATGTTATGTGTTTGTCTTACGTTTTATGTGTTTATCTTTGTTTCATATATATTCTCTTGTACGTCTAAATGGAGTCTATATCAATACTTACTTTAAATTGCCAAGGTCTGAATGATTTATCAAAAAGAAAAGATGTATTCTCTTATCTTAGAAATATGAATCATAATATTTATTGTCTCCAAGACTGTCATTTTACGCCTGACATAGAGGATAGGGTACGAAATATGTGGGGTTACGAGTGTTATTTTAGTTCTTTCTCATCGAATTCTAGAGGCGTTGCCATTCTTATAAATAATAATTTTGAGTTTAAAGCACTAAGAGAAAAGAGAGATGTAAATGGGAATTTTATATTGTTGGAAGCCATGGTTGATCATAACAAGATTCTTTTGTGTAACATATACGCTCCGAATAGAGATTCACCAGAATTTTTCATTGATTTATTCGAAAAGATTGATGATATGGAGAATGAAAACATCATAATTTGCGGAGATTTTAATTTGATCATTGACACAACTAAAGATTGTTATAATTACAATATGATTAACAACCCTCGGGCTAGAAACATAGTTCTTGAATTTATGGAAAATAATCATTTTATTGATATTTTTAGACAATTCAATCCAGATTTAAAACGCTATACATGGAGACGAAAAAATCCAATGAAACAATCACGGCTTGATTTTTTTCTTATATCCGAAAATCTCATACGCAGTTCAAACTCATGTAAAATAGAATCAGGTTATAGATCGGACCATTCCTCTGTTATTCTAAATATATCTTTCACAAAATTTGACCGAGGACGTGGGTTATGGAAATTTAATACTAGTTTATTACACGATATTAACTATTTACAGGCAATAAATGATAAAATCACAGAAATAAAAAGACAATACGCAATTCCTGTTTATAATCTGGAAAACATAGAATCTATTCCTGATAATGAAATTATTTTCTCTATAAATGACCAACTCTTTCTCGAAACATTGCTTATGGAGATAAGAGGCAAGTCCATTTCATATTCATCATATATAAAGAAGAAGTTAAATGAAAAGGAAACAAAACTCATAGAGGAGATAAATATTTTGGAGGCAAACTTGAATCAAGATAATCTAAAAGACTTAGAAGATAAAAAAAATGAGATAGAGAAAATGAGGAAAGACAAACTTAGAGGCGCTTTTATAAGGTCAAGGGCAAGATGGTCAGAAGAAGGGGAGAAACCCTCCAAATACTTTTGCCAATTAGAATCCAGGAATTTCACTAGTAAACTTATCCCGAAAATAATAGAAGAAAATGGAAATGTCATAACTGATCAACATAATATTTTGAAAAAATCAAAAGACTTTTTTTCAAAACTATATTCGAGTAGAGATGATCTCATAGAAGATGTCGACCTTGATTCTGAACTTAGATTTTCCGAGATTCATAGATTATCAAATGATGAGAAAATTGAAATTGAGGGGGAAATATCATATGAAGAAGCTAGTTCTACTCTCAGAAAAATGAACTCTAATAAATCGCCAGGAACAGATGGATTTCCGGCAGAATTTTTTAAAGTTTTCTGGAAGAAATTAGGACAGTTCATTGTCAGATCAATCAATTATGCATATAATATAGGAAATATGTCTATTACTCAAAAACAAGCAATAATCACATGTTTGCCAAAAGGGGATAAGCCTAGACATTTTTTAAATAATTGGCGACCCATATCTCTATTAAACACAGTCTATAAAATTGCATCTGGATCTATTGCATCTCGTATGAAAAAGTTTCTCACAAATTTAGTTGATAGTGATCAAACTGGTTTTATGGCAGGCAGGTCTATTTCAGAAAATATTCGGCTTATATATGACATTATGGAATACAGTGAAGAAGAAAAATTACCTGGTTTGTTACTCTTAATCGATTTTGAAAAAGCATTCGATTCTCTTTCTTGGCCTTTTGTTCAAAAAGTTTTAAAATTTTTCAACTTCGGAAAATCTTTTCAAACATGGATATCTTTATTCTACAATGACATAAGTGCCATGGTTAATCAGGGAGGTAATCTTTCGGAACAGTTTAAAGTTCACAGGGGCTGCCGTCAAGGGGATCCTCTCTCACCCTATATTTTCATTTTATGCATCGAAATATTAGCTATAATGATAAGGAATAATAAAGATATAACAGGTATTAAGATTGCTGAGAAGGAGAAGAAACTATCTTTATATGCAGAAGTCCTATTTACATACTATCAAATTTCGATAAATTTTCTAAGAAAATATATTTTTCTTTTTTTGAAAAACAAGAATGTATTGTATCCAAAGGATTCATTAAATGGGTAGATCGATTAAACCTATCAGAAAACGAAAAGAAAGATTTCTTTATAAAGCCTTATCTTTTGACAAAAAACACCAAGTTATTGTGGTTTCAATTGAGAATTCAACACAGCATTCTTTGTACAAATTCTTTTCTTTTCAAAGTCAAAAAAATAAATAGTCCAAACTGCACATTCTGTCACATTCATCCAGAAACAATTGAACATTTGCTATGGGACTGTGAGAAAACTAAAAAGTTACTTCTGGATTTGAAGAATTATGCTTCAAGCTATATTGGTGAAAATATTCAGTTTAACAAAAAAGAATTCATTATAAGTAGCAACAAGAATTTTCCATTAAATGTAATATGTCTGCAAATTAAATACTATATTTATGCTATGAGATGTGCTGATAAGAATCCTTCTCTTCAAGGTCTCATATTTTATATTAGAAATTTATTAGATTGCGTAAAATACAAAGCAATGAAAGAAAACAGATATGAACAATTTATATCTTCCTGGGGCAACTGGGTGAATTTAATTTAAATCTTTATCTAAACAAATAAAATTGTATTGTAAAATCAGTTTATGCTTGTGTGAATGTGTGAGTGAAAGGTGTCCCGTCCTTAATTTTTTGTGTATTTTTTTTTTTCTTAATGTAGAAATCATTATATGTATACAATGTTAATAAGTAATGATAAATGGAAAAAAAAAGAAAAAAAAAAAAAAAAAAAAACAAAGCTTGATTTTAGATACAACATCATCACATTTAAATTCTTTTTACATTTTTGCATACAATTTTACGTATTACACATCTACCCCTCTTAAACATGATCTAAAAGACCAATGGTGGAGGTTACCTTTTTTGTATATATATTTTTAATTATAAGACACCACAATAATACCTGTTGTTTAGCATTGCATCCTACACGCCCATGTACAGCGTCTTTTGATACTTACCTCCACTACAGTCTACACTGGATACTTTTATATGTTAAAATATTTTACCTTGTTATCTCACCTTTAATCCTTTAATTGTTAGAGTTTTAACCTCTCTATGGGAATGGCAAATAATGTTCCTTCTTAACGATATTTTATCAACTGTACAAAGGGAATATATTAAGTGTATATCTATCAATAATTGCTTAAACCATGCTCTCTTTTACCCCTCTTACATAGGTCTAGCCTATGGTGCTCCGAAGACGGAGGAACATACATCTACAACAACAACATAGCAGTGACTAAACTGAAGGTTTATAACGGTCATTAGTTGTAACTCGAAAATGGTCTATTGCCACGGCAACCAAATTTCATGCTGTTTTGTATGAAAAAAAAAATCATTTGCACAACGATGTGACAATCATTTTGTTTTATAATGTTTCCATGGAAACGAAGATTAGGAATCTTCCGGATCCTTGTGCAAAATATTTGCTTTGAATATGATCCGGGATTTTGATTTCATTTGTGACTTTAAACTTTACCTGGGCATTTTTATATCCTCGGGTAGAAAACATGTCGTCAGATATTCTTCGCAAAAGTTTAAGTTTGTTTGACGACGATGGATATGACCATGCCCATGGTAATTTAGTAGGAACTTAAAATTTTCAACTGAGATCATTTATTCTCAAATGGAAACCTCAAGATTACACTCAGTGGCGGGTAAATAACTGGTGTCCGAACAGTTTTCGGACAGTAACAGTTTCCACCGGACAGTCTCCCTTTCTAAGTACTTTGAAGGGAATTATTTTCAAAATTTTGTGACAATTTTGTAGATTTTTAAATGCAGAATTCAAATAACGAATCATACAAACAAAATTTTGCATCTAAGTTGCTTTATCATTAGGGCTGGGACGATTCAGGTATCCTTCGATTCGGTTCGGTTTCGATTCACAAGGCTTCGGTTCGGTTAATTTCGATTCGGTTCACTTGAATGAGATAAAGTACAAAATAATTATGTAAAAATGGATAAAATTCACAAAAAATTAAGAAAATCTCAATTGATTTTACCATCACTTTAGTCTAACCTTATACAGCATAATAGTTTGCATAATAATCTGAAGAATGTGTGGGGTTTCTTCAGTTTTACATCCATAATTATGGTGAATGCATGTGCTCCAACACAACAACATGTACTGTGAGAAATTTTAAAAATATAAATAAAATTTTCAACACCTCATTTTTCAACAACCAAGTATTGACAGGCCTCGCAGTCACAGTATATATTTCAGTGGACATAGCTTTCCATACATGATAATTGGCAACTACAATCCCATTAATTCTTGTTGCTGCTTGTACAAAGCTTCCTCTCTGACCAGTTCACGGAAAGCGAAAGTAGAACTACTTTCACTTTCCTTTTCATGGGAGGTCTGCAAGTGGGGGGAAGTGCACGTAAATTGGAGCAACAAGTGAATGTCCGCTCTTTTCTTACTTTTTGACCTTCTTAGATATAATTTCTAAGCAATTTTAAACATTTTCTGGTCACTATTTGACTTTAGTTTACTTTGATAAATTACGTCTGAACCGAATCGAAATCTGGAATTCTACGTCGGTGCATCGAACCGACAATGCTAATTTCGAAGCACCGAAATTTTCGGTGCACCGCCCAGCCCTATTTATCATACCATCTTTTTACCCCTTTCTGCCCCGTTTAATATCGCGCACCGGGGGAAGTTGCCGAGAACCATACTATTTTAATCTACGTGATTTGAGAAGTTTCGCTTCTGTTTTCAAAATTATTTTTACACAGTCATTTGTAGAAAAGATTGAAGGAAACGATATCCAAAAATCATCATCCAGTTTTGGCCGAAATTTATCGAGATTGACAGATTTAAAATCAGGTGTCCTGAAACTGTTCCAGTGATTTGCGAAAAATGGCCAAAACAGAGGGTCATAAAATCAGTCTAGAAACCATATTTCTTGAGAGATTTAATTTTTCCTTTCAACATGAGTATCCGTGGTAAGGGCATAGAATTATTTGAGAGAAATTTGAATTTTTTTCATTTGATGGAGTCGGAGCTAGGAGCTATCCCCGAAAAACCTTCAAAATCGTCCGGAAACTGTTCCGACACCAGTAATTATCAACAATATATACTGGTGTCAGAACAGTTTCCGGAAGATTTTGAAGGTTTTTTCGGGGATAACTCCTCTGTCCTTTGATGGAAATAATTCAAATTTCTCTCAAATAATGCTATGCCCTTCCCACAAACACTCAGCCACATTTGTTAACAGATTGGCACTTAAAACACAAACTTGGTAGAGGACCTTGAGTACTTGCTTCTTGTAAGATTTCAAGGAACTCTTTTCAGTACAAATCTAGACTATAAAGACTGAGAATAATGCAAAAAGAATTATATTTCTATCAATTATACTCTCTGAGAATTGGTGTTCACAAGATCACATAGAGTTATATAAAAGAAAATGACCACACCAATTTTCCAAGACCCTGGGGGTCAGGGGTTCATTCAAAATATTAGGTGCACATCTAGACCACAGACTGAGGATAATGCAAAAAAAAAAAATAGCAATCCACTGGAATGCTTGTGTCGCCTGCGAAGCGGTTTGATCATTATTCTAGAAAGTGGATAACAATTATTCATTTCAGTAGAAAAGTCTTGTCAAATGAAATTCATTTGAAATATCAGACCTCTTAATTACAAATTAAAAGATATTTTCAGAAAAGAGTGTCAATCACCTAGGTCAAGGTCGCTACGTAAAAATTTCTAACAAAAAGGTCTCATCATAAGAAATATTAAAGACCTTCATAAGAAATATTAAAGACCTATCACCTACCAATTAAAAGATATATACAACCTTAGAAAAGAAAGTCAAATACCTAGGTCAAGGTCAAAAGGTAAAAAAATATGGTATGTGTAGAATGGCATTGTTACAAGGAAAATACATGTGAAATATCAAAGCCCTATCACCTACCTATCAAAAGATATAGCCAATATTACTTTTCTTGAAAAGTAGGTCAGATATCTAGGTCAAGGTCAAATATTATGGTCTGTGTAGAAAGGTCTTGAAAAGTAGGTCAAAAATGTTGGTCAAGGTCAATAATTATGGTATGTGTAGGAAGGTCTTGTCACAAGGATTACTCATGTGAAATATCAGATCCCTATCACTTACCAATCAAAAGATATAGCGAATCTTATTTTTTTTCAAAAGTCAGTCAAATATCTAGGTCAAGGTTACAAGGTCAAAAATTATGGTATGGGTAGAAAGGTCTTGCCACAAGGATTGCACATGTGAAATATCAAAGTCCTAACACTTACCAATCTAAAGATATATCCATTCTTAAATTTTTTGAAAAGTAGGTCAAATATGTCACTAGGTCAAAAATTATTGTATGTGTAGGAAGGTCTTGTCATAAGGAATACACATGTGAAATATCAAAGCCCTATCACTTACCAATCAAAAGATATAGCGAATCTTATCTTTTTTTCAAAAGTAGGTCAAATATCTAGGTCAAGGTCACAAGGTCAAAAATTATGATATGTGTAGAAAGGTCTTGCCACAAGGATTGCACATATGAAATATCAAAGTCCTAACACATACCAATCAAAAGATATATCCATTCTTATTTTTTTTGAAAAGTAGGTCAAATATGTAGGTCAAGGTCACTAGGTCAAAAATTATGGGATGTGTAGGAAGGTCTTGTCACAAGGAATACACATGTGAAATATCAAAGCCCTATCACTTACCAATCAAAAGTTATGGACTGTGACACCCAAAGTGTGACAGACAGACAGACGGACTGACAGACGGACAACGGACAAAGTGATCCCTAAGTGTTGCTATGCTTCCCAGGCGACACAAAAATAGCTTTCTATCAATTATACTTTCTGAGAGTTGGTGCTCACAAAATTACTCAGAGTAATATACATGTACATGATATAGGAGAAATGACCACACCCATTTTCCAAGACACTGGGAGTCAGGGTTCAAACAAAATATCAGGTGCACAACTAGACTACAGACTGAGAATTATCTTTCTAACAATTATACTTTCTGAAAATTGGTGCTCACATATAGGAGAAAATGACCACACCCATTTTCAAAGATCCTAGGGGTCAGGGGCTGAAAAAAATATCGGGTACATAACTAGACTAAAGACTGAAAATAAAAGCTAGAAGAAATATCTTTCTATCAATTCTATTTTCCTAAATTCAGTTCGTGAATTACCAAAGTTTGACACAGAACAGACCTTTTACATTTCCCATTAATTTCAAAACTTTCTACATGTACTTTATCAGGTAATCAGGCAACAGGAAAAGGAAAGGAACCCTTGAAAAGCACACAGAAGAAAGGAATAAAGAAAAAGAGGATGAGGTCAAAGGAAACTATATCTCACACCTCTAAATCCAAATTCAGAAAAGTGGGATCTGCAATAGGTATCTAATTGGTATTCACATGCATTGTGTCTGTTGAAACTGCATGATTTTAATTAAAAGTATTAAAAGTTAAATTTAAAAATTACAAAGCCAACACATGTAGGAAATTTAGAATAAAGCATACACTGCAAAAGACGTTAAGGCAAGATTGTGCAGTGTTAGTATTAGATGATGTATACTTTTTTTGTGCAGACAGAAAGGTCAAAGGTCATTAATACTATTGCAAAATGGAAAGAGTCGTGATCATGGGGATTCTAAAAGTAGGTCAAAGGTCAATTTCAAGGTTACTTGGTCAAAAGTCATGATATCGAATTGAAGTTTTGGTAATTAGGAATCTATATGTGAAATATCAAAAGCCTTCCTCTTATAGATTAAAAGTAGGTCAATGTCAAGGTCACTTGGTCAAAAGTCATGATATCAAATGAAACTTCTGGTCATTAGGAATCTTTATGTGAATACCAAAACCCTTACTCTTATCGTTTAAAGAAAGTCAAAGGTCAAGGTCACTTGGTCAAAAGCCATGATATCAAATGAAACTTCTGATCATGATGAATTTAAAGTAGGTCAAACTCCATGGTCAAGGTCACTAGGTCAAATTAAAGGTCTGGTCATGATGATTCGCATGTGAAATATCAAAGTCATAGCCTGTATTGTTCATGAGATATAGCCCATGTTTATTCTTTTTGAAAGTAGATCAAACACCAAGGTCAAATTTTGTAGCTGCACTTGATTCATCTCATCATGGTATATCACTATTTAAGGGGGTCCAGAACAGTGTCCGAAAAAAGCCCATCGGAAAGCTCTGGATCAATTATGACGTCACAATAGAAACGGCGACATTGGCGCGTTTCTCGCAAGAACGTCGTGATTAGGTAATGTAGAAATAAGGGGGAGGGGGTAACAAGATCACTATAACTTTTAAAAAAACTGACGGTCAAATTTCAATAGGAATTCATCGGTGGTTCACTTGACATATGACGAACATAATATCAAATTTTTACGGAAAATAAATGATAGGGTTTCAGATAAACAGAATTTATGATTAAAAATTAGCAACTCAAAGCCGATTTGAAAATAGACATAAATTTATCTTCTTTCGACAATCTCTTTTAAAAGTCTCAGTGATCATGTATAATTCTATACATATCCGATTGCCCACATCATATCGAAATGAAAAATACTTGCTAATATTCTGCCTCTACAGAATATTTGTAACTGTTTTTCATTGCCTAAAGTGTGTTAATTTAAACGTCACTGTAACGAATTCCCGACTTAGGACGAGTACGTGTTGCTATTTGTATGTTCGCCTGGCGAGAATCACTCGCTCTCAATTTTGCCTTTATATGCTCTAGGCTAGTACTTAGCGAGAATGACCCGCTATAACAGTGGACTCTGACCCTAACTTTCTTAAATGACACAAAGATTTATATAACTGTTCAACAACTGTATTTATTAATTAACAAACAATGGTAGCGTTCTCAAATTCTCAACACAAATAATTTACTTAATACAATTTAATGTATAAAGGCGCCGATCCGAGAATAACCCGATGGCAACCTAGATAAAGCACAACCTTCTAAGGGGGGGGGGAGCTCCGAGATTAACCCAGATGCTCGAACTAACCGAAAATTATCCGGTTAATTCCCTAAACTAAACTAATTTACTTGTATTTACTTGGAAAAATGAATTAATCAACCAAAATTTACGTACTAATCTCTCTACATGACGATATTCACAAAGTTACACCAAATTTATCTCACAAATAACTGTTTCCTATCAGAAAAGTTAAATTACTGACAAATATTACAGAATTCCTACTCTAAATTACGAGAAATAATAAGCAAATCAAGAGATTAACCCTCGATGAGCTATACTAAAATCGAACGAAAATAATCCGTTCAATATCCTACAAAATGCGCTACAAAATCCGGGAATAACCCGAAAATGACTTATATAACGCACTTTCCCCTAACTAAATAAACTTTTTCTCACTTCTAAAAATGGAAATTAACAGTTAACTTTACGAAAAATCGATTATCTAATGAGAGCCTAATAGAAACCAACCTATCTCTCTAAGAGTATCTGCCAGAGTCCTCGACTCTGTGACGTCAAAATCTTAAATACTATGCCCAAAAACCTAGGCGACGCACGTGGCGACATGGTTACTGTCGACCTGAGCTGCCGGTGGTGCCGGTGACCACCGGCAGGTGCCGGTGACCACCGGCAACATTTCAAACTCAATTTAAACATAGAAATCGCATTGTAAAAATTCAAGTAACAACATGACATCAATAATAATAACAATCTTAATCTGCTCATGCTTTCAACAATCGAAATCGAGCTATTAATAGAGGACGCAGTCCGCGCCGCAGGCGTGGACGTAGTCCTCATCAAGGTAACACGTGTATATATATATAGGAAAAATCGTGTTTTTCAAATGAATTCTATGCTATACCTATAGGTTCCAAAACCGTGGTCAATGACGTCATTCTCCCCATTGCCCATTTGATCGGCGTGAAGCGCAAGCTTATTTTTTTGACAATGTCACTTGACGACAAAATGAAACCCATCGATGACCAAGATTTCTGGATCTCCTTTGAATATTCTTCGTTTGGCTTACTCCTCCAGTGTCCCAATGTATGATTTGTACTTTGCTTCACGTAATACTGACATTGCACCATCATTTCCAATATATATCATGTTTAGTCCGAATATCCTCTTTGAAAATTACACCGTGACGTCAGCAACGCGACGCGACGTCAGCATACAACTTTGTTTCGCGGACTTTCTTTCATCGACAGCTCCCTCAGAAAAATCCATGGATAAACTCATAATGCTGGGAGAAAAAAACAAACAAAAAAATATCAGCGCGACCAGCGACTTACCGAACTTCATTCTGCTTTCGAGGATGATTTGCAGCTGATGTTTTGATACCTGTATATCGAATAATGTGGTTTCTCTCCACATATATAAGATCTACATGTAAAATATACAGGAAATCTATGCAGTGTAAATCCCAACACAAACTTCTAAATGTCTGCTGCCTTTGGTTCTGTTTACAACGCGTCACAACTTACGTCATCATTTACAGTATCTAGTACAAATAGGTCAACACAGCTGGGGCTCTGTTCAAAGCATGAAATATATTTTTTTCTGTCAGAAATAAGGCTGGGTTTTTTTCCCTTGGAGGTAAATCATAAGCGGATCCAAGGTAGAGGGGTGAAGGCTTCAGATTTTTTTTGAAAGGGGGGGGGATGATTGTATTCAAGGGGGGGGGGGGGGGGGACAGGGGGTAGATTTCTACTAACTTCTCTCCTTCTCTCCCCTGTCCCGCTCCCTTCTCCCACCTCTTAATCTCTTTCTCCCTCCCTTCTGCCTCCCTCCAGCAGCCTCCTTCCTCCCCCTCCAATTCATCCTTACCTTTTATGGGGGAGAGGAGCAGACATGGGGTACCCACTCTCTCCGCCCCCTTATCTCCCCTCCCACACCCTTCCTTCTTCCCCCTCCCTCCCTCCTTCCTCCCGCCCCTCCCCCTCCCTTTCACCCTCTTTTAAAGTAAAGGAATGAGCAAGAATTTTGTCTTCAGATATTACATTGGAAAATCATTTACATCAAGTTATTTAGAGGGGACAATCCTGTAATATTAATGTTATTCTGTACTTAATTTGTAAGTATTAACCCCCTTTTCCAGATCATCCCATAAAACGATATATTGCTGATAACTTTTCTCTCTCCTTCTACATTTTGAATGCTAATTTTTCCGGTGAAAGAAAAAGGGGAGAGCCTGAGGCGTGGGTGGGTGCAAGGGGGGATACATATTCCTAGCTGATACGACAACTGACATTTCATCACCCAACGAAATTTAAAAAGTAAACATTTAAAAGTTTTATTGAATTCATTGAATAATCAAGATACATGTTAATCTTACAATATATAAATACTTCAGAAAACAGTAAAATTCTTTTTTCTTTTTTTTAATTTTAATGGTTTGTGCCCCCAGTTTTCTTGCCCGAGTTCTCTTTTCCATGGTTTTCGTCAAGGTCCAAGGAATTAAAATGTATAGATAAAGATGACATCACTTGATCTTTTCTTATCTGTCATTTATGTTTCAAAATTAAGCATTGCGATTTCATGTTTACTGATCGTTTTGTGACATTGAGAATTGTTTCCCCGCATTTACGAGTTATGTGCATGCTGTCGATCTAGAAATTGTCTATAATATCCCCTCTCCTGGCTGTAGATGATTCTGGATTTCAAGAAAAAAAACTAATGTAAGGCTGTAAAAATGATGCTGGAAAAAATAAGAAGAACACATATTGTATGACATATTTTATTCTTATTAACTTAGTAAAAAATATTCAATGATGTATGGTGAAAATTGGGTATTAATTCATTGAAATAATATTTCATCTGCGTCCTCACAATGGCTTTGCCATAATTCATATTAATGAAATAAGGAATCACATTTTTGCAAGTTTGAATTTGCCGGGTCCGAAAAGTCACGTGACTTCCATATGACGAGAAGATATGGCGGCCTGGCTGCAGTGTGCAAACAGCGTACCACATTTAGCTCTCAAGCATTCTTTACACGAAAAATTATGAAGAGATACTTATCAGGCACCATTCCACGATTATGTAGAATTGAATTCTAAGGTAATTTGACTATGGTATGTGAAATACATGATAAAATCAAGTCGAGACCATCTTGTCCCATACAAAATTCATTGAAAAACTAGTGAAAGTTATGTTGACAAAATGGTTTTGACAAATAGCATCCGATAACATCTTGTAGCATTATTAAAAGGTAAGTTAGTGCTAAACGAAGTGAAGATAGAATGCAATTTAGTGTATTACAAGTAGAAAATGATCCAAATGCTAGAATTTCCTCTGATTTTGTCCAAAATGTAACATAGTAAGACTGACATTTTACAATTTCCCCCTCTTTTAAATTTGGTGTCCTCACCAAACAAAAAAGTCATATACAATATGTCAAAGTATATTCACACATCACCACACACACACACACACAAATGATTAAAGAGCACAATGATCGTCTCACTTTCAAATCAAGATTTGCAAAGAACAACTTATTTAAAACATACATTCATAACTTTCCTGGATAAAAAACATTACACTTGATGCATAATGAAATGTATGTAACGCTCTCACCCAGCACTCATTTTCCGTAACTCTCAAGTATATGCTGAAGCATATAATACTAATGACAATATTTTAATAGAATAGTAATTAACATTTGAAATACTTTAACGATCAAACATTAAGCAACCTCCTAAATCTGATTTAAATTACTTAACTATCTAAATACCATCACGGTTACCATCTAAATTTGACTTAATACTACTCATCTACTCTGTGGACCACTGACTTCACTCTGGATGCTCTTCTTCCTGAAGTAGCTGACGGCTCCTACATCACCCTCCCCAGCACTGCTCTACGTACTTCCCCAGGTCTTCTTTGATTATCAGCTACCCTCCTTCTTTCCTCTGCCCACCACCTACGTGTCTCGGCTCTCCACCTTCTCTCCTCACCTCTCCACCTTCTCTCCTCCCTCATGCTCTCCTTCATCGTTTCTACCATCTCCTCTATAACCATGGTATTTTTACGTACTCCCATGTTTAACGTGGTGAGAAGTTGGCCATTCTGCTGAGTTGCCTGCAGAAGAGAGTCCACTCTGTCCAGCAGCTTCCTCTGTATCTCCATCTTCTCCTCTTTCCTACTTTCTTCTTGAAATTTGTTCATCTTTCCGTCTTCTTCATCATCGAGTATCTCTCGTAAGACGTCGAACTCGTCCTGTGCCATAGGTAGATCTATAGGCGGCAGCACGGGTGATGGCACAGTAGGCTCAGGCTGAGCAAGTGCTTCTGGCACTGTCTTCAATGGGTCTGTCGGCTCCTCTGATTGCACTACTTTCCTTGAGTCCTTTTGCCGTCCCGTCCACACTATGCGACTATCTTCCAGGGAGAGTTTTATAATGCATGAATCATCTAACTGGACAGGATTCTCATTCTTATGGATGTAACTCTCTTGGGGATCCACTGGAGCCTCCCTCCTCTGCAACTCCTCAATGGCTTGCTTATGTGGGCGGTATCCCTTGAGGTGCTTTAGCAACTCCCTCTCTGTCTTGCCCATAAAGTGACATAAACTGCAGTAATAGGGCACTGCATCCAGGGTGGTGTGGTACTTATAATAGTGGGCCTCCACGTACCTCCTCTCGCCCTCGTAGTTATTACACTTTCCGCAGCGATAGGCAAAGCCTCTCTTCTCGATCTTGTCTCTATCTCCCATGATGGATTATCTGGAATAGATTGAAATACCAGGTTACATATAGGAGGTGAAGTTGATTTCTGTATTATTCCCTGTTTCAGCATGGTATCTATCACCTTTTTCTCTTGGCCTTCAAAGGCTAAGGGTACCCTGCGAGGCGGTTGCCTCAGAGGCCTACTGTCCCCTGTATTGATTACATGTTCGGTTAGGTATGTGCACCCTAGGTCTTCTTCATTGCATGAAAATACATGACCATATTTGCTTAGCATGACTCTCAAGGCATCTGCTTCTTCTGGGCTCTTTTCTCTGGCTGCCCTGTCATGTAGGTCGTTTAAGTGTTCAGGTAGGCTTCCCTGGCAGGTAAGTGCGCCCGTCGATACAAGGGAATTCCCTGTAGTTAACTTTGTAGTTGGCCCTTGATCCTTATTGGTATTAAGCTCTATTCTGCGAATGGCAAAGAAATTGTGATCCTCGCCCTCACATTCTGTCTCCAACACTGTCATCATATCTAGGTCGTCGCATACTTCAGCTGTACCTATCAGGTCATTGTTCTTAATTGATATATCAACCTTTCCCCAATTTAAAATCCTGACTGGAACACTCTCTCTGCCCTTGTCATTGACAAGGATGGATGCCATTTCAAGGTCATAATCAGTTTGGAATTTTGATGTTGGCTCAATGATGTAATCATGACTAAAAATATCTAAACCATTATACAGAGTTTCTCTACTGCCATCATGTGCTGCCAGGTCAATTGCGACATCTATAATCCTCTCACTTTGTGCTGGAATATTGAAATTGTCAATGGCACGAACTTCGCGGACCACCCTATCCGCCTTTATATTGGTGCAAGGGATGTCTACTCCACCCAAGGTTAGAGTGTTCTCACTCAGCCTCATGTCGGCTGGTCCAATTTTATCTGACAACAGGATGTCAAGTCCAAGCAAGCATTCGTCCTCTATCCTTGCCACTGCAAGCTCTTGGACCAATTTCAGTTTCCCTAACTGGATCTCAAAATCAGCTATACCCCTCTCCTCTAGAGGTTCGCCAGTTACTGATGTGAGCGAGGAGGATTTCATCAACTCGGGCCTCTTTCCTTCAGGAATCTGCTGATACACTTTATCAGACAACACAGTCCTAACAGCCCCCGTGTCTGCCGTGAATACCACCTGTATTCCACTGACTGCTCCCTGAATATAGACCCCGTCTGCTCTTCGTAGTTGCCTTCTAATTCTTTCCCCATGAACCCCACTCACTCCAGAATCATTGTCATTAATGTTAAATTTTTCCTGTTCTAAAGAAACTTGGACTTCTGTTGCAATCTCACCCCTTTTAAAATGGCCATTATCATCAATTTCCTGGATCTCCTCCTGGCCCTCGGATTCGATCCTACTTAGTTTAAATGTGCTTTGGGTTTGGTTTCCTCACTGACCTCTACACGTCCTTGACCTTGCTGGTTTGACTGGAAAATTTCTGCATTAGGATTCAATCCTGTTTGACTAGGTCTATCTAAATTCTCTGCCGTGCAATCTCGCATGAATTGGCCAGGTTGATGACATCTATAACATAGCCTATTCTTCCTATCGTCTTGATTCCATGGCGGCCTTGATGGATAGTCATTTGACTTGACTTGCGAACTCTCTCCACCCTGGCGTAATAAGTCAGCCACCAAGTCCCTGAGGTCCTCCTTCTTGACGTACAACGCCGTTTCACGGTCATTCGGGGCTGACTCTGTCTTTTCCTGTGGTTTAGGCGAGTTTTGACTTTTCACGTCTGGCTTTCCATAGTTATTCGTACGATTTTTGTTTCCTCCCTGTACTGCCTTATAACCAGCCCTTCCATGCCCGTTTTGAGTGTGATTTTTCACCTGACGTGTTTTTTGTTGGACCCTCTCGTGGGTTTTACCCTCGTGTGGATATTGCGTAGTTTCCTCGTAGTTTACAACGTGGAGGACAGCTTCATCTATACTTTTAGGCTCTTTGTTTAGCTCCACGTGTACTCGGGCCTTTTCATCCCATAATCCGAGTAGAAAGCGTGATACTAGGTCCTCTTGCATAGTTTTCGAGTCGCGGTCAGGGTATGCCTTCCCGTATAAACGCTTGAGTTCAGCGGCGAATTCCTCAGCTGTTTCCTCCCTTTTCTGTGTACGTCTGTCAAATTTCATACGGTATGTTTTCCGGCTCTCAATGACGCCGAATCTCCCGTCTAATTCTTTGATTAATTTTCTGTAGCTGGTAAGTACAGAGCTTGGAAGTTGGTCGTACACGAAGTCAGCAGCCTTGTCCTGTATTTTAGGAAGTAATTGCCTTAATTTGTCTTCATCTGACCAATTTGATAATTCTGCGACAGTTTTGAACCTGTTGTACCATACTTTCCAATTTTCGCCGGTAAATGGCGGTAATTTCCCTGATTCGCCCCTTTTCTGCCGTCTGAAGAGCTTGTCTGTTTTAATGCTGGACCCATGTGATAGTTGGCCCGTTGCTGAATCTGAGTCAGAGGATGACCTTGACTCGTCGGAGCTTGACCTTGAATGACTTTTATGCGTCCCTTTACTGTCCCACGTGACCTGGAATGTTTTGCGTGCGTGGAGATCGACTTTATACGAGGCGATGAGACAGTGTAGGTTTCGCCTGGGCTCTTGCTTCTTGCCCCTGTTGATACTTCACTGACCGGCTCTCTAGCAGATCTGCGCTTATTTGTTTCAGACTTTGCATTGTTTACTGTTTGTAAAGTGGCGCTAATCATAGCATTCATGGCTTTCATTGTATCTGATACAGTACTCATGAATGTTTTCATAGTACTTATTATACCGTTCTGGTCGCTTGACTCCGAGGGATTCCCCTCTGACGGTAAATCTGCCGTCCCTGACATCATACTTCTATGTTTTTCTGTGGGAGCTTTATGGCTGCGTGCCCGTGATAAACGCCTTGATGTCGGGGTCTTATTTGTATTTGTTCTGGTGACGTCCTTCTCAATCACTGTCATATCACCCTCGTCATCCGTAGTCGTCATTGTAGCTGCTTCGCTATTTTCAGTCAGCCCACCTAGATTATTTGTGAGCTCAAATATATTTGCCCCTGCTCCCTGTTCGTTTTCGTCCTCTACTGGCGAGGCATCAACGTACTCATCTTCAGTTTCGCTCTCTGCTAACAGCGCCTCCCTCCGTGACTGAGACCGTGTGAACATGGTAACTGGAATTGAGGTCTGGATTCGTATCTCTGGACCTGATAGATATTTTAATCAGATCCCACCGCTGCCACCACGAAAAGATGTAACGAATTCCCGACTTAGGACGAGTACGTGTTGCTATTTGTATGTTCGCCTGGCGAGAATCACTCGCTCTCAATTTTGCCTTTATTTGCTCTAGGCTAGTACTTAGCGAGAATGACCCGCTATAACAGTGGACTCTGACCTTAACTTTCTTAAATGACACAAAGATTTATATAACTGTTCAACAACTGTATTTATTAATTAACAAACAATGGTAGCGTTCTCAAATTCTCAACACAAATAATTTACTTAATACAATTTAATGTATAAAGGCGCCGATCCGAGAATAACCCGATGGCAACCTAGATAAAGCACAACCTTCTAAGGGGGGGGGAGCTCCGAGATTAACCCAGATGCTCGAACTAACCGAAAATTATCCGGTTAATTCCCTAAACTAAACTAATTTACTTGTATTTACTTGGAAAAATGAATTAATCAACCAAAATTTACGTACTAATCTCTCTACATGACGATATTCACAAAGTTACACCAAATTTATCTCACAAATAACTGTTTCCTATCAGAAAAGTTAAATTACTGACAAATATTACAGAATTCCTACTCTAAATTACGAGAAATAATAAGCAAATCAAGAGATTAACCCTCGATGAGCTATACTAAAATCGAACGAAAATAATCCGTTCAATATCCTACAAAATGCGCTACAAAATCCGGGAATAACCCGAAAATGACTTATAACGCACTTTCCCCTAACTAAATAAACTTTTTCTCACTTCTAAAAATGGAAATTAACAGTTAACTTTACGAAAAATCGATTATCTAATGAGAGCCTAATAGAAACCAACCTATCTCTCTAAGAGTATCTGCCAGAGTCCTCGACTCTGTGACGTCAAAATCTTAAATACTATGCCCAAAAACCTAGGCGACGCACGTGGCGACATGGTAACTGTCGACCTGAGCTGCCGGTGGTGCCGGTGACCACCGGCAGGTGCCGGTGACCACCGGCAACATTTCAAACTCAATTTAAACATAGAAATCGCATTGTAAAAATTCAAGTAACAACATGACATCAATAATAATAATAACAATCTTAATCAGCTCATGCTTTCAACAATCGAAATCGAGCTATTAATAATGAAATAAGGAATCACATTTTTGCAAGTTTGAATTTGCCGGGTCCGAAAAGTCACGTGACTTCCATATGACGAGAAGATATGGCGGCCTGGCTGCAGTGTGCAAACAGCGTACCACATTTAGCTCTCAAGCATTCTTTACACGAAAAATTATGAAGAGATACTTATCAGGCACCATTCCACGATTATGTAGAATTGAATTCTAAGGTAATTTGACTATGGTATGTGAAATACATGATAAAATCAAGTCGAGACCATCTTGTCCCATACAAAATTCATTGAAAAACTAGTGAAAGTTATGTTGACAAAATGGTTTTGACAAATAGCATCCGATAACATCTTGTAGCATTATTAAAAGGTAAGTTAGTGCTAAACGAAGTGAAGATAGAATGCAATTTAGTGTATTACAAGTAGAAAATGATCCAAATGCTAGAATTTCCTCTGATTTTGTCCAAAATGTAACATAGTAAGACTGACATTTTACAGTCACCTTTACGGCCCATTTTGGGACTTTCAATGGGTATATATGTACGTTCGTAGCTTCAAAACTAACGGTAAAAAATTGATGAAACTTTGCATGTAAAAAAAGTATGATTCAATTATTAACATTTATAATTTTTAGGAAAATTAAATGATAGGATCAAATTTAAGTGTGGCTGTCCTGGACCTCCTTAAAGTTTCAAGTTGCTACTCCAAACGTTTTTCTGAAAAAAGACTTACACACAACACTTTAACCAAAATGTTAAGGCACTGACAGATGGCTTCGCCATTTCATAGACAGGATTTTGCTTTGCAATCCGGCCAAAAAGTAAAAAGACTATATATGTTAACCTCTTTCTGTGATCTATTATTAAGCATACAAATTTCTAGCATCTGTTGACCATGTTGACAGCTAGTATTATTTTGGCTTTAAATACCACTAATGAGGAATGTTATACTACTTGTTGATGAATTTCAAAACATACATGTAGGGTACACTTCCAATTATATCAATAATTCAGAATTTTTTTTCAAGAAGCAGAATTGTTGGAGCACTGCATAGAGTTTTTCAAATTCATAAAATGAAAAAAAAATTATTCAATGTATATAAATTTCTTTTCAGAGGAGTACAATAGACAAAAGCATACAGACAAAACAGAAGACAATATTTACTACCTCACTCACATCTCGGAGAGGGCAAAAATGAACGAATCTGTGGCTAAAACGGTAAGTTCAATTATAAATCAAGGGTATTTTCTGACCATCCTGATCCCCCAATCCATCTAGGTCTGCACAGTCATGAAAATTATGTGTGAATTATTTATGTTGCTATATTTCTTGTACTTTTAAAAGTTACTACTTAGCACCACAACTATATCATGACTCTAAATTGTGTTATTTTGTAAATATATTATATTGAAATTTTAATCAACACTTTTGTTTCACAAGAATTTTAGTATATATATACTCAATTTAGATAATCGTTAATAACATAATTTTTCACTTTTCCTGCAGATATTAGATCACAGTAGAAAACAGCAGAGGACAGATGTCTCATCAAGTAAAAAGTTCAGAGAAGGAACTGTATTTACAGATAGAGACTTTGATCAGTTTGAAGAAGAATACGAATTATTTTCATGATTTTGTTTTGAAATAGAGTAGTCCCCTTTTCTGCTGTGTCATCAACGTCTTTCACTTTGAGTATGAATTGCCATACTCTATAGGACTTTGATCACATAACCATTTTTTTTAATCAGTGACATTTTCCTTTTCTAGTCCAATTATATAAAATGGTACTGGACTCAAAAAACATTTGCTTTTATTGATGATTTTTTAAGCTTGAAAAATTGAATATTTTGCCAAAAAAAAAAAAGAAGTCAAAATCTCTGAAATTTAATTGATGCCAAATAATGGTAGCAACGGGAGAAACAATCATGGAACTAAATGGAATTAATTAATAAAAGATTTTGTTGTGTTCAATATTTCAAACTAAATCTATATAACAGCAGATGACTCAAGGTGATAAATATTCTTGTCCTACAAAGATGTGAACTTTGGACATTTACTCCAAAATATACTGACATTACCACAATATCTCGCCTCATCTGTGCCGGAGTGATGATTCTTGCTACTGTCGGTACGGACTACTGATTAAACGGAAATTTGTGGTTATGATTGTGGTTATAATTGGACAAATGTCACTGACAGAGGGTAGTACATGTTTATATGGTCCCTATCTCCTTTTAATACCTTGTGGAACATAGGGCATTAGACTACAACACACCTGATTATGACATACATAATGTAGCATAACATATTTGTAAGTTTACTGAATAAAGACAAATAAATGAATTGTGATATTTATGTGACAGATTTAGTAACTGTCTTTGACACTTATATTTTATTGATCTGTAGGGAAATACACAGAACAATGAAAACAAGACACTGCTAAAGACGGTATTAATGGGCAGGTTGCTGGCAGGAAACTGTGTTTTGAAACACTATGTCCATTGAAAGCAATGGAGTGCAATATCAAAGTCTCTATTCAAAGTTTCAATGTTGGATTCTATACTACCTTTGTGGTTATACAAGTTTTATTATTGGTACCTTGCTATGGTAAAGTCAAAGTTAAAAGTCGTGTTTGTAAAACATAATGCCCCCTACTCCTTTTTTGATTATAAGAGCAACAGTTTTTAGCTTGACTGCACTTTAGCGCAAAAGAGCTTTAGTGCAAAAGACCCCAGGCAAATTCATACTCAAATCCCACTCTTTGACACTGTTACAATTCTAAATCATATACACCATTGCATATATACGAAAACAAACGCTCAACGTTCAAATAATTTATGTATGGGAGTCTGTTCGTTTAATATATTAGAGATATTTTTAAAAAATCACTCTGCTTGGTAATTTGTTTGAAGCGTAAAATTGAGCAGCAAAAGTGTAAATCATAATTGTAGGGCCAAAATCGTAAAAATTACGCCAAAATTGTAAAAGTAGGTAGGTCTGATAGTACATTCGCAACTAACAAACGCAAAATTATATTTTTCAAGGTCAAAAACAATACCTGCGTTCAGATCCTCTCACCATGCTTTGTATTCAGTTTGAAGATTATACCCCTTATAGTTCATTCACAACTTACCTAAACACAAAATTTAATTTGTCAAGGTCAAACCTCAAGTTCAAGGTCAAAAACAACACATGTTCAGATCCTCTTGCCATGCTTCATCTTTGTACCAACAAAGGAGTGGATCTTTGTACCAAGTTTGAAGATTGTAGCCCTTATAGAACTTTCACAGCTGACCTTAATTAACGCAACAGCTAAACCAAATTGTTGACGCAGACGGACGGACAATTTCATAAGCCGGATTTTGCTTTGCAATCCCTCTCACCGTGTGTCTTGTCCAGGCCATAACTCGTTGTCCTTGGCAAAAAATTAGATATGTTTTAAAAATTGTCATGAATCGAAGGATGTGCCATGACCTTGAACCAAGGTCACAAGGATCTTGATGGGTAAAACCTTTTTACCTAATGTATCAATTTGGATATTTCAGCAAAGTGTTGCTTCAAAGTTAAGTCAAAATCCATTTTGAGGCATGAACTCTTTCCCTCTGCATGGATATGAATATTTAAAACAGTAGTTACTTAGGGCCCAAGGATGTGTCATGACCTTTAATCAAGATCATAGGTTGAGGCCGCAGTATATTTGATTGGTAAAACCTTGTATGTGACATAACTTCTTGCACTCATCAAAAATTTTGTAGAGAACATCAAATACTACACACATTTAACAAGAGGCCCAAGTGGGACTTATATGGTTCACCCAAGTATGTTTCTACACTTGCTACGCACAAGAACAAGTTATCCGGTGAGAAACGGAAATTAGACATTGTGACACTTGTCTATATGCCATCACTCTGATGCCTTAGATTTCATTAAATAATGTTAAATGCAGTGGTTATAAGAAGGAAATTGTCAAACTTAAAGGGAGTTATGTATTTAAATGTGTCTTTCAATGGAGTTAAAATTCCACACAAGTTCCATGTTTTTGAACTTCTTCATAACAATCTGATTTTAGGGATTGATTTCTTAGAGCAAAATCAGGCAAATTTAGATCTCAATACCAAAACTCTAACTTTGTACAAAGGTGCTGTGAAATCAGACATAATTTCACCATGCAATGTTTTAGATGAAAGTTGTGTAGCTCAAGGCAAAGTTTTGTACTCGGTCAAAATCAAACCTAGAACTGAACAAAACATTAAAGTTGACTTTTCAACCATTGGTGAACATAAAAACATACTACTAGAACCAACTGATAACTTAGTGGATCGCAAATTAGTAGGAGCCAAATGTCTTGTCAATATTCATAGGTCAAGGGCAGTATTCAGAATACTAAATCCAACAAATCAGTTTATCTACTTACCTAAAAACTTAGTGGTTGCCAATGCGTACAAATTAGAAAAAGATGCTCAAATTTCAAAATTAAGCTCAAAACCTAATGCAGCCTCCATAAATGTATTAGATCATCTTGAAAATGAAGAAAAACAAACAAATTACAAGAAAGTGGCTAAAGAGTTAGGAATAAACCTTGAAAACACTGAATTATCAGAGTGTCAAAAGTCAAACCTCTTACAACTTTTGGGGAAAAACAGAGATGTATTTGCAAAAGATTTATCAGAATTGGGTCAAACTACCAAATATCATCACACAATAACAACAACCACCACAAAACCTATTGCTAGTGCTCCATATAGACAATCCCCTGAAATTAGAAAAGAAATTGAAAAACACACAACAAAACTTTTAGAAAATGACATTATAGAGCATTCCACTTCACCATGGCACAGTCCTGTGGTTATGGTTAAAAAGAAAAATGGTTTGTACAGAATGGCCATAGATTACAGAAAACTGAATAAAGTTACAGAAAGTATGTCTTTTCCTTTACCAAGATTTGAAGATGTTGTAGACACACTAGGGGAAGCAAAAGCTCAATATTTTTCAGTCATTGATTTGGCAAGTGGTTTTTATCAAATACCATTAGATGAAAATACAAAACACAAATCAGCATTCATTACACATCAGGGTGTATATCAATTCAAGAGATTACCATTTGGGTTAATGAATAGTCCAATTTCATTTCAAGCTCTCATGACAAATGTTTTACAAAGTCTACTTTGGACTACAGCTCTTGTTTACATTGATGATGTCATCATATTTTCAAAATCTTTCACACAACACCTTAAAGATTTACAGCATGTATTTTCAAAGCTCAGAAATGCAAATTTGACACTACAGCCAACAAAATGCAACTTTGCTTGCAGTCAGGTTCAATATTTGGGTCATATCATCAGTAAAGATGGAATCATGGTAGATCCACAGAAAACACAGGCTATAGATTCCTTTCCTACACCAAAATCAGTCAAACAAGTCAAATCTTTTCTTGGTGTTTGTAACTATTACAGAAAATTTGTACAAAATTACGCAAAAATAGTTACACCATTGACCACACTCACACGCAAAGATACAAAATTTCATTGGGAACAGGATCAGGAACATGCATTTCAAACATTGAAGCAGAAACTCACATCTGCACCTATTTTAATTTATCCAGACTTTCAGAAACCATTCATAATCTCTACAGATGCATCAGACACAGCTATAGGCTTTGTATTAGGACAAAAAGACAACACTGGTCGTGAACATGCAATCGCATATGGTGGTAGACAGTTACACAGGGAAGAAAAGAAATGGCATATTTCAGAAAAAGAGGGTTTGAGTCTTGTTGAAGCAGTAAAACAATTTAGGCCATATGTTGCAAACACAAAATTCACAGTTTACACAGACAACATTGCTCTCAAATGGTTGAATGACATCAGAAACATGAATGGGAGATTAGGTCGCTGGTCTCTCTTTCTCCAAGGCTTTAATTTTGAAATTAAACACAAACCAGGGGCAAGTAACTCCAATGCAGACGGGTTATCGAGGAGGGATTACACAGTAACAACAGATACACAACAAGTTAACTCAATGACAGAACAACATGACACAAGTACAAACACTTTACAAGTGACATTTGCATACAAATACGAAAATGAACAACAAGTCTTTGCATTGAACCCAGTGTCAGTTACAAATAATACTAACAGTAACACACAACATCAACCTAGTGATATAGAGATCAATGACAGACTTAAACAGCTTCAGCAGTCTTGTTCTGACTTTGAGGATGTCTACAAGTATTTAGTGCAGAGGGAGGTCCCAGAGGATGCTGGATCAGCCAGACGTACTGTAGCAGAGTCCCATACGTACCAAGTGATCGATGGTATATTGTATCACCTCTACCAAGATAGAAACAGAGGGGTTCCTAGAGATCAACGGATCATCAAACAACTAGCAGTTCCCAGAGTGCTACGTGATGACCTGTTGAAGTCGTACCATGATTCTATCGCTGGAGGTGGTCACCAAGGTTACGAAAGGACATATGAAGCCATGCGGTTGAAGTATTTCTGGCCACGCATGTATACAGACATCATGCAGTATACATCTACCTGCATCAGCTGCCAGAGAGCCAAAAGGGACACTCACTCACACCCGGCACCACTCAAACCAATGCCAATAGAGGACATTTTCTGCAGGATCCACATAGATATTATTGGACCAATCCAGAAATCAAACAAATCCAAGCAGAAGTACAACTATATCCTCCTTGTAGTTGACAGTTTCTCCAAATGGTGTGAAGCTTTTCCGCTATACTCTGAATCCAGTACTGAAATAGCAGCCATCTTATACAAAGAGATATTCACACGATATGGTGCACCACGGACTATTGTTACAGATCGTGGTCAGTCTTTCCTATCAAACCTCATCAAGGCCCTGTGCGAGTTATTCCAAATAACCAAGAAGAACACAACAGCTTACCACCCTCAGACAAATGCAGCCTGCGAGAGGATGAATAGCTTCATACTGCAGTCCCTCAGAGTCTACTGTAATGGTAACCATGACAACTGGCCAGAGTTACTACCGTCCATCATGATGGCCTACAGGATGACACCAGCCACTCAGTCAACTGGATACTCACCATTCTATATGATGTTTGGACGCGAGATGCGCATACCAATAGACACAGCTCTGATCCCTAAGGACAACATGTCAAAAGATCATAAGCAGCATCTCCAGAAAGTCATAAAAAATCTTGAAGTGGCTCGCCAGATTGCAATGGAGAACCTCAGACGTCATCAGGAGAAGTACAAGAAGCAACATGACAAAAAAGCTAAAGAACCAAAGTACAAGGTGCTAGACAAGGTGATGCTGTTTGTACCTAAAGTTCCAGTTGGTGTGCCTCCCAAGCTTCATTCCAGGTGGCAAGGTCCTTACTACGTTCTAGAAGAAGGACCAAATCATACATATAAATTAGCAGACTGCAGGACCAATAAAGCTCTGAAAACCCTAATAAATGCTGCTAGACTCAAGATTTTTAAGGATCCCAGACAAAGGACCCAATATCAAGATGAAAGTGACAGCGATATCAGCAGTACATCATCATCATCAGATGAGAGCTTCCACAGTCAAAGTCACAGCTCAGATGACAACTCTGACAGTGATACGTATGATGATAGCAGCAAGATATCAGGATCTCAGAGCAGGCGACAAAGTCAGAGAACGCACAAGGTTCAAAAAGCTCCCAAACCTGATAAAAACATAAAGGACATCATACAAGCAAAGAGACAGAATGGTATCACTTGGTACAGGATCACATATGACAACAAGAAAGGCACAGAATGGAGACAGGCACCATACGTTCCAGAGGATCTTAGGAGCAAGTTCCATGTAGAACGCACAATGAAAGGACGCAAAAAGAAGCCACAGAAGCTAAAGTACTTGCAGCAAAGTCAGAATCAAGTAACTGCTAAGTGCAACACTTCAACACAAACACAAAGTTCTACTTCACATACAACACAAGGGGCACACACCCAAAAGGTGACACAATCTCACCAGCAAAATCAAGTTGTATCAATTTCAGAGAGTACAAGTCACACCTCACCAAATACATGTGCTAACACTCAGCCTCCTCAGTCAACAGATACATGTACTGAATCAGATGAATTCATACCAGAAAGACACATAGGCAGTAAGTCATGTAGAATGTGTAACCCCTACACTTATCACAAGTACATTGCAGAATCTGGTACACATAATTTTGTTGAAACAGTTGACATTACTGGGGTCAGAATCAAGAACAATGAAATTGAGGTAAATTTACTTGATGAAGATGGTAATCATTACTGGAATCATGCTCATTTAAGTGGCCCAGGAATCTTGGATTCATTTGTTAAGGAACAATTCAACAAAATCAAAGAGCTCCAAGAAGCAAGACCTAATGACAGAAACTTATTCAAAAACTCAATTTTTGTACACAATGTTGCTGAAACAAGGAAAAATCAGAAAGGTGAATGGGTGTTTTTTGTGCATCCAAAGGATGTAAGCATTCCTAGTTTTTGGGTCCAAATACAACAGGTACCTTTAGCACCAATGAAAAAGTTCTTATACAAAATCAAGGACGAATTCTATGCAGTGGGGCGGGCCCTTACTATAGCATTCCACTTAAAAAATGCATAGATATTTACATAAGTCACCTTAAACTATTAACCAATACAGTATCGCATTATTAACACTTAAAACAATGTAAACTGTAAACAAAAAAAAATCCATATTTTGATCATTAATATCACATTATTTAAAACAAATCTAAACTCTTAACTTAACCAAATTACAAAAATGTTTATATTAAACACAATATCTTAAATATATATAAATGTAAAGCACATAATTTAGGCCTTTTCTCAAAAGCAATAATAGCTGAATAAATAGTGCAGTTTTGTAGTCGATTGTCGGACTCTTCTACAAACATTAAAATTTAAGTAAGCTTTTATTTCTTTTGACAAACAAATTGGTCTTCTAAATCAATTTTTGGGGGGATGCAGATTGACAATTTTTTTTGTTAGCCTAGATAACTATCATGTATTAGAGTACTTGTGAGTCATGTGCCAGCGGAATACAACAGTGTGTTCTTAAACTGCTGGAGAACGGTACAGTACCTCTGATAGTTTTTCCAGTGTTAGGAAAGGGGGAGGTTAGTCTGTCAATCTAGCTATTTGGAATTCCCATTATATATACATGTACATGTAATTATGTTAAATTAAAAATGGATTTGAAATTGGTTTTTCTGATGGTGCATTTTTCAATACAGTTTAGATAGTTTGTGGTTTAAATGAAAAGATACTTAATTGTTATTGGTAATTTTTGATAGTATTAAATCAGGTGTCACTGTATGTAAGAGTTGCCATGAGGTAAGAATGGTGTGTAGTACTTTGGAGCCCAGGAAAGCAGACATGTATGCATGGATGTTAACATGCAATATCTTCATGAGGAACAATTCTTTGTGTAGAACTATGTAGTATAATATACCATTGCTCAAGAGTTCAAAATCTTGGAAATTGAGTAAAGTTTTCAAGCTTTACTGGAGGAGTAACAAGAGGCCCAAGGGGCAATGTCTATTATGAGTTGCAGACAAAAGAATGATAGTGGACAATTTGATGGAGACCCTTGAGTACTTGCTTCCTGTAAGGTTTTGTTAAATTCTATGCAGCGGTTGCAGAGAAGTTGAAAATGTGTTAACCAATCAGATCCCTTGGCAGCCATATTTGTTTACTGCTCAGCACTAAAAACACAAACTTGGTTGAGGACCTAGAGTACTTGCTTCCTGTAAGGTTTCATGAAATTCTGTGCTGCGGTACCAGAGGAGAAGTTGAAATTGCATCAGCCAATCACTCGGCGGCCATATTTGTTGACCAATAGGCACAAAAAACAAAATCTTGGTAGAGAACCTTGAGTACTAGCTTCCTGTTAGGTTTTGTAAAATTCTGTGCAACAGTTGCAGAGAAGAAGTTGAAAATGCATCAGCCAATCGGAGCCCTCGGCTGACATATTTATTGACTGATTGGCACAAAAAACACAAACTTGGTAGATGACCTTGAGTACTTCCTTCCTTTAAGGTTTCTTGAAATTCTGTGCATATGTTGCAGAGGATAAGCCGAAAATGTGTCGGCCAATCAGAACCCTTGGCAGCCATATCTGTTGACCGATCGGCATGAAAAACACAAACTTGGTACAGGACCTTGAGTACTTGCTTCCCGTAAGGTTTCATGAAATTCTGTGTAGCAGTTGCAGAGGAGAATTTGAAAATGTAAAAAAGTTTACGATGGATGGATGACATGGGATAAACGGACTGTTCAGAAGAGCTGAACAAGAGGCCACAATGCTCATCTGATACTCGTGTACATTCTTGTCATATTGACAGGTTATCTAGAAGCATATATATCAATCAAGTAATAGCCACATTAATGATTGACTGCTAGACAGACAGATGGACGAGTAGACACAGGACAAAATGATCCCTAAAATTATGTTCTGACAAAAGAATTCACTTTCTGGTCTCGTGACAAAGTAAGCAAATGGCTGCAGAATAATGGAGAGGTTATGTGAAATCCTGAATGCTTGTTAGGAGTGGTGCAATTTTGGCGTGTAGAAGTAAGAACCAATGTTACATGTCTTCAAATTCATAGCATATGAATTTGAATCATTGATGCATTCATGGACCAGACATTCACGATTTGGACACTTATACCCCTCGTTAGTATTTGATCATAACTTTTGATTCATGTTTGGTGCATGTAAATATAAGTATAATGTAAAACAGAAAAAAAAAAACTTTTTATCTCTTAAAAGTTTAAGAGGAATAGAAGGTACAAGAATTTTAGATAAACAGACAAATTAAGGAGGTATTGAACACTTGGACGCCAAATTCAATTTTTTCTAAAATAAAAAAATTCTGAAATTACATGTATATATATCTTGTCTGTCCTTGACTATACAAACTTACATTTGATTCTTTCCACAGGAAAATTTTCTACGAGACTGAAATATGCATTAGTCGACATGTTCGTGAATTTTTTGATGACGTCATGATATTGAAAATGTCATTCCAGTTCTCGTAAACCTATTGGAAATTAATTTTGATTTAACTTCCAAAATAACCATAAATATATTGCACTTACGTATGGAAAAGATAAAATTAATTGTGTTTTAAACATAGGCAGGATACTTGAATAAAAGATGACACTGTCGCTAAAAAATTGCAATTTCGGGCCAATTTAATGTAGTTGCTAGTTAATTATTAGGAATCCTGTGGATGAATCTTTGTCAAAAACTATCAAAATTATCAAGAATGTCCAGAGATGATTTCATGATTAAATGGGAAAAATTGAATTCAGGATTAAAATATTACAAGGCTTTATATTTTCCATTTTTTTTCTTCCAAAATCGTCCAATTTCAATGAAGTGACATCCGCTTTCCAGTAAAGTAAATTTGTCAACGAATACACTGTAATGAAGCTTTACTTTTCTATTTTATACATGCTAAGTTTCAATACAATACGTTTATTAATAATGTTTTTATTGCATTTTGAATGCGAAGGTTTGTGACGCCATTTTTCCCGATTACGTCGAAATGACGTCATGGTTTGCTCATGGATAAAACTCCCAAAGTCCTAAATTTCGAAAATCGCCATAATTTCTTCAAATGACGCCGGAAATTATTCAAACTTCATCAGGATACTCTAATGCGTATATCAATCAAAGTATCAAATGTTTTAAGGGAGTTAAGACTGTACTTTTCCTAGGAAGCGAGAAAGCAAATTGTGCCGCTGCCATCTTGGTGTTCAAACCCTCCTTAAGGTAATCACATAAGCAATACAATAACAAAGATAGGCAATCGCAGATTAAGAAGCAGCTCACCTCGCAGCAGCAAAATTCAATTTTTAAAAACATATTTCTAAGTACTGTGCATGCATATTGGCAGATAAAAGAAGGTTAACTATGAAAGTTTGATAAAAGATTAATTAAATATGCAAGTTTGGAACATGTAGCACTTATATTACTTTCAATATTGGCTTTTAAAAGCAAAATCACTCAAGTCACAGGAAAAAGTAGGTCAGATGCTGCATCTGATGCATGGGTTCACCACAGCATTTGAAGATGTATCACTTGGTTACTGTAGTATAAATACTTTGTCGGATTCTGATAGAGCTACCGCTAAAACTTTTATCGGACACAGACGTGAGACACTGAATCAGAAAATGTAGGTCAGATGCAGCATCTGATGCATGGTTTAATCTAAGCATCCCAAGATGAATCACTTGTGCAAGTTTGGTTGGTGTAGCATCAGTACTTTGTCAGATACAGAGCTACCTCAAGAACTTTAACCGTGCATGGACGTGAGTCACTGACTCAGAACATTTAGGTCAGATGCAGCATCTGAAGCATGGGTTAATCTAAGCATCCCAGGTTGAATCAGTTGTGCAACTTTGGTTACTGTAGCATCAGTACTTTGTCAGATATAAGCTACTTCAAAAACTTTAAACAGACGCGGAATGGAACGGGGATGCGGTCGCCGTTAAAGAAGTTTCATATTTAACATTCCTTCAGTAGTTCTGGAGAAGAAGACGAAATGTGAAAAGTTTACGACGGATTGCTATGACAATAGCTCACTTGAGCTTTTGGCTTAGTGAGCTAAAAACTTGAACATTAATTCATCTTTCCAACTTTCGAAGTCTTAAAAAATTCACGCAAACAAGATGAGTTTGTGAAACATGAATGCCCCCGTTGGCACCTTTATCAGTAAATATTATTTATTTTTAAAGTACTAGTAGGTCTTACTCCAAGGTCAATGTCACAAGGTCAAAAGTCATGGATCTAAATAAAAGGTCTTGTCATAAGTAATATACATATGAAACCCCTATAACTTACTACTAGTATTCAAAAGTTTTTTTTAAGTCTAACTCTTAGGTCAAGGTCATGCGGTCAAATATTTTGGTACATATAGGAAAGCCTTGTCATAGAAAATACCAATGAGAAATGTGAAAGCCTTATCACTTACCATTCAAAAATTATAGCCTAGGTTAAAGATTTTCAAAAGTAGGCCAAACTCCAAGGTCAAGGTCACCAGGTAAAAATTTTTGGTACCAATGGAAAGCTCTTGTTACAAGGAATATATATATATAGGATTTCAAATGAATTTTCATTTCATGCTATGTATTATGAAACGAGTTGCGAGTTTTATATCCCCGAGCCTTGGCGAGGGGATATAAAACGCACAACGAGTTTCATAATACATCGTATGAAACGAAAATTCATTTGAGATTCTTTTTATCACATGATATTGCCAAAAATGTGTATTTCTAACGTGAAATCAACGTTTTTGAGAACTACAGAGACGAGTCACGCCGTGATCAAGAAGTCGTCTGCTACTCCATGAGAAGTACTTTCTCCATCGTATAGATATTCTGTGCGTAAGAGAAAAGTATTTCAATTTTGAATAGTATTTTAATGCAAGGATTAATTCAACAACAACAATTTTAATCATTGATATTGACTCCAGGTCTTAATTTAACAGTTGACCGATATTTGAAAGGTCACATAAGGTTCATGTGATTAGGTTCCAAACTTGACCAATCGCATTCAAGCAGAGCGATATGTAACGTGTTATCATATCATATATTTATGAAATGGCTTTATGAAACTGCATAATGGGTGTATCATGTGATAAATATATATATGAAATATCAAAGCCAAATCACTTACCATTCAAAAGATATGGCTGAGATTAAAGTTTTTTTTTAATTGGATACGACTCTTCGGTCAAGGTCATGAGGTCAAAAAAATGTTTGATATCCATAGAAAGGCGTTGTCATAAGGAATAAACACGTGACATATGAAAGCCCTATCACTTACCAATCGATATATATAGCCCAGGTTAAGGTTTTGCAAATGTAGGTCATACTCCAAGGTCTTGAGGTCAAAAGTTTTGGCACCAATAGAGAGGTTTTGTCACAACAGATATATGTGTGAAAGATCATAGCCTTAAAACTTCACTTAACATTCAAAAGTTATGGCCAAGGTCAAAGTTTCGCGGACAAACAGACAGACAAAGGGACAGGACAACTATATGCCCCTGAATCTTCGATTACAGCACAGGGGCTACAGTACACAATGAGTACAGAATAAATACCCCCTCCCCTTCACTTATAATACATAAATTTATATATTATAAGTGGAGGGGAGGGGGGTATTTATTCTGTATTCATTGTGTACTGTAGCCCCTGTGATTACAGGTGCATAATTAATAAAAATTCAATTTGTTTTCAAAATTTGTCTGAATACTAATGGGTAGCCTATACACAACAAATACACAGAAGTTTTATGTACAATGATGATTTTTAACTAAGCCTTCTGAAAAATAACAGAAATTTATCAATAAGAAACTAAATGTCCAAGAAATAAAGTAGAAATAATGGTAAAATAAAATTAACACTAGATGTATTTTAATTCAATCAAATAGATGTAATTTATGAAAACATGCAAAAGTAATGAGAAAAAGTAAAAAAAAAAAATATTGATCTGAGCTGAAATGAAAACAACAACACTACTCCCACACTTTTCTAGAGTAATCATCTACCTTCCATTTGTCTCTGTGTGCAGTGGTTCTGAAGAAGATGATTGTCAAAGTTACGATAACAGTTTTGTAACGTTCTATTTTAAGCCATGGTGATGCCACCTGTCGACAGATCCAGACAAAAAACAACAATACTTGTAGGAGAACTTTTGTACTTTATTTTAAGCTGTTCTTGAGAAGTCAAAAATGTAATCATTCAACTCCCCCTTTCCATTCTATTTTGCAAAACAAAAGTAACTTTTTCTTACTTTAAGGCATATAAAACTGTTAATATTGGCTACAAGTACTTTGTACTAAAGTGAAGTCAACAAACACATGTTTTGAACAATTTCTTTTGGGGTGCTGTTGGGGCTGAAAGGAAAATTATATTGAAGACAGAATAACATCAGACAGAAATGAGACAGAATAACATCACTGAAATTAGCTTATTCTTTATCCCCAAGTAATACAGTGCCAGTAAAAGTCCTAGGGTCTACACTCCAGACTTTCTTGTGTCTGAAGTCAAGATTTCCTTTTTTTAACTCCTCCCTGTACACATGTAATTTACTTTTTGCATGTTCAGTAAAGTGTGATTTTGGTACTTGGTCAAGTTTAAGTTCATTAAGTCCGTTGCAAAGATATTTGTGATTGAGCACCATCCATACAGCAAACACAGTGGTTATGTCCAATTTGTCCTCAAAATCCATCAATTTAAATGTAGTACTTCCCAATAAGACATCATTCACTGAGTCATAGAAATAGAACAATACCTCAGAGCCAGAAACTCCAATACTAGGTATCAAAAAATGACTAGATTCTGGGTGTAAACTACGGTAATAAAAAGAATAAACGATAGTCTCAGCTGCTACTTGAGCAATCCTACTACCTGCTGATACATCGGTCATTTCAAAATCTTTCTGTTTAATTTCTATAGTTGAATCAATATATGTAACTGTATCCTCTTCTCCATCAACAGTATCAATTAATACTTCTGCTCCATCCATAACCAAGTCTAAAAATCCATGCCAAACTTCACTGTTTCCTACAAAAAGAAACAAGTTTGCTTTAAAGCCCTTGTCACACAGTCACCAGTTGGACCTACATATTTTCTACAAGTACTGCGAGTCAAATCTCGCCAAATTTTCCATGATATGGCCGTTAAACTTAACCATAAGGACATTTGTTCGACATCTGCAGTTCTCTACAAGTCAGAGTTGGCGATAGAGATCAAACAAGGACACTATGTTCTGCAAGAGGCACAAGTGGGCCTATGTCACTCCCCTGAGAACATGTTATTATCTATTGCCACATTTAATTTTCTTTATAATTCATCTTAGACCACATTAATTTAATTAGGATGCATTTGTATGCAATAGAAAGTAATAAAGTCAAAATCAGTGAAACTGATGAATGCTCATTGAACAGCAGATAATGACATCCCTCACAATTTGGTTCATAATTCTGGTAAGCGCAATGAAAATCCTTTAAAGTCGTAACTTATCAAACTTATAAAAAGATAAAATAAAGCATTTTACTATTATTGGAAAAGAGTTCCTTTCATTTGTGTAAGAAATAGATTTTTAATAAATTTTAAAATATTTTAAGCAGAGAAAAAACTATTTTTACCTAAAAATTGATCTTGCCTTTTGATAAATGACCTTCGTCTGAACAGTGGTATCCAAACTAGAAGTCTCTGACGAGACTGAAGCTCTCCTGGTTGTTTAGTTAAAATAAATTCATCTAAGTGACACAACCATTTTCTAAGACCCATGGCTTGCAAGGATCAGGGGCTCAAAAAATAAATCAGATGCACAAGTGTAACAAGATGAATATCCTGCAAAAGCCTCTTCATCAAATTATACTTTCTGAGAATTGGTGTTCACAAGATTATACATAGAGTTGTATAGTAGAAAATGATCACATCCATTTCCCAATACCCTAGGTCAGGGGCTAAAACAAATTATGGAGTACATTCAATCAAACCACATACCCATGACATATGTATTATGCAAAAAAAATTGATAGCATGCATTCTGAGAATTGGTACCGATGTTCACAAGATTGCAAAGTTTAATGTAGGAGAAAATGACCACACCCATTTACCAAGACCTTTGGGGTTTGAATCGCAAACAAAATTTCATAGAAATGGTGACCACAAGATTACATAGAGTTATATAGGAGGAAATGACCACAACCATTTTCTAGCTAAGACCCTGGGGGTCAAGGGCTCAAACAAAATATCAGTTGCACAACTAGATAATAGATCTTTCATATTTCAAAAAGAATCAACTTTCTATCATTTATATTTTTGAGACATTACATAGTTATATATGAGAAAATAACCACACCCATTTTCTGAGACCTTGGGGTCAGGGGCTCAAATAAACCAGAAGTCTCTGACGAGACTGTAGCTCTCCTGGTTGCTTTTTTCTAAAACATCAATTTCCTTTCTTTTTTTTTAACCAAGACCATAGGAAGCAGGCGCTCTAACAAATTATAAGTAGCATGACAAAACAACATATCCATTAAGACTGCAACTATAATAGCACTCATATAATTCATAATATCCGAGATAAAGTATTTCAAAAAAGAATGCCACACCCATTTTCCAAGATCCTAGGGGCCAAGGGCTGCTAGCTCAAATGAACTACCAATGACACATCAAGACTCACCGTGGCGTATCACATGATGTGCATATAATCTCTTACAAGGGATTCCCCTTCGATTAAACAAGGTAAATACTGTCTAAATCTACTTTATATGTAACTAGTTTACGTCTATCATATGAGCATCATTATTTTAAATATGATGGTAATCTTTTCTGGTCAAGAATAGAGGAAAATTTAGAGAACACTTAAACAGAAAATTTTCTATTTTGTTTACATGTTATGATATGGTGCACTTAAATAAACAAAACCTTCTGTTCAAGTGTTCTCTGGGCATACCTCTATTCTTGATCAGAATGGATAACCATCATATAATTTATAACGATGATCATATGATAGGCCTAAAATAAATTCATATAATGTAGATTTAGACAGCATTTACCTTGTTAATCGAAGGGGATTCCCATGCAAGAGATTAATTTTAATATCACGTGATACGCTTCGGTGAAGACTACAGATCTATAATATTGGATAAAGAATATTAACTCCCCATCATTAATAGCTTTAAACGAGTAGAGAGCACAACTATATAGGAAAAAATTACCACATCAATTTTCAAAGACCCTGGGGTTATAGGGCTAAAACAAAATATCAGGTGCACAACTAGACCACAGACCAATCATTGCAAAAACAATTAATTCTACATCATTTATAGTGTCAGAGGAGTTGCAAGCACAAGATTACATTGACTTATATAGTTGCCCGAGCCCGAATTAAAATTCAAAAGCGGTGAAATTAACGGACAAGAAATTTCGTTAGAAATGAGAATGGAGAGATAAAATCATAGAGATAATGACATAAATTTGAACAGCAGAGATCGATCAAACGGTATTCAAGTATATTTTTGAAAAAAATGAGCAGGTAAACTCGTAATAATCTAGAAGACTCGATTCGTTCACTTGGTTGCCAAAAAGAAAAGAAAATGGCGGCCCCCTTGATTGACTTGAACGATGTATTCACAAACTTACCAGAGCTTAATATGAAAGAAATTATCCAAAGCAATAAGAAAAACAAAGGACTTGAACATTATATTATTCCACAAACACCTCGGCAGTGCACAGGTAAAGGTGCAAATGCAAAAACAGAGGCCATTGTCACGGATCTGTACGAGCCAGCTGCTCGAATGGTTGGTTTTAAAGTTGCAAACCAGGAGCGTATGCGGAAGTGGATCCAAGTAATGTCGTTCCGTTATTACATACAGATTAATGGTCTTCAAAGTTTGTCTTGTGAGTGGTCTGACAAAAGCCCAAAAAATGAGTCCAAACCCAATGAAATCTTCATCCAAGTGTATGAAACAATCAAGGACCAAAAGCTACTAACAATTCACATTTTCTTGTCAACACATTTGATAACGGTTCAAGGTATTGCAAACTTGAGTTGGGCAAATAACGAATTTTCGTACTTGAAAACATTAGTGGACAGGATGGATGACAACTTGGAAATGACTAAAATTAGTCAATATCAAAATGATGAATTTGAGTCCACTGAGGGATACCAAACATTTATTGATGCTATAGAAACCAACACAGCAGTAAAGACAGTATCAACGCCCAAAATAATGAACGAAACACTACAGTCATCAAAATCAGTGAAGAATCGAGAAGAACCCTTAGCAAAATGAAATCAATTTAGTTTCCATTTAGAATTCATTTTTATTCTAACCATTTACTTTTCATTTCATTTTCATTTGGTTTATGCAAATTAGTAATGAAGTATATATAGCCAATACTAATTTGAAAAGAGAAAACCATTCAAAAACCATTTGATTTTCATTCAACATTTACTTTTCATTTACTTTTCATTTGAATTCCATTGCCACAGCGCGAAAAATTTAAATGAGCTAGACCATTTTTATGACGTCATAGATAAATGGAAAGAAAATGGTCTAAAAATGCTCATTTGCATAAATCATTTTTATGATGTCATCAGAGAAATGGAAGTGAAATTATCTTAAATAGTGCCTATATGTACATGAGGCCATCAAATATTAAACTTTGATTAGAATGATCCTAAGTTACCATAATTTCAAATAAATTATTAGATGTAAACTTGGTCTCTATTTACATGTTATCAATTACAATAGAAATTGAAAACAAAAAAGAAGCAGCAATTTTTCAACAAGCAGTCAATCAACCTACTAAATAAATTGATAATATGTTTAAATTTAATTTGTACTTGGTATTTTTAAGATTTTAAATTGTCATTTACTATATATCCATTCAGGGTTCATTAGGTATACTCAAGGTTGAAAAATATTTTACTTGAATATTTTAATTGAAACTTTATTTGATAATGAAAGAAAGGATTATTCAAAGTTTATAATCTGAGCTACTAATTAAGTTAAGAAAAAATTAAAATTCCAATAATTTACAAAAATTGCAGCTGATGCTGTACTATTATACCTGTACTAAAGGTGTAATAATTGCTGTATAGATTTTTATTATATGTACCATGCATGTCGTATCAAAACTAAAGGAAATTCAGACTTAGCATACATCTTGATCAGACTTATAACTGTAATGTTCATGAATGAATTGTTGATGGACTAAATCAAGTATTCTAAGTATTTATATATGCCTTACCTTGTAATAATTTGCAATCATAAGTACACATGCCAAAGTATAATCTCAAATTGAATGCACTGCACATGTTCCAGAAACCAGTTTTTAATGTAAAAGTTGGAGCCAGAAGTTCTTTGTTTAAGCTTTTGAGAGCGAGCATCTTATTGGTACATTTACAATGTAACATTTAAATCCATTGGTCAAAAGCAGATAAACAAGTAAAATCTCTAAAAGAAACCATTTCTTTTGCATTTTTAGATAAATGAAAAAGACATGTGGCCTTTCATTCTTCATAGTTTTATGACCATTCATTTTTGAAACCATTTCACAGAAAAGAAATGAAAATAAAATGAAAATCTGTTAATGTATAAGAATCTTTCATTTTCATTTGATGAGTAAATGAAAAGAAAATGGTCTATTCAACACCATTTTTTCTAGAAATGGAAAAGAAATGGATTTGAAAATGGTCAGAGTGAATAATGTTTCAATAGATAAATGAAAATAAAATGGAATATAAATGCAAAATGGTTAATCAATGCAAAACAAATGAAAAGTAAATGGAAATTTTCCATTTCTTTTTGCTAAGGGAAATCATGGATACTCTTACAAGGGTGCAAATAAGCGTCCAAATGATAGAGACAAATATGTGTTCATTGATGAAACAATTAGATGAAAAGAATAGGGAAACTGTAACTGTCACAGATTTAAATGATAGATTCACACAGTTTGAAAACACAATAAACAGGAAGTTAGATGATAGTATGGTTTCTGCTTGGAAGAAAATGGAAAATACACTGAATGACAAACTTCGAAAAAGTGAAGAAAAAGTTCGAAATCTTGAAGAAAAGGTAAAAATGCTCGATTCTGTAGAAACACAATGTAGAGCACTAGAAAAGAAATACCATGAGCTGAAACAAAACGAGGAACAAATGCAAAGTAAAATAAATGCACTAGAAAAACGAGAAGCAAAACCTAGTGTAAATGTTAGTCCAAGAAATACATACGACAAACAGCTCTGAGGAAAACAAGGAAGCGCATACACCCAATGCAAAGCCAAACTACAATGCTTCTACATCAAACCGGTATGATGCCCTGGATGCAAATGAAGAGAATAGTGACGTAGAATCTTACAGAAATAAAGAGAGGAAAACCCAAACGGTAGAAATGATAATGGACTCGCACGGGAATGGCCTACAACCACAAAGAATATATCGACACCAAAACGTACGAGTTACAGTTCTTGGGCGTGAAAAGAAAAATATTCAAGGTGCTACCGAATTCATTCGAACCAATATTCGTTCAGTAGATCATATCGTCATTGGAGTAGGTAGTAATGATCTAAGCCGCAAAAGTCCAGGAGATGTTTTTGAAGAAATGAAGTCATTACTGGCCGATATTGAGCGAAATGTTGCAGGAGCCATTGTCCACATATTACCAGTCTTTGAAAGGATCAATCAGCCTGATTTTAACAACAGAGTGTTCAATTTCAATTCCGAGTTAAAAGTGTTGCCCAGTGTGTTTAAAAATGTCAATATTGTGCAAAATGTAAATATCAGTGCAGAAGATTCATCTACATATGCTCCAGATGGCATTCATTTCAACAACTATGGGAGGAGGGTCTTGATAAGATCACTAAAGAGCCACTTAAATGTCTTCCTCGGCCTTAAACCTTACAACCAATACATGAAAGAGGGCACATTTGCGAGTCATCAAGGAGGAAATGTGCCCACATACCATAACACAAACTTCAGATTCTCAGATCCACCAAAAGCGAACTATCATCGTCACCTAGGTACAAACTACGGTCATACTCCATATTCTAGAGGAGGTACACGATATGGTCAACCTCAATCATATGCTGGACAAAACCGACAAACAAATGACAAGAGAAAACAAATCGAGGATGTTGTCAGCCAGCTCCTTAATATAATGGGTTAGCCATTGATCAGTCCGTTTTGATATAAAGAGAACAATACATTTATATTTACAACCTAATGTTTACTATTTCAATGTTCAATGGTTGTTTGCTGTAATTCCCAGCCTTCTTTATCTTAGAATAGAAGACATTTTCATTATGCTTTTTTCAGTATAAATTTAAGGAATTCTCTACATTGAAATTATCCATTTTTGAATTTCTTTCAGTACCCTGGTACATTGAAATTATTCATTCTTTCATTATAAATTTAATGAATTCTCATATATTGAAATTATCCATTCTTTCATTATAAATTTAATGAATTCTCATACATTGAAATCATCAAGACATACATTAATATTTATACCATTAGGAATCTCATACATGCATATCAAATGAAGAAGTATATGTACATTTTTAACTGAAAATGTGTGTAAACTCATACTTGTACATATTTGTTGATGAACTTTACCCTACGCTTATACATTATTGTTAATGTATGATACCAGTACTTCAAGTGAAAATCTAGTCATGAATTAACAACATGTTTCCCAATTAATTTTAAGAATAAGCAATAGACAAATTATATTGTCTTTTTTCTATACATAATATAACATCACATATTTTTGTTTTGTCTTTTGAATATATGTATAATTAAGTAGGTATTTGAACTTTCTGCTGGTAAAAAATTTAGTCATTATCATTAGGTTAATATTGATTAATCAATGCTTAACATTGGATTTTGGAATATCCATGGCTTAGGGGATATTAAATTAGAAGATGACTATATCAATAGTTTAAGTAGTAGTTATGATGTTGTCTGTTTTGTTGAAACCATGAGAAGTCAAGCACCTATGAATCTACCAGGATACTTAACGCCTATTGTTGTCAATCCCAACCGGTCAAAAAAGAAAGGGAGGCAATCAGGAGGTATTCATATTTATATCAAAGGTGAACTCAAAAAATATTTTACAAGAATCTCAAATTCAAATGATTGGATATGGCTAAAATTAGATGAAAACATCATGAAACTGAATGGAATTCAGGAGTCTTGTTTCATTTGCTTTTGTTACATAAAGCCTTACCAAAATAAAGAATCATCAGAGGAAATATTTTTAAAATTAGAAAATGAAATAAATTTATTTAAGAAGAAAGGTGAGATTCTATTATGTGGAGACTTTAATGCTCGCACTGGGGGTCTAAATGACTTTATTCAATATGACTCACTAAAAGATAATTTTACTGACTGCCCAATGCCCCTATATTATGAACAAGATGTTCACTTACCAAGAAATAATATAGATTTGAAATCTAATCTGCATGGGAAATTAATGACAGAAATATGCAAGAATCAAAAACTTAGAATCTTAAATGGTAGATTCATGGGTGACTCTCTTGGAAATTATACATTTTTCAATTCAAATGGTGCAAGTACTGTAGATTACATGTTGGCGTCAAATACATTATTTCATAGTATTATGTTTTTCAATGTAAAACCACCTTGTGAGTTATCTGATCATTGTTTACTACATCTATGTATTAACTTTCAAATTAACTTGGGTGCTAACAAACATGAAAAATGCAAATTGATACCTTTAAAGGGTAAATTTCTGTGGTCTGAACAATGCAAAGAGCCATATATTACTGCATTACTTGACAATGAATCCACTGAGAAAATTCTTTTTCTTAATAAAAAACTTGATGAAAATGCCAATACTGATATCAATGATTTAGTTGATGATATTACTCAAATTTATTTACATGCAGCAACGAAAACAATTATGTTGAAAGCTCCAAATTTAAAAAGGAAGAGAAAGAAAACTAGAAAATTATGGATGTCAGGTGATTGTCTTCTACTACGAAAAGAAGTAAGAAGCTTAGGTAGGAAACTTTTGAAAGAACCAAAGAATGCAAATTTACAAAATTCTTTTGTCAAAGCTAGAAGAGAGTATAATAAATTAAAGAAAAACCTTCGTAGGAAATTTTTCAGTGAATTGTGTCAAAAGATAAATGACATTTCCCCTAGGGATTCAAAGATATTTTGGAAAGAGATTGATCAGTGTAAACAAAAAAACCCTGAGGATGTTTCCAAATCATTAGGAATCTCAGATTTTGTAAAACATTACAAAAACTTGCTTAATAAGGAAGATAACTCTTATAATCAATATGATGAAGAAGTAGAAAATTTATTTGCAGATACCGCAAAGCCTTTGGATTTTGCCTTTACTTGTAAAGAAATCAAGGAGAGTATTTCTCTTCTAAAATGTAAGAAAAGTGCTGGCCCAGATTTAATTCTCAATGAATTTATTAAAGCTGGATCATCTATTCTTATTACCACTATTGTTAAACTTTTTAATAAAGTACTAAGTGAAGGAAAAATGCCTGAAAACTGGAATTTATCATTTATATCCTCACTTTATAAAGCAGGTGATCCTTGTAATACAAACAATTATAGAGGTTTAAGTGTATCAAGTTGCTTAGGAAAACTCTTTAATAGTGTTCTACAGAAGCGCTTAAACAAATTTATTGAAAATAATGGTAAGATAAGTACTCATCAGTCTGGATTCAGAAAAAATCATTGAACATCAGATAACATCTTCATTTTAAAGACTCTTGTTAATAAGTATTTGTCTTCAAAGCGCAAATTGTTTGTGTGCTATGTAGATTTTAAAAAAGCATATGATTATGTTTGGAGATCAGCTATGATATTGAAACTTTTGAGAAAGGGAGTAGGGGGGAATTTTACAAGACTTATACAGAACATGTATTCTACTTCAAAATGTGCCTGTAAAGACTCCACATTTCACAGTGAAACATTCGTAACAAATATTGGTGTAAAACAAGGGGATAACTTGAGCCCTATTCTCTTCAACATTTTCATTGATGACTTTTCTGATTATTTAGATCACTCAAGTACAGATCCTGCTTTATTAAATGTATCACAAATAAATCATTTATTTTTTGCTGACGACCTAGTCATGATATCTGAGTCATCTGCTGGTCTTCAAGAGTGTCTCAATGGATTGCAGAAATACTGTCAACAATGGAAGCTTGATATTAATTTAGATAAAACTAAGATCATGGTATTTAGTAAAGGAAGAAATAACATTTCTCAGGACTTCTTTTTTGGCCATGATATAGTTAAGATAACAGATAAGTACAAATATTTAGGATTAATATTTGTACCAAATGGAAATTTTAGATACTCCACATCAAGCCTTGAAGATAAAGCAAGAAAAGCATATTATTCTCTAAAATCAAAAATTCCTTGTAATACAAATTTTTCAGTAGAAGTATGGCTAAAACTTTACCAATCCTTGATTATGCCTATTCTTACTTACTCTTCAGAAATATGGTTAGCAGATTTTAAAATAGACATTAGTAATATAAGTAAAACTCCTATAGTGAAAATTCAAAATATGATTTTAAAAGATATTCTTGGGGTGCACAGAAAAGCTTCCAATGTTGCTGTTTTGTGTGAATTAGGAATATATCCATTATGTATTAGAATGTATGAACTTATGTTTAAATATTATTCAAGATTACAGGATGTTGACAATTCTCTTAATAATGAAATCTTAAAAGAAGCTTTAATTGAAGATGAAAAATTGTCTCAAAAAGGGAATTGCCCTAGCATTAGGAAAACTTTGGATAATATAAAAACTTTAATTAGACTCGAATCTTTGAGTGTTTCCTATGAAAAATTTTCAAATCAACTCAGAAAATTCTTTGAAAAATCCATTTTTGATCAACTTCATTATACTAAACATTTAGAGGAGGGTAAATTATTATTCTTTAGCAAAATTTACAATTATGAATTTAAAATACAAGAATATTTAACATATCCATTACAGAAAACCTTAAGATCACAACTTTCGAAACTACGAATAAGTGCACACCCTTTGAATATTGAAGTTGGTAGATATTGTCAACCTCCTATTCCTCGTTCAAATAGATATTGCAAGTTCTGTATTAATAAAGTTGAAGATGAAGAGCATTTTCTGTTAAACTGTAACTTATATCAAGGCATTAGAGATAAATTTGAAGAATCATTGGGTCATTTTGATATTTTTGATATCGAAGATGTTATAAATCCTGTGAATTATCAATTCACCAAATATTTGTGCAAATATTTAGATGAATGTTTAAGATAAGAAAAGAAAATATTTTATATCATTGAATGTTAATTTGTGTATGATGTACGCCTCATGTCATGGTATTTCATCAATAAAGAATTGAATTGAATTGAATATAGGAGAAAATGACCACACCTATTTCTAAGACCCATTGGGTCAGGGGCTAAAACATAATATCAGGTGCACAACTAGACCACAGACCCATCATATTGCAATAAGAATTTAGTCTCTATCATTTATAGTGTCAGAGGAGATTGCGAGCACAAGATTACATAGAGTTCTATAGGAGAAAATGACCACACCCATTTCTAATACCCTGGGGCTCTGGGGCTCAAACAAAATATCAGGTGCACAACAAGACCACAGACCCATCATATTGCAAAAAGAATTAAGTCTTCATCATTTATAGTGTCAGAGGAGTTGCGAACACAAGATTACATAGAGTTCTATAGGAGAAAATGACCACACCCATTTCTAAGACCCATGGGGTCAGGGGCTCAAACAAAACATCAGGTGAAAAACAAGACCACAGACCCATCATATTGCAAAAAGAATTAAGTCTCCATCATTTATAGTGTCAGAGGAGTTGCAAACACAAGATTACATAGCGTTACATAGGAGAAAATGACCACACCCATTTCTAAGACCCTGTGGGTCAGGGGCTCAAACAAAATATCAGGTGCACAACAAAACCACAGACCCATCATATTGCAAAAAGAATTAAGTCTCCATCATTTATAGTGTCAGAGGAGTTGCGAGCACAAGATTACATAGAGTTATATAGGAGAAAATGACCACACCCATTTCTAATACCCTGGGGGTCTGGGGCTCAAACAAAATATCAGGTGCACAACAAGACCACAGACCCATCATATTGCAAAAAGAATTAAGTCTCCATCATTTATAGTGTCAGAGGAGTTGCGAACACAAGATTACATAGAGTTCTATAGGAGAAAATGACCACACCCATTTCTAAGACCCTGTGGGTCAGGGGCTCAAACAAAATATCAGGTGCACAACAAGACCACAGACCCATCATATTGCAAAAAGAATTAAGTCTCCATCATTTATAGTGTCAGAGGAGTTGCGAACACAAGATTACATAGAGTTCTATAGGAGAAAATGACCACACCCATTTCTAAGACCCTGTGGGTCAGGGGCTCAAACAAAATATCAGGTGCACAACAAGACCACAGACCCATCATATTGCAAAAAGAATTAAGTCTCCATCATTTATAGTGTCAGAGGAGTTGCGAACACAAGATTATATAGAGTTATATAGGAGAAAATGACCACACCCATTTCTAAGACCCTGGGGGTCAGGGGCTCAAACAAAATATCAGGTGCACAACAAGACCACAGACCCATCATATTGCAAAAAGAATTTAGTCTCCATCATTTATAGTGTCAGAGGAGTTGCGAGCACAAGATTACATGGAGTTATATAGGAGAAAATGACCACACCCATTTCTAAGACCCTGGGGGTCTGGGGCTCAAACAAAATATCAGGTGCACAACAAGACCACAGACCCATCATATTGCAAAAAGAATTAAGTCTCCATCATTTATAGTGTCAGAGGAGTTGCGAACACAAGATTACATAGAGTTCTATAGGAGAAAATGACCACACCCATTTCTAAGACCCTGGGGGTCAGGGGCTCAAACAAAATATCAGGTGCACAACAAGACCACAGACCCATCATATTGCAAAAAGAATTAAGTCTCCATCATTTATAGTGTAAGAGGAGTTGCGAGCACAAGATTATATAGAGTTATATAGGAGAAAATGACCACACCCATTTCTAAGACCCTGGGGGTCAGGGGCTCAAACAAAATATCAGGTGCACAACAAGACCACAGACCCATCATATTGCAAAAAGAATTAAGTCTCCATCATTTATAGAGTCAGAGGAGTTGTCCGGACAAGATTACATAGAATTTTAATGACCACGCCCATTTCTAAGACCCTGGGGGTCAGGGACTGAAACAAAATGTCAGGTGCACAACTAGACCATGGACCAAGTAAAATGCAAAAAGAATTTACTTTCTATCTCTAACAGTTTCAGAGGAGTTGTCCGGACAAGAATTGTTTACGGACAGACAGACAGACGGACGGACGCCGGACAAAGGGTGATCGCATAAGCTCGACTGGTCTGAGACCAGTAGAGCTAAAAATCAGGTGCACATCTAGACCATAATTTTTTAAAATTGCAAAAAGAATTATCTTTCTATCATTTGTACTTTCTGAGAAATTGTGACCACAAGATCACATTGAGTTATATAGGAGATATTGACCACACCCATTTTAAGACCCTGAGGGTCAGGGGCTTAAACAAAATATCAGGTGCACAACTACACCATAGACCCATTATGTTTCAAAAATATCTAATTTTCCATCACCAACAGTTTTAGAGGACTTGAAACCGCAAGAAATGTTTAAAGGACGGACATACGTCTGGCAATCGCATAAGCTCGACTGGTCTTTTACCAGTATAGCAAAAAATACCTGATGTCCTTGGACCCCCTCACGCCAACATCTGAGCCAGCGTGAGACATTTATATAAGTGATTGTTATAACTTGTTTGTTAAACGTTGTACAATAAATAAAGTTTAAATTTAAAATACCTGATGTCAAAGTTTATTAAGTAGCGGAATGCTTTTGGCCTTACCTATACTTGTGTCTCCATAGTGAATTTTCCCCTTCCATCCTGTTTTTGGACACTTTTCACTTGTACAAGGACATCTTTTTAATTGACTATGGTTCCTATTGTTAACAGTGAAAGACGGTGATATTGAAAGCTGGGAAAATAGATGGGTTGCTAATATTACAGTAAGTTCTGTTTCATCACTGCAATCATTAAGGTCTTCTAGGGGCTTCTGCATTTCTGAAAATTATAATGTCAGTATACATATGAGTAGGAAAACGCTTTCTTAAAAGTAATAGATAACTATTGTTAGCTGAGCCAACAAGGATGTTTCACAAGGTTAGTCTATATCATAATATCAATATCAAATAATATCAAAATTTCCATGTCAGTAGCTTAAAACATAGGGTAATCAAAGATTACATATAGCTCGCCTATACAGGTTTTTGTCAGAAACCAGAATAAAGTTTTTGAAAAGTAGGTCAAAGTCCAAGGTCAAGGTCACTAGGTCAAAGGTCATGGTCTCAAATAAAAGGTCTCGTCACAAGGTATCTACATGTGGAATATCGAAGCCCTACCCCTTATAGTTCAAGAGATATATCCCAGGTTTTAAAAAGTTTTGTCTACGGCAACGACGCCGAGGGTATGGCATTAGCTCTCCGGACTTTTTCGTCCCGGTGAGCTAAAAAGAATGCTTATTGGTTTGCCTATACATATATTTTCCGAAGTTAAAAAAGGCTGAACATTTTTTTAATTTGAAAGTCTTATAACCAGTATCTCTCAGAAATGGTTAGAGTTATCAAAACAAGGGTCATCAGAGATGACAGCACTCACCTCGACGCGTGAAATATAGGTCAGATGCAGCATCTGTACAGTGCATTGCTATAAGCATCCTCAGATACATCACCCAAACAAGTTTTTTTATTGATCTAGGACTTAAAATAGGCCAGAAATCCTGTCCCATTTTACTTTACCTGATTGCTAAAGCATGGAATGTGGGTTAGATGCAGCATCTGTACCATGCATTGCTTAAGCATCCTTAGATGCATCATCCACATAAGTTTGGTTGATGTAGGACTAATAGAAAGGCAGGAATGGACCTGTTCCATTTTACTAAACTTAGTCAGTCAAGCATGAAATGTAGGTCAGATGCAGCCTCCGTATCATACATTGCAGTAAGCATCCTTAGATGCATTAACCACATAACTTTGGATGACCTAGGACTTATAGTAATGTAGAAATGGACCTGTCCCATTTACCTAACCTGCTCACTCAAGCATGAAATGTGGGTCAGATGCAGCCTCCGTACCATGCATTGTAGTAAGCATCCTCAGATGCATCATCCATGCAAGTTTGGTTGATAAAGGACTTAAAACAAGGCTGGAATGGACCCGTCCCATTATACCTAGCCTGCTCACTCAAGCGTGAAATGTCGGTTAGATGCAGCTTCTGTACCATGCATTGTTGTAAGCATCCTCAGATGCATCATCCATGCACGTTTGGTTGGTGTAGGACTTATAGTAAGGCGGGAATAGACCTGTCCTGTGTTACCTTACCTGCTCATTCAAGCATGAAATGTTGGTTAGATGCAGCTTCTGTACCATGCATTGTTGTAAGCATCCTCAGATTCGTCATCCATGCACGTTTGGTTGGTGTAGGACTTATAGGAAGGCGGGAATGGACCTGTCCTGTGTTACCTAACCTGCTCACTCAAGCATGAAATGTAGGTCAGATGCTGCCTCTGAACCATGCATTTTTATAAGCATCCTCAGATTCATCATCAATGCAAGTTTGGTTGGTGTAGGACTTATAGTAAGGCGGGAATGGACCTGTCCCGTGTTACCTAACCTGCTCACTCAAGCATGAAATGTAGGTCAGATGCTGCCTCTGAACCATGCATTTTTATAAGCATCCTCAGATTCATCATCAATGCAAGTTTTGTTGGTGTAGGACTTATAGTAAGGCAGGAATTGACCTGTCCAATTTTACCTAACCTGCTCACTCAAGCATCAAGTGTAAGTCAGATGCTGCCTCTGTACCATGCATTGTTGTAAGCATCCTCAGATGCATCATCCATGCAAGTTTGGTTGACCTAGGACTTATAATTTCGCGGGAATGGACCTGTCCCATTTTGCTTAACGGATACCGACGACCGGGTGAAAGCATAAGCCCCCCTCTACTTCGTCGAGGTGAGCTAAAAACTAAATAAACCTCTCTCTATTTATTTGTTGATGAGGAATCAAACTCAAATCCTGTATCCGCATCTGATGGAAGTTGGTCAAAATCCTTGTATACAGCCTACATGGCACAATTTTGATTGAACCTTTCTAAAACTTCATCAACTAATTGCTCATGATGTAAGACAGAAACCTATTGATTTTCAAGTTTATAGGTCAAAGGTCAAGGTCATCAATAACAATTGGCAAAAATTATTGCATACACTTTAGAGGGAGCATTTTTCAACAGAACTTCATGAAACTTTGCATAATGTTTACAATGTAATATCTTTTTTTTATGTAAAGAAGAATCATGCTGATTTTCAAGGTCGTAGGTCAAAAGTCAAGGTCATTAATGGAAGTTGGTCAAAATTCTTGTCTAAAACCTATGTAGCACAATTTTGATTGGAATTTGACCAACTTTCATCAACTTATTGCTTATGATTTAAGAAAGGAAGAATTTTCAAGGTCAAGGTCGTTGATGGTAAATGGCCGAAATTCTTTATACATCCTACATGGCACAATTACATTGATATTTATGCTGTATGAGGGGATGCTACTCTTTGAACTGCATTGATTGTGAACAAATTGAGAAAAGAAAGTCATCCCTGAACTCAGCTTTAAAATCTGCGTCGATTTTGATGCATTGCATCTAAATAAACAAATAAATTAGCAAAACCAAAATTTGCCAGAATTTTTTACCTTTGGAGAAGAAGTCAAAAAGGTGAAAAGTTTACGAGGAACAGAAAACAGAAGTCACCACGCTACGACAATAGCTTGTGGAGGGCAAATAACAAAGCTTGTAATCTCTGGACCTGTGCCAGTCACCAAGTCATACTGTTGAAAAGTCCGAAAAACAAGATATGTTTGTGAATGCCCCCATCTTCATCTTTGTCAGTAAAATAGCTGTTTTCATATCAATAGGACAAACTTTAAGGTCAAGGTAAAATATTTTGGTACCAATAGATAGGTTTAATATAAAAGCCCTATGACTTACCATTCAAAAAGTTATGACCAAGGTTAAATCTAAGTAGGTCAAACCCCAAGGTCATGCTCATGAGGTCAAACATTTTGGTACCAATAGAAGGCTCTTGTCAAAAGGAATACACCTGTGAAATATGAAAGCCTTATCACTTACCATTCAAAACTTATGGACATTGTTTAAGTTCTTTTTAAAGAAGGTCAACTCCAAGGTCAAGAGGTAAAAAATGTTGGTTCCAATAGAAAAGTCTTATCATAAGGAATACACATGTGAAATATGAAAGTCATATCACCTACAATTCAAATGTTATGGCCAAGGTTAAAGTTTTTTGCAGACAAACACACAGACGGACGGATAAACAAGACAGACAGAGAGATGGACAGGCCAAAAACTTCTATTCTGGGGGCATCAAAAACAAGAGGTCCTCACCTGAGATGCAAGCAAAAGAATGATAGTGGACAATTTGGTGGAGGCCCTTGAGTACTTGCTTCCTTTAAGGTTTCTTGAAATTATGAGCATCAGTTTTGGAGATGTCGAAAATGTGTCAGCCAATCAGAGCCCTCAGTGGCCATATTTGTAAGCCAATCAACACAAAAACACAAACATCGTAGAGGAAATTGAGATCTTGCTCCTTGTAAGGTTTCGAGAAATTCTGTGCAGCGGTTGCAGAGAAGAAGAAAATGCATCAGCCAATTAGAGCCCTCGGCAGCAATATTTGTTGACCGATCAGAACGAAAAACGCAAACTAAGTAGAGGATCTTGAGTACTTGCTTCCTGTAAGGTTTTGTGAAATTCTGTTCCATAGTTTCAGATGCAAAGTTGAAGATATGTCAGCCATTCAAAGCCCTCAGCGGCCATATTTGTTGACCGATCAGCACGAACATGGTAGAGAACCTTGAGTACTTGCTTCCTTTAAGGTTTTGTGAAATTCTGTACGATTTCAGAGGTAAAGTCAAAAATGTGTCCGTCAATCAGAGCCCTCAGCAGCCATAATTGTTGACGGATCAGCATGAAAACCACAAACTTGGTAGATGCCCTTGAGTACTTGCTTCCTCTAAGGTTTAGCGAAATTCTGTGCTGCAGTTGCAGAGTAGAGGTCCAAAATGTGTCAGCCAATCAGAGCCCTCGGCAGCCATATGTGCTGACCGATCAACACGAAAATCAGAGTTTGGTTGATAAATAAATTAAAGAAGGCTGGAAATGAAGATTCTAATTTCACCTTACCTGGTCAATCAAGCATGAAATATAGGTCAGATGCAGCACCTGTCCAGTGCATTGCATGCAGTACGCATCCTCATATGCATCACCCACACAAGTTTTTAAATTAATCTAAGACTAAAAATAGGCCAGAAATGGACCTGTCTCATTTTACTTAACCTGATTTCTCAAGCGCAAAATGTGGGTCAGATGTAGCATCTGTATCATGCATCATGTGCATTGCATAAAGCATCCTCAGATGCATCATAGACATAAGTTTGGTTGATGTAGGACTTTTAAAAAGTAAGGAAGAAATGGACCTGTCCTATTTTACCTAGCCTGGTCACTCAAGCATGAAATTTGGGTCAGATACCGCCTCTGTACCATGCATTGTAGAAAGCATCCTTAGATACATCATCCATGCAAGTTTGGTTGATTAAGGACTTATAGTAAGGTGGGAATGGACCTGTCCCATTTTACTTAACCTGCTCACTCAAGGGTGAAATGTGGGCCAGATGCAGCCTCCCTACCATGCATTGTGGTCAGCATCCTCAGATGCATCATCCATGCAAGTTTGGTTGATATAGGACTTATAGTAAGGCTGGAATGGACCTGTCCCGTTTACCTAACCTGCTTACTCAAACATAAAATATGGGTCAGATGCAGCCTCCATACCATGCATTGTAATGAGCATCCTTAGATGCATCATCCATACAAGTTTTGTTGATGTAGGACTCACAGTTTGTCAGGAATGGACCTGTCCCATTTTGCTGAGCCTATAGTGTGGACGCCGACGAAGGGGCGAGAGCATAAGCCCCACCTCTACTATGTCGAGGTGAGCTGAAAATGCATATTTGCTGACTGATCGGCACTAAAAACACAACCTTGGTAGATGACCTGGAGTACTTGCTTTCTGAAAGGTTTATGAAATTCTGTGCAACGGTTTCAGAGGAGAAGTCAACAATGCGTCAATCAATCAGAGCCCTCAGTGGCCATATTTGTTGACCAATTGGCATGAAAAGCACAAACTTGGTAGATGACTTTGAGTTTACGCTGGACGACAGATGGCGTGCTATGACAATTGCTCGCTTCACTCAGATTAACATTTTTGAAAGATGAAATACTGTAAAGAAATGCGTGATAAGATGGTCTACATTCATGCAAGTAACCAGACTTGTCAGAATGACAACATAGCTCGCCGGTGGCAACCATATGTAAATTGCAACAACAACAATAAATAACTCCTCTGATTAAAAAGTCCCAGTGCCAATAAAGTTTACTTAAATCAGTAAAGAAGCTATGGCCCAAGTTAAAGTTTTTGAAAAGTAGGTAAAATTTCAAGGTCAAGGTCACTAGGTCAAAATTTATGGTACGGCATGAAAGGTCTTATCACAAGGAATGCACATGTGAAATATCAAAGCCCTATCACTTACCATTCAAAAAATATGGCCCAAGTTAAAGTTTTTGAAAAGTAGGTAAAATTTCAAGGTCAAGGTCACTAGGTCAAAATTTATGGTACGGCATGAAAGGTCTTATCACAAGGAATGCACATGTGAAATATCAAAGCCCTATCACTTACCAATCAAAAAATATGGCCAAGGTTAAAGTTTTTCAAAAGTAGGTCAATCATCTCCAAGGTCAAGGTCACAAGGTCAAAAATTTTGGTATCCATGGAAACGTCTTGTCACAAGGAATACACATGTGAAATATCAAAGCCCTATCACTTACCATTCAAAAAATATGGCCAAGGTTAAAGTTTTTCAAAAGTAGGTCAATCTCCAAGGTCAAGGTCACAAGATCAAAAATTTTGGTATCCATGGAAAGGTCTTGTCACAAGGAATGCACATGTGAAATATGAAAGCCCAATCCGTATTGGTTTAAAAGTTATAAGCAAGGTTAAAGTTTTTGTGCACGCGCACGCCGACGCAGACGCCAACGCCAACGCCGACACCGGGGGTATGACAATAGCTCTCCGGACATTCGTCCTGGCGAGCTAAAAAATAATTCTCTCATTGCTAACGGAAACACCAGTCAGAATTATTCAAGATCAAGTTGGATCGACCAAAAAGGCGATCAGATTCTCAGAATCAGTGTGTACCATTGGGAGAATCGGAAAAATCAAACCTGATCGATTCTGCAAAGGGTACGCATCCCTGAATTCTTCGAGCTTACCTTTATTAAGCATAAACTCCATAAGCTTCTGGACACACATCAGCACAGGGCCATCCTTTGGAAGGGATTTTATGCAAAACAGTTCATTAAGTGCTTTGAATGGTTCAAGAAACAAAGATCCGAATGTTACTTTCACCTTCGTAGGTCTTAATGAACAAGCTGCCTTGGTGAAGCAATAGCCATAGTCAGGATCCGCTGCGTTGCAAGATCCTATTGCAAAGGTCCCCAATGCCATAGTTTCCTTTTTCAGATCAAAAATATGTTTTTTGAGTAGTTCAAATGAATCGCTACCGAATTCTTCACAAAACTTTTCTAATGTGCTCCTCTTAAGTTTTTTTGGCACGCTGGGTCCTGCCTCTTGCTCTGCATCGGCCATTTTTTCTTTTTTTTGGGTTTTTTTTTTTTGTGGTCGACTCTGGGCTTCCTAGATAAGAAAAGATTTAATCTAAATTTAGCATGTGGATAAAACATGTGAACATATTATAGTAACATATAAGACAACATATAAAAACAATGAATAAGGCACGGTCCACTTGATATTCGGGGAGGGGGGGGGCTTGGGTTTTTTGTCAAAGCAAGATTATTTTTATTGCCCCAGACCATAGCAAAATTATTTTTTTCTTACATCAAAGATGTGCGATATATTAAGAATGTTTATGTTTCACAAATAGAAATTCTTTATTTTGACTGAAAACTCTAAAATATGACTTTATTCTATGCATGAATTCAATTCACATCTAAACAGAGAGATAAAAGAATTTTACATATTGAATATAATCCTCAGTTAACAAAATTTATATAAGGTATAAGTAAGAGGGTCTGAGGGGAGGGTCTTCCATACAAATTTTCAAATTTAGAACTGTAAATTGGTGAAAAAATGAAGTTTCTCCATCAAAGCTTGCATGTAAAATTAGACTCTATTGCAATACATGCATCTATTTATAGTAGCATTATATTGATAAAATATTGAAGCCTTTAAGGAAGCCCCTTTTTTCATTAACACACATTCTTTTGATATTTTCAAATAGGAACTTTATATTTTGTTAGTAAACTATGGTGAGCCAAGTGAGCCAAAAATTTTGTTATATGAATTGAAAACTGCGGCGAGCAAAGAGAGCAGGAAAATTTTCAGGAATTTAAGCGAAATTTTATGGTAATTCTTCAAATTCAGATTACTTTTTTCTGTCACACCATAAGCAAATTTATTTCATTCATCAAAAACCCAAGCCCTCCCCCAACCCGAATATCAAATGGACCGTGCCTAACAACATGACAAAAATAGCAAGGCCAACGCTGCAAGATATGCGCCTGTCGGGGAATTTATTTCTCATACATAATTTTGTGAAACATGCATAGCAGCAATTATGCCAGTTTTCTATGTTCAAGGGCCATAACTAGTGTTGGGCAATCGGAAACTAAATCATAATCGATAATCGGAAATAATCGGAAGGGCATAATCGATTATTAATCGATTATAATCGAAAAAATTGAAATATTCCTATCTTTTAAATTTTCAATCCATAATTAATTGAAATTATGACCAAATAATTAAATTTGAATGTTCTACTTTGTGTATATCATCTTAAAGAGTTTATTTTACACCTTTGCCTCTACAAGATAATGAACATCACTGATGAGACAAATTAATTTCCATATGACAATATGCCATGATTAACACCCCCCCCCCCCCCCCCCCCGATGACATTTAATTTATTATGTATTATATATTTATAAATGTTTGATAAAAATGTTATAGTAAATTAGATTGATAGCATATGAAAAATTACTTGATGCAATAAAATTAGAACGTAGTCCACGAAACGCCTGGGTTAAATAGGGTTCGGGGCAGAGGTAATTAGGTGTAACGTCGCCGAACGGGCGTTTGTATATAAGGTCATGTGGTCTTTTCCATGCATTTTATTACTGGCAGTATATTTCTCTCAAACTTGGTAGCGTGAACTTCTGCCAAAAGTACTTGTGAAACTGTACTTGTCCATTGCTCTCAATGGATTGCTCCCAGAATAACGTCGTTGAAATAAGACACATATAAACTATTTACAATTTATTTACACTACGCACTAAACATGAAGTCCAAGAATTGTCACATATTGTAATCCAACATAATAATGAAAGTCAATCACGCACGCATACATCCAAAATGATAATGATGAATATGAACAAATAAACTAAGTATTCTTGTCAACATCTTGATAAAATTATGTGCAGTCCCTCTAGATCATCAAAACACAATGCGCGCTGATGAAAATCAGCACCGGTATTTATAGTACAATATCATTGCTCTTCAGGAGCAATCACATGTAAACAAAAGTTCTATAATTAGAAGGAGCAATCATATGTCAACAACAAAAATAGCAAATAAATGGAAATAAACACATTAATAAGTATGAGTTATAGCATGAAAAAGGATGAACAGTATCTATTATAAGGAGATTACGTTAAAGTAACATCGCTGGCCATTCAGCGATCGCCATAACTCTGCTAAAAATAGGTCAATTTTTCCAAAACTCAAACTGGATCTTATGCCGCTTGATATCAAGTCATGTTTCAAGTTTCAATCCAATATCAGCTTCAGAAAGTAAGTCCAGAAAACATTACCTTGGACGGATGCACGCACGCACGCAGAGACTCAAGTCAAGGATAGTGCCATAACATAATGCGTCCTGTCTTGAGACGGGCATATAAAAACTCTCTATCATTTATTCTTTCTGAAAATTGGTGTTCACAAAATAACATAGAGTTATATAGGAGAAAATGACCACACCCATTTTCCAAGACCCTGGGGGTCAGGGACTAAAATAAAACATCAGGTGCATAAGACAGACAGACAGATCAGACACACACACACACACACACATACAGACAGACACACAGACAGACAGACACACAGAAGCCGAACAACATGGTATAGCATAAGCTCCACTGGTCGTTGTCCAGTAGAGCTAAAAATTGGTCAATTTTTCCAAAACTCAAACTGGACCTGTAATTTTTTAAGGTATCTATCAAGTTTCAATTCAACAGCTGCAAAGGCTGTGAAAAAAGTCCATAAAACTGAAAAATTGTTGAAAATTTTATGCTCAAGGGCCATAACTCTGCTAAAATTAGGTCAATTTTTCTTAAACTCAAATTGGATCTTACCCCTATTGATATCAAGTCATATGCCAAGCTTCAACATGTTCAATCTATTATCTTCAAAGGCTTCAGGAAAAGTCTGCAAAACATGGCCTTTGTTCAGTTTAGTCTATATAGGTAAAAAGAGACGATTTAAAGGGTTAAGAAAATCCTATCTTAGTCCCGTTTCTATATCCAACTGTCTTGCGTCGCAGACCCTCCAAGAAGAGGGAGGGTTTTGATAGGATAGGCAACATTGGGGTTGTACACTGTAACTCAACATAAAAATGTCGCCATCTTGTTTTGAATTTGACCGACACTTCGCGCTGAAATCCTGATGTCACAATGCAATTTTCGTACGGGAAACAATGATACTGAATTTTAACAATTATATTTTACGTCATGCAACCGTCATTTTTATGGGAAATCTAGTGAATCAACTACAAAAGATGAGTTTGAAAGGAGAAAATGTACGAAGACAAGCGGCGTTGGAGCGTATTTAACGGGGTTTGGGGGCGGTAGTCTTCATTTAGTTACAGGAAACGAATATATCTGAATAAAAATCAGGTATTTCATCTATTTTGTTCATAATAGTTATGGTATATCCTTACATAACTAAAGGGCAATTTGAAAGAGAAAAAATAATTGTTATCATGGTTATAATCTACATAACAAATGAAAAACGCAGCACTATTAAAACTGTAGAAAAGACTTTATTCTCTGAAAAATTTCTGCTTAAAAAATCGTCTTAAAATCGACCTTTAATGGCCTACAATGTATATAGTCCCGGTCCCCTACACTGAACAAAGGCCCAAAACATTTACTCGGACAGATGGAGGGATGGACAGGCACACCAACAGAAGTGTGTACACACCAACAGTGCCATAACATAATAAGTCCCGGAGGAACACATGTGAAATATCAAAGCCCTAACCCTTACCATTCAAAAGTTATGGCCAAGATTAAAGTTTTTACGGACAAACACTATATTACGGGGGCATAAAAACCCAAGCGCCCCCCCCCCCCCCTCCAAGAATAGACCGTGCCTTACTCATGTTACTCAGATGTAATTTATCAAAGTAAACTGAAGCCAAAAAGTGGCCAGAAATGTTTGAGATAGCTTAGAAAATTGCATTTAAGAGGACAGGAAAGTAAAAAAAAAAAAGAGCTTACAATCACTTATCATAGTCTTATCGCGCCGATTTCGAACTTGACAAGAAAAGTGAAAGTAGATCTACTTTCGTTTTCCGTGTCGTTGTTTTGTTAAATCTGAGACACATAATGCAATAGTTGGCATAAGTCTCAAATAATAAGGAATAATTATCTAAAAATTTCGGACTTTCATCTACCCTTTCCCAACCGTAATATCTGAGTAAGGGGGGGGGGGGTCATTTAAAATGAAACTGAATAATAAATGACCAAAAACTTCATCAAGACACCCTATTGCAAATATGTTAACACTAACGACCTTACGTTGAAATTTTATAAGTTTCCTGAATTTTATCCATCTTCGTTAATTCTAATACCCCATAGAGAGTCTACGCCGTAATGGTTCGGTTTCTGCTTCCTCATAGATCTACGGAGAAATAATGCCCCTCTGACATCGCGTCATGGCTCGCAGCCAGATTTGAAATTACTATTGTCGTATCCTTTTATTCATTCAAAAAAATAAACGAATAATAAAGTTTCCCATCTTAATGTGCATAGAATGAAATATGAACAATACACAAATATGATAGATGAAATACATTTTTTGATTAATTTCATTTTCCCATGATTTTTACGTCTCAGCTGCCGAATGTATCATATATGATACAGTCATTTTCAGGATATCATTTCTTGTAGGAAAATCCAAAATGGAGACAACTCCTTTAGAAAGCTTATACCCTGGTGTGAGGTTAAGCAATAAATGCTGATTGAGTTACTCTTCTTTTCAAAACAAATGAAGTACAGACAAGCAAACTTGATGTATCATATTTGATACGTGAGGCACTAGAGGGTTAAACTAAGATTGTTAAACGGCTTCCGGGCATTGGATTTGATACTCTGCAATTTTCTGATGAAGTTGATGTAAAAAAAATTATTTTCCGTGTTAAATTCGCGGTTCCCACATGAGTTGAAAATTAGTAAGATTCAGTCCATAGGCTGTACAGTAATTTCATAGCAAGACAGCATGATTTGGCGAGTTTTGGCAACTTCATTGTCCGTTTTCTTGGGTTTCTAGTTTAATAATTCGTGTTCCGGGCATCGCAACTGAAAGTTATTAACAAGTACATGAAGTCAGGTATCGTCGTTTTTTCGGATAACTGATTTTGGCGGTTCCCATGCGCATATTTTAAAAATTCCTTCTTTCTACTAAAATTCCTCTATTTTCTAGTATAAAATCATTATGTTTTCTTATATAGAATTGAAAATAGGTCATGAATCATCGTTACATAACAAATTGAAAATAATATGAATAACAGAAATTAAATAAAATGAAGATTTTACGGACAAAAGCTACTAACTGATTTTAATGGAAGTTTCGTTGAACTTCGTCACGTGACTGAGAGAAGTGGCATCATTTCTCCACACGTTTCAGTTACTACGGAAGCCACGGAAGCCGATTAGTGCCAAACTAAGTGAAAATTTTAAAAGTAGTATGTCGTAATTACGACTTAGTATGTCGCTCTTATGACTTGGGTATCTCGTAATTACGACTTAATATGTCGAAATTACGACTTAGTTCAGTGGCGGATTCAGCCGGGGGGGGGGGGGGGGGGGCACGGGGGCACGCCCCCCCCCCCCCCCCCCGGCAGTGCCCAAAGAAGGGGCACTTATGACATGCTTTTGGAAGCATTAAACTACTGTTTCCGTAATAAATCTATGAAACTAGTCAGAAATAGCCCCAAAACACCACAGAAACCACCGATTTGAGTAAATTTTCCAAAAATTTCTTGGGGATAGATAGTCATGTCCATTGTCTGTACGTGGACGTACCAAGGACTTATAAACAGAAGGATTGGAATCTCGTCTTTTCCCGTTAACATCTCGCGTGCCCTTTTGATATGCAAATTAGGCAACGAGATGTTAGGGTTGTGATATTCAAAACCATGAAATTCCTAAATATAATAATAATGACAACATAAACGACTTGAATAAGTAGAATGGATTATCCTGATCATTTTGGTACCAATATTTTGATATTACGTCTTGAAATAGCCGAGAAAATGGTAAATCAAATCGGGCCTATTTATATAGGTCACGTCGTACTCGTAGTCGTAATGGCGAGGGCGAACTCCCTTATATCTGAGGCAGTTATATTATGGTCAATTATCGACATCTATGCATGAAAAATAATTCTATCAGATACAAAAAAGTCCAACTTTATTTTAAATTAAACAACTTTTCATAGATACTTTATAAAATAAAACAGAAACAATGGTTTTTAGATGGCTTGTTTACCTTCTTCGTTACAGGCCGTGGTAAACAGGTGATCGTAAACACCCCCATTTTCGAAGTCTTGTATTCTTATTAATATTCGGTATCATGAAATGAAAATGGTACTAATGCACGCATGCGAATTTCTGAATTATTTTGATAAAAATATCCCTTGTGTTTATCGTGTCTTGTTTGAGAAAACGGGTCAGAGCGTTGACCTGCCTACGTCTTTTGGGAAAATGGCCGCGCGTACCGACGAGTGAAAACACCCATTTTCGAAGCCCGTAAAACAATGAAATTGTCGAATTGATTAAATAAAATTGGTCCTAATGCACACTTTAGGTTTTAGTCTTTATTTTGATAACAATATCAGTGGCGGATTTAGAGGGGGGGCCCAGGGGGCCCGGCCCCCCCCCCCCCCCTTTTTCACCCAAAGTTATTGATTCAGAATACTCTTTTTATGCTTAATCTCTTTACTTTTGGGGAAATTTTCGGCTCGCTTCGCTCGCCACACTTAATTTTTCATTACCTGTCTATTTTTTCGTCTTCACTTTGTCTTGAACTTTCTTTGTCATCGTGTTTGAACGGATTCATGTCATAAACATATACAAAATTCAAAATTAAATTAACACTTGAATAATTACCAAATGCTTTATTTTCATGGGCCGATCTAACCAGTTTAAACAGGTGGATAGTGGGGTTGCAATGCCCTAATCTTCCCAACCTTCCCCAATTGGTCAAACAAAAATAGAGGATGGAAAATGAGAGAGATATTGTAATCTTATGACAAAATGTAACCATCTATTCCAAAAATTTCCCGGCTCGCTCCGCTCGCCAATTTAGAATAATATATACATGTATGTATATATACATGTATGGATGACTGAACCAAAACAAAAAAAGAAAACTTCAAATCTTAAAATTTTCTGGCTCGCTACGCTCGCCAGTATACCTATAAACTTAAGTAAACGTATCAAGAAACTCTATCTTCTAAATGCAACATGCAGTTGGAATGACCCCCCCCCCCCCCCCCCCCCCCCCCCCCCAACTTATTAATTAAAATCACCAGTCTTGAGCTTCAGGTTATGCAGGTCTTTTTCGTCTTCGACCTTTTTTTTTTTTTTTTTTTTGCTTGTCAGTTTTTCTTTTTCTTCGAACAATTTTCTTCGAGCTGAAACTTTGGGCCCCCCCTTTTCTGAAATCCTAGATCCGCCACTGAATATTTCATATGTAAATCTTGTCTAGTTTGAGAAAGTGGGTCAGAGCGTTGGGCTATCTACCTCTTTCAGAAAATGGCCGCGCGTACCGACGAGTGAAAACACCCATTTTCGAAGCCCCGTAAAACAATGAAATTGTCGAATTAATTAAATAAAATTGGTCCTAATGCACACTTTAGGTTTTAGTCTTTATTTTGATAACAATATTTCATATGTAAATCTTGTCTAGTTTGAGAAAATGGGTCAGAGCGTTGGGCTATCTACCTCTTTCAGAAAATGGCCGCGCGTACCGACGAGTAAAAACACCCATTTTCGAAGCCCCGTAAACAATAAAATTATCGAATTGATTAAACAAAATTGGTCCTAATGCACACAATAGGTTGTAGTCTTTATTTTGATAACAATATTTCATATGTAAATCTTGTCTAATTTGAGAAAATGGGTCAGAGCGTTGGGCTGTTTACCTCTTTCAGAAAATGGCCGCGCGTACCGACGAGTGAAAACCTCTATTTTTGAACCTCCGGTATACGATGAAATCGTCGAATAAATTAATCAAAATTGGTTCTAATGCACACACTAGGTTTTCATTTTCGATTTGCCACCAATATTTTATGTGTAAGTCTAGTGATGACTGAGAAAATGGGACAGAGCATATGCCTATTTAACTCTCTTTGACGATATCTGGGTCATAACGGCGAATGTCAAGGCTCCGCTTTGAAGTAAGATAATATAACAATATATCAATATATTTTGATAAAATTGGTATTTATTAAAACAGTAAGGTTTCTTCTACATGTATGTATCAATATTTTATATGTTTATAGTGTGATGCTTGAGAAAATCATGTTATTTGATCACCCTTCTCGGATAGGACTGGGCAATGTTTTGATCTCGTTCAGATCTCGTTACACGCGAGTTTTCGTTACTATTCTCAAGGCGGTGTAGAGAGTTGCGAATCCTTCTGTTTATAAGTCCTTGGACGTACCAGTGGCGGATTCAGCCGGGGGGGCACGGGGGCACGTGCCCCCCCGGCAGTGCCCAAAGAAGGGACACTTATGACATGCTTTTGGAAGCATCAAACTACTGTTTCCGAACTAAATTTATGAAATTAGTCAGAAATAGCCCCAAAACACACCAGAAACCACCGATTAATATAAATTTTCCAAAATTTTCTCGGGGATAGACACATGTAACAGTCGGGATAGATGCACTGCTGCCATGTCCATCGATCGTCTAGCTGTATGTGGACGTACACGTAAGAGTCCTATATAAGACATAAAACACACATATTTCTTCACCAAATCTTCGATATGATCTTCTATAAAATTGACATTTTTTTTTTTACTTTTTAAGGTCATTTTAAAATTGAGGTCATGATCACTCTTTTTAATGAACAATTAAAATTTTTTTGGCCAGATTTTGACCGGTTACCTCCAAGAATTTTGCAAAGAGTCAAAAATAAATGTTCTTGGTCCGCCAATTTCCTTAGGAAACCCTAAACATGTTGACTTCTGCATGCCGTGCGAAAACAATACAGCACCAGAAAATGTAGGAAATTTTTCAATATATATACAAATAATCGTTGCTGACACTGACGAAACCCCTTCTAAATTCAGTTATAATACGCTTCAGATGCCACAAAATTGCTTTATTTTTTCAACATTTTCTCGGGGAGGAGGAAGCCGAGCACAAGAAAATGTCGAAAAAAATTTAATATACAAATCATCGTTGCTGACACTGAAGGAATCCCTTCTAAATTCAGTTCAAATACGCTTCAGATGCCACCAAATTGCTTTATTTTTTCAAAATTTTCTCGGTGGAGGCCCCCCGAACCCCCACCAATGGGAGGGGGAAACCCCCTCCCATACCCTCCCCCACTCGGCCCTTCGGGCCTCGATCGTGATTCCCATAAAAAATTGAATGTGCCCCCCCGGCAGTTGGGGTTCTGGATCCGCCCCTGCGTACACATGTTTCGGAAACAACCTACATTGAATCATGTTCATATCGAATTTTCTTTATCTGAGGGATGAATCGAGAACTTTATATCCTATGCAAGACATATTTCACACACATATTTCTTGACCAAATTTTCGATACAACCTCTATAAAACTTACATTTTTTAAACTCTAAATTTGAGGTCGTGATCAATCTTTTTAAAATGAACAATTGAAATTGTTTTGGCCAGATTTAAACCGGCTACCTCCAAGAATTTTGAGAAGATAAAAATGCATGTTTTTCTTTATTTTTATATTATATATATAGAATCGAAGTTATCATGATTACATTTTTGGTTAAGCCCCTAGGTAAATCAAAAATATAATCATGATAGAACTGCCAAGAAATAATTAAACCTTTCAATCTGGACGATGCAGGGAATGGGGCACCCGTGATCTCTAGTTTGTCAAGGAAATTTATCATTTACAAGGGAATTTTTTAGGGTCTGTATGGGACCGAAATTCGGTAAAAAGAGGTACTTTCACCAATTTAAGACCTAAAAATTCCCAATTCAATCTTTTCCCCAAAACGAGAAATTCATTTCCAATTTACGTATCACTAACTAAAAGGAAAACGAAAGTAGAACAAACATGCTTTAGGAGGGATTCAAAATATAGACAATTGACATGATAAGGGATAATTTGCTTGAATATATCTTTTTGTTGTTTGAAATTTATTTCCCAATTTAGGTTAAAATGTTGAAAAATTCCCAATTTCATCGGCCGAGGCCCCTGACATCAGGGGCTAGAAAAAAAACTAAAATTACTTATTTTCTATACCTTTATACAAATATTAACAAACAAGCGCGGATCTAGAGTGGTTAGGCGGGTAAAGTCCTGCCTGGAATTTGCATAAAATGTTGATTTTTCCTAGTTTTACGAGAATTTACGGCTCGACACCCCTCCCTCCCATGGGTTGAACTCTCTGCCCTTTCAAAACTACTCCTGATTCGCCCGTTTCTTAAGGAAACCCTGAACATGTTGACTTCTCCATGTCGTGCAAGAACAGTACAGCATCCGAAAATTTCGAAAATTTTCAAATATATTCTATTTTGATAATAATTATTGTTACTGACACTGACTGAATCATGCGCGCCAAATCCATTCTAAATTCAGTTCAAATACGCTTCATATGCCACCAAATTGCTTCATTTTTTCAAAATTTTCTCGTAATTAAAATGTCGTAAAAAAATTTCGACATACTAAGTCGTAATTACGACATAAAGTAGTAATATTATCAGTTAACTTAAAGTCGTAATAACGAGATAACCAAGTCGTAATTTCGAGATAGTTAAATCGTTATTACTAGATAACTATTAGTTGTAATTACGACATCATTAGTGGCATCATTAGTCGTAATAACGAAATACTAATTTGTCGTAATTACGACTTTAAATCGATGTAACTGCAAAAGACTTGATTTAATGTCTAAACACACATACAAAACACATATTAAAAGTCCTCACTCGATACTCCACGGGATGTGCAGTACTAGTATTTAGCCCCCCCCCCCCCCCGCTTCATTTTAGTCAACATGCAAAAAGACCAAATGTGGCATAATAAGTTCATCAGATAACAAAGAGAAAGATTCAGTTTTAGCACAAATTGTTATTATGACGACTTTAGTAACAATATAAGACATTTAATAAAATTCAAGCTTGTACATGCAAACAAAACAGAAAAAGGACCAATCAAAAACGGTAAAAATGGCAATTTTCAGTTAGCAAAACAGCCTGAAGCACGAGTTTGAATCAAGATAAACAATAAAAAGCTTTATATTCTGTTATACTACATATCTTTATACTTTGTCAAAATAAGTGAAATAATATCTATGATGTCGGGGTTATTTATCTCAGACTTCGGTCAAGACCATACTTTTTAAGAAATTGTTTAATAAGAATGAGTATTTTGAAATGAGTAAGCATAGAGTTTTCATTCGATTTCATGATTATGCTCAATATACTTTATGAATATTATAAAAGAAAAAGTAAATTTTAAGTAATGTAGGAAAAACATAGGTAATCACAGATTACGAAGCTCACCTCGTGACAGCAAAATTCAATTCAAACATATTTCTTAGTACATGTATATTGGCTTTTAAAGGCAAAACCACTCAAGCAGAAAAAGTAGGTCAAGGTCATTTTATGAAAGTTTGATCAAAGATACATCCAATATGCAAGTTTGGTACATGTAGCAGTTATACTTTGCTCAATATTGGCTTTATAGAGCAAAATCACTCAAGCGGAAAAAGTAGGTCAAGGTCATTTTCTGAACGATTGACCAAAGAAACATCCAATATGCAAGTTTGGTACATGTATCACTTATACTTTGCTCAATATTGGCTTTTAAAGGCAAAATCACTCAAGCGGAAAAAGTAGGTCGAGGTCATTTTATGAAAGTTTGATCAAAGATACATCTAATATGCAAGTTTGTAACATCTAGCACTTATACTTTGCTCAATATTGGCTTTTAAAGGCAAAATCACTCAAGCGGAAAAAGTAGGTCAAGGTCATTTTATGAAAGTTTGATCAAAGATACATCCAATATGCAAGTTTGGTACATGTAGCACTTATACTTTGCTCAATATTGGCTTTTAAAAGCGAAATCACTCAAGTGGAAAAAGTAGGTCAGATGCTGCATCCGATGCATGGGTCCATCTCGGCATCCAAAGATGAATCACTTGTGCAAGTTTGGTTACTGTAGCATCAGTACTTTGTCAGATACTGAGCTACCCCAAACTTCTTAACCAAGTCATTCAAGCGGAAAATGTAGGTCAGATGCTGCATACGATGCATGGGTTCACCTCAGCATCCAAAGATGAATCACTTGTGCCAGTTTGGTTACTGTAGCATTAGTACTTTGTCAGATACTGAGCTACCCCAAACTTCTTAACCAAGTCACTCAAGCGGAAAATGTAGGTCAGATGCTGCATCAGATGCATGGGTTCACCTCAGCATCCAAAGATGAATCACTTGTGCCAGTTTGGTTACTGTAGCATTAGTACTTTGTCAGATACTGAGCTACCCCAAACTTCTTAACCAAGTCACTCAAGCGGAAAATGTAGGTCAGATGCTGCATCAGATGCATGGGTTCACCTCAGCATCCAAAGATGAATCACTTGTGCCAGTTTGGTTACTGTAGCATTAGTACTTTGTCAGATACTGAGCTACCCCAAACTTCTTAACCGGACGCGGACGCGGGCGCGGGCACGGACGCGGACACGGACGCGGACGCGTGGGGTTATAGCATAAGCTCACTCAACTTCGTCGAGGTGAGCTAAAAATAAGTATGAAATTGAATCAGACTTTAAGTGAGAAAATTTACTAAGTACTGGATTTTTAACCCTCTACTGCCCCACGTATCAAATATGATACATCAAGTTTGCTTGTCTGTATTTCATTTGTTTTGAAAAGAATAGTAACTCGATCAACATTTATTGCTTAACCTCGCATCAGGGTATAAGCTTTCTAATGGAGTTGTCTTCGTTTTGGATTTGTCTACAAGAAATTATATCCTGAAAATGACTGTATCATATATGATACATTCGGCAGCTGAGACATAAAAATCATTGGAAAATGAAATTCATCAAAAATGTATTTCATCTATCAAATTTGTATATTGTTCATATTTCATTCTATGCACATTAAGATAGGAAACTTTATTATTCGTTTAAATTTTTGAATAAATAAAAGGATAAGAAATAAATTGAAGATTTAGAAATTCCACTAATGTCCGATGTATCATGTATGATACATACCCAAAAATTGTTAGAGAGGGAATTTTTGAAAAAAATTCTTCGGTTTTGTTCTTACATTTGGGTAACATATCAACATGGGAAAAAAATCATGATTCTCCGTCAAGTATAAATAGGTGTGGGCACTAGAGGGTTTAAACACGTTTTTGAGGAGGACTTTTTTATTTCAATACTATGCATGGTCATGTTATATATTTTTTTTTAGGTTTTTTGTATCAACTGAAAAATCTTCAAAAAAAGTCCTCTAACATTTTATAATCTAGAAAAAAATTATGGAGAATTTTAAGTCAGGTCCTCATGCTCCCATTATAACAATTAAGTAATGTTTGATTGTTTTTAAAATATAATACTCCGGCAGAAATATGAAATTCTATGTTCAGAAAGCTTCTTTCACCAATGACTGTCTTGCAAAATTTATAGCAAATCGGTCAACATGTTATTGAAATATTAGGAATTTTAACCTAAAAAACCCTGGACTTCAAAATTGTCTACTTTGATACTACATTTTGAGAAAGTCAGCAGTCAAAACAGTATTTTAAATCACATTCATTTAGTTCATTTCAGGAAGAAGAATTTGACTCCAAATAATTGTCAAAATAATTTAAATTCAATTAATCTTCAACGATCAGGGTGAAATTAAGCTTTATTTTTTTTCTCTTTTTGCCATAATTTGATAAATACCTGAACAAATGGTGCAACCAGCTGGTTTTGTAGGCGATTTTTTAAAAGAAGATTCATCGTGACACAAAAGTTTATGCATCATAATTTAACAATCGTATTTTTGTGAGGCCAAAAAAATCATATTTCCACCAAGAGGATTTTAGAGGACTTTTGATATGTTGTTCCAAGTGTCTCAACGTACAGCGTGGGGCAATGTATGAAATGTTTTGGTCACACCCTGCCGAACGCCGAGGTCGGTTACAAGAGATCAAAAGAAAGCCGTTTTCTGAGCGTTTGCCGAACGCGTGACTAACGTGTAACAGTAACTGCAAAACGTTCATCAGCGTGTGTGCAATGTGTTTATATATATGTTTTTCATGCGAAAAAAAGTCCGGAGAACTGTGAAATTGTTGAAAATTTCTATGTTCAGGGCCATAACTCTGCTAAAAATAGGTCAATTTTTACCGAAACTCGAACTGGATTTTTCGCCACTTTATATCAAGTCATGTGTAAAGTTTCAATCCATTATCTTGAAAGGCTTCAGCAAAAAGTCTGGAAAACATGACCTTGGACGTGGAGATGCACGGACACACGGACGGACGAACAGCACCATAACATAATAAGTCCCGTCTTAAGACAGGCGTATAAAAACCTATTAAGGTCACAACTTTCACTGCTCTCATATTTTCAATATAGTTCCCTAGGACCCAGAGATGTATCTTGGTCATGGTTACAGAATAGTTTCCTAGAACCAAAGGGTGTGTCTTGACCTTGAACCAAGGTCGCAAGTGAAATTTCAAGTCCAAAGAGCACTTGATGGGTAAAACCTTGTCTGGACCATAACTTCATTTCCTCGGCACAGATTTCAATGATATGTTGCATAATTTTTACCCAAGATCTAATTAGTGTACCTTAAGGTCAAAATCACAGTGCTTTCAAATTTGTGCTAATAGCAGCTAAAGTATAATAGATTACCATAAATCCTCCACTTACAGGGTGTACAATTTGATTGTCATTTGTGTACCAGTCACATTTTTATGCCCCCGTAATCGAGGATTCAGGGGCATATAGTTTTTGTCCTGTCTGTTTGTCTGCAAAACTTTAACCTTGGTCATTACTTTAGAATGGTGAGGGATAGAGCTTTGATATTTCACATGTGCATTCCTTGTGACAAGACCTTTCCCATCTTCTCAAGACAAGTGTACGTAATACCCAACTCCCCCTTGAAGGATGTAAGACTAGACTTCAATTTTCCTCGATTTTCAGGGCGCCAACTAGTGAGCATTCAAAATTTATGTCCCTTGAGAGTTTGTCATCCCCAGCCAACTAGCGCACATATTTCGATAGTTTTCATTCGAATTTGGTACAAAATCAAGTACCTTACATACCAATCAAACATGAGAAAAGTATCGTTGAAAATTATAAGCATGTCCCTCTTATTAATTCGGAGCGGCACATTTGTTAAATTTCCGTAGGCGCCGCATATTGTTTTCAAACCTTTGCTTCGTTAATCAGGACGACTCTCATTGGTCCAGTGTACCTAACACTGGAGCCAATGAAACTGGTGAATTTATAGTGGCGAGAAATACGTTTGACATCCGACAAGGGAGAGTAAGATATTACGTTCACTTGTCTCGAGAAGATGGACCTTTCCATGGATACCAAAATTTTTGACCTTGTGACCTTGACCTTGGAGTTTGACCTACTTTTGAAAAACTTTAACCTTGGCAATAACTCTTGAATGGTAAGGAATAGGGCTTTGGTTAAATTAATATTCTTTGTGACAAGACCTTTCAAAGGATACCAAAATTTTTGACCTTGTGACCTTGACCTTGGAGTTTGACCATTTTACAATTTTTACTGACAAAGATGCCGACAGGGGCATTCGTGTTTCACAAACAAATGTTTTCTTTTATTTCAGTCAGACTTCATTGGAAGTTTTCAATGCCACGAATACAAAATCCTCAATAAGCAGATGCTTATAATCAGTAACTTTTTAATAATACAGTGTCAGCATGTTACAGGGATTTACAGGATGGCATAAAAAATAAATGTGACATTAGCACATGCTATGAAAATTGATACAAATATCTTCTACAGGAATTGTGATTCTGTCACAATGGTTTTTACATCAAATACCAAAATGGTAAATAATTCTTCATTACGAAGAGTAAATTGGTACTTGTAATAATGAAAGCTGACTTACAATAAGACACGTGAGAAAAGTGTTTTTAAATGTTACATATTTAATCAACAGTGCATGCTTGTACAAGCATGTTTATATTTAAAAGAAGTACATGTAATGAGTGATTTTTTGTGAATGCTAACAAGGAGTTGCTTTCATCTGTCATTACAACTTTGTATGTCCATCAAAGTTTGCATGTCACAGGTGTATGATATTTTGGCACTCGTTGTAGTGAAGCGATGGTTTGATAGCACTTTTTTCAGCACTTGACAACATATGCCACTAAAAGCCATTGTTGAATATAAGGTATTTTGTGGAGCAGAGAAGGATTGTTGACGATGTATCAGTAACCTTGACCTTGATTGTTGAAGATGTATCAGTAACCTTGACCTTTCGTTGAACTTCCTGGAATATCATCATCATGTGAGCCACTACTCTGAAAGATGAAAAAATCTTAGATACAAACTAATCAAATTTAACAAAAATTACATTTGTTCCAATATCATGTCTTCTGATGTAAGAAGTTTAAACAGTTTTTCAAATTAGAAATGAAAAACCATTTTGAAATTTCAGAAGTATATGCTACATACAAATATAATGACATGACTCAGCAATCTCGATCTTTGAACAGTGACATTTTAAATCATCTGAGCATTTTTCGTAATCCTTCAGCAGAATTGAACTTTAAAGAGATCTAATAAGAATCTTGCTACTGCAGCAAATGCACTCATTTCATACAAGTGTGATTTCAAGTAAGTGACCTTGATCTTTGACATTTAACATCTTTGTTATTTTAAGTTTGAAGTTTGAAAACTTTGCTGATGATCCTATTCAAACACTGCTTCGCAAGTGTATAGAGTATACAATGCTTTAAAATATTTTCGAACAACATCAATACAGTATTAGCAACGACACACGTTTCTATAACATGGTGTAGAAAGTCCATATGTACCTATATTATATTTAAACCTGATAGAATAACTTTCATTTAAAATGAAGTGCACACTGATATTTCTTACGTTTTGGTATTAAATAATATTTCTATGATGGTAATGTAGATTCTGTTACTACCTTTTGTACATATTGTGGGTTCACAGCTATTTCTCTATCCATCTCCCGAATTTTCTCCTCAAGGCTGATAGTTTTCTGCATCTGAATTGATATTCATTGCATTGAATCTCCATTTTGACAGTAAACTCATTAAAACTAGAACTTTTAATTCACTCAATGGAATGATTACATAATAACGTTTCCATATAAGTTTATGAGCAATTAAAAGTTTTCACATTCTTTACACTAATCAGAGTATCTTATTTTTCAATTATCTACTTTATTCAGAATAGAATTTTTCCTTTACTACAATCTTTAGATGTGAATATACAAAATGTAGATTAATCATTGTGATATGAATAAGTAATACATGTACTTCAAATTAAGTATTTTCCTTTAACATTTATTGTAGTGACTGTATTTGACACAGACTAATTACAACATCATCCAAATCTATGGAGATCGCTCAAAATTCAGGAAAAATTGTGGAACAGAAAAATGGTGTTTCCATGGGAATTTGATGAAATGATTCCAATTTTATGTATATACCTAAATAAATGGACAATAACTCTGTAGAAATGATTCATCTCACCTCTTTATCCAGTTGTAGAAGCATAGCGGCACTCTTATACTGCTCAGGATTATCATGGAATCTTACCATGCCATCTTTCTGGTTGATCGTAGCAAAAATTTCTCCATCCTCAATCTGAAATAGGGCAACAAGTCTCAAGCATAAGAGGCTATGGGAGTAATGTGAAAGTACTATAAGAATATTTATACATGCACAGTATATGTGTATACTGTAAATGCAAAATATTGTATATACGTGTAAGTGATTCTGTCTTTTGTCTTATCCTCCTATATCTGAACATTTATAACTTACCATATGGAGAACATATTTCTCTGCTTCTTTGGGCCCTGATAGTTGTACCCTACTGGCCATATCTGACAGTGATAACGTTAAAAATGTCTACAAAATAAAGAATGGTTTGACCTTACAAGTACAGCTGTTCAACATCAATCAATAAGGTCTAAAATCATAAGGATTCAACAAGCCATTGTTGGAACATTGTTAAGACTGTAAAATAATTCAATCAAAGTTGAAGAAATCAAACATTTGAACAAAGCTTGGTAATACTTACTTTGGTGAGTCGTTGGATATTCTTCTTATATGATGAAGTTACACATTGTTTTACCAGTCCCATATTATTGTCCTATGAAAAAGAAAATGTTAGAAAATGTAGAATTTACAAACAAATACGACTCTGATTGACAGATTGGTACATGTACATATGCTGTAAACATGGAAATTTTCGCGTGGGGGTAATTTTCACGTTTTTTGTTAATCAATGGACTTTGCGAAAATTTCCCCCATGCGAAAACATCCCCGCTACATTCTTACTTTATTTCTCATAAGACTTCTAAATATTGTTAAGAGTAGACAAAGTGAGAATAAACCTACCCTGTTATATGTTTCTTGGTGTTTATTGACAGTCATGCGTAGATCTGATGGATTATTAGTACTGTACGATGAAGCCAGATCATGATACGGCTGACATAAAGGCTATAAATAGTACAGAGATGCATTAAGATTTATCCTGTGTATATTTTTCTGTTCATAGACAAATGTTAAAAGACAACAATGCTCGCCATGTAGGTTTTTGATAGTAAAATGGCAAATTTTAATATAGTGAGATATGGCAAAGTTAAATTCTAAAAGTACAAATGTAGGTCAATCTTCAAGGTCAAGGTAATTAGGTCAAAAGTCAAGGTTCAAATTATATGTCTGGCCATAAGTACCCCTTAGGCCACAGAAATTTAATTCTTAGTTTTACGGATCCGCCGACCCTAATTTTACCACAAATGGGAAAAAAAAATGAATTGATTGTACTTTTTTTTCTTCTGCTCATCCGAATTACTGGTTATTACTTTTCATTCTCACTGAATCTTTAACGTGCAAGCGTTTTAGAGAATGCTGCTTTGAAAACATGATAAACAAGCTGATTTAAGATTGTGATCGTGGTACAAAACATGAAATGTTGAAATTCACTGGGTTTTTTAAAATTTTTATTCCCTCCTCCTACCCTATTTTGAAAAAAAATGAAATCCGTAAGACTGAAAATTAAATTTCTGTCACCTTATAGTACATGCAGGGAATAACCTGGATCTGTAAAGGCAGGGGCCATTAAAATGGGCCAATGGCCCCTCTCTTTGATTAATGTACATATGTATATAAAATTGACAAAAAAGAGGGGCCATTTGAAAAAATAAGGGGCCATTTAGCCAAATTGAGGGGCCCATGAACTCTTATTTGGGGTTCTAGACCAAAACTAAATGCATATTTGGATAGTTTATATAGGGGGCCCTTTCATATTTGAAGTCAGATTACTCCTATCTCGAATGGCCCCTCCCAGAATTATCCCTGCCATGAGATATATCCAAGGTTAAAGTTTTCCAAATGTAGGTCAAACTCCGAGGTCACAGTCACTAAGTCAAAAGTCAAGGTCCCAAATGAGAGGTCTGGTCATGAGGAATCCATATGTGAAATATCCAAGACCTATCCCTTATACAGGTCAGGGAAACTTCCATATTGAAGTCAAGCATAGCCGGATGACTGCGTCACATAATCAGCTCAGAGTGAGCGCATTCTCATATTCAGCCAATCGCTTCAATGAACTTTGCATCATGGGATTACTACGATAGTAAAATCATGTGTATATTTTGGCTTTGGTACTGTCTTCAGAATTGCTTCAAATCACAGAAATCACATCTTCATTCCTTTATATCATTGTCCCTTATACCTTAAGGTATATCTATCGAATCTATGTTACTTTTAAAAAACTTCAACTCCAATTTCATAAATTAAGATGAGTATATCGTACATTTTCAATAATGCTTTGCATTGGTCCTATACATGACCTTCGTGCATCTAATCCAAAAGTTTTTTAATAGTAGGTCAAACTCCAAGCCAAAGTCACTAGTATAAAAGTCAAAACCTCAAATGAGAGGTCTGGTCATAAGGAATCCATATGTGAAATATCATAGCCCTGCATCTTATAGTTCATGAGATATAGACAAGATTAAAGTTTTTCAACAGTAGGTCAAACTCCAAGGTCAAGGTCACTAGGTCAAAAGTCAAGGTCCAAAAGAAAAAGCCTTGTCATGAGGAATCAACATGTGAAACATATAGCCCTACCCCTTATAGTTCATGAGATATAGCCTAGATTAAAGTTTTTGTCCACACAACCGACACTTAGGACAACGCAGAGGCCAACGATCAGACTATGACATTAGCCCTCCAGACCTTGCTAAAAGTCATCTTCTTTCAATTAAATAAAATAAATGAAGACATCTGAAACTGATCATCTAGAAATTAACAAAATCATTCCAAGGAATGCATGTGTCGCCTGCGAAACATAGCGACACTCAGGAATCACTTTTATAGGGTGTGACATCTAAGTGTGACAGACAGACGGACAGACAGACGGATGGACAACGTGATCCCTAAGTGTCGCTATGCTTCGCAGGAGACACAAAAATGATGAATCTGTTCTGGTTTTACAAAATGTTTACATGTGTTATTCTGAGAAGAAATATTCTTTTTTTCAGTTTTTGCAGATGACCATGTGGTCATGCCATCTCAACAGAAATAAATCAATCAGTGTTACAAACTTAATCATTCTTAGAGTAAAAAGTCATTTCAATATTTCCTCTGATAATTGATGTTGTTCAATGTCATGGAAGTTTGGGGTTTTTTTTTTTTTGTAAATGAGAAAAGATCAAATATCCTACCTTAATATACCTTGCTACAACCTGAGATGTATACTTGGGTAGATTTGGTACCTACATCATAAACAATTCAAAATGATCAAGACTTTTTAAAAAGGAACTAAGAGGTACAAAAAAACTTCTTTTTTTCATCATAGCAATTATATGTATGTCATTGCTCTTTTCTATAATTTCAAAATATGTCATTCATTATTCATTTGTATTAAGGTACATGTATCAAATCAGAGTAAATCTCGATATCAAACTTCACTTACTTTTCCTTGTAATATAAGTGCTACAAGGATGTACTTTTTATAAGCTTCAAGCATTATATGACTGACTGCCATACTTGGTGTTGTCACTGCCTGCAAAAATTAAAAGCTTGAGATTAACCAAAAACATAATTTATCAATAAATACAAGGTCACAAGAAACACTCAGTTTATCCACATTTTTTTTATCAAGAGGAAACAGAAGTCTCTATGAAAAATCCATGTCTGTTGGTTGTTTATTTTAATGACATTGTTAACAAGCCAGTACTTTTACTATCTTTGTCACTTACCACTTCATACATGTATAACGCTCTTTCATAATTCTTCAGAGCTGTGTATATCATCCCACCATAGTAGTAATATAACAGGAAGTCCTTTGCATCATAGTGACCGCCCTAAACACAGACAAAATCATTTGATTATGTAATTCTCATTAAACATAACTTACAGTGTATAAGCTGATAATCTTAATTAATATACAGCTAAACCTGTATAATGAGGTGACCTTTTTATAGAGGGTCAGTTCTTAAAAGGAAATAACATGGTACATGTTTGATGGTGCAAGTTGTAACGGTTTTCCTGCTTCATTTTACCGTTGAATGATTTCAGCCAGTCGGTAAAAATTTCAGAGGTCATCCAAGCTTTTTTAAATTAAGCTTATACCTGTATGGGTAAAGATTTGACATTTATTTCCGAAACATCGAGGTGGTCTTGATTTTCCTGTCATAAGAACCTTTTCTTTGTCACCAACCATGTATGTGCAACTCAGAATGGTTAACCTTTCTTTCGATCATTTACCTCTTTGACAATCCGCTCCATTTGCTACTCAAGATTTGTCTCCAAAATCTCCATAAAACATGCCTGTCTTGTCCATATTTTAAAAAGACATATTTCGGATTATAAGATCTCAACAATTCAACTACCGAGTTATCAATATCTGCGCTTTTTCCTGACTATGTGCGGAAAACGATGACATTCCTTTTTACCCATCCCTTTAATGCCTTACATTCATTTTTTCCCTGATCACTATCAAATTTTCGGGCCGTCTCTTGTAATAGAGAACCACTAACATTTATGTTACGAGATGTAGCGTCATAGATTAGACCATTGCCAATATCGGTCATTTATTTCCTCGTTGCCTGTTATGCGACATTTTTCCCGATTGGAAGGTGAATTATTTTTTAAATCCTCAAAAAGTTGCCTTTTTATTTTGACAATACCCATTATCTATGTTCTCTTCCAAAATCCACAAGTTTAATAGCATTTATCTTTTCACTCAAAGATAATTCCTTCTGTTTCGAAGCCATTTTGACTTAATAAAATTGTTATGAAAACATTCCTGCAAAGATATCTATCAATCAATTATAAACAAACATGTCGCATAATAGGCAAACGAGATATGCTTAATTGGTCTATATATAATGACCAATGATGGCTACCTGTGACCGTAATTAACAAGTGTGATCAATATTTATGCAAGTCACAGTGTGACCGCTGACCTCGTTTGACAGGGACCGTTTTATAGAGGTTAAATATATAGCAGAAATGATAGGGAGAGCATGAAACTGACCGTAATGAGCAGGTGACCTCAATATAGAGGTGACCGCATAAGCAGGTTTAGCTATACATCTATATTTTATCACCAGTTTATACACAGTAATAAATGAAAGATTCTATGCAAGTTCATTAAGACAATTTGCTCAGTTAATATATCAGATCTGCTCAGTTACTATATCAGATCTGCTCAGTTACTATATCAGATCTGCTCAGTTACTTACTATATCAGATCTGCCCAGTTACTATATCAGATCTGCCCAGTTACTTACTATATCAGATCTGCCCAGTTACTTACTATATCAGATCTGCTCAGTTACTATATCAGATCTGCCCAGTTACTTTATCAGATCTGCTCAGTTACTATATCAGATCTGCTCAGTTACTATATCAGATCTGCCCAGTTACTATATCAGATCTGCCCAGTTACTATATCAGATCTGCTCAGTAACTATATCAGATCTGCTCAGTTACTATATCAGATCTGCCCAGCTACTATATCAGATCTGCTCAGCTCAGTTACTATATCAGATCTGCTCAGTTACTATATCAGATCTGCTTACTATATCAGATCTGCTCAGTTACTTTATCAGATCTGCTCAGTTACTATATCAGATCTGCTCAGTTACTATATCAGATCTGCCCAGTTACTATATCAGATCTGCTCAGTTACTATATCAGATCTGCCCAGTTACTATATCAGATCTGCTCAGTTACTATATCAGATCTGCCCAGTTACTATATCAGATCTGCCCAGTTACTATATCAGATCTGCTCAGTTACTATATCAGATCTGCTCAGTTACTATATCAGATCTGCTTACTATATCAGATCTGCTCAGTTACTATATCAGATCTGCTCAGTTACTATATCAGATCTGCTCAGTTATTATATATCAGATCTGCCCAGTTACTATATCAGATCTGTATTTAGATTTGCTCTATGTATAATTGATGTGAGGAATACACGTAACTAATACTAAATATATACCGTATCTCTAACATTGGACAATAGATTTGAAGTCATTTTCATTTTCCTTTAATATCAAGAAATATTAATTTGGATAATACTGAATTTTTATAGCACCTTTATATATGGAACAGAGATGTGTATACATTGATACAACATTTTAAATTATATATTTTCTTTACCTCTTTACTGATGTCATTTATGTCTTCATCTAAGAATTGTAGAGCTGGTTTCATGTTCTTTGAAAGAAGGCAGAGCTGGAAAATAAGTTTATCTAAAGCTTATTAAAATCACACATTGATTTTGCTACACAAAGTCATAACGAACATTCAAAGGATTCCATGGTGGATTGGAGTTTTCAAATTAAATGAGTTACTTTCCCATTTTGAACAGAATCTGAGGAGTAACGTATGTTATCATAATGAAAATGTTCTTCATATTAAAGGAGCTGAATTACCGGTATGATGAGTATTGTCTAATGCCAATGTGCTGTGTTGATTTTACTTTCTCAGAAACAAGAGGCCCACATCGCTCAGGCAAAAGAATGATAGTGGACAATTTGGTGGAGACCCTTGAGTACTTGCTTCCTGTAAGGTTTTGAGAAACTCCGTGCATCAGTTTCAAAGATGTCGAAAATTCTTCAGCCAATCAGAGCCCACGGCAGCCATATTTGTTGACCAATTGGCACAAAAAGCACAAACTTGATAGAGGACCTTGAGTGATTGCTTCCTGTAAGGTTTTGTGAAATTCTGTGCAGCAGTTAAAAAGAAGTCAAAAATGTGACAGCCAATCAGAGCCCTCGGCAGCCATATTTGTTGAACGATCAGCACGAAAAACACAAACTTGTTAGAGGATCTCGAGTACTTGCTTCCTATAAGGTTTCGTGAAATTCTGTGCAGCAGTTGAAGAGGAGATGTCAAGAATGTACAAAGTTAATGACAGAAGGACAGACGGACAACGTGCTATGACAATAGCTCACTTGAGCTTCACTGATGAGCTAAAAATTAACTTTATGGACATCACTAATGAGTTTTTTGTGTTATTTCTTTTTTTCTAGAATAAGCCTTCCATGTTCTACACATATACATTAATGTGAATGCAAAATATGCATCTTATTCTACTTTTAGTCTTCTGTCAATCTAAACACTGCCATTTTCTAAGTGAGCAGAGGCATTAAATCTATGCCAAGCAGACATTATCACAATGAATCTAAAACTTCATAACTTCCTTCAAGCTACTCATACTTTCTTGAAGGAAGATTAGACAATTAACTTGTACATGTATTTATACGAAGATTGTATATACCTGACAAAGATCTGCATGTATTGATGTAAGCTGTGCTGGAAACAGCTGGATTTTGTTGATAGCTTTTACTAAAATAGCAATTCCTCTCATAGACTGAAAGAAATAACAAATCTTTGTATGAATAGGAAAGAAGAGGGGTACTATTGGTTTTTTAAACAACCAAAATTGTTGTCCAAAAAATTGTCTAAGGTTTTCTATGAGTTAAGACCAATCTGATCATATGAAATGATCTATACCAATCAAATGTAAATTGGGTTTTATTCGTCAGATACCAATTTTCGTCATTTTCGTCAGTGCCTTTCTTGACGAAATTACGTACTGACGAATAGAAGTACTCATGACAAAAAATGCTGCAGTATGGGATATAAAGTTTGAATAGGTTTAACTGACATTTCGATGTACGGATAAAAATGGTGGTCTGAATATAAGATGATATTTGATAAAAGATGATGGATGCTTTTTATATAGTTACTACTTGAACACATAAAAATTTGGCAAAAATTAAAGTCCGGTTTTTAATAATGCAGAGGTTCTAAGAGTTTATTTGTTGCACAATGTCTCCTGTGCAGACATGACCCACTTTGCATAAACTGATTCAAAAGAGCAGAAGTCCTTGGATCAACATCTACGCGCGAAACATCAGTTTTATTGGCCTGATCTTCTATATAAATTCATAGAAATGAAAATAAACTAATTTGAATACCAGTCATGAAAATGAGGTTCACAGCAATATACCCAAAGAAATACTTGTCTGACAGATAAATGAAGACTGAATACGACTTTAAAGTCACATATATAACATATATAACGTACTTATACCTAATGATATGTTATCACTGCAAGCCAGGTGATTTACCAGTAAACAGGTCTCTAATTGTTTGATTACCGATTATTGTTAAACAAACAAGGAAATAGTTACGGCGGGTCTCTGTTGAAGTCACCACAGACAAATTCGTATTTTTAGGGACCCTTGGGTGACGAATTTACGTACTGACGAAATGGTATTTTTTGACGATTTGACAAAAATAGTAACCATTTTAGTTATATTTTAAATTAAACATGTTAAAGAAGTCTACTAAAATCTATCAAAACGATGCCATTGAGACAGGGGAATCTCATCCGAGTGTAAAAAATTTGCAATCCAGAATGAGGCTTGGCAAGTCGTGGATGTAGCAAATCTTTTGGATTGAGGATGTGATTCCCCTATCTCAGTCGAAACGCTGTGATTGATTATTTTTCTCACTCTCTTCTTTATATTATCACTATAATACTTTTTTATCACTAGAATCAATACCAAAACGTGCACAAATCTAACGATGACATGACCTTACGCTATGTGACATCATAATACAAAATGTATGTGTCACGTAGAGTGTGAGACAAGAAAATCTCAAACTGCCACATTTTTTCTTTTGTCTCAAGACTTCAGTGAGAAAAAGCTTCCTCTCACCCCGGACAGAGATATCTACAGATTTACCCGTTCTGAGACAACTCTGTCTCGCACCCCTGGATGTTTGTCTCGAACCCCCTATTATGACGTCATAGACGTTTACGTATGTTTAACAGTGTTTGACATCACATGGAGCAACATTCTTAAAGCAAAACAAGAAATGTTTATTCATGAATTTTGTGAAAATATATGGGTGAGAGAAAAATAATCAATCATCCCTTTGTCCAGGAGGGACAGGGAAATCCCACCCTCGTATCAAAGATTTGCAACATCAACGACTCGGCACGCCTCGTCGTGGACTGCAAATCTTTGATACTTGGGTGGGATTTCCCTGTCCCTGTACAAAGGGGTGATAGATTCTATTACTCTCTTTAAACTTTATCTTAAACAATTACATCGTTATAACAATTAAATTGTTATATCAAGATAATGCTGATATAAAACAGTGCATTGAAAACTTTATAGATATGTTGCATTTCAGGAAATCAAAACTATAAAATACCGATAGAACTAAAGCTTTAAAACTTCAGTTTACACATTTCAAACAGTAAATAAAGGACTACATCTGAAGCTTACCTGTTTTTTCTCCACAAGATTGAGAGTAAATTTGTGACAAAGATCTGCATCTGAAATATCAAAGCAAAGAATACTAAAATGTCCTTATCTATTTGAATAAGAAATATATTCTTGAAAGAAAAGGAGTATGTTTGTTGGGGCGTTATATCAACCCTATTAACAATAAAACAAATACAACTATCTGAGACATATCTTTTAGGTTCTAATATATGATATGTTTAAACACTTAAAACTATCTGTGACATACATGTATGCAACATGTTCAGATATATGGGATATGTAAATATATATTGATTCTAGGGGTGAATCAATATATTGATACATATCGATAAGACATCATGTATCGATACAGTAAAGTCCAATACGATATAAAAAAAAGAGCATCTTTGTCATGCATGTTTGTAAAAGAATGTCTGCAAGAAGTTATGCAAGTATTTTACAAACCAAGGAAAACTGCCTTGATCATGTTATGTGAAGCTTAAGTTACGTCTTCACACACCATGCGGATGAAGACAACCAAATATGACAGAAAATACAGACACAGGAAATCTGTCCTAAAGATAAATTTCTCTTTCTTATATGACATATTATTTGTACTCAAAAAGGTACTTTATACTTTAAAAGGACCAGTATTTTGTATCAATCTTGAACTAGTAGGAGCAATCCATAGTCACCAAATCGTTTAAAAATGTTCAATGTTTACCCGTAGCCTGCATTTAAATTGCTATTTTACTATATTACATAGTATTAGGGTTGTAACGATAATGATGTCGCTGCTATGGTCGCCGAGATTTAAAAGTCACCGACTATCGATAATGGTTTTGAAAATTGATTGTTGTTGTTGAAGTTGCTTTGACGTGAAGTCCGCCATGTGGGACCATATTGGCTTTAGAAAGAAAAAGGAAGGCCCTCCTTCTCAAGCAAACTTCAAGATTTTGTTATTATTAAAGAACAAGGAATGTTCATCATTTAATTTATTTCCATGATTTTAAATAAAAATCAGATTCTTAAATCACAAGCACTTAGTATTCTCCTTCTGAAAAGATACAAAACATTCAACAATTTTAAACAAGAAAAACGTCCGATTATTCTGATTGTGATATCATTATTACTCCTCCGACAATGTCCGATAGTTTCCGATAATCGATAGTAAAATTTTTCCGATTTTACAACACTACATAGTATCATATGTGTATGGAATCGTCAGTAGCTGAATGAAATAAAAAACCTGTGTTTGTGAAGCACAAATGCCTCCGGTGGAATCTTTCTTAGTATAAACACTATTTTCTGTTAAGTGGGTGGGTGAAAGGTCAAGGTCAGGGTCACAAGGTTAAAAAATGTTGGTATAATGGAAAAATCATGTGAAATATCCAATCCCTATCACTTACCATTCAAAAATTATGCCCAATATTAAAGTTTTTGAAAAGAAGGTCAAAGGTCAAAGTCAAGGTCACAATGTAAAAATATTTTGGTATGAATGGAAAGGTCTTGTCACAAGGAATGCACATGTGAAATATAAAAGCCCTATCACTTACCATTCGAAAGTTATGCCCAGTGTTAAAGTTTTTGAAAAGTAGGTCAAAGGTCAAGGTCATGGTCACAAGGTCAAAAATTTTGGTATCAATGGAAAGGTCTTGTCACAAGGAATGCACATGTGAAATATGAAGCCTCATCACTTACAATTCAAATGTCATGCCCAATGTTAAAGTTTTTGCCATGGACAAACAGACAGACAAACAGGCCAAAAACTATATGCCCCCGAATCTTTGATTCCGGAGGCATAAATAAGATTGATGGGCTTAATATGGCTAATCAATCATATGAAAAGACAATGCTTTAGGGAAATTTGAAAGCAAACAGCGCATTTTTACATGAACATAGTCATCAAGGTAAAAAAAAAGAGTTAATTTGACGTAACTAGAACTGCCCTATAGTGGACAAATTATACCCCCCGGGAACGTTTTTTATAAACGGGACCATTTATGACGCAACGTTCAATTATTCGAATTGAAACTCATTCAGGATTAAATGCTTTGGTATAAAAATTTACTTAGTGTGCTGCTTTCAGAACTTCATAACCAAAATACTGTTATTCTGGTTATGAAGTTCATTACTTCTTACATATGCCCAATGTTAAGGTCAAGTTCACAAGGTCAAAAGTCATGATACAAAAATATAGTGCTCTTTATGGCGAATGTAAGCATGAAATACTAAAGGCCTACCATTGATAGTATGAAAGAAATCTGCTTTCAAATCCTCTTAACTTAAATTGCAACATTAGCCCAAAGTCAAGAGTCATGATACCAAACTGTAGTGCATGTACTCTTTGTTTAATATGAATGTTTGTATGAAATATGAAAAACCTACCATTTATAGTATGCTAGCAATACGCTTTCAAATCTTCTTAACCTAAATTGTAACATAAGCTCAAAGTCAAGGTCAAGGTCACAAGGTCAAAAGTCATGATAACAAACTGTAGTACTCTTTGTAGTGAATTTGTGTATGAAATATGAAAGGCGTACCATGTATAGTAACAATACATACAGTAGCATTTCAAAACTTCTTAACCTAAAATGTTGTATAGGGTGTAGGTCAAGGTCACAGGGTCAAAAGTCATGGTACCAAAATGTAGTACTATTTATGGTGAAATGTGTGTATAAAATATGAAAGGCCTACCATTAATAGTATAAAAGTCATCTGCTTTCAAAACTACTTAACCAGACAGATGGAAGGACAGACAGGGTGATTCCTATATACCCCCCTAAACTTTGTTTGTGAAGGGTATAATAAAAACTCTTTATGACAGATAATTGTGGTGAGAAAACCATTTTCTGTACAAAATTTCTAAAATATTTTGCACTACCAATATACTGTACATTTGAATATCGCCTTACGTATTGCATCGTATCTTATCAAAAATATTTAACCAATACCCAGCCCTAGACATATCTCACATGTTCTGAGATGTGTAAACACTCACAACTATCTGTGATATATCTCACATTTTGATATATGAGATGCGTAAACACTTACAACTATCTGAGGCACATCTCACATGTTCTTACGTATGACATGTGTAAATACCTACAACTATCTGTGCCGCATCTCACATGTTCTGAGATGTATAAACACTTACAACTATCTGTGGCACATCTAACATGTTCTGATATATGAGACATGTAAACACTTACAAATATCTGTGGCATATCTCACATACATGTATATGTAAACACTCACAACTATCTATATATGAGATGTGTAAACACTTACAACTATCTATATATGAGCATGTAAACACAACTATCTGTGGCATAATTACATGTTCATATATGTACAAACACTTACAACTATCAATATATGAGATGTGTAAACATTTACAGCTATCTATGTATGAGATGAGTGAACACTTACATTTATTCTATATATCAGATGTGTTAACACTTACAACTTTCTGTGACATATCTCATATGTTCTGAGATGTGTAAACATTTTCAACTATCTGTGACATATATCACATGTTCTTAAATGTGTAAACACTGACAACTATCTGTGGCATATCTCATATGTTTTGATATAAGGAATTTGTAAACACTTACAACTTTCTGTGGCATATCTCACATGTTCTGAGATGTGTAAGCAGTTACAATTATCTGTAGCATATCTCATATGTTTTGATATATGAGATGTGTAAACACTTACAACTATCTGTGACATATCTCACATGTTATGAGATGTATAAACACAACTATCTGTGGCACATCTCACATGTTTTGATATATGAGATGTGTAAATACTTACAACTATCTGTGCTGTATCACACATGTTATGAGATGTATAAACACTTACAACTATCTGTGGCATATCTCACATGTTCTGATATATGAGATGTGTAAATACTTACAACTATCTGTGGCATATCTCACATATATGTAAACACTTACAACTATCTGTGACATATCTCACATGTTCTGATATATAATATGTGAAAACAACTATCTGTGGCATATCTCACATGTTCTGACATATAATGAGAAGTGTAAATACTTACAACTATCTGTGGCATATCTCATATATATGTAAACACTTACAACTATCTATATATGAGATGTGTAAACATTCACAACTATCTATGTATGAGATGAGTTAACACTTACAACTATCTATATATGAGATGTGTAAACACTTACATTTATTCTATATATCCAGGGATCACCCTAGGCCGCGATTTTGCGATATTCTCGCATTTTTTACTCAAATATCGCATTTTTGCTGCTCTGTCGAGCTAAAAAATCGCATACCTCCTTTGCATAAATCGCACTTAGGTTGGTACAATGCGACAGAACAAGAGTTTTCGTCTTTAATTTTCAAAATTGTAAGCCGATTATTCGAATTCCGCGTGGGACATCACGTAAATGTATTTATGACAACTCGGCAGGTATTGCCGACTCTGTTTATATATACATACCCAATCTTTTCTCCGAAATTCCCGTTTCTCGTATTGACGTTTGTATGCCAGCATTTTTTGCCGTAGATGCGAGCATTTAGTTTTACATTTTTCTAGCGGTTGTCAGTGGTACGTGCTTTCTTGTCATTATAATACCAAAGACTCGATAGAGTATGAAATATTACAATGCAGTCTTGGTATTGACTTTTGTTTGCATAGAAAATGACCGGAAAAGAAATTTATTCTATATAGTAAGTACATACAAACACAGTTGAAACACTTTCATAGTATTGCGCACGAGAGTAGACCGGCTATGTACTCGAAACGTGTCGGCTTAATTTGTGGCCAGTACTCAGCAATAACTACGGGTTATCTTCAATGACTTGTAAACAGTTTATAAGTCCTTGAAATCGTCAATGTGAACAATCTTCAAAATATTTACAATGCGAGAATATTAAGTCTTGACGTACACCCTAACAGGCGCGTAGCTGCCATGTAAGCCAATAAGCCCGGGCTTGCACATTATTCGGTGATAAAAATATGAAATTAAACAATAAATAAATAAATAATAAATAAATGAAAAACAATAAAATAAAATAGATTTGAAAAATGGCTTGCCATAATTATCTATCAAAACATTATTTCTTTTAGGCAAAATATCACATTTCATTTATTTATTTGAAAATATCAAAAGAATGCATGTTAATAAAAAAAAGGTTTCCTTAAAGGTGCTTCTGTTAATAGATACATGTGTCACCATAGATTCTAATTTCATATGCAAGCTTTCAAGGAGAACTTCAGTTTTTCACCAATTTACCAAATGAAATCTGAAAAAAAATTCTTGCTCCAACTTTGCAAGAAAAAATAATTTTGTTCCACCCTGGGGCGAGAAAAATAATCTTGCTCCGACAAAAAAACCAAAGGCCCCCACCCCCAGAATATCAAATGGACCGTCCTTATACTAGCTGATAAACGAGTTCTAGTGATCCGATTTTAGTGAAAATTTGTGGCTTTTGACAGTACAGTTATTGAGAAAATTTGTTTGAAAATGTGCATTTAAAATGTATTTTTAGCCACTCAAATTTGCTGAAATCGTTCTCCGTCGGGCCCCTAGACCCCTTGCCATATCGGGCTTGCACTTCCAAACAGGGCCAGCTACGCGCCTGCCTAATGACCCCATACTCGCAGATTCGACGTTTCCGTAAAATGACTTGTCACGACGCGCAGAAATCCGTTGGAACATTAACATGATTAAAAAAAAACATTCACAAGACAATGTAATTGCCTTTGAATGAATAGATACTTCATATTTAACCAGCCATTGTTAATGAGGCAAGGCCGATATTTTTTTTGAGTTGTGAAAAAAAAGTATTGTCGGCGACAATATATATAGCGATGTGTAAGAAACAAAGAATTAATCTTATTTGACCTCATTTGTCATTTAAAATGGCATTCAAACAATGGAAAAAAATCCATGGCGATTCTCATATTCAAATAATGTGTTGCTAGATGTGGACTCCACGAAAATAAAGGGAAACGGAAGTTTGATTTCTATTTCACTTTTTTTTTTCATTCAAAATCTCATTGAAGTCGAAAAAATCTCATTGCTTTTTAGCAAATGAGATTTTTATCTCATTACTCTGCAGGGCTAGGGTGATCCCTGATATATCAGATGTGTATTGTAAACACTTACAACTATCTGTGAGATATCTTACATGTTCTACTATCTTTGGCATATATCACATGTTCCGAGATGTGTAAACATTTACAACTATCTGTGACATATATCACATGTTCTTAAATGTATAAACACTTACAACTATCTGTAACATATCTCACATGTTTTGAGATGTGTAAACACTTACAACTAACTGTGGCATATCTCATATGTTTCGATATATGAGATGTGTAAATACTTACAACTATCTGTGGCATATCTCACACGTTTTGATAAATGAGATGTGTAAACACTTACAACTATCTGTGGCATATCTCATATGTTTTGATATATGAGATGTGTAAATAATTACAACTATCTGTGCCGTATCACACATGTTATGAGATGTATAAACACTTACAACTATCTGTGGCATATCTCACACGTTTTGATATATGAGATGTGTAAATATTTACATCTATCTGTGCCGCATCTCACATGTTCTGAGATGTAATAACACTTACAAATATCTGTGGCATATCTCACATGTTCTGATATATAAGATGTGAAAACATAACTACATGTATCTGTGACATATCTCACATGTTTTGATTTATGAGATGTGTAAATACTTACAACTATCTGTGGCATATCTCACATGTTCTCCGTTACACTCATTGATGAATTCTTGGGTTTGTACAAACAGGGTCTCAAAGTCAGGAATATTTTGCAAACTGTATTTTACACACCTGAAAAAAAATTAACCATGAAACTTACAATTCTTAAACATGAAATCAATATAAACAGACATTTCCCTGGGATATTTGGATTCTATAAATGAACGTTATTCAAATATCTAACAGTAATTATCAATTAATACTTACAGAATACCAAGAATGCCTAGGGAATGCTGTTGAATATCTAAGGTGGCCAATACATTGTCCAAGTGGCTTGCATTCTTTGTAAGAGCCTCTGCACTTTTACCAATAAATTCACAAAGTTGAGCAAAATTTCCTAAGCAAAGATAAAATGGATGGTAAATCAAAGAATGAAAAGCTCAGACAAAGAACTTTTTAAGAAGAAATTTTCAAGATTTTCTAGTTTCTGAGTTGATTGCACTGACAATATGAGGATAATTGAAAAGGAGTACATGTGAACAACAATACCACATGTAGTTCTGTAATATAAAACTGAAACACCTACAATGTTGTTTCACTATGCTGCTTTTTTTCCTAATATAGGTGCCGGGTGTTGTTTCAAACCATAAATTTGTCACATGACATTTTTAAATGTTATGTACAGTAAAACTTGTAATGAATGCAAGTTGAATAACATTGTTAACAACGTTTACGTATGAATGCATAACATGTCTTTATAAATTCATTATATTCTTTAATGCAATTCATACATGTAAACCCAAGAGAAACTTTTTTTTTATGATTTGGTACCTGCACGATTAAACCTCCTTTGGAAGGTTAGTTCCTACGTCACAAATGACTCTGCATTTACAACATAATAATCAATATATCAACATAGAAAAACATATTCTTTGGGTACTTTTTATATCTAAACATGTTAAATACGTCCTAAAATATGCTACAAAAAAGATCATTCAACAGTTCACGTCGTTGCGGTTGATAAGCGAATATTGACGAGCAGACCACCTCATCGGGGTTTCAATTTTGACGCGTAAAATTTTAAAATATGTCGTGACTTAACCACTTCTCTTAAACATGTTTTTTTCAATCGTCTTATTACATCCTGCGGGTGGTTTGTACAAAAATTTAGTAAATTTTGTTGCACCATTCGGGCGCACACCTTACTAAAAGAATAGGACATTTTTATTGTCAAATATGGCAAATGGCACACGTCCTTCCTAATCACTGAGATACAGACAAATCAAGTGAGTTTGACATCAATCTTGAGTCAGCCAAAATTAATGTCAAACTATGCTATTTGGATCGGACTTGCATTAAACTTGTAAGTTTTAAAGGTGTAATCGACAGTGTTACAGGAGAGTTATTTTACGGTAATGACTAATCTGCAAGTATAACACATTCAATAGAATCTCGACTGAACATTGAAATAAATTCGAACAAACATTTTATAACTATTGACCATATACCGCCAAAATCAATGGCCGTCGGACGGTCCTTTTAGCATGTAATTGATAACTTATTTCAATGGAAACTGAGGAGCTTCTTTACTTTTTGTCTAAGCCCTTAGACAAAAATTAAAGAAGCTCCTCAATTTCCATTGAAATTAGTAAGATAACAAATAAGTTCTTATATTTTTCTTTCTCGGTACATTTTCTGTATGTAAACATTGTACGTACATTGAAACAATATCAAGAATTCATTGTAACATTGAGTCTATTGATTATGACATTCGTGAGCACGACCGCTGGTATCCGCTAGAGAAAGGATTGGGTGGTGGATTAACTTTGTTCGATTTTCATATATCTTCTTCCACTATAGTGCTACACCACTTAAGTATTTTCGCACTTAGGATCATGGGGGACAAACGTCTATGCACAAAAGTTAAAAAGCCGATAAAAACAAGATTCTGTCTTTACATGAGGTGGTACCCGGACAGCTCAGCCTTGAAATTGTCCAGGGTGTCAGAGTCCACTATGTATCCAGGGAGCTGATTCCATAGGCATGTGGCTGTTGGAAAGAATGATGTCCTGTACACTGTAGTACGTGTGTGTGGTACAAGGAATCTCTGTGAAAGGCCCCTGGTGCTTAGGGATGTTGGATGGAGGAACTAAGCTGCTGGGATATCAACCAGGTCATGAGCAATACGGTACATCATAGTGACCTGTGCTATATTCAGACGGTGTTGGAGTTTCTGCCACTGGAGTTGCTGTAGCATAGATGTAACACTACTTGTGCGCTGGTAGTCTCCAGTGGCGAATCTGGCAGCTCTTCTTTGGACAGCTTCCAGCTTGTTGATGTTGTCTTTCTTGGAAGGATTCAAGACACTTGCTGCATATTCCAGGCTGGGTCTGACAAGGGTTGTATAACACTGTGCCTTGATGTTAGTTGGGCAACGGTGGATGTTCCTGTCTAGGAAGGCCATGGTGGAGTTTGCCTTTTTGTGATCTTGTCTATGTGAGTGTCCCAGCCTAAGCTTTTATGGATGTTCAGCCCCAAGTAATTTAGCAGAGTCTGTGATGTTGAGGACCTGGTTGTGGATGGAATAGTCCATGTGTAGAGGTGTTCTTTTCCTACATATCCGGAGTTGTGATGAAATATTTCTTCCAGCATAATATTTATTCCTTGGAAATTCTATCATATAATATTTTTTCCCAAGAACTTTTATTATGTATCAAAAATTCCGAAAGGAAATTTTATTATGTAATGAATCTTCCATGATCATAATAAAAGTTCTCATACCATGGAAAATATATTACATAACAAAAATTCCATCTGGATTTTTTTAATTTTCATAATACATGTTCTGATACTAGTACCATGGAAAAATCTTACATAACAAACAATCCAATAAGGATTTCAGTTATATGTGCAAAATAATTACCACTGGAAAAATATTGCAATGAAATTATTTACAAATATAATTCAGAGTAAGAAATAATGAATTTTAAAAATCATGTACTGTACAATATACGGTATAGCTTGAAAATGTGACTCCACAGAATTTTTGTTATGTAATATTTATTCCTGCAGGGTTGAACATAAGCGGTTGTCTGATTGCCCGTGCCGTATCAAAAATCGGTCGGGCAAGTCATTTCTGAATTCAGCTAGCCCGCGGGCAAGTTGTTTTTCTGGTCTGTCTTCCTGTTTTTATTCATGACATTTTGTTTTTCAATTAGATCACCTGTATACACTGCTCAAAAAATTAAGGGAGCAAAGGTTCCTACTCACGCAAATCTATTATAACGGCTATATTCAGTAAACAGTTCGATATTCATTGTTCACGGACCAACGTCTATATAAAGAGGAAATAATTTATAATGCGATGTTATTTTTTTCACAGTACAATTCTTTGAAATGCATGTTTGGTTCTATATCTATCTGTCTACTGGACGTACAATGTACATTATAACAATTTTATTAACGTAATCATTAATACATTTGCTATATGCCATGTTTACCTCAATTACTGTTTTTTGTATATATATGGGCAATGACCATTTATAACCAGACTTGTCAGAATGACAACATAGCTCGCCGGTGGCAACCATATGTAAATTGCAACAACAACAATAAATAACTAATAAATAAATAATACTCTCACAATGAACACATATGTCGATATGAAAGTCCTAACACTTTGGCTAAGGAAGCTATGGCCCATTATAAAGTTTTTGAAAATAAGGTCAAATTTCAAGGTCAAGGTCACTGGTCAAAATTTATGGTACGGCATGAAAGGTCTTATCGCAAGGAATGCATATGTGAAATATGAAAGCCCCTCCCTATTCGGGGGTAAAGAAGCTATGGCCCAAGTTAAAGTTTTTGAAAAGTAGGTAAAATTTCAAGGTCAAGGTCACTAGGTCAAAATTTATGGTACGGCATGAAAGGTCTTATCACAAGGAATGCACATGTGAAATATCAAAGCCCTATCACTTACCAATCAAAAAATATGGCCAAGGTTAAAGTTTTTCAAAAGTAGGTCAATCATCTCGAAGGTCAAGGTCACAAGGTCAAAAATTTTGGTAGTCATGGAAAGGTCTTGTCACAAGGAATACACATGTGAAATATCAAAGCCCTATCACTTACCATTCAAAAAATATGGCCAAGGTTAAAGTTTTTCAAAAGTAGGTCAATCTCCAAGGTCAAGGTCACAAGGTCAAAAATTTTGGTATCCATGGAAAGGTCTTGTCACAAGGAATGCACATGTGAAATATGAAAGCCCAATCTGTATTGGTTTAAAAGTTATAAGCAAGGTTAAAGTTTTTGTGCACGCGCACGCAGACGCAGACGCCAACGCCGACACCGGGGGTACTGGTCGAGCAGATAATTCCGAACGATTTTTGCGGTTTTTCGTCAATAACTCGGCTCCTATACGTCCAATCACCATGAAACTCGGAACAAATAATGCTTCACCCTTCGTACAAATGCCTATGTAGAAACAATTTTGAAAATCGACATATAAATGCTGATTTTAGGGCGTTGTAACACCCCCCTCTAACGGCAATTTTACGCAAGTTACTAAAGGTATTTCCGAACGATTTGCATTTAGTCTGTCCTGGGGTCAAATATAAATCAAATGTTTCAAAACTTTGTTATTTTATCCTTTAATCCTTATTGAAAAATTCTATGTCAACATATATCATAAAACGTTTACAAAATTTATTTCTAAAGCGACTTTCTGAACCATGATGAGGTACGTTTATTTCCTACTTATTTCCAATGATTTTGGTATTCTAACACATGAAATTTATACACTTTTTCGTGAATATCCCGCTCTGGGCCCCTCTCAATGCAGGTTTTCATCGATCTGTTGACAAGAATAGATTTTTTGAAAATAGATGACTCCGAAACTAGGTCAAGATATGTTCTTAACACAATGACGTCACTTTCCTCAGCTCCCAAACAGACGAAAGTTACAAACAGCAGGAGAAACATACGCTAAAAATATACTAAATAAAGTTATTTTGAAATTTTCTTTTGCATGTCGCTTATTTTTCTGAATATGATCTAGACATCTGTATCACCAAAATTGTGAAAAAGTATCTCCAAGTAACCGAACAAGCAAATCGTTCGGAAATACCTTCAGTTCGGAAATATCTGCTCGACCAGTATGACAATAGCTCTCCGGACATTCGTCCCGGCGAGCTAAAAATGTGTTTCGCCAATAAAGAATTTGAATTTGAATTCAGTCTAGCTTTCATGAAGACTGGGTATCAGAGGAAATCTAGATTTATTTTATTCAAAATAAATAGCAATGTGACTTTTCTATATATTCTAACATTTCTATCAAAATAAATAGTTCTACTAACCCTGAGTTGACAAGTTTTGCACAGTATTTACGTACTGTTCTAGTGCACCGGCCATTTTCAATTTATGTCGCTTGCGTCCTATTAGGTAGACGATTAAACATTGGATTATTTCTTCTGCAAAGGGTTTTCTCAGATAAAAAGTATGAATGTTAATTTATATATAGTATATTTGTCTTTTTAAATACTCTTATACACAAACTAGGTATTTTTACAAAAAAAATGATGAATTGTGCTCATTGTTGTAAGCGAAAAAGACCCATGAAAACGAAAGTAGAATTTTGGCATGTACATGTAACCAAGAAATGTCCTAAATATTTTGTCTATAAAATTTTGATTTTGTGATTTCATGCAATATGACACATTTTGGAATTAAGAAGCTTCTTGTTTTAGTAGACCTCGATCAAACTTTGGCTGACTTTGAGGGTCATTTTTTAGAGAAGTACAAAGAAAAGTATCCAGGGGAACCATACATAGAGCTAAAAGACAGGGAAACTTTTTACATAGGAGATCAGTATGAGCAGATGGAGGAGGGTTTGTCTGTAAGATTGAGTTTCAAAAAATTTAGGCCATACCAAATCAATTAAATGTTCTTTGGATTTTCTTGTGAAAAAAAGGGTGCGAGCGGGCGAAATTATATAATTATTTTATTATTATTTTTTTTTTTTTTAGGTTTTGCAGTTTTTAAGGTGCGAGCGAATAAAATAATTTTATTTTTGATATAGGTTACCCTAGTTATACATTTCTGATGTTTTCAAAAAAGATTCCCCATAGGAATCTGCTGACAAGAAAGCCTGGCACATATAGCAGCACTATCAAATTTACCAGTTAAAAACCATCTCCCGCAAAGAGAGACAACTCATACGTTTTTTCGTCTTCTCTCAAAAAAATTGATAAATCATATGCTTGAATTCTCCAATAAAATGAAGAGATTGGATTATTGCACGATGAAATGGGATAATTTCTACTGAAATAAAAATTCTCAACATTTTATTACACAGATTTAGCCTAAAAAACGTCTGTTTCTTGCCAGCATTAGTATTTAAAGCAGTTGACACCATCGTTCCCCTTTCTGACACCTGATGAAAAAAATAGACAAGATCCGTTGAAGTGTCAAGGTCACTCATGATTTTTTTCATCGTCATCAAAAAATAAGAACAAACTCAAAAAAATTGATTTATGACACGAGGCAGATGGTTTCTATGCAGCTAAAATGTCACTTCCGGTCTGTAAATATGCATAAAAATGAACTTACCTTGATCGTTTCAAAGGAACTATTTTTTTGATATCAACAGGAAGAGTCACTTGATATTAGTACGCTTTGATAAAAATAAATCTTTCTGTTCGATGCCTCTCTTGCATCTACTTTAGTCAAGTGGACAGCACACAAAAGATATTCACAGGGACCCCGTGGGGCCCCTGCTGAAGCGCGGGAAACCCCGAACATTCGGAATTTCGAGGAGAAGGTAAATTTGATAGTGAGCAGTACGGAAAAGATTTTCAAACATTTTATTAACATAATCATTAATACATTTGCTATATGCCATGTTTACCTCAATTACTGTTTTTGTATTTCATGGGCAATGACCATTTATAAAAATGTGTTTCGCCAGTAAAGAATTTGAATTTGAACATTCCCCCCTCCTTGACTTTCAGTGCTATGTATATGGGACAACAAGTTTGCTCCCAACAAAATTTTTAAACACAAGGAGTATCATTTTCCTTCGAATTTTGCATAATTTGAGACTTCTAAAAGCTTTAAGATTTGCAGAAATCAGAACCGACCCTAAAAAATTCTTTAACACCAGAAATTTAATGGTGCGGGCGACTAGCATTTCATTTTTATAATATTATTTTTTGAATTTTGAAAAATATGGTGCGGGAAATCCAAAGAACATTGAATTAATTTGGTATGGCCCTATTGCTATATTTGTTAAAAGATGGTATGCAGAATGTTTAAAACCTTTCGTGATTCGGGCGTGGGCCGTACATTTTATTTTATTATGCTGCTACTATACAGCATCTACTATATTTCCACCATTCAGTTTCTTCAGTTCAAATTCTTCTTCTTATTTCAAAGTGAGATATCATATATAGTTCAATGAATACAAATATATGTACTAAATTGCATTGCACATATTTCATTTTGATTTCTCAACTACAATTTTCAAAATCAGCTATGATGTTAACAGATTAATGACCTCATGTGAGTAAATTATATTCTCAATTCAGAAAAAAGTAAAGACAATCTACACAACTGAGGGGTTTTTCAGAGATCTTCCTCCCCTGGAGGGTGCTTGTAAAGCTGTACTGGAAATGGAGGAAATGGATGGGTTAGATAATCACTTATCTTTTTAATCAATTAAAGCATTAAATTTATAAAGGCCCGTATTTCAACAATAACAAAATAGTTTTCATCTAAGAATGTTTGTGCATTGGTTTTTGTCTATAAATTGATAGACAGAAAAATTATTTCTTGTAATTTTTAAATTATCTAGTTTATTTTGCAATGGATGTCATTTTAACTGTGATTGTTGATTTTCAAGGTCAGATCTGGCGACGTAATATTTGAACAGGCCTAATGTTGCAGCACTCAACATTAGTGACATCATATTTAATAGGCCACATTGTCTATACAGCTATCGATAAAATTTTGCTCCGTACATTTGTATAGCCGATATATATATTAGGCGTTATACAGATATTAAAGAAATAATTAAATTAATTAATATACAAATGTACAATTTGCTTTAATTGGTTCTTATAATCTAAATATGAAAACTGAAAATAATTTGATGATACTAGTATGATTCTAGAAATACAGTACAATACTAACATTTCTGAAAAGCATATAATCAAATCAATGATATGAATATACTGAGACTGTTCATTTGCAGGGTAGAAGTATTTATATGCAGCTCTCCTCTCTTTCAATATAAATACAGTTCTAAAGAAAAGGTAACAAAAATACACAAAAATTTACATAATTTCAATTCTTTTAATTGTACTCAAATCATTTTTAGACAAATTTATTTGAAAATGTTGTACATGTTCTTATGATACTTGATAATGTAAAGTATATTCTGCATGCACATGACTGCAATATCATATCAAATTTTTTGTATATTTATTCAATTAGTATGAATGGGTAGAACACCATCTTGGAAAGAACTGGATCAATAAGCTTATTCTTACTAGAGATAAAACAATGGTAACTGGGAACATACTCATTGATGACAAAGTCAAAGTCACAGGTAACTTGTTAAAAGTAACAAGTAGAATTTCATATCATACCAGATATGACAAAATGTATACTATTGTAAAATTGATTGCAATGTTTTCAAATTAATCTAAGATTCTATTATCTTTAGAAATTCATGTATTTTCTATTTAGTTTATATGCCCCTGTAATCGGAGATTCGGGGGAATGTAGTTTTTGGTCTGTCCGTCTGTCTGTCTTTCTGTTTCTCTGTTTATCTGTTTGTTCGCAAAAACTTAAACTTGGCCATAACTTTTGAATCAGGTAAGTGAAATGCTTTCATATTTCACATGTGTATCCCTTGTGACAAGACCTCTCCATGGATACCACAATTTTTGACCTTGTGATCTCAACCTTTGAGTTTGACTTACTTTTGAAAAACTTTAACCTTGGTCATAACTTTTGAATGGTAAGTGATTGGGCTTAAAATTCATATTTCACATATGTATTCCTTGTGACAAGACCTTTCCATGGATACCAAAATTTTGACCTTAGAAATTGACCTACTTTTGAAAAACTTTAACCTCCAGGCCATAACTGTTGGATGGTAAGTGGTACGAGCTGCTCTCAAATGTCACATGTGTATTCCTTTTGACAAGACCTTTCCATTGATATCAAAATATTTCACCTTGTGACCTTGACCATAGATTTTGACCTACTTTTAAAAAACTTAAACCTTGGCCATAACTTTTTAATGGTTTGTGATAGGGCTTTCATGTTTCACATGTGTATTCCTTGTGACAAGACCTTTCCATGGATACCAAAATTATTTACCTCGTGATCTTGACCTTGGAGTTTGACCCTCTTTCCAAAATCTTAACTTTGGCCATAACTTTTGAATGGTAAGTGATAGGGCTTTCATATTTCACATATGAGTTCCATGTGGCAAGACTTTTCCATGGATACCAACCTCGATCTCAAAATGTGAAACCTCTTTTTCAGCTGTTGGGTTAGGGTTAGGGTTGTAAAAGTTGCCAACGGGGACATTTGTGTTTCACAAACACAGGTTTTTATGCCCCTGGAATCAAAGATTCAGGAGCATATAGTTTTTGGCCTGTCCGTCTGTTTGTCTGTCTGTCTGTCTGTTTGTCCGAAAAACTTTAACATTGGACATAATTTTTGAATGGTAAGTGATAGGGCTTTCATATTTCACATGTGTATTCCTTGTGACAAGACCTTTCCAATGATACCAAAATTTTGACTTCATGACCTTGACCTTGACCTTTGACCTGCTTTTCAAAAAGTTTAACTTTGGGCAGAACTTTTGAATGGTAAGTGATAAAGCTTTGATATTCTACATGTGTATTTCTTGTGACAAGACCTTCCCATTGATACCAAATTTCTTTGCCTCTTGACCTTGACCTTTGACCTACTTTTCAAAACCTTTAACATTGGGCATAACTTTTGAATGGTAAGTGATAGGGCTTTCATATTTCACATGTGTATTCCTTGTGACAAGACCTTTCCAATGATACCAAAATTTTTGACCTCATGACCTTGACCTTTACCTTTGACCTACTTTTCAAAAACTTTAACATTGGGAATACCTTTTGAGTGGACTATTAAGTGATAGGGCTTTGATATTTCACATGTGTATTCCTTGTCACAAGATTTTTCAATCAATACCAAAAAATCTTAACCAAGTGACCCTGACCTTGACCTTTCACATACATGTACTTAACAGAAAATAGTGTTTATACTAACAAAGATGCCACTGGGGGCATTTGTGTTTCACAAACACAGGCTTTATTTATTCTTTTTCTTATTATCAATTATTTTTCGAATCTTATATTTACTGGAATTTATTATTATTTTTTTTTTTTTGGCAAACTTCAGACAGACTGAAAATGTATGAAAAGGGGAAAGTGAAAAAAATGAATTATTATTGTCCATTTACAATTAACATTTACTGCATCTCATGTTTACTTTATTCAGGCATAACTCATATTTCACAGACCATTATGATTTACAGGTGCTGTTCATCCTCCAGCTTGGACACATATTGTTTTCACTGCATGTCATAACAAACACATACGGCTCAGAGATAAGAAAAGACTTGATAACTGGACAGACGGGTCATGGAGGGCATTGATAGAAGACTTCAAAAAACGAATCTGATCAGACTATTTTATCCATCTACATGTACTTCAATTTTACATTCATAACTTATTAATATAATATTAAAATATGTAGTTAATGTGATATTTATAGCCTTTAAATTTGATTTATGAATATAGCATTATTAGCAAATTAACAATACCTTATCTACTTTTTTATACGCCTGTCTTCAGACAGGACGTATTATTGTACAGCGATGTCTGTCTGACCCTTGTAAACAAGATAGAGCCCAAAACCCATTGAGCTAGGAACTTCAAATTTACCATGTGGTAAGATGAAGAACCCTATTGATTTTAAAGGTCAAAGGTCAAGGTCATTTTGGGGCTTAAAATATATTTTTAGATGAAAATATTTTTAAATTCATTAAAACTCCGGGGCTAAAAAGAGATTTTTTGGTGAAAATATTTTTAAAATTCATTAAAAATCGATTTTTTGTCAAAATGTTTTGAGATCTCATATGTTTCAAGAAAAAAAGTATATTCTTTCACATATGTAACAGGTTTTCAAATCATTTGTCAGAAAATTTGAATTATGCGGAAGGGGAAGGGGGGGGGGGGTGTTCAATATATGGATACATGTAACTATTTCATTGTCAAAAAGTGAAGTCCATTTTTTAACCAGTTGAGCTAGGAATTTCAAATTTACTATGTGGATTGAGTATATTAAGACGAAGAACCCTATTGATTTTCAAGGTCATAGGTCAAAGATCAAGGTCATTTTTGGGGCTAAAAATAGATTTTGGGGTGAAAATATTTCAAAACTTCAGTAAAAATTTATTTTTGGTCAATTTTTTTTTTTAAATTTCATATACATGTGTATATACACTTCAAGAAAAAAGTATATTCTTTCACACGTGTAACGAGTTTTTAAATCTTTTGTCAAAAAAATTGAGAAATTATGTGAAGGGGAAAGAGGGAGGGGGTTCATGCATTGGATCAATATATATGTATACATGTAGTTTTCCTTGTAAACAAGATTATAGAGCCCAAACCAGTTGTGCTAGGAATTTCAAATTTACCATGTGGATTGAGTATAATTAGACAATGAACCCTATTGATTTTCAACATCATAGGTAAAAGATAAGGTCATTTTGGGGCTAAAAATAGATATCTGGGTGAAATTATTTTATAAATTCATTAAAAATCTATTTTTGGTCAAAATGTTTTGAAATTCCATATGCTTCAGGGAGAATGTATATTCTTTCACATATGTAGCATTTTTTTATGTCTTCAGAAAATTGAGAAATTTTTGCACATGGGGAAGGGGGGGTCAATATGTGCCTACTTTTACATGGTAAACAAGATAGTAAAGAGCCAGGAACTTGAAATTTTAATTACCATGTGGATTAAGTATAATAAGACAAAGAAGCCTACTGATTTTCAAGATCAATTGTCATGGTCATTTTGTGGCTTTTCATGATATTTGTAATTCATAATAAGAATATAGGAGCCCGGGCGACAATTATCAAATTTCAGGATAACCAGACTATTTATATTGTCATTACAAAGTTATGGAACTTCCATGAAACATAAGAAAAAAGTGAATTCAAACAACGTTCCATGCCATCTAACACCATGTTTTCTGACGATGTTACTGTGACTTCACAATACAATGGTCAGTTGGAGCCTTTTAGACATATGTATCTCATATGTGCTGTCTCACAGAGTACGAGCAAAATTGGAGAAGAATAAGCTATAATGTATGTTTTAGAAAAATAGGTTTAAACTTTAAAGGTCAAAAGTGAAGGTTCCATGCAATAGGTCTAGTTGCAAGGTACATATCTACAAGTAAAATATGGAAGCTCTACCCATTATGGTTCATGGGATATTGCCAAGGTAAGTGTTTTGAAAAAGTAGGTCAAACTTAAAGGTCAAGAGTGAAGGTCTATATGAAAGTTCTTGTTGGAAGGAATCTACAGATGAAATATGGAAGCTCTACCCATTATGGTTAAGAGATATAGCCAGGGTTAATGTTTTTGAAAAGTAGGTCAAAAGTCAAGGTCAATACTAGTAAGTATATGTCAAAAGTAAAGGTCTCAAATGAAGGGTCTTGTTACAAGGAATTTACATCTGAAATACAAAAGCCCTGTCTCTCACAGTTCAAAAGATGTACCAAAGGGTAATGTTTTGAATAGTAATTAAGTCAACCTTCATGTTCAAGGTCACATGTTCTTGAAAGGATCTAGGCAGAAATTAAGATACATTTGTATCGCGCTGGATAAATATTTCATCAGAATCCATCTTCATGTAAAGCAATTTGTCAACACTTCTCAGAATTTTCCCTGTTGATTGTGTATTTGATGTCTTTAAAAGGCCAAGGTCAAAATATTTTGCTGCCTCATTATATAGTCTCATACCACAGCATGCCTCACCATATAAAGTTGCAAGTCGCTACTCCAAGCAGCTTTTCTCCCAACAAACTTCAACAGCTATACCAAAATCATTGACAAAGACAGACAGAATGACGGACTTCGACATTCCATAGAATGACACGCGTTCAATAGCCTCAGTGAATGCTAGGTGGCCAAATTTTTCGGCGCCAGCCATATGAACGCGCCGACTCCGACGTTCAGAGTGGTGCTCCAAGGCGTAAGGCCTGTATACGGTACTAGAACCCGTTACCATTTTTAGCTCACCTGAGCCAACGGCTCAAGTGAGCTATTGTCATAGTGTTGCGTCTGTCGTCCGTCGTCGTCGTCGTAAACTTTTCACATTTTAAACTTCTTCTCCAGAACGGCTGAAGGGATTTTGATGAAACTTGGTAGGTATGAAGTACTAATGGTCCCCTACAAGTGTTGTAGTTTTTCGTCCGGATCCGTCAATAGGTGGCGCCACCACAGCCAAAAGTAGGTCACGGGGGGTACCCTTCTTTGACAAACTTCTTCTTCAGAACCGAAGCATGTATTGACAAACCGAAAGCATCAGGATGATCTAAAGAGATGTCTAAAGAAGTGTTGTTATTTTTGGTTCCACTTCGAAGTCAAATTTTTGACGCGTTTTTGACGTCTTTTCGGACTTGGTCAGAAATGCACATTTTTGCACTATTTCTTTAAATAACTCAATAAGTGTATGATTTTACACACTCATTTACTGCATATTTATCATATTTAACTCACTAAATGCTTTGATATGTATTTTATGCTTAAATTTTATTTTTTTTATTTTTTATGAATTTTTTTCTTATGTAAAAAGGAAGGGGGGGGGTGATTTTCATACATTTTCTACTTCTTTTCTATAACCACTCTTCAGATTGTCATGACAATTTGTAGGTATGAGGTACTCATGCATGGTACCCTACTAGTGAAAGCATTTTGTCAAGATGTCCACTTTTGGATTTTTAAGGAATATTTTTTAAGATTGCACATAGGTATAATGTATGTTTTCCATGGCCAATGGACCCATGGGGAGTAGCTTCAAACCCTGGCGGGACCCCAACAATTTTTTTTTCCCTTTTTAGCTCACCTGAGCCAATTTTTGTTTTAATAGAGAAAATAAATTATTATTCACAACCTTAAGCCACTGTGTTCGACATCTTGTATGTATAATATTTCTAAGAGGAACACAGAGGCCTGAGGTTGTGAATAATAAAATATTTTCTCTCGTAAAACGACACACGTCGACAGATTCCTGTGGTAAGACATTTGGCAATTTTTATCTGTTCAAATAATAGATACAACATGAGTTTTTACCGGACCAAATAACTTTTTGTTGGCAAATCCGATGCAACCGATACATTTCATGAACTATCTCCGCTAACAACTTGTCCATGTAACACATGCACCTATGATGAAGTAAAACAATTGGTTAACAGTAGATAACGACGTCGTAGGTCTGCTAGTTGGACAAGCTTAACAATTTCATGGGCCTTTTAATTTGTTTCAAGCTGCGAAACCTAGCGAAACCACTTGAGTTGTTGAACAGCGTATGCTGAAATGCGACGCTCCTTCTCGCCTGTTGAAATATGCATAGGCAAGAAGCGCCGCATTTCAGCATATTTACTGAAAATTATTTGTTCAAGTGGCTTCACTGGGTCATGAGGTTTGATACACCGTACACTGCTTTTTGGAAAACAAATTGGCCCAATTTCTGCACACCTCACTTGAATTGATAAATATTGGATTAAAACGATTTTAACTGTACGTTTCATGTATTTGAGATGAAATCAATACTATTCAAAAGCATTCATAGATTTCAGTATATTTTAATATGAATAAAGGCAAAACCGAAAAATCTTTGTTTTTTATGCCCCTGGAATAAAAGATTCGGGAGCATATAGTTTTTGGCCTGTGGACGTCTGTCTGTTTGTCTGTTTGTTTTCCGAAAAACTTTAACATTGGGCATAACTTTTGAATGGAAGCTGGTGACAGAGGTTTCATATTTCACATGTGTATTTCTTGTGATAATACCTTTCCATTGATACCAAATTTTTTGTCCTCGTGACCATAACCTTGACCTTTGGCCTACTTTTCAAAAACTTGAACATTGGGCATAACTTTTGAATGGTTAGTGATAGGGCTTTCATCATGTTCATATTTTACATGTGTATTCCTTGTGACAAGATCTTTACATTGATACCAATATTACGCTGACCCTGACCTCTCACATACTTAACAGGAAATGGCGTTTATACTAACAAAGATGCCGCCGGGGGCATTCTCGTTTCACAAACATAGGGTTTATAATTTCTGGCATGCTAGCTATCAATAATGAAAGGTTTGGTGTTCAATTTTAAATAAACTTAATTTATGAAATCAGTTCATTGTTTTATTCTTTTTCTGCTGCACATTAATGTGGAATTTTACCATATGATTTTATTTTTGATGTTGCATAATTGAACTATACTAGCTGGGCATATGACTTTGGACCACTTTATCCGTCTTTTCAAATCAGTAAAAAAGTTATTGTTTTGAAATGTGACTTTTTTTTTCTTTTTTGTACTTTTAAAGGATGTCTGAAAAAAAACTTCTCTGCATCCGGCAAAAATTTTTTTAGAAAGGTTGTGGGCTAAAATCCTGGTACTGGCACTATCAGTATTCAATGTCAGTATGTCAATTAGAGCGTGCATGGGTATCAGGTGAGCGTTGTGCCCCCTGGGGCTCTTGTTTATACTGTGCTATTCCAGAACATCCCAACCTCCCTTGGAAGCTCTAATTACAAACCCAGGGACGTAGCTAGGGTGTTTGCAGAGGCGGACACAAAACCTTAAAGGGGGGGGGGGGGGGGGTGGGGGCATGTATACCTTTTGGGGGGGGGGGGAATGACGCATTAAGGCCAATTGGCGGAGGACCTACCCCGAGAAAATTATGAAAAAATCAGCAAAATGGAGGCCCTGGAGCGTATGTTTGAGCCAAATTTAGAAGGCATCAAACATATGCAGTGAATGTTTTCATAAGTCAAGAATATAAGAACCATAATATGATTGTTTATGTTGACTCGATGAAAGAAATGTAACAAAATATACTAATAAGTTCTTTTTTTAAACAAGAGGTTCACTAAAATCTTTACGCAATCTCGAGTCTTTAGTCCCTTTTAACAGGTGGTAACATGTATGAGCTCGCTACAGCCGGCAGAGCACGGACTGTTTCTCGTAACCCCTCTTTTTTATTTCCATTTACATATATTCATCTGTGGGTTGCTTTCAAGAGACCCTGTGTTTTGCTGTCTTGCCGTTTTGTGTGGTCATTCTAGTGAGGAGGTTATGTGCGTTCTTCGAGATCTTCATCGTCGGAAACCCACAGCCTATTGCCCTACGATTATATCTTACGAGGTAGAACGGAGAAGATGCCGTGGGTATCCGACGATGCGAGATCTTTGGGTTACTATACCGGAAAATAGGGAGGGTTGTGCCAACGTAATCCAGATAACTACACCATTTGATACTGGCGTGGCAGATGACCATCCTTAGTCATTGGTTTCGTTGGTTTAGGCATGGTCCATTTGATATTCAGGGGGGGGGGGGCTTGGGTTTTTTGTCGGAGCAAGATTATTTTTTTCGCCCCGGACCGGGGCAAAATTATTTTTTTTCTGGCAATGTTGGAGCAAGGAAATTTTTTTAACAAAGTGATGCACATATTTATTATATTAAGAATGTTTGTGTTTTATCAATAGAAATTATTTATATTTTTACTCAAAACTCTAAATATTAATATATTAGTTTTATTTTATGCAAAGTATTCAATTCACTTTTAAACAGAGAGATAAAAGATTTTTACAATACAAATCTCAATATTTTATATAAGGTACAACTATATAACATGTATAAGAGGGTCTGAGGGGAAGGTCTCCTAGACAATTTTTTAAATGTTACTAAGAATTGTAAATTGGTGAATAACAGAAGTTCTCCTTCCAAGCTTACACGAACATGACTCTATGGGATACATACAACATATATTAACAGCAATACATAAATATTGATAATATATTTAAGCTTTTATGGAAGCCCTTGTTCATTCACATACATGTATAACTTTTGATATCTTCAAATGTATGAACTTGCTATTAGTAAATAATATTCAGTATTGACATTACGCATGCGCGTCAGGGAAGACGCAGTCTTATTTTACTCTTCAAAAATATGTGAAATTCTACGTTTCCAAATGACATTTTCGCACCAGATTTGGCTTGCATGAAGGGGAGATGCCAGAGAAGACTTTGCGTGAGTTTTCTGTGATTTTTTAACATTTTAAGATGAACTTTGTAGCATGTTTATATATAAACTATACCAGTGGGTGATTACTTGTCACGCATAGTGCCATTGACTGGACATAGCTAGCTGACCATCCATCCGTACATATAGGCACTGTCCGTCACGGTATTGTTTACACTCAAGCCATCCAAGCGTTCATACGTAGCATTCCATTGATTTGACTCTATCAAGTGATCATGGCTTCTGGCTTAACTTTCACACCACGTATGCGTAGGGAGTCTAAACCCTCCCCTCCAAACTATGGAGATCCAAAAAAGTCCAGAACTATCTCCCCTGGGACCAAACTCAGTGATATGAAATCGTTCTCAATGATTGTCAAACAGTCCGTCGCTGATTTTGCTAATAAGGCAACAGCAATTCACAACGATGATGTACCTCCAAATAGCGTCAACAATGGAGACCCTGATGTTACTGAACCAAGTCTTGAGCACGACACAGAAGCCCCAGTATCCAACCAAGTTATCCTGTCGCTCGCTGAGGACGATATGCTGTCTATATCAAACTCTGTCTGTCAGTATATCATGGCCAATATTAGTACCATCATGGACCCCTTACTCACCCAGCTGCAGGATAGTATGTCAGATGCTCTCCGTTCTGCAAATGAAGAGATCGCACAGCTCCGAGCTGAGAACGCCACGCTCAAAGATAATCTGGATGAGTTGGACCAGCGTAGCCGACGCAACATCATTCGGATCTCCGGCGTGAAAGAGTCTTCGGGTGTCGAAGAAGAGGGTCAACTCCTAGCTACCGTTAAGAAAGAGCTATCCGTCACTGGCATTGAAATCCAAATTAAACTTCCGACATCGACGATGTGTATCGGGTAGGCGAGAAGCGTCATGATCGTTACGTATACGACCGATTGTGGTGAAATTCACGAATCAGATTATGAAGGCCAAAGTGTCCAGCTTCGATAGCAGAAAGAAGCTTCCGAAAGGCATCTTCGTAAACGATGACCTAACACGCACGCGCAGTAACTTATTATATCGAGCCCGATGTCTTGCCAAGTCCCGAGTCCTAGACAAGGCGTGGTCAGCAGGAGGATCCATATTTGCGCGCGACCGCAGAGGCATCAAACACCGCGTAGTGAATGATGAGGCCCTCGAGATGCTGAAAGCTAGTGGTAGTGTCTAAGTATCATATTTCTTTGAATTTCCTTTTCTAAAATGAATTATAAGTTTACGATGGTGTGATCACCTTTTTCTTCAATGAACCATCTTGAGTTTGTATTAGTTTTCATTTATGTACATATGTTCTCTCTTCATTGTTTGTTTCCTTTCAGTTCATTACATGCATCCGACTTCCAAATTATTATTCATAGACCATCCCTCGCCCGACTCACAAATAAACATACCTACCACACCCCTATAACATAATGCCACTCCATCCTTTGATGTTTCGCGCTAGGGTTGGTCTGTTTTATGACAAGGCTATGAAACTACATCCTGGTAAAAGTCTTGACCTATTGACCATTTTACTTGTTAACGTATTGATTACTACCCATTGTAAAGGTGTCCATGTAATACTCTTTCTATTTATGCACATGCATTTACAAATTGAAAACAGTCATTTAGATAGGAAACATGGGTATGATGCTGCTATCATAAAAAATATACATGAAAATAAATTCCATTTATGTTATCTTAGTTCTCACAGCAATCTTAATGTTTTATCACTAGAAACATGTTATATTTCCATTGTCTCTTTGATTGTGATGTTACATTCTTTGCTTTTATTATTATCAGGTGATGTAGAGCTCAATCCCGGTCCGACTAACAGTCCAGATAACTTACCTTCATCTCCTAGCACTTTTTCCGAGTCATCCGAGTTTAGATATTATTTACAGACAGAACTACAGACTAAATTATCAATCATTAACCTTAATGTACAAAGTATTCTTCCTAAACTAGATTTGATTTCGACAGAACTTTCTAATTTCGATATACTAAGTTTTACTGAAACATGGCTAAAACCGTCCATTGAAACTCAGGAAATTACTATTCCTGGTTATACTTCGCCTTACAATCATATTCGACATGACCGTATAGGCGGGGGCGTTTCTGTTTATGTAAAGTCAAATATTCAATCCAAACGACGGCATGATCTTGAGCCTGATACTTGTGAATGTGTGTGGATTGAGATTAATACTATCAAGAAAAAGTTGTTGCTAGGTACATTTTACAGACCACCAAACTCTCCTAATGAAGTATGGGACAGCATAAAGTATTCTATTGATAAAGCGTATAACACAAATATTAGTAACATAATAGTTACAGGTGACTTTAATTGTAATCAGCTTAATTCATCTTACGACGATATCACTGATATATGCGACACTTACAATTTTCACTCTCTCGTCACAGAACCAACTCATTTTACTGAAACCTCCCAGACCTTACTAGACCTTATTCTCACTAATTCTCCTCGCTCTGTCTTTCTCTCTGGAGTAGGTGACTCTTTTCTCCCCAACGAAATAAGATATCATTGTCCAGTGTATGTCTATCTTAATATTGAGAAACCGAAACAAGTTTCTTTTTTACGCAAAATATGGCTATTTAAAGAGGGTAACTTCGACTCTTACCGCGATGAAATACTTAAACTAAATCACACTGATCTAATAACTAATGACCCGAATGACTCAGCAGTTTTAATCTCTGAAAAAATATTAGAAATAGCCTCCTCTCACATACCAAATAAAGTTGTTCGTATACGAAAAAATTATCTTCCTTGGATGAATAATGACATCAGAAAAGCTATCCGCAATCGAAAAAGAGCTCACAAACGAGCAAAATCTCAGCAAACTTCAGAACTTTGGGCAATCTTTCGAAGGGCACGTAACTCTGTCATTAACCTCATTCGAAAGACTAAGCAGCAATATATGCAGAGTCTTGTTAGGCAACTTTACGACAGTAGCTCCAATAGTCGGCAGTGGTGGAACATTATAAATAAAATTACCAATACAGGAAAAAATGACGTAACTCTTCCTCCCTTGAAATCAGACGACCTTGACCTTTATATTGAAAATGACACAGCAAAGGCTTCTTTGTTTAATACATATTTCTTATCGCAACAAGATATAGATGACAGTTCTTCATCCCTACCTATTGCGCACGATCCTGATTATTGTCTGTCTGATATCATTATTGACGAAACTGATGTTATTGACGTCTTATCATCATTAAACACAAACAAAGCAACAGGTCCAGATCTTATAAACCCTATCCTTTTAAGGAACGCATCTCGCGAACTAGCTCCTTTATTTACCAAATTATTTAATCTCTCTATTCAAACAAGTACATTCCCTGCATCATGGAAGCTAGCCAACGTCAGTCCCATATTCAAAAAGGATGACCCTTCTCTTGTCAAAAACTATAGGCCTATATCTCTCCTCAGTATTATTGGTAAAGTAATGGAGCGCTGTGTCTTTAAACATGTATATAATTACTTGCATTCCCATTCTATCCTTACTAATCTCCAATCCGGCTTCAGACCCAACGACTCAACCATAAACCAGCTTCTTGATCTTTCTAACGAATTTGGCAGGGCTTTAGATGAGGGAAAGGAAATACGGGTGGTCTTTTGTGATATAAGTAAAGCTTTTGATCGTGTTTGGCATGAGGGTTTAATTCATAAATTACGTTCTATTGGGATCAAAGACAAAATTCTAAATTGGTTTGCAAATTATCTTTCAAATCGAAAACAAAGGGTGGTGATAAACGGGGTAGCATCTGATTGGGGTGAAATAAATGCGGGGGTTCCTCAGGGTTCAATCTTAGGTCCTATTCTATTTCTTGTATATATAAATGATATAGTATGTGAAATTAGTACAAATATTAGACTTTTCGCCGACGACACCAGTTTATATATCATAGTTGATAACCCGATAGACTCAGCAGAGCTCCTCAATAATGATCTCGATAAAATACATACATGGTCCCGTCAATGGCTAGTTGATTTCAACCCAAATAAAACAGAATCACTTCTTATTTCCACTAAACGATACACTCCATTCCATCCCTCTCTGTACATGAACGATGAATTGATTAAAGAAGTCGAGCAGCACAAACATCTTGGTATAACTTTTACTCATAATTTAAACTGGGACATTCACATAGACGAAATTGTAAATAAGGCCTCGAAGAAACTAAATATGCTTCGTAAACTTAAACTTAATCTTGACAGACTCACTCTCCAAAAAATCTACTTCACGTTTATCCGTCCAATTTTAGAATATGCCGATGTAATTTGGGACGGATGCTCCAACACTTCTAAAATTAGACTTGAACGCTTACATCTCGAAGCCGCTAGAATTATCACCGGTGCCTCGAAACTTGCAAGTACAGCAGCATTACTTAAAGAAGCAGGCTGGGATACTCTCCAGACACGCCGAACTAAACACAAACTTATTAAATTTCACAGTATGTATCATGGATCTTCACCCTCTTATCTCTGTGACCTAGTACCACGACAGACGTACGATACTCATGGACGTGACACACGGAACAGACACAACTTAAACACAATTCTATGTAGAACACAGAAATATCAAAACTCTTTTCTACCTTCTGTCATCCACTACTGGAATCAAATCCCACTAGATATCCGTAATAACCCATCCATACAAAGCTTTAAGCACTTTCTGAATGAATCTGACTATACAGCACCGTCATACTTTAACTCGGGTACCCGTATGGGTCAAATTTACCATTGTCGCTTAAGGACCGAAAGTAGTGGATTAAGAGCTCATCTCTTCGCTCGCAATATCTCAACAACTGCTAATTGTGACTGTGGAGCATTAGAAACAACACGCCACTATCTGTTACATTGTCCTCTGTATGATACTATCCGTTCACTGACCATCGATACTCTACAAAATAAATCGTTAGAGCTTCTCTTGTTTGGAAATATTCTTTTACCCTACCAGGATAACGTTAATATCTTCTCTGTAGTACAGGACTTCATTTTGCAGAGTAAGAGATTTTCAAACTGAATAATTGTTCGTTTATAAGACGTCGGATGCACACAGAATCCTCTTTGTTCTTTCTTTCGTTTTCTTTACCATTGCATTTAACATGTGAATGTTCACATTTGCACTTTCTTTCTTATTCTCCCTTGCACTCTACATGCACAATCTTCCCCTCGCTCATGATATATAATTCTGTAGCAATTTATTGATCAAAGGAGATGGATTAGTATAAGTAATTCCATTACTTGTTTCCAAATCCTGTTATATATCTTGTAATTTATTTGATTATATGATCTGGAATGAATACAGTTTAAACTAAATAATATTGTGATTGAAAACTATAGCGAGCGAAGCGAGCCAAAAATTTTTGATACAATTTGAAAACTGCGGCGAGCGAAGCGAGCCGGAAAATTTTCAAGAATTTTAGCAAAATTTTATGGTAATTCTTCAAATTCAGATTATTTGTAAGAGCAAGATTATTTTTTTCTGTCACACCATAAGCAAATTTATTTTTTTCATCAAAATTGAGAGCAAAATTATTTTTTTCGAAAAAAACCCAAGCCCCCCCCCCCCGAATATCAAATGGACCGTGCCTTATATGTGTAGTCTTTTGTGGTATGTCTCTATTACGTCTTTTGCTGTGTTTGTCTACACCAGGGCCCAAGGTTATAAAACTGTTTTGAGAACGTTCTCCGTGCTCAAACTCTGTTAGCGTGCTCAAATATGAGATCGTCTCTAAAATTCGAGGTTATAAACGTCTAAAGTTTGAGAACGTGCTCAAACTCTGTTAGCGTGCTCAAATATGAGATCGTCTCTAAATTTAGAGGCTATAAAACTTGAGAACGTGCTCAATAGAGAACGTCACTTGAGATTAGGTCTGGTACACACCGGGTAAACGGATTTTACGAACCGGGCAGGATTTTACGAATCGGGCAAGGATTTTACGCATCGGGCAGATAAAGTAGCAAAGGCGATGAGATACGCGAAGTTGAAACTGTTGGGGAGATAGTATTAAAGGGCAAAAGTAAGCAATTGAGGCAATGCCTACCAAGATTAATGATCTATCCATATTTCTATTATCAGTTGAAGTATCCATGGCTTGATATTATCGCACATCTTCGATTTTTAACCAGAATTTATTTTTTTTCGCTAATCTTTTATCACAAAAATGCGATTTTCTTTTGAATCAATATGATGCCTCGTGATTTCTACGGTTCACAATCTAGAAAAAATATTTATAGATATATTTCGAACTGAAAGATTGTTCTGTTTATCAGGATCATGCAGATAATTAATTAGCAAGTGTGATGGGGTACAATGAAAAGGATTTTACGAACCCGGGCATTGGATTTTACGAACACGGACACTTGTCAAACATTGGATTTTACGAACACAATCTGTATAACTCAATTAATTCGATACATAATGGTTCCTATGCGTTTTAATTTATAAATTAAAACTTAACAAATAACTTTATTTACTCTCTTTGAATCTTAGACAAACTATATAATGTATAATCTGTATATTATGTTTCATACCTATATAGAAATATACAATTTGGTACAGAACGATGACATTCCATCGCTGGGGAATTTCAGTACCCAGTAAAAGTATTATTTGAATGTAAAGCCTATTTTGAAATAACACTCCGTAAGTTGCATGTATAATAGCTTAGTAGCCGTTTTTATGCATCAAGGAATACGTTCGTATTTTTAATACATGTAGTAACGGTCAAATTTATATTCGGGGAGGAGTTGCTCCTTGTTAGAAAATTTTATCTTTATCCTTTTCACTGAAGAGTTGAATTTTGTATACTGCAAATTTATATAGTATTATATCTTACGCATCATTGTTCAGTTCTAAATATTGTTCTAAAATACAAGTATGTAACTGCATTTCGTATGTTAACACTCGTGACGTCACAATGCATAAGATCTAAAGGAACATGCGCATTACATGTACGATAAATGCACTTGCTGTGTGTTGCATACCCGTAACAAAACACAAATTAAGACACTTATTCTTTATATGAAATACTATGTGAAATTACTAACTTTAAGCTCACCTGAGCGAAGCTCAAGTGAGCTATTGTCATAACGCCCCGTCCGTGTCCGACCGTCCGTCTATCGTAAACGTTCAACATTTTCATCATCATCATCACAGACATCAGGGTATATTTTCAATTCTAACATGACTTGAGATTTTTCTCCCTACTACATGTACTATATAGAACTCGCCTGGTGTAAAATATCCATTTTCATAAGACTCTGGAGCAACTCGTAAAAAAGAAAAATCATATAAATTTTCCCTTCGTAGAGTCACGTGTTGACAGATTTAATATCTAAGTCATCAATCTTTTAAAGCAGTCTGGCTAGACCGAAACCCTCTTGGTCGTTTTGTTGAAGGATCTTGAAGAGGATTATTTCAAAATTCGAGAATATTTCGACAGTAACTGATGATAATAATAACTTAAGTTATGCTGTCAGGTTTGATCTCAATTGGAAATTGAATTTTTATTTTAAACATTGAACACCCCCCCCCCCCCCCCACACACACACACACGAGATTCAGAATGTCATTTTAACCAAGTGTGTATCAATAATATAACTTTTTTTTTTTACTCCAAGTGGCGTTCTGGTGTCGTACAAGTCATTCAAAATCAGTTAAGTTGCGCCAATACGCAAAACTGTGTCACAATACATTTTAGAAAGAAACATTGAATCATTGACAGATTTTTTTGCTATTACATTTTACGTGCATTAGTTGCTATTCCTCCATATGCCTCATGATTACATGTACCTTTGAACTCGATATGTGTGGATTTTTCTGTATTTGACAAAAAAATACACGTCACAAACTGAGTTGTATGATAAAATGGGTAATCTGTGACGCGAAAATGTTATAAATTCAAAATATTTAGCACATATTTTAATAAAAGTAATATCAGTATTTTAAAAAATCTAGATCATTTCATACGCTTTGTAGTATTTTACTCTGAATTATACTTAACTCGATTGTCACAAGCTTTACGGTGAATTACGTTACAAAATCTTTAAAGATCTAGGATGAGTTAAAATTAGAATTATATAATATCATAGCATTACTTTTCTAACTTATAATAGACCAAACTTTAATAGATTGAAATATTTCTTCCAGAGGGAAGGGATGATAACAAATAAAAACACAAACACTCAAATATAAAAAATGTGTATTTGAGTGTTTGTGTTTTATTTGCAAACTTAAATAGTCTTTCATTGAATGTTTTACATTCGTTTCATTTTCAGAAAAATCTTATTTTCTGAAAGATTCACTGATTTTGTGAATTACGTTACGCTGCTTTTACTGTGATAAGAATCGCAGAGTGCATTTCTATGGTCATGTCGTAATCGGGTGCTTATGCCTTTATATAAAGACAATCACAATTTGATTAAATTTAAGCTCCCTTACGTTCGGAGAGGCAGATAATAAACAGAGATAAAAAAACATGACCGTGAATTATTGTGACAGGATGTTATTTTGAAATATTTTCGAATTAGAAAAATATTTCAAATCCGTTTATGTCCGTTTTCAATTATTTCCGTTTGAAGTAATCTTTAATCCAATCGAATTAATCGTTTACCAATAGTTTGAATTTCTCTGATTTCATTGGTTGTTGCTTACACCGGGAATTTTCAGTTGTAAGCTTTGCGATCGATGTGATAGATGTGAAGATCGTATCAGATATATATTTTTCTTTGTTCGTAAGAACGATTTGTATTTGGACTCGGGAACTTTGATTTACGTTTGACAATTGAGAAATATACTGGTATTGTTTGAAGAAGTTTCCCCTTTGGAATCTGTCTTAGCCCATAGCGAGGGTATAGATCTTGGGATAACTTTATCCATCAGGACCCGAATAAATGATGAAATGATATACATCGGACTTCCTTATTTATTACCATGGAAACCCGGTTACATTATGTAACGGTGAATTACGTTACGTAGTAGATACTAAATTCAGAGAAATATCTATTCCTGAGGTGATGGGATTTATCTTCATAATTATTTTACTTTCACACATGCTAGCTAGTGATAATACTTAATCTGTGGGCAGAAACACCATTTAAAATGTCAAATATGTACCATTTAACAAATTCTCACGATTTGGCCTTGCCCTCTCGACTTTGAGACTGCATAACTGTTAGGCACTTCTTTGATTAGCTAGTAGGCATTCTTTTTAATCACAATATTCTTCATTTTGCAGGTTATTTGATAAAGTTTGTAGTTGCAACATTTGAATGTATCTCATACGTATGTGTACTGAGAACAATAATAATCAGATAATGCTGAAGTTTCCAAAACAGACGAGAATTCCTGCCATAACGTAATTCACACTCTGTAACGTAATTCACTTTTGGATAATACTATCTTTATTGATTACAGAGGACAATGATTGCACAGAGAAATACTGAATCACACATATGTATACAAGAGATGATAATGAAGAAAGAAAGAAAGAAAGAAATACACTAATATAAAGCAGCTATATGTATAAAATCACTTTGCTTTCCTTGTCTGTAAGATGTTCTATTTCAAGTATGTTAAAACGTGCCAGATGATTCAAGTTTGTGATATAATTTGATCTAGCATAGATTCAGATCCTGTTTGAAGGTCTACAGAGCAATGGATCGGCAAGGAAGTGTTAAGTTAAACATAATTATTTCATGGACAATAAAACTTTTTTAAAAAATTGTGAATCACGTTACGGCACTTTCAGGTATGAAAATTCTAAAAATTGGAAACTAAACATAATAATTTTTGGGGTCTTCTGTTAAAGTTTTTATGAATTGGGACTGTGGTTGTCAAAATATGTCAGTGTAAAAATGAATTTGAAAAGCTAAATACATGTGAACACTCTTAATCATAATACATTGCATGACAATGTTTGAGACCATTTGGCTTTTAAATGCAATATTTTTTTTTTTATTTTTTCAAGTACTATTCGTGTCATCTTGCTATAAAATTCTATCAGAGATAAAACAAGTGAAATCTTGCTTAAAAGGTGGCAGCATTTCTCGAATCGAAAATTACATTACGAGGTACTTTCAATGTATGTCTTTATTTTCTTGCCATTCCCTCTGAGTTATTGTAGATTTTGTAGTCTATATGTTTTCACTATTAACTAAAGGCAAAATCTGGTATGGGGAATCTGTGTTACTCTGTTCTCCCTTAAATTAAACTATCATAATTGCAAAACATCAATAACTTAAACTCCGTGATTAATTTGCACGAATAGGTTTACGCTACTATTTATTATAGCTGCTCTCCTTCACGAATATCTGAAAATCTATATTTAATGCATTCGTTGACCACCATAATGACTAAAGTTACAAATAAAGCAAAATACTGAACACTTACGACGTGTTTCATTGTCAGAAAATTGTATTACCAACGTATGCCCTCATATGTAACGTAATTCACATACAATTACTCAGCAGTCTACATCTAAGTAAATTTCTAGCTAAAATGCTGATGAGATTTTTTCCTATAGCCTTTTCAAGTGTGGATGGGAGAGGCGGCAGTGTCCTTCGGGCAAAAATCCTAGGAGGGATGAGAGATATGGTAGGAATCAATCTTTATTTCTAGAGCGAAAAAAATATTGTAGATCGAAGTTGGCAATTGGGGGGGGGGGGGGGGGGAGAGAATGGAAAATTATTATATTACCAGCGATTTGAAAATATTTGGGGGCGGGAGGGTGGAAGGGGCGAAAGCCCCTTACGCCAACCTCTCCACTGACATGGCCTTCACAAGAACTATTCCCGGTATTTCGTACATATTCATAAAAAAAAACATCTATTTGATATTCTCACGGTTTATAAGTCCTTGATATTCTCGAAAATAAAAATAGGAAAAGGCGTTGTCGGGAAAAGAAAATAATATCTTCCGAAAAAAGGCAACAAACAGAAAGCCATCGGCGGGATAAATTCGTTATTCAATGTAGACTCGTCAAGTTTCATCATCGACCATCTTGAAATATATATGCATTTCTGTATCGCTTGCATTTTTTACGATCTGTTTCTGGTTTGAAGACCATTTTATTTCATCAATGTAACAGATATAATTCATGACAAACTATAATACTGCCTTTTTAAAAAAAAATTATCTATTATCTTTATTTATTTATTTTTATTTATTTATTTATTTTTTTTTTTTTTTGGTATTTTTGTATTATATACAGTTAAACAATACATAGACAATACATCAGACATCAACACGCATACACCATTCACACGTCTTGCATACTTTTATATTAATCTAATAGTATGGAGAGTTTTCCCCATTTCTCTGAAAACATTTCATTTTCATATTTTTCTTAAAGATATAATTTTCAATTTTAAGATAAGATATTATATCAATTTTTTGCACCTTCTAGAGAGGGATGGCATTTTAGATTAGAGGTTTTTTTTTGTCTAAAAATGTACTTTTTCACTAGATTAATTATGATGTTGATATTGCAATTATTATCATTTACTATCCCAAACATTAATATGCTTTTTACATCTAAGTTTTTATCCATGTTGCAGATATCATGTAGCCAAATGTTAAGATCAAGCCAAAGTTGTTGTGAATGAGAGCAAAAACAAAATATATGTGAAATGGTTTCAGGAAATGTGTTACAAAAGGAGCACATGTATGATAGTATCGCTTATTCCAATCTTAAATAAAAGAGTATTCGTTCCTTATATGCGATGTGATATTATATTTATACTATATAAAGTATTAAAGTAAATTATATTGTCATTTTTTTAAAAAGATTATCATGATCATCAGACTCTCAAACCCAAATTTTCGCTTTGCTGTTTTGAAAGATTTCCTGTTGATCTCTTCTTTTCCTATGCATTAAGTTATACGTGTAAGTCATGTGTAGAATGCTATTTTCCCTTTCACTACAGTAAAAATGGGAAATTATGTGTTTTGTAAAGCGTGTTCGTAAAATCCAGTGCCCGCGTTCGTAAAATCCATTTTCCTTACTTGCCCGCATTCGTAAAATCCATTTTCGAATACCCCTGTCCTTTAGAATGCCGTTTAACTCGTGAATACTTCGTTGCCCATGATATATTTTTACGATTCAGATTTACAGATATCCCGTCTTGAAATTCCATGTATAATATGAATTGCAAAAGAACCCTGCTCGGAAATATTTCATGTTTATGTGAAAATGTAGAAGGAAAAATATTTCATCTCGTCATTACGCAAAAATTTCAAAATGTAAAAAGAAACGCAAAAGACACATTATAAAGAAATATGTGTACTCGAAGAATCTAGTCTTCGCATTGATACAAGCTGTGTAAGAAAAGAGATATACTAGTACTTTTGACGGCACCCCTTCTTCGTCAAGAACGAATTTGCCCGATTCGTAAAATCCTGCCCGGTTCGTAAAATCCGTTTACCCGGTGTGTGGTAGAGGTTATAAAATATTTTGAGCATGTTCTCTATTGAGTTTAGTACGGCGTTAATTGAGAATGCCATTTGCCTTTCTCTCTGACACAATACTGAGGGAACATCAGGGTTGTGAGTTCGAATCCCGCTTCAAGTTTCCCAATCTTTTTCATTTTCCTTTTTTCAGGTGTTTATGCATTTGAAAAATATTTGGATAGTTTTCATTTGGTTTTTGATACAAATTCTTGTTTTTGCACTTTGTCATTTTTATTCAGGTTGACATATTTCCCGTCTTTTCGCCTAAGTTATTATAGATACATTCACAGCTACATTTGTGTATTTTAGGTAGATTCTTGTTTTATAAATAAACAAGTTTGTGAACGAATTTTGATAGAATTTCAAATGATTCTCTCACTTTGCTTGTAAGAAGATGAAGGGTATTTTTTCTTCAAATTTTCAGCAAATTTACTAGAATAGGTACATGTACTCATATTTGGGAAAAATTCAAAAGAAAGGAGGGGATCTCCCAGACTCGGTATCAGTACCCAAAGCAAAACACGTGATGCGAAAACAGTGTAGACAAGCACATAAGGGATACTTACGACCTTCTTCATGTTTTTTAATTCTATATATTTAACCCATGCCGCATCTTCTGGTGTAAAACGTATCAATATAATAATAATAATAATATTTTACAGTATAACATAGTCTGGTCGACAACTGCAAAATTTTGTATAATATATAATGTCGTAACTACCACTTACAAGTACAGTCTTAAGCCCCCTTCACACTTTCACGGATCGGGGCACGGATAGCTACGGATCGAGAAAAAATTTACATCCGTAGCTATCCGTAGCTTTCCGTAGCAATCTGTACCAATCCGTAGCTTGATCCGGCACAAGTCGTAGCTATCCTTGGCAATCCGTAGCTATCCGGGATGAGACAGAATTTTTTTGAACATGTTCAAAATTTTCTACGGCTCCACTACGGATAAATATGTCGTAGCGGAGTCGAAGGGGAGTCGTAGAAATCCGAAGTGGAGTCATAGCTATCCGTGGGGGACTCGTAACTACCCGTAGTACATCCGTAGCAATCCGGGATAATTTTTGTGATAAAAATTGCCATACGGATTGCTACGACTCGCCTACGGATTGCTACGGATAGCCACGGATTCGAAAATGATAGGCTATGGATAGCCACGAATCGTGTTTTATATTAACTTCAAAACTATCAGTATTCTGAGCGTTTTCGGTCAATATACGAGTTAAACCTTTAATTATTCAATTTCAGGTAATGATTCAATTTCAGACATGTATCAAACCTCAATACTGTTATAAAACATGTGAGACCGTCTAAACAAGGTGTTTTAGTAAATAATGATGATTTAAAAACACATTGGAAATGCAAGCCAGTTCTACCAATCCGTACTGAAGTCGTAGCTATCCGTGTGCGAATCGTGGCTATCCGTACACGAGTCTTGGTAATCCTTAGCAATCCTTACCGATCCGTATCTTTCCGTACGTGGGTCGTAGCAATCCCTATCTATCCGTACGCTTATCGTAGTAATCCGTAGCAATGTCGGGACGATATCCTTAGCAATCCTTAGCTATCCGTACTCGATTCGTATCAACCCGTAGCAATCCGTACTGGGGTCGTAGGTTTATGGTTCATCGAACATTTTGCGTACCGGCTCGCCACGGATAAAGCATTTATGGAGTCGTAGCGGAGTCGTGGCTCGATCCGTGGAAGTGTGAAGAGGGCTTTATATACTCAAACATGATTATTGTCCTATTTATAAATGAAAAAAAAAACATAGTATCTACCATTTCCATGGAAAGGTTACCACGCATTTCCTATGGTTTATACATATTGTATGACTGTACTTTGTATTTGACGTAGGAGTAGGAGTCTTTCCCCACAACTTCAATTTTTTCAAGTTTTTGTCAATGCAGATTCTCGTAGATGTAAATCTGCCATCTCAATTTTCATAATAAATATAATCTATTGCATGTGGTTTTCTTTGTGTTGCACACCCGTATCAAAACATAGAGACTTTTTTTGTGTCGCATTCGAAGCATAGGGATTACTTTGTCCGGCGTCCGTCTGTCTGTACGCGCCTGTCTGTCTGGTAGTCACATTTCACATATATGTTCATAGCTTGCTTGATATGCATGATTAACCATGATGAGACTCAACACCCCATGAGGGTCATGGTCAGATTCAAGGTCAAGGTCACATATTTAGGACCAAAGTCCCATGTTCATGACTTACTTGATATAATTTGTTGCTCTCAAACCACTTCCATAAATAAAATATTTCAAAACTCTAAATGTAAAAAGATTGACCTTGAACATATTTGTGATGATGTTAGAAATTGATGAAAAGCCGTCCTCCTCTAGTTTGGAAATAAATTGAGTTGCAAAAATGACTATACATGAGAAAATATTTAATTTTTAGTAAATTAATATATAATAAAAAGTTGTGTATGCCTGACAGAGATTTAATAATCATGATGTTACCATTTTTACCGATAATTCATTAAATATGCATAGTCCGTGAGAAATAATATGATGATTAAATTATTTGTCTTTTTTTCTAGTTGGTTTGCCCCCGATGTCACTTTTGCAAATGAGAGTTTAATCTTCGCAAATTACATTCAATTCGGTTGTACATATATATACAATACGTACTATACAAATGATATACAATGAAAATGAATTGTAAGGGTTTTGCCCTTCTATAAGTACACGTGTGTATGTGACGTTTCGTAACTCGGTTAGGGGAACAATGTTAAAAAGAAATATTCCCGTTTTCTATTGATTTATGTAAAAAAGAAACATTTCCCCCAAAAAATATTAAGTCGTAATATGCAGTGATTATCTATTCTAGCAGGGGCAAACACATTTTACTTCATATAAAGCATTTTCACAAACTCTTTTTGGTAAAAGGATGCTACTGTCCACAACACTCAAATGTATTGGGAATCTTGGAAATATCTTGTTTAAACATTTATTTATCATGTTTATTACAAATATTAGATAGATAAATGTTAAATGATCTAACCATCTCTATAAAAAGATAATAATATTTAACGAATGATCCATATATCATTATCAAAAATTGTATACTATTCATTCGCAATAGTAACGAGCCGAATTCTTGGGAATACTAGTCGATTAAATATGCAAGTTTCGGACCCCCCCCCCTCCCCTTGAAATCTAAAAGGGAGGGGTACGGACTCAATTTCTCCATATAGTCCAGTTGGATAATAGACTGGTCTCTCAAGACTAGTGAATGACTAGCCTTCTGTCGTTTTCGCGAATGTCTTACCACGGCAAACGGACATGTATGGGCAGCCATTGAGCACGGGTTTGAGCAAGGTTCCTACCAATCTTAAAAATGTTTGAGCACATGCTCAATTTTGAGCACATTCTCAAACTTTAGAAGTTTTATAACCTCGAATAATAGAGACGATCTCATATTTGAGCACACTAGCAGAGTTTGAGCACGGAGAACGCTCTCAAAACAGTTTTATAACCTTGGATCTAATCTCAAGTCGCGTTCTCCGTTGAGCACGATCTCAAAGTTTGAGTATGAAATTTGAGTTGAGCACGTTAAAAGTTTTATAACCTTGGGGCCAGTTGTCTTTCGCATCAGGTGTTTTGGTCCTGCAACCGAGTCTGGTTGGAGATTCCCTCCTCTCTTTTAATTTTCATCGAAATATGAGTACCTATTCTAGTAAAGATATTGAAAATTTTAAGAAAAAAAGCATGGGCGGATCCAGTAATTTTTTTCAGGGGGGGGGGGTCCTAAAGTCTGAATTTTTTTAAGAGCAAAAAAAAAAAAAAAAAAAAAATACAACGCAAACGCACGAAAATGATTGTCAGTTCTGTCTCTAATTATTACTAAAACTGGTAACTGGAGAGCAATGGCGTGCAAACAGCTTAAAATTGTGATTTTTCACATCATCTACATGTATATAGTAATTGATTAAATTGATTGTCAGTTCTAATATGTATAAATACAACAAGTGGCGAGCGATAGCCAGCCAGCGAAATTTTTTCCAAGAATTGGAATAAAATCCACTATTCGTCTCTTTTCAGTTACTTTTCGTTTCCTTAGTGCCCTTGTTTATTGACCTACTGTAGGTGTAACGTATATGTGTTGTATATAGGAAAGCGCAGCATCATTTGAAAATAACGTGCATGTATGTAATAAATTCTGGCGAGTGGAAGCGAGCCAGAGAAAAATTTTGAAATACTGACAGCAAAATATTATCAAAATGAAAAATTTCTAATACAAATTCATGATATATTTTTCAAATATAATGACAACAAAATGGGAATTGGGACTATGTATATTAATAACAAAAATTTAGCAATTTTTCGAAAATTCCAAGGGGGGGGGGTCCGGACCCCCGACCCCCCCCCCCCCCCCCCCCCCCTCTGGATCCGCGCTTGAAAAGTCCCTCCATCTCCTTACTTGTAGAGTAAGACAATCATTTGAAATTCAGATTTTATCAAAATTCTTTCACAAACGCGTTCATTTATAAAACAAAATTCTACCTAAAATATACAAATTCTAATAAATATCAAGTCTATATAATGCTCCTCTGGTAGTGTCATGATGACGAATTCAATTTTGGACCAATTTTTTGGGACTTTTCTAAAATTAGTCCGTTGTCAATCCATGTTGCGAAAGTTCTGTCCGTTGTCAGATGTCCGTTGTCTGCTTTTATATTTTAATGGATGGAATGATACTATGATACCTGTACTAATCATTAAAATTCATCAATCAATACGCACAATTTAATTTTCAACCAATTTAGAATGGAGACTGATTTGCCCAGAATTGAATTCGCCGAATCATCCGTTTTGTTAAGATATCCTTAACATTAAATTTATTCGTCCCGTCATTCATCTTCTGGGCTATGGGTGAAAAGGGTAAAAAATAAATTGAGGCGAAAATTTGAATGTATACAGTATTTTACTTTATAAGTGTATTATAAACCGGTGTAATGCAGTAGTTTTCTCATATGAAAATTTGCTATATAAGAGGTTTCTTCTCCTTGGAGATATTCCGCTATATATTAGACTTTCCTCATATTAGCATGGATTTTCCCCATAGAGAAGAAAAAAGGAGGGAATCTCCAACAACACTAGGTTGCAGCACCCACAGCAAAATCCCAAAACACCCAAGCAAAAAACACAGAACAAACACCCACAGAAAGAGACTCAAAGGGGACAAGGTCTTACATATATATTTATTGCACCCATGTCTCCTCTTTACCCACCAATAGTCTCTATCACTCTTGAAAAGTTGACTTTATAATTTGATTTTCATCATCGGTTCTGCAGAACGAACGCGACATTTTGAAAAGTTTACAGACTGGCGGAAGACAGATGGTGTGCTGTAATTAAAAAAAATCACAAAACTTCAACAGAGCAGGATATAATTACTCTTCCCGGACACTTGACTCTATTCTTATTTTTTCTTTTGTAGAATATGTAAGAGGTTTCTGGGAGGGGGAGGGTTAGACACTCACACATATATGAGGTTTTAGACAAATTCATATATATTCAGACAAATACATTCATCAACAGACACACTCATACAGAAAGATATGCATAGGCAGACGGATAGACAGGTAGACAGACATACACAGATGTACTCACCCTCACACACAAACAAAATTAGTAAATCCACAGTTTATCACAGCATGCAAGACAGACGAAAAATCAGACTAGGCCAATATCACTTTCTTGACAAAATACCTTTCATAAAGTCAAGCAGATAGACACACATAGTCAAGCACTCACAGAAAAACAGACACAGGGAGAAACAAAAAGAGATTCACACAGACAGACTCAAAGACAGACACTGATCAAAACACAGACATGAACATCCCGAAAGGAACATCCTGAAAGACATACACAGACATGCGCAAAACGACAGACTGACAGACACAGGGTATACACAGACATACGCATAAACAAACGGACAGACAGGCATGTATATAGTCAGACATACACACAAAAGACACAGACAGATGCATTGTCTCACTCACATACAGACACACATGCTAACAATCGCGGACAAAAGAATTCACTCGCAGGCAGACGGAGACACCGATATCGACGCTGACATAAAAAAACCACACGAACTTACACACAGACACACACAAATGTAAATAACATATCAACTACAATTTTCATCATCACCTGAGATATACATGTAAGGTGTATATCATACCCCCATCGAAGATCTCTATTGAATGCAAAATTATAGATTTAATATTTCAAAGAGATAGTCCAAACCATTAATGGTAGGCGAGGGAAATCTGCTTTAGGGGACTTCAAAGACTACAATAAAGTTGTTTTTTTTTTCGCGGGGGGGGGGGGGGGTCTCCAGTAAGTGTATAGCAGTTATAGGGAGCTACTATGGTCAAAATTATAATGGCCATTTATTACAAGTATTTTATTACTTTGTACGTTTATATTCATTTTTGTGCATTTGATATTATTTTGTCCCTTCGATAAACCTATCTGTAGAAGAACGTTCGGAACAATAACGTGATAAAGGCTGAGGCTATCAAAATGTTTTCAATGACCGATATTTGATGTCTTTGTTTTAACGCTATATATATGACTTCAAAATCCCTTTAACAATTGTTGTTTAATTGATCAATGTATAAATTCATGAACTCATCCTACACCTCTTCAAATTCATGAATCATATTTTCAATTTTAAATCTATTCTATACGATCTATGTTCACGTAACCTGAAAATTATATGATATCCTCCTTTAAAGCTTTACAAAAAAAAGAGCTGAATACTTTAAGAATTAACTAAGCTAATTTAATTGCTCGGCGTTAGATTCGAAATATAGATTGCAATATAAACGGGTGCCATATAAAGGATAGTTTTCCTGTTTAATTCGATTCCCCATTCATGCCAAAATACCGTTAAGAGTCATGACAACGGACCATATCTTCTTGTCTTGTCATAACAACGGACATTCTTTATCAAATAATCAAAGTATACAATAAATATACAATGTAAAAGACGGTCACTCACATATATTGTTTGTATAATGTTGTCGATAATTTTCTACATAAAATTGGTATATAAAATCAAATAATTAAGAGACAGGATAGTTTTTCTGTTCAATTTTCCGTTTTCGTTGCTGACAGTAGGTCATCGCCAATTAGATCTTCTCATAACATAATAGGAGTTTTATTCATTTCATGGTAATAATGTATTACTGAAGCGTGTGGCTACCCCCCGTTGGCTTTTTAAAAGAAATAGCCGGTTACCTAATGATTTATTTGTGATTTTACTGAAATTTTGTCGATAATTTTCATGACAACGGATGGTTTCCAACATATCCTCACCTGTGGCATAATGTCAACGGACGGTTTTAAGTGCAGAACTTTAAATACTTCTGACAACGGTACTGTAAGGCGACGTAACGTGTTCCTGCCCGTGATACGTCCCTGCTTTGGGCCCAGGATCCAAGGACTTTTTATCAGCTTTTTAAACTGTAAATACCGTAAGGCCCCCCCCCCCCCCGCGCACCCGCTTTAAAAATTACTAGAATGCAGCACTGAGTACTTAGCCGTTCAATTTTTTGGAACTGAGAAGAAAAAGAAGTTTATGCGAAATGTAAAATGAGGAGTAATTTTTATTACTAGATTTCTCAAAATATAGATATGAAATTCTCTAAAAAATAAAGCCTGTGTTTGTGAAACACGAATGCCCCCGGTGGCATCTTTGTTAGTATGAACACTATTTTCTGTTGAGTACATGTACACTTGGTTAAAAGGTCAAAGGTCAAGGTCATGAGGTCAAAAATTTTGGTATCAATGGAAAGGTCTTGTCACAAGGAATACTCATGTGAAATATGAAAGCCCTATCACTTCCCATTCAAAAGTTATGCACAATGTTAAAGTTTTTGAAAAGTAGGTCAAAGGTCAAGGTCAAGGTCATGAGGTCAAAAATTTTGGTTTCAATGGAAAGGTCTTGTCACAAGGAATACACATGTGAAGTATGAAAGCCCTATCACTTCCCATTCAAACGTTATGCCCAATGTTAAAGTTTTTGAAAAGTAGGTCAAAGGTCAAGGTCAAGGTCACGAGGTCAAAAATTTTGGTATCAATGGAAAGGTCTTGTCACAAGGAATACTCATGTGAAATATGAAAGCCCTATCACTTCCCATTCAAAAGTTATGCCCAATGTTAAAGTTTTTGAAAAGTAGGTCAAAGGTCAAGGTCAAGAGGTCAAAAATTTTGGTTTTAATGGAAAGGTCTTGTCACAAGGAATACACATGTGAAATATGAAAGCCCTATCACTTCCCATTCAAAAGTTATGCCCAATGTTAAAGTTTTTGAAAAGAAGGTCAAAGGTCAAGATCAAGGTCACGAGGTCAAAATTTTGGTATCAATGGAAAGGTCTTGTCACAAGGAATACACATGTGAAATATGAAAGCCCTATCACTTCCCATTCAAAAGTTATGCCCAATGTTAAAGTTTTTGAAAAGTAGGTCAAAGGTCAAGGTCAAGGTCACGAGGTCAAAAATTTTTGCATCAATGGAAAGGTCTTGTCACAAGGAATACACATGTGAAATATGAAAGCCCTATCACTTCCCATTCAAAAGTTATGCCCAATGTTAAAGTTTTTGAGAAGAAGGTCAAAGGTCAAGGTCAAGGTCACGAGGTCAAAAATTTTTGTATCAATGGAAAGGTCTTGTCACAAGGAATACACATGTGAAATATGAAAGCCCTATCACTTCCCATTCAAAAGTTATGCCCAATGTTAAAGTTTTTGAAAAGTAGGTCAAAGGTCAAGGTCAAGGTCACGAGGTCAAAAATTTTTGTATCAATGGAAAGGTCTTGTCACAAGGAATACACATGTGAAATATGAAAGCCCTATCACTTCCCATTCAAAAGTTATGCCCAATGTTAAAGTTTTTGAAAAGTAGGTCAAAGGTCAAGGTCAAGCTCACGAGGTCAAAAATTTTTGTATCAATGGAAAGGTCTTGTCACAAGGAATACACATGTGAAATATGAAAGCCCTATCACTTCCCATTCAAAAGTTATGCCCAATGTTAAAGTTTTTGAAAAGTAGGTCAAAGGTCAAAGGTCAAGGTCACGAGGTCAAAAATTTTGGTGTCAATGGAAAGGTCTTGTCACAAGGAATACGCATGTGAAGTATGAAAGCCCTATCACTTCCCATTCAAAAGTTATGCCCAATGTTAAAGTTTTTGAAAAGTAGGTCAAAGGTCAAGGTCAAGGTCACGAGGTCAAAAATTTTGGTATCAATGGAAAGGTCTTGTCACAAGGAATACACATGTGAAATATGAAAGCCCTATCACTTCCCATTCAAAAGTTATGTCCAATGTTAAAGTTTTTCGGACAAACAGACAGACAAACAGACGGACAGGCCAAAAACTATATGCCCCCGAATCTTTGATTCCGGGGGCATAAATAAAAAGCCAGAAAATTTGATTTTGGCGAATACTATGCAAACCATATTCTCCTTTGCTACGCGCCAACCCCCCTTTCCCCACCCTCCTTTTTTTCTTCCTTCTGGTAGTACTGCGCAAGCGCACTTGAACAAAGTGTCCCACGAGGTTTTCAAGATGGCGACAGAGAAGGGCGAGCTGGAGGCTCGGAAATATAAAAAGTCAGATGGTCCCAACTACGAGGATATGAACGGAGAGGAGGAAGAGGAACCAGACTTCAGTGATCCAGAGGGATTTGTCGATGACATAACGGATGAAGGTCAATGTCTATAAAATATACAAGGCACTTCTCCTTTTACAATATGGACATCGTTTGTGCATGTGGCATGCCTGCAATAATTTTATATGTACGGTACCCAGCTTCTCCCAATAAATTAAGATATAAGATACTTAAGATAAACTGATGTTACATTCCAATTTCCTGTTGGGACTTCCTCCTTTTCCCTGGGGAATGGAAACGCTTTGGGCAGGTCGGGGAAACGGCAAATCTAGCTATTAAAGCTAGATCTAGCTTTTAAAGCTCGTTCTAGCTTTAAAATGGACCAAATTGAGCACTTTTATTTAGAATGTGTGAAAATAAAGACGTTGCGCACTTGCGCCTCGACGGATATCGTAATGTGTACGTACGAAAATGAACATTGGATCTTAAAATTGGAAACTCAGCGTTGCATTTACGAGTGCAGCTGCACATGTGCATTCAAGGAAAAGGTAAATATTCACCTGTTTACACCTTAAATGACTTACCTTTGTAGTTTTAATGTCCTAGTTATTTAAAAAAATGTTTTTCACTTGCAAATCCGCCATTTTTAATTTACCGATCACAGTGGATTCACTGTTTGCAAGAGAAAAGATCAACTAGCAGACGGATATGCATTATTCCGGTATAAAAGTAGGATCGTCGAAGACATATTTCACCTGAAACAAATGCTTTTAAAAAATCGATAATTTCCATTTTAAATCCTTATTTTGTTTTTGTTATACATAGCTTAAATGTAATTGTTCAAAACATGAAAATGTGGAAGGATTGCCCTGTCCTAGTGGCGTGGACGCGACTTAAAGTAACTTAAAGTAACTTCCCTGCACACTCAACAGGCGATCAAATGAGTGACACAATGGAAAATGCTATTATAGGGTTGAGAACCCCCAGACCGAGGAGAAACAGACAGCCACCCCGTATATTTTCACCGTCAATAAATAACACTAGAATAGAAACGAGGGATTATGAGCTAAACCTAACAAAAGCAAAAAACAAAAAACAGGCGGCAAAAGAGCGAAGAGCAGTAGTAAGCAAAGATAAAGCTGGTAATATAATTATTACCTTTAACACACAAACTTACGAAATTTACACAAAAGCCTTAAATGAGCTGCTTGAAAAACTAGAAAATGAACACCCCAGAACATATAAAGTCACAAATAGAAATGCCAAAGAGCAAAAAGATATAAATACTGAAAACATAATACATATAGAAAAACGCATTAACAATACGGTAAAGACACTCACGGTGAACACGTATCACACAACATCCAGACTGATGGTCAATGGGAAGGGTAAAAGCATTTTTACGGATGAATTACATCCACAGGTGACTAACAACATACACCTAAATGCAGGGACACAGAGTCCAACTATGGCATTCTTAGATCAAATTACTGGAGATCTGATACACATCACCACAACACAGAATGCCCAACAAAACACATGGGTGGATAGTACAGTGCAGAATACCAACACAAAAAATACTACACCCAATAAAGGGGTGAGAGATAACCAAAAAAGTACAAAAAAGGACCATGGAAATGACTCTATACGTCCACAAAATCATGCAAGGTCAGATACTACCTATCCATCGTCTCCTAATAACGATGACACTGATCCCAAGCTGGTCATAGGTACTAGAGACTCTATTGCTCAAAATCATGAGGTAGCACTTCCCGACACAGATAATACCAACCCAAAGTGGGCCGTAGAAAATGGGAGTTTCACCCCACATGAAAATGTGTCAAGGCAATCTGTAAATAGAGAAAAGGTCATACAAAAGAAAATGCAGATTCACATAAATGCTAGTACTGACCCCAAAAATGTCACAAATGTAGACGAGACCTTGAAAAAAACAATAGCCAACAATAACGAACCCATCCAAATAACAGAAAGTCTTGAACATGGCCACAGAAATTTAAACACAAATATGGAAACTGAGGGCCTAAATATATCACAAAGTGAAGAGGGCAATACAGACCCTAACACAGGGGATATACAGCACACAAATATATGCGTTATATGCGACCAACCTGCAATACAAATGGTTGCACAGTGTATGGGCTGTGAAAAATGGCTGCACTATAGCTGTGAGCATCTCACTGAAAAAGACATACAAGCATATGAAGAAAATGGAGAAAACATATATACCTGCTCACTTTGTTATATCCAGCAAGAGGAGGACAGAGAGACTCCCATCACAAGTAATCAGCATACTCCTAACACCAAAACAAAACCCAATACTAAGGTAAAGACAACTAAGGGACAGCAAAAACAAAAAACTTCAAACCAACCAAAAAAACAAGAGTCAAAAGGACAAACAAATGATTATGACAACAAGCTAGTAGAAATGCGAACTGAAATATTACGATTAGAAAACATCATCAATGAACAAAGAGATACTATAAGAACCTTAAAAATAAAGCTAGCAGCCGATGCAAATGAAAACACAAAGACTGGGTCTCAGAATGATCTCATACTATACAGAATACAAAACTTGGAACATGATAATCTGAAATTGAGATTAGATCTTCTTGAGAGACATGTATATAAAGATAAACTCGGCCTAAGTAACAATACCGACAATACCACTCAAAATGAAAATACAGTCACGAATTCTTTTGTATCAGTGGGCCGCGCCTCACACGGAACTCCTATAGAGCAAAGAACGGAAACACCAGTATACCAGAACATACAACCAGGTACTGGGATACAAACCCAACCACTTCAGCCCAACCAGTCTACCATTCCAATGGTCAGTGTCTCCCTCCAAGGCCAACAACAGAGCAATGCACCCCCACCACACCAGCAATTAATGAAATCCCCCCCACTAAGTCAGCATGCAACCAGTGTCCCCCCTTTAAATCAGCACTTCAGCAATCCCCCATTACCAAACCAATATGCGAGAAACGCTCACCTGACAAATCAACACTCGAACAGAGTTTCCCACCAAAATCATCACATGATAAATGCCCCCCTACCACACCAAAAGCTGACCAATGCCCCCCTTTTAACCCAAAATGTAAGAAAGGTTTTCCTAACAAATCAACATACAATAAATGTTCCTTTACCGAACCAAGTCCAACAGATAAACAGTATTCCCATACAAAACCAGCATCTTTTAGCAAACCAACATCTGAGCTATGTCTCCTCCCAAGTACTACAGACAAACAATGCCCCCTTTCAAAACCAGCATTTGAGAAATCCCCCACTGCAAAACCATCACCAGAGCAGAGCCTCCCATCAAAACCAACATACGAGAACAGCCAATATGACAAACCAACATCTGAGGAATGTCACCATGCAAAACAAACATCTGAGCATGATCCCCCTGCAAAATCAGCATCTGAACACTATCCCCTTACAAAACCAACAACTGAACACCATCCCGCTACAGAACCTACATCTGAGCCCTACCCCCTTACAAAGCCAACAACTGAACAATGCCATCTTACCAAACCCTCTTCAGCCAAACTACCACCAAATCAATATTCCCCTGCTAAATCAACAGCTACCAAAGAGAAACGGCCACTGGGTCCCTATAGCCAACAAACTAATAAACAAAAACTAAAAATTGCTACTATAAACATTCAGAGCTGTAAAACGAACAAAGTATATCTGGAGAAAATAGTGAGCCATTACGACATAGTTTGTGTACAAGAAACATGGCTTTATGAATTTGAGTCAAATTTTATACTAAACTTATCCCCAGATCACTCCGCAACCTCTAAATCAGTTGACAGAGACGACCCAATAACACCCGCAGAAAGGTCTAGGGGGCATGGAGGGGTTGCAATAATTTGGAAGAATAGTCATGACAAAAGTATCAAAATATTAGAAGATGGTGGGATTAGAATAAATGTTATAGAAGTGAAAACACCACAACCACTTATTTTAATAAATACATACTTACCGGCAAGGAATGGGGGCCAAAAAGACTCATATGCTGAAATATTGGATGAACTATCTGAAATAATTTATAAATACAGGCAGACCCACGAAATAATTGTAATGGGAGACATGAATGCTTCCCTTTTCAGATCCCCCCCAAATGGACAAGATATTATGTTCAGGGAGTTTTGTGTAAAATCTAACATTATTGTCACTGACTCATACCCCCAGAATGACACCTTTTATCATCACAACGGTAAACATTCCGCAAGCCTAGACTATATACTTCCCATTAACAACCCTAGCCTTGTCACTGATGTCAGAGTCCTCACCGAAGACGCAGTAAATTTATCAGACCACTGCCTGGTAGAGGCAATTATAAACTACGTGATTAAAAATGATAAAGCAGAAATCACAGAAAAGCGCTCATGCTCTGTACCTCAGGGAAGAAAAAACTGGGAAAAATGTGATATCCAAATATACAGAGATAATATTAAAATTGAAATAGAAAAACAACCCAAATCTATATTTCAGATTGGGGAAAATATACAGAAACTAACAAACGTACTAAAAGCAGCCGAAAAACGAGCGTTCCCCCTGAAAAAAATCAGAAAAAGTAAAAGAACAAAAACAAAAAGGACCCCAGAAATAAAGAGTGCTATACAAACTTCCAAAAACGCACATAAGCTATGGAAAGAAGCGGGTAGACCCAGGGACCCGAACCATCCAAAAAGTCTAGAACGAAAATTTGCAAAAAGGGCACTCCGACGCTTGCAAAGGCAGGGAAATGCCAGTGAAAGAGAAAATTTATATGTAGAAATTACAAATGCCCATATTTCCAAAGACCAAAAGCTATTTGCTAAATTAGTCAATAAACAGAGAAACCAACAAACTACCCCCACAGATACCATAGTTGTAAATGGGGAAGAACGTGATACTTTAGACAGCATAATAGAGGGCTGGGAAACATACTTTACTGAACTGGCAAAACCAAAAGATCGGCCCGAATATAACAAAGAACATAAGCAAGAAACTGAATATGATGTAAATGTAATAGAACATATATGCCAAAGCAACAAAATTCCAGTTGAAGAAACTAACGAGGAAGAAATAACTAATATCATAAAGGCCCTAAAAAACAACAAAGCACCAGATAACCTAGGACTAACAGCAGAACACTTAAAAACTGCCCTACCAGAGGTTACACCCCCATTAACAAACATCATAAACTCTATACTAAGCAAAGCACAGGTACCAGATATATTAAAAAATGGGGTATTAACTTAAAAAAGGGAAAAGAAAAAATAAATCCTGCTAACTACAGAGGAATAACCGTAACAAGTCTAGTAGGTAAGATTTTAGAAGCTGTTCTTAAAAACAGACTTGATAACATTCTATCCCCCTCTCAAAACAAACTACAGAGAGGTTTTACAGAAGGCACATCCCCTCTCATGGCCGGCCTTCTAATAACAGAAGCCTTTGCAGAGGCCAAAGATAAAAATGAACCCCTCATTATGCAAACTTTAGACGCTGAAAAAGCGTTTGACATAGTGTGGCACAATGGTCTACTACGAAAACTATACAATGATGGAGTAGGGGGGGACCTATGGTTATTGGTAAAGTCTTTGCATACTGATGCACATACTATAGTAAAATGGCAAGGTGAGTACACACACCCAATCCCAATTAAACAAGGAATTCGGCAAGGAGCTAAATTATCCACCTTAATGTACAAGAGATTCAATAATGATATACTAAACCAACTACAAGATGCCCCTGAAGGTATGAAAATAGGTAGCACAGACGTAACATCCCCCACATGCGCAGACGACATAGCACTTTTATCACAAAAAGAAAATGACGCACAAATTCTTACTAACACCGTGCACGAAGCCACGAAAAAAGATAGATTTAGAATTAACGCTAGCAAATGTGAACTGGTTAATTTCAGAACCACAACTAAGCAACTAGCCATTCCAACAGTGAAGTATAATAGCACAAACATTGAAATAGTTAGTAGTGCTAAACATCTCGGCATAGAGAGAAACGCCACTAATACGCCAGATGTGGATAGCAGAATCCATTTGGCTAGAAAAACAGCATACGCTCTTCTGGGTAGCGGGTTACATGGGAAAAATGGAATATCCCCAATTATATCATTTCAAATGTGGTCTACTTTTGTAATACCTCGCTTGTTGCATGGCATAGAACTCTTAAACATAAGGAAGTCAGATATAGACGCGCTAGAAAGATATCAAAGAAAATTTTTAAAACAAATACAAACATTGCCAGAAAGAACTGCCTCTGTGGCGGTCTTGTCATTATTGGGGGCAAAAACTATTGAGGCCCAAATAGATACTAGAATCATTACAACCTTCCTTAATATTGCTAAAGATCCTCGTACAACTGAATTTCAAATAGCTGTAAGACAGCTAACCATCAAAGCAGATAACAGCAACAGCTGGTTCATAAAGGTCAAAAACATACTCCATAAATACGACCTCCCATGTCCCGAATTTCTACTAAAAACCGTGAGAAGCATTAAGCAAGTTGAAGCCTGGAAGACTAAAAGCAATCAAAAAATTGCAGAATATTGGGAAAAAATGTCAGAAAAGCAAATAGGGGAAAAGTCCACTCTAAAATATCTACAACTTCAAGACAAATCTAACAGTGTACCCCATCAAGTCTGGGCATATAGTAAACACTCACCATTCGCCTCAAAAAAAGCAATAATAAAGGCAAAATTGCTAACTGGCACACTCAGATTGCAAGCGAACAGAGCAAAATTTAACTCGCACGACGTTGACCCAACATGTAAACTTTGTAAAGGGGGTCCGGAGAACGAAATGCACTTTGCACTAGAATGCACAGCCCTGGAGGAGAAAAGAAACCTCTACAGGGAGAAAACAAAAACTATCTTAGAAAATATGATAAACAAAGAACTCGCTGATGAAATAATCAAAGATAATATAAAGCTCTTTCAACTGTACGTAGATTGTACAAACATGTTCAAAAACCTAAACAAAAGGACAAAAGATAAAGTAGTAAGAACGTTCGAAACACTAGGAAGGGATCTGCTGTACTCCCTATACTGTCATCGAGCAGTCATTTTAAGACCAAATTCATTTTAGATATGTTTTAAACTAGATTGAAATTACACTAGTTTTAATAGATATATAAATTTTAACAATATGTACAACATGTAAAGTACACATTTCGCAAATGAGCACACTGGGACACCTAAGTTGAGTATGATCAACTACTTAAAAGCAAACAGTGATGCCCTGCTGCCTGGCCAAATTATATAGTGTATAGTGTTTGTGGCCCGGGGCACAACCATGTACATATTTTAATGTAGATATGGCTCCTTTTAACTATCCCTATCTTTTAGTTATGTGTATCTTTCTTTATGTAAATATGTTAGGTTATAGAAATCAAAAACACATTTTTACTCTCTGCACAACACTTTCTTACTGTTCTATCATTTAGTTCCTCTATTTTATTTATTTTAGTTAAGGGAAATTCTTTTAATTTCTCTCTTTAAAGAACATATCTTAGATTTTTTATAGTATTTATTAAGGTGTCTTGCACACTTTTTACCTCTTAGGGTGCTCCTTCAACAAAGGAGGGAACTCCATACATACGATACGATACGATACGATACGATACGATACGATACGAAAATAAAATGAAAAAAAAAAGAATTTTTAAAAGATTTAATTAAAATGCAAAAACGGGATCGACATCCTACTTTTATACCGGAATAATGCATATCCGTCTGCTAGTTGATCTTTTCTCTTGCAAACAGTGAATCCACTGTGATCGGTAAATTAAAAATGGCGGATTTGCAAGTCAAAAACATTCTTTTAAATAAATAGGACATTAAATCTACAAAGGTAAGTCATTTAAGGTGTGAACAGGTGAATATTTACCTTTTCCTTGATTGCACATGTGCAGCTGCACTCGTAAATGCAACGCTGAGTTTCCAATTTTAAGATCCAATGTTCATTTTCGTACGTAAACATTACAATATCCGTCGAGGCGCAAGTGCGCAACGTCTTCATTTTCACACATTCTAAATAAAAGTGCTCAATTTGGTCCATTTTAAAGCTAGAACGAGCTTTAAAAGCTAGATATAGCTTTAATAGCTAGATTTGCCGTTTCCCCCACCTGTTGGGAAGGGGAGGGGGGTAATTTCAATGAAACTGAGGAGCTTCTTTACTTTTTGTCTAAGCGCAACCTCAGTTTCAAATGTTTGCTTCATAAAGTGTGTGGGAAATTGGTGATCAGAGCTCGTTGTGTATCTTTTGATTATCGATGTATTTTCCATTGCCTGTCCAAAAATAATGCATGTGTCCAAAACAACTGGACCGCAGTTAATTACGTGAAAAAGGCTAATTGAAATGAAACATACATTTGTTGAATCCTACCTGAAAATGTGTAAGTTGATCCATTTAAGCCATGATTAAAACAAATTGAGCGCTGTTGACTATTATCGGCAGGGTACAATTATCGGCACCTTTATTTATCGCCTATAATAAACGAGAATATTGACGTGTTTGTTGTTCTTTTGTTATACAGGTAGAAGCAACAGAATATTAGAAACAATTTTATGAACTTCAGTCCATCATATTATACCTAATAAATATGGTGCCTACCACCGTCTTTTAAAAAAGATGAAAACAATATCAGGGAAAACACCGTCTTTATCATAACAAATAAAAAACTTCCTTTTTTGAGTCGGTGTTTCATAGAATTTGAACTTGGTTTTTGTAATTCTTTTCAGATTCACAATTGCATAGTGTATTCCTTTTTCTTATTTCATATTTTTCGATTATTTTTATGAAGAACTTGCCTACCTTTCACTCCTTCCAATTTATATCCCGTTTTCATGACCCGTCTATAATTATCGGCATATCTGAATACTTGCCTATGCACTAGCAATATTTGTTACCGCTTTTGGAAAATTTCATTTCCGTTTTTCAGTAGACAAATATTGGAATTTGTAAATTAGTTTATTGTCTTTTAATATAAAAGAATATTCAGTGGTAATCCGACCCAGTTTCAGTGTTAACCAACGTTTTTCAAACTGATCAGGGAAGATGCCGATAACGTGGAACAAGCAGAAAATATAACTTCATGGGTAACTTTATTCGGAAGCGTTTATCACCTTCCAGGGTCACGACGAACTAAAATAAAAGTTTGGTTGCGGGCGTCTTGGGAAACACCAATCACATGGTATAGTCATAAACTTGTAACCTTACATTTCAGCCATTGCACAACGGCGATTTTAAAAGAAATGTTCATCTCTCTTGGTGAGGGTGCCGATAATACTGGCAGGCTTTCTACTGTTCCTACTTTTTCCTACTATTTCCTACTTTTCCTACTTTTTTATTTTGATCCTATTTTTTCCTACTTTTTCTTCAAAACCTCCTACTATTCCTACTTTTTTATCTCAAAAGTAAAAAATTACTTGGCTCACTTGTCATCGACATCTGATTCAAAGTTATTAAAAAATTTCGGGCTCGCTTCGCTCGCCCATTCTGTATATTTTACATGAAAAATCAATCTCTCCTTATTTCTCTCTGTGATTTCCTCAAAGATGAACATTACCAGTCTACAATCATTGCTTACTTTGATTTTTGTATGGTACTTATTGAAAATTGTTGCTAAAAGTGATGGAAAATTTCCTACTTTTCCCCTATTAATTCCTACTTTTTCCTATTTTTCTCCTACTTTTTTTCATTGACTACTCCTACTTTTTTCCTACTTTTTTATCAAGGTAGAGTAGAAAGCCTGTACTGGACATATGCCGATAACACTGAACAAAAGTTGACTTGCAAAAACCGTTGTATCAAGAGGTGGGCCACATTTGTGCTATATAGAGATGGTAGTCAAGGTCGATAAAAAAATCCCCCTTCACATGGTATAGTCGATAAAATAATAAACAAGACGCACCGGCCACTAGGCAAGGTAAAACGTAAAGGTGCCGATAATTGTCTACAACGCTCTATAATAGAATCCTGGCGGATGCTGCAGAGATTACAACTGGTAGATAACATGGCAGAAACATGGTTTAAATGGGTTATTTTTCACATTGTGTGAGGCGAAGCCAAGCCGAATACAACTTATTCCATTGACCCAGTATATTTTTGTATCCCTGTGTAAAACACTATTGATTTATCCCACCAATGGCTTTTGTTGTGTGTAGGGCCGGGCGGTGCACCGAAAATTTCGGTGCTTCGAAATTAGCAGTGTCGGTTCGATGCACCGACATAGAATTCCAGATTTCGATTCGGTTCAGACGTAATTTATCAAAGTAAACCAAAGTCAAATAGTGACCAGAAGATGCTTGAAATTGCTTAGAAATTATATCTAAGAAGGCCAAAATGTAAGAAAAAAGCGAACATTCACTTATTGCTCCGATTTACGTGTACTTCCCCCCACTTGCAGACCTCCCATGAAAAGGAAAGTGAAAGTAGCTCTACTTTCGCTTTCCGTGAACTGGTCAGAGGAAGCTTTGTACAAGCAGCAACAAGAATAAACGGGACAGAAGTTGCCAAATATCATGTAAGGAAAGCTATGTCCACTGAAATATATACTGTGAAACCTGTCACTTCTTGGTTGTTGAAAAAATAGGTGTTGAAATTTGTATTATATTTTCAAAATTTCTCACAGTACATGCTGTTGTGTTAGAGCACATGCATTCACCATAATTATGGATGTAAAACTGATGAAACCCCACACATTCTTCAGATTATTATGCAAACTATTATGCTGTATAAGGTTAGACTAAAGTGATGGTAAAATCAATTGAGATTTTAATCTTCATTTTTCTGTGAATTTTATCCATTTTTACATTATTTTGTACTTTATCTCATTCAAATGAACCGAATCGAAATTAACCGAACCGAGGCCTTGTGAATCGAAACCGAACCGAATCGAAGGATACCTGAATCGTCCCAGCCCTAGTTGTGTGTAACATCAACAGATTTTAAAGCATCTCGACAATTAGAAGCAGGTCTTCATATCATAATGATATCCTGTCAGTGACCTTATACAGCATGATATTTTGTTCTTTGCAGCCAATCAGATTGCAAGAAATTTACCACAGGTGGGATGAAAAGCCATGCCTTAAATTCAGCCTACATGTATCAAAATTAACAATAATTATTGTATTTAATATTCATTTGTAACTTTTTGGCCCAACTTTGTAGCTCTACCATTTTCCATATATGTCCATGAGCAATGCCAAAACTAGTGTCACAGAACAGGACCTCTATTACTACATGTAGTGTTGGGAATCGGATGGAGTAATCAAAATATAATCAGAATGATTATAAAAATCGTAATCGAATATCAGAATCGGAAGGGACGTCGGGGAAAATCGGCACAACTCTAACTACATGTACGTCATCTAAATCCCTAATTAAGGTATACCCATCAAAAAGGAGGGAGTACTTAGTAATTGAAATGTTCACACTTGATATAATAAGGTTTATATTTTTTTCAACAGAATTGCTTGGAGATTTGCTGAAACAGAGGCCAAAAGAATCTGATGGGATAGATAACATAGTAGTTGTAGACAATATTCCTGAAGTCGGACCAGATAGATTAGACAAGTTAAAGAATGTCATTCGTAAATTGTTCGAGAAATTTGGCAAAATTGTTAGAGAACATTATCCAATGGAGGATGGAAAGACGAAAGGGTAAAGATTTTTTGACGATGCTTGTCTTTTAACTTGTAAACAATACTACAGTATCTACCATCATGACCATTACTTAAAATACAATTGGTCAAGAATCACTGATAGATATGAAATTTTCTTGCATTCCTCCATAAAAGTGAATGTTGCTCATAAGATGTCCCAGCACTGTACATAGCTATTAACATTTATGGAATGCATTTTGATGTTTATGCCTTTTAAAAATATTTAGGGTTGCAGATGTGAAAACTTCTATTTTCTAGCGTGAAGGGGATTTAGGATAAAAATTAAGTGTTTGTGTATCCATGTGAACATAATTTTATTCTGTTGGATTTGACATTTTTGCGCCATTTCAATTTACATGTACCTTCAATTGTATTGATAATTTAGGAAAATTGTCTTGTTTATATGATGAGTTCAGTAGGCTAGAGTTCCAGACAGCCAACACAATGTTGGTTTAATGAGGATGCTTTCTGAAATGTCTGATAAACATGATAAAAAACAAACTTACAAAATTCAAGGGTTAAGAAAAGCTTCATAATGGTTAGCAAAAAAAGTTTGATTCTCACTTCTGAGATCTCAGGATGATTCGTTGAAGGAATTAATATGGGAGGGTAAGGCAGTCCCCAACATGACAAAGCAATTATAGGAACAGCAAACATTCAACTAGTGTCTTTCTTAAGGAGAGGATGAATCCTTATGATGTAAACATCATTGTCAAGACCAGTGTTGTCTATCTAAAGCATAAAAATCTTGTGAACAGGATAGAAAACAAACCTATAAAGGTAGAATCCTCAAACTTAAACCTATATAAAAGGCAGAATCCTCAAACTTAAACCTATATACATGTAAAGGTAGAATCCTCAAACTTAAACCTATATACATGTAAAGGTAGAATCCTCAAACTTAAACCTATATACATGTAAAGGTAGAATCCTCAAACTTAAACCTATATACATGTAAAGGTAGAATTCTCAAACTTAAACCTATAAAGGTAGAATCATCAAACTTAAACCTATATACATGTAAAGGTAGAATCCTCAAACTTAAATCTATTTTATAAAGGTAGAATCCGCAAACTTAAACCTATATAAAAGGTAGAATCCTCAAACTTAAATCTATATAAAAGGTAGAATCATCAAACTTAACCTATATAAAAGGTAGAATCCTCAAACTTAAACCTATAAAGGTAGAATCCTCAAACTTAAACCTATATAAAAGGTAGAATCCTCAAACTTAAACCTATAAAGGTAGAATCCTCAAACTTAAACCTATATAAAAGGTAGAATCATCAAACTTAACCTATATAAAAGGTAGAATCATCAAACTTAAACCTATATACATGTAAAGGTAGAATCCTCAAACTTAAACCTATATAAAAGGTAGAATTATCAAACTTAAACCTATATAAAAGGTAGAATCATCAAACTTAAACCTATATAAAAGGTAGAATCATCAAACTTAAACCTATATACATGTAAAGGTAGAATCCTCAAACTTAAATCTATATTAAAGGTAGAATCCTCAAACTTAAACCTATATAAAAGGTAGAATTATCAAACTTAAACCTATATAAAAGGTAGAATTATCAAACTTAAACCTATATAAAAGGTAGAATCATCAAACTTAAACCTATATAAAAGGTAGAATCATCAAACTTAAACCTATATACATGTAAAGGTAGAATCATCAAACTTAAATCTATATTAAAGGTAGAATCCTCAAACTTAAACCTATATAAAAGGTAGAATCATCAAACTTAACCTATATAAAAGGTAGAATCATCAAACTTAAACCTATAAAGGTAGAATCCTCAAACTTAAACCTATAAAGGTAGAATCCTCAAACTTAAACCTATATAAAAGGTAGAATCCTCAAACTTAAACCTATATAAAAGGTAGAATCATCAAACCTTCTACAAGTGATTGGTAGCATAGGTCACCATCAAGGTCACAAACTCATTGTGACTTTTGGCTTGAAACCTAATGAACAGTATAGACATCATAGAAACATCAAAACTTAAACAAATGTTCTGCTTTGGGAGGGGATGAACCCTACTGGTTTGCAAAGTCAATGGCTAAAGGATATTAAAGGTCACAGTTGACTTCCACTGAAAAATAATGTGAGCAGCATGGAAGACAAAGTAGTTGTTAGAGGGTCATCATGATCTGTATTGGGAGAGGATGTTCACTCCCAACATTTTTATGCCCCCGGAATCAAAGATTCGGGGGCATATAGTTTTTGGCCTGTCCGTCTGTTTGTCTGTTTATCTGTTTGTCTGTCTGTTTGTCCGAAAAACTTTATCATTGGACATAACTTTTGAATGGGAAGTGATAGGGCTTTTATATTTCACATGTGTATTCCTTGTGACAAGACCTTTCCATTGATACCAAAATTTTTGACCTCGTGACCTTGACCTTGACCTTTGACCAACTTTTCAAAAACTTTAACATTGGGCATAACTTTTGAATGGGAAGTGATAGGGCTTTCATATTTCACATGTGTATTCCTTGTGACAAGACCTTTCCATTGATGCCAAAATTTTTGACCTCGTGACCTTGACCTTGACCTTTGACCTTCTTTTCAAAAACTTTAACATTGGGCATAACTTTTGAATGGGAAGTGATAGGGCTTTCATATTTCACATGTGTATTCCTTGTGACAAGACCTTTCCATTGATACCAAAATTTTTGACCTCGTGACCTTGACCTTGACCTTTGACCTTCTTTTCAAAAACTTTAACATTGGGCATAACTTTTGAATGGGAAGTGATAGGGCTTTCATATTTCACATGTGTATTCCTTGTGACAAGACCTTTCCATTGATACCAAAATTTTTGACCTCTTGACCTTGACCTTTGACCTACTTTTCAAAAACTTTAACATTTGGCATAAATTTTGAATGGTAAGTGATAGGGCTTTCATATTTCATATGTGTATTCCTTGTGACAAGACCTTTCCATTGATACCAAAATTTTTGACCTCGTGACCTTGACCTTTGACCTTTTAACCCAGTGACCTCACATACATGTACTTAGCAGAAAATAGTGTTCATACTAACAAAGATGCCACCGGGGGCATTCGTGTTTCACAAACACAGGCTTTATTTCACCATTTATAGGTAAATTTGCCTGTAATTGTATTCCACATGTAATACATTGTAATTTATGGAATTTACCTTGTTTATGTGATGAGTTCAGTAGGCTAGAGTTCCAGACAGCCAACACAATGTTGGTTGAACGAGGATGCTTTCTGATATATCTGATAAACAGGATAAAAACAAACTTTTCAAATTGACAATTATATCATTAGAGCTAAGAATAAACTATGTAGGGTTAGCATTCTCATTTCTCACCTCTGAGGTCATTGAACGATTCAGTGTAAAACTATGATAATTATAGGAGAATTCCCTCATGCCAACATCAAAGCCAATAATTTACTAATGAAAAAAATTAGATTTTACTTTACAAAATAGTTCCTTTATTGTATGGTACCTGTGTAGTAAACACATACAATGTACCTTTCTAATATACACATACTTATATTTTAGTTCCACCAAATTTTAACAGAAATTTGGACAAAATTGTAAAAAATTGCATATACATGTATATAACTTGCATGTTTAAGTTTTACCAAGAATTAGTGCACCTGACAGATTTTCCATTAAAATCTCTTTAATGTGGTCTTGAATCATAACAGTGCTACCTGTTCTTGAACAAGAATTCCGTTAAAATAGTCCACATGTACGGTATGGTACCTGTATGATTTAATTATAATATATGTATACACTGTAGTGATTCGTACATGTTCCATCTAAGAATGAAGCACCCTATCAGTATGTATGATGAGTCAACTAGAGTCTCTGATAGCTACACAGTAGCCTGGAGATACTGTAGCTTTAACAACCTGACACAACTGACACAACTGAGTGCTGATTTACATCACAAAAAACCTTGGTCAATGTCATGCGGCATTTATTTCAAATTTTACATCTGTTTCTTATATAAAACTTTTATTTTGTAGATTTATTTTCCTGGAGTATTCATCTCCTATCCATGCACATGAAGCTGTCAAAATGGCTAATGGATACAAGCTAGACAAAGCACACACCTTTTCTGTCAACCTGTTTTCAGACTTTGAAAAGTATGTTCTATTTTTACTCAGTATGACAATAACTGAATTTTGTGTTTTCTTGATTTTTTTTCTGCTTAAAACCAGTACTCTGTACATGTAATATTTGAAATAGAGATTTCTATTACTGTTCATAATAATAAAGATAATCTTTCTATGTTAGATGTGATGTTATATTCTCTTGAAATCAACAATTATAGATATAAAAGATTTTTGTTGATATACAATTTATATAAACATTCAGATAACAAGTATAGTTATGATAAATTATTTTTTGCAGGTTTGAGAAAGTTCCTGCTGAATGGGAAGTTCCCAAACCAAAGTCTTTCAAAGATTATGTAAGTATAGTCATGTATAGCATCTTATAAAGTATTCATTCCGATACACAAGGTTGTCTGAAATAGCGTGTATACATTGTGAATATGATTCTTTTCTAGGGAAACTTGCGATACTTCTTACAAGACAATGAATGCTGTGATCAGTTTAGTGTGATATATGACGGAGGGGAAAAAACTGCCATATACAAGAACTCCCCTAGGGAACCTGTATTGTTAGAAGAAAGAGCGGTTAGTTGTTTAAAATATTTTTGAAACATTCTGTCAACTTAAAATAAGCCTTTTCACGATAACTTAATACTATAGTAGGTAGGGAAGACTTTCATTACGTCACAGGCACAAACTAACTGAATGTCTTTACATCACTTTCTCAGAAAAATACTTATTTTGCTGTCAAAGCAAGTGGACTGCAGTTATTATGAAAAGGCTCATAAAGAATTTGGTATATGTATCATGATGTATAATGAAGATAACTCTCTGAACTCCTGTTATTAGCATCATTCAATTACCTACAATTACACATGTATATGTTTATGTAAACAACTTTTTATCAAAATTTGCAAAATTTGTCGTTATCAGAGATGGACGGAGACATATGTTCGTTGGTCACCCCAGGGTACATACTTGGCTACGTTTCACACCAAGGGAATAGCTCTGTGGGGAGGGGAGAAGTTTGATCAGATCATGAGGTTCAGTCATATAGGTGTACAGCTGATAGATTTCTCTCCTTGTGAACGTTACTTAGTGACATTTAGCCCCCTACCCACCAATCAGGAGGATCAACATCAGATAATTATATGGGACCTTAGGACTGGTATGAAGAAGAGAGGTTTCCACTGTGAAACTCAGGCTACTTGGCCTATACTCAAGTAAGTACTGTCAGTAACATCCTTTGTAAAACAAGCTGTCTGATTTTGAATATGAATTTTGAATGTTAAGAAGTCAATTGTTACATAATACAGCATGAAAGTTTCTTTTGGTTTGTTAGCTTGAATTCTTTTGCTTTGCTTTAATATATTTGTAATGTCTTGCTTTCCTGTTTCTAAGAACTAGATGATTTTTGTACCCAATATGTCAGTTTTAAAAATCAATAAAATGTGCACAAGTGAAGATGCTTTGTATTTCATAACATTAATTATATAAAATTTTAATTTTAAATTCTTTGTTTCATAACAGATGGAGCCATGACGGAAATTATTTTGGTAGAATCACTCCCGATACTTTAAGCATCTATTCCACACCAGTAAGTTTTCAAACGATGTTTTACTTTCCACCTTTGATTTATGTACTTCACACTTATGTCCTCTACTTGTGTAATTGGCCTTCATTTATAATTAGAAAAGCATTTCTATGCTTGGTAACAGTAATCTTATGGTGATTTTTAGTCCCCTACCGGCAACGCCGAAGGGGACTCTTAGTTTCCTCTCGGTCTGTCTGTCCGTCCGTCCGTCCGTCCGTCAGTCTGTCCGTCTGTCTGTCCGTCTGTCCGAATATCAGTTTTCCGGACTTTTTTCTGCAACGGATGGAGATATTGAGATGAAATTTGATACACAGCTTGGTCTTGGATAGTTACAGAGCAAGTTTGACTTTCGTCACGCTTAACCTATTTTTCGTGGAGTTATGCCCCTTGATGACTTTGAAAATTCAGGTTTTTTTTTCAGTTTTCCGGACTTTTTTCTGCAACGGATGGAGATATTCAGATGAAATTTGATACACAGCTTGGTCTTGGATAGTTACAGAGCAAGTTTGACTTTTGTCGCGCTTGACCTATTTTTGGAGGAGTTATGCCCCTTGATGACTTGGAAAAATTATGTTTTGGTCAGTTTTCCGGACTTTTTTCTGCAACAGATAGAGATATTCAGATGAAATTTGATACACAGCTTGGTCTTGGATAGTTACAGAGCAAGTATGACTTTCGTCACGTTTAACCTATTTTTCGAGGAGTTATGCCCCTTGATGAATTTGAAAATTCAGTTTTTGTTAGTTTTCCGGACTTTTTCCTGCAACAAAGAGAGATATTCAGGTGAAATTTGATACTCAGCTTAGTCTTGGATAGTTACAGGGCAAGTTCGACTTTTGTCACGCTTGACCTATTTTTCGAGGAGTTATGCCCCTTGATGACTTTGAAAATTAAGTTTTTGTCAGTTTTCCGGACTTTTTTCTGCAACGGATGGAGATATTCAGATGAAATTTGATACACAGCTTGGTCTTGGATAGTTACAGAGCAAGTTTAACTTTCTTCACGCTTGACCTATTCTTCGAGGAGTTATGCCCCTTGATGTTTGGAAAATTCAGTTTTTTTTTTCAGTTTTCCGGACTTTTTTCTGCAACAGATGGAGATATTCAGATGAAATTTAATACACAGCTTGGTCTTGGATAGTTACAGAGCAAGTTTGACAGTCGTCACCCTTAACCTTTTTTGAGGAGTTATGTCCCTTGATGACTTGGAAAATTCAGTTTTTGTCAGTTTTCTGGACTTCTGTCTGCGACATATAGAAATATTCAGGTGAAAATTTGATACATAGCTTGGTCTTGGATAGTTACAGAGCAAGTTTAACTTTCGTCACGCTTGACCCATTTTTCGAGGAGTTATGTCCCTTGATGACTTGGAAAATTCAATTTTTGTCAGTTTTCCGGACTTTTTCCTGCAACAAAGAGAGATATTCAGGTGAAATTTGATACTCAGCTTAGTCTTGGATAGTTACAGGGCAAGTTCGACTTTTGTCACGCTTGACCTATTTTTCGAGGAGTTATGTCCCTTGATGACTTGCACAATTCAGTTTTTTCAGTTTTCCAGACTTTTTTCTGCAACAAAAAGTGATATTCACGTAAAATTTGATACATAGCTTGGTCTTGGATAGTTACAGAGCAAGTTCAACTTTTGTCATGCTTGACCTCTTTTTCGAATCGATAAAGCAGATAAAACCTCAGAACTGAGCTGCACAGACAGTAAGTTTAATTAAAACTCATGTTTAATTGAAGAGTAATTCATAGGCAGAGTTGCAGGACATAAATATATGCCGCCGGTAGGGGACTTATATCGCTCAGCGATCATAACATTTTTACCTTTCAGTCATTTGGACTCCTTGACAAGAAAAGTTTGAAGATTAGTGGAATAAGGTATGTCAATGTACATGACTATTTTCTTTATATATGCTAAACTCCATTTCTGTTTTTATGCTCAGATATGTATACAAATAATTTGTACGACACTATTTATGTGTCCATCAGTCCCCACATTTTTGAGGGCAAGATTACAGATTAAACTTTTCTTAAGGATCTTTATATTTGCCACCAGAGTCCTATTGGTTTTAAAGGTCAAAGTAAAAGTCACTTGGTCTTGTAAGACCTGAAGGATAAAATAAAGACTAAACTATGATACCACAAAAGAATTGTGATTACAGGTATATGAACCTAAAGGTCATGGTCAAGGTCATGACACGGCTTAAAATTATCTTCATGTTTAGTTGGTGTATATGATGCCACTTGAAAACTCTTGTTATTAAAATTTTAGTTTCTTTTTAAAATGGGAAAGAAATGAAAATTTAGAAATCAACTCCAAAAGTATTATTTTTTTTAATGCAGAGATTTTTCATGGTCTCCATCTGACAATGTTGTGGCATATTGGGTCCCAGAGAGAGAAAATGTGCCGGCCCGTGTAACATTGGTGCAAATTCCTAGTCGTAACGAAATCTGTGTCAAGAACTTATTCAATGTAGCTGACTGCAAAATGCACTGGCAGAAAAATGGGGACTATCTATGTGTAAAGGTGGATCGCTACTCCAAGGCAAAGAAAGTAGAGGAGAAGGATCAGTACAAGTACAGTGTAAGTGAGATGAATATCAGGGGTATTTTCAGAAATTGATGTATATGGACTGTAACATGATTATGATGATTGGAACTTGCCCTCTCTGACATACTCTGATCGAGACATTCGTTCCTAGCACTTGTGTACTCCGCTAGTTCTGAGTCATGAATAAATCAGTGGATTTCCTGAATTTTTATAAGTCTTTCTTTGTGGAATACTTAATCTGGAGTTTGTTTTTCAGGGGATGTACTACAACTTTGAACTTTTTAGAATAAGAGAAAAGCAGATTCCTGTAGATAAGGTGGAATGTAAAGGTAAATTTCATACTTAATACTGATAGTAATGTATATACATGTATATACACAGTAATGTTTTCTTAAGTTTCCATAACAACGTTTGTTTCCCATCATCACTCACATTCACGTGAATTGCTCAAATGAAATTTGATGTTATTTGAAGTATTAAATTATCCAAACAATGTTACAATATTCTACAGAAAATGTAATGGCATTTGCCTGGGAACCTACTGGAACCAGATTTGCTTACATTCATGGAGAAAGTCCCAGGATTTCTGTCACCTTCTATCAGATAAAAGCAGGAAAAGTTGAACTCCTTAGTAAGTATTTCAATCATAGCTTGATATGAAATTTAAATAAAGAAAAAAGAGGGATAAGTAAATTTTAAAAATTGTTGTCTACATTTGTAGTCTTATTGCTATTCATAGACATTAATGTTACAAATGTATTCATGTTTATTTATAGAAAGTCTAGAGAGAAGACAAGCTAACCATTTGTTCTGGAGTCCCTCAGGCCAGTTCATCGTCCTAGCTGGTCTTCGCAAGTAAGTACATGTGTTTTCATGTCCTTTCTTAATAAGTCATGTTTTCATGCCTTTTCTAAAGTCATAAAGCATGTCTAAGATTTTACAGGGAAATGAATTGTTTTGTTTATTTCATCGTGTATTACATGATATAGTAAGACATACACCAAAAATGGCATTTTCGCATGTTATGCTGTTTATATTTTACACATTTTTGATGATATTTGCTGTTTCCTTCTTAGAAAGTTGACATTGAACAACAACCAAGAATGATATATGTTTGATATTTCAGTATGAATGGAGTGTTAGAGTTTGTTGATGCCTCAGACGTTACAGTTATGGCTCAGACGGAACATTTCATGGCTACAGACATTGAGTGGGATCCCACAGGCAGATATGTTATCTCAGCTGTCAGCTGGTGGGGTCATAAGGTCAGTATATAGATTGACTGGTGGGGACATAAGGTCAGTATGTAGATTGACCGATGGGGTCACAAGATTTAGGATATAAATGTAGTTTAACTTGTGATATCACATGGTGAATCTGTAGACAACTTTAAGGATCAGAAGATGAGTATATAGGTCAATTGGTTAGGTCAGAAGATGAATACAGTATTTACAGTAAATAAAGTTTCAGGGTCACAATGCAAATTTGCAGATCAGCTGACCTTTTTTGTGATTGTCTAACCTCATCTTTATATTGACCTTAGTGATAACGTTCATTTGATCAATTTGTTTCTATCTATATTTTCCAGGTGGACAATGCATATTGGATATGGTCTTTCCAAGGTCGACTGCTGCAAAAACTACAATGTGATAGATTTTGTCAGCTGTTATGGAGACCAAGACCTCCGACATTACTGGCCAACGAACAAATAAAGGTAAATCTCACAACACTAAATTATTTATGGGTTTGACAGCTAGAAAGACCTTAATATCTTGTAACATGTACAAGGAGTATAAGGTTGCTACTACTCCATATCTTCCTTACATGTATATTGTAAATGTTATCTTTTTGTCTTTCAATTGTACAAAACCAACATTAAAGTGAAGTTGTTAACAGGAAAAATGTGAATAAAGGGTAAAATTGTTGCTGAAAGTTCAATTATGACTATCTGAAGTATTAAAGGAGATTTTCATCTTGTTTAGTATTGCATCCTTGAGAGAGTAAAGTTTATTGGTATTTGCTGTACCTGTAGATATTATTATATTTTTTTTTCAGAATATCAAGAAGAATATGAAGAAATATTCAGAGCAATTTGACGTTATGGATCGTCTCCGCCAGTCTAACGTCTCCACTGTAAGTTTGATACGTAGATGGATTCTTAACTGTAGATCATTGTTTATATATATATATTGTTAATACTCAACATAAAAAAGAGACAAGTAAATGTGGCATCAATATTGAAGACAAAATAAATCCTTAGTAGGCTTCTGCCAATTATACAAATACAAGTCGTAGCTGCTGTATGAATCCATCATTAACATTGACTGGAAGGCTTCACCTCAAATCGTTAGAGGTTTTGAGTCCTTTGTGACAACCCCAAAAAATTGTATCCTCAGACCTTTATATTTAACCTACTTTTGAAAAAACAACAACATTGTTCATTGAAGAATATCTGTTATGTTTGTACCTTGTGACAAAATATTCATTGTAACAGAGATCCAATGTGAAAAAGGTTTCCATTTGACTTTTCGGTTTTTTAGTCAATACTATTTGAAGGTTACAATGAAAAGTTGACACATTTGAAAACATTATGTACATACATGTTTTGATTTATCTTGATTAGGAACTACTGGAGAAGAGAAAGCAGTTACTGTCAGAGTATGAGAGGTATAGGAAGATTCAGGAAGAGGAGTATGAGCATTATAAACAGAGGAGAATAGCATTGAGAGATGGTATGTACTCAGTAGTCATTCGATTGATATGATACCAATATGACTATTGAATTTTCCTTTTTTGACTCCTTTGAATGGTGATGATGATTGGAACTTGCCCTCTCTGAATTTGTCTGAGGGAGATATTCGTTCCTAGCACTTGTGTACTCCGCTAGTTCTGAACCATTATATTGATTTACCCCTTTAAAACTACATGTTTATCATAGGGATACACTGTAATGATAAAATTAGAGAAAGTTTTTAAGCTTTCGTGACCTCAAGCAACCAACTACTTTCAAATGTAAGTTACTATAAGCAATGTAGAAGCAGCAGTGATCAGTCTCTGTAAACTGCAGACATAATAATGTCAGTAATCAGAGTTAAAATCGCTAGTGCAAAGAGTGTTGATAATGGTGCCATATTAGGATCTACTTGGGGGAAAGATGACATCATTTTCATTTATGATGAGTGACCTTTGACCTACTTTTGAACGATAAGAGGTAGGGTTTTGATATTTCACATATAGATTCCTCATGACCAGAACTTTCATTTGATATCATGACTTTTGACCTAGTGACCTTGACATTGATCTCTGACCTTTGTCATTCGATTGATATGATACCAATACGACTATTGAATTTTCCTTTTTTGATTCCTTTGAATGGTGATGATGATTGGAACTTGCCCTCTCTGAATTTGTCTGAGGGAGACATTCGTTCCTAGCACTTGTGTACTCCGCTAGTTCTGAACCATTGTATTGATTTACCCCTTTAAAACTATATCATAGGGATACACTGTAATGATTAAATTAGAGAAAGTTTTTAAGCTTTCGTGACCTCAAGCGACCTTGTATGTTGAAGAATGTATCAACTACTTTCAAATATTAGTTACTATAAGCAATGTAGAAGCAGTAGTGATCAGTCTCTGTAAACTGCAGACATAATGTCAGTAATCAGAGTTAAAATCGCTAGTGCAAAGAGTGTTGATATTGATGCCATATTAGGATCTACTTGGGGGAATGATGACATCATCTTCATTTATGATGAGTGAATTATAAACATCACCTTTGCTTTATTACAGGAGTTGACACAGATGGGCTGGAGGAGGAGGAGTATGATGAAGAAGTAGTAGAATTCCTATTGAAGGTAGAAGAAACGGTGGTCGAGGAGTAAACACCCAAACCATCAGCGTTTCCTAGAAAGAGATTGAATAGAAGGGGAAAAGGGGGTTTCTCTTATCTGTTACCATCAAAATAAAAGCCATCTTGAAAACTTCTTGATAAGATAAGAGGAACCAGATCTGAACTGATTAGACTGTGAATTAATTTGCCGTTTATGGGCAGTGCTGTTACCTTTGACATTTTGTGTCACATAATTGTGATTTTGACTTTGCTTATCATATTCTACTTTATTCTGATCATGTGTAATTGCAATATTAGTACATCTGTTTGCCAATCAAATTTAGTGCTATGCTGTTTTATGTCAGGAATGTTATTTATTTACCACTGTATTCCTCTATGTATATTATATGGGTATTATTCAGGCTACTTTGCCATTCCCTATAGGATAACACTTCTCTCATCTAGGTTTTGGTATTGTCATGCATTTAATGGTATTTTGATTAAAATATTTACCCCTTCCTTGAATTTGTCAGTTTATCTGCGGCATACATGTGTATCGATGCAGGAGATGTATTCATCGATGGATAATGTACTTAGTAACCTATATGTATTGTGTTCCTTTCAAATTTTATGTTATGTCTGAGGTCCCAGTATACATGTATACTGCTCACCTGGATATGATCTTTGCTGTATCCTGTGCGTCTACTTCATGGAGGAAGTCTTGACTAGGAGGAGTTTTGGAGAACCAGACAGCTTCATGAAATAAATTTGGGACACAGGTTTGTCTTGACATGCAAGATGATTCCTTGTGTCTAATGCAATTTCTAATTACATGTAAATGGAGACAACAAAAATTAAAATACAAGGTAATCCAAGTGAAGTAAATATTTTCTATGGTACTGTCTCTGTGAATAGGAATGAGTGTACTCTATATGGTGCGTGAATTGACCTATATTCATTAAACTTGACATGTGCCCCAGGAGTAGTGCATGTACCCTATTGATTTCAGGTGATCATCACTTGGTTTCCGAATTGTAACAGGAGTGTAATGCACCTATTGAGAAACCAGAGATCCGATCAAAACCGTGCCCTCTAGGCTGTATACAAGGAGGTTAGTCATTTCCAACCTTTGACCTTGTAAATCGATAGGGCTCTTTGCCAAAAGGAATATGTGTATGTAGTTTGGTCAAGATCCGATCAAAACTGCCATATAGACTATACAATGATTTTTGCCATTTTCAATATGTGACCTTGACCTATAACCTTGAACTTTAATAGGGTTCTTTTCATTGCCAAAAGGAATAAGTTTATGAAGTTTGGTCAAGATCCAATCAAAAATGTGCCCTCAAGGCTTATACAATAGAGTGACGTACACACACACACACACGAACCAAGGCATTACTACATCCCCTGCAACTATGTTGCGAGAGGATAAGTGTTATTCGTCCATGTTATGGTTTAGCCTTGTACAATTGATATTTACTCGCAACTCTGTTGTAGAGGGTATATAGCATCGCTGTCATGTGTTTTTTAAGTGTACGGAATCCTGTGAACAGCATGGAAGACAAAGTAATCATCATAGAAACAGCAACCCCCCCCCCCCCCCCACAAGGAGAGCGATTGTCAAAGCCACTGTGCACTTTAAGACTTTCCTTATGAACAGCATAGACATTATTCCATGGTATGCATCTAATACTAAATAGGGTTTCTCCTGGAGTTGTTATCAATACATCAGCGTAGGTCAAAAATTACTTCTGTAGTGTTGTGGAAATGCTGTTTTCAAAACATCAAGACCATGACAATTTGACCCCAAAGCAATAGATGAATAATGGCGTGGGAAGGCAAGGCGACTTGCCGAGAAACATTACAACTCAACCAGGGGGTATTTGTGAGTGACTTTGTCACTGCAAACATTTTTGGGCTATATAGACTGAAAACATTATAAAAGTATCGTTGTCCTAGTTTTAACTTATTCTGCACGGCTAAAATGACGGACATTGCTGGAAAGCAGGAGATGCTTACTCTCCCAGGACATCTGGTTTTACCTTGCAGAATGGGTTGTTTTGTAATTTTCCCCTGGTTATGCATGTCCATTGATTAAGGTTTCACTCATTGAGACATTTCTTTATCCGGAAAGGAACATATATATAGTTATCTGACTATAATCTTTCTTGGATTTTTTTTTTTTTCGTTTCATGGTACCAGAAAATAAAATTGGTTGTAAAAGTGTAATATGAACTTTATTTCTAATCTCTGAATTAACAACAAATATCTTGGCATGCATGATTATCGGGCAATCTCAACAAATATAAGGATTTACACAAAAAATGAAATGTTTATTTTGTTGCTGTCAATATCTGTTGAAATGTTGCATGAGGTAATGATCTTGACTGGAATCACTCGTGTGCTCAGCTGATGAACTGAATGTTTTAAGCCATAATTATATACATGTATATGATAATATCTCTATAATATGTAACTTAGAAACATTTTCTATGGACAACACTGGGCCCCGACTCGTCATACTCCGTCTTGTTGATCCACATCTGCTGGAAGGTGGACAATGACGACAGGATGGAACCCCCGATCCACACCGAGTATTTCCGCTCCGGGGGAGCAATCACCTTGATCTTCATCGTGCTCGGTGCGAGGGCTGTGATTTCTTTGGTCATACGGTCTGCGATTCCTGGGTACATGGTAGTACCACCAGACAATACCGTGTTAGCGTACAGGTCCTTACGGATGTCCACGTCACACTTCATGATAGCGTTGTATGATGTCTCGTGTATCCCTGCTGCCTCCATACCGAGGAAGGACGGCTGAAACATGGACTCTGGACAACGGAAGCGCTCGTTTCCTATCGTAATCACCTGTCCGTCTGGCAGTTCGTAGCTCTTTTCCAATGCTGATGAGGAGGCTGCCGTCGCCATCTCCTGTTCGAAATCCAGTGCCACATAGCAAAGCTTCTCTTTGATGTCCCTGACGATTTCCCTTTCTGCAGTAGTCGTGAAGGAGTAACCACGCTCAGTCAGGATCTTCATGAGGTAGTCCGTCAAGTCTCGTCCAGCTAAGTCTAACCGTAGAATGGCGTGGGGCAGGGCGTATCCCTCATATATAGGTACAGTGTGGGACACACCATCACCGGAATCCAACACGATTCCCGTCGTTCTACCAGAGGCATACAGGGACAGTACGGCTTGGATGCCCACGTACATGGCGGGGGCATTGAAGGTTTCAAACATAATCTGCGTCATCTTTTCCCTGTTGGCCTTTGGATTAAGTGGTGCCTCTGTGAGCAGTGAAGGGTGCTCTTCGGGAGCCACTCTCAGCTCATTGTAGAACGTGTGGTGCCAGATCTTCTCCATATCGTCCCAGTTAGTAACAATACCGTGTTCAATGGGATACCGCAAGGTGAGAATACCTCGTTTGCTTTGTGCCTCGTCTCCTACGTAGCTGTCCTTTTGTCCCATTCCAACCATAACACCCTGAAATGAAAATAACATTGACTAGATCTAATAAAATTGTCCATTGCAACTGCAAGCAAAACAGGCACTTAAATCAATGGTAGAACTTTAAAAGGTTCTATCATCGATTTCCATCTTTTTGATATCACTAAATCGATTTAGTTTTGGAAAGGGTTCTGGAGTCTCGGAGTTCAAACTTCATACAAATATTAACATGATTTCAATGTCACAACATACTTTTGGGATTAAAAAGCTGAGATGAAACTTATGAAAATAATTTCTGGTCTACAACTTTTATTCGTGACCTTTTGTTCAAGGTAAATTTTTTTAATTCTCAAAGTCACTACAAACTTTTGCCTATAGATCGAAGACTTTTTGAGCCTCAAAATTTTCACAATCACACATTGTGATCTTGACTCAAGGTCATTGGCATTATTTCAAAGTCACAACAGACTTTAACCCATAAAACAAAGAGTTGTTTACCCTCATGGCATCAAACTTGACAAACGTGTTCCTTGCATCAAGGTATTTCACCCTGACCCAAGGTCATTGAGTCAACATGGTTCACACAGAGTATTGTGGTTTGAACATATAACTTATATCAGATTGAGATCAATTAAACTAATGAAAATAATCCCCGATACACAAGGTATTTACGTTGCATTGGTTCAAACATCTACCAGCGATCGGTTAACGAAAATTCTCCTTTCAAGGGAGGAGGGGGGAGGGGCTCGACCGGGGAGTTTGTGGTTCAAGGTCAAATTTCATTCTTAAGGCCACAATAAAAACCTGTGTTTTTGAAACACAAATGCCCCTGTTGGCATATTTGACAGTAAAACAGATGAAAAGTAGTTTCACATTAGTGGTCAAGGTCACAAGGTCAAATTTGGTATCCATGGAAAAGTCTTGCCACATGGAATTCATATGTGAAATATGAAAGCCCTATCACTTAACATTCAAAAGTTATGGCTAAAGTTTAAATTTTCGAAATTATGTCAAACTCTTAAGGTCAAGGTCAAGAGGTAAATAATTTTGGTATCCATGGAAACGTCTTGTCACAAGGAAAACACATGCAAATTATGAAAGCCTTATCACTTGCCTGTCCGAAGTTATGGCCAAGGTTAAAGTTTTTCAAAAGTAGGTCAAACTCCAAGGTCAAGGTCACTAGGTAAAAAAATTTGGTATCTGTGGAAAGGTCTTGTCACAAGGAATACACAAGTGAAACATGAAAGCACAATCACTTACCATTCAAAACTTATGGCCAAGGTAAAAGTTTTTCAGAAGTAGGTCAAACTCCAAGGTCAAGGTCAGAGGTCAAAAACTGTGGTATCCGTGGAAAGGTCTTGTCACAAGAAATACACATGTGAAATATGAAAGCCCTATCACTTACCATTCAAAAATTATGGCCAAGGTTAAAGTTTTTCAGAAGTAATTCAAACTCCAAGATCAAGGTCACAAGGTCATAAATTTTGGTATCTGTTGAAAGTTCTTGTTACAAGGAATGCACATATGAAAAATGAAAGCCCTATCATTCACCATTTGAAAGTTATGGCCAAGGTTAAAGTTTTTCAAAAGTAGGTAAAACTCCAAGTCACAAGGTCAAAATTTTTGGTATCCGTGGAATGGAATGTTCTTGTTACAAGGAATGCACATATGAAATATGAAAGTCCTATCACTTACCATTTGAAAGTTATGGCCAAGGTTAAAGTTTTTCAAAAGTAGGTCAAACTCCAAGGTCACAAGGTCAAAATTGTGGTATCCATCAGACCATGGAAAGGTCTTGTCACAAGGAATACACATGTAAAACATGTGAAAGCCCTTTCACTTACCTTTCGAAAGTTATGCCTAAGGTTAAAGTTTACAAAAGTAGGTCAAACTCCAAGGTCAAGGTCACAAGGTCAAAAATTTTGGTATTCATGGAAAGGTCTTGTCAAAAGGAAGGCACATGAGAAATATGAAAGCCCTCTCACTCACCACTTGAAAGTTATGGCCAAGGTTAAAGTTTTTCAAAAGTAGATCAAACTCCAAGGTCACAAGGTCAAAATTTTGGTATCCATGGAAAGGTCTTGTCACAAGGAATACACATGTGAAATATGAAAGCCCTTTCATTTTACCATTTGAAAGTTATGCCTAACGTTAAAGTTTTTCAAAAGTAGGTCAAACTCCAAGGTCAAGGTCACAAGGTCAAACATTTTGGTATTCATGGAAAGGTCTTGTCATACGGAATGCACATGTGAAATATGAAAGCCCTATCACTTACCATTCAAAACTTATGGCCAAGGTTAAAGTTTTTCAGAGGTAAGTCAAACTCCAAGATCAAGGTCACAAGGTAAAAAAAAAATTGGTATTCATGGAAAGGTCTTGTCACAAGGAATGCACATATGAAATATGAAAGCCGTATCACTCACCATATGAAAGTTATGGCCAAGGTTACAGTTTTTCAAAAGTAGGTCAAACTCCAAGGTCACAAGGTCAAAATTTTGGTATTCATCATGATGGAAAGGCCTTGTCACAAGGAATACACATGTGAAATATGAAAGCCATATCACTTACCACTCAAAAGTGATGCCCAAGTTGAAGTTTGTCAAAAGTAGGTCAAACTCCAAGGTCACAAGGTCAAAAATTTTGGTATCCATGGAAAGTTCTTGTCACAAGGAATACACATGTGAAATATGAAAGCCCTTTAATTTACCATTCGAAAGTAATGCCCAAGGTTAAAGTTTTGCAAAAGTATGTCAAACTCCAAGGTCTTGTCACAAGGAATACACGTCATGTGAAATATGAAAGCCCTATCACTTACAATTTGATAGTTATAGCCAAGGTTGAAGTTTTTCAAAAGTAGATCAAACTCCAAGGTCAAGGTCACAAGGTCAAAAATTTAAGGTATCCACGGAAAGGTCTATTCACAAGGAATACATATGTGAAATATGAAAGCCCTCTCATTTTACCATTCGAAAGTTATGCCCAAGGTAAAGTTTTTCAAAAGTAGGTCAAACTCCAAGGTTAAGGTCACAAGATCAAATATTTTGGTATCCATGGAAAGGTCTTGTCAGAAGGAATGCACATGTGAAATATTTATATGAAAGCACTATCACTTACCATTCAAAAGTTATGGCCAAGGTTAAAGTTTTTGTGGACAAACAGACAGACGCCGGACAGGCCAAAAACTTCGATTACGGGGGCATAATAAAAAGTTATTTTTGACAATAAGAGTTCAAAATTTCCAAAAATGTTTCTTGTATTGCGGTCGAATTTCGGACCCTACCCACTGCCAAATTTCTACACCCCCCCCCCTCCTCAAATCACTCTTGAATTCCTAATGAGGTATTATGGGGAAAAATCACCTAAGAAAATAAGGCTCAAAACCTGGAAGTCAGTACAAACTGTCCTAGATGATAAGATCTATTTCAAAGTGCACTTGAAAGTGTTTTATTCACCCCTTGTTCACTTCCAGCAAATCAATGAATATTACTAAGTATGGGGCAGTGTTTTATATTAATAACGTTTCTGACTTTCTATGCATTTTTGCCAAGACCTAGTTAATATTTGTAATCATCTAACCTGGTGCCTTGGTCTGCCAACTATGGAAGGAAAAACTGCTCTTGGTGCATCATCCCCAGCAAAACCTGCTTTGCACATGCCAGAACCATTGTCAATAACGATTGCTGCTATGTCGTCATCCATGTTTTCTTCTAAGACTCAGGACTGTCGATCGTGACCGTCTACTTCGAATGTCAGGAACCGCGTGGAATGGGGCGGAAAGGCCTTTAAAAAATACCGGAAGTCTGGGACACGTGGTACTTGGTGCTTTCTCGGAATTTCTCTACAAGAAGTCCTTATAAGGAGGGTCACGTGACATCTCGTACCACTACTTCCTTTTATGGAAGAAAGGTTTGAATATCATCCCGCTCAGAACTTTTCGTGATATAAACGAGAGTTATTTCCCTTTGTCAGATAGTACTAATCCAAGAAACTACAGTACTTATCCCCCATACTTGGAGGCGAATTCAATAGTTGGTATTTCTAAAATATAATTAAACTCCATTCTCGATCGAAATGCTACAAAAATAATTTATTTTACCCAGTTTGCTGTTTCCTTATAAAACGTCAAACTATTTCGTTTCCATATTTCGCCGTTTTTGTTGATAAGTATCCTATTTGTACACAAAACGGACAAAACTATGATTTTGTTTTCTGGAAATCTTTTGTCACTACTACTTCTAAGAAATTATCTCCGATAAACATGTTTTCTTCGTTTTGTTTTCGTGATAATTTTGGATGTTTACGTCCAAAATTTGGTGTTTTCATTAATTTTTCCTCATTTTGTGGTATTCTTCATCACAGCACAGGAGATGTCACAATATATCAATTATTATGTCGAAGTCATGGTACCTTTCTAATTTATATGTTTTGAGGGTGAAACAAATTACAAGTATATCAAATTATATAAGAAGTTTCGACCATTACTTTTAAGGCTAAGCTGCAAACTTATATACAGAAATATTACTATATTCTGTGTAAAAGAAAGCTAAACCCCATATAACAAGCAAGAAAGTTTAAAAATTGAAAGTTTCATTATTAAAACATGATTAAATATCAGATCCCCCTTTCTAGAATGATCAGTGACACTATGGATTGCGATTGAATGGCTGTCATCAACATCAAGCAAGAAATACTTACCTGATGAGTACATCAATATGTACATCGAGACAATCGCCGAATTTGACAAGTTTTGAACAATGGAACTGTTGCGACGAGTATTGCATGCAATCAGGAGACGCCGACTCTCCCCGGGCACCTCAGTGATCTCACTTCGGAGTGTTATTCATTCCGAGGTTTGCAACCGTTCCTATGGAAATTCTAATGATTTTGCCTCGCCTTCTCGGCTTTGAGACTGAATAACTTATAGGTACTTCTTTAGTGTTTATATAAATCTCAGTACAGTGGAGAAACCTAGCAGACAGACGGACGGACGGACTCAAGACTAACAATGATGTTTAAACTTGTAGAAGAAAAAACTTGTCTATTGTACCAAAATACACTTGTGACAGATAAATCCCCCCGCCCCTCTAAGACTGTTATGAGCGACTCAGTCGAGTCGAATAGCCTGTGCAAGCCAAAATTGAGGTAGGGCGGGAGGGGGAGAGAGGGGGCGGGAGGAGGGAGGAAGGAGGAGAGTGAAAAATAGTGGGGGAGGGTAACAATAACTGAAAAAAAAATCAGGAAATATATCAAAAGTCTTGCTCTTATGTGGTCAAATACAAGTATTAGCTTTTACAAAAAGCTTGCCGGCAGTTAGCTGACATTATTCTAGTAAGGAAAAAATGGAATAAACGATTTTTATTCTTGTTCGACCAATCGCACATTTCCGGGCTTTTCCGTTTTTATTTCCGATTCAAGCTACGGAAATTTCCGAGGATCTGTAATTTGTTGTAGGACGTATCGGTACAAAGACTTTTCGATGCATCTCTAGGAAGAAAATGCACTGATACGATATGACTTTCATTTGTCAAGTCATCTAGACTCTTCAGCCAACCTGATGGAAGCATCTCATGCACAGATTCAGAATAACCTTGACGAATATTTGCATATTTTGTAGTTGTTCACCAATCATATTGCCAAGAGTTATTTTATCCGTGCAAGCATGTCACGATTGATTACAGTATACCGGCAGTCATGACTGCCGGTAATAATCTCAGTTTGAACAATTATCGCAAAATCAGCTTTATGTTCCTAACAAATTTCAAACGTTTTCAAAAAAAAAAAATTCGGCTCGCATAGCTTCGCTCGCCATAGTTTTTTTTTATCTATACAGGAATATTCTAATTTCAAAGTTCAAAATAGGGGAATAACCCAAATTATTTCAGAAATGCACCGATTTACTCTTCTTAAGTTAAAACATTTGTCCTGAAAGACATCCAAGCCCCCCCCCCCCCTCTCTCCCCCCCCCCCGAATATGAGATGGATCGTGCCTAAACAACAGTTAAGTAAAATTATAAATAAACATAAAAAAAGTAATGTCCATTCGTGTGTTAAAAAAAGCTTTAGGACCTTTTATATTTTTAAATAATGAGATTTTAGTGTATTGTCATTCCATTTATTAGCACTTTTGATCGAAAATAAGTATTGCTTGGGGAGGAGAGAGGGGGAGTTAGGGGTGGGAGGGGGAGAGCGGTACCCCCCTGTCCGCCCCCAAGTAGGAGTAATGTTTGTCAAACATTCTATTTTCAACATCTGCATGCAAACAAATAATTATATATCTTGAGAATGATCGATGACATCACACTATACCCGAACCATCTTACGGTGGACTAGAAAGAGCCAAGAGGATAGGGATGGTAAAAGCCCCCCCCCCCCCCCATGTAGAGCCTCTGTCCGACTGATATAGATCATCTAAAAAAGGGGGAGATGGATATAACCTTTTAACAGATAATATTACATGTAGTTATTAGGTTTTTAACTGACCTACTATGGAAATATAGAAGGTAAGCTGTGATCATGGTGGGGCGAGGCGACTTTCCTTTGGACTACATGTACTGACCTTGGCGATGTAGTCTGATCTACCTTTAGGAAATTAATATCCATAACAATATCTCTTTCATTTTAATGTAGGATGTTCATATTTTACACGTACATTACTTGTAACGACAATTGCCCTTGACCTTGTGTTTTGACCTATTTAAGAAGGATACACAATATATCTCCTTTACTATATATTTTCGGGAGATTCATATTTTACATGTGCATTCGTTGTAACAATTTAAGGAATTGCATTTGATACCATAACCTTTGACCTAGTTCCTTGATAGTGCATATGTTGTCCTTTTGATTACGAAAAGCATAGTGTTTCATTAAAACATCTTCTTTGTGTTTTTATTTTTCAAAGTTTATCTATTTTATTGTTTTCTTTTTGCTGTTTTTTTTTTTTTCTTCATATCGTTCCTTTTTATGGAGGGGCCGGGTTGCAACGAAACCATGTGAACATATATATGTATTTGTAACACGAAGATGCAAAATCGACATTTTCGCGGCTCAGTTCTTTATACCACACCTTTAACGAGCTACACTGCGCTGCTGATGGTCTCTCACATATTTGTCGTAAAGGTAAGATAGATCTGGTATCATATATGAAAAGAATATATGATTTCAAGCCAGATATCGATTTCTGAGAAATCTTGTCATCAGACTTATCACAGCATTCATACAAGCAAAGGGTGTGGTCCCAATAACATGGCAAACAGTGATCCAGGGGACGTGACGGCTCTAGTCATAGACAATGGTTCTGGGATGTGTAAAGCGGGGTTTGGAGGAGACGATGCCCCAAGGTCCGTGTTCCCCTCCATCGTCGGGCGACCAAGACACCAGGTAAGCTTTACTGTGAGGATACAGGTAACACCACACCCTAATTCTTTACGCTCAGTATATAAAATAGGGACAGAATGATATAACTACAACAACATCTTAAAATTGAGAATGGATGTTTTCTTATTTGCAATATCCTTAATCAAAAATACATCGAGAAACATTTCATTTATTTGGAACTGACAAAAGATTGTTCATTTGTACAAGTACTAGTAGTAAATTCATTATGATTATGCTGCATCTGTATGTACTTATTACATTGTCAAGACAGTATATGTGTTAGTTTATAACGCAAAATATGTCTTCCAAAAGAAATGTAAGTAACAAGAAATGCCCAATATTCACTAGGCCTCTTGGCTTATATAAAGAAAACATTCCATTTTAAAAAGTCAAAAGAGGCCCAAATACTAGTATGATAAAGGCTCAAGTTTAAAACCATCTTCACTAGCTGCGGTGATCGATCCGATTTTCTTCTCTCGTCGCGATTAGTGAAGATGAGAAAAGCAGAAAACAGTAGATACGGGGCAAAAGGTCAAGGCATCAAACGCAAGGTTACAAGAAATGAAGAATATGATCAAAGTATCTTCGATTATAATTTATTGGGGGAGGGGGTTAATTATCACTCTAACTTCTAAAGTATGACAAAAGTTAATACTTTCGAACAGATATGTAGAAATCTTATTATGACATTAAGAATCGTACTTTTACAGGGAGTGATGATTGGAATGGGTCAGAAAGACAATTACGTCGGAGATGAAGCGCAGTCAAAACGTGGGATACTAACTCTGAAGTACCCTATAGAACATGGCATTGTCACCAACTGGGACGATATGGAGAAAGTGTGGCACCACACATTCTACAACGAACTGAGAGTGGCACCGGAAGAACATCCGGTACTCATGACGGAAGCACCACTCAATCCTAAGGCCAACAGAGAGAAGATGTTACAGATTATGTTCGAGACCTTCAACACTCCAGCCTTTTATGTAGCCATCCAAGCTGTTCTGTCTTTGTATGCTTCCGGTAGGACCACAGGGATCGTGTTGGATTCGGGGGATGGGGTCACTCACACCGTGCCTATCTACGAAGGATACGCCTTGCCACACGCGATTCTGCGCATTGACCTAGCCGGAAGAGACATCACCGACTACCTGATGAAAATCTTGACGGAGAGAGGATATTCCTTCACAACAACGGCGGAAAGAGAAATCGTACGAGATATAAAGGAGAAACTGAGCTACGTCGCCGTTGATTTCGATGCCGATATGGTTGCTGCCGCCCAAAGTTCAGCTCTAGAAAAGAACTACGAATTACCGGACGGCCAGGTTATAACAATTGGCAACGAAAGATTCCGCAGTGCAGAATCTTTGTTTCAACCATCGTTCCTCGGAATGGAACAGGCTGGAATTCACGAATCAACTTACAACTCTATTCTCAAATGCGATGTCGACATTCGAAAAGATTTATACTCAAACGTCGTATTGTCGGGCGGTACAACGATGTTTCCGGGAATCGCCGATAGAATGAGCCGCGAAATCGCTTCACTCGCGCCTCCGCTTATCAAGGTTAAAATCATTGCGCCACCTGAGAGGAAGTACTCCGTGTGGATAGGTGGCAGTATTTTGGCCTCCCTTTCTACCTTTCAGCAGATGTGGATCAGCAAGCAGGAGTACGATGAGGGCGGTCCGGGAATTGTTCACAGGAAATGCTTTTAAGAGTTTCTTCACCTTAATCAACAGCCTTGTATGAAATACCTCTATGTAATAGATGTAAAATATTTCCTTGGATAAATTAACATGTTTTAAAATGTTATTGTGCTCAAAAATACAAATAAACGTATAAAGCCAATCATGTATACTCTACTTCCTGTAGAATAGTGATCCTCGCCAATCATGTATACTCTTCTTCCTGTAGAATAGTGATCGAGGATCATTTGCCACTTAAGAAATGATCAATTCAAATCTGTGATCTTTGACCTTGACGATCTTCAATGAAAGCATGAATTTGACCAATGTCACCTCTTGAGTGTATCGACCTTGAAAATTTATATATGTATTCTATATGTCATAAGCAATAACTGTACAATTTGACCGTTGAAAAATGCAACCAGTGTATTCAAGTATTTTGACCAATCAAATTTGTGACCTTGACCTCTAAAATCAAAAGGGTTCTTCCTTATGTCATGTCCAGTAAGTGCATGAAGTTTGACAAAAAATGCGATGAAATATGAACCATAGGCTGTTTACCAAGAGAGTGACGCAATCTAACACACGGACGGGGGGGGGGGGGCTACTAAAATGTCCTGCAACTATGTTGCAGGGAAATAAAAAAGCTACAACTAGAATCGTGAATCTTTTCTGTCATCGTTCTTTATGAATCTTTCCTCTGTCAACGCTGGATGAAATTACACTACAATTGAAGCGAGATAGGAGATCACATCGTTTTGCTAGACGCCAAATTAACACACGACGGACGGACGCCAGACCTGTTTCAGGCGAGCTATTAAATGGTAGACTTTTGGGAAAGTCTACCATGGCGAGACCCGTTCATTGCAGTTGCTAGTCTAGTTGCAACAGATTCCCGTTGTCTCCGGCTTGTGGTGAAATACAGAATTGAACACAATCACCTGTATTTTATCATCAGGGACATGTTCATCATCTCTTGAACTCAAGGCAGAATTGTAACGATATCGTTTCACGGAGACCAACGTTATTTTGAATGTTTGACGATAGCTGTCTACTATATTCGTTGGTTGATATAAAAAGTTAAACATGACCCAAACTTCAATGGACACCCCTCTTCCGTTTAACAAGTATCCATTTGGTTTCAGTCTGTTGCATGGCAGGGTCATGGACAGGAAATGCACCATGATTTGAATCCAATTGAAGATCATTTTAAAAGTGGTGGTACTGCTCAAGAAATACTCTGTGCAACACATTTCATGTGAAACTTTTTAGATTTGTTGGTCAGAAACCGTTGAAGCACATTTTGTCATATGAAGCCAACGCTGGCTTTCTACCGATTTGTTCATTAAGAAAACCTCATCAGACAATCAAGCTCATCTCACAGAGAGTTTCACTACGATAATAGTTTGTAAGACATAATTACATGTCAAACTTAACAAGTAGTTCTTCTAAGATAAAGTAGAAATCAATTCTTCAGGATATGGCCACCTGTCCATGAAAATTGCATGGAGGCAACTTCTATTGTAAAATCCAAAATTAACCCCAAACATTTGCAGGCCTGCCTACCTGTTTCTTTCGAAAAGTGTAAAATGTTGTTTAAAAAAGTGTAATTTGGGATGTTAAGGATTATATAAACGTTTGTAATTCTGAGAAAAAAAAATTTGTCCTTTCCCTACTTTGGCATTTGTACAAATCTTAATCATTTACACAATTGCTTATACAGGCTTTCTACTCTACCTTGATGAAAAAGTAGGAAAAAAGTAGGAGTAGTCAATGAAAAAAAGTAGGAGAAAAATAGGAAAAAGTAGGAATTAATAGGGGAAAAGTAGGAAATTTTCCATCACTTTTAGCAACAATTTTCAGTAAGTACGACACAAAAATCACAGTAAGCAATGATTGTAGACTGGAAATGTTCATCTTTAAGGAAATCACATAGAGAAATAAGGACAGATTGATTTTTCATGTAAAATATACAGAATGGGCGAGCGGAGCGAGCCCGAAATTTTTTAATAACTTTGAATCAGATGAACATGAAAAGTGAAGCAAGTTATTTTTTACTTTTGAGATGAAAAAGTAGGAATAGTAGGAGGTTTTGAAGAAAAAGTAGGAAAAAATAGGATCAAAATAAAAAAGTAGGAAAAGTAGGAAATAGTAGGAAAAAGTAGGAACAGTAGAAAGCCTGCTTATACGTAAGCAAACCCTCAACTTACAATGAATTTAAAGTCAAGTCTATCCATTTGTTTAAATATTTTAAAAGGTAATTCTGATTAAAAATGTTTTATGCATAATGCATAGAGCGTATTTGAAGATCAATAATCGTAAAACTCATTCCAAGGAATGCATATGTCGCCTGCGAAACATAGCAACACACAGGAATCCCTTTTATAGGGTGTGGCATCCAAGTGTGACAGACAGAGGACAAAGTGATCTCTAAGTGTCGCTATGCTTCGCAGGCTACACAAAAATTATGGCAAAATCGTAAAAAGAGGCAGGTCTGCATTTGACCCTTAGTCTTAAAAATCAATAGGGTTCATATTCTCCCTATAGAAAACATTTGTGGAAGGCTTTGTGCTCTTTCTGTCAACAAGGTTCTTGAAAAATTCAGTGATCTCGACATTTAACCTTCAAAATCAGTTTTGTTATACCATTCCTAAAGGGATATTTCATGCTGTCAATAGCCCAATACAGAGACCCAGACCTCTAACCTTGAAAGCCTAGGGTTAATCCTCTCCTTACAGGAAATGTTTATGCAAGATCTGGAATTATCCTACAATGATTGTTTTATTTTCCATACTGGTCACAGGGTTTTTCAAGTTGAGTCTGTAGTGGCCTTGAAGCTGTTCACTAGAATCTAGGTACACACATAGATGCATAAAGCAATGCTATGTTCCATCTGAAACAGTTTCGAACTTTGCTTTCTCTATCTTTTTGCACATCTGCACAAAGCAATCTCTCATATTATAACGTTTCATTAAAATGCTTCTATGGTTAAGGAGACGTTGCAGATGGACCATAAACAATACCAAAAATGAGTGAATTTATTTTTTAATTGATTTTTTTATTTCGTACACATACTACATGTAGTATTGAACTATTGTCTCTTTAACAAGACTTAGTAGACTTTCTGTTCTTGTCTTTGGCCTGGCTGGCGAGTGTGGTTCTTGGCCAGGTAATCGGTGAATTCTTGGTATGGTGACTTGGTGAATACAGTCTCCTTCCATAGGTCAGGGGTAAGGTAAGCGTATGTAGCTGCAATAGCTGCATAGGTGGCCTTGGCTGAAAAATACAGAATTCATATTTGTAACTTTCTTTCTCTCATTCAATGTGAAGGGAAAACACTGCTTTGAAATCATGAAAATTATAATCTATAATCTTGGAATCATGCCCAATGTTGAAATGATAATAATCTCATATATGTAGCCCAGAACTGGCAGGCAGAGTAAAGTAAGAAAAAAGACAAAACTTGAATGTCGTTCATCTGTATGTCACAAGGGCAGTGAAGTTAAGATGCCAATTTTGTTCAAATTTATGAAAGAGTGAATGGTAATTTATCTCACCAAAATTTCCAAGAGTCGCTGTGCAGCCTCTAGCACTAGTATAGCAGTCTTCAATTCCTGCCATGTTCAACAGCTTCTTGGGTACAGGAGCACTGACAATACCTGTACCACGTGGGGCTGGGATCAGACGTACGGTGACACTACCACATTTCCCTGTTACCTGTTTGAAAAACATGAAACAATCAAATAAAACAGATTTTAATCTAATAAATCTTTTCATTATAACTTTTGGACAGGCAAAATAAGCACATGTCAAAATAATATTTGCATAGTTATCATTCAAAGGCTAATAAAAACGTAGGTAATCACAGATTACAAAGCTCATCTCACTGCAGCATGATATCATTCATGGTAGCAAAACTCAATTTAAACATACTTCAGAGTAAGCATGTTTATGGGCTTTTAAAAGCAAAATCGGTCCGGGAAATGTAGGTCAAGGTCATTTTAAGAAAGTTTTGTCCAAAGATACATCCAATGAGCAAGTTTGGTACATGTTGCACTAATAGTAAATACTTTGCTCAATATTGACTCTTAAAAGCAAAATCACTCAGGCAGAAAAAGTAGGTCAAATGCTGCAACCGATACATGGGTCCATCTTAGCACCCCAAGATGAATCACTTGTGCAAGTTCAGTTACTGCAGCATCAGTACTTTTTAAGATACTGAGCTACCCTAGACTTCTAATCAAGTCACTTAAGCAGAAAATGTAGGTCAGATGCAGCATCCCATGCATGGGTCCAGGCAGAAAAAGTAGGTCAGATGCTGCAACCGATACATGGGTCCATCTTAGCATCCAAAGACGAGTCACTTGTACAAGTTTGATTATTGTAGCATCAGTACTTTGTCAAATACTAAGCTACCCCAAACTTCTTTACCGGACACAGACATATAGCATAAGCTCACTCTGACAACTTTGTCGAGGTGAGCTAATTAATTATAGGTATGTATCCTGCATGGTTTGCCTCCTTAGTAACTGTTGCATAGCAACTATAAGAAGTCTATGGAATATGCAGGATTCTGTTCAACCTAAAACTCAGATATTAGGGAACAAGAATTAATGTCCAATGTTATGGAACGGGAATATGCCTCAAGTCCTTTCAGACATTCAGCTCCCATATGCCATACTGACAGAGCCAAACTGAAGATTGACAAGTCAAACTCAGATGGATGCCAACATTGAATTAATTATGAGAATTTAATACATTAAACTGATTATTAAAATGCATGTATATTCTATGTTTAAATTGTAACTTTATGATCAAAGTTAACAAATACAAAAATCGAGTAAAATTTAATAGATTTTCACCACAAGGCAACGACTCTCTTGGTAACTTGTCCTTACCTTACAAGGTACGGTATGAGGTTTTCCGATCTTGTTACCCCAGTATCCACGTCTAACAGGGATGACAGAAAGCTTGGCTAGGATGATAGCCCCACGGATAGCAGTGGCAACTTCCTTAGAGCACTTAACACCAAGCCCTACGTGACCATTATGATCGCCTATAGCAACAAAAGCCTGTCGAGGAAAACCAATACTTAATATATTTTCTTTATTTCCGTTCATTTATGAAGAGAGACATGTAATTTCTCAAAAAGAATTGTGGATAATTGATCTTAAAGTATATAAATGTAATGTTACAGAACATACTTTAAAACTAACGAAATTTGGTCAATTAAAATACATGTACAATAATTTGTATCCTGCATGGTTTGCCTCCTTAGTAACTGTTGCATAGCAACTATAAGAAGTCTATGGAATATGCAGGATTCTGTTCAACCTAAAACACAGATATTAGGGAACAAGAATTAATGTCCAATGTTATGGAACGGGAATATGCCTCAAGTCCTTTCAGACATTCAGCTCCCATATGCCATACTGACAGAGCCAATCTGAAGATTGCCGAGGCAAACTCAGATGGATGCCAACATTGGATGTGATTTATGTCCTAGAGCATTTTCAATTTACTTGCAGTTTAATCTGTCTTTGTCTCTGCAGTAGTGGAATAAAAAATGCAGTAAATGGTAAACAAATCTAAAGTTCACGCATTATAAGTACATGGTTTCAAATAGATGTTAGAACATACCTTGAACCTGGTCCTCTGCCCGGCCCTTGTCTGTTTTTGTACAGGCATGATTTTCAATACCTCATCCTTCAAGGACTGACCCAAGAAGAAATCTATAATTTCTGATTCCTGAAGGGTAAAAATACTAAAATTAACAATATAACTACTAAATGATAAAAGTATATGTAATTTGTAAATGGGATATATACATGTATTTGTATCCTGCATGGTTTGCCTCCTTAGTAACTGTTGCATAGCAACTATAAGAAGTCTATGGAATATGCAGGATTCTGTTCAACCTAAAACTCAGATATTAGGGAACAAGAATTAATGTCCAATGTTATGGAACGGGAATATGCCTCAAGTCCTTTCAGACATTCAGCTCCCATATGCCATACTGACAGAGCCAAACTGAAGATTGACAAGTCAACTCAGAAGGATGCCAACATTGGGTGTTCTTGGCAAATTGGTTGGTTTATTTTGAGATCTTTAACCGATAATTCACACAAAATAAATTCACCAATACAATGTACTATACGATCAACAACAAATATGATCATGATCTCAACATTTTTTGTTAAATACAACACATGTAGGTCAAACTTGATGGGCAAGGTTTTTCAAAAGAAGGTCAAAGGTCAAGGTTATAGGGTCTTTCCATGGAAAGGTATTGTCACAAGGAATAAACATGTGAAATATGAAAACTCTATCAACTTCCATTCATGTTCGGACAAACATACAAACAGGCCAAAAAAAAATATATGCCCTCAAATCTTTTATTCTGGGGGCATAAAAATCTGATTATATTTACATCTTGATAATGATGTTCTTGTAGTTGAAGTCTACTTAGTGAAAATCTGAATTTTCTGATTTAATGATCATGATGATTACAATGATTTAATGACCATGATGATTATATAATTTGACAAATCCAACACATTCTCTCCACCATTACCTTGTTCATTTCATTACCTTGATTGGTAGAGAAAACAGATAGATTTCCTCTAGACTTTTTATTTTCATGTCTTTGACCAAGCGGCCTAACTTTGTCACTGGCATCCATTCCTTTTCTCCTTCCTTGGCACCACGCCCTCTTCCCCTGCCACGCCCTCTACCACGTCCCCTCCCTCTGCCTCTACCTCCTGCCCCGAAGCCTCCTCTAAAGCCTCCTCGACCACCGGCTGGTGCTGCGTCCGCCATTGCTACAAAATCAAACACACTTAAAGTATACAGTCATGTAGCAAATATACTTTATAGCCAAGCTCATTGAGTTTAAAATAAGACTTGTAAATATAAGACAGAGAGTAAATTTGTAGAAACATACTTAAGAATAATAATGACATGTATGTGAAACACAGATGCCCCCTGACAGCTGGCTAAATTGTACCAAAAGTAGATTAAACTCTCAAGACAAGCTTACAGTTAACCTGTCACAAGGAATACACTTGTGAAAGCCCTTTCACTTACAACATAAAGTAATACCCCTTTTAATGAAAGTGGGACAGAGCGAGAGACAGATGGACCGACAGATGAGCCAAATGCAACAGGGGTGAAAATTCGTTGAAATTTTCAGGGGCCAAGTGGGCTTTCAAGTAAAAAAAATTTAGGCGCCCATATAAAAACACATTACCCCACATCAAAACGTATCTAAATTTATATTCAAGTTTAAATTCTAGCCCCCCCCTCCCCTCTTCTTTCCTGTATCAAGTCATGATCATCGTATAAGAACGCGTGTACGGAGTACTAAATTAACACAAAATTGAGAGAGAGAGACCAGTGTACATGTTGATCTATATGGACAGCTTATTTGACGACGTTGAACGATGTATTGCAGGTCAGTCGTTTAAGGTAAGCGCTCTATATCTTCCAACACCTTTCTTTCATCAAATAAGTTTTCCGTGTAAATTTCACTTAAAAATTTAGATGTTTGTTTATTCTAAATATTAAAGAAGGATTTTGATTTCAGTCATCCCAAGCACGAGTAACTTTAAATAAATCAATAAATGCAGGTAAATCCAGTAACATGTATAAACATCAGTGTTACGTCTCCAGACAGTGATATCCGTTTGGTGTCTGGTAGACTTGAGTCATGAACGAACATCTACCAGACGTTTAGCTGCAGAAACGGCCAACGACACTTGGATATTTGGTTGGTAGGGGTGTGTTGGCTGCGGGAATCTACACAGTAACACTCATGTGTAAGGTCAAACATGTGACACCGTGAGGTTCTTTCCATAACAATTTAACGTCCATATGGATCAAGGTGTCACGTGTTTGACCTGACGCATGAATGTTAACTTACAACATGGCACTTGAATTCAAAGAGACGAAGCGCAGGCAAGTACAATCCCGGCCGTATCATTGATATTAAAGCTTATCAAGGTAAAATATGATTGCCGATCGTTTAGTTATATTTTATTCGAGTGAGACACAGTCAATAATCCCTTGGAAAATTTGCCGATTCCTGCCAGCCATACCCTGAATTTGGGTCCCGGATTTGTTCAATGTAGATTTCCCCCGGCCAACAAATCCCTACCAACCAAATATCCAGGTGTCGTTGGCCGTTTCTGCGACTAAACTTCTCATAGATGTTCATTCATGACTCGAGTCTATCAGACACCCAAAAGATATCAACAGACACCTAACAGTAACAGATATCAACGGACATCAGTGGTGGATTCAGGGGGTGAAGAGGGGGAAAACTCAAATTTCTGCAACGTTGTCAAATTTTAACTTTTGAAAGTAATGGAAGTGCTCTTGCATTCTTAGCTTTTACTTCTGTATTTTCTTACTTGCTGCAGAAAATAAAACATTATTTAACTTCTTGTGTGAAATCAAGGGTACATTTGATATCAGTCAGATAATTACATGTAGAAGTAATTTTTTTAATTACATGTTGAAGTAGCACCCCTGACTGGTGAAAAAGTTGCCTAAATTCAGCAATGAGTGGTTGAATTTTACAACGTTGCTGAATTTTTAGTTTTCCCAAACTGCCCCGGCACTGACCCAAAAATTTCCAAAAACAGGTATATTTTGACCAATTTTCAGTCAAAATTCGCCCCTTGACCCCACGGAAAAGGGGGTGCTGGATCCGCCACTTGAATCTATCCAAAACTTTCCAATGGACGTCACCAAAAGAATAGCTGGATGAGTATTGATTAACGGATAAAACGGGAGATGTAAAGGAAGACTAATAGATGCAAACAGAGATCAATGGATTGAAAATCTATCCCAGGCTTTCTACTCTACCTTGATGAAAAAGCAGGAAAAAAGTAGGAGTAGTCAATGAAAAAAGTAGGAGAAAAATAGGAAAAAGTAGGAATTAATAAGGGAAAAGTAGGAAATATTCCATCACTTTTAGGGACAATTTTCAGTAAATATGACACACAAATCACAGTAAGCAATGATTTTAGACTGGTAATGTTCATGTTTGAGGAAATGACAGAGAGAAATAAAGGCAGATTGATTTGTCATGTAAAATATACAGCATGGGCGAGCGAAGCGAGCCCGAAATTTTTGAATCAGATGTACATGACAAGTGAAGCAATTAATTTTTTACTTTTGAGATGAAAAAGTAGGATTAGTAGGAGGTTTTGAAGAAAAAGTAGGAAAAAATAGGATCAAAATAAATAAAACACCGCTAAAGACGGTATGGCCGGATTGCAAAGTAAGTTTTTGTCACCAACTGGGTCAAGGTCAATCGGTCAAATAATACAGCATAAATTGAAAGGTTTTGTCAGAGGCAACCTACATGTATAAAATAAAGTTTCTACTGCATACAGTTCCATAGATTTTGCTTAAACCAGGAACTTTAACCAAAATCCTTAACTAGGTCAAAGTCCAAGGTCAAGGTCACTAGGTCAAATGTTACGGCATAAATTGAAAGGTCTTGTCATGGGCGAGCTTCATTAATAATATAAAGTTTCTACTGCATACAGTACCATAGATTTTGCTTAAACCAGGAACTTTAAGCAAAATCTTTGAGTAGGTCAAAGTCGAAAGTCAAGGTCACTATGTCAAATGTTACGGCATAAATTGAAAGGTCTTGTCATGGGCAAGCTTCATGTATAATATACAGTTTCTACTGCATCTAGTTACTTAGATTTTGCCTCAACCAGAAACTTTAACCAAAATCTTTAACTAGGTCAAAGTCCAAGGTCAAGGTCACTAGGTCAAATGTTACGGCATAAATTGAGAGGTCTTGTCATGGGCAAGCTTCATGTATAATATAAAGTTTCTACTGCATATAGTTACTTAGATTTTGCCTCAACCTGAAACTTTAACCAAAATCTTTAACTAGGTCAAAGTCCAAGGTCAAGGCCACTAGTTCAAATGTTATGGCATAAATTGAAAGGTCTTGTCATGGGCAAGCTTCATGTATAATATAAAGTTTCTACTGCATATAGTTACTTAGATTTTGCCTCAACCAGAAACTTTAACCAAAATCTTTAACTAGGTCAAAGTCCAAGGTCAAGGTCACTATGTCAAATGTTACGGCATAAATTGAAAGGTCTTGTCATGGGCAAGCCTCCTGTATAATATAAAGTTTCTACTGCATATAGTTACTTAGATTTTGCCTCAACCAGAAACTTTAACCAAAATCTTTAACTAGGTCAAAGTCCAAGGTCAAGGTCACTAGGTCAAATGTTATGGCATAAATTGAAAGGTCTTGTCATGGGCATGCTTCAGGTATAATATAAAGTTTCTACTGCATATAGTTCCTTAGATTTTGCCTCAACCAGAAACCTTAACCAAAATGTTGACGGCAGACGGACATCGTCAATCTATAGACCGGAATTGCTTTGCAATCCGGCCAAAAAGTAGGAAAAGTAGGAAATAGTAGGAAAAAGTAGGAACAGTAGAAAGCCTGCTATCCAAAACTTTCCAATGGACGTCACCAAAAGAATAGCTGGATGAGTATTGATTAACGGATAAAACGGGAGATGTAAAGGAAGACTAATAGATGCAAACAGAGATCAATGGATTGAAAATTTTGTTGTCAGTTCGCCTTATTCGTCTATGTGTAATGAGCACCTTGGAGGAGCGGGGAGGGGGGTTTCACTACTAGACAAAACAAAGGATCATGGTGGGGTTAATGAACATTAAATGCTCAAATAAGCTTCTGATTAACATGACTTATGGCTAGAGTCGTGTTGAAGACAAAATTGATGTTTTTCACGAATTCCAGCATGTTATTGACAATTAATTATGATAATTCACACTCTGAACAGAATTTTTGAAAGATAAAACATGTGTTATAAGCTCACAAATAGTTGATTTTAACGGATTTCTTCTCTGTGAAAACTAAACATGCTACACTTACGTGATTCGTAACCGGAAAGGCCGAAATGCAAAGTTACGTTTCAGACGAGAAAATCGACGAGAAGATAGCCAACCCAAAGAGAAACTCGAAACTTTTGTTAAATATGTTATTCCCATGCTCAACACGAATACCCTCCTGAAGAAGTAAGGTGAAAACATAAGAATGCAAAGAGAAAATGTTGATTTTGAAGTTATGCACTTTTGTAGTCAGAGACCATTCGAGCTGAAAATAGGGTGCTTTCAATGAACCGATGCAATGACAACCGCTTTTTCGGTGTTCTTGATCTTTCATTTGCAGCTAGCTTGCAAACTCCTGGTCGAGATCCCTTCTCAAGCATTCTCAAAGTAATCTCACCAATAGTGCATTACAGATATGAATCATAGGCGCTCGTTGCAAAGATAATTTTTTCTGCATGTACTCTGCTTTAACCTACTGGTGTCAGAACAGTTTCCGGACAGAAACAGTTTCCAGACAGTCACCCTTTTCAAGTACTTTGAAGGAAATTTTGTAGATTTTTTAATGCAGAATTCAAATCACGAATCATGTAAACAAAAATTTGCATCTAAGTTGCTTTATCAAACCACCTTTTTACCCCTATCTGCCGGCCCTGTTTAATATTGCGCACCGGGGGAAGTCGCCAAGAACCATACTATTTTTATCTACATGATTTAGAAGTTACGGTTCTATTTTCAAAATTATTTATACACAGTCATTTGTAGAAAAGATTGAAGATAACATTTGCCAAATATCATCCGGTTTGGGTTGAAATTGATCGAGATTGACAGATTTAAAATCAGGTGTCCGGAAAATGTTCCAGTGATTTGCGAAAAATGGCCAAAATATAGGGTCATAAAATCGGTCTAGAAACCATATTTCTTGAGAGATTTGATATTTTATTTTACCATGAGTATCCGTGGGAAGGGCATAGCATTATTAAAAATTGAGAAAAATTTGAATGTTTTACATTGATGTATGGAGGAGTTATCCCCGAAAAACCTTCAAAATCGTCCTGGAAACTGTTCTGACACCAGTATGGTTGTTCTCGACTCGGGTGATATACACATCGATTCTTTTTACACTTACACATCGACACTTACCTTTACAAGCGAAACTTGCCCTTATGGTAATGCGTATACACTTAATTTATTGAGAAAATATGCTGAATCAGTGAATGAGAATGTACTACTATGCTTTCAAAAACTTTCATCCTCTCGCAGAGTTGCTGCGGAGATGCTGGATATTGCCATTTACATCTTTTTTTGACATGCTAGTTGACGCATAAGTTACATGTATACTCAATTTTTGTTTACAAGTTAAATTTATTGACATAATTTTTCGTAAAGCAGATTACGAAATAGCATCAACAACTCGGCGTAACCATGGAATATTTGAGGAAAGCCAACATTTCCGTTTGAGTATTTTGTTAACTGTGCTTCTATGAGACTATGACGTCATTGACATCATCACGCCAAATCGCTAATGTCACTCTGACGTCGTCAGTTTTACCTTTAATGGACGTATTTTGCTTGATGTAAACGTTTTTAAAGTTTGAGTATTTTGTTAACTGTGCTTCTATGAGACTATGACGTCATTGACATCATCACGCCAAATCGCTAATGTCACTCTGACGTCGTCAGTTTTACCTTTAATGGACGTATTTTGCTTGATGTAAACATTTTTAAAAAGGTAAATAATCCGGCCAAAGTATTCCCATGGGTGATTTTGTGTTCTGAAATCCGGATGGCTTCACGGTATTAAATAATTCTGAAGTTTGATATTGAGTGGTTTTCTTTATTGAAATGTTGTGAAACAGGCTTTGGACGATTGTGTCTGACATCTGCAAGATGTTCTTTTTTTTTTTCTTTTGGTCGATATGCAATAAGTTATTTATTTTCATTAAACCTTTTTCTTACAAAATTGAAATGTCTTGAAATAAAAAAAGATGCCGACTTCTAGCTGAGCACTGTCTACTGAGTTCTTTAAACTAGATCGTTGATATAAGTTTTCAAAATCAGACACCTTTTGTTTTTGCTCGTAGTTTTCCATGACTGGACCCCCCCCCCCTTCCACCTAATCTAATATTTGCCGGTCTAGGTCAAAACAGGGACGTAAAAAGAACCATATTTTAAGCCCCCCCCCTTAAAATGTTCATCTGCTGGTCTAGACCAATTTTACAAATGCTTCCGTATTTCCACTTGCCTTATACTACCTTTTTAGCTCACCTCACGAGGTAAGAGGGAGCTTATGCTATCACCCTGTCGTCGGCGTCCGCGCCCGCGGCGGTGTCCATGTCCGCGTCGGCGTCCGCACTAGTATGTTAAGAAGTTTTATTTCTCTATTATTAGTGCTAGGAAGTTCAAACTTGCACAGATGATGCGTCTTTATGAGTACATCACAAATCTACGTTCATATGTAGGTCATGACCTACATTTTCCGCTTGAGTGCACATGTTAGGAAGATTAGGGTATCAATGTTAAAAAGTTTTATTTTTCTATTATAAGTGCGAGGAAGTTCAAACGTGCACAGATGATGCGTCTTTATGAGTACATCACAAATCTACGTTCATATATAGGTCATGACCTACATTTTCCGCTTTAGTGCACATGTTAGGAAGATAAGGGTATCAATGTTAAAAACTTTTATTTTTCTATTATAAGTGCTAGGAAGTTCAAACTTGTACAGATGATGCGTCTTTATGAGTACATCACAAATCTACGTTCATATGTAGGTCATGACCTATATTTTCTGCTTGAGTGCACATGTTAGGAAGATTTGGGTATCAATTTTAAGAAGTTTTATTTCTCTATTATAAGTGCTAGTAAGGCCATACTTGCACAGATGATGCGTCTTTATTAGTAGATCACAAATCTACGTTCAAATGTAGGTCATGACCTATATTTTCCGCTTGAGTGCACATACATGTACTAGGAAGGTTTTGGTATCAATGTTAAGAAGTTTTATTTCTTTATTATAAGTCCTAGAATGGCCAAACATGCCCAGATGATGCATCTTAATGAGTAGATGACAAATCTACGTTCAAATGTAGGTCATGACCTATATTTTCCACTTGATTGCACATGTAAGGAAGATTTGGATATCAATGTTAAGAAGTTTTATTTCTCTATTATAAGTGCAAGGAATTCCAAACTTGCACAGATGATGCGTCATTATGAGTAGATCACAAATCTATGATGAAATTAAGCTCATGACCTATATTTTCCGCTTGAGTACATATGTTCGGGAGATTTTGGTATCAATAGAGTACACCCATTCATGCAGAATATGGGTCAGGAAATGAAATGCTCTACTTCTCTTTGCTATTTTGTTTTTGTGTTGTAGCATTTTTGTTGGTTTTCAGTAGGACAGATTTTCAAATTCAAAACTGTGTAATCTTTGACTTCTTTCTGTTTGCTGCCATGATAAAATGCTGCCATGAGGTGAGCTTTGAAATCTTTGATTACACTATGTTTTTTTTTTTTGGCAATCATCAAACAGAAAGTTTTGTAAGATAAGACAAACCGTCATAGTCTATAATGCAAGAAAATAAAAAAGAAGGATCTTTTTTTATTTTATATAGTCATATTTATTTTCTCCGGTCGCACAAAAGGGCTTTGCCTTGATTCATATTAAATCAGACATTAGCAACCCTCTTTTATCAAAATACAGTTTAGAAAAATAACGATTCCCCAGCACAACACGCATTAATCAAGAAATCAACAGTTTCTTTGAATATCGATCGGTAGGCATTCTCTTGTAACGGAAGTAGATGCGAAACTAAGACAAAAGTAAAAAGAAACGATGTGTATCGCCCAAGTCGAGAACAAGATGGCGGCCCAACTTATGCGCCTTTCTTCTTTCTCCTTTCTTCTGTCTATCTGCACTATGATGTAAACATAGAAATAGCTGACCAACTGTAGGTTAAAGCACAATGACATGCAGAAAATTTTATCTTTGCAACAAGCGCCTATGATATGAATAGTCAGTGGAATGATAATTTATTTCCAGAATGAGCCCTGGTGGGCATTGCATTCAATTCAAAATTTATATAAGATATGTATCAAGACCCGGATATTGTAGAAAACCTGGGCTCGAACTCGCAACCTTTCAATGTTAATTCCAACGCTCTACCGAGTGAGCCAAAGAGATATCTCTCTGTCCCAGTCTAGTACAAGTGCCAGATTACTACACTATTCTCCCCCTTCAAATTTGGGCCTTCTTGGCCCTCCTCGACAACCCTCCTACCCACCACTTCTCCATGGGATTTACGTTGGGCGCCTTTGTAGTAAACACAAGACTGCCCCAACCTGGGCTCGAACTCGCAACCTTCTGATGTTAAGTCCAATGCTCTACCGAGTGAGCCTAGAAAGAGAAATCTCTCTGGCCCAGTCTAGTACAAGCGCCAGATTACTACAATATTATGAGTCCACAATTTCTATGCAAGCCTAATACAAGTACCTGATATGAGAAGTAGTGCACGAAGAAAGCTTTACATATGTCATGATAAACTTAGTTGGTTTGTTAAATACCAATCTAATGTAATCAAAGTAGATGAAATAAATTATGTTTTTGTGTCCAATAAGTATAAAGAACATAACTTGAATTTCTGCTTTCGTTTCTCCAACATAAACAATGCACTGAAGGTCACTCACTACAAGTACGGTTGTACAACATCTGTCAGTGTCACAATAGGGGTATTTTATTTACCGCTTAAAGATAGTTTTTAATTCAATTTCCATTCGCCTATGATTAAAAAAAACACACATTTTTTTTATTGATTTATGCCTTTCTACTCCACAGATATTTATAGGATATATTTTTAATCTTCGGAAATCCCCGTATCCCAGAGAAACTTTATCTGTTTATAGAAGAGTATTTAGGTAACCGATTGCTGGTTAGTGGTAGAAGTATGGCTAGGTTGTAGGAAAATTTTAAAAATCACTAGAAATGTGCTTCTCTTTTTTTTCTTTGACTTACAAAACAACAACATAAATTTGTCATTTGTGCACATGTAAATTTATCCAAAACTTTTGAATGGACAATACTGGTGGAGAAGTATTGGTCAAAGCAGTAACCGAAAGATTTTGAGGGTTTATTCACAATAACTTTGTTGTTTTGTTAAATTGAGACATGTAACCTGGAACAAATAATGGTTGGCAAAAGTCTAAAATATCCATCCAATAATTATCTACATTTGTAAAACTTTCAAACTTTCATCATTTTTTATGTCGATCTTTTCACTGCAAGATTTCCTCAATTTCGCAACTTTGCTAAAGCAGTATTAGGGAAGGATCGGGTATTCGGATGTGTTTTATTGATCGATTTTCTATTCTATGTTGATAAATCTTAAGTAACATCTTTTCCAAAGTCCAAGTTGTAGAAAATTAAGGAAAATTCCCTCAAGTATATAGTTCTTACTGAAAGTTTTAGCAGGGTACCAGGTCAAGGTCACAAGGTAAAAAAAAAATTGATATCCATGGAAAGGTCTTGTCACAAGGAATACACATGTGAAATATGAAAGCCCTTTCACTTACCATTCAAAAGGTATGGTCAAGGTATAGTATTTGAAAAGTAGGTCAAACTCCAAGGTCAAGTTCACAAGGTCAAAAGTTTTGGTAACCATGAAAAGGTCTTGTCACTGAATACGCATGAGAAATATGAAAGCCCTATTACTTTATAGTCAAGGTTAAAAATTATGGTATCCATGGAAATTTACAGTTTAATTTGGAGCATTCTCATTTGATGTAATGCCCTGAAAATAAATGATTTATTTGGGAGAAAAAGATGATGTTGTTAGTAGTTTTTAATAGTTAATTAATAGTGTCTGTAGCATTTTAACAATTAAAATTGAATCCTCTCAACAAATTGAGGAGAAGAAGAGTATTGTAGTACCCTTACCCATCTTAAACGCGTTTTATGGGATAGCAATCCCACAATTTTTTTCTCAAGTGACATGAATACTGTATAAACATGATGAAATATTGACACTTTTGTTTACATGTATATGTCCATGTTTACTTTACTCTAGAGACTATCACATGTCAATCCATATACTTTGAGTGATGGAGGGAGATGACGAGATGGCCGGGGCAGTAAAGGACACAGTGGTTTGTATGCTATTGTACATTATCAGTAACATTTTGAGATACTAATTATGCTTATACTAGTGGTAGAATTTAGAAATAAAGTTGAGGTATAAATATGAATTAGTGTGAATAAGGTTTGAAAAAAAAATGGCCCTCTATTGTCATAGTAATTATTTGAAATAACATCTATCTAATTGATATGAGACATTTTTATGATGCTTCCTGAATGTTTGCACACTTTTCACAGTTTTCATGAAAACTTTTTTTACCACGAGCTAGCTTGGCTAGTTGAGTGCCGAAATCTACCAGCCACCCAAAATTTTCACCGACTGATGGCTCTTAATGAGAATCCTGCATTTCAGTAAGAGTCACTAGCCGGTCTGGCAAATATTGGTAGCCCAAGAAATTATATGGTAGCCAGGGCAGTCAGCTAGTGAGTTTTCATGAAGACTGTAATTGCAGACTGAGGTCAGATTGGTCAGATTGCAGAATGAAACATTGTCTTATGATCCTTTTAATGAATTTTTTTTTTTTTCAATAGACGGAGCCTCTGTCCTTCAAATTTGATGAAGGAAAAGTACAGAAAGAGATGGCTGTTGTGATGAAGGAAATACAAAAAGTATATCCAAGTTTTACATTCACTACATGTATCTGAATGAACTACCTACCTACATATTCTTTGATTAAAAATTCTACTGCTCTGAATTTTCTAATGAGTTTTTGATAAATCAATTGTGTTAGATATTTTGTCTTTGAAAAGTATTTTGTCCTTTATAAAACAAGGAAAAAAGTATTTTGCTGCTACTTGTCTTTATTTGATGCAATAATTTCTTAAAAACCAAGCTTTTTGTCTTTACTGAACATGATATTATTATTGTAGCTGGCAGAAACAATGCTATTTCATTGGAAGCATTTTCCCTATAACACTTCCACCATCCATCACTGACATTCTAGAGGATGATGGAGAATCAAGAAATAAGAAAGCAAAGGTGTGTGTATTAACCTTTATTTATTAAATATTGCAATACATAATAATGTATTTGTGTTCAAACATTAATGTGATACATAAGATGTGTCAACATTTGTGGAAAGTTTGAAAAGTTTTTTTTTCCAATGACCTACATTTTATCTATCTAGATAGAGCATTTGTCTGCCTTTACTGTAATATTAAATATGTAGGTGTTCTTGCAGTAAATCTATAAAATCAACACAGATTTGACCGTCCCAAACACTCTAAAAAATCATGGATTGTTCCAAAGTAACAAATCTTATAATATTGAAGATGCACCTTCATGTACATTTACATTTGAATAATGGGCATTTCAAAAGTTTTTCTTGTCTCTTCAGGTGAATTTTAACATTGCTATCTGTTATAATTTCAGTACAAAATTTTCAAGGATTTATTCAAAGCACCAACTTTTGATGAGTTAGAGCAGGTTGCCATGACACCAGATGGGGGACTTAAAAAGCTGACAGAGAAACAGTTACAGAGCGTCTGGGACAATGGGTAATATAACATGAACATTATTTCTCTGTATGGTATCAGTAAATGGAAATACAAATTGTATAAGCAAAAATAAAAAAGAAGAAAGAGTGATCATTTACACATGTTGATGTAGTTGTGATTTCATGATTGATTTTTACTAACGTAGAATCTTTATGATAAGCACAGCAGTCTATGATAAATTGTTTAAGTAGACATTAATTTAGTAAGTTCCATTAGTTTCGCTCTGACTATGTTGAAACTACATGTAGCTGTTCCTTTCTCTAGAGAGTTTGACGTAGACAGTATAAACTTCCCTGGACAGTATCATAGATGGAGGCTGACACAGCTGTTACAGAAAGGATCAAAGAGAGCAAGGGATACTATGCTTAAGGTAGTTTGTAACCACTGCTTCTGAGAAAGTGTTCTCATATGATAGAGTGCCATATCATGATCTTGTAACAGTGCTATGGAAGGGATGTAGAATTGATACTTTGTGTCTGTATGTTTTAGGATAATTGGTACAGTTGTTACCTACATGTATGAATTTGTATTGCAGTTTCATGTAGAATACCACTGTATACTATACTGTACTAAAGTCAAGATGTTGAGTTATATTGACCATCACTTTCAGTTGTAACAAATACATTTAGTTGACAAACACTGTACTTTCTTATCTTGCTATAGACTTTCACAGCAATGTTTTGAAAGTTCAGAGTTAAGAATATTTGATTTTTTTTTCAGGACATTTCTTTATCCCTACGACTGCTGATTATAACCGCTCGTAATAGATTCATATCACATTTCTTCAGTCTGTCACAGTCTCTGACAGGATGGGCAAAAGGATTATGGAAACTTCTAGGTGTGTACTAGTATGAATTTCTTATTGTAATGGATATTTGTTATGATTGATGTAGCAATCTAATCAGTTAATTATAATCAATTTTGATTAGGAAGACATGTGCTGAGAACAGGTATTAAATCACTCAGAAAGCAGGAACAATAATGACCAGGTAGCATATTACAAATACATGTTCATATACATGTATGTACTTACCTGTGCCTATGATTTAGACATTAGTAAAATTGAATTAGAGACCTGATGGGAATTACTGTACATTGAAATAGTGTGACCTAATATTTTCCTCATTTCTTAAATCAGTGAGGAGGATAAGGTAAAGAAAATCATATTTTGAAATAAAATGGTCATGTAATAATCTTACAGATATCCTTATTGGTTTACCATCAACAAGTCCTGGTGATCTACACTCAAAAATACAAGATGAACACATGAGATACTTGGTGGCTGAGCTCAATACAAAGGTGTGCATTTTCTCCAATCTGTCAAAAATTCTTTGGAAATATTCTCATTCTTTTGACAATTTAATCTAGATCTTTGGTCTCACTTTAATATATTTTCTCACATCTTCATAAATAGCATATGCACCCTTTCAACACTTCAGAGAAAGATGCTTAGGATACATGTGTATCAGATCCAAGATTTATGAAGATGATTTTCTTAGTGTCATTCATGATTACTAGTATGTAGACTTTTGACCATGTCCTTTACAGCCTCATATGAAGAAGGAACTAGATACATTCTGTAGATATGTAAAGGAGATGTGTGAGAAGTTACAGGAGGAAACTGGCCAGGTAAACATCTTGGAACATTTTTTTTTCTTTATGTTGCCTGCAACATAAATGTGACATATAGGGACTGCTCTGTCTGATATCTGAATGTCTTGTTGTCTCATTTTTACAAAAATGGCTATTACTTACTTGATGTGCAGTATACTTTCATCAAACTTACAGGGATAAACAATCATGATGGGACACGATACCTAATGAGGGTCAAAATCACATGTAAAGCAAAAGTCACAAATTGGTCATACATTTGATGATGACATTCCTGTGCTTGAACAATCTTGTTTCATAACTGATGTTGCGCAACATGAATATAGCAGTATTTGAGTGTAAAAAGTCTCATAATCAATGTGTTGTTTACATTTACTTGCATTGGTATGCCATTGGTATTTAAAAATAATTTTTATGGTTATTTATTTCTTCAGACAACAGCCTTAAAACCTCCACCCATCCCTTACCTGTATCAAACTCCAAAAGGGCAGGAGATAGATCTGAGACTCTTTAACAAAGGTATGTACATGTATAAAACAGTGTCAAAACTGCTCTCGTCAGAAATTGGAAATTTTTTATCTTCAAGCTTTTTTAAAGTAAAATTACATAGCACCATTTGGTAGATCTACTATATTTTTTTGTTTGTAACCTATACATGTAGGTTTAATGTTCATAAGTCTTACCATAGGCTTCCTAATACATGTATAAGAAATTAATTTTGTAAGCATCATTAACCTAAACTTGGTTTCAGATCTGATAAACAACTGCTTACCAATACTGAGTAGTATCTTAGATAGAGGGGCGAGGGGTTGGCATGTGCAATACAGACAGAAGCTTATCAGAGAATTACAAGGTGAGTGTATTCACAATATACATGTATTTTGGAAATTTAGTAAATATGGTTTAATGTTGAATAGAAGTACATGTAAACCTAGTTTGCTGAGATAATACCATCAGAAATCAACATGAAAATTAAGCACATTGCAAAATTATTTAAGCACATTGCAAAATTATTTAAGAAATGATTGTCTTACTTTTGGTGTTCATGGATGTATAATTCTAGTTGGCCACATGCAAATTCACTGAATCCAGAGGCCATTCTTATAAAATTTGCATGTGGTCAGTCATAATTATACACCCATGAACATCAAAAGTAAGACCATCATTATACACCCATAATTGCATGAAAATTGTATGTAACAGCATTCAATGTATCTTATTGTTTGTAATTTTTCCACACCTTTAAAACAATAGGAAACCAGATTAGCAGAATATAATTCTAGTCTCCTTTACACCCTGTGGGTGTTCTATGTAAGGAATCTGCTAGTACATGTAATGCATTAATGTAAATATCGTTAAGAATCTGCTCATTTTGTTTTTTTTTTCTGTCATAGGAAAAGGTCTTTCAAATGAAGAAATATCAAGTGTAAGTATATTAATTCATTAGCAATGAATTATCTTTTTGATAAGATGAAAATTATGTAGGCATAATATATAGATAATTCATGGGTAAGGTTAAGAAAGTAACTTGTGATGTTTATAAAGGAGACATTAATATTCTATAAGCTATTATCCATCTTCATGTTTCTTTCCAGAGAGTAAATGTAGCAATAATGGATGAATATTTAGACAGGGTATTTGGTGCAATAACAAGTAACACAGAACTGGAAAATCTTCAGCCTGGGATTGGTGAGAATACATAACCTTCATACTATCAGTCTTCAACCATTGCTACAAAGACAATTTTACCAGAAATTGGTATAGTTTATTAGGCAAATTCTGCTAGCCCAGCAAAAATTAATTGTAACCTCGGGCATCAGTCTAGTGAGTTTTTGTGAAAACTGTTTTAAAATTGTTAAAATTTGTGAGGGATAAGAAACAAATATTCAATTGTCATATACATGTACCTAACTATTCCTATACCAAGATGATATTCTCGTTTTGAATATATTGCAGTGAGTGTATTAACAACTCTGTAAAATATTTTATTTGTTGTCCCATAATTAAGGATGTAATTATGAAATTATGTTATATTGAAACCTCTGCCAAGTGTCATTAGCTTAGAAATTTAGGGATCACTTCCAAATTTTGAACATGGTTATCTCTGAGAGAGTTTGTATGTCTGATATGCTTGATGTATACATATACATGACTGTATCTATCATCTGTGTATTCTTAACTACAGGAAAGCTGTTGGTTGATCAAGCTAAATCTGTGATAGCCATGAAGAAAGCCGTGAAAAATGTCCAGAGTAAAATGGCATCTCATAAAGAAAATGTGAGTACTTTTACTGTGTGGTGAATTCCTTTGAAGGTTAGATGGGAAAGCTTTAAAATCAAGTGTATTCATGTGACATTGTAATCTTTACATACATGTATTTAATCTAACTGATTTTATCTTTGCTATAACTGTAGAATATTTAAGGATAACAAATTAATACATGTACTTCAAGTGTGTGTTCTTTTCCTGATATACATTTTCCTTGGCCAAAATAAAATTGCTACTTGTACCTTAGTGTTTGAGCTAAATTTATAACATACATTATGCATTTCTAAAGAGCTTTTTGTTATTTCTAGTTTATTTTGCGATCTCTTCAATTATAATTACTACATTACAGGGGATATGTTTTTCATGCAATGCAGAGTAATCAGTGTTTTACTGTAATCCTATGCCCTGTTCACACGAGTGCGCATTAAATTTAATTCGCATTAGATTTGATGCGCTTTACACGACACATTCTAATGTGCATTAGATTTTGGTACATTTGCACTGAGAGCTGTATACTTTAGATAGTAAAAAGGTCGAATGCATGCCTGTATGTTGTTTTGCTCATAATAATTTACCTTTTCGTAAGTTGGGCTTATGCATGCATTTAATGACGTCATTGTGAGATAAAATGACGTCATAATATAATGTTACTCTACGTAAGTTAAGAGACGCAGTACAGTTACTTAGAGGGTTCATTGTGAATGAAATCAAGTATTTTTACCTCTTATTCTATGTTTCAAGGTCCAAGGGTGATTAAAAGTGCCCAGTTATGATGGAAATGTACTGTAGAATTCTAGTAAATCATATACGCATGCGCCAGATTTAATGCGAATTAGATTCGCTTTGCGTTCACACGGCAAAATCTAATGCGCATTAAATCTAATGCGAATTAAACTAATGCGCATTAGATTCCTCGTGTGAACGCAGCTAAAATCTAATGCGCATTAAATTCGATTTAATGCGCATTAAACCCGTCGTGTAAACAGGGCACTATTAACATGATTTGTGTACGTGTATTTTTTCTGTATCTATAGTTGCTGTCTCATCTAAAGACAAGTTATCCTGTGAGGTCTAGGATTGATGCATGGACAAATGAACAGATCAGAGCCTTTGAGGTAATATTTACAGAATTCTTAACTTAATGTATTACATGTATCTTAGGTTTGCACTAGTCTCTTTTATTGTTCCTATCATTAGTAAAGACAATGTGTGGATGACATATCAGGCATGGGTACCTTTCTATACCAGAATACATTACCTAAGACATAATGCTTGACATCTTTTACGAATTGACAAAAAAAAAATACAATCTGAAGTGGAGAAAATACATTTCTTGTAATCTGTGTCTGTATCATACATTAACTCTCTAGATTTGAATTCATTCTTGCAGCATTTAATTAACTATAGAGTTGATGAAATAGTTTTATATTCCATGAAGACCACCTTATTGTGTTTTTTTTTCACAATTTCTCTAGCCAAATACCATATTCTTTTTTATCAGAACGAGTTTATCCTGAGGAACCTATGGTCGGCCCATGAGGAAGCTATATCATTGTGTGAAGAACAAGGTTTGATGCAGGCTGTCTACTTCCTCAGGAGAGACCTTACTTTCATCAAAGAGGTATCATTACTTGTTATTGTATGAGTAGATTTACTGGAGCTAAAATATTTGAAAAAAGTATTTCCTATATTATAACAGAATTTTATATACATTTGTATAATTGTGAACCTCAATCAATTGTTTATACTGTAGCTCTGGTTGTAGAGTCAAGGTTTTCTTTTTCTTTATATGATGCAAAAAAATAAATAATAAACAAGCTTAAAGTATGATGTAAAATATTGTAGAGGGAAACAATCTTGATAAAGGAACTGAGTAAAGTACGGATTCCTAACAGACGATACACGTTTTCCACTCATATCTGGTTGCCTAGAAACTACATTGTTACCAAGACAACGGGCAGTAAAAAGGAGGTCATCCCGACTGTAATCAGGAAGCTACCGCCTACACAGTCACCTCATGATGTGAGTAGATAATCAGTAATGTCACAGATTATTTTGTGCCGTAAAGAATGTATAACTTTGTTCGAAGACGTTATTTTGAGCATCGTTGTGTTATGTTTATGTACATGTATATACATATTTTTTGGTAGAAGTATCTGTAAAAACAGCTTTATACATGTAGTGACAAATACACATGTGTAATAAGATTTTTTCCAGCTTTAGGGTGTTTCTAATACATTAGTCAGCAACACAAAATTCTAGAGAGATTTTCATATTACTGATTAAGCTGCTTTCAGGGGTCAAAGGTCAAGGTCACTATCTCTAGTAAAAGAAAATCAAGACATCACAGTTTATTTGGATGTCCATTAAACTTGACATGTTTATAGTTGCCCATGCTTTATGGGTAACACCCATCGATTTTTCAAGGTCAAACGAGATAGGGCAAGGTCAAAATTAGCATTAATAGAAACTCTTTTGCACACTGTTGAGATAAAGCAAAGGGATTGTATGCTTTTTATAAACTTGCTGATTTTCAATTAGATTAATTTAGGAGTTCTTTAAATTAAACATTTGATTTAACTTTTCTTTATAAAAAGTCACCATGATATCTGACAAGCTAGTATGCATGTGCATGAATAAGCCTGATAAACTGTGTCTATAATTGATCAGTTTCCACAGGTGGACAGTTACACGTTAGACAGATCCTACGTCAGGATGACATCATCACGCTATCCTTTCTGGAGGTGGTGGAATTATCTACAGAGGTCGTGGAAGTGGACGTGGAACTGTATGTTCTTCTTTGGGGTATGTATCCGTCTGTCTGTCAGTATGACTGTCTGGTTGTTTCACTTTCATGATAAAGCTTTTTAAATATAGCAGCATGTTTCAGTGATAATTATGAGTATTGTGGCATCTTCCTGTACAACTGACTCTATTCATAATCTGACCTGGACAATGCCTTGCAAGTTTCATACATTCCATACAAATGATGTCAAAGAGTTTAGCAAATGAAAATGTGATCCATGTAGTAGAGTGGTAGACAAGTTATAAACGGTAGACTGTACATGTATTGCAGGTTGTGGTACCATGGTGTAGTCCTGTAAGTTTGAGAGCACTGCTATTTATCCGTCCTTTCTTTCCTGACCTTGCTCTTAGTAAAGTTGATGTAAGTATTCATTAGAACTACTGATCAGAAAATAAAGCTTATATGATACTTTAATTTAATCGGGGGCATATAGTTTTTGGCCTGTCCGTCTGTTTGTCTGTTTGTCTGTTTATCTGTTTGTCTGTTTGTCTGTCTGTTTGTCCGAAAAACTTTAACATTGGACATAACTTTTGAATGGGAAGTGATAAGGCTTTCATATTTCACATGTGTATTCCTTGTGACAAGACCTTTCCATTGATACCAAAATTTTTGACCTCGTGACCTTGACCTTGACGTTTGACCTACTTTTCAAAAACTTTAACATTTGGCATAACTTTTGAATGGTAAGTGATAGGGCTTTCATATTTCACATGTGTATTCCTTGTGACAAGACCTTTCCATTGATACCAAAATTTTTGACCTCGTGACCTTGACCTTGACCTTTGACCTACTTTTCAAAAACTTTAACATTGGGCATAACTTTTGAATGGGAAGTGATAGGGCTTTCATATTTCACATGTGTATTCCTTGTGACAAGACCTTTCCATTGATACCAAATTTTTTGACCTCGTGACCTTGACCTTTGACCTTTTAACCCAGTGACCTCACATACATGTACTTAACAGAAAATAGTGTTCATACTAACAAAGATGCCACCAGGGGCATTCGTGTTTCACAAACACAGGCTTTATAATTGAATGTGATTGAATAGGTGATTTTCACATTACCGCAGTAGACTTGAATTTTATACAGACCAGGACCTGATATCACATCATTTGACGTAACTTTTTACTGTGACGTCGATACAAGTCCATGACATCATAATAGAAAATAAAGTCAAAGTTTGTGATGTTTGGTCTTTGAGTGTCTAAATGAAAGTGTAGTGGTAATAGGAAAATAGTGTATTGATGTTTCTTTGAATGGTAATAAGTTTTGTTTATTTGAACATACCATCTACATGTATATTCATCATAAGGGAAAACAAACTTTGTCAAATTTTCCCTGTGCCTTTTGATACTCATTTATTTTATTTTCCATTGAAAGAAAGCTTTGAGAAAATTTAACTGTGAGCTTAGAACAACAATGTGATGTTTAGATTATTGATAAAATGATTTACAGGGAAGTCTGTATCCTAGTGAAATGTCCAAGACTGAGACGTTTATCTCACGTCTAGTCAAGCTGTGGAGCCATGTCAGGAAATCACGACAAGATTTCGAGGCTGCCCCAGATAGAGGTATGTCCACCTCCCATATGAACAAATATGTTGAATTTGCCCGCCAGAATTCAGTTCTGTAGGGTCTCAGCTAAAATAATAAGCATGTTTGACATCACCCTCCCCTAAAATTAGTGTTTGTTGTTCAATTGAATGATGTACATGTAAGTGATAAGACATTTATATGTCACATGTGTAATCCTAGATTTATAAGTTGCAAAATATTGATTAATGTACATGTAAATAAGTATAGATATATGTAAAAATAAAATATGTTTCTCAGATAATTGGGTCTAAAAAAGTGGCAAGGTAGGTAGGGTTTTTATTTATTTTTTTCCATTAAGAGTTCTTCTATAATTTATGTAAAGCAAATAGTTTATAAACTTACAATTTTTTTCTTGTGTGTAGAGGATTTGTAAACATTTTATATACTTAGTACACTGGGAAATAGTTGTTTTCTATCCAAATGGATTGCAAATCAAATCCATACAAGATATAAATATTATGCCTGGTCATAACCCCCCCCCCCCTTTTTTTCCTTCATAGAAAACTTCGTTCATTGTTGATTTTTTTCCTCCTAAGTAAGAAAGAGGAGACATAGTCCATGACAGTGAAATTTTCCGTCTGAGGATGCAAAAAAACTATATCAGTATATGCATGTGTTGTTTTAAATGCCGCCAGTAGCATCCTGCCTTGATTGATTTGTTTACGCTATATGACCCATCACTTCTGGCAAATATAGGGTATATAGTCGGAAGTTAAGTCTAGAAGAAGTAGAATCTAATTACATTAGAAATTGAACGAATTGGTTAGCATTTCTACAAAAGAACCGTACATTCTTTTATCCGTAAATGTTGGGATCTTTAAACTACGTTGCTTTTGTGTACTTTTTACATCATGAACGTCATTATCAATAGACTTGGCAACATTGCCTGGCATAATCATCGAAAGTTTTACTAGAATTATTAAACACGTGAATCAGCACTCGATATGTTTCAGCGTGAGGTCAGTAGCTCTATATAATAGCTATACAATGGCGCATGAATAAAGTCGTCCTAACCTTGCAGATAACCGGTAACAGTAATTAATGCGCTATAATTGCACTTAACTATTTATCGGGTACGGTTTGGACAGTTTTTTAGACAGGTTTTACGGGACGGTGTAATTTCCTTTAAACATGATAAAGAAATAAATAGAATCAGAATCTAGATATTTCATTTTTAAGTAACGATCGAAAATGAGACACGGCAAGTATGTTTTTCCGCAGTTGCAATAAAAACGTCTCGTCAACGGTAAATTATAGCGCGCAGCAGAGTCTGAGAAACAACCAATCAATTTTATATGGCCTAATGTATATTTCAGGTTTCTTAGGAAAGAGTTTAACTCGCCATTTCAACAGGTTTTGGAACTATGTGATAAAAGGAAGCGTAGGATCTGTTGCTATATGTTTGTTCTTCCCAGCTTTGTGTGTACTTAGCAGTACTGCTTCTCTAACCCTAGCTATTACAGCCCCAGCATGGTAAGTCTTATTTATTATCTACACAAAACAGTTGAACATGTTTAAAGGGTGAAATAATACTTTCCTTGGTCAGTGTTTCTTTCTCTGTTAAAATTGCTTGTATATCTAGGGAAAAAAACCTTTAATGTCAAATTCCTCCTACTGTAAGGTAAATTTCCAGCTGGTGTGTTAAAACGACTGTTACCAGAAACTTACAAGCCATCAGTATGGACCAGGATTATTTTGACACACCTGAAAATCAATTCTAAGATTTGTTATTGTTGCTATAGCTACTGTCTACATGTATTTAATCTTGATTTAAAGTTCTTTTCTATTTTTCATGTTACAGGGTACCAGTCATGACGCTTTTTACTCAACTTTTCTTTTTCTTAGTCTTTGATTTCGATAGTCCAGGTAACTATTGCTCAAATTGCGTGAAAATCTACCTTTATTTTGAAATTTGGTTTTGAAAAATTGTTTATTACATCTAGGTTGTAAATTTTATTTCTGATAAATTCTGGCTGTAAAGATATTTATATATTGGATGAACATTTATTATGTTTCTCTGAAGGCTAAAATGAGTTCAGATACCTTGTAAGTCGTTAAATGGTATATAAAAGGGGAAACTTTAAAATGTAAAATGTATTCATGGTTTACATGTGTTAAATTTGAATTTACTCTTTGACAGAGGACAGTAACAAGATTAGTATCCTGTTTGAGGCTTTGATATGGAGGATTTTGATACAAGGATGTATACAGCCTATAGCTGCCATGTTAACTGGCTGTATTGTCTGTCCTTTAGGTGCTCTAGGAACGTCTCTCTGTAAGTATATAAAGGATGTATACAGCCTTAGCTGCCATGTTAACTGGCTGTATCGTCTGTCCTTTAGGTGCTCTAGGAACGTCTCTCTGTAAGTATATAAAGGATGTATACAGCCTATAGTTGCCATGTTAACTGGCTGTATTGTCTGTCCTTTAGGTGCTCTAGGAACGTCTCTCTGTAATTATATAAAGGATGTATACAGCCTATAGCTGCCATGTTAACTGGCTGTATTGTCTGTCCTTTAGGTGCTCTAGGAACGTCTCTCTGTAATTATATAAAGGATGTATACAGCCTATAGCTGCCATGTTAACTGGCTGTATCGTCTGTCCTTTAGGTGCTCTAGGAATGTCTCTCTGTAAGTATATAAAGGATGTATACAGCCTAGAGTTGCCATGTTAACTGGCTTTATGGTCTGTCCTTTAGGTGCTCTAGGAACGTCTCTCTGTAAGTATATAAAGGATGTATACAGCCTAGAGTTGCCATGTTAACTGGCTGTTTCGTCTGTCCTTTAGGTGCTCTAGGAACGTCTCTCTGTAAGTATATAAAGGATGTATACAGCCTATAGCTGCCATTTTAACTGGCTGTATCGTTTGTCCTTTAGGTGCTCTAGGAACGTCTCTCTGTAAGTACTGTAAATTGCTTTATTTTCGTCAGTACCAATTTTCGTCAATTCGTTCAAAATGACCATTTCGTCAGTACGTAAATTCGTCATCCAAAGGTCCCTAAAATATAAATTCGTCTGTTTAAATTCCAACTTAATATTCAGGTATAGGCCGTATGCGTTTGTTTTCATTGTTTAACAATTATTGGTAAACAAACAATTAGAGACATGTATACCACCTAGCTTGTTGTGAAAACACATCAATTAGTAATTAGAAGTAAATTATATGTGACTTCTTGTGCGTATTCAGTTTTTAATGATTTATCATTTGCCTGTTGATTTTAAACTCTTAAGATTCAATTTTTCCTTTCTACACTATATTTTGTCAAGAGTATTTATATTCGTTGATACGTAATTTCGTCAAGGGAGGCACTGACGAAAATGACGAAAATTGGTACCTGACGAATAAAAACCAATTTACAGTATATAAAGGATGTATACAGCCTATAGCTGCCATTTTAACTGGCTGTATCATTTGTCCTTTAGGTGCTCTAGGAATGTCTCTCTGTAAGTATATAAAGGATGTATACAGCCTAGAGTTGCCATGTTAATTGGCTGTATCGTCTGTCCTTTAGGTGCTCTAGGAACGTCTCTCTGTAAGTATATAAAGGATGTATACAGCCTTTAGCTGCCATTTTAACTGGCTGTATCATTTGTCCTTTAGGTGCTCTAGGAATGTCTCTATGTAAGTATATAAAGGATGTATACAACCTAGAGTTGCCATGTTAATTGGCTGTATCGTCTGTCCTTTAGGTGCTCTAGGAACGTCTCTCTGTAAGTATATAAAGGATGTATACAGCCTATAGCTGCCATTTTAACTGGCTGTATCATTTGTCCTTTAGGTGCTCTAGAAACGTCTCTCTGTAAGTACATGTATATAAAGGATGTATACAGCCTAGAGTTGCCATGTTAATTGGCTGTATCGTCTGTCCTTTAGGTGCTCTAGGAACGTCTCTCTGTAAGTATATAAAGGATGTATACAGCCTATAGCTGCCATGTTAACTGGCTGTATCGTCTGTCCTTTAGGTGCTCTAGGAACGTCTCTCTGTAAGTATATAAAGGATGTATACAGCCTATAGCTGCCATATTAACTGGCTTTATCGTCTGTCCTTTAGGTGCTCTAGGAACGTCTCTCTGTAAGTATATAAAGGATGTATACAGCCTAGAGTTGCCATGTTAACTGGCTGTATCGTCTGTCCTTTAGGTGCTCTAGGAACGTCTCTCTGTAAGTATATAAAGGATGTATACAGCCTAGAGTTGCCATGTTAACTGGCTGTATCGTCTGTCCTTTAGGTGCTCTAGGTACGTCTCTCTGTAAGTATATAAAGGATGTATACAGCCTATAGCTGCCATGTTAATTGGCTGTATCGTCTGTCCTTTAGGTGTTCTAGGAACTTAACTGTTTAAGTTAGAAAGGTTTCCTTTGCTATGTATAAGAAACTATACTTCTCTACTTACTTCTATTAAAGGAGAATACATTTGTATAGGTTTTGATATTGTATGTCTGTCTGTCTCAATAACATTCTGCCTGGAATTCCTTTGCATACAAATAAACAAAGAAAAAAGAAAGCTTTTATACATTTGCATATCTACCTTTAATGAAGCAATTGGAGAAAGTTATTGCAGAGTTTATTATGATCTCATGATGCTTATGATAAACACTGGATCAACTAAATGATGTTATGAAGACTTTAAACGTGAATTAAAATGAGGAAAATTTAAAATACAGATTTGTAACAAAAAAAGTATCAATATCGTTATAATAAAGAAAGTTAAAAATTATAATTTTGATATCAATGTTATTGTATTTAGAAATGTATTATAAACATTTCACATGAAGAAATTTCTTTTTCAGTTGGTTTAATCTGTCGTACAGGAAGAGGATTGTGGGATACTATTATGTTTTACACTGTGATAAAGAGTCGTGGACGTGTGCCTATAAACGATGGTTTTATTGCCAGAAGAATAGCGGGTCCAGGATTAGCTGCTGATTACTTCTTCCAGGTACTGTATATCGCATAACAGTGTTTGAAAGTTTTATTTTGATGCCATTATGTAATGCATTTGTCTTCAGGCAGACCAATAATTGTTTTAAGTGGTGTCTTCCCATATACATGTATGTTTGCAGAATTCAAAGAAGGATCACCATAACAATAGAAAGAGTTATCCTTTTCTTAGAACAGCCGGCAAAATTCATATACTCTCAGTCTAAATTAACATTTCTTAGTTTGGAGATAATTGAGTTTTGATGTTCCTATCTTCAGGCAATCAAATAATGGTTAACTGCTGTCCATCTGTATGTTCATACATCTAGAGCGAGGGACTATATTTCACCGGTGACCATATTTCGCCATTTCATAGTTAATTGCTTCTCATTAGTTATCGGAAATATTTGTCTAATTTATTTCTCTATATCCTATCAAATATGAACGTAGCAGTCATGTTTTGGGATATTGTAACATCTCCTGCACTAAATTTTGACCAAAAAATGGGGAAAATTTAGGAAAACACCAAATTTTAGACATGAACATCTGAAATATTTATAAAAACCAAAAAAGGAAACTTTTATTTGGCATCATTTCCCAAAGTAGTGGTGACGAAAGATTACCACAAATTTGTCCGTTTTGTGTGCAAGTAGGATAATGCCAACAAAAACAGCGAAATACGGTCACCCTCGAAAACATGGAAACAAAATATTTTGACGTTTTATAAGGAAAAAATGAATTGTGTAAAATAAATTCTTTTTGTAGTATTTCAATCGAGAATGGAGTTAAATTCAATTTCAGGCAGAACAATTATTGAATTGGCCTCCAACTATTGAATTTTCCTAAGAAATGTACGAAAAATATGGCGAAATATTGTCACTTGCTCTATTCCCCGGCATTCTGTTGGCAGAACTCAAACAATTTTGAAATGATCACCATAACAGAAAAATGAATTAGATTTATTATTTTTCTAGAACAACAGACAGGATTCATTTGTTCTCAGTCTAAATGTAAATCTAATATTTCTTAATTTGATGCTTATGGGTCTTTTGATACAATGATATCCTGAAATATTTCTGTTCTCTTGACTGCCTCTCTTTTGCATTTCAGATCAGACCAGAGCAGGCCATAGCTGCCTTAGAGTGTAGACTTGAGCTTGATGAATTAGAAGCATGGAGAAATCAACTCACCAAACAGATAGAGCTTCCAAAAGAAAAGTACAAGTAAGTAACAAAAATGAATCTATCATACACTTGAATACTTGAAAAATAGAACACTTGAATGTTCATGCCCTGATTTCATACAGTTGAAATCACAGCTTTGTATGTTATACTCATCAAACTCTCTTTGGGAATTGCCCCTATTAACTTTCATAAGGGATTAAAGGTCAAGGTGGTATCTATGTATTTTAGTATTATTCCACAGAATAAATTGTTTCCCAGAATCCAAGGTTTTGTCGTGATATAGAACAGAGGTAACTTCTTAAAGATCAAAGTCATAGTGTTCTTGGATGGCAGAATCTCTGCAAGTTTAGTATCATGAAATGATATGACAAAACCTTGTCATCCTTTACATGAATATTATCACTCCTAAATGGATTTTTAAAAATATAATTTCACATTAAAGTTGTCCCTAATCTAAATCTAAAATCTAAGGTCAGGTACATAGTGCTTATTGATGGTCAAATATTCTCCAGTTCAATACTGGATTTGAATAACATTTGACAGAATTCTCCTCTAGAACTGTAGGATACATGATGAAATCAAACTCGTCCAACATAGTACAGGTATGAGTGAAAAGGAATGGTAAAATCTTGTCTAGGCCATAATTCTACAGAAACAGAGAGCATTTATCATATAAAACAAAACTCTTATATGGGATTTGCCACTTGCCACTCGGCTGATTTATTCAGAATATGTACATAGCAAAAACACCATCTTTGTCTGTAAGTTTACAAATGACTAGGCTACCATCTGAAATTTGTATGTGCTACAACAGAACTAAAGATGATCCAACGGGAAAATGCTATTCTAAAATTAGAAAAAAAGGCAGCTCAAATGGCCAAACTATCTTTCATTCCACTATATAAATACTCTGTTCACAATAAGCTCATGTTATGCTAATGACATCAGAGCACTCTTCACTGATCAGTACACTTACACCAAATTGAACATTTATTAAATGTAACGAACACTAATATCTGTATTATCATAACTGGACCATATTTTGATCATTTAGAACTTTGATAAATTTATTTATTGTCACAATTTCTATTGGTACATAAATTTTTGACTGATCAATTTCGACCTTGAAGATTGGCCTACTTTTGAATAAGTCTAACATTTTGCCATGTCTTTTGAATGATAATTAATTACACTTCCATATTTCACACGCATATACTCTTATGTCAAGACCTTTCAAATCGAACCAAAATTATGACCATGATTTTGATTTTGATATAAATTTCGGATCACACCACTGACAAAATTTCTTCTACTAAGCTTTCATTCGAAAATAACATTGTCCAAATTGCTCTCATAGGAACTAAGAATGTGTCATGATCTTAAACCAAGGTTAGATCAACCAGTTAAAGATTACAGTGAAAAGCAATAGTGAATTCTGTTCAGACCATAACTTTATCTCTCTACTTGGATTTGAATAATATTTCACATACGCTATCTAGTAAGCTGTTGGAAAAATTAGGCCTTAAAGTAAACATGTTTGTTTTAGATCATATTAGAGTATTTTGTATGCTTTTTCATACTTTCCAAATGATTCTCTTACTGTTGTTCTATAGTTATGTACCTGCTTGCAATGTAATATAGAGTGTTCTTCGAGTATTGACCGTTTTTACTGATGTCAGTGCATCTTATGAAATCTGAATTATTGTCAACATGTGCATAATAGATTTAATGCAAGTTTTGCAAAAGAAAATACAAGTGTATGATAAATTGCACTAAAGGAGCATTTAATCGCTATCAGTACTGAACGTGCTATGTGCTATGACATAATGTCATTATATTCTCGTTGTGATGGTTATGTTGAGGGACGGGGAAATTGTCAATCAAAACAAATTAATGAGTAAAGCACTGCCTGAACATTACATAAGGTGATTGCCTCAGAGCAGATAACAGCAAATCAGTGCATTTCTTTCACTCTAGTTTCTAAATTGAAATGCAGTATTTGAATGAACATGGGTCTATGATATCACCTTATATCAAAATATATGTGATGAGATGTTCATTTGGACCCATTTCGCTGTTTTAACGATTGTCACGGGTAATGTTAGAGGTTACCATGCTCTGACAATCTGTGCATCTAATGTGTCATTGCTCTCTTTTTAAATCTGTAGAATTATGGTGATTTCATCGAGTATTAAAGGGTGTCGAGTACTGTGTAGGGAGGGTAACGCTTTTATTTGATTAACTTGTTCAACAGTAGTGACTCAGATCTGCAAAATGGCCTATTTCCTGTCCTCACTAATAGAATTACTGACAACACTTTATCCCACAAAATTACAACATTTACGAAATTAATGAACCCATGTATCTGTGATGCACTTCGTGTGTTTCTCATTTCCTTATAACGCAATATAAAAGAATCAATATTGACTCTCCATTCAGACTTTATGAGTTCGTGTAGCCATCCCTAAAACCTTGATTATCAACCCATACCATTACAGCCAACCTCCAATAGTCCGATACCTTTGCTTTACGTCTTGATTAAAATCATAGATCAAGCAGAGTTTTAGTACCTTGAGATTTACGACGTAGTGTTGCCTTAACTTCCCCAACAATATAATTAGCTTCCTAAATCAGGAATTTTCCGGGAAATTTGGGAGAGCGAATCGCCTGACTTGGCTCGGGGAACACCGATTCTACGATAAAATCTTTACAACGGCCCTGGAGACTTCCTATAGTAATTATTCGTGTAATCATTCCGTAGATTGGAATATTTTGGTCTAAGAATATGATTTCCCTGGAAATTTTTTTCCTACGGTTCACATCAGCTCCTTGTAATTATGTTTTATCACCTGATATTTGGGATAATGATTTTTTAATAGAGGCCCATGCCCTGAGAAATACTAGTACTACCAAGTCTGTCTGTATGGTGTCATTCATGAAGTCCGTTATTGCACAAATCAGTTATTGTACAATTATTATAGTTGTCCTAATGGACAGGGAATTATTCAAGCAAGGACGAGACGAAATGGTCTAAGTGTCGTCTAGTCCTACCACAGAATGTGTGATTGAGATGGTCCATGGCGTCTCCTTAACCCTAGTCTAGGTCTGTAAGCTGAATGGTCCCCATTAACGCCAGTATTTGTGGTGGCGAAATATGAATGGTTGAGGTTTGATAGATATGATATTTCCCATAATTTGCATACAGATATAGTATATTAGTCTGGGACTGGTTGTGTGTTAGATTACTGGGCACCAGGCTAGTGACATTCTCCCTGTAAGGGGACGTAATTTATACACCTTGTGCCGACACACGACTCCCCTACCTGTCAGGTAACGTCCTAACAATGGACCGTCCTCGTGTCGTTATACCTGCTAGAGATGATGAATTATGTAATATGACAGACAAATATAGGAGAATGATGTAGACAAAATAGGAAAGCCTTAAGTGTGATTATATCTACACAACAATCATTTGTTAACTATGAAAGCAGAAAATTATGGGAAGAGATTTGCATAATTTGTTCACCTTACGATTGTATCTCCTGTTTTGTACGTACCATAATCGCTCTCTGTGATTTATCATCATCAACACTTGAACGATTTCTTATAAAGTTCAGTAGAAATAAAATCCTGTGTGTTTAAAATGGTTTCTATCTTTTCATGGTCTTCCTGTGCATAACATTCATATCATAAACCTTTCAAAATTCTCAACATAAAGTACTATAGAATCATAGAGTAATAGGTTACAGATGGTGTATATGAAGAAACATTAATGATAACTTCCTTTCGATAAATAACTCGCTTAATATCTCCCCAAGAAGTCCTATATTAATACACACAGGAATTTAACCCCCCTTGTTTCTTGGAACCCGTTTCTTTGATAATTGTTTCTATTTATTTGTATTGAACAGAGCTCCTGTGGAGAAAAAGCAATGTTGCATTCTAGAGGTGCATTTAATAAAGCTTGTATACAATAGATAGTGAGAGCAAGATGTATTGAGGATGATATTGTTTATACCTTATGCTATATTGATGAAGTAAAGTTTGATACAAAAGCTAGTTAGAGTTGAAAGATTCCCTCCCAGGTGTTTACTTAGGTGGTACCTTCATTTTCGTCAGGGAAACTGGTAAAGAACCCAGATGTGGAATTATAGGTACAGTGCGTGTGCAAATTCCTGATCAAACTTCTTCTTATTTTCTTTTTAATCCTTTCTCATTTGAGTAAGAAAACAGAAAACGCCTTTCTTGGAATGGACATTTTTCTCAATCAGGAAAGTCTGCTAGCAGTAGATGCATTCTCTCGCTATGGTATCATGATATCACCTCACTTTTGTTCTGTGTATAGCTGACGTTTCCTTCAATTTAGTTTCATCTGTCCTTTATCCAGGTCTAATGTCCTCAGCATGTTGCATTATTTACGAAATTCAAAGTGCATTCGCATCTTTCAACTCTTCGAAATTATCATTATCTCAAATCTCATTGCTTTTCATAACAAGAAAATAATTTCAACACTTCTGCCTCGTATTTCTGAAATACATATTTGTTGCATCCTAAAATAGTTTAGTGAGCAGTGACAGGCTGTACGTTACATTTCCGATTATGATGTTGACATAGAGTGTTCGTGTATAGGACGTGTCCTACCAACTTGTACATGAAATCCAGCTCACCGGTCCAGACTTTATAGAATCAATTCTTCATTAGTTTATTTCCGGCGGACGTCGTTTTCCTTGTAATAGATGATACTTCATATGATTGAATTGGCCGACGAATGGCAGTATTCAGCTGTATTTCCACTATGCTGGATTCGTTGACATAATTCACCATTAGTTAACAACCCTCGGTACTAATGTTATAATGGAAATACTAAATAAAACTGTCGGTTCTATGACAAATGACGTGACATAAACATTTAAAGTCGGCTGTATATACAGGATTTTGTACCTTTTCCGAGCATTTTGTGGAGACAATAGAATTTATAGCATATGCATGCATATTCAAGAACTATTTTGGTCTCTCAATAAAATTGTTATGACATTGTGCAATAATTAAGGCGGAGAGCGATGAGCTACTGTATTTCCAGAAATATCGTACCGTATCACGAAAGCAATACAGCAAAACAGCAGTAAAACAAAACAAGGTGAAAAAAGTGTTGCGATGAAATAAAAACTGACGATTTGTTCACATTGAATTATACCTTGGCCAACGGTTTGCCTTCATTTACTTCTATCATGGATAGTTAGATCTTCCGACTTCCGTCGGAAGACCTATTGTTTTCGTAACCGTGGAAAATTGGATCAGCGATTTCTCAAGAACCCTGTAAGCTAGGACAATGAAAAAAAGCTAGATTGGTCTTTTTTATTTTTGGTCTCTGTTATTTTTTATCATGTTTTTTAGTAGATTCAAATATTTGTCGGGAGCGTCGAATTACTCAAAAGGACCGAAAAATTCATGTTTTGCTATTTGTAAGCTTAAATATCTCGTATTTTGCTATCTACAATTTCCATTCTTTTTGAAAGTCGACAGCCATGCAAGATATGAAATGCTAGATGCACACTGTAACGATTTATTACGATGACGTCCTTCACCGTCCTTCATATTTCCAAATTCAGAAGTTCATAGGAGGAAGACACTTTTTTGCTTATAATAGTAAACAAAAATTAAGCTTATGAAGTTTCCTAAAAATTTCAATATTATTATTTTTTATCCATATATCTGTCTTATTTAGTCTTTCTGATTTTTCCTATCTCTTACTGTTGAAAAGATATGAGCATCGAAATTTTGAGTTGGGTATTTCGATACACCTTCACGCCAACAGATCGGGCGCACACTAAAATTGGTAGTCCGAGTCCGACTCGAGAAAAGCAGTGTTGAGATTTTCAAATTCCGATTTCACGGCAATGATGAATATGCATTTCATAAATACATTTCGATATACACAATTTGATTTTAAAACAGTTGATTAATTTAGAAGAGATCAGCTACAAACCAGAATTTACACACAAAAAGTGGTAGTTTGATTCCGATTTCTAACCTACAAACCTGTTTCTAAACTTCAATAACTATATTTTGAACATCAAGTTTAATTTCTAATTCTAGCAAACGTTCGAACATAATTTTCGGTTGGTTTATTTACAAATTGATGAACAATTTCTCCAACATTCTTCCCTCCCCTCGTTTTTCGAAAACAGTTCTGTTTATATTGAACGATGTCGCCATGGTGGAAATTCAAAATAAACTTTGAAAAAAAGGAAGGGGGGGGGGTCCAAATTTGAACCTGCACAGCGAGAACCTCATGGTATTTATATATATATATTGAACGTAACTTGTTATTACCATTTCTCTTCTCAAGAAAATTGGTTCTACAGCTACGAGCTCGCCTTTTTTATGGGGGAAGGGGGCAGGAAGAATTTGCAAAAAATAAAAATCCCGGCTCTGAAAAATGCTGAAAAAAATATTCCGGCCCAAAGGGCCGGCAATTTTTTTTTCCCGGACCATGCAAAAGTAAGGATACATTGCATGATATGGAAATTTTTGCTGGCCCTTTGTGCCAGACAATTTAAAGTCAAAAAATTAATTAATATAAATACAAACTGTTCACATAGGTTACAATAGCATAAACCTTTGACCTCAAAAACTAGTGTTCTACACCAAAAAGCTGACGTCATTTACTGACAAAATAGAAATGGCTTATATAGAAAGTGATATATCAAAAGAAAGATCATTTCCTGTAGATTTCATTGGTACTAAATGATATATACCTTTCCGATACTATTGTCACTCTGAAAACGAAAGTGAAAGTGAAAATAGGGAAATTTTGACATGTCATTCAGATGGACTTTGGTCCCATTTTGACCATTGTTCCAAATTTTTTCTTGAAATAAAAATTATGCTGATTTGAAGGTAATATCTGTCTAAATAATATATGAAATTTATTTAGGGATTTACCGCTCCGTTTTTGAGAAATTCCCAATACACCACGAAGAGCCGAATTTCACTCGTCCCCATTCTGAGCCCCTTGCCGGAAATCACCTCTACGTTGTGACTCCTTCCAGTTTTATTTATACATGCATATCCAAAAATAGAACCCATGAAAATCTTACAAAAATCTTACAGAATCTAATGATACCTTAAAACTTGCCTTCAATTTAATTATCATACACACTTTAGCGATATCAGCCTCTGACTCTTTATTTAAAGAAAATTGACCGGGGCCAAATCAGCTTCGAGGCTATAGGGTTTACGCTATTAAAACCTAAACCATATTTTGATTTTACCGATTGAAATTTTTCTTGACATAATTTGAAAATATAGGAATTTTCGAAGAGTTTGGTGTATTGCAAAGTCCTGTAACTTGTATATCTTTCAATCAGCAAGCCGTATAAACATGCCCGCAACCTCCGTCAAAATGCCCATTTTGGCCGTATTTTCATCAAAGAACCTCTAGGTACCCTACTTTAAACCCTCACAGTTCTTTGAACATAAGACTGACACCCAATATTTCATTTTCAATGTCTTGTTCATGCTATATAGTGAATTTTGATGTATGGTATCCAAGGACTTTGTTTATAAATAAGCATACCAATTGTACGTGTACATGTTGTGTATCATCATTCATATGTCCTAAAGGTTACAATAGCATAAACCTTTGACCTCAAAAACTAGTGTTCTACACCCAAAAGCTGACGTCATTTACTGACAAAATAGAAATGGCTTATATAGAAAGTGATATATCAAAAGAAAGATCATTTCCTGTAGATTTCATTGGTACTAAATGATATATACCTTTCCGATACTATTGTCACTCTGAAAACGAAAGTGAAAGTGAAAATAGGGAAATTTTGACATGTCATTCAGATGGACTTTGGTCCCATTTTGACCATTGTTCCAAATTTTTTCTTGAAATAAAAATTATGCTGATTTGAAGGTAATATCTGTCTAAATAATATATGAAATTTATTTAGGGATTTACCGCTCCGTTTTTGAGAAATTCCCAATACACCACGAAGAGCCGAATTTCACACGTCCCCATTCTGAGCCCCTTGCCGGAAATCACCTCTACGTTGTGACTCCTTCCAGTTTTATTAGCTCGACTGCACTTTAGTGCAAAAGAGCTATTGCAATACCCCCGGCGTCGGCGTCGGCGTCGGCGTCCGCGTCGGCGTCGTCCGAACTAGATGATAAGGTAAATGTTAAGATTACACATTTACCTTTCCCATATTCATATTCTGTTGGTTTTTTTTGTTGCAAATGTTTAATTATACATCATTTAATATATCCAGATGAGGATATAGCCCCTGGGGTTGGGATTTTTAAAATTATTTCAAATGATAAGGCAAATGTTGAGATGATAAGGTAAATGTTAAGATAGCAATAAAGTCTTTAAAAGCCAATATTGAGCAAAGTATAAGTGCTACATGTACCAAACTTACATATTTGATGTATCTTTGATCAAACTTTCAAAAAATGACCTTGACCTACTTTTTTCCGCTTGAATGATTTTACCTTTAAAAGCCAATATTGAGCAAAGTATATGTGCTACATGTACCAAACTTACATATTTGATGTATCTTTGATCAAACTTTCAAAAAATGACCTTGACCTACTTTTTTCCGCTTGAATGATTTTGCCTTTAAAAGCCAATATTGAGCAAAGTATAAGTGCTACATGTACCAAACTTACATATTTGATGTATCTTTGATCAAACTTTCAAAAAATGACCTTGACCTACTTTTTTCCGCTTGAATGATTTTACCTTTAAAAGCCAATATTGAGCAAAGTATATGTGCTACATGTACCAAACTTACATATTTGATGTATCTTTGATCAAACTTTCAAAAAATGACCTTGACCTATTTTTTTTCCGCTTGAATGATTTTGCCTTTAAAAGCCAATATTGAGCAAAGTATAAGTGCTACATGTACCAAACTTACATATTTGATGTATCTTTGATCAAACTTTCAAAAAATGACCTTGACCTACTTTTTTTCGCTTGAATGATTTTGCCTTTAAAAGCCAATATTGAGCAAAGTATAAGTGCTACATGTACCAAACTTGCATATTGGATGTATCTTTGATCAAACTTTCATAAAATGACCTTGACCTACCTTTTTCCGCTTGAATGATTTTACCTTTAAAAGCCAATATTGAGAAAAGTATAAGTGCTACATGCACCAGACTTGCATATTGGATGCATGTTGGGTTAGACTATTGAAATATGACCTTGACCTACTTTTTCCGCTTCAGTGATTTTGCTTTAAATTGGCAATATTGAGCTAACTATAAGTGCTACATGCACCAGACTTGCATATTGGATGCATCTTGGGTTTGACTATTGAAATCTGACCTTGACCTACTTTTTCTGCTTCAGTGATTTATGATGTGATATATGTTGTTGCCTGAGAAAGGGAGTTTAAATAAATTGGCTGTCATGAGAGATATTATGCTATGCAGTCGAGCATTAGGTGACTCTGGCAACTATTTTTTATACATGCATATCCAAAAATAGAACCCATGAAAATCTTACAAAAATCTTACAGAATCTAATGATACCTTAAAACTTGCCTTCAATTTAATTATCATACACACTTTAGCGATATCAGCCTCTGACTCTTTATTTAAAGAAAATTGACCGGGGCCAAATCAGCTTCGAGGCTATAGGGTTTACGCTATTAAAACCATAGCTGTATCTACCAGAGACCTAATACGCATAGGCACAAAAATCTAGAAAAGGTTCTATTTAAACATCATACAATCTGTCTGAAATTCGCTAATTGCAAAGAGACATCTGAAGGAACGGTTAGTAACTCATACTCTGTAACAGCGGGGAGTTTAACTTACACAGACATTCACAACATTTGACAATTTGTTTAAATCCGGCCCGAAGAACCGGCGAAAATTTTTCTCCGACTCTGGTAATGGCTGAAAAAAATGGCCTGCTCAGAAAATTGCTGAAAAATTTTTACCGGCTGGCAATAGAATTCCTGCCCCCCCCCCCCCCCCCCCCCAAATCAAATGGTTGCTCACCAACAATTATCGGTTTGAAAATTTAATGTTACTGCTATTTGAAAACTTAAATATATAATATAAATACATGTAATGTGACGTCCTTCATATTTCCAAACCAAAAATTGTATAGGAGGAAGACACTCTTGTTGCAACCGCAACAAGAGACCTTTCTAGTTCTAATTCTGTTCGTCACTACCCAATGATTTGATAACAAATTGATACAAGGTCGTGTAACTAGGGTCAAGGTCATTAATTATTTGTATTTTGTTGATAAAAATTCATGCTAGTCATTCCTGCATGGTTTTATCTTCTTTTCAACCTTGCATATTTTACTATATGTATGTTTTGATGGTGACCTGAAGACTTTCACTTCCTCAGACGGTCACCTTTGTCTTATAGTCACGTGACCAAAGACCAATTTTCGCCATATATGATTCAGAATCTTGACGATCATTGCTGAAAGGTTTAAATCGCGTCGACTGAACATCATTTACCAAAAATTGTAAAAAAAAAATATATGCTGAATCATATTTTATAGCCGGTAAATCTATTTTCAAAATCGTCTTTGGCGATCAATGTATTTTAAAAGTGATTGTTTTTATGTACTTTTCAGTCACAGCTTTTGTATATTAAAGCACAAATCTAAAATATCGAGGATGTAAATGTTTTACGGATACGAAGCGCTTGACGTGAGCGTTCAATGCGTACAAAAAGGCATACACATCTTTTTGTTATCTTTGTTTTCCTAACATTCTGTTGTTATACAAACACGGAGGCCTCCTGACAAAACAGTCTATTAAGGAGACAAGGAAAATGTGATGAATAGAAATTGAATAATTCCTCGAAAAATGATTTATTTATAGAGAGCGATCCGATAACATCTTAACGAAAACAGCTGACAGTTTTTCTAAGCAGAAATCGGTTATATGATAAAGGTGAATCTCAATCCGCTTTGCTTTGAAGAATGAGTAATTTCAGTGTGCTATGTGTAAGTTACCTTTGAATTTCCTTGTTATCCAGTATCAGGAAATTATATTACGATTTTTGATGTAAGAATGGAATGATGATAATAATGAAAAAAAAAACCACCCCAATAATCCATCTGATAAGTCAATACGAGAAACGAAGCGTTTTTGGTCTGTCCAATGTCCATTTTGTGGCCTGTCTGTGTAATCTCATACATGATGGAGTACTAATACAAGGAATGAAAGATCAGTTACACACCACCAAACAAGGTCATACCCGGCACAGGCTTGCAATGTAGATTTCAAAGGTCAGTGTCAACTAAAAGGCCTGCTCTGATTGGCCTGTTATGAGGGCTGATTGATATGTTGTGAGCCTCGTATTAAAGAATTTGAATTTTATCAGACATTTTGCATTGTTTTTCTACATAATCCCCTTCAGTGCCGCCTGTGTTTAAGGGCCTCAATACAACTTTTAAAGAACTCCTTATCTTGACTGGTCAGAAAGTCATCCACTGCAAGTATGACGCCAAAATCGGACTGAAAGTGGGTCCAAGAAATAGCTGCTTTCAGTTTTGGAAATAGATGAAAGTCTGATGGAGCAGGTTTAGGTGAATAAGGCGGATGCTCAATCAAATTTTAAAAAGCCACAATCATGAATAGCAGCCATGGCAGTGGCAGACTTGTGAACAGGAGCATTGTCCTGATGGAACAACACACCTTTAACTAGTGAGCTTTCCGCTGCGTCAGAAGTGAAGCATAGTATGTGCCATTGATTGTCAATCTCCTACGCATGCGTCCGATTTCAGTTCCGCATTTCTTCACAAGCCTGTGCCGCCTATGACCTTGTTGCAAGTTGATTGTTTGTCCTTTTTGGGGATAATCTATCGGCAGAATACCGTCTGCATCCCAGATTGAGAAAACGGAGGCTCACAACATATCAATCACCCCTCGTACTTTAAATGTGACAGAACTTCACAGAGGATGTGATTGGCTATTAATTATGTTTTCTTTTGGTTTAATATTTGAATATGAATTTATACATGTATACGGTAAGAAAAAAACTCATTGCAATTAAAATGTCGACGCCTGGATTTCCCTAGCCCCTGGTCCGCTAAAGGGGACGGGGCGGGAAATTTTGAAAATTCAATGCTGGGTACCTTGTAACGCAAATAGCGCGAAAAAGAGCCTGTCATGCTATATATTTTTTTTTATTTCGTTTCGTATAAAGCTTGAATCAACGAACAAATCGGTATATAACATTCATGGCCAGCAGCTGCACGGCATTTTGTTAACATTACGGCCTATGGAAAATGATTTAGAGTTTAAAAATCGGACGCATGCGTAGGAGATTGCCATATGTGTTCTTTGAGAGGCTTTAGATATCTTCGATTCTTGACCATATACAATCAAATCTAGACATGCATAAACTTATGTTTTCTATTGACTAACTACTGGACCAAAGTATATGTCCCACCCAAGTCGCCCAGTCCTTACAAGAGACGCATTCCTCCTGTGGAGAAACAGGAAAAAACTATATAGGGGTTACACACTGTAAAATCTGTCCGCTCGTTCGACTTTCTCTTCGTTTTTGGTCTTTTCTCTGTTTTCTTTTCAGATATTTAGATGAAAGTTGGTATGGAGCTTTACAGTGAAGAATAAAGGATAAAATTCATTTACGTTAGTTTCATCGACGGGGTTGCTAGAACCTATCTAGGACCTCTGGCAGAGAGGCAGAGAGATCCAGAATTATGCTTTGTTGTTGTTGTTTTTTTCGTTCCTCAATACTACGTTTGTTTTAAAAGCTCTACGATAAGAAATACTAACTGTTTTCAATCTGGACTTGGTTCACTTGATACAAAATCTGGATCCATACTAATCTCTCGTCAACAAAATCTGGATCCATACTAATCTCTCGTCAATCCCCATTGCATAATGTCTCTTCATTATATTTTCAAGAGGACGATGTTGCTAATTACCTAGGAGAGTAAGGGAATGAGTAATTTGTCATTTAGATTTATCTAATAGTAATCGAAGTAGATTGCCGATGTCATATCGTTTATTTTTGAATAAGACCTTATACTAATAGAACAAGACTAATACTTTTTTTTGTGAAAGAGTGAAAGAGTGAAAATTTTGATAATGTGAACGTCAAGGAATAACTTTTTGAAGATACACTTGCAATACCAAAATAAAATATACTTGTATAAACAAGGTAGGATGATGTGCCCTCGTTTTCAAAACTGCCTTGCACGGAGTTCACAAATTATTGAGACCCTCCGACCTTCAGAAAAAATTCCTTGAGACGAGAAACTATCTCAAGTCGCATTTCACATTTCTTATCAAGAATGAAAAAGAAACTCATATTCAAAGAAAATATTTAAAATTTACAAGAAAGCGGATGAAAGATTGATAAGTTGGGTCCTTTGTTTTGCCTTTTCCTTCCCTCTGCAATCTCTGCTATCGTCAGTCGACAGCTTACATCATTCTTATATCGTGGATTTAGATTCCTCTGATAGCTAACTTCAACATGATTAGGATCAGTCTTTGCTCGCTGATGAAAGACCCTGTGCTTTGATCAAACCTAAAAATTCAGTCTTCTGGCTTCTGATAAACGAGTTCTAGGCTCGTAAATATTGCTGTCGAAGGTTATTTTTCTTCCTTATCAAGAGGAAGAAAATTCAAATAGCGAAGAAAAAAATATGTGGATTTTCTATAATTGTATAATTCCTATGCCTTGCAGATGCTATTTACATCTCAAAATGTTCTGAATCTGCCACATGTGAAATTTTCCAGATATCTCGAAAATTCAATTGTTGTGAAAACTATGTAATTTATTTTGAAATGTGAGCTATGATTATATCAGGAGGGTATCGTTATTTGCGTTTTTGATTGATTTTGACCATATCTGTCGTAAATAAATGTTTATACTGATACATTACGTGTGATCATATTACATATATGTAATGATAATAATAGGGTCATGAACTCAATCTAAGTTTCTGAAGACTTTCGATGATAAGATAAAAAAAACTTGAGTCTACTTGGATCATCATCAGATTAATTCATCATCATGTCTTAGATACATCATAACGTTTTTTTTTTTGCCTTCCACAGTTTTGACTTTGTATGAATCCTAAACTGTCCAGTAAAACTGAGTCCTCTAAAGAAATGTGTCTTGTTTTGCCTATATGTTGGCGTGAAGTCTGTAAGCCTCCTGGCCGGGTTGGCTTCCAACTTACACTCTCATAAAAAAAGACAACCGAATCTTAGATTTGGAATTTCCAGATGACTTTGAAGTATTTTTCCATGTTTTGCCTTTAGATGTCTATTTCTTAGACTGTTGTATTATGATAAGATGTCGTGTATTTGGTTAGTATGATACAGATTAAACAATAAATCAAGTGATCTTCTTGCTCAGAATAATGCTATCGTTGTCGGAGTTCAAATGTCAAGGTCAAAGTCACTTTTATAAACTTCGTAAATCTATTTTTCAGAATGCATACTAAATTATTAATCCCTTTAGATCGTATCGTTTGTCACAAAGGGATCAAAATCATGGTCACGACAAAGGTCAAGTTCATAACAAAAAAGATACTTTTAGATCAAGTCTATGACGGGTGACTACTTTGCAATTTGCAATAATCTTGTTTTATCTCGTTTGGTCGAATTTTTTTGAGTTCGTATCACATAGATCTTAGTTTGTTAGTACACGACGTGTACTAAACGTAGGCACCTTTTTGTATTTTTCTGAAATTTATATAAATTTAATGTGCCGAAACTTTGTCTCTCCAGTGGACATCAAGGGACTTTGAAAAATTGCGAATATTTGCTCTGGTGAAATATGGAAGTGGCGCGAATTTCTTTAACTAAGACTACTATTGGCCTGGCTTGATGATCGATGGCTATTGGAAAAAACGATTCTTTTTTATGAATAGAAGAAAACTTCTTTGTTCGACAAAACCATTTTGAAGTAATTACATTGATATCAAAACCTAGGTCTCTTTATATGAAATATTCCATGATGTTTAGCTTCCACGTATTTGACAGTGACTTCAATCTTATTTGACACAAAATTACCCCCGTACAAAAGGCTTAAAGAGACGTATCATCTTATGTGTAGGAAATGTGAGAGGGAGCGGAGAACTAGTATGAAACTGGCAATTTATTTAGTTGATTGAATCTGTAAATATTATATCCTTGCCTTGATGGCCGGATGGCGGATTATTCTACAGTCATTTCGTATTTGCTTTAGGAGCATAAAAGAAATTTTTGTCCCTCTAAATATTTTAGTTCATAAATTTCAATATTTATGATCTCAAATTGTGATGTGCATTAGTCATCGTCTTACAGGTAAAAATTGATCCGTTCAGTGGCGGATCCAGGTGGAATAAACAGGAGGAAAGGATGAAGAGAACGAATCTCTGCTAATCTATTGGTGTTTTACAGAAGTTTGTCTTTATCCACCCTGTCTGTGAACATTTTGTAGGCTTCCCCTATTTCCTGAGTCGTTTTATCATGGCCTATGGTTACTTATTTTGTAAATCCCTTTGGATTTTTCTCTGATCATAGATGAGGTTTGGGATGCCCTTACAACCAGGGGAGCGTTGGAGCCAATTGAAATTTGTTTTGGCTAGGACGGAAATGAGGAGTAATCAGTGTAATTTAGGAAAGGGTTTCTGTAATCCACAAAAAAGCCAGCATTCGTACTTAATAACAAAATGTACTGAAAACTACACGTCCCCCATCCAATAACCAAATGCAAGTATGTAACCGAATTGCACAAGTTAAACCATGTATTCCTAATTTAATTAGGGACAAACACAGATGGAATTAATTTAATTAAAGTGAAAAAATGAGTTTCTGTATACCTTAGTTTTAATATAATTAGGTACAGTTGGTCGTTAAGTACCAAGATTTATGCTTTAATCTGTAATATTTTTCCGGAGGTTTTCCGCACATGATAGTTATATTCATCAAGAGACACTTTATTGCCTCGATCTTTGTCATCTAATCATACAACAACAAAAAATGTAAAATCATTGTTAGTATTTTGTCTTACGAGTATGTATCGGAAAAAAAATAATGCGAGTAAAAAATCTTTCCGCATTCCTGCATTTGTTCTTGTTACCCTTTTATTTTCCAAAACAATACTATCAGATACAAACATGCATATATAGATAGGCGTTCATTATATCTTATAGGCAGAGCTAACATACTTATAGTAGTTTATTGCCGCTCTCAAAACGTCCGAATATTCTTCATAAATGCAGAACTGATCTTATCTTGTCTCCATTTAACAATTTTGATGACCAATTTGTTGATAAATTCTATATTTCTAGACATGCTGTCTGGACGTAAGTGGGATATTTAAACCAGATAATTTATCCAATAGCTCACGAGTATTTACGGTCTCCAATCATTTCAAATTCACATTGGACAAATATGATCTAATGGTGGACCTTAGAATGAACGTCTAATAAACCAAAGTGGGAGAGACTTGCTGTCTACAAGGTCAAACAATGTCGAACATTGCACGGACCAGATTACAAAATATTAATCACCATGGAGGGTCAAGAAAGCGAATGTTCTCCATTCATCACCCTTGATAAAGATATAATTGATTATCTGATACAGGGCAGGTTTACGTAATCTATGGACAAACTTTTCTTAAAAAAGTAGAGTTTTACGGCATGTTTGTTGACGAAATAACGGGGTCGCCATGGGGTTTGTTTAACGTCTTGAGTACCTTATCATTATAACTCTCTGTAATAATGACATGAAATACTGCAGTTTAAGATTATGTTTGCATTGGCTGTTTTTATGCTTTGCATTTTGACTAGGCTTTTTACGTTTGACATACAGAGAGCACTTGTATTTGTGGTTATATACTCCATTCAAACCAAACACATCATCGTTAAAGATCCAAAAGTTGTTCTTTCTCATTTCTTTTCAAGTGCTTTTTGTGTTTGAATTGTGCTTTATCCCCTTGGAGGACATAAAGCTCATGTTTCCCAAAGATTTAGTGAATATTACATTGTTTAATCATACCAGATACGCAAATCTACCAATATAAAGATCTCAGCAATTTCATATTTCACAAATGACTCTCTTGTTTGATATATGTGAACGATTCCACACGACTCTGTGTAGAGTTATCACCCTTTACATCTTCCTTACTGCTTTACCCACAATTTCACTCTTTTTCACCATTTGAAATTGTTTTTGTTACGAGCTTTAGAACTCTGAGGCTAATTGTCCTTTCATGACGCCAGTAGTTTTGTTGATTGCGTCTGTATGCTCTTAGATAATGACATTCCTCCCCAGTTAAAACTGGGCTCTACGGCCAATTTAACGTCATTTGATACTTGTCAAATAGAAAAGTAAAAACCCGACACCCGATTAGCATTGAGAGAAAAATAATATCACGACTCACAATCAACAACACTCTTTTTAACTTATTCAAATGAAATTTAATTCATTTATGTGATTGATAACTGAAATTTGAAAATGGTTTGAAAGTCAGATGAGAACAAAAATCGTATTGACTGTTTTTGATGTTTTCTGTCTCTATACGTGGCGAGGAGTTGAATCGCAGATGCTTCTTTAATAAATTCCCCCGTTTATCTGCAGGCGTTGTGGAGACGCTTTCGCCTTGTTCAATAATTTCTGCAAATTTGCCCATCGCCTTCCTGGCACCAAAGCATGGCAAATCAAGAGTATCTCGGCGTTTCATATTGTGGATTTTATTTACCTTTTCTCATGGGAACCCTTTGGACAATTTAGTAGTTGTAATTTGTACAGATCAGATGTTTTTGTTGCAGTTTTTTGTTTTTAAAAAAAAATCCCAGAAAAGCACTGGTGTGCATACTCGTCTGTTGTGTGAAAGTAATTCCTGTTCTTTTGTTTTCAAGTTTGAGTGAAAAACATTTTGAAATTTTAGCTTGATTATTGTTATTGAAACACAAGCGTGATATTTGTTTTTCCATTTACAAATGTATCAAATATTTTCAAATCAAGATTTGAAAACCTGGCGCCAAAAATGATTATCTCTATTCATTTAAACAGGAAAAATGTCTGTGTTAGTAATGAGTTGATTGGATTAAAAAAAAGAATATTTAGAAGTACATCCCTGTATCTAGACATGCACTTTACAAATAACATGACGTATAGAATATTTGAGTTATTACAGGCCATGCTGGTTAAGGCTACTATTTATCTCTTCATTGTCAAAACGTCCTCATATCGTATAGTAGTCATACACTGATATTGTATAGCTGATTGGTTTATGAATTATATCTATGGATCAAGTTACTCGGGGTTTTGTAAAACATAAATATGTGTCTTTATTTCACTGGTCTATCTGACATGTAGATTTATGGTGATCAACGCTTTAATCTCATATAACACTATGGGTAGGCGACAATTTGCCGTCACTCTGCTTCTCTGTAGATTTGCTTTGTAACGTCAGAACTTGTTTAGCTTCCAGTCGCTTAATTTCTTTTCTCAAACTCGTTCGATTTAGATTTCATCTCATTCTCGACACTAACTTGGCTAAACTTTTAACAAATTGACATATGGAATACGAGCCTTCATATTCAATATTAACATTAGTAATTATTTTTCTGAATGGATTTCAATAAAGCCCATCTGAAGTGATGTATTTCTATCATAATTTTCAATTTATCAACAGCCTTAACTAATTTTCTTCGACGATAAATTGCGCATGTAAACGAGTAGGATTGCATTTATATACTAGTGATATACATTGTACTGTTGTTCATAGAAAATTAGTTTTCTAGTCTTTAAGAGCCCTCCAAGAAACTTAAATCCTTTACGTTTTACATAATCCGCCTTTTAATATCACCTTTATCCTTAGGATAAGCTCTAATTCTCATCCACATTAGTAAAGATGAGCAGGGTAAAAATATACTGATATCAAGTAATGATGAACCTGCACTCAAGAGGCATAACAGATGGAAACTGTAAATATATATAGAGGTATAAAATGTGTTTTACGGCCGTGTAATTGTCGAATCCTCCCTCTGATGTAGTGTGGATCTTACCTCATATCAGGAAAATAGACGGTGAATTTACTTGTGATGTTCATCACCTGTATAGAGTGATACACATCTACATACTCCTTGACTTTGTTCTTTATTTCGATTCACATACTAAAATGAGACGACACTACATGTTCTTATATGTGTCCCCATTATTGACAAAGGGACCATGATACATGTAGTTCCTTTCATTATTTGTTTGTCTACTGGCCTTAGTAATTTTCTCTTTGTTCCATCTTCAATTTTACCTCCTTAATGATTCGGCAAAGTAATTTTATTAACATTATTGACATTTTAAGTGAAAGAAGTCAAAGAAAATGGTCGGAGAAAAAAACTTAACAAGGACCGTCCATCTGTGTCTACAAAAATGTATAAGTAGAAGATATTGTTTACTGTTGGTCTATGGTGGACAAGAAACCTTGTAAATTCCTCAAATTAAACCATTTCTATGTCCTCCAATCTTGTTAGAAAAGAAAAACAAATATCTATATTTGGTATTTGCCATTTTACTTGTGATCACGTGACTTTCACATACATGGTACTTCAGTGTAGGCAATGCGATGTCATGAAAAAAGCAACAGCATTTATGACAAGAAAAACAAATCAAGCAATATTGGTAACAGAATAAGTTCAACATCATAAAAAGATAATAGCATCCCTCTTCCTGACCGTAAGATAATTAAGTAATTGGATAATTGTGCAGGTAATCAACGACATGAACAATTGCTCCCTGATTATGACCATTCTCTAGTTCATTTGCTGAATTACTCGTGTCCTTACTGAACTTAACCTTATAAGTCATATTGTTACAACTCTTTATACATAAATCATTAAGTCTTTTTCTCCATCCAGCCAAAATTAAAGACTTGCCTAACATATAGTAATCAACTATGTAAGAAAATCAATGTTGTGAAGACTGTAAGGGGTAAAATATCGATGCCTATCTGCAAGGATGATGACATCAAAGACATGGTAACGTTCGCTTGAGTTGGTTTTGTGATGTACTGGGCTTTAGTACTACACCTTAACGATATTTCTTAATCACTGCACATGTTTCACTCAATTGAATTTCTGTAGCCTCAAAGCAGCGTTTGTCTAGGCTTTACAACATTAAGGTTTTTTTTTCTTCATCCATATCAAAGAGATGACTAAGGTTTTTAAGAGTCGCGCTGTCTCCAGATTTTCCTATGAATTTTGAATTTTGCCGTTTTCTCTTAGATCAAAGGCATTGTCAGCTATTATTGTCTGAAGTTCCTTAACGAATGAGATTACATGAGGTTTTTTGTCTTTTGATTATCGTGAAAATGGCACCTGTCACAAAAGTGGATTTTTTTTGTATATCATCTTCATATTTCAACACTTACCGGTAATTCATTTCTTAAAATATCACTTATAAATTACTTCAATCTTCGAAAAGAAAGAAAAATATGTATGAAATTCAATATTTGATTAATGCAATATGACAGGCATTTCTTCAATGATAAAAATATCGCACCAAAAATACATGTATTTTGAAATGCAAGTATACTACCACGAAGACACTGTGTCTGCATGGCGGAGATCTTGCACGGAAAATTAAGTAGATTGTACAATTTATAGCATCATTACCTCTACTTAATGTCACGTATATTTCGTTAGATAATATACATATCTGTCTTCAGTGAGAGAACAATGTGACATTGTCGAAAGCTGACGTTGTTTGTTTTAGAGACAATAAACCACATGTAGGCTTTCCATGTAAACTTAAAAGCAGCATGATAAATAGATTCAATATATATCTTTGTTATGTTGTCGAACTCAATGAATAAAAATGAACAAATTCGTAACAGAGCTACGATGACCTATCACCAGTTTGAACTCCGGCATTTTGAACAAAGCTAGCGGCTGATACATTGTGAACACGACTCGTGTGACCGGAGTTATGAACAGTGGGTTCTGAGACAACGTTCTGTCCGATTGTGGAATTCACACCAAAAGTTGAACCAAATGGTTGCTGACCGGCAGCTTGCAAGAAGTTGCTATAGATCTGTTCTGTAACTGAGTTCGCTTGTTGTTCATTTTGGACAAGAACAGAGTGGGACTGCAGACTATGCGAAGATGTTGTTTGTCGTGTTGAGTCTTCAATAGCACGAGATCGGACACTGTCGGCACTACTCGGTCGCGGTCGGTACACTCTTCGCTTGAATTGTATTCCGACGAAATCGTCTTTTGCCTCCGGTAAATCCTTAAAACAGTGATATTTGACAGCGTTTTCAACAAGCGCTTGTACTTGGGGAAAGTTTTTGAACACAGCATTTTTCTGAAGATGGTAGAGGACTTTTCTATGTAACAACGGATATCTGATGTTAATCAATATGTCCTCTATCAGATTTTTGTCACTTAGGCTGTTCTTTTTCATCCAATCCGTGGCTGAGGTGAGGATCACATTCTCCTCGGCATTGCACGCGTCCGATTTGAGCAAGTCACAAACAAGTTGCCAATTACAGTGTCTCCATCTTTCTGAAGTGACCAGATCACGAAATTTGGCACAAAGCACTTTGAAACAGAGATCGGAAATATCTTCAGAATACGTACTCCCTTCGTACATATCGCAGACGACTTCTATTGGAAAGCCTCTTGCACTTTCGCCATCGCTGATGACGTTTTGTAAAATTTGGGTAATATAACTTTCGCAGTGCTGCATGAGTGACTTTACAGCGTACTTCTCAGCAAGTTTGTACAACTGAAAGAACGTAATCTCTATGCAACCAAACGGCACCACTATAAATGAAGTACAAGAAACGACTAAACACTAAACTGCAATCTGTGGTTTCGTGTAAACAAATCACTGGTCTGTTATTTTCGAAGTCATTGTAGCTCACCCTATTTAACATTGCTGCCAGTATCTCGCTCTTCATACCAAGAATCATTTTATGACCCTTGAAGACGAACTGGCCATCGTTCACGTCCAGAACCACATCACACAGTGTATCGCTATCAAATAAAGATTCAAACGACTGCGCAGTCTTAACTTTCTTGCTTCCGTTTATATTTTCTCCTTCCGCTTCCGGTGGTTTTGAGGGGTCAGGATAGTACTGCCCACTCGGACTGAAGCGTTTCATCCTTTTGGTGCTGCATTTTATTCCCGCTTCTGTATCCAAAAGCGAACTATTGATGATTAGGGCTGACATTCACATCAGGTCTACGATTCCAAAACTGAAAAAAAGAAAAGAACAAAATATTAGTCATCTATGTTAATTTGTGTTTTTCGAATTTCCTGATTTTCTTGTCAACTGAATCATCGTACCACTTGAAAAACGATGGCTTTCCTCTATAATCCTCTACTCATACATAAAACATGCTGTGAAGCACGACAGGGGACAATTCTATTAGCAAAACAATAATTCATTTCTCCCTGGTGAATCGGTTAGGTGACAAAGTCTTGAAATCTGAGAAGCCAATCAATGTCCTTTTGCTGGTCATACCTGACAAATTCCCAGCAATACATTCGATTTGTGTCGTTGGAACAATAAATCTTCATTCGCTAAAGACTCGGACTCAATTCCCGGAAAATCCCCGTCTCATTCATCTAAATATTACCGTGTCTTTGAAGCATCTCGTAGTGGGGTAAGCGGATTTACCACTTATAGTTAATAGAAATCAAATGCATCTTCACCGCATCTGTCTAATCTCAGGGATAGCTCGACAGTATAAAGATCTTATTGAAGATTTGATGCAAAGCAAAACATTGAAATTAGAAAATATTTTTTTCCCACATGAAACATGGACGTCTTCAGACAGCACTACTTATACGTGTCACAACGTGTGACGTAGTGGATTCCTACAAAGCTTTCCAAAATATCAATAAACTTATCTTCAAGAGGCAAGAAAAAGCCTAAATTACAAACAAGAAGCAGTTTGGGAATCCTTAGAAATGTTATGTGCACCAAATCGTCGTCTTTTCCCTTCCAAGTGTTGCACAGATGCGTAACATTTTTATGCCACACTTCTAACCCCACCTGTCATCAGGATCTCTCATTGCGCTCACTTTATTCTCAGATTAGTATTTTTTACCAACAAGTTAATGTCCTCGTCGCTCATTTCTCTACAAATTGCTCAAACGTTTTCTGCCGGTGTTATGGTTTGTTCCAGTCATATAATTCTACAAAGAAGTGCCAATTTCGCGACGTTGTTTATAGCGTAGCTCGTTCAAAGCGTTCGTCCTTCTCGTTTACTAAGTCACTCCCCTACTATTAACAAATAACGCGCAAAATCCCTTATAATGCTTATATATCTTTTATTTCCTTTAGTTATTAATCAATAATACTAGTAGCAAAATGTCGCGGCCGTAAGCTGTTATGAGGGCATTTGTTTCCTTTGAAAATTTCATATTTCAATATTTATGTTCTTTTAGACATTTAGACTTTATTCTAGAATAAAAGTAGATATTTTAGTTAAGATTTCTTGTGATTTTAAGGGATGTGTAAGTTTTATCTATTTTAATTTTTTTTTCCATTTTAAATCTATAGATTTAGAACTTCAAAATCACATTTAGATTCAGATTTAGATTTAGCACATCAAATTCACCTCAAATTCACATTAACTTTTGTCTTCGATTATTGGCAGGTAAAGTTTTATTTAATCTGCAAGAGACATCAGTGTTTTCCTATTATACCTGCCGCTCTATATTGACAATCATCTTATTATTCAGAAAACTTCTATTAACGATACATTGTAGTCCATTATTACTTGGAATGCACATTCAACTATATACTCAAAATGCTTTTGTTAAAACAAATAGACCGGAATGATTCATTTATTATTGAAATCTGTGCATTAAGATATGAATTGATTCTATAATTTCATTAATATGAAGAATCGATTCTACAATTTCTACAATACCTTAATTGATTCGTACTGTACCTTACAAATCGGTTACCCTGTTCCCACGTGTCCGTTACCTTCAGTTCTCATCGAGGACTGAGGACAAACAATGTTGTACTTACAAGTAAAACAAGATGGCTTTTCTCGTTAGTTGTTTATCCTTAATGTGTCGTAATTGTTTTCTCTGACAGTCGTATGATGTGTACAACCCTATGATGAATCGAGATCCTGTCACGAAAATTACTTAATGAATTCTTTATGTGATTGTTAATAATTTCTACCTATATCGACGTAACTTCGTGTAACTTGGCCAACCGATGTTTGGAGAGAATCCATTGTATATCATCTTTGTTTGTATGATCTTGTCAAATTTCGCAGGTATCTTTTTATTTCGCGTCTTAGTGTAATAAAGCCAGAGTCCTCTATGATCTAACCCGACAGTTTGACATTATTAACAAATGTGTCATAAGCAGTTAAATAGAAGGATTTTCTCATGACATTAGTGTGATTTTGTTTATAATAGGAAAAAGGTCGTGACGCTTAAGGAAAAAAATGTAAATAGTTACATGCAAGAAAATCGCTTCATTCTTAGAAAGAAATATTTGGGAAAATTTGGCGTATAAAGTATTTTATGTATTCGAGAAGTTGAAAAATCATTATTTTTTTGTACTGACGTAAAATGTAAAACCATAATATAATAGATCGATTACGGAAAGAAAGGTTAATAAACAAATCAAGACTAACTTACGTTACAGTATAATGTATGATTTCACTCATCCAATTCTGCTCGTTAATCTTTTGTTTACTGACGACACAGGTAGCTTATTGGTTTATATATCTAACATTTCTACGCTTACTATAGGGGGCGTAATAAGCCAGTTTTAAATCGACAATCCCATCAGATGTTTACAAATAAAGATCAATGAACGAGTTATATCATAAACCTAAATTAACTGACTCCCGAAATCTTTTACCCATAGTGTCTCATTAAATGGAAGTAATGTGCGCGAGTGATTAGCCTTAATTTAATTTGTTGGTGTCCCTTTGATTTCTATAGGAATACCCTAGAGGTACGGCTCCAACAGGAGCTGTAAATCTAATGTAATTTTTATGTCTGGACCGTCACTTATAACAAAAGCAACAACCTGCTGCCTGCTTTTATTTACAACCCTGTTTAATTGCAATCATATGTAGGTACAAAAACCTAAGATCCGTTACATAATTGAGTTTTCTAGTATGTCATGTTCAATTCGTCGACGGATGCCGGAAAACGTAGACAGTGATCTCATCTTTATTCTGATGTTTTATACGCATCCGTGTCTGGAAAATAGACGATATGGACAAAAAATGATTTGTAGGAGCGGAAAAAAATTGATTTCATATACATTTATTTTATTTTCATTAATGAATAATACAGAAATACTCACAGAAATGTTCACTTTCCTGTATGATAGTTTGAAGGCAACCTATATCCAAAAGTGAAATGATGATATCCCGTATTTAAATTAAAAATCAGTCTAAAATCCATAATTATGATAATGTAGAAATGTTCACAAGTTCTTGAAGTTAATTTTGAAAATGTCGTTTTCAGTTTTAATTTTCAGTTGAAGGGGAGTTGTGTTTCTAAAACGAATGTCCTATAACGGGCATCCTTTGGCAGCAGAAAGTACTATACAATTATATTTGGGATGATAAAGTAGTATAGGATGATGTAGTTTAGGCCACGCTGGTATTTTTCCTCCCTGAGCCCTCCCAAGTTGTCTCTGATAACCTTATGCACACACGTTAGATCATCAATTAAAGCGACGGAGTATCGTAATGTCTGCTAAAGAACATGTCTGTCTGCTCTAGCTAAGTCAAAGGTTCAAATATCATTAATTATCTATTAAATTTCGAAAATGATGGAAATATATGCCAAATATTGGATTAAGAAATGTTTGTACGGAGAAATTCTCTCTTCTTCAATTCATTATCATTCTCGGTATGTTTCGGTGTTTTGTGGCACCGATATAAAATGGAAAAAATATATGATATAATAATGATGTGCTGGTAAAGTCGTTATACCTCCCTATCAGAGAGCGGTGCCCTCCTGTGTTTTAGTACTCCCTCTCTGAGGTTTACACACAATTGCAATTTTGATGGAAAGCTGACAAAACCAACACATTTGTTCAGAGATAATTGACTTCCTAACTAAATAAATAACAAATAAAATGCATGCATTTTCCCTGAGCAAATATTAAGGCAGTTACACAGAACATTTCTTCTTAATTTTTTTCTTTTCTGTCGAAAATAGTGCAGGAGTTTGCTTTGATAAACATATCCCGTTTGATTGCTTTTGCCTGCTATTTGCCAAGAGTTCCAAGCTAAATGAGAAAAAAGGTTACGTCACAACATAAAACGTTCAAAAATAAAAGCTTTGATGTTGAAACGATGTAATTGTAAATCAATTCACCCACTCCCTGTAAACAAAATAAATTATACTGGGAATATAGTCAAGTAATAGATATTGAATCAATGATACTGGCCTTTTCGCCCGACAAAAATTTAAGATTGAATTGATACATGTACATTTAGTCATTACGATTTAATGCATGGAGACAAGATAACGTTAAATTTAAATACACAAATTATAAATAGAACACCTACCTAAGACATATATGGTGGTCAAAGTAAATTTATGGTATAAAATCCTAAATAGTAATATATATCCCTCACAAAGGTAAACTTGTACGAGTGATTGGGAGAAATAGTAGCGAAAAAACCGTGCGAGTTCACCTTATCTGCCCTGTTGATTCAGTGATCTCTCTAGCAGTAATATGAGTGCCTATGTCATATCTCCCATAATATTTGACGGTGTTAAAGAACCGGCGTATTATTGTAGGGGGGCGCAGCCAGGCGGAAACAGAAGATCGGCGTCTCCAGCCGTAGGCCCCGGGGCCAAACAGGACGATTGGGGTCATTGAAGGCGATTGTCATCAAACTAAGAAGGGATCAACCCCACTTGAAAAATTATCTATTGCTAAATACGCAAGAAATTACTATAATAACGCACTTTTCATTCAAAAAAGACAATAATTACACTTATCATCTCCATAGTATAATTGCTTGATTTATGAAGAAGGTCTTTGAAGACATAATATTTTCTAATTCAACTTGAAGTTATTTGAAAGGTAAATTGCACGAAACATTATGAAGAAAATTGGATATTACGAACAAGAAATATATTGCGAACGAAATATATTTTTTGTAAAGTCATTAGAGCAATAGTACCAATTTGAATAGTATATATCAAGAGTATCGTATGAAATTATATGGACGATTATTTGGCACAATTCTGAAATTTTATTCTTTTTTTAATATACAGGGCTAAATACCCGTAATGTCATAGTACCGAAAAATTCAAATTGTCTATGAATATGGAAATGGACATTTATTATTTGGAAGAAAAAAAAACCAATATCGTTCTTCCAAAGTAAAGAAGTAGCTTGTTTTAGGGGATATGGGTAAGCTGATGAGTAAATAATCCGTAAATATTGTTATAGGATACGGGGATCAGATCTGATAATCTAGGATTAGGAGATTCTCTGTACGGCAACAAATTCAATTTTCTTTTTCTGTTAATAAAATGTATATCTGCAGACAGAGCTCTCGGGTTACGTTACACACAGGACAAATGTATAATTACACCTTGGTTTTATTGATTAACTTTTCTGTATAGCTCCTTGACAGAAAGACGATAGCCTTGTATGGAAGGTAGGATCCCCCCAAAAAATCCCTAGTCTGTCAATGACACAGGGGCCCGTCATGCGTTTGAGTGCACAAATGCAGTTTGCTGGGACATGATTGATGAACTTGACAAGATTGGGAAAGTGGGGATCATTTACCAATATCTCTACACCTTTAACATAACATTAAAAGATTCCTGTAGACATAGATAAATAGAGTACTGATCGTTGTAGATATAAAATTGTTTGAAATTTTATTTTCATTTAAACAGAAAGCTTTTCCCTTACCTTGGCAAATGACATTGCTGTTTTACACTTAGTTTTACAATGTACTTTCCTCTTTAAAATCAACCTCTAATAAAAAAGAAAGTTTCCAATACACGCCGGGGTTTTATACAAAGATTAAGTTTTGTATGGTACCTCCCTTACCATGCTGTGTCTATACCCGTTCTATTGGTTACCCCAAAAGCCAGGAGTATGGGATCAGAAAGGGAAAGCCAGGGGTGTAGGATCAGAGAGGGAAAGCTACTTATCTGTCATAGTACAGAATACTTTACACTGAATGTACTAAGTAGTGACCATGGTCCTTGTATTATGGCAGATTAGATGAAACAACTTTGAGTTTACAATGGGTACTTTGTCCGCTAGGTAAAGAGTTCAGTGAGATTACAGCCATTCTGGTGACGATGTTTTCGGTTAATCTGATTGTTGTCGCGCGGACCTCGATATCAGCGGATCTACTGACTTATGTCGGACGGTACCCGCCATGCCCTATTACTGGCTCCATAAGATAATACTGGTGTGTGTATGTTATAGGTTTAAACATAATCAGTGATAGGACCTTACTGTACAGGGCCTTGTTAACTGTGTTGTCATGCTCGTCAATGGTACTGTCTTGTACTTATGTTTTGTTAGGCTTTGCTTGGCAAATCATTCAGATTTTAAGATGATATTATAAATACCAGAATGATGCTAGTTGATGAAAAAGTTTTTTGTATGCTTAATGCATATAGTAGTACATGTATATATAGTTTATGATTACTTATATAACAGTTATATCGGCATCAGCAAACGCCTACTCCTACCATGTGTTCTTGACTGTAACAAAGTAGGGCAAGTTGTACACAACAGATCAAGCATGATATATTAATATATAACGAGGTACACGTGTATATCTTATAATCAATAAGAATTTAGATGACCAACAAATTCTGAGTTGTCATCCTCATTATGTTGAAAATATATTAAAAGTGTTTAGCGATCACCTGTGAAGAAGTAAAGAAGTAAATGTAGAGGGATTAAGGAGATGGCTTCTTACCTGCCAAGTTTAAATATTGACTTTATGAAGTAGACGTCACGTCATAAGTTTGATTGATTACCTAAGAGAAGGTGTGTTTAAAAAGTGATCAATTTCCCGTACAGGGAACTGAACTTGTATGGAGTGCGCTTTATAAAATGTCCCCAAGTTCATATTCAGATTTTTGTCATGCTGTAACGATCTGACAGGAGAGATAAACATTTCAGGCCTCGTTATGAATCCATAATCGTTTATAAATGTTCGATATATCAGTAGATTTATAAGGTTTTAACAAGACGAGATGAGGATTCAAGAGAAAGCGAAGTAAGATGTAGCCGTGATATTTCATCTTAGATTCTCATGGAAACGTTCACATTGATGATAAGTTGTAATTATGATATTTTTCCTCTCAAAAACCCGCTGTTTTGCGCTGCACTCTAGTAATATTAAAGGAAGCACATTTTCAATTATGGCTCGTGTTATCTCTTATCTCCGGTGAGTTTTAGGGGAAATGTTCCCGTAGGCTGATGGGCAACATTAATAAAGTTAACTTAAATGGTATTTAGATAGAAAGTTGACTGGCTTCTTGACTAAATGACAGCTCTAAGTAGCAGCTAATATCGACATGATCTATAGCTAATGACATGTGGTCTCCTTTGTGGTTATACACGGCCTTTGAAGATACTACAGCGTTTATAAAGCTTTCATTTACTTGTTCTTCATGTTCAATAGGTTTGCCGTATGGGTAGTCCAACTGTCCACTCAAGTGAAATCACTTGTCTCTCTTTTCTAAGTCCAGACGGAGCTTATCATTTGAATGATGATGTAGGATAAATAAAACCAGATTATATCAAATACACGCAGATACGAGCACATGTATGCGTAGAATTTTCATATTTTTCACGAAAAACTTAGTTTCAAAGGAATATTCGTAATTGAGTTCGAAGTTGTGTTGCTGCCCGGATTACTAACGTCAAATCTGCCACTTAGCAAGAGTCCACAGGGACTGCAAACACTATGTCTGCTTGTTGTAGGATGACAGCAAAAAAAAGCATAAAAGAATACTAGAATATCATGATGTTAGTCTGGAATGAAGAATAGGAACACAGACTAATTGATGTTTATGTTGTATATTATCAAAGGTCATCATGATCAGGAATTGTTTCACTAGGGTGTATTCTGAATTTTTGTTATTTCTCTCTCGCAAAGAACCATAGGCACGTTTCTAATGAGCTCTTTAACGCATTTAAAACAAAAATGTTGGCACAACGAGGGAATGTCAACGGGGACACTTGCCACTGGAAGATAAATCCATAGTGTCTACATCATGAAACGAGGAACATTACTGTTTATCAGCGGAGTACTTGGGAGGCAGTTTTTACAAATTATCACCTCTATCATGCAAGTCTCTGAGGAATCTTAGAGTTCTATCATGTCTATAGCGGCGTGTGTTTTGGGGGCTAGATGCCTGCCTATGATGATAACTTTATCAGCTCAAACACAAGATAGATGGTACAACGGAATCCCCAACTGAATTTTTTTCTAATTCCAGTACAGGCTAGATGGATGTATATTTTATTGTTGAGGGGAATATCATCATGTTTTTATATCAATATAAAGCACCTCTGATGCCAGCTTAATGAGTTTTTCAACGCTTCTTTAATTTTTGAGGGATTTGAATGTTACAATGTTAGAAATATCCAATAATTTACTTGAAATATGAGTAAAGTCTTGTTTTGTACAATAAATATAGGTCGTGAAGCAATTTCCGTACAAACTGATCGATTCTGCTGGTATCAAATGTCAACAAATTATTTTAATGATGAATTTTTAACTGAATGACATATGTAGGAACAAACCAATCTTTGAATGAACCAGACAGATACAGCTTTGTGTATCAAAATAGATTAAACACATTGCGCAATGTCTATCAAGGCACAACTTGCGTTCGAAAATAGCAAGAACAAAATCTAATCCAAATTGAAATATCTACATGACATGCATGTATGATGTTGTCATTGCTTCTATATCATACACAGGGAGCATACATACCTGTAACATGGGAACCACCTCGTCCAGGTAAAATGTGATTGATTTCTGTGTCGACAATTACATGGCCCCTGTCAAGGTTACTTAACTCCAGACTAACGTGCTCTTCATGATACTTACGTGTATGTGTGAAGGTGTAATCACCGACCTGAGCTTAGAGATAACGACATCTAAAGATCCTAAACACAAACTGATAAAGTATCCCCCAGGTTTACGCTAATCAAGGTGGTATATGTGTTCTTAGTACCTACAGGTCTACGCTAATCAAGGTGGTATATGTGCTCTTAGTACCTACAGGTCTACGCTAATCAAGGTGGTATATGTGTTCTTAGTACCTACAGGTCTACGCTAATCAAGGTGGTATATGTGCTCTTAGTACCTACAGGTCTACGCTAATCAAGGTGGTATATGTGTTCTTAGTACCTACAGGTCTACGCTAATCAAGGTGGTATATGTGCTCTTAGTACCTACAGGTCTACGCTAATCAAGGTGGTATATGTGCTCTTAGTACCTACAGGTCTACGCTAATCAAGGTGGTGTATGTGCTCTTAGTACCTACAGATCTACGCTAATCAAGGTGGTATATGTGTTCTTAGTACCTACAGGAATCAGGCGACAAAACAAGTATATACACCCCTCCTATTCTACATGAAATCCTACAGGAAAGGCTTCCCCTTCAAAAGGCAGTTCCACTCCCACATATTATAAGGACTTAATCCCCTTGCAGCCCACCCCCGCTTTATTTTTTTTCGTCTTGAGGAAGTTCTAACTAAGCCGTCCAACTCCAAAACCAAAACAATGAACATATTCCCTCGCCCAGAAGGCTAATATTACTACAAGATATACATACAAACAGGAGGAACTTACCTGGAAAATAACAAATGTCATCCAGTTTCAAAGCAACTTAATGAATTATTATTGGTTCTTGTAAACGAATTTGACCCATCAAAGCTAACATTTTCCCGCGTTGTAATAACAAGCTAACATTTATATTTACTTAGTCCCTGTCGAATGTTGACCAATGTATTCCACGCATTTAAAGTATTTGATCCGAATAATATATAAAAATCACGGATGATTGAATGAGATCAGTTTAAATGGCGGAAGATAAAAGATTAACATGACAGTATATGACAAATGTTAAAAGGTTACCCTATTCATTAATTGTGATTCCGTATTCGTTAATTTTGATTTATAGATACTTCGATGTCATATATTTCATCCTTAATGTAAGTAGTGGAGTCGAACGAGTTTTTGATACAGTCTACGCATATATTAAAAGATGTTTTACCTACAAAGTAGAAATATATATTCCTGACAATGCTCATGGAATTTCTTGCATATAAATTCTTTTGAAATATCTACATTTTAATCATAATGTTCATTCTTCAATATATTAAACTTCGAATTCAACATTGAATATTAGATTCCTACACAGATGCCCAGATATTTCACCCACCTGTTTAAGACTCTCTACAGGTAGCCGTGCACTACAATCATCTACTTGACAAGTTATGCACCTTTCACGTTCTTATCGCTGTACACGCGCGTTACTCGGCTCCGGACGCTCTCTCTCTTACATGTAACCTACCCCCACAAAAAAAATCGATGTGTCCCCGAAGCCGTCTTCGTGAAGAAGGAAATGTTGCCAGAATGAAACGGGATACCTCTCCGGAAATTACAGAAAGAGAAGAACTGTTCTTCCCATTTTATTCCATACAATTTCCTTGATCATATCGTTGTTGTTCCTCCAAGAAGAACACTTGACGGGTTTAACTGCGCTTATTGTACGTGCAATGTCATTATACTTACCCGTTTGTTCTTTGTTCGTACAAGAAGTCTCACAATAATTGCAATCAGAAGAAAATCAGCTTAATGGATTCAGGCTCTGCCCCAAGTAGAAGTACTACGACTTGTAATTCTTTACAATAATCACCTCTTGAAACTTTAACATTTGGTTAAATCAGTTTAGCTGGAGAATTTACTAACCCTCTTGAAACATCTTGACTCTTTCTAGTAGTTTAACCCCTATCTTGAGTTTCTTCTGTCATTGCCAATATTTCTTGAATGGTTGGACGAATTCAGATTTTCGTCTTACAACTGTTTTGTTAATACTTTTGGCTCCCGTGGGGCCAGACATTCACGGTTTTCCCTCCGTATAACCGGGAGTTTTGGGTCTCGCTTGATTAAAGACATTAACGTACATGAGATGGGGTGATTATGGAACCTTAACATAGTCGTGGGGAATAGTTGTCTCCCCTTGAAGATGGGTGGTAGACATTGTGTGATATAATGACAAGAATTCTGACTGTTTCTGTCATTTACTGACTCCATATTGTGAGATGCAAGACAATGTATATTCGCTAAACCTATAGGTGCGATATCCAAACCCCCATCCCCCCAAATCGTATGTACATAATTTTTTGATGAATATAAAACTAATGACAAATATCAGATAAATGTAATACGTACCTCCATTACGTTGTAGAACCGGCGGTGATCGTGCGGGGGTTTATATGCACAGCGCTGTGTACACTATGATCACCCTTTCATTGACTAAAGGGTCTCAACCTTATCAAAACATTTGTATTGTTAAACTCTTTTCCAAACCTTTTAAGATTGTTAAAATGAGGTCGCTTCGAGTTCACCGAGTTAAACGATTGAACTGTTACGACCAATCACTTCTGTGTATCAGTAAAGAGGTGTAGAGTTAAAAAAAAAAGAACAGTATGTTTTGGCAGCAGCGGGATTTTTTTTTCTGTGTAAAGCATTCCTGGCATTCAAAGAAAAACTTTCCTGTTGAGATCTTTGATTAATACAAATGTATGTCAAATTTTATACATTATCTGGTACAAAACGATTGAATTTTTCATAAGAAAGGTCCTCTGAGTTGTTCACATTTAGCCTGCGTTCATCATAGGGATGATTAATGAATATGAACCCTGTGTACACTGATGATCTATATGCCACCAGCCCATTCATATGATGTATGTATGATTGATGGAACGTTCACTAGTATGACGTGCACTCCTCCTTAAGTCACGAAGAAATGAAAACCTGTTAGGACTTTTGATCTGTCCGTCCGTCCGTCCGAACCCAATATTTTGATAGTTTTTGTGATAATGTAAACGTCTTGCAGACTGAAGTTTGTGATATGTTAATATGGAAGCATCCATGTAGATTTGTACGCTCATGTATGACTTGACTTGTCTGCGGTTGTATTTTCGCCATATCATTGACGTATGATGTGGTCAAGGAAAAAAGTCCTGGCTCAATCTAGTATGACCCCCATCTAAATCATAGTGTCATTACTTTATATATGACTTGAAACCCAGTACAGAGATATCTTTTTGATATTGTTTGAAAGTAACTCAAATGGTTGGTAAATGAAACCAAATACAAGTACATGTATTGGGTAATTTGCAATTACCGAAAAAGTCAAAATGTGCCACGATACACACTGAAATGTAATGGTGAAACATTAACTTGATGTCATTTGTATTTTTCAGACTGTTTGTACCTGCAATGTTTTGGTCCATTCTCCGCTGGTTTGACGACGACAGGTGTTTACAAACACCACTGGCTACTGAGACTCAATCATTGATCAGTGATCTTACATTCAAAGTCAGAGGAGTAAGATTGATTGAAAATTTATCATTAAAACTAGTAACTTCCTCAAATAGATAAAATAAAAACTAAAAATCTGAATGCTTATATATCTGCTGATATATTCTTGCCAAATATGATTAATAGTGTTGACTCTTATAAGAATTTATAGAATTCAAATCTAGTATATAATATATGAAATTCTATTTCTCTATGTCAAATTTTAGGAGAGAGAATCGGTTGAAACACAGGACTTATGTCAGATGTGAAAACTAAAGTCAACTTCAGAGAGGGAACTTAAGGTATATAGAACACCCAGATCCTAAAATGATAACCAGTGACCTACTCATGATACACTTAGTAGTCCTTATTACATTCTGTCATCATTGGGTTCTTACCCTAAATCAGTGAATTACCATTTGTTCTCTATACGTTATACCCAGCCCAACCAAACCAACCAAAGCCATCCTGTCTCCACCCAGCCAGCATCAAGTTCAGTTAAAGGGTTAGGAATGACATTATCTCTTGTCTGGTCTGTAACTTTTGTAACCTTGCATGATTTGAATAGTGTTTCACAGAATTATTGCTGTGGAGAAGATGTGGTATGACCTTGAGGTAAGGTCATATCCACAAGGTCAAGGTCACAGTGCACAGGGCCTGTTTCTTGCTAGGCTTATCATGTTAGATGCCTCCATTACTCGTAAATATTAAAGGAAAATACTAAGCATTATAAATGGTCCTTTGAAATTTACTTTCTGTGAGATTTTAGTTGTTTTACTCAAAATATTTTGGTTGTTGCAGGTCATAATTTTACAAGGTGCTAAGATGGTAGAGAAGTTTTACATACAGCGCATTCTGCCAAAAATGATGATAACAGAGGAGGAATTCTGGGAAAGGAGATGTTAGAGTATCGTGACTGGAGAGGTTAGCATTATAAATACAGTTATGATATAAATACAGAATGTTCACCATGAAGAGCTAGGAACCATATATATCCGTATGATGTAAATTCATATTGCTGTACTATTTGACTTGATGAAGGAATAGGTTATGTCAGTATGTTACCATGGTAATCAATA